>OV815289.1:6511024-8911024 GCA_929108145.2 Limnephilus rhombicus | reverse complement strand
TTTTATGCTTTATCAAGTATGAATTTCAAAGCGTTTAAGACTTGCTTTTCTGTGTATACATTTGTTGAGAGTTCGTAAGGTTAGCAATTCACAATGTTTTAAGTTTGCCTTGTATTTTCAAGCGATTTTGAGCGTTCTTGGTGAAAGTTTTGTATGAATCTCTTGCGAATTTCGCGTGCTTTTGTTTACATGATTGTTTCGTGGGTTCGTAAGGTTAGGATCTCAGTGGAAATGCTATATAAAGCTCGGTTCAGACAGAAGATGGTACAGTTAGTTTCTTGTGCTTCTAACAATCAAACAATCATGGTTAGTCCTTTACATTATAATAATATCACTATATTTTATACAATATTTTATATCTAACGAATTGGTCTGGATTATATTTTGACTTGGAAACAATTAAATTTAATTCAATTCAAAATAGACCCCAAATAATATCAAAAATATATTATTCATCTCAATTTTCTTTTTTTTTAGAAATTCAAATAATTTCATATCATATAATTTTCCATGCCCAAATTAAAAAATATATTAATAAATTATCAGAAGTATTTGAAAAATACTTCATTTTGATTGTCTGTGTGTTCTGCGTAACTCTGATTCAATTAATTACAATTTGCTTACAATTTACCAAATTGTAATTTTCAAAATTGGAACTGATTGCGTGAAAATTCAGACAAGCGATAAAGTACCTACCTATAAAACATTTTTATTATTTATAACTTGAATCTAGCAACATACCCCGATTGGGGATGCCATAGTTCAACCGATTTGGGACTCTTGTCCAGTATTCACTTTTTTTTTTAAATCAATTAACTCGCAATATCTCAAACTTATTGCAAAAAATTAATATTTCGTTAGAATTTCTTCCTCTGTGCAACTTTGTTAGCCGTGTTGAAGGAAAATCAATTGAAATTTTGTCACATATATTTTCATTTTATCCTTAAAATTGTTATCTAATAAGTATCAAATATACAAGCAGTTATAAAGCTTGCCTTTTAAAGACAGCTTCAATAATGTCAAATATGTCAATATCCGAATTTATTCTGTTCAACAGCAAGGTAGCTCTCCCCATTGGCAATTAGTTATTCCTGCAATCCGGGAGATAGAACAGTCTATGCTGTCCGTTACGGAGATAACCATCAGGAATGAATGCTCTTCACTAGTGTAGCTTCCAAATTACCGACCAACTTTTAAGTCTTGTTAAGAGAATTGTTTAAAAACCCCGAATCTTCCTCCCGCAGAAGTTCTTCCTTTGTTTTGTGCTGTTCGCCGTGGCCGCTGCCGATGTTAGCCACATCGTGTCCCAGGACGCTCAGGCCCAGATCCTGAAGCAGGCCAGCGACATCAGCCCCGAGGGAAACTACCAGTGGGCCTATGAGACCTCCAACGGCATTGCTGCCCAGGAACAGGGAGCCGTCCACGCCGTCGGAAACGTGAGTCAACATTCACTACACCTACTAACCACAAAATGATCTGTGTAGATTCTAAATATCCAACAGAAACTGCTAGTATAAAATTTAAGTATCTTAACTTAAATTATGAAAATTGTAGTAACACATGTTCCAAGGTATGAAATTTTAGCTAACCTAACTTTGAGGGTCTCAGAATCGACCTAACCTAAGTTAGATTATTAGAAAATCGATCTAACCTAATTTTGAAGATCTGAGAATCGATCTAACCTAAGTTATATGATTTGAAAATCGATCCAACCTAACTTTGTAGGTCTCAGAATCGATCTAACTTAAGTTTAAAGATTTTAAAATCGATCTAACCTAACTTTTAAGGTCGGAAAATTGACCAAATCTCGGATCGATGGTGTGATAATGAACTTCACCTACGTTTGAAGACCTAAAAATTGACCTAACCTAACTTTTAAATGTGTAAAAATAAACCTGACCGAACTTGGAAGTTCTGAGAATTCAAGTAAATAAAGCATGAAAAATTTACTTATCTGACCTAAACTTTTAACTGTCGAATTGAAAATAAACAAGAATTACTTCACCATTATTAACCCAAATCAACATATGTTAAAAATTACCTAATTAACTAACCTTTAAAAAATAATTAAATTTAAAATAACCCAATCTTCGTAATATGAAAATCTAAGTCCATATAATCAGTCAAAATCACTGAGTCCACAAATTAGTTCGAAATCAAAGTACTTTAAAAAACTTTCATACTATCATAACTATGTTTCGCTAATTTGTAGAGGAAAGCCAATATCAACACATTCAAAATTATGCAACGAACAAAATATACAGCGTAACATTTCAAAATAATTTAGCAATGTAATTCCCGAAGATTTCATCTCGTTTGTATAAATTATCACAATTATGCGTAGTATCGAAAATTGCACAACGCTGAAGAATTAATACAAGAGGAGAATGCGTTACAATGGAGTTAGTAGACTTGTTAATAACGAACTGAAAACTAATTAATATTGTAAGAAATAAAATGGGTAATTTTAGCGTACGTCCTAGTGTAAGTAATTTTAGCTTCAATGGTAAGGCACTCAACATTATGTTTAAGGAAGCGATTGAACAAAATTCACACAATATATAAACTCGAAACTAGTCAAATTTTTGGACATATGTGATTTCACGTATTCTAATAAAATACACTGACAGACAGATAAAAATACGGTATACCTACTTACACAAAATATAACTCAGTATCCCCGAAAGGGTGTGCAGAGGAGATGTACCGCCGAATAACAAAAGTTTAAAACATATTTTCATTCAATGCATCAAGGATAAAATTACTTATCTCTATACTGTACGAGTATATATCAGCAGTACAATAAATCGACACTGTAAACAAATTCGATTGAAATCCATACCAACTTATTATTAAAGGTATTTTAAAGTCGATTTTAGGTTTAAAATTGTTTGGTAATGTACAAAAAAATCATAATTTTATAATCAATATCCTTTTGGGTCACCATAAATAATAATTTCTGCATTCATTAGGATGGACTTAGGTCATTTTTGTAGATACAAACAAGGTTTAATTTTGATTTAAGATTTTTTATACTTATTTGGGCATAATTTTAGACTAGGCAATTTCAACATACAAGTTTTAACTTCGTATCTAATATTAATTTATAAATTTAGATAAATCGTGATTAAATAATATAAATAATTACACTTTAGGGTGTGTAATGTGTAATTGTCATGTGTGGAGATAGAAGTTTCGTTTCCACTTTCTGACATACCAAAATCCTCTTCACTTCGCAGACAGCAATTAACACGTTATTATTACGTCTTGGGTGTTTGTGCGCCTTCGAAGGTCGAGCTCATCGCAAACCGGTTTCGGTAAAGAACGAAAGTGGTTTGGATGGATGTTTTGTGTTGAAGCAACAACAAAGGGGTCAAGGTAGCCGCCAGAAACACGACAAGAAGTGTTTTTTACAATCACAATATTGATATTAGACAGATAAGTGTAGCGTCCTAACGACGTAAATTACCTTCGTGCTTCAAAAGAGGATAAAAACCGTGAGTTGCGGTTTTTTACTAGTCGTGAAAAATGTACTTACATAATAACGATAATTGCTAAAGGTTAAATTCTAGGAATATATTTTTTTGTATTTTTAAGAGTTTTTTCGCATTAGCATCACACGGGAGGCCTCGGGGAAAACAATAATAAATTCCATCCGATGTCATCTTTGGGGATGCTGTGTGGAGGTTTTTTTTTTTAATAGTGGATAGGAATCTGTGGTCAGTATATCCAGGAGTTATAGACGCGTTAATCTACCTCTCCCACTATCTGTAGAGATAAAAAGGTCTCCCTCAACCAGTCTATTCAAATCTGGCCCCCCACGCAATATGTGGACAGATGCATTCGCCGTCAAGACTTAGTCAAACCTCCACCCATGAACACGGGCATCCCTGCTAAGTTACCAAACTTAGTGAACCACTTGGGCAGGGGTGTTGGTTATACAATTAACGGTTCCTGGATCGGCGATATCCGTACCCGCCTCATAACTGAACACTGAAGATATAAACAGATAAAATTGTGTTGTGGGCTTGTCCTCGTGTCCAAATTAAGCTCAAAATTTCCTTAGTTGAAATTGATTAAAAAATTTAAAATATTTTTTGAGCAGATTCACTTGCCCGTTTGGGGCCTGGGAGTCGATAGGTTTTGTGATTGCACCAATACAACACACATCTATACTTGTTTGCCCATTTAGTCAACATAATTTTAAAAATATGTACAAATTAGAATGAACTTTACTAATATGTAATTAATTTAAAAATTCTAGATTTTAAAAAGCTAACATCTTGAAAATGCACCACAATGTTACTAATATGTGTAGATTTTGAAAAATAACCAATTCTGTCAAAATGCAACCCTACTGTGACTCACACAACTAAAAAAAAGTAGAATTTGAAAATCCTAACACCACACAAAAGCTGAAAAGTTTTTAGTGAAATAACCAAGAAATTTAACTGCACAAATGTAAATATTACAGTGAAGACTTAAATCGAGGCGAAATTTAAGCAAAGAATGGTCAGACTTTTTAGGTCACGAAAAACTCCCGAATGGCGTATCTAGTGTTCTTATTTAAGAAGAATACACACAAGACAAATGTGTATATTAAAGTGTGCCTTATATCATCACAAATATAGGGTAAAAGGCTTGGCAAACGTGGTCCAGAAAGTCGATTTTGGCGCAAAAGTGATTTTTATTTATTTTGTGAATAAATTTAAAAGAAAGGAAAAAGGTTAAAGATGGAAAACTATCACAGATAACTTTATATTTAAAAATTATATTTTTTATTCAAGTTGTTTATTAAATATACGTTTATACATTTTTTAATAGTTAACTATTTTATTTTTTATAAAGTAACTAGCAAATACCAGGCGTGCGTTGTAACGCCGTTAAACTATTTGAAATATACACATTTTTCAAACAGCTCGCGCGCCACCTTTTGTAATTTTTTTATGCAAATTTCATAACATATTATATATATAGAAACCTTCGCAGGCGTGCGCACAACAAATCACCGCAATTTTATCGTAATCGGATGAATGGTATAGTAACACACACGGGACAAACAAAGAAACATTAATTTTTATTGAAGTGTAACCTCTTTAGCACCGTTGTCATCTGAAAATCAATAAAACGGAAGCTGCGCTCATTGGCCGCTTTGATTTTGAGCTCACTTTTCAAGGCTATTGGTTGAGATTGTGTGGGTGAAGTTTCACTTTACTGCACTATATATATTTTTAACTGGGAAGACTTCGGTGGCCGGGTCATGTGGAGAGAATGACCGAGCATCAAGCATCAAAGTCCCTGCTGCACTCAAGACCAATAGGGCGAAGGAGCCTGGGAAGACCAAGACTAAGATGGAGCGACAACGTCCTTAAAGACATATCTATCTTGGAGCATCTAAACTGGAGAGAGCTGGCACTAAATCCACATGAGTGGAGGAAGATTCTTGAGGAGGCCAAGACCCACCAGGGGTTGTAGAGCCGATAGTGGTGATGATGATGATATATATTTTTTATAAAGATTAAAAAAATTATTTTATTAATTCAATTCAAGCGAAACGAAAGTAAAAGCCTCAATTCATCCAAGGCACATGTTTTCGTATTCATAATGTTAACAGATTCATAGTAAAGATCAAACTAAAAGAACGTTGATTTCACATCAAGTTTTGCCTAATTCCATGATTAGTGTAATTCTGTCTAGCCAATACTGGTCGCATAATGGTTTAATGCGGGTCAAGGGGTGACCCCATCTCTTCGATTAAATGCCAAATGTCGGCATTTCGTTATTCCTACTTTTGAGATGGTTAACGTGTTTTAGAAATAATATTATAGTGGTACAATAACCGTTCGTTGCGCAATTGCAACAACGCTGATGCTGCGCGGTATTAAACTGCCGTTAAAGGTCAGATCGATCAGAGGATTTGAATAGTATTGGGTAACAGTACGCCGCGCCTACAAATCAATAATGTCATGTTGTCTAGAATCGACACAAATGGCACCAGTTGTTCTTGTAACGTCAGCATATTACTCAAAAACGACGAGTCTTTTTAATAAGTCAAGTATGCCTCATGCGTCACACATATGTCCGGCCATGTTATATAATCGCGAAAACAAGCTTATGGGTCCGAGTTGCAGCAGGTCCACCATTCAGAGCGACTAGAGCTGAATATCCCCTAGAGTGGTAAATCCCAACCTTGCCCATATCTCTTTACCTTTGTTGGGGACACAATTCTGTACACCTTCTACTGATCCACTTCGATCGCCTGGGTCAATAAGGCTTTCAGTACGGGCCTTTTCTCGCAAAAAGGGGAGCTTTCAATTTTTCAATGTGCTATTCCGGCTGTGTAGGTTGGTAGGCGTAATTTGATACCCATAACGCCTACTTTCCTGTTCCAAAAATGGCTCGTACCACTGAGCCACTTTGGTCGCCGACATTCTTAAAATGGCCCGGGGAGCTTACCGCTCAATTGAGTCACCCGGTATTTCATTTTATTTTATTTGGAAAATTAATAGAGCTCTGTCTCGCTAAAATTTTGGGCGGTATTCACATTTAACCATTTGGAAGTCTGATAGAGATTGCAATTATCTGAAGTATTAGTTTTTCTCTAATGTTTCCCACTTCGAAAAATATGTGCTAAATAATCACCCAAACCCCGATTAAAATGTGGCTATTTTCCCACAGTCTTCCAAAAGGCTAAAAATTGTTGAAGATTTATCCAGCGATATTTGTTTGGTAAATTGCTGGCTCGTGGTTTGCAAGGAGATTCATAACTATCTATGTTTGTTCAGTAAATCGCTGCATGGAAACGACCTTTCTGTTTTGTGAAAAGATAGTTATAATTGTGTGCGTTTGTTTTTTGTTGTAAATTGTTTCTAACTGGGTATGTCTGCTTGTGTTGATTGCAGGAAGCCGCCATCTCCGCCCAGGGAAGCAACCAGTACACCGCCCCCGATGGCCAAGTCATCTCCCTGACATACATCGCTGACGAGAACGGTTACCAGCCCCAGGTAACTACCAAATTTGATCAAAATATGTCATGTATTAAGTAGACAAAATTTAAAAATCAATTTTACATGCAGTCAAAAGCTGTTAACTTAAATTTATAAGAAGTCAAAAGACGTCAACTTAAGTATATCAAGAGTCAAAAAATGTCATATTAATTTTGTGTGGAGTTAAAAAACGTTAACTCTGTTTTATGTGGAATGAAAAACTGTTAACTTAATTTCATTAAGAGTGAAAAACTGTTGATACTCGTGCAGTTCACAATACAGGTTCACCTAGTGAGGCAGGCAATGCACAACTAAAAATACTGTATAACTATACTACTCCTGTGTAACCTTTCTTACGTTACTTTCTGTTTGTTAATTTTTCTGTACTGATTGATGTAATCTATTTGTAAACTACATTGAGTATGTAATTTTTTTTTTAGTTATATTGTTGTTATTTCATTGAATAAAGATTATTATTATTATTATTATTAGGTCTATAACGATTAAAAATGATAATTTAATAACTTGTGCAATGTTCATGCATACTCTTAAAGAGATTAAAAATGGTAGTTGAACGTGAATTAATATTCAAAACTATAAAAAAATATTTCATGGCATAACATCTTTTATAAAGGTTGAGCATCTTAAATTCGACTTGTAAATTAAAGAGGATCCGAGGTCACCAATCCGGAATTATATGAAATTAAAATCGAATAAAAATAATATTCTTCACGATTCTAATAAATGCTAGAGGTTGTAGACTGTACACAAACAAAAACCAGTTTGAATTATCTTCAACAATGATGTTTTGTTTTTTCAATTTGTTAATTTGTTTGTTTTTCTTTTTTCTCAGGGAGCTCATCTTCCCGTCTCTCCCCCAATCCCAGAAGCCATCCTCAAGGCTCTAGAGTACATCAGGGCCCACCCCCCAAAGCCCGACACCAAGTAAACTACTCGCCCTAGTCTTAATCTTACCCAAACTACACTCGCACGGAAACCAGGCGGAAAGACAACAAAACCAAATTGACACGGATTCAAAACTTTTCAAGAACAAATGGACCAGTGAAAAATTTCAAGAACATGAAAATGTTACTTTGGAAAATGAAAACATGTAAATGATACATGCGTTTGATAGAGAAATGATATTTTAATCGATTGCAGACAACAAACATGGCAAAAAAACTCGAAAACAACACGAGAAATCCAACAAGACCTCACAAGCAAAAGTTGAAATTGGTCAAAACAATAATGCAAGGTCAAATTTTTTTACATAATTAGTCAGACCTTGTTGCGTTGGGGGTTTTCAAGACATCAAAACCAAAATAACAACACTTCAACCAATTAAAAACCAAAGTCCAAAAAAAAAATATTCGTTGATTTTGACAAAATTTTCCGACCGCCCGATTCTAAACTCTATCGCACTCGTATAAAAACGATGAATTGGTAACTGATATATTTATGTATATTTTTTTATGTGTTGAAATGTCTCGTGTCATACACGAGGCATAAAGTGATAATATTTTTTATACAATTTATTTCCAATGTCTATCTAATTTTACCATTTATTATTTTTTTATGATTTGATCTTCTCGTTGATTTTCTTCTACCGTTTTATATATAATATCTTGTTTTGTAAATAGTTTTTATATTTCATATCGAAACAAAAATACAAAGTGTATATATGTATACAAAATAAAATATTTGATTTAATAATTACCTGGCTGTTTTTATTCATAATTATTAATTAATCATGCTAAGAACACAATTACCGTATGGCGATATTACACACTTCAACCACATTGATGCGATTTGGTTGAACGGCGTATAATTGAAAGGGTGTGCTGTTTACACGTACTTGACAGAAGTGGACCATTCAATCACATTGCTGTCATAGAGTTTGGAATGTCTTCGAAACAGGTCGTGCGCGCGGGAATTATATCCCTCTGATTTAATGTTCCACAGGCTTGGATAGTTCTTAAAGTGCTCTAAGAACAGAGGCGTATGCTCTTCCCTCCATTTAAAAACCATTTTCTATGTTGACAACTCACTACAAAATAAACAGTCACAGTTTGACACTTCAATACGCGCACAGTGCTTCGCGCGCATGCAACGCTGCATTACAACAGAACCAATCGCATTGAAAATATTATACAAGTTGAATATTTTCAATACGGTTGAAAGATGACGCGCAATGACATTGAAGCATTCAATGTCTTGTTTTCACGGTGCATTTTGGTAGCTTCAACCAAATTGCGAGGCAGAATTGAACCGTATAATATGCCCATAACACACCTTGCATTGACTCATTACAAAACATTATTTTCCATTCCAAATTTAATTTTCTTTCACAAATTAAGGATTAAAAACACTTGCCTTTTATTCTCTTCAAAATTAAAATCTTATAGATATTTTTCTCTAGTTCGAAGACAAGTCGAATATAACTCCCTTATTTGGTCCCCACACTTTAAAATCTACTCAGATTCCATTGAAAAAATTCAACGTAAATTCCTGAACTTGGTCTATCCATAGAAACAATAAATTAAAACCACTTGATGAAAGAAACAAAATTATTTAAACTGTCAGATAGAATACTTATTTCAGACTTCAATTTTATTAAAAAAATTGTTAATGGTATTATTGACAACCCTGATTTATTAAGCCTAATTACCTTCCATAAACCAACAAGAACAAAAAAACGATCAAAAATTATTTTTAATTCGAACAAAAATTTCAGAACTTCGTCATTTAGATAATACTCCTTTGAACCTAGATTCAATTCTTTCTCAGAAGTAGTAGATGTATCCAACTGTGCGGAATTTACATTTTGGGAGGCGGGTACGGGTACCGCCACCCCGGGAAAAATTTATTGGATAACCAAAACCTATGCCACAGGTCACCCCAAGTGGTTCGCTATGTTTGGTGACGTAGCAGGGGTGCCCGGGTTCATGAGGTCAGGCTTGTCAAGGTCTTGGCGGCCGAAGTGTCTGCGTGGCGGGCCGGATCAAGGGAGGCCTTTTGAATATATGAATTTGAACTCGAGCCAAAATCCCTCAACCCAACGCCTTAAAGGGATGGATTCATGTGGACGTCTGTCACTCTTGAACACACTGACCCCCAGATTCCTACCCACCCCTCATACCTATTTCCTTCCCAGAACTTTCTCTCATTCATTTTCTTAAAAAAAAAAACTCCACACAGCATCCCCTTAGATGACACAGACCCTGAGGGAAATTATTTTTCTCAGGGCCTCCTATGTGGAGCCATTGTAAAAAGAAAAAAATATATATACATATATGTAAATATACATATCTTCTGTATGGGTTTAATAAAATTAGCATATTTTTCTAATTCGTGATTACTGTAGGTACCACAAAATTATTATCGTATATATATAATGTGTTTGTAAAAACCTGTACAAGCGTTTATAATAAATAAATTATTAGGCTGAATAATATAGGGCCCAAAGTATTTTCTTTATTCTCTAATGGTAGAGAAAGTACAAAAGAAGTTTCTGAGATATTTCCCTAGTTATATCCATCAGTTTTTCTGTCTGGTGTACTGGGTATTAACATCATCACCGATACAAGAAAAACTGATTTGTGATGTTGCACATAACCTTCTCGACTGCCATATCTGATTTCCTGATATAATACAAAAATTAAAAATATGCATTAAGAAAATGAAGATTATATTGGTAGTTCTTACAGGATAGAATTGGCTCAGTGGTTAGAGCAGTATATTGTTACTCTGAGGAGCAGACAGACGAAGTAGAAATAAAGAGAGGGGTTGAACAGGGTTGTATTCTTTCACCTATGCTCTTCAACTTATATTCAGAAGAAATATTCAATGAAGCTCTGCAAGAGGCTACTCAAGGACTTGTTATAAATGGGAAGATTCTGAACAACCTGCGTTATGCAGATGATACAGTACTTCTAACAAGTAACATTGAGGATTTACAACTTTTGCTGAATCAAGTAGTGAAGACTTGTGAGAATTTTAGGCTGGAACTGAATATAAATAAGACAAAATACATGCTCATAAGCAAAAATAACGCATTGGATGAAAATCTTTATATTGCTGAAACAAACCTAGAGAAGGTACAGAGTATTGTATACTTGGGCTGCAATGTAAATCATAGATGGGATCCTTCAGTTGAAATCAAATGCCGCATTGAGCAAGCTCGTTCAACCTTTATCCGCATGAAAAAAATGTTCTGCAGTCATGATCTCAACCTTGGATTACGAATGCGAATGGTCAGATGCTACGTGTTTTCGATATTATTTTACGGAATGGAAGCATAGACGCTTACTGAAGAACTAATTAGGCGACTTGAGGCATTCGAGATGTGGATCTACAGAAGAATACTTAAAATAAGCTGGATGGACAGGGTTACAAACGAAGATGTTATGGTTCGGATGAATAAAGAAAAGGAAGTAATTAAAACTATAAAAATCCGAAAACTTCAATATCTTGGACACGTGATGAGACATCCAGAGAAGTATGAGATCCTGCATCTCATAATGCAGGGAAAGATTGCCGGAAGACGGGGCCCTGGAAGAAGGAGAACCTCATGGTTGAAAAACCTGAGACAGTGGTATGGCCAGTCTACCGTGGAGCTGTTCCGGGCTGCAGTAAACAAAGTCCGCATAGTCAACGTCCGTTGAACGGACAGGGCACAAGAAGAAGAAGAAGGTTAGAGCAGAGCACCGGCTAAGCTAAGGACCTGGGTTCTATTCCTGGTTACGATTGAATCTTTTTCTAATTTGTTTCTGTTTCAAGTTTTTGAGAGTCGCTAACATTGTCTTGAGGCATTCGAGATGTGACAGAGTTACAAATGAAGATGTTATGGTTCGGATGAATAAAGAAAAAGAAGTTATTAAAACCATACATACCCGAAAACTTCAATATCTTGAACATGTGATCAGACATCCGGAGAAGTATGAGATCCTGCATCTCATAATGCAGGGAAGGAAGGAGAAACTCATGGATGAAAAAGTTGAGACAGTGGTTTGACCAGTCTACTGTAGAAATGTTCCGAGCCGCTGTAAACAAAGTTCGCATAGCCAAGATGATAGCCAACGTCCGTTGAACGGAGAGGGCATAAGAAGAAGAAAGAATAAGTTTTACCCATATTTTTGTACCAGAGAAAGAAAGCAGGTAGACGCACTTTTTTTTTTTTTACAGTGAATACCGCACAAGAATCTCAACTGCTCCCGTTGAGACTATGGCATCCCCAATTGGGGTATGTTGTGAGGCTGAAGGTAGTGGGGAGGGGAACCAGGTGGGGAAGAGGAAGGTTGGGAAGTACCTGGCTATTCAGATCTGGTGACTAAACACGGCTAAAGCCATTTTCAAGCAACGTTTCAATTCTGAATGGTGGTCTTACACCAGGGCGATACTGATAGTATCTTCCACTCTGGAACATGCCGCAAATATACTATATATTATTTTAAATGAATTAATTGTGAAATAACACAAATTAATCAAATAAAATTTATTTGCGCATGCCGGGTTCGAACCCGCGACCTCCGGATTGTGAGTCAAGAGTCTTACCCACTGGACTACGGAGGTCGTGGAAAAGTGGTGCCGAAGAAAAATGCCCAGGATTACATTGGCAGTCAGATGCACAAATGTGTACATTCTGGAAGAGCTAGGCATCCACAATAGGCTGTCAACTATCTGCCTTTAAGGCATCTTAAGATACTTTAGACACGCTGCTCACCAAACTGAGAATTCCAACTTGGAGAAACTCATAATCAATAGTAAAATTTAAAATAATAATTAAAACTAAAAAACCTTGTTTTCCATGACAAAGGATAATTTTATACGACACTAGCTGAAATTCCCTTCATTGCACGTGTTTTCCAAGTGTTTTTCAAAATCAGACGTAGACCAGACAGGAATTTTCCTTTTATTTTGAACGCCAAGTGTGCAAAATTTGTGGGTAGGTAGGCAGAGAGGACGGACCGCCAAGGCACACACTCTTTGCCTTAATCACATTCATGCATCGTCTCATACATACTTTTCTATTATTCTGACTTTTGCCATATCCCGAATCAAGTATCAGATTCACTCGATCGTGCCATGTCTTCCTCGGACGTCCGCGACTTCATCTACCACTCACATTTGCGCCGTATATCTCCTTAATCACTGGAGCGATTTTTGCCATATATTGGGGCCATTTTAAATGTCTCCGATTGGTTTTCGGATAAAAAAGGCAATTATCTCCTTGACTCGGCAATATTTGTTAAAATATTTATAGGTCCCACGTTTATTATTTTGGACTTAAAACAAAGCTATTGAAATGCTTATCTATTATGCCCATAGATGTTGCAAATATGCGATCAAAATCCAAGCTTCGTAGACTATTTTATAACGATGTTAAAAATAATTATTTTAAATATTTTTTCATGCAGAATTTCTGATCAGCTGTTTACGGTTAAAATGAAGTCCTTTTTTCATAGATATGCACCTTTTATTATCAAGTATACCACAGACAATATACCGAATTTGAAAAAATTCTGTTTTGACTCGAATAAGTACCTCTCACGGCAGTTTCAAAGTAACAACACGCATGATTTGCGTGGTATATAAACTATTACAATTTTTTAATATTTTTTATAAATCCTACAAATATGCGATAAACGGTACAATACAGGTTAATTCATTGGCTATATACCTAGCACTGTAATAAGTTTTTATGCCTCCAAGTTAAAATTCGAAGACATGATTTTTTTTTAATGTTTACGAAAAATTGAGAATGAAATTTATTTATTTATTTCAACGCCATAAAATGGCTATTACATCCTGTGATACATGATACACAGTGGTATAAATAGTGGTTATACATAGGTTATGATTATAACAAACAAAAAAGAATATGAGCTCATACAAAATACACATTTTTATGCGGAATAAACATAAGTAAATAATTAGAAAAATTCTCAACATCAAGTATAATATACCTACTTTACTTTTATTGAAATCATTTGAGAATCTCTTTCTTAATCTTACTCATTATGCTTACATCAGCTTTGCATTATTTGCGAAACTTCACGTTTCTAACACAATCATACATGGTTCTTGCCTTGGATATCTCATTTCTACAACTACTGAGAGGATCCGGTAGATATTTTTGTCACAGTACAGCCATCTAGTGAACTTTACACAAACTAGTTTGTACAAAGGGTTATTTATGTGCTGAAATATAATTTTGTACCACATAATTGCTCTCACTGAAAGAATTTTGATACTTTGATAAAAGTATGTGAAATTGACAATATTGACATCAATATTGTCAATTTGGATAATGAAGGAAACCTGAACGAGCTGGAAGTTATACAGAACACAACGTAAACTGGGGAAAGGGATATACGCAAGAATTAATCAAATGAGAGAGGAGCTATATTGGATTCCAATAAAAAATGGACTTTTTTTTACAAACCCCTAGGGTACGACGCACTACAATAGCAGTGCAGTGAAATCATGACTACATCTACAAATGAACTGCAATGTGTGGGTGTAGAGCTAGGTTTTAGGAGTTTTTAATGCATTTTGTTCCTGTCCATGAAAATTCTAAAGCAAAAAAGTTGATATTGTAGAAGCCTGTTGATTATTTAAAATGTAATTTTCAATATTATATTTGGTTTTTCGATATTTACAAAATACTACTCGTCTTCTAGGGGTTTTAACTCCACACAGGAGGCCCTGAGGAAAATAATTTCCCTCAGGGCCTATGTCATCTGGGATGCTGTGTGGAGGGTCTTTTTGAGAAGAGGGAAGAATGAAAATTGATCTTGAAGAGACCCATGTTGTAGGAAGGAGGAAATACAGAGGCCGGCAAATCATTCCACAGCCGAACTGTTGAACACAAGAATGAGTCATAGAAACGACCCGTTCTCATGTGACAAATGTTGGGCACGCGTTTGGCGTGTTTCCCGACTATGCACCGGTGCCAAAGGGATCAATGATGCTAGTTACTCGGAGCATCTTCCATTGTAATACCGGTAGAACAAGGATAGCATTCCCACCCGACGCCTGTGCTCTAAAGATTGCAATCCGTCTTTTTTTTTTTTTTACATGAATACCGCACAAGAGTCCCAACTGCTCCCCCCGTCTGGAGCCAGTAGGACTATGGCATCCCCAAATTGGGGTATGTTGTGAGGCTGATGGTAGTGAGGAGGGGAAGGAGATAGGGAAGAGGAAGGTGAGGAAGTACCTGGCTATTCAGATCTGGTCACCAAACACGGCTAAAGCCATTTCAAGCAACGTTTCAATTCTGAATGGTGGTTTCACACCAGGGCGATACTGAGAGTATCTTCCACTCTGGAACGTGCAGCAAATATGCTATATTATTTTTTAAATGAATAATTGTGAAATAACACAAATTAATCAAATAAAATTTATTTGCCACGCCGGGATTCGATCCCGCGACCTTCGGAGTGCCAGTCAAGAACCTTACCACTGGACTACGCCGGCCGTCAAGATGGGAGAATCTATCAAACGGACCGCCCGTTTCTGCACAGAGTCGAGGGTATTTTTTATGTATTCTGCAGCTCCAGACCAGAGGTGGCTGCCAAATTTAACCGTGGAGCGCACTTGTGATTTGTACAGTAGCAGACTACTATTTAATGTGTTAATTTTTGTGCATAAAGTTATAAAAAACCAAATGCCAATATACTTTAAGGATGAATTTTGAAATTGTTTTTTAATAGAGACGATTAACATAATTATGAAACCATAGATATAAATAGAGTTGATAATTGTCGTAAATGAGAATATCATACTCTAATAACTGCCTAATGTATAGAGGACTAAAGATGTATGATGAAATGCCTGAAATGCCACTCATGTAGCCTTTTTTTACATGAGCTCCACACAGGAGGCCCCGAGAAAAATAATTTCCTTCAGGGCCTATGTCGTATTTGGGGATGCTGTGTGGAGGGGTTTGTTTAAGGAAATGAAGGAGAGGAGAGTTCTGGGAAGGAAAAAGGTTCAAGGGATGGGTAGGAATCTGGGGTTCAGTGTGTCCTGGTCATCCGCCTCCAAGACCTAGACAAATCTCACCCCATGAACCCGGGCAACCCTGCTAAATCACCAAACGTAGCGAACCACTTGGGGTGACCTATGGCAGAGGTGTTGGTTATCCAATAAAGGTTCCCGGGGCGGCGGTACCCATTCCCGCCTCCTAAATCGCCTATAACATCTTTGGGGATGGTGTGTGGAGTGCTTTTTAAAGGAAGAAGAGGAAGTTCTGGGAAGGAAATAAATGTGTGCAGTTCACATGTGGTAGAAGTTAAACCTTCAGAAAACTAAAGTAGATAACAGTGGGGAGGCTACGAAGCACCGCACGAAGAGGAGACTGATTATTTACGAAGCACCGCACAAAGAAAGAGACCTATCTCATTCTCTGGCAGGCTAAATCCTATAAATGTATGTGTTTGTCTCTTTTAGTGTCGCTTTTTCGTTTCATCGAGTTTCAAATCACAGCGGTGCTGAAGAAGTTTTCACTTCAAAAAGGTATATTGGGAATCTGGGGGACAGTGTGTCCATGAGTAACGGACGTTTAAATCCGTACCTCCCACTGCAGTGTAAGCTGATGGGTCAAGACAGGTCTAGGTTAGGTCACCCTCAACCAGTCTCTCCCGATCCGGCCCGCTACGCAGTTGGACAAACGCATTCCATGCCAAGACCTAGACAAACCTAACCACACGAATCCGAGCGCAATTGCTAAATCACCAAACGTAGCAAACCACCAATATTGTGAATTTAAAAAGAGATGTTAGACTTTTAACCAGTCTCTCCCGATCCGGCCCGCTAAACAGTTGGACAAACGCATACCCCGCCAAGACCTAGACAAACCTAACCACACGAACCCGGGCGCCCTTGCTAAATCACCAAACGTAGCAAACCACCAATATTGTGAATTTAAAAAGGGATGTTAAGGCTTACCGCATATTAATTTATATACGAATGTATTATAAACAAACTCAATAAATAATAATAATAAATATACAGGGTGTTAAGGGACGTACTTGACTTACTTTAACCAGTGATTCCTGACATTATTTGGAGTAAAAAATGTAAATGAAATTTTGGCCTCCGGTGACTTTTTTTCATGACTTTTTTTTTCAATTTTTTTTTCCAAATTCAAACAAAAAAAAATTTCTTCCGCATGTCGTCACTGGTCACTCAGCCGAGTAACAAACCAACCCCTCACCCCGCCTCCAACTGTTCAACACCCATCATTTTTTTATGTTTTTGTAGAAAAAAAAAATAAAAAAACATTAAAAATTTCACCAGATTTCAACAGAGAGACCAAAATTTCATTTACATTTTTTACTCCAAATAATGTCAGTAATCAAGGGTTAAAGTAAGTCAAGTACGTCCCTTAACACCCTGTATTTAATTAATACGAAATATTTTTCATTAACATTAAAAACCACTTTTACTTTTAGAAGAGGCGTTTTACTTTGACATGGTGACCGCATATTATTATTATATTCACAAGTTTTTTTTACTAAAACTATAAATGATATTATATTATGCATGATACCACTGAACACATTATCCCTAGAAGTGTGAAATAATATAATTTGATAGAAAACTACTTCATCTACTATCACCAAAACTACTATCACCAATTTACATCACATTTCAAACTACTTATAGACAATTTTTTATAAGAAAAACTCTTTTTATAACTTTTTGAAGGTTTTTTTTTTATATGAGCTCCACACAGGAGGCCTTGAGGTAAATAATTTCCCTCGGTGCCTATGCCATCTTTGGGGATGCTGTGTGGTGGGTTTTGAAGGGAAAGGAAGGAGAGGAGAGTTCTGGGAAGGAAAAGGGTTTAAGGGGTCGGTAGGAATCTGGGGTTCAGTGGGTCCTGGTCATCCGCCTCCAATACCCAGACAAACCTCACCCCATGAACCCGGGCACCCCTGCTAAATCACCAAACGTAGCGAACCACTTGGGGTGACCTATGGCAGAGGTGTTGGTTATCCAATAAAGGTTAATCCCGCCTCCCAAATTGAAAGGTTATTCCCATCAATGTAATATATCATTAAAGAAGAAGATAATAATAATAATCTAAACGAAAAAAAAAATAATTATAATAAGACACAGAAAAACAGAAAAAGACAATGGTCACAACTGGGACACGAATCCAGACTAGTACTGGGCGTTGGCGATAATTCTATCCAACGCCAACGTCGTTATCGTTGGCAATTTTCAACTGTTGAAAATAACGTCGACGTTGACGCAACTATAATAGGAGATCGACACGATACTAACAAAAAAACATACAAAAAATATATCAAAATCGTATTAAGGAATCCCTTTTAACGGATGGATCCCCGAATCATTGATGTATTATTAATTATTATTATCTCTATGCCCCACGCGACACACACGTAATAATAATCCTATAATAACGTTGAAAGTTGAAACTGTTGGAAGACGTTGGTTTCGGTGTTGAAAATATTACCCTGTTGAAATA
Source organism: Limnephilus rhombicus (assembly GCA_929108145.2). Classification (NCBI taxonomy): domain Eukaryota; kingdom Metazoa; phylum Arthropoda; class Insecta; order Trichoptera; family Limnephilidae; genus Limnephilus; species Limnephilus rhombicus. The sequence continues at coordinate 8,892,538 of OV815289.1, read as the reverse complement.
TTAAGACGTTGAAGATATATTTTGCTAGTCACTAATAAATTTGCTTGTTGCTTGGCGCTACGGATCGGCCGTATTGGACGGGAAAATAAAAAAAAAGGTGCAGTAGGTACGTACATTACCAAAAGACCATGTCTAATTGGGTATAATATAGTTCACGAAGTGTGATCTCTCGACCCTTTTGATTATATCATTCCAACACCGTTGAAAACAATAGGTACAAAACTTTATCCGCCAAGACCTAAACAAACTTCACTCCATGAACACGGGCACCCCTGCTCAACTCGGTATCACTTCTAAATACGAAAAAATTCAGCTGACCGGCGTTGATAATTATCAATAGGTTATTTTTTGCTTGTCGTTGATAAATTTGATTGTTCCCTGGCGCTGCGTATCGGCCGTATTGGATGGGAAAATAAACAAAAACGTTCAGTAGGTACGTTCATTACCAAAAGACCTCGTGTAATTGGGTATAATATCGTTCACGAAGTGTGATCTCTTGACCCTTTTTATTATATCATTCCAACACCGTTGAAAACAATAGGTACAAAACTTAGCTGTTAGGCGACCGACATCGACAATTATCAATGGGTTATTTTTTTGCTTGTCGTTGATAAATTTGATTGTCTCCTGGCGCTGCGTATCGGCCGTATTGGTTGGGAAAATAAAAAAAAAGTGTAGTAGTTACGTACATTTCCAAAAGACCATTTAAAATATCGAGTAATGTTGTTCACGAAGTACAAACTCTTAACCCTTTTTATTTATTAGGCAGTTGAATCGTTGACTGCGTTGAATAATATTCGCATGTAGGTATTATATTTCAACTGTTGGCGCTAATTATTTTCAACAGCGTTGGACGTTGAAGCAATATAACTATTGTTTCCAACGGCTAGTTATATTTTAATACAGTACTAATCCAGACCTCTCGTCTAACCGCCACGTGCGCGTTAATCAATTTCGCTATTGCCACCTTCCGTCAAACAGTCATATTTGTCAATCTCAAATTTTATAATTAACAAAATTATCTTCAACTAATTATTTTTCCCAGTTGCGACCAATTTGGGAGACGGGAATGGGTACCGCCGCCCCGGGAACCTTTATTGGATAACCAACACCTCTGCCATAGGTCACCCCAAGTGGTTCGCTGCGTTTGGTGATTTAGCAGGGGTGCCCGGGTTAATGGAGTGAGGTTTGTCTAGGTCTTGGAGGCGGATGACCAGGACACACTGAACCCCAGATTCCTACCCACCCCTTAAACCCTTTTCCTTCCCAGAACTCTCCTATCCTTCCTTTCCTTAAAAAACCTTCCACACAGCATCCCAAAAGATGACATAGGCCCTGAGGGAAATTATTTTCCTCAGGGCCTCCTGTGTGGAGTTCATGCAAAAAAATTGTCTTTTTCTGTTTTTCTGTGTCTTGTTCTCTTTCATATTTTCGTTTAGATTACTATCATTATCTTCTTCTTCAATGATATACTTATAGACTTGCCAGCCAATTAAAATGTTGATTTCTCAACAATGGAATTCCATTTATCAGAAGTTAAAATAAATTGAATTCATTTACTTTTTTCTAGATTAACTCCACACAGGGAAAGATTCCCTCATCTTTGGGGATGCTGTGTGGGGGGTCTTTTAAGGGGTGGAAGGATGGGAACTTCCGAGGAGGAAAAGGTTGAGGGTTAGGTAAGTATCCGGGATGCCAATGTGTCCAGGAGTGACGGACGTACGAATCTATACCACCCACCGCGATGCAAGGCAATGAATGGATCGAGAGTCCGGCTGCAGAAGTCTATGTTGGGTCTCCCTCATCTTCTCTACATATTATAAATTAAAGTCTTCCGACGCGTCTGTCTGTCTGTCTGTTCGCAATAAACTCAAAAACTAATGAATAGATTTTCATGCAGTTTTTAGCAATATATAGAGTGATTCATGAGGAAGGTATACTCTAATTTGTCAAGGTTTTGTGTAAATGGCGTTGCGTTTCGTTAGCCACAGCAACGCGTGGCCGGGTCAGCTAGTTTGTCTAATAAAATGTGAATGTGTTTTAATTTTTGTTTCGCTATAAAAACTTTTCTATGTTTGCATAAAAAAAAATTATATATGTGAAATCTTCATTACATAGTATAAAATGAAGTCGCTCAAAATGTATGTGCGCGTTAATCTTTTAAACTACGTAACGGATTTTCATACGGTTTTCACCAATAGATAGAGGGTAACCGACGAGTTCATCGAAAATCAATTCATTGAAAGCAAATTCATCGAAAACGAGTTCATCGAAAATCAATTCATCGAAAGCAAATTCATCGAAAACGAGTTCATCGAAAATCAATTCATCGAAAATCAATTCATCGAATGATTAATTCATCGAATCGCCAATTCATCGAAAAACATTTATTTTGTAGATATTGGAGCTGTCAAAATTAAATACCCACAAAGGTCTGTTTAACTGAGTGAAATGTGTTTAGCAACTGTCAGTTTCGTAGTGACAATGTAAAATTTATAGGTTACCTCTTCGATTTCCGAAAAGTCATTAAGAGTGATGATAAAAAATATTTAAAAATTGGTGAAATAGGTTAAGTTAGGTAAGGTTAGGGAACGTACCCATACTACGTGACACGTTTAGGGGGGGGGTCTTCAAAATGTCACGCTTGGTACACATGAGCGGCGGCGGGCTTGGGTTTTTGGTCACCGGGGGAGGTGGGTTAAAAATTGCAAAAAGTTGGTCACTTAGTATGGGCACGTTCCCTTAGGTTAGGTTAGGTTAGGTTAGATTAGGTTCGGTTAGGTTAAGTTAGGTTAGGTTAAGTTAGTTTAGGTTGACCAATGCTTTTTTAACTTCTCGGTCCGCTCGGCATTTCTCTCAAATAACAACAAAATATATTTTTTCGATGAATTGGCGATTCGATGAATTGATCATTCGATGAATTGGTTTTCGATGAATTGATTTTCGATGAATTGGTTTTCGATGAACACGTTTATGATGAATTTGCTTTCGATGAATTTATTTTCGATGAATTTGTTTTCGATGAACTCGTCGTGAACCAGATAGAGTGTTTGAAGAGGAATGTTAATATGTATAATACATGTAAATTATATAAGAGAAAAGCCGAGAAATTCAAAGAAAGCACATTTTTGTGCGATTTAAAACGGCTGGCGGGCCGTACTATAATAGATGTCCTAGAGTTAGTAGGTACCTATTTGATTTTCCCTTTTCAAATATCCAGTGTTGCATTGCAAGCATTGTATAATTAGTGGCGAGTTAATTAGTTTATATGTATAATACATGCTAATTATAGTAGAGAAAAGACGATAAATTCGAATATTCAATTCAGGCAGCGAGCAGCTGGCAAGCGGGTGGTGTAGATTTTATAAATATTGGGTAATGGCATTGTGTTTCGTTAGCCACAACAACGTGTGGCCGGGTCTGCTAGTTTGAATTATAATATATAATTTGAAAGCCCATTTCATCACTTTTCAAAAACACTTTTTCATTCTCGGATACTTTCAAAAATATTACATTTATTTGGGTTTTATCAAAAAGGAATCATAAAGACCATATTGAAAGTACCAATTAGAACGCCTTCAATTGAAATTTTCAATAACTTTGACGTACCAAATAATGTACAACAAATATATGCCAAAAATATATTATTGAAGCTCTTCAAAAATAATGAATCCTCTACTAGACCGTGTATGCATAACACTAGATCGAATAAAAATTATATAAAAAATATTCCAAGTTATAAAACCACATTTTGACAAAGAAACTATACATACTTTGCAACAAAACTCCATAACATCCTTCCCCAAGACATAAAACTAACAAAAAATCCAATTGAATACAAATCAAGAATAAAAATATGGTTTAAGAGGTCAATGAGAAAACCCTAGCGAAGACGCTAAAAACGACATAGAAGACAAATGAACTATATTAGTCCGCCTCGGCACAGGACCCCCTAGTGAGGAGGACTAAGACATACAATATTTTGTACTTATTTTCACATTGCATTTTGTATGTAAAAAAAAATTTTATAGTCGCTATAATAAAAATTTAAAAAATAAATAAATAAAAATAAAATTTCAAAGCGGAAATAATGTGACCTTCCGACGAAATAGACCCGAGATCTGAATGTTTTAATGTTTTAATATTTCAATAATAGAAAATTAGATAACCAGTTTTTTTTACACATGAGGTCCACTGTTTACAAAACACTCTTTGAAGAAATTGGTGACTTCAGATATTTTTTCAAATCGTGGTAGATTACAGATAACACTTCTAGGGAATATCTGATCAGTGATTGTTGAAGATGTTGACAAAATCAATCAATTTATTAATAATGAAGTAATTTAGATAACGTCTGGGAGCGTCGGATCATCCTTGACATTTGCTTTTGAGGAGACTTTATTATTAATAATAATAATAAAGGCAGCTTTAAACAACTTTTTGATAACCAGTCCGTTCATGCGGCCTTTGCGATTTTTAGGTACAAACAGGGTTGCCAAAAAGGCTTTTTTTCATTAGCTCTAAACTAAGGAAAAAAATTCGGTTCTGCAACTTTATCCCCGACAAAAATCGCCCAAAAATATCTTTAAAATATCCCCGACAAAATATCGCCCAAAAATATCTACTTAAACCTAACCTAACCTTACCTAACATAACATAACCTAACAAAAAAATGGAACAAACATAATACAGACATCCTATATAAATAAGTACAATAAAATAATTGTTCAAAAATAGTAAAACAATTTGGGAGGCGGGAATGGGTACCGCCGCCCCGGGAACCTGTATTGGATAACCAACACCTCTGCCATGGGTCACCCCAAGTGGTTCGCTACGTTTGGTGATTTAGCAGGGGTGCCCGGGTTCAAGGGGTGAGGTTTATCTAGTTCTTGGAGGCAGATGACCAGGACACACTAAACCCCAGATTCCTACCCACTCCTTAAACCCTTTTCCTTCCCAGATCTCTCCTCTCCTTCCTTTCCTTAAAAAACCCTCCACACAGCATCCCTAAAGATGACATAGGCCCTGAGGGAAATTATTTTCCTCAGGGCGTCCTGTGTGGAGCTCACGAAAAAAAAAATGTGAAAAAATAATAAAACAGCCTGTAAAGTTAGGTTAGGTTAGGTTGTAGTAAATATTTTATTGGGGGGTTGTTTTGTCTGTAGGATTTTTTGTACCCTAAAAAATTCCCTCAGGGCCCATGTCATCTTTGGGGATGCTGTGTGGGGGGTCTTTTAGGGAAAGGAAGGAAATGAAGTTTTGGGAAGGAAAAAGGTGTGAGAGCTGGGTAGGAATCTGGGAGTCAACGTGTGTGACGGAGTATGAATCCATCCCTCGCAATGCGGTGGAAAGCAATGGGTTGAAAGAATCAGGCTGGAGAGGTATAGGTTGGGTCTCCACCAACCGATCTCTCCCGATCCGGCCCTCCACGCAGTATGTGGGCAAACGCATTGGCCGCCAAGACCAAGACTCCATAACATACCCGCCTCAAATCGATTGTTTCGTAGTGCTTTCACACAAACGAAGTATTGAATGCCTTAAGTCTAAAAAAACTTTAAGGCGCACAGTTTACACCAGCGCGGGTTCCCTACAAAGCATCGGACCATCCCGTCTGTTCGAAAGACTACTGCAAACCACCCTTTAAGATACGGGAAACGATCAAACCGATTGCCCATTTATTACAAATCAATACCGGTCAGTGGCTGAGTTGACATCGTGTTTGGTTCCCACCAGGGCGTCGCGTATTTGATTCCTCGGCTGGCTAAGTCCTCTATCATGACACAAGCAACAATTTCTACGTACTGTGGTGGTAGTAGGAGATTTTCAAATATTGTCAGATTATTCGTAGCCCGGGAATGTTTGTCTGACTTTTTAACAACTAGCTGACCCGGCCACGCTTTGCTGTGGCTAACGAAACACAGCGCCATCTACTGGATGGTTACCCAACCTTTTGACTCACATCAACATCTGTTAATTTTCTTACAAATCAAATCCACACCGCCCGCTTGCCAGCCCGCTCGTCCACCACATACAGACATTCTCCTTCATATATTATATATTTCAACCAATTTACACAAAACGTTAACAAATTTTATACCTATACCTTCCTCGTGAATCACTCTAACTGTTGATGAAAACTGCATGAAAATCCGTTCAGTAGTTTTTGAGTTTATTGCGAACAGACAGACAGACGGACGCGGCGGAGGACTTTCATTTATAATATGTAGAGATTATAAAAATTTAAAAAATTATATTATAAAATAATTTTTTCAGGTAAATTGGGGCTCCAGAACAGAGGGGACTGCCGAAAGCAACAGCGGGCTCACTTGTGATTTGTACAACCAGAACAGCATCCTGAATATAAAATTACCTAAGTAAGTCCGTGTATTTTTTAATACTTAGGATCTGCATAAAAAACGAAGTCGTCGTCGTTTAATATTTGGTTTCTGTCTTTGGACAACCCTACCTCACTTTACATTTGAACACATAGTAACTGATATGAATAATGCGTGGGCAATAAATAATACTAACTATAAGTAATACATCTATGGAATTGAAACATAGATTTAAGAAGAAAACAATAAATGCTACATAGGCGTGTTTCGAGATCCAAAAGTCTGGCCTATCTAGCCTTAAATTTTGCAGTATGCAGAATTGTTTTTCGACAAGTAATTTAATTCAAGTTCTGATATTATTTTTGTGACCTCCAAATTTCAAATGCATTTATACATTCAACGTGTTTTGATGTCCATTTATTATTTTTTAAATCAAAACAATTATTTTGTTTAAATTAACGCCACACAAGACGCAATGAGGAAAACAATTTATTTCTGGGCCTGCGTCATCTTTGGGGATGATGCGTGGAGGGTATTTTTAAGTAAAGAAATGAGGATGGGTGGAAATCTAAGAGTGACGGATGTATGAATCCATCCCTCTCACTGCGGTGCAAAAAGTCTGGCTGGAGATGTCAAGAGGTCTCTCTCAATCGGTCCCTCCCAATCCGGCCCGCCACGCAGCTGGTGGGCAGACACATCCGTCGCCAAGACCTGGACAAAACCTCACCCCCTAAAACACCAGCTGTAGCTACCGACCTCGTAATGTACGGTTCTTGACTCACAATCCAAAGGTAGCCAGATCGAATCCCAGCGTGCGCAAATAAATTTTATTTAATTAATTTGTATAATTTCACAATTAATTAATTAAAAATAATATACAGTATGTTTGCGGCACGTTCCAGATTGGAAGATATTCTCAGTATGGCCCCCGTGTAAGGCCACCATTTAAAATTGAAACATTGCTTGAAATGGTTTTAGCCGTATTTAGTGACTAGATCTGAATAGCCAGGTACTTCCCTACCTTCCTCCTTCGCTTCCCCACTATCTTCAGCCTCTCAAAATACCCCAATTGGGGATGCCATAGTCTCACTGGCTCCAAACGGGAGCAGCTTGGAATTTTAAAAAAAACTTTAGTCTGGAAACCCAAAATACTTGATAAACCTACTTATTTCTGTGCAAAGGGGGGCGTTCGTTTGACAGATTCGTTGTTAACAGACCGATTGCTATCTCTAATACACAGACGCATTGTAGGCACACAGATTCTGTTCTACAGGTATTTTAATGGAGCCTGCTCGAAGAAGCCAGTAGAAATGACCCCCTGCGCACCGAACACGAGAGATGACTGAAACCATAGCTCACGCCTAGCGGTTCGCTATGTTTGGTGATTTAGCAGGGATGCCCGTGTTCTTGCAGTGAAGTTTATCTAGGTCTTGGTGGCGAATGCGTTTCCTCACCTGTTGTGTCGCGATCTGGATCGGAAGAGACTGCTTGAGGCAGACATAATCTAGACCTCTCCAGCAGGACTCTCTCGACCCATCGCCTTGCACCGCAGTGGGAGGGATGGATTCATATGATCACTCCTGGACACTCTGATCCCCAGATTCCTACCCACACCTCATACCTTTTTCCTTCCCAGAACTTCCTTTCTTACTTTCCTAAAACAACACCCTACACTCAGCATCCCCAAAGATTACACCTCCTGTGTGGAGCTAATGTAATAATAATAAAATTAAAAAACGAGTGCGCTTTAGACAACACGACTGAAGTAAAACTACAAGACAAACCTCCTACCTACGACCTTGGGGTGACCTACGACCTTGGGGTGACCATCCTTGTCCTTATCATTATCACTCCCCAAGTCAAGCGTGCGTTCGCCTAGCAATCGATCACCATTCACATCGATTACCGTTCGCATGACACTTTTCGTAACAATCACCACTTTTCGTAACGCATTCACCAGCTTACCCCCCAAGTCGAGCGTGCGTAAAAAAGTTTAACTTCAAAAACACCCTGTATAATTTGTTCAGAAAAGTGAAAAATTTGCCTGCGGGGTTAACCCGCCTCACAACGCTGCCCAATAGGGTGGCAATATAATTCCCCTCTCTTTACACTGTACACAGAAAGGAGCTCTCTTGTGAGATATAACAAAAAGAAAATCAAATAAAAAAGATTTAAAAATTGAGAATGTAGACAGCTGGTGTCGGATGGTTTTGAATGACCTTGACAAACAATGAGCCACCGATTAGAATTGCTAAAACCGAGATGAGGTTGCATATAACATACAGCCTCCCAATCAACAGTCCAGGCCAAATGTGACCTTTCTGAACTGGCAGGCATTCAGAGCCGAAAGGAACCGAGTTCAATTTAAAATTTATTTATTTACTAGCTGACACTTTGTAAAATCGAACCTTTGTAACCACACCGCCGTCTTTGAGTTTATCGCGAAGAGACAGACAGATGCCGCGGAGGACTTTAATTTATAATACGTAGAGATGGTGTGAAAGATTATAATAATGTGCATGAAATGCTTGGGGTAACTAACGTATTTAAGTTAATAAGGATTGATACTGTATCCGTCTAAACAACTTTTCAATTACCGCAATGTACGTGACCATTTTTTTAAAAGATAGAATGGTTATAGTAATCTATCCGTAAAAGATAGATATATGCCTTCGCGGACTTTTTTGTAGATCTATAAAAGAGGAATATCCCAGCATTAATTGTTTTGTTATATCCCAAAAGGATTAGGCAGCATTTTCGATGAAAGCTACCAGGCGGCTTTACTTTTGCCGACACTTCTAACAATTATCGTTATGTTTCAACCAATTTACACAAATCCTTGACAAATTATATTATTCCTCACGAAACACTCTATCTATTGGTGAAAACCGCAGGAAAATAATTTCCCTCAGGGCCTATGTCATCTGGGATGCTGTGTGGAGGGTCTTTTTGAGGAGAGGAAGGAATGAACATTGGTCTTGAAGAGACCCATGTTGTAGGAAGGAGGAAACACAGAGGCCGGCAAATCATTCCACAGCCGAGCTGTTAAACACAAGAACGAGTCGAAGAAACGACCCGTTCTCATGTGACAAATGTCAACTGTGTACAAATGTTGGGCACGCGTTTGGCGTGTTTCCCGACTATGCACCGGTGCCGAAGGGATCAATGATGCTAGTTCCTCGGAGCATCTTCCATTGTAATACCGGTAGAACAAGGATAGCATTCCCACCCGACGCCTGTGCTCTAAAGATTGCAATCCGTCTGTTAAGATGGGAGAATCTATCAAACGGACCGCCCGTTTCTGCACAGAGTCGAGGGTATTTTTCAGGTATTTTGGAGCTCCAGACCAGAGGTGGCTGCCAAATTCAACCGTGGGGCGCACTTGCGATTTGTACAGGGTTAGCAGTTGTGTACTTTTTAGAGATGGTGATATACAATGCCAGGCAAGTTTAAGAGAGAAAGATCGCGTGCTAAATGCGCTAGAACCTTAAGGTATTAGGTCACTGGCGACATTGGTTTACATTCAAATCTAAATAGAAGAGTTTCAGAGTTCTACATTATTAAATGGTCCCTTTCTTAAGGCGCCATATCCCCGCTTAAAAAGTAGAAGATGGAGAGATATATAATTACGAATGTTGGAGAGAGCGCGCTAATATTTAAAATGGTAAAATTGAAGCGAAAATTGTAAAAATGTTTCATAAAATACGACTCGTTTAAAATAGAGCAAAAATCTTTTGGGGGCTGTCTAAAACAGCATTTATTTTTTATTTTTTTAAATACATAAACGGCTATACTGCCTTTTGTAAATAAACATAAAATAGAGTACAAAATAATATATAATATATAATAGAGTAAGAAAAATAATATCATTACATAATAGTAGTTTTAAACTATAAAATAACATACAATTATTTTGTGTATCACAACAAAATATAACAAAAAAGAACAATGAGAAATATCACATTTCATTTCAACATGTCCATATTGCGTATATAAAGTTACATTATGGAAAAATAATTTTTGAGTGCATGTTTATATTGCGCTAATTTTAAGAAATAAATGTCGCCGATGTTAGCATATTCATTTCCCAAAATGTGTAATCGACTGATTGGTGAGTAATAATGTGATAATGTATGTGTGTTATTATAGTAGAACGGTAGTCAGTCTATTGTTAGCGCGACCAGGGCAATGAAATCGTATTAGTTCTATTAAATCAGGGGTATCCAGGACCGAGTGAATTATTTTATATAATATTAATAGATCACAGATTTTTCTGCGATCTGATAAATTTACGAGATTAGTCCAGTTTAATAACAAATTATAGTCCACGGATTCTCTTGGAATACCTAATTTAAAATTAATATACCTAAGGAATCTATGCTGGACTTTTTCAATCGCTTGAATATGGATATTGTAATGTGGAGCCCAAATCGTAGAATTATATTCTAAAATCCTTCTCACTAGCGTTATGTATAAAATGCGAATAGTATCAATGTTACAAAATTGTTTTGTTATTCTAATAATAAATCCTAAAATCTTCATTGCTCTATTAATAATATTATTTATAAAAATTATATTATTTATTTAAAGAAACACTGTGAATTTTTTCATACACATAACTTGTAAAATAACTGAAACAGACATAAAAATAATAATTTTCGGAGCATACTTTGCGATTTTTTCTATCGAGGGAGTTTCATATAATTTGCGTTTCGGTGTGGGGAATGTATAGAGATTATCTTCAAAAATAACATATATTTTTTTAGGAGCTTAAAAACTTCAAATGATTAAGGGGGATGTGTAAGAAATCGGTAGAAATTCGGGTGGCGGCAGCTTAAACTATTTCATAACGTAACAATTATTATAAGCAATAATTATCAGCCTGAAACACTCATCAACATTGAAAAATCTTCCGAGAAAAGATACTTGCCGCCAACGGGACTTGAACCCGTGTCCTTCTGATTGCCGGCCAGCTGCTCTTGACCACTGAGCTATGGGGGCTTATCAAATACCCGCCAAATAATTCAATATATACTAGTGTTTCATTCAACAATTACTGCTTATTATATTTTTTTCCACCTGAAAACAACCAACTTTATTTTACTTTATTTTCAGGTGGAAAAAAAATATAATAAGCAGTAATTGTTGAATGAAACACTAGTATATATTGAATTATTTGGCGGGTATTTGATAAGCCCCCATAGCTCAGTGGTCAAGAGCAGCTGAATGGCAATCAGAAGGACACGGGTTCAAGTCAAAAAAAAAAAAACTATACCACGAAATGAACCTTTTGAAAATAAGAACATTGTACGAATATAACATATGTCTCTTAATCTACAAAATACAAAATGGACTTATACACACAAACACAACATTTATAAAAACATCACAAGTACACGATCATTATACTAGACAACACAATAAATTGTACACAAATACTGTCAAGACTGAAAGTGGCAAGAGAAGTATTGGTCACGAGGGAGTTCATATATTTAATCTCCTTCCAGATAGCCTAAAAACGGAAAATAACATAAAAACCTTTAAAAAAAACTATTTAAACTCAAAATGTTGGAACAAAATTAAAAATATTATTCTTACTACTGTACTATATATATATGCTCTGTATTTAAGTTAAGAAAGCGAAATACTATATTTCTTTTAACTTAATAATAAAAAAATAAAAAAGTCCCGTTGGCGGCAAGTATCTTTTCTCGGAAGATTTTTCAATGTTGATGAGTGTTTCAGGCTGATAATTATTGCTTATAATAATTGTTACCCTTTGTGCTATGCATAAAAATTTTGTCTAAACGTTAGTTTATAAATTAAAAATAATTATTATTTCATAACGCTTACATTTGTAATTCGCTCACACATAGTTTTTCCACACATCCGCCTTATGGGTCTCATTGATATTATACGAGTAAAAAGTGTCCACTAACTTCGGGAGGTGATTCTAAAAGAAAAATTCTGTCTTGGAAAAGTAGTATTTTGTAGGACAAAAACAATATAATTTCGAAAAAGTTAAGAGCGTTTAACCAGCCAGCGGACGAAAATCCACATTTCGTCGAAAGTTGTTCTTCCGATCGTCCAGGACGGTTACAATGAGAAAGATTAATTATTCTCCGTACCAGCTTTTTTAAATTATAACTCAATATCGAATTTATTTCAATCCAAATTAGCTTTAATTTATACCTTCATCCAAAAATGCTGAAAGGCGTGATGATAAAACTATTAAAATAGTGTACTTTTTGTAGTTATTTTTTGATTATAAGTATTTACCATTTTTCAATAATGTCTAAATTTAATAAGAATGTTAAAAAAATCTGAAATATATTAGTTTGTAAGTGCGCAAATAAATACACAAATGGACCAATTTTCGTCAAGAAACACATGTACGTACATATTTTTTAATGATTTTATTGAAACTAAAATTAAAATTCTAATACATAACTTTGCTAGATAATGTATTGATTTATTTTACTGCATGATTACATTATTTGAAATGGGTGTGGTATAATACAAAAACTTTTTTGAAAATTTAACAAATCTGCCAACGACCTATGGAATAACCTTATTATACTAAAAATTTTAAAAAATTGTAAAAATTTATTACATACGAATGCTAGATAAAAGAACAATCTTTCGAAATCCATTTATAATTTTTTATGGAAAAGAGTCAGTACGTCTAAAAACTTTTTTGAAAATGACGTATTTCAGGCTTTCTCTGGTAATGCCCTCTTATGTATATTTTTTTTTGCTTTTACCTTCTACATACAATCGTCTCGCGAAATTAGATCACTTTACCCAGAAAACCCTGTATTTTGTTACAATATTTCCACGATTTTATTTTTTTTTCTGACATTTTAATGTTTTTTTTTTCAACTTAAAACATAAAAAATCAGTAGGTATTGGACTGTCAGAGTCGGGGTGAGGGGTTCTGCAGTTACTCGGCTGAGTGACCAGTGATGACGTGTGTGAGAAATTTTTAAAAAAAGACACCAGAGACGAAAATTTCATTTATATATTTTACTCCAAATAATGTCAGGAAGCATTGGTAAGTAAGTTAAGTACTTCCCTCTACTCTCGGTATTTTATCCAAGATGACTGGAAACTCGTAGAACAAACGGGAAACTGGAGGTTTACCCTATGTAAACATGGAGTTGATTTTTGACTTTTAATTTATTTGAGTTATTTTCGAGCAAATCGACTTCAAAGTTGGTATTAAGTCAAATTTGAAAAAAATCAGTCGCTAGGAGGTTTATTTTCAGCTGTTAAAATATGTCCACCCTTTTTTTTCAATTATTTCTGGCTTTCACCCTTCAAGGGTGTTTCTAGGCCATAATTTATAATTACAGAGAAAGGAAAGGTGAATTTATATATTAATTTTATTTAAATGTGCAAATTTCAGAAATAAATGGAAGATTGGAGTAGAGTTCAGACTTAGAAGAGATGAGATGTTGATAACGCTTGATAGAAGAGAGGATATTTATTTATAGAGGGACAACCAAAAAATGTGTGATCTAACATTTAGACCACATAATGTACAATCTGGGGAGTCAAGCACATGAATTTTAAAAAGGTGAGAAGGAACGGAACAATGTCCGATTCTCATTCGAATAAGTAAGGAAATTTCTTTTTTGGAAAAATGGGGGAATTTTTAAAACCACGGTTTTGATGGGATAGTCCTTTGTATTGAGGCGTAGCGGGCACCCTTGGATTGACTAGCAATGTTCCAATACATTGTCCAAACATTGCGGGATCTATCTTTGATGATGGAAAAAATATCAGATGGTTTACGAGGGTAACGGTAGGGTTAGACGCTCCTTGTTTTGCCAAGGAATCAGCAATATCGTTACCCACTATGCCAACATGTCCAGGAATCCAAATCAGAGTGACAGATTTTATTGTCCACCCTTTAAATGCTGAAAATTTTGAGGAAATTAAAAAATATATAAACATTTTTTAGGACTGCGTGATATGTAAATTCACCAGTTTATTGCATAGAATATTGTACCATGAGTTTCCGAACCTTTGTTGTACCTACACAACAATCCAAAATCTTAGTAAATATAGTTAATTATTAAATAAAATAATAATATAAATGGACTGGTCTCCTTTGTATACTAGGTGATTGGGATGCACTCTGGGGTCAAGTCTTAAAAAAGTAACAAAAAAAGTTGCGTAATCTTTTTTGTTTGATGAACAACCATTTGGCAGAAATATCTGCCATACAACTATCTAACTTGTAACTCTAACCAACATATGGGCTGTGGGATGTCTGATCGGGCGGGGATACCTTCATTAAGCAATTTAATTATAATTTTTTATAAGAAAAACTATTTTTATAACTTTTGAAGGTTATTCACATCAATGTAATATATCATTGAAGAAAAAGATAACATTGTGTTTTTCTGGGTCTTGTTCTCTTTCATATTTTCGTTTAGATCTTCTTCTTCAATTGATATATTAGGTCCTAATAGGTACATATGAAATTGGCGTTTTGCCATACTGGCAACTTTGATCTCAAATATCTTCTATTTGGTTAGGAATTCCAAATTCAAATTTATACAGCTATTTACTCATGTATTTGTGTTTCGAAAATTATAATTCATTTGTTTTTTCTTTAATTGTTTTTTTTTTCTTTGCGTCACTTAGTTTACAAAATGGAAAACTTGAAATATCGCGTTATTTACGAGTACGAGTTCCACCGTGGCACCAGTGCTGCAGAAACGGCTCGAAGGATTAATGATGTGTATGGCGACGGTGCCGCAAAAGAAAACACAGTGCGTTTTTGGTTCCAAGGTTTTCGTTCTGGAAATTTCGACCTGCAGAACAAGCCCCGTGGACGGCCGGAGACCAAAGTTGATAATGAAGAATTGAAGGCTATTGTGGAAGCCGATCCATCGCAAACCACGTCCGAGTTAGCTGCAGGCTGCGGTGTTAGTGATAAAACTGTTTTAATCCACTTGAAGCAAATTGGGAAGGTGAAAAAGCTTGAAAGGTGGGTACCTTACGAATTGAGTGAAGCAAATCAACAAACGCGCGTTGACCGCTAGACCACACACTGCACAACAGACGGCTACCAAATTAGAGGAGCTTCAATTGGAATGCCTAAGACATTCACCGTACTCTCCGGACCTTGCCCCAACAGATTACCATTTTTTTTCGAAATTTGGATAACTTCTTGCAAGGGAAAAAATTCAACTCCGATGGGGCAGTTCAAACCGCCTTCAAAGATTTTATTGATTCCCGTCCGAATGGTTTTTTTAGTAAAGGGATCGAGGAACTACCTATGAGATGGCAAAAGTGCATAGATAGCAATGGTACATACTTTGATTAAATATATATATTATATTTTTAAAAAATCGACTTTATGTTCCTCCCATACAAAACGCCAATTTCATATGTAAGGACATAATATTACATTGATGGGAATAACCTTCAAAGTTATAAAAAGAGAGTTTTTCTTATAAAAAAATTGAATATTCATTTAGACTTTTATAAAAAGTCAATAGTTCCATATAAATAAAATTGGAAGTAACAATTATTACAAGCAATAATTGTCAGCCTGAAACACTCATTTACATTGAAAAATCTTCCGAGAAAAGATACTTGCCGCCAACGGGACAATAATTAATTGGAAGTATTTATCCGAAACGCTTTCCAGGTTACAAACCAATTCTTAGAATGATTATTTCCAATAAAAAGGATAGTTGCCCGTAATAATGAAAAAGAATTAGTTAAAGATATTATTAATTATTATTTTTAATTGTTAAACTAACGTTTAAGACAAGATTTTTATGCATGTCACAAAGGGTAACAATTATTATAAGCAATAATTATCACCCTGAAACACTCATCCACATTGAAAAAATCTTCCGAGAAAAAACACATGACGCCAACGGGACTTGAACCCGTGCCCTTCTGATTGCCGGTCAGCTGCTCTCCCAATTGAGCTATGGCGGCTTATCTTATACCCGCCAAATGATTCAATATATACTAGTGTTTCATTCAACAATTACTGCTTATTATGTATTATTATTGTATTCTTATTATTATTGTCTTAAACGTTAGTTTAACAATTAAAAATAATAATTAATATTTGACAAGTTTAAGTATTTCCCCAATAAATGAAGACATAATTTGTCTCGACGCCACCTAGCGACGGATTTAACACTAACAGTGTCTCTGTCGCAAAAATAAAGTTGGTTGTTTTCAGGTGGAAAAAATATAATAAGCAGTAATTGTTAATGAAACACTAGTATATATTGAATCATTTGGCGGATATAAGATAAGCCGCCATAGCTCAATTGGGAGAGCAGCTGACCGGCAATCAGAAGGGCACGGGTTCAAGTCCCGTTGGCGTCATGTATTTTTTCTCGGAAGATTTTTTCAATGTGGATGAGTGTTTCAGGCTGATAATTATTGCTTATAATAATTGTTACCCTTTGTGCTATGCATAAAAATCTTGTCTTAAACGTTAGTTTAACAATAATTAAAAATAATAATTAATATTTGACAAGTTTAAGTATTTCCCCAATAAATGAAGACATAAATTGTCTCGACGCCACCTAGCGAGGGATTTAACACTAACAGTGTCTCTCTCGCAAAAATAAAGTTGGTTGTTTTCAGGTGGAAAAAATATACTTATAATAATTGTTACCCTTTGTGCTAAAGATAATATTGTTAATTCTAAAATTTGAAATATGAGATTGACTAATTAATATGTCTGGGTTTGAGTCCCATTTGTTACCATTGTCTTTTTTGGTTTTTCTGTGTCTTGTTGTGTTTCATATTTTCGTTTATATTTTTATTGTTATCTTCTTCTTCAATGATAATAATTTAATCATAATTTACTAAAATCATTGTTTTCAAGATTTCTATCTCCTTCCTTTTCTTAAAAATACAGACAGGTACTTAGTCCTCGATAGATTACTCTTCATTTTATGTCATTTCATAAAAAAATAATATATAAAAAATTCGGTAATTTTTCGGGATTAGTGTCCATGGCTATTACGAATAATTTTTAGAAAAAAACTTTACATTCGCCTTAATCACTATAAAAGGAAACTTTTTCCATCACGGCCGGCGGAAAATAATGCATTTTAAATTTCAATTGCGTTAAATAAAATTTCATTTCGCGAACCGATACTATGACAGCCCGGCGGCCATTGCGTCACTGTTATGTTGGTATCCCTGATACAAACAAGAGGTAGATACAAACCCTGCTTTGACAAACAAACCATTAAAAACCTGGGATGTTTTTTAAAGTAAAGATAACATACATAAATCCCGTTAGACCAGTGGTTCCCAAGCTTTTTCTGACCCGGGACCACTTGTACGTTTATTTTTGCGACAGGGACCACAAGCAGTGGCATTTAGCCGTGTGTTTTGTCAACTTTAATGAGGGGGGGGGGGGATGACACCACGTTATGCCACCCATGCTAGCCTACGCCACTGCTTGTGGTCAGTGACGTAGGCTAGCATGGGTGGCAACCGGGACGGATAGCACAACAGGAGGGGCGTCATGGGATAGGGTAGGATGGGTTCTAGCAGAATATTTACCACAATGGAGGGGACGGAATGGGATAGGGTGGACGGGTTCTAGCATAATATTTACCACAACGGAAAGGGTAGAACGGGGTAGGATGGGGTGGGGCGAAACGGAATACCATAATGGCCACTGACCACAAGGTTTAATAATGATAAACTGCTGAATATTGTCCCGATTTTTTTTATTCAGACTTCTATTTCTATTGACCGGCGAACCATCGCGAACCATCTTCCAGCCTCTCGCGGACCACTGGTTGGGAAACCCTGCGCTAGACATACACTGCTTTGCCAGACAAACCATTCAAAAACGTAGGCTGTTTTTTAAAGTAAAGATAACATACACAAGTCCGCTAGACAAACCCTGCTTTGCCAGACAAACCATTTAAAAACGTAGGCTGTTTTTTAAAGCAAAGATAATATACACAAGCCCGCTACACAAACCCTGCTTTGCCAAACAAACCATTCTAAATATATACGAATGGAGGTTTGTTAACATTATAATTTTGTTTTTCATAATTACGTGCCTTATCATGTATCCCACGAAGTCGGCTACAATCGTTGGTTGTATCAGGGATACCAAATACCAACATAACAGTGACGAAATGGTCGCCGGGTTGTCATAGTATCGGTTCGCGAAGTGAAATTTTATTTAACGCAATTGAAAATTAAAATACATTATTTTCCGCCAGCCGTGATGCAAAAAGTTTCCTTTTATAGTGATTAAGGCGAATCTAAAGTTTTTTTCTAAAAATTATTCGTAATAACCATGGACACTAATCCCGAAAATTTACCAAAAATTCAATAAAATATTTGAATTTAAAGCATACATTATTCTCTTTCTAACACCGTTTAGATCACCATGACTGTAAGAATAGCCGGTTCTTCGGATCCACTGCGATCCAGTGACAGCTAGTCACCGGGACAAGGTAACCGTGACAGGCAATAACTTCATGTATAATACGTGTTGTAATATTATTCACAACTGCCAATTACAATAATAATCATATTATCGTCAATCGCTCCATATCCGGAGAGCTTTATGAAATTACAAATCCAATACTACTTAACGCCTGCCAGGCGATGCTTCTCACACTAGCTGTTAATGTAAGTGTCGCCATGTTTTGGCATTGCTTTAATTCGGTTCAATTACAAAAGTTGATTTGTGACAAACTCCACATAGAAAAAGTTACAATAATAATAATTTTATATCAATCTCTCCATATCCGGAGAGATACAAAAAATTACAAATTCAATAGTACTTACGCCTGCCAGGCAATGCTCTTCACACTAGCTGTTAACGAAGGCGTCGCCATCTTTTGGCAATGCTTTAATTCGGTTCTATTACAAAAGTAGATTTGTATACAAACTCCATGTACGAAAACGGTTTTGCGTAAGGCGCGGCGTCAGAGTTGTATTCTTAGCCGGATTCTTAAATTTTAACCGTACAGTCACTAGGCTATCAATACTGTTTGATTGATGATCGTATAGCTGGTAAAATAATAAAATTAGACTCACATTGTCGAGAACACCGGGGTTACCGCATCATTACGTTGATTGATAAAAATGGAACTCACCTGAAAAACAGAAAAAAAACACTGTTAGTAAATAATTAACAATCAAAAATTTTATAATTTAGTAGAAAGCAGTCAATTTATGATTAAACATATTAATGAAATAAAATAATAATTTAGTTTACAATCAAAAAATTTATTTAATTTATTTAAAAGTAAACAAATTAAAAAATACATTATGTGCGTATATAATATAGAAAGTGTCAAAACATAACATAGAATAAAGGAACAGTGAGAAATTAAAATCTAACATAGCGAGTTAAAACTTATAAAAGTTCCATTAAATTTTAATCATCCGTTCAGGTGACGCTTTAAGAGTGCATGTTAGAAAAAATAAAAAAAACATCACGCTTTATATTCAAATCTAAAAGTTAACCATAAAATCGTTAAAACGTTCGTCTTTATGAAACCAAAATTTCCGACCGCCATTTAAAAAAAAATCAAGAAACTTTGTGAATTTTTTCTTAATCATTTTTAATAATAATAATAATTGGATAATTTATAAAGCGCCGTTTTTGTGTAAAATCACCTCAAGGGCGCTGTACAATTTATTATTACATGAAACAACAAAAAAGTGACTTTACTATAATGTTAATAATAGATTTATTTTCATTGTCAGTAATTTGGTTAGAAAAACACTTAAGGTGATCCATTTTTTTATATGTTTGCGTTAAAAAATTTTATATTTAAAAAAAAAAAAAAATGTATTATGTTCACCTTTTAAAAACAGTTTTCTGTTTTCGGAAATCACATTTGTTTGAATTTTATTGCAAAGCTGAAATATTCTGACTTTCTGACAAAATATGCCAAGGCCTGAGGGGTCAGGTACATTTTAAAAGTGAAATGCGTAGATATACATAAATATATTTAATTTTTTATTTTTTACAATTGGCGATTTCCGTAGAATCTTAGCCCCAATATTGCAGGGTATAAATATTGCAACCAAAATTATTAAAAGTATAGTTGAATTCAATCCAGCTTCAAGGTAGGTCTTCAATACAACCATTATTTATAAAATCTGTTCATTGCAGAACTAAAATTTAATAACAAGGAAATATATAAATTTTAAATTCTAATATCATTGCATAATCGGGAATGCATTTTAAACAGTTCTATGCTAATTATTGCATTTTTTTAATGCCAGCTATTAAAGATGACAATATTTAATACAATAATTAAATTTGCAATAATTTTTTTTTTTATTAAAACAGGGTTGCCAAAAAATATTTGTCTATTTTTTTGTTGGTAATTTTCTAATTTTTTAAAATGCTCTCGGGTTGCAGTAAGCCATAAAAATCATGTTAAAACTAGGGCAGACCCGTGAAAAATTGTGGAATTATTGGAATTTTAATTTGAATGAAAAATCAGTACCAATTTTGAAACGTCACACAATTTAATATATTTTTTTGTTAAAATGTTATATTGTGGGTAGGTACTTTATTGCTTGTCAGAATTGTTAAGGAGAACGGATACGTGGCCCGTTTCGATCCGTTTCATACAAATCTTAATTTTGGATTTAATATTAAAAATTAAAAAATTATTTTTTTGTAATCAAAAGGTGCATCAAATATCTAGTACAGATTTGTGCTACTTTTTTTTTTGTTTTTAAATTACAAAACAGAGGCCATTAAAGATTTTAATATTTTATGAATTTCATAATAAATTTTAACAATTATTTGTGAGTAAATGAAAAACATTTAAAAAAAATATTTTAACAAATGTGTGAAAAATTAATGAATTATAAAAAATATGATGAAATATAAAACAAAATAAAAAATATTAAAAAAGGCATCTTAAAAACTAAATTTAAATTACAAATTAACGTTTTATGTTGAACACAAATTTGTCGTGTATAAATTAAATTTACTACCCAAAAAACGCATTTTTTACAATGTTTAATTTTTTATTTTATTTTTCATTATATTATTACCACACTAAATAGGGCAAGATATATTTTAACAGTTGGGGGCGGGGTAAGGGGTTCGTCGGACACCCAGCTGAGTGACCAATGACGACATGCGGAAGAAAAAAAATTTTGTTTGATTTTGAAGAAAAAAATTTTGAAAAAAAAAAAAAAAGTCGTCGAAAAAAGTCACCGAGACCAAAATTTCATTTACATTTTTTACTCCAAATAATGTCAGGAATCACTGGTTAAAGTATGTAAAGTACGTCCCTTAACACCCTGTATATAATATCATCATTTTAAAAAAAATAGCATTTATCCGTACTAGATGCTTAATACAACTTTTGATTAAAAATAGATTATTCAGTTTGGTTGGCTATTTTGGTATCAAATTCAAAATTAAGTTTTGTGAGAAGCGATTCGAAAAGGGCTGCGCATCCATTCCCCTTAACACTCAGTTCCAATTTTGACAGTGACACTAAAATTCAAAGCAAATTTGAGTTCATTGATTCAGAGTTTCGCGGGACGCACAGACAACCAAAATTAGTAGGTATTGTTTACGAGAATTTCAAAAAAATTCTTAAAGATAAATTGAGGTTCTATCGGATTTCCGTAAAATAATTTAATGTGGTGGGTAGTAAACCCAAAGGTTTTTTTTACAATATTTTGACATAAGCAAAAATTTGACATTTCCCCTCCAGATGAACTTCCTCGCCGTATTCCTGGTCGTGTGCGTGTCAATGGCCGTGGCCGATGTATCCCACCTGAACCCCGATGCCGCGGCGCCGATCCTGAAGCAGACGATCGACGTCGGCGCCGGCGGTAGCTACCAGTGGGCCTACGAGACCGGAAATGGCATCGCGGCCCAGGAGCAGGGCGAGCTCAAGAACGCCGGAACCGTGAGTTTTATTGTGTCTGTTTTACTGGTGTTTCATAGGGAGGTGCTCCACAGAAGAACTGGCGCCATCGATTGAGAATGGGTCGTTTGCTTATATTGGGTCAAAAGACTAAAAGGTGTCCGGGACAAATAATTTGATAACCAACACCTCTGCCACGGGTCACCCCAAATGGCAAGCTAAATTTGGTTGCGTAGCTAGGGTGCCCAGGTTCATGGTGTGAATTTTGTCCAGGTCTTGGTGGCGGATCGGAATATCAGAAATGATCTCGACCCATCGCCATGCACCGCAGTGGAAGGGACGGATTCATACGTCCGTCACTCCAGGACATACTGACCCCCAAATTACTAAACCATCTCTCACGCTGTTTTCTTTCCCAGAACTATGTGGAGTTAAATAAGTTGTCTAGAAGTGGAATAGGACCTACGGGTTCTGAGCTAGAACCCAATGCATTTGTCCATTTTTCTGTTCCTTATTTCGCAACTCCATAGCACATGATGAACTGACTGTATAATTCGTATTATAGGATGGAGAGGCCCAGAACGCCCAGGGATCAGCCCAGTGGACCGCCCCAGACGGTACCCCAGTGCAGTTCTCATATGTGGCCAACGAGAACGGATACCAACCCCAGGTAAGACTACAAAAAAACCCTCTAACAATATTTTAGTATTAGCGCCCACAGCACCAAATGCTGTAAAAATACTAAAAAAATATGTTTAAATGCTTTTGGACATGATTTCTGGATGTGCAAATAATACCAATAAAAATATCATCAAGAGATTACATAGCAACTCTGTGTAAGGCCAGAATAAACCCTCAATTATTCAAGTTTATTAGTAGCAAACTTTGTCTGAATGTATAATAAATCGTTTAAAATTGTTGAAAATATGATCAAAATATTTATTTTTATCAACATCTAAAAAGACGAGGACCTAAAACCGTGCCTTGAGGAATGCCAAGATTAAACTAGCAGTTGCGCTAACAGCACCAATTGCTGTAAAAATACAAAAAAAATGTTTAAATGCTTTAAATCCTATTGGACATGATATTTGAATGCGCAAATATTACCAATGAAATATCATCAACAGATTACTTAGCAACTTTGTGTAAGACCAGAATAAACCCTCAATTATTCAAGTTTATTAGTAGCAAATTTTAATTCAATAGGTAGGATACAACACTAAAAATCATGCTTAAATTCTTCATATCTTATCCGACGTGATGTCTGAATGTTGAAAATATTATCAAAATATTTATATTTTGACAACAACGAAAAAGATGAGGACCTAGAACCGTGCCTTGTGGAACACCAAAATTAAACTAATGAAATCTTATGTTTTGAGTAAAGTTTTTGGGAGGTCTTGAATCACCCATCATCAGGGAAGATAATAACAATGCACCTTACCCAATGTCAGGATCGTTTCAACCTGTTTTACTGTCACCCAAAAAGTCAGTCAAAATATCAAAATATGTATTTTTTGTATTTCTAATCATTTTTATTTTTTGCCTTTCTCAGGGATCCCATCTGCCCGTCCCTCCCCCAATCCCAGACTATATTCTGAGGTCCATCGAGTACAACAAGGCTCACCCCGAACAGATCAAGCATTAAGCGTCCTTCAAACCAACACTGGCAAGACCAAGCAAACTGAGAACGGACTAACGAAAATTGCGCAAAAGATGTTGAAGAACAATTTGGGAAAATCTCAACACCATCAGAAAACTACAAAAGAAGAAAGAAGACAAAATATAAAAACACCAAAATCAAAAAAAAAACTTTAATTTTGCGATTTTTTCGTCTCAGTTGTCTACAATTGATTACAAAACTATTTATATGTATATGTACTAGTATATTATATAAATGTATTATATTAAAATATGTATATATAAAAATAATCCAAATTTAAAATATGTCCAGTTTTGTATCATATACAAGATAGGTCATAAAAAATTGTACATAAAATTGCAATAAAATAATTAAGATGCATATAGAATTGGTATTTTCAATTTTTTAAACTATAATAGGTACTTGTTGAAAATGACGTATTTACAAAACTAACTAATATCGTCAATTTTAATTGTATATCCGCCATTTTTACAATCAACAACTTTTTTGCAAACTATGGATTTATGCTCATTCTACATTCATACTATAATGATTTTTTTATCCAGGATTCCAACTTAATTTTGCAATAACTTTGTCCTATAATAATATTACAAATATAAATTTAACTAGCTGACCCGGCCACGCGTTGCTGTGGCTATTAAAACACAACGTCATCTACTGGATGGTTATCCAACCTTTATAACCATCGCCGTATTTGAGTTTATCGCAAAGAGACAGACAGATGCCGCGAAGGACTTTAATTTATAATACGTAGAGATGGTGTGAAAGATTGTAATAATGTGCATGAAATGCTTGGGTTAACTAACGTATTTAAGTTAATAAGGATTAATACTGTATCCGTCTTTTCAATTACCGCAATGCACGTGAACATTTTTTTAGAAGATAGAATGGGTACAGTAAGCTATCCGTAAAAGATAGATATATATGCCTTCGCGGAGTTTTTTGTAGATCTATAAAAGAGGAATATCCCACCATTAATTGTTTTGTTATATCCCAAAAGGATTAGGCAGCGTTTTCGATGAAAGCTACCAGGCGGCTTGACTTTTTCCTACACTTCTAACAATTATCGTTATGTTTCAACCAATTTACACAAATCCTTGACAAATTATATTATTCCTCACGAAACACTCTATCTATTGGTGAAAACCGCATGAAAATCCGTTCGGTGGTTTTCGAGTTTATCGCGAACAGACAGACAGACAGACGACGCGGGGGACTTTAATTAATAATATGTAGAGATTTTCTTTAATTTAAATCGTATGAAAAAAAACGTTTTGAGAAAAACGCATTTAAAGTTTTCGCTTGTAAACGAACCGCTCCGTTCTCCGTCTACCTGCTTGGTGTGCAACGCTACCAACTATATTCATTTAAAGGTCGAATTTGATGCTATAACTTTGGGCATGTATCATCCACAGGTTTAAGAAAATTTTTAGGCAACTTAAAAAAGTGGATTTTTTTGGATCGGCTGGACCAGACTCCCCCCTTAACAAAGATGATAGAATTAAGCCCTTGCCAGAAGGAAAGTTGTATTCAACAATATTCTTGTACCGAGAAAAATTTAAAAAACTAAACCAGTTATGTTTCATAACATTTAATATTTATAATACATAAAACCGTATTATTATATCCACCAAGACCTAGACAACCTTTACCCCGTGAACCAGGGCATCCCTGCTAAGTCACCAAACGCAGCAAACCACTTGGGATGACCTACGGCAGAAGTGTTGGTTGTCCAATAAATGGTTCCCGGGAAGGCGGTACACATACTTGCCACCCAAATTCTAACTAAGGGGTAGAAAGGTCTCATCTATAAATTTTCTTTGAAATCTGTACAGACCACACTTTCTTCTTATTGAATGAAGTGCCAATTCTTAATTTCGAATAATGTTACACTTGTATAAATATGTCATTTGTGTACTCGGCTATATTGTCGTTGACACGAGAAGAACTGCATTTTTAACCCATTGGCCACAAACCCCGGCAGCCTGCCGGGTGTGCAACTCAGGCATTTAACCACAAACCCCGGCAATAATATGTTTCTTAAGAATTTGACAATAATATGTTTCTTATGTTTTTTCCCTGATATTTGTGTTTCAAGTTTTGTATGCAGCCAGCCGCCATTTAATTTCTTCAATATTGCGAGTAGTTCTAGGCTTTTGGTAGTGACCCTGAACGTCCCTGATTGCTTTGAGGACTATCATACCAAATTATTTTATTGGTTATTACGTTATTAGTACACATGTAAGTAAAAAACAAAAATTATTATTATTCGATTTACGAATATTATGTTTTTTAATAACTTTTTGAATAAAAATGTGTACAAAAACTTACGTAAAAGGGGAAGGTTATGTTTGCATCTTTATTTATACATATTTTTCTAATTTTAATTTTTACGTTTTTCTTTACCTTAATCCAATATGTAAACAAATTTAAAGAAATTAATACATTTGAAAATATGGTTCAAAGTTACAAAAAATTTAGTACAACAATGCAGGTAAGTTTTAAGATTTTCACGGCGAAAAGCATTTTCGTTATTTGTTTTTGGGGTGTTATGCCGTGTTGCGCTACCTCCTTCTTTAGCCAACGTTTCGGACATCGTTACAGTGTCCATCATCAGGGCAGATCCGGCAGATCCGGTAGATGTAGATCCGGTAGATCACATCTACCGGATCTGCCAGATCTGCCCTGATGATGGACACTGTAACCATGTCCGAAACGTTGGCTAAAGAAGGAGGTAGCGCAACACGGCATAACACCCCAAAAACAAATAACGAAAAAACAATGCAGGTTTTCAATTTTTGGTACAAAATTAATTCAGTGGTAAAGGCTATTTTTTTAGCTCATTTATTCTGTGGCCAATGGGTTAAATACATAGAGATCCTTTATTTCACACGTAATTTAAATAAAAAGGTGTTATGAAGTATATTTTAACCTAGTTCCAAAATTATACATGGTGTCCAGAAAGTAGTGGCACAAGCGGCAAACTATCCCCTCTTTATTGTCTTTTAAAATGCGTCGAAGCGTAGACTCGACTTCGAAAGTTCAGTTGCCGAAAAAGGGGAAAAAATATCCAAATGCTCAGCCGAGCGATTCTATATCTTTTGTGGGATCTCTTTCGGGGGATTTTGAGAGATCTCCTGTCAAACGAAAGAAAACTGATAATAGAATCTTTTATTTTTAACTTTATGAGTAAAACCTCAAATTGTAATATTTAAATAAACGATAACAATATATATGTCCTGGGTTCGAGTCCCAGAGGTGTCAATATGTTTTTCTGATTTCTCTGTTTCCAGATTTTTGATTGAGTTTCGCTTATATTGTCTTCATTTATTTAGATAATAGAATCGTTCGACAGATCGAAAAAAAAAAAAGTTTTTTTGTGTTTTTTAAGTTGTGCTAAACAGTCTCCAGCTTGTACCAATGGTTTCTGACAATAAGGAACATCGGTTGTCCAATTGATCAGTCAGATATTTCCAAATACTAAATTTTGAGATAGTGTGGAAAAGCAATATTTGAATGCTCTCCAAAAATCGAATATAATGGTCCCGTAAAATAGTATGTTAATTTGAAATATCCTGACCCGACTCCAAAAATTCTATTGCCGAAAATGGAAAAAAATCTAAATACTTACACAAAAAAAGATTGTTTGGATTCTCTAAATTATGCAGATCCACCAATTTCCAACTAGTGTTTACCACTAGTTTCTGGACACCATGTACATGCCTTGAACCACCCAAGTTGTGCAAACAAGCAATAGAAGAATTGGAAAATATCAAACAAACAATTGTGCAAACCAGAAGGGAAAGAAAAGAAACGCTAGAAATTTGTCCACTTCCCTCAAACACGAATATTCCACTAACTTTGCTTACCAATCTCGCTGAGGACATAGATAAGAGTATCAATATTATAGAAAATCGTATTCAGTGATTTGCTTTCATTTAATTTAACATAAATTTGAATTTAACAGTAGGTAGAAAGGAAGAATCACTAATGTTAAGTTTAATAAGTTAAATATATTCAGATCTAAATTAAACTGCTTTCAGAAACTGGTCAAACTGTAAGTGCGATGGCGAGAAAGAGCAACTCCGGATAGTGTATAAACAAGTCAAAAAGACAGCAAAGAAACTAGTTGCCTCTGCACAACATGAGGCATTGAAAGAGCTGTATGATGACCTAGAAACACCAAGTGGAAAAGCCACACAGGAAAGAAAGGGCCAAATCCATTAGAACACCCAAATACATAGAAGACACTAACGGTGGGTTGATCACAGACGAAACCAAAATATGTCAAAGATGGAAAGATTATTATTCTACATTACTAAATGAAGAATTTCCAAGAAGAACTCAAGTGTCAGAGCAACCAGTGCTGGGGCCAGTTGAAGAAATCACTCAAACAGAAGTTAAAGTAGCCATATCACAAATGAAAGTGGGGAAAGCAGTGGGGCCAGACAATATTCCAGTTGAATTATGGAAAGAATGTGGTGAAGTAGGACATAAATGGCTGTGCACTCTGTGCAATAAAGTACTGAATGGAGAACCAATGCCAGAAAACTTTAGGCAGAGTTACCTTCTTCCATTTTACAAAAATAAAGGAGACTCTAGGAAGTGCGACAATTATAAAGGGATAAAGCTTATGTCTCACACCATGAAAATATATGAGAGAATTATCAACACACGAATAAGGAATATTGTAAAAATATACGATGATCAATGCGGTTTTGTGTCGGGAAAATCAACAATAGATGCTATTCAAACAGTCAGAATAATAGTTGAAAAACATCGAGATGCAAAAAAAGATTTGCACATGGTATTTATAGACTTGGAAAAAGCATTTGACAGGGTTCCCCGAAGCCTGATATGGGCGGCATTGAGAGCCCACAATGTACCAGAAGAATATGTGCTCTCCATACAAGATATGTATACAAACGTTGAAACCCAAGTAAGATGCACATCAGGGACATCACCAAAATTTCCAATTAAAATGGGGATACACCAAGGATCTGTCCTCAGCCCACTGCTATTCATAATGGTCATGAATTATCTAACAAGTCAAGAAATGAACAGTATTCTCAAGACTATGCTTTTTGCAGATGATGTAGTACTGATGACAGATATTCATTGTGACTTACAGAATAGCCTGGAAAGGTGGGAAAAGATTCTGGAGGATAATGGCCTAAAAATTAGCAGGAAAAAGACTGAATATTTGTATTTGCCATTTGAAGACACAAATGCTGTAACTCCTTCGATGCAACTGGATGGAGTAACATTAGCCAACTGTGATTCATTTAAGTATCTGGGCTCACTGATCCACAGAGACGGAGGATGTGCAGCGGATGTCATCCATAGAATAGGTGTAAGATGGATTAAATTCAGATCCGTAACAGGAATATTGTGTGACTCCAAAATGCCTATAAAACTTAAAGGAAAGATATACCAAACTATCGTAAGACGCGCAATAATGTATGGCTCCGAATGCTGGACTATGTACAACTCCTACTCTAGGCAACTCGAAACAGCAGAAATGCGAATGCTTAGATGGTCGGCAGGAGTATCACTAAAAGATAAGATCAAAAGTTAGCCTGGTTGTCACAGACATAAATAGTAAGCTGGAGGAACGACAGTTGAGATGGTATGGACACATAAGACGGAGACCATCAGACCACACAGTGAGGCAGGCAATGTCTGTGGAGCTTTATCGACAGTCATCCAGAGGAAGACCAAAGAACTCCTGGGTGACTCAATGCTCCAAAATTCTTCAGAGAAACGGCCTGGATGAAAGCGATACCCAGAACAGAAGAAATTACAACCTGAGAACGAGAAGAGCCGACCCCAACAGCCTACCTAGGCAATGAGTTGGGACAGCGCAAGGAAGAAGATTCAGATCTAAAATAAAAGACATTATCTAAAGCCCGGGCAGCGCTTGGTACTTACTTTTTTTTTTACATGAGCTCCACACAGGAGGCCGTGGGGAAAATAATTTCGAATGAGAATGAGTTTTAAGTTTAGCTCTACATTCCGGTGAATCTGTGATCATTCTTAACTCGTACATTCCAGGCTTTAGGTCCTGACACTCCGAAAACACGCTCACTGAATTTAGTATCTGGTGTGCGCTTTGGTTCCTTCAACCTTCCGAAAGCTGATGTTGCTGCTGACCTGAGGGTTGACTGTCGAGAATTGGAATTTTCTGAAATACACATTTCCGATAAGCAAGCCGGAGCCATTCTGTTAAGGGACTTGAATACCATCCAGCAGAGCTTAAACTGGATTCTTTCAGGGCACTTGAGCCAGTGAAGATTTTTGAGATGCTCAGAAATATGGGAATGTTTAGATACGCCGGTGATGAGTCTTGCCGCAGCGTTGAACATAGATTGTAATTTGTGGATTTGATAAATATGTAATATATCATTTTTCCTTTAATTATTGGCGATTTCTGTAGAATCTTAGCCCCAATATTGCAAGGTATTAATAGAGCAACCAAAAATATTAAAAGAACAGTTAAACCTACACCAGCTTCAAGGTAGGTCTTCGTAGGTAGCTGTAATACAATCTGTTCAGTGCAGTACTTAAATTTAACTAAATTTATCTTTTTTTATTGGTAACTTTCTGATATTTTAACATGCTCTCTAAGGCAAACCTAATAGATCGAATAAAAAAAATAAGTTAAAACTAGCGCAGAGCCGTGAAGTAAATGTAATTGAATCAGAGTTACGCGGGACGCACAGACAAGTGAAATTAGTATTTTTAATAAGAATTTCATAAAATCTTCAAAATAATTTGTTGATTAGGATTTTTTTTGGTGTTGTTTGGGCAACTCTGAGCTCTGTATATTCATAAAATTATTTTAATCGGTGGTCATGTTAGGTTAGTAATAATAATAATGCCTTTATTCAGACAGTAAATTACATTACATTATTTAGAATAAACTTTTCACATCTATAACACTTATCACGCATCGACTCCCTGTCTGTATGTCACTAGTTGACAAAGGCCTCCTCCAACTGTCGCCATTTCTCTCTATCATTAGCTACTCTTGTCCATGTACCACCTGCTATGGCTTTGATGTCATCGACAAACCGTCTAAATGGTCTCCCTCGTTATGTCTTCTTGTCACTTGTGAACCAAATTCAAGACTAATTTTGACCATTTTTCACTTCCTCGGATTGTGTGGCCTGACCATTTCCACTTCAGCTTTTTTATTGTTTTCATCTTTTGTTCTTGTTTGTTTCTTAATGGTTGCAATTTTTATTCTATTGGACAGTCTTTTCACTATCATACTTCTTTCCAAGGAGTTTTTTTGACATGTTTCGAGCTTCTCATTGTGAATTTTTGTTAGTGCCCTCATGTTAGGTTAGGGAACGTACCCATACTACGTAACCTCTTCGGGGGGGGGGGTCTTCAAAATGTCACGCTTGGTACAAATGAGCGGCAGTTTGCTTAGGATTTTGGTCACCGGGGGGGGGGGGGGTTAAAAATTGCAAAAAAATTGGTCACGTAGTTTGGGTACATTCCCTTAGGTGAGATTATTCTGATTTCGGTAAAATAATTTAATTTGGTGAGTAGAAAATACAAAGGTTTTTTTAACAACTCAGATGAAGAGAGACCCAAATATTTTGACATCTGCTAAAATTTTGCATTTCCCCTCCAGATGAACTTCCTCGCCGTATTCCTGGTTGTGTGTGTGTCAACGGCGGTGGCTGACGCTTCCAAAACCGTGAGTTTTCTTGTGTCTGTTTTACAGGTACTCCAAAGGAAGTTGCTCCAAAGAACAACTGGCGCCATGGATCACCGATACACAGTCAGGATAAACGCTATATTATTTGGATGAGAACTGTCGTTTGCTCGTAAAGGGTCAAAAAGCTAAAAGGTATCGCCGCCACGGGACCAACACATTTGGTTACGTAGCAGGGGTGCACGGGCTCATGGCGTGAATTTTGTCCGGGTCTTGGTGGCGGATGCATCTGCCCACACCTGGGAGGCGGGCCGAATCAGAATATCGGAAAGCCCTCTCGATCCAACGTCAAGCACCGCATTGGGAAGGATGGATTAATATGTCCGTACTCCAGGACACAATGACCCCCAGATTCCTACCCACCCACCATACATATCTTTTTCTTTCCCAATACTGTGTAGAGTTAATAAGGTTGGTTAGAAGACTCATTGAAACCATAGCGCCTGATGAACCCGACGCATTAGTCTGCTCTTATGTTCCTCGTTTCACAACTCCATAGCACATGATGAACTGACTGTATAAATCGTGTTGTAGGACGGAGAGGCCAACAACGCCCAGGGATCAGCCCAGTGGATTGCCCCTGATGGTTCCAACGTGCAGTTCTCATATGTGGCCAGCAAGTACGGATACCAACCCCAAGTAAGACTACAAAAAAAACGCTAAAACTATAGCAGTAGCACTCACAATACCATATGTGGGATGTGTGGTGAACGTATGTCTTGCAGTATGAAAGAGACATTCGTATATGAGTGATACAGCTTGAGGAACATATAAAAGGGTGTGATTGCTGTCCATTGTTCTCTTTGCCATCAGACTTCCTATGAAGCACCACTGTAACTAATCTCGCAATAAACCACAATAGACTACCTATGTATTATTATTGCAATCGCCCTGAACTGAGATCACCACCAAGAGGAATCTGGATCCATCAACAAGGAGTCCAGAAGGAATCACTTTTAAATACTTCAAATAGTTTTTGATTTAAATCCGAGTATTAAAACAATGCCAAAATGGTCAAAAATATCATCAACAGATTACACAGGAACCCCGTGTGAGACCAGAACAAACCCTCAAATATTTAAGTTTATTTGCAGCAAATTTTAATTAAACAGGGTAAAAATTCTAAAATTATGCTTAAATTCTGTTGAAATCTTACATACATAAAAAATACGAGGACCTAGAACCGTACCTTGTGGAACACCAAAATTAAACCAATGATATGTTCCTTTTTTAGTAAAGTTTGTACATTTATTTTTTTATATTTTGTTTTATAATTTTTTAAAGAAAAATGTGTCCTTATTGGGGTACCCCGTTCTAAGGTCACATTGTACATATCTTCGTGTTTGAAATATAATTAAATACCTATGTTAAAATATTACAAGAGGAAAATTATAAAGTTATATCTAAAAAAAGCACAGTACAAGCATTAATCTTTGTTAGGTTGCAAAATTGAATCTGTATTCTTCCATCCCATGTCGAATTTTATAGAGAAGTATTGCATATTTCTTTGTCCAAAAGTCGTTTTAGTTGTAGGTTGGTGGAATGTATGTTGTAGTGTAGATCTTGTGAATCGACCTGAGTTTGTCTGTGTAAAGTTATCTTGGTTTTTGAATGAATACATTTTGTATATAATTGTTTCAGTGACATTAAATTCAGTGCATTAAAAACGTAGTCTGTAGGAGTTCTGATAGGGACTCTTAAGCATAATTTTCAAAATTGCCCTTTGTGCTTTGAGGACTTAGTCTTGAAACATCCATCATCACGGAAGATAATAATAATGCACCTGACCTGATGACATGAGTGTTTTAAACTGTTTATATGTCACCCAAAAAGCCAATCAAAATATCAAAATGTGTTTTTTTGTACATCTAATGATATTTATTTTTTGCCTTTCTCAGGGATCCCATCTGCCCATCATTCCCCCAATCCCAGACTACATCTGAGATCCATCGAGTACAATCAAGTTCACCCCGGAGAAATCAAGCACCAAACGTTCTTCAAACCAACACTGGCAAAACCAAGCAAATTGAGAATGGAATAACGAAAATTGCGCTGAAGATGTCGAAGAACAATTTGATAAAATTTCAACATGATCAGAAAACTACAAAAGAAGAAAAAACACACAAACACTTAAATCAAAAAAACAAACCCGAAAAACTACCAAAACTTTCATTTTTTGTTTAATTTTACGAATTTCACCTAGCTATCAACTGAATTAATAAAAAACGGTTTTATTTTTTACAATAGAATAAGTGTTTTTTTAACATAATCCGTGTTTTAGTACCGTTTTCACATAAACACATCACATGACTTATTTTTACAATTTTTTTTATGTTTGCATTCTAAATTTTAAAATTTACAAATGTTAATATTTATTTGTAATATAACAATTTGAAAGCTTATTTCATAACCTTTCAAAAACAGTTTTAGTATACGGCTACATTCGGAAATGTTTCATTTATAGAGCTTTAATTGTGAAGTGGAAATAACACAAAGTTTTTATAAATCTGACAGTTCGTTTAAGACAAAAAAAACTTGCACAATCGCAAAATACCTGAGCGGTAAAGACATAAACACAGATCTAAAGACTTAGGCATCACTTTTCAATCAAATCGTTCTAGCAGTGGAAATTTATTTCAGTGCAGAAATTCAGAGACTAACTGCCATTTGTATCCCTCTTTGCCCAGAATACTAATTGGTTACACATACCTACATAGCACGCATACATACTGTCACTGCTTGGGATTGGTATTAATAATGTTGCAAATTCCTTTCCTACCTATTCCTATCCGTCAATCTTACCCATAGTCAATCTGCAATAAACGCCCGCCGCAACATATAGCCATTATGCTTCCGCTATCGGTGAACCGCCATTAAAACAACTCCGCCGTGTACTATCAAATAAACGAAACTCACGCCTATTGCTGTTTGTGCCTGTTGGATGGGAGAGAAAGCAGACGAGTGCATTGCCAGCCTACAAGTTCTTTTGTCGTTTTCGTTGAGTCCTTTCCTTTCTATGCCACATGTATTTTTATCATTTCAAGCAGTGATAGTAACACAAAATCAATCCACTCTACACAATCATAATCTCATTCACTAATGTAGGGAAATAATTATACCAAGTCAGTGGACATCTTCAATTTATCACTAAACAAATTAATACAAAATGTTGTTACTGGGGCAGTTCACTTGCGTACAACAATACTGCATAATAAGGAATACCAGTCCAATTTTTTTTATATTTTTTAACGAATGAACCTTCTAACTTAAATAACTGCATATTTATTTTTATTTTAAGAGTTAGTTTTAATAGTTAAAATAAGTCAAAGTTTTAATTTTTTAAGATTTCCCCAAAAACCACCTATGTGTAGTGAATCGTGTGACATCATCACTCCCGAAAAGTTACTTTATAAGATCGGGCAATCAGCTGTTCAACTGGCGCCATTTTGAAATTCAGAGTTCTAAGTATTCGCCCTAGACTAGAGTAGCATTACTATTTTTTTTGTGCAGTAGTTTTTGAATATTTTCAATAATAGAGATAAACTAATAAGAGATACCTTTATTTTTTAAACTGAATTATTTAGACCTAAATAATGTTTCAATAAACACAACAACTAAATATCTATAAACAGTATGTAAATAAACGAATAAATTAATACGATGGCTTGTGTCATACCTACTTTCCCATACAATGACTTTACGGTGTTCAGTGACGTCACCACCAAACATTTCAATAATACCAACTTGACGGCGTGTTTCTATTACCTGATTAAAAATGGACTTTTTAATATTTTTTTAAAAACTCTGCCATTAATATTATGAAATAAAACTTATATATTCAGAATCAGCGTTTATTGGTCTATATGAACATATTTTTTTAAGCCATAATATTTTTCACTGGAGATCCTTATTTTTCTATTCATGTGTAAAAGCCATTTAAAAGAGCGTTAATAAATAAATAAAATAGACCGTGTCATTCCGGGAGATGCATCTCCCAAAAAAAATCAATGACTGTTTATTATAAGCAATAATTGTCAGCCTGAAACACTCATTTACATTGAAAAATCTTCCGAGAAAAGATACTTGCCGCCAACGGGACTTGAACGCGTGTCCTTCTGATTTCCGGTCGGATGCTCCGACCACTGAGCTATGGCGGCTTATCTAATACCCGCCAAATAATTCAATATATACTGGTGTTTCATTCAACAATTACTGATTATTACATTTTTCCACCTGAAAACAGCCAACGTATTGTTAGTACTAAATCTCTCGCTGGCCACCTAGTTATCAAGTATCTTTTCTCGGAAGATTTTTCAATGTAAATGAGTGTTTCAGGCTGACAATTGTTGCTTATAATAATTGTTACCCTTTGTGCTATGCATAAAAATCTTGTCTTAAACGTTAGTTTATAAATTAAAAATAATAATCAACGACTGTTTGTTGTCTGTGAAGACTATCTCCCAAAATTTCCCATGGGGTTAATACTTGACCAAGTATATCTAGACAGGGCGTGTAGGTCTTAAAAATGACGAGGCAGCGTTTCGAGAAATGTAACATTTGATAAAAAAAAATTTCTTCCTAGTAAAATAACTACGTCACGCAAGAGATGCAACGGAATTCGATGGGTAGTTGTATTTTGAAATTTCTCGTAGGTGGTGTCACTTTGTGATTGGAATTGGGTATGGGAGGGCTAATCTATAATTCATATATCGACGGGTTAATAAGATGAAAAATTATTATAAGCAATAATTATCAGCCTGAAACACTCATCCACATTGAAAAATCTTCCGA
The DNA here is from genome assembly GCA_929108145.2 of Limnephilus rhombicus. Classification (NCBI taxonomy): domain Eukaryota; kingdom Metazoa; phylum Arthropoda; class Insecta; order Trichoptera; family Limnephilidae; genus Limnephilus; species Limnephilus rhombicus. The sequence goes on along the minus strand of OV815289.1, from coordinate 8,856,136 downwards.
GAAAAGATACATGACGCCAACGGGACTTGAACCCGTGCCCTTCTGATTGCCGGTCAGCTGCTCTCCCAATTGAGCTATGGCGGCTTATCTTATACCCGCCAAATGATTCAATATATACTGGTGTTTCATTCAACAATTATTGCTTATTATATTTTTTCCACCTGAAAAGAAAAAAAGAAGGGCACGGGTTCAAGTCCCGTTGGCGTCATGTATCTTTTCTCGGAAGATTTTTCAATGTTGATGAGTGTTTCAGGCTGATAATTATTGCTTATAATAATTGTTACCCTTTGTGCTATGCATTAAAATCTTGTCTTAAAAAAAAACGTTATTTTAACAATTAAAAATAATAATTAAGATGAAAAATAACACAAATCATAATAGAAAAAAAAACGAATATCTGATCGCGATATTAATAAAGATTGAAAATAAATTATGGTGTTTAAATCTTAATTTATTTTGATTGTTTCTATTTTCAAATGCCAATGTCAAATTAAATAGGCTATCCGTTGACAGCTAGAATTTAAAATGTGTAATTTAAATAACTTATAATATTGATAAAATACTTTGTCAAAATACTTTTCCACAATGTTCCTGCCCGTCTATAACCCAAACCAAAAGTATTAAATATCTTGGGATTGAAATTAATGAAAATCTACAGTGGAATTCACACATTGATCTTACCTCAAAAAAGCTAACAAAACTCATCTACTTCTTCAAAAAATTAAGAAACATCTTGTCGATGAGAGATCTAAAGAGAGTATATTATGCTTTATGCCACTCTCGATTGGAATATGGAGTAATAAGATGGGGCTCAGCAGCATCTAATCACTTAAAACAACTTAAGATAACTCCGAATTGCATTATAAAGACCATTCTAAAGGTCCCCATAAGGACGTCAACAACAGAAATTTTTAAACAGTTTGATGTTCCAAGCATACAGAAAATCTATGCCAAAAACATTCTAGTACATCACCACAAAAATGATTCAGAGGCAGACACCTCACACGCTCATAAAACCAGAGCCAAACAAACAGACATACTTAATATACCAAAGTGTAACTCTTCATTTGGTCAAAGAAGTTCTGCATTTTTAGCAGTAAAGTTATATAACAAACTCCCACTTAGTATCAAACAAATTTAAAAAAAAAAATAGCTACATTAAGGACATTAAATGTTGGCTGAAGAATCTATCGGAAAATGAACTTACTAGTATACTTAAAACATCATAGAAGTTGCTGAAAAACTTATCCAATCAATGAAGTTAAACCATAGAAGTCGCTGAAAAACTTATCCAAAGCATAGTCCCCCTCAGCACAGGATCTCCTAGTGAGGAGGACTACGAATATATTTTATATATACATCTAACTACAATGTTTCATATAAAAATGTAAAAAATATTATACAGTTACTAAATAAAAAAAATTAAAAAAAGATACGAGACTTATAACTAGGCAGCCGAATATTCGGTGACACTTAGTACATTTCGCAAACAGTTTTCATGAATTTAAAATAATAAAAATCGTTTTCTTAAATTAAAATGAATTGAACTCATGAGTTAAAAATCGTTTTCATGAATCAAAATGAATTGAACTCACGAATTAAACATCGTTTTCATGAATTAATAAAAATCAATTACATTTCACAAATAGATATAGAATAGGTGTGGGATGGATTAAATTTAGATCCGTAAGAGGAATATTGTGTGACTCCAAAATGCCTATAAAACTGAAAGGAAAGATATACCAGACTATTGCAAGACCCGCAAAAATGTATGGCTCCGAATGCTGGACTATGTACAACTCCTACTCTAGGCAACTCGAAACAGCAGAAATGCGAATGCTTAGATGGTCGGCAGGAGTATCCCTAAAAGATAAGATCAAAAGTTCACGCATTCGTGGTAGCCTGGGTGTCACAGATATAAATAGTAAGCTGGAAGAACGACAGTTGAGATGGTATGGACACACAAGACGGAGACCATCAGACTACATAGTGAGGCAGGCAATGTCTATGGAGCTTCACCGAGAGTCATCCAGAGGAAGACCGAAGAACTCCTGGATGACTCAATGTTCCAAAATTTTTCAGAGAAACGGCCCGGATGAAGGCGATACCCAGAACAGAAGATATTACAACCTGAGAACGAGAAGAGCCGACCCCAACAGCCTACCTAGGCAATGAGTTGGGACAGCGCAAGGAAGAAGAATTACATTTCACAAATGAAATTGATTTTTACAAGAAAACTGTTCGCTTAGTTCGGACAGCAGACCTTTACAAGTAGTGATCAGGCAACAGTATCCAAGCCCAGCAGAATTGGCTAAGATTTATTTATCATCTCCCGTTAGAAGTATATAGTGAGCGCATAGACATCCAAATGGATAGACAAGAAGTTACAGATGAGGGGTAAAACCAAACTATGGAGGGCGAAGAGGGGAAAGATGACTGTGATTCGTTATACAATCAATCTGACAGTAAATAGGCATCTCGCATTACAATATCACCATTTAGTTCTTAAAAGCAAAATCTGCTTTGAATGAATAGACCTTTTTACATGGGAGCGTGAATTGCTTGCCACGATAATAACATATTTGCTAAGGCCAAATGCTCGCCCCAAAAAGACTCGCCCCAATACACATAGCAATATTTTGTTGCCGTGTTTAGTTAAAACACTTTTACAAATGTTTCATAATTTACTTACCCCTGTAACCAGCGACGAGCACACTGAAGAACCGCCCACATTCGCTATGTGCACATTGATATGTAGATATATTGTATAGCATAAGCTACCGTTTTGGCGTTATATTTCGTTAAATGTATGGATGTTAGCTTCTCGCTGTTCACGGCAAGAATGATGACGTCACACATTTTAGATTCAAGCGAGGCTCTATCCCCTCCCCATGGAGCGAGCCGGTTCCAAGGAGGAGCTCCAGCCAGCGACATGTGGAGGGGGAAATACACTTTTGAGACACTTTTACAAATGTTTCATAATTTACTTACCCCTGTAACTCACTGGAGAAACGCCCACATTCGCTACGTTCACATATATTAGGGCATAATGTATAGCACAAGCTCTCACTTTTGCTCGTAAAATGTGCGATGTGACCAGCGCGCTGCTCAGGACAAGAATGATGTCACATTTTTTAGATTCAAGCGACGCTCTCGTAAGCCAGGCTGGCTCCAAGGCGGAGCTATAGCCGGCTCCATGGGAAGGCGGAAATAATACGTTTTTATCACTTAGGGCAGGTCCATATATATTCATATGTCCGTGAGTGAGCGGCTGTTTTCGGAAGCAGGTATAATTTATGAGTAAAAGAGCAATCGTTTGCCATCAACAAATACTGAAAAAATTGTTTTCATTCGACAAAATTTACCACTTATAAATTTTAAGTATTAAATGTTCTGATTTTTAGTTAAAATAGAAATTTTTGTAATTACCTAATATGTTATTTACTATGCATTTTTTTCATGATTTGCTATTCGGTATTCGCCCGAATAGTTCACAATATTCGGCCGAATACCGAATAGTAAAAAAGTAGCCGAATAGGCCGAATACCGAATAGTAGCCGAATATCCGTGGCATCTCTACTTTTAATAAAAATTAATTAATTAATGAAAAAAAATTATGAACTTATGACGCATAATTAAAAAAACTCCAAAAAAAATACTGTTGATTATCTTAATATGTATATAAAAAATGCATGTTTTTTGGATGGTTCTTATGCGGTTCCTAAAACATTCATTTAATTGTGAAGAAACTTTGGGGATTTGATGTGCGGATGCCTGCGATGGTTTCTATATACATATAATAGTGAGCTTTGGCGTTATGAAATTATTTCCTATACTATTCATCGGATTGCAATGAATTTTTGGCGAGTTGTTGTGCGCATGCCTACAAAGGTTTCTATGTATACTAGTGAGCTCTGACATTATGAAATTTGTATAAAAAGTTTGTAATAGGTGACGAACGAATTGTTTGAAAAATTTGTGTATTTCATATGGTTTAGCGGCAGGGTGGGAAGGAGGGGGTAGTTCGCAGAATAGGGGAAAGTGAAAGAGGGGAGGGGGAAGACGCGGAAGGTGGAAGAGAGCGCAGGAAGGGAAAGGGAGCAGAAAGGGGATCGGGACAAATGGGAAAGGACACGCAGGAAGAAATAATTTCTTTATTTAAGGCCCAGTAGTACCCGCTCGTAAAAAGAAGAGATGTAAATACGAATGTTAGATAGAGCGTGTTTCAATATTGAAGCGAAAATTGTGAAAATGTTTAATAAAACACGACGGTTCGTTTAAAATAGAGTAAAAAATCTCATAGGGAATGATATGATTTTAGATTTTCACGCAAAAAGTATTTTTGCTATTTGTTTTTGGGGTGTTATGCCGTGTTGCGCTACCTCCTCCTTTAGCCAACGTTTCGGACAGCGTTACAGTGTCCATCATCAGTCCATGTCACACATCTGCCCTGATGATGGACACTGTAACACTGCAACGCTGGCTCATGGGGAATGTTTAAAATAGTATTAAAAGAAACACTGTGAATTTTTTCATACATATAACTCGTAAAATAACTGGAAAAAAAAGTGTTTGTAATAATTTTCAGAGCATACTTTACGATTTTTTTCTATCGATATAATTGCCGTTTCGGCATGGGGATAGCGTAGATATTATCTTATTATTTATTACTTTTTTAAGAGGTTTAAAACTTGAAATGTTTAGTTTAATGAAAAATTAAAAATGAAAAAATTTTATGAAAAAATTTTAACAAAACCAAAAAACGACTTCAAAAAATGCACTAAAAAGTAAAAAAAAAAACAATTTCGTATTCTTCTACAACTTCATAATCAACTTACTTTTTCTACTCGTCAATATTACGTCGGTACGATTGTTATTTTTGGAACCAGTGTCAGTCAAGGTAGGTTTGTAACCACATACATAGTTATAGGTAAGATGTGCTTGTGTCGCACGAGCGACATAAGCACATCTAAGCGCTGGAAATTTAAATAATAATAACATTGTTATATCATTCCAAATTAGGTTAACCTTTCGAAACTCATTTACAAACTGGTTTTATAGGAGCTATGAATTGGTGTTATTTTAAGAAACTTACATAAGATGTTGGATAATATCGCATCTCATTATTCAGCTGTCTTCTTCTTCTATTTCAAGGTCGGCACTAGAGAATAAAACCAGTTTGTAAAAGGTGTTCGATAACTAATTTAATTAAATTTTATATAAATTTTAACCACTCCCAAACACAATGTTGTGAGACTGAGGTGTTAGTGGGGGAAGGAGATATTCAGATCTGATCAAAAAACATGGCTAAAGCCATTTCAAGCAACAACGTGTCGTTCCTTAAAGACGGTCCACACAGGAATCCGTGAGGAAAATAATTTCTCTTATGGCAGATATCATTTTTGGGGATGCTGTGTGGAGAGTCTTTTTAAAGAAATGTAGGAGAGGAAGTTACGGGAAGGTAAAAGGTATGATGAGTGGGTAGGAATCTGAGGGTCAGTGCATACAGGAGTGACGGACGTATGAATCCATCCTTCTCACTGTGGTGCAAGGCGATGGGTCAAGAGAGTCCGACTGGAGAGGTCAAAGAGTCTCCCTTGATCCGGCCCACCACACACAAGGTGGTGGTAAGACGCATCCGCCGCCAAGGCCTGGACAAACCTCAACCCGTGAATGTGTGACGCCTGTCTCAACACAGGTATACCCTAGTGAGACAGGCATCGAATAATGTAATGTAAACCTACCTTATAAAGACAAATAAATAAAATTTAAAATTAAAAAAAAAACCGTGACACTACTGCTAATTCTCCGGCAAATTTGGTTTCATCCAGATGATGTGTAAAGAACTAAATAACCATCACACTGTTTCCGTAGGGATAAGAAGAGAGGATGGACCGCTAAACAACTCTTTTTCGACACACGCTTCTTGCTTTAATCACATTTATACATCATCTCATACATACTCTTCTGCTGTTCTGACTTATGACATGACCCAACTAAAGTACCAATTTAATTTGATCGTGACATGTCTTTCTAGGGGGTCCCTGATTTATTCACTTTCGATTTCAAATTAGACACAAATTTTAAAAATTTAACCACTCAGGTATTTTGCGATTATGCAAGTTTTTTGACTTAAATGAACTGTCAGATTTATAAAAAACTTTGTGTTATTTCCGCTTTACAATTAAAGCTCTATAAATGAAACATTTCTGAATGTGGCTGGATACTAAAAACTGTTTTTGAAAGGTTGTGAAATAAGCTTACAAATTGTTATATTACAAATAAATATTAACATTTGTTAATATTATAATTTAGAATGCAAACATAAAAAAATTGTAAAAATTACTCACGTGATGTTTTGTGAAAATGGTACTAAAATCATGGATTAAGTAAAAAAAACCCTTATTCTATTGTATAAATGTATAATAAACATTTTAGTCACCTCACTTTTTTACCATTTCATCTCTACATATTATAAATTGAAGTCCCCCGCATCGTCTGCCTGTCTGTTCACGATAAACTCGAAAACTACTGAACGGATTTTCATGCGGTTTTCACCAATAGATAGAGTGTTTCGTGAGGAAGGTTTAGGTATGTAATTTATCAAGGATTTGTGTAAATTGGTTGAAACATAACGATAATTGTTAGAAGTGTCGGAAAAAGTCAAGCAGCCTGGTAGCTTTCATCGAAAACGCTGCCTAATTCTTTTGGGATATAACAAAACAATGCATGGTGGGATATTCCTCTTTTATAGATCTACAAAAAGTTCCGCGAAGGCATATATCGATCATTTACGGATAGCTTACTATACCCATTCTATCTTCTAAAAAAATGGTCACGTACATTGCGGTAATTGAAAAGTTATTTAGACGGATACAGTATTAATCCTTATTAACTTAAATACCTTATTTACCAAGCATTTCATGCACATTATTATAATCTTTCACACCATCTCCACGTATTATAAATTTAAGTCCTCCGCGGCATCTGTCTGTCTCTTCGCGGTAAACTCAAAGACGGCGGTGGTTATAACGGTTGGATAACCATCCAGTAGATGACGTTGTGTTTCATTAGCCACAGCAACCCGTGGCCGGGTCAGCTAGTACAAGAATATTTAATTTAAAAAAATAACAATGTCTAACGGTGCATAGGCAATTTGGCGGGTGAAAACTGTTTCTACAAAATAAGTCTTTTTTATGTACTTGTATGGACAACTTTGAATAGATATGTGAAGCTTGATTCAATATGGATCTTCTACTTTTTGATTTAGGGTTGTCACTAGAACAATAATAGAGTTATAACGATTTCTTTGGGAACACATGCGTTAGCGTTAGACCGTTATCTTTTTCTATTTTTCTGTGTCTTGTCCTCTTTCATATTTTCGTTTCGATTATGAGTGTTCAGTATTATCTTCTTCTTTAATGATATATATATATTACATTGATTTTACGGGGTGGTTTGAAATCACAAAAGGTGTTAAGCAAGGCTGCGTAATGTCACCATGGTTATTCAATCTATACATGGATAATTGTATGCAAGAATTGAAAGATGTGGGATTGGGCGCGAAATTGAATAGTCTGAAAGTATGTTGCCTGTTATATGCTGATGAAGCGGTGCTGATTTCTAACTCTATGGAAGATCTACAGTCTCTAGTATCTAGGATGAACGAAGTATGTATGAAGAATGAGTTAATGATGAATGTAAGTAAATCTAAAGTCATGGTGTTTGAAAGAGAGAGTACGAAAACAGTGTGCGACATAGTTGTGAATGGTGAATACTTGGAGCAGGTGGATGAGTTGTTTATCTGGGTAGTATGTTTACGAGAGATGGGAAGGCTGATAGAGATATTGAAAGAAGGGTAAATGCCAGTAACTTTATTAATGGAGGACTGAATGCCGTTGGCGCTAATAAAAAACTGTCAAAAAAAGCGAAGCTAGCAGTCCACAATGGAGTCCTGGTACCTACCCTGATGTGTGGCAGTGAGGCATGGAACTGGCAGAGGAAGGATGAAAGTAAACTGAATGCTGTTGAGATCCCTGAGACGCATGTGTGGTAAAACCATGTATGATCGTGTTAGAAATGTGGATACCCGCAAAGAATGTAAGGCTGATGTAAGTATAATGAGCAAAATTGAAAGGGACCCTCTGATGGTTTGGGCACGTAGAGCGAATGAGCGAAGAAAGTAGTGTAAAAAGAATATATGATGCAAATGTGAATGGTAGAAGAAGTCGGGGACGCCCGAGGAAGACATGGCACGATCAAGTGAATCAGATACTTGATACGGGCCATGTCAAAAGTCAGAATAATAGAAGAGTATGTATGAGACGATGTATGAATGTGAGTGAGGCAAAGAGTGTGTGCCAAGACCGAGTTGTTTGGCGGTCCGTCCTCTCTGCCTACCCCTACGGTGAAACAGCGTGATGGTTAGTTAGTTAGTTAGATGGGAATAACCTTCTAAAGTTATAAAAAGAGAGTTGTTCTTATAAAATTTAATATTTCATAGTTGGTACCTATGTTGTGTTTCTTTGTAATGTCTTTTGTGGTATGTATATATAATAATTATCCGATGATGTACATAGTGTGTATGTGTGAGTATGTTTGTAGATATGAAAAGTGGTGACCTGCGAAGGGATATGAATGCGCATTGCACAGTTTATATCATTGACATGATGCTCCTTTCAAATTTGGGCAATGAATCCGAATTCATATAAACTATACAGACCGGTTTCATCCAGAACTACTTATGAATGGTATTTTTTATCTTTAAAAAAAAACATCCTTTTAAATGAAGACAATATTCTCTCGTTCATTAAAAATGATGTTTGGAATAAAAACATAAAATAAATGCAATAAATTAACTCTGTCAAAAGGTCAACCGCCACTTTATAGAAAATATAAAAACTACTGAACAAATAAACTGATAGAAGTGCATTGTAGGAGTGTCAGCGTGGCCGAAATAAGCTCAATTTTACCTTACTTCCGTTGAAATTATGATTAATTAATAGCCTATCGACAGTAAAATTAAGAATTCGACTAAGAATATAACTCTGACGCCACACCGTATGCAAAATCGTTTTCGTACATAGAGTTTGTATACAAATCTACTTTTGTAATAGAACCAAATTAAAGCCATGCCAAATGATGGCGCCACTTACGTTAACAGCGAGCGTGAGGAGCATCGCCTGGCAGTTGTAAGTACTATTGGATTTGTAATTTCGTGAATCTCTCCGGATATGGAGGGTATATCCGGAGAGGGCCTGGTAGGAGACAAATGTCTGGGCTGCGAAATATGCGAGAGTGGACCGGCATTAGAAGTGTGGAGGAGCTATTCCGGGCAGCGCAAGACAGAGAGACATTTTCAAGAGTGATCGCCAACGTCGGGGGGACCTGATACGGCACACAAAGAAGAAGAATGATAATATAATTATTATTGTGACTGGCAGTTGTGAATATGGCCCACGTATATACACGTACATATTATGCACAGTAGATCCAAGGAATTGGCTGTTTTCGGAATCAGTTCCTATCGGATTTATAAAATGGTCTGTATATGGACTTATGGAAGAGTGTCTGCGGAGCCTTACCTTTGTTTTTTATACTAATCTAAAGTTTTTTTTTTTTTACAGTGAATACCGCACAAGAATCTCAACTGCTCCCGTCTGGAGCCAGTGAGACTATGGCATCCCCAATTGGGGTATGTTGTGAGGCTGAAGGTAGTGGGGAGGGGAAGGAGGTGGGGAGGAGGAAGGTTGGGAAGTACCTGGCTATTCAGATCTGGTCACCAAACACGGCTAAAGCCATTTTCAAGCAACGTTTCAATTCTGAATGGTGGTCTTACACCAGGGCGATACTAATAGTATCTTCCACTCTGGAACATGCCGTAAATATACTATATATTATTTTAAATGAATTAATTGTGAAATAACACAAATTAATCAAATAAAATTTATTTGCGCATGCCTGGTTCGAACCCGCGACCTCCGGATTATGAGTCAAGAGTCTTATCCACTGGACTACGGAGGTCGTTTAATTCAGTTACTGATGAAATTTTACATCCGTACGATCAAAATAATAGGAAAACTACTGTCTCAGTCTGATTTCGAAAAAACTCTGCTTAAAACACTGGCAATGCCGGGGACTTAAGAATAAATGCATTTTCTAAATGAATCTGCACGTTCCAGAGTGGTAGATACTCTCAGTATCGCCCTCGTGAAAGACCAATATTCAGACCATGTTGCTAGAAATGGGTTTAGCCGTGTTTAGTGACAAGATCTAAATATTCAGATACATCCCAACATTCATCTTCCCAATCTCCTTCCTTCGCCACCTTCAACCTCACAACATACCTCGAACCGGGGATGCCGTCATCCCACTGGCTCTGGAAAGTTGAGAGTAATTGGGACTCTATGCGGTATTCAATCTATATATATATATAAAAATCAAAATATGTTTGCTTGGGTGAACAAGAGTATATGAGATGTCTATGCGTTGCTAAACCATTCATCCGATTGTGATGAAACTTTGAAGATTTGATGTGTGCATGCCCAAGATGATTTCTATTTACAATAGTGAGCTCTGGTGTCATGAAATTATGCGTTGCTAAACCGTTCATCCGATTGCAATGAAACTTGGATGAGTTGTTGTGAACACACCCCCGAAGGTTTCTATATATACTGGTGAGCTCTGGCATTATGAAATTTGTATAAAAATATTGCAGCTGTTTGAAAACTGAACGTACCAGGACTGGGAAAGCGGGAGAGGGGAGTGGGGAGAGAAAAGGCGGAGTAAAACCAGCGTGAAGAAGGGGAGGTGGAAGGGGGAATGGGACGAATGGGAAAGAACACGCAGAGAGAAACAATTTCTTTATTGTGGCATAGCAACGCATGCCGGGAACTCGCTAGTAAATAAATAAAAATTCTAGTTTTTTTTCTATTCAGTGGTAAAAACGAATATTGAAAATTAATTTGTCATTTCGTAAATTATAGATCTGGTCTGAAAAAAATTCACCAACAGGTTTTATCCAAAAATTTAAGCATAAATTAAGTGTTTTTGAAAGAAGATTTTTGGTATAAATGCAGTTGACATTTTGTTAGAAGTTACAGTTTCAATTTGAAGTTTGTTAATTCAGTATCATTAAGGTAATATTTTATTGTCTTCTTTTATGCGTCTAAAGTTATTAATATATTCAAGTTTCAATTTATTACAACCAAAAAAAAACTTAGTTTTACAAGTGCAAAAAATTTTGGAGAGTTCTTGTTGAATTTAGTAAATGGTTTAATTACTGTTAGTTTCATGCTGTTTTCCACTAGTTCATTGTGTTGAAAGTGATTTTTTTTTTTAATTTTAGGCTTCTAAAAACACATTATTTATCAATAAGAACCATCTTTTGGAATTTAGAAGGGTCCTTTATCACTTCCTTGTGGCATACCCTGCATAGTTTTTTGGTAAATGGTTTTATTTCTGGCAGTCTTTTACTGTCTTCCTCTAGCTTCTGTTGTTCAAGAATACTGTATTGTTTGCCTCCAAACCATCTTATTAAAATTTAGGCCTCTCAAAACACATTATTTATCAATAAGAACCATCTTTTGGAATTTAGAAGGGTCCTTTATCACTTCCTTGTGGCATACCCTGCATAGTTTTTTGGTAAATGGTTTCATTTCTGGCAGTCTTTTACTATCTTCCTGTAGCTTCTATTGTTCAAGAATACTGTGTTGTTTGCCTCCAAACCATCTTATTAAAATTTAGGCCTCTCAAAACACATTATTTATCAATAAGAATCATCTTTTTGAATTAAGAAGGGTCCTTTATCCCTTCCTTGCGGCATACCCTGCATAGTTTTTTTAGTAAATGTTTTCTTTTCTGATGGTCTTTTACTATCTTCTTCTAGTTTCTATTGTCTAAGAATGCTGTGTTATTTGCCTCCAGACTGTTCTATTAAAATTTAGGTCCCTCAAAACACATTGCTTATAAAAAAATAATGGAATTTAGAAGGGTCCCTCATCCCTTCCTTGAGGCATACCCTTCATAATTTTTTTTGGTAAATGGTTTCATTTCTGGCGGTCTTTTACTTTGCTCCACACAGGAGGCCCCAGGGAAAATAATTCTCCTCAGGGTCTATGACATCTTAGGGGATGCTGTGTGGAGGGTTTTTTTTAAGGAAAGGAAGAATAGGAAGTTCTGGGAAGGAAATAGGTGAATGAGGGGTGGGTAAGAATCTAGGGATCAGTGTATCCAGGAGTGAATCCATCCCTTCAACTGCGGTGCAAGGCAATGGGTCAAGGGTTTCTGGCAGGGGAGGTCAAAAGACCTCCTCAACAAGTCTCTCTCGATCTGGCCCGCCATGCAGTAGGTGGGCAGACACATCGGCCGCCAAGTCCTGGATAAACCTCACCCCATGAACCCTTGCAACCCTGCTAAGTCACCAAACATAGCGAACCACTTGGGGTGACCTATGACAAAGGTGTTGGTTATTCAATAAATGGTTCCCGGGGCGGCGGTACCCATACCCACCTCCCAGAAAAACTTACTGACTGTGTTTACTTTATTGTCTTCTTCAAATTTCTATTGTCCAAGGATACCTCCAAACCGTCTTAGAGCCCTTCAAGGATTACGTAACGCAATTTGGGGGGAGGGGGGTCTTGTAAAACGTACTGTGGGGCGGGAGGGGGATTCGAAAAATGTTTACCGTAAAATGTTTTTTTTAATTTAAATTAAAAACTAGGGATTTAAAATCTTCCAAGTTGGCAACCCTTTTTGTTTATGTTTTATGGGAATCCCTCGATTGTATTGTACGTAATTTTTATTTTGTTCTCCCAAGTTGGCAACCCTTTTCGTTTATGTTTTACGGGGAATCCCTCGACTGTATTGTACATCATTTTTATTTTATTTTCGTTGTTACTAAATATGCGTAAACACAAATTGCTGTAGTCAGTGATGTTAAAGAGAGTTTGTACTATAAAATCCTCAAAAGCAGAAGATTTACATCATCAGCTGTTCTTGGCCCATAAAGGATCTCATGCTGACTTGGGTGTTATGTAACGTTTAGGGAGGGGTAGTGGGGGGTACAGAAAAACGTTATGGCACGTTACATGGGAGGGAGGGAGGGAGGGTCAAAAATTGCATTAAGTAAGAACGCCACCTTATTAAATTAGGGAGTGGAAATTGGAATATAGTCACGATCTTCAGCAATGCGGCACCGACTTAAGAAGAGGACCAAGAATGCAAAAAAAAGTGTCCAAATGGTAATTTCTACCTTTATGTCACAATCAATAATTTCAGATGAAGTTCCTGATCGCCCTGTGCCTCGTGGCTGCTGCCTGTGCCGATGTCTCCCTCCTGAAGCATCCTGAACAGCATGCTCAGATCCTGCGTCAGACCCAAGTGGATTCAGACGTGCACGGCAACTACAAGTTCGCCTTCGACACCGAAAACAAGATCAGCGCGCAGGAGGTCGGCTCCTTCAAGGAGACACAGGTGAGACTTAACGCTTAGTTATTTCACGGACCGTTTCATCTTTTGATCAAATCGTGTATAGCTAAATAATGTCAACATGTTTTGCGGTTAAATTGACTTTATAAATACCGCCATTCGCTGTTATTATTTTAGTTCTTTAACCTTTCCCTTACTGTGCTAAAAAAATATGCGCGCTCCGGTGCTGTGTAATCAATTCACGTGTCAAAATCATAGATTTTATATCGGAAATATATAAACATTCATAGCTAATCGCTTTTGTTTTTCGTAATTTGTGTTACAAGTGATAATAATTGTAATTTAATTGCTGAAAACATGAAAAAACCATCATCCGTTGCTCAAAAAATGGGCGAGGAGACCATCTCAAAGGATACTGAGGCGCTGGCCGCTGGGCTGCTACCCAATACATACATACAGCTATGTATGTTTAGCTACTACGCGATCGTAGGTATCGACGGTCGAAACACAACACGGCGGTCTCTGTTTCTCGTGTTCCCGTATAGCAAAGTAAAGCGAGACGTCGCATAGCGTGTCATCTCCCCCCGCACACTCTTCGCGTATCACGGTCCACACTGGCACACGGTTGATTGTATTTGTGGTTTATTCCCGATATTTAACAAAATATCTCTGATTTTGAATTAAATTTGCTAATTATTTAAAATATTATTTTTTAATTCAGTGTGTAAATGTATAACGGAGGAATACCTAAAATCTGAACCCAGAATTCATTATATTTATAGAGATATAAAAGTTATTAGAAGCAATGTGTAGTATTTACGCATTACAGACCAGGAAAGGTTAAGGATATTCTTTACCCTGTGATTGGCTATAACAGATAATTGTGCAGTACTTCACTGAGAATGCTGGGTTTTGTCCTACACACTGTGAGAAATTTCAAAAACACCCGGGTTCTCACAGTGCTATACAATGCTTTGGTTAGGAGTAGGCTTGAGAGTGGATCGGTGTTTTGGAGCCCGCACCAAGTGAAGTATTCCCTCATGTTGGAGAAGGTTCACAAGAAATTTCTGAGATTTCTCTACCTGAGGGAGTATGGCTACTACCCGTGGCTCTATCCTACCGACTTTCTCTTGGGCATGCTCGGTATGAACCTTCTAAAGGTCAGAAGGAGTGTGCTCATTGAAACACATTTCTTCAGTTAGTTCGAAAACTCGACTATCATGGTGAGCATTAGTTTCTATGTTCCCGGTGGTTATTTTCGTCACTGACAGCATAGACTGTTTTATCTCCCGTCTTGCAGAACTAACTAATTGCCAATGGTCATGCCAGTGGGAGAACTGTCTTGTTGTTAAATAGAATCACTTTGATTATCGATATGTTCAAACATCAATGATGCACAATTTAGAAGGCAAGCTTTGTTGCTGTTAGTTTAAATCTGCTTATCTAATTTTAAGTTTTTAAAATTAATTCAATTGAATTGAACTAATTGCAGAAGGGAGAAGTTGGACCAGCAGTTGTCACTGGAGAATCTTCCTACATCGCCCCCGGAGGAGAAAAGATCACCCTGACCTACGTTGCTGATGAGAACGGATTCCGTGCCCAGGTAAGCAAGCAACCAACTGACATTTTAAGCAAAGGTGTTACTTGTAGGTAACTGCATTACTTACAAGCTATTCTGTTGCGTATAAGCAATGATGTAGCTCCTAGGCTACGGTGTCACTTATGGGCAACAGTTTTACCGATAGACAACTGTTTCCTATGGAGTTACTTATAAACAACTGTGTTGCTTTTTGGCAATTATGTCCTTTATAAGCAACTGAGTTTCTTACAGGCAACGTTGTTACTTATATATAACTGTGTTGCTTATAGGTAATGTTGTTGCTCATAGGCTACATTGTTAATAATGGACGACTGTGTTATTTATAGGTAACCGTTGTTAACCAATGTTGCTTGCAGGCAACAGTTTTACTGTAGGCAACTGTGTTTCTTATAGGTTATAGACAATCGTGTTGCTTTTAGGCCATTCTGTAATTTAAGGTAACTGAGTTTCTAATAGGTAACATTGTTACTTACATGTAAGTGCATTGCTTATATGCCACAGTGTTGCTCACAGGCTACGGTGTTATTTATAGGCAACCGTGTTGCTTGTAGGCTACAGTTTTAATTATGGGCAACTCTGTTACATATATGCAACTGCGTAACTTATGGGCAACTATATATGTTATTATAGGCAAGAGTGTAACTTATAGGCATCAGTGTAACATATAGGCAACTCAATAGAGGAGGAATATAATTTCCCTAAGGACCTATGTATACTCTTGACCCAGATGTAGCGGTTAGATGCAGAATTGAAGCAGCAAGAACTGCGTTCATTAAAATGAAATCCCTCTTCTGCAATGACAATATCAGCTTAAAACTAAGGCAGAGAATGCTAAAATGTTATGTGTGGTCGGTCTTGCTCTATGGATGTGAAACATGGACCTTGAAAGTAAATACCATGAACAGGTTAGAGGCTTTTGAAATGTGGCTTCACCGGAGAATGCTCAAGGTCCCATGGACCGACATGATCACCAACACAGAAATTCTCAGGCGGGCTAGAGCAGATAGAGAACTGCTTACATTAATAAAAATCAGGAAAATTTCATATCTGGGTCATATACTTCGAGGGGAGAAGTATCACTTGCTCCATTTGATATTGAAAGGCAAGATAGAGGGTCGCCGAGGGCCTGGTAGGAGACAAATGTCTTGGCTGCGTAATATACGAGAGTGGACCGGCATTAGAAGTGTGGAGGAGCTATTCCGGGCAGCGTAAGACAGAGAGACATTCTCAAGAGTGATCGCCAACGTCGGGGGGACCTGATACAGCACACAAAGAAGAAGAAGAACCTATGTCATTTTTGAGGATGCTGTGTGGAGAGGAAGGAGTGAATTCTTCAAGACCCATGTTATAGGAGAAGGAAACACAGAGGCTGGCAAATAGTTCCACAGTCAAACTACTGAACTCAAGAATGAGTCGTAGAGATACGACCCATTCTCACGTGACAAACATCCACTGTGTACAAATGTTGGCCGCGTGTTTAGTGCCGAAGGGATCAATTACGCAACGACATTCAGAATCTTTCTCTCTAATATGAGTTCAGAACACACTACCAATATTTTATTTAAATTCTACAAGTGAAATAACCCATACGAAATAAATTTCGCACATTTCGCATTACGAGGTGTGAAATTAATAGTTGAAACACTTGGAAACAAATTCTAAAGTTTGATTTTCTATTCCTATCAATGTTTATCTAGATATCCAAAATTATTTGCATTTACCACAATGTCAAACAACTGCCATCTATTGTCAGAACATAAAACTAAATCTAGTTATATTTTTTCCCACCAGGGTGCCCACATTCCAGCCATCCCCGAATACATCCTGCGCTCCCTCGAGTTCATCAGGCAACAAGAAGCCAAGAGTGGCCCAAAGAAGTTCTAAACAATGGACACCCTAATGCACCTGTACCTAAAACACGACCCGGCAACAAATAATGCACCAAAAATATTATAATATGTGTCATAAATAATACTTTTATTTTTTCGCCATAGATGGCAGTGATTTGTTTTTATTAGCGAAGACACAAACCGTTTGTGATTGAATCTATAAATGAATTATTTGTGTGTTTATTTATATGCTGCAATTATTTATGTAATTTCAACAATAATGATTAATGAATTCTGATACTGAAAATAATTGTTTTTTATTGATTTGTACTTTATTAATCTGTTACCAAATATTGTCTAGACCTTAACCATAAAATTAACACCGAAACCAAATATATTAGTTTTAACCACTTGGATCTATTAGCTTGTTTTCAAGCTACCTACAACACGGCCGGACATATGTAATAACATATGAGGTGTACCTGAGTTATTAAGAATACATTTTGGATAAAATCAAGATATTAACAAAAACACACATCAACTGTCCTGAATAACCAGCTACTTCCCCACCTTCCTCTTCCTCATCTCCTACTACCTTCCGCTCCCTACTACCTTCATCCCCACAACATACCCTAATTGGGGATGCCATAGACTCACAGGCTCCGGGAGGTTGGGAGCAGTTGGAACTCTTGTGAGTACCTCGCATAAAAAAAATCAACATTTTTTTAACAAAATACAACAAATAAAATATAAATGTTGGACAAAATTTAACATTAACATAGCCTAACCACTGTAGCGACAGCGCATTTTAAAACTTTTATCTCCGTTTGATCGAGATTTTCAGAAGATCATTTTTTAAATTTTTCGTCTATATTAAAAAAACCATACCTTTGAATTTTAACATGGAGACATAAAAACGTATTATAGTGCTATATAGCCAATGAATTAACCTGTATTATAACCTTTATCTCATATTTGTAGGATTTATAAAAAAAAATATTGAAAAATCGTAAAGTTTATAACCGCGCGAATCCTGCGTGTTTGTTATTTTGAAACGGCCGTGAGAGGTTCTTATTTGAGTCAACATAGAATATTTTCGATTTCTGTATATTGTCTGTGGTCCATCCCCTTGTCCAATGCTTGATAATGAAAGGTGCATATCTATGGGAAAAGGACTTAATTTTAACCGTAAACCGATGATCTAAAATTTTGCATGAAAAATATTTTTATTTTTAACATTTGTATAAAATAGTCTACGAAGTTCGGATTTGCGACATCTATGGTCATAATAGATACAACATTTCAATAGCTTCGTTTTAAGTCCAAAATAACACACATGGGAGCTATAAAAATACTTTTTTTTGCCACTAAAAGCAGTGACATTACAACAAGACTTAGGAGTTACCATATCACAAGATTTAAAATGGGAACCGCACATCGCTGGGATTGTGAAAAGAGCAAACTCACTAACATATTTAATCAGGAAAGCATTCCTTGACCTAACACCGGACATGATGCTAAAAATATACAAAACATATGTGCGACCTGGAATATGCTTTCCAAATATGGACTCCTTACTTTGCAAAGGATATAAATCTGATGTCGGGAGTACAGAGACGTTTCACTAAAATACCAAGAGCTTTGAAAGATCGGCGATATGAAGATAGACTCAAGGAATTAAGATTACCAACCTTAAAAGATAGAAGAGAAAGGGGTGACTTGATCGAGACCTTCAGAATTTTATCTGGACACTACAGCTGCCCTGACATCCAAGGAATCTTCACTACTAGTAAAAATATAATTCTCCGTGGACACTCGAAAAAAATTACCAAAACGCCTTTTGCATCTAATCCTAGAAAACACTTCCTTGCAAATAGAGTGGTGGGTGCTTGGAACAAACTCCCACAACATGTCGTCGATGCAACTAACATAAACCAATTCAAAGCTCTATTGGATTCATATTTGGAGAGAAAAAAGGACTAACTTAGTTGAAAATTAAAATTTACTGTCAAACTATTGAAATTAGATATGAGCGCATCAGCAGAATGCTGCCTGCTCATTATATAATAATAATAATAATAATTTTACCCAATCAAGAGATAATTGCCTTTTTTATACGAAAAGCAATCGGAGACATTTAAAATGGCGCCAATATATGGCAAAAATCGCTCCAGTGGATAAAGGCAGTGATTACTTAAAACCTTGCTTAGAATACAAATTTGACATTATATTTAGGTATAAAATGTAGTTTGGCACTAATATAACCTTTTCGCGCATTATAACCAGCAAAAGAAGGTGCTTCTGTACATAATTACGCACAGCTTTCCACTGATTGTATATGGCAAGGAAATTTAGGAAAACCAAACCTTTTTACATTTCCTCAAATTCAACTAACTATTTGGTGATGAGGATTCCAGCATCATGAAAAAATATTGCAACAAATGCCGTGTGGATCCAACCTCATATGTACCACAAAAAACAGAGAGCAAAAATCGCTGCTTTGCAATCTAGAAAAAACCAATTACTCCAAAGGCTTTGTACCAGTTCATATAAGAAAAAGATTGAAGCGTTTTACACTTGAGAAAAGCTATAGTCGTAGTAAATTACATAAAATAGCAAAAAAATCTGAAAATGGACATAAAAAATACCACAAACCATGTGTTCGGTGATCATAAAAATTGTGCATCCATACTATTGTAAGCCGGAGAAGTACACTAATGATCCAAATTCAGTAAGCGATCTTCAAGTTTATGTGGAATATGGACTGATATTCAACTATTCTGATTGTCTCTAACAGCAAATGCAGAAAGTGGCACACTGCAGTGCAAATCAACAATGTTATCATCAATCTTATAGGCAGAAAAAAGAGTAAATTTTACTGCAAAAGGGATCATAATAAGCAGGATGTTTTGGAGCAGGACTTCGTTAAACAGTAAAATAGCGATCCAATCATGAATTCAGAGAACTTCTAAGGCCACAGTCTTGGCAAATACACAAAGCACTTTATAGAAAGAAAACAACGTTCAAAGGAGAATACAGAAAGGTGTTAAAAAAAATTAATGTATAACGTAAACACAACAGGAAAGAGAAAAAAAAAATTCACGGCCTGATGAAAAATGTGGTCAATTGGAATTAGGACAAATATGCCACACGAATTGTTTGAAATGAAAAAAGAGGAATTTCTCCAAGAATTATCTCCACCGAATAAAGAAGAACTCAGACAGAATAGGGTGGGCCAAAGCGATGATAATTTGTGGGCAATTTTGAAAGGCGTAAGCGGTTAAAAGCATCTAACTTTGGATATAATTGTAAGCTACAACCAAAAACATAATTTACAGAAGTATTAAACTCGTTACTGTACTATAGCATTTTAAATTAAATTAGCGTTAGAGTAATTTACAAAAGAAACAAGATTACAGGTAATCATTCGCCCCTGTGGACTATTTATCGATGAAAACAAAAACTTTTTAGTAGCAAGTCCGAACGGCTTATCAGTAAGGATTCTATAAATGGAATTAAATGCCCTTACAGTATAGTAAAGTCACCAGAAGGTGGAATTGAACAAAAAAAAATATTTCTCTGGAATATGCCGGACTATTATAATATTAACCGGACATCGGGTCCGGTTCTTTTTTGTTAGAGAGATTATTTAAGGATTGGTAAACCTCTTTAAGTGAAATTTAGCAATCATTTAAGTCAATATTATAGTCATAGTTAAGTGGAGGGATGTTGCATGAAGCATCAGAATATACAGAGAAGTTTTTAGCAAAAAGACATTAAAAAAATCAAGTTCGGTACGTATTGGGCATACTTTAGATAAGTCACCAAACTTTAAAAAAAAATAAAAAAAACATCCGTAGTAACTCAGGACAAAACCACACTAGACAATTTAATAATTTTTGGAGGGTAGTAACTCCCACAAGAATAACCCATCAAAAAAAAATAAAAATACAACAACACACTGGTGATTGATATCTATATAATATTTCACTTTTGTCAAAATCCAGAGGGGAAATTTAGGAAAAAAATGCTGTCCATTTATAATAGGTATATTGAAATTTGAAATGCGCTGCTGGTAATTTCAGTCAGGAGCCGCTTCTGGTATAGAATCTTGGCCCCAATATTGCAGGGTATAAATAGAGCAACCAAAGAAACTTAAAAGAACAGTTGATTTTACTGTAGCTTCAAGGTAGGTCTGCAATACAACTATTATTTCGCACTATGAGTACTTTAGTGTATTGACTCAAAAAGTATACTTTTGAGATATCAGCATTTGAATTTATCAAATTGATTTTCAATTAATTGTTTCAGAATTTTTAATGTCACAGGGATTTGGGTTATCGCAAGCTTGAAAACTATTAAACAAATGATTTTTGCATTTTTTTTCTTCTATCACAGTATTAACATTAATTATTTAAGTTTAATGAATCGACTAAATTTAATTACGCTGTCTGACAGAAGAATCATTTCAGACCTAATTTTATTGTGCAGAGTTATGAACAACCTAATTGACAGCCCTGCCATCGTTGCTACTATTAAACTTCATGTACCGACAAGGAATACTAGACAAAATATAACTTTCTTTTGCAACACGTACACAACTAACTATCAATCACACTCACTTACCAATAGGATGCATTATTTAGGCAACAAGTTTGGTGGTATTGTAGATGTATTCGCTGATTCCCTTTACATTCTAAAATTCAATTTAAACCAACACTTTGTGGAATCTTACAAATTATCGTAACATGGGTATAATATATTTAACGATTTGATTTGTTATTGTAATGTTTATATTATATTTTGTTCTATGTTATTGTTAAATATTACATTGTTTAAAATATTTCACGGTTTTCCACAAGATTATACAAGTGGTTTTTTTTCTTTAAAAACTACTTATATATTCTTAAAAGTTTTTTCACTTTTATAACTTTTGGTATAAATTCTATGTATGTGTAATCCTCGATATCTTAAATATTATTTTCTAATCTATGTAAAAGCCCCTACGGGCGTATAACAACAATAAATTAAAACATTTTTTTTAAATTTTGAAATGTCACAATAATGATTTTAAATTAATACGGCATTAACCCGTCTGCTTGGTTCAATATATTCACACCTCACAATCCGGAAGCCTCAGATTCTAAAAAAAAATCTGAAACCGTCACTTTGGATCGAGATTGTAAAGTATATATGCAAGATAGCTTTAATATTTTAAAAACAATAAGAAGCATTATTTCATTCTCTTTCTGTTTAAAAGAAAAATACATATGTTTGCATGAGAGGAAAAGAGATATATAGCTTTTAAAATGTAAGGTCGCTCGGGACGTTTTTGGTCTTATGAAATCATAACGCGATTACATGTTTTGGGATGTATTTATTCCTAAACAAGCAGACGGGTTAAAAATATTCAATTTTGTACGGTTACAAAGTCATCTCATTTGGATAGGATTCTAACCGACATTTTTTTTAAAAATGATCTTTGAATGCCAACCAATTAGACATTTCTCCTCTAGATGAATCTCCTCTGTGTATTCCTGGTTATTTGTGTGTCAATGGTGGTAGCTGACATGTCCCAACTGAAGCCCAACTCTGCGGTGCCGATCCTGAAGAAGAACATCGACATCGGTGCCAAAGATTCCTTCCAGTGGGCCTACGAAACCGGCATCGCAGCGCAGGAGCAGCTCCAGCTCAAGACCGCCGGAACTGTGAGTTTTCTTGTGACTATTTTACTGGTATTTCATAGGAAGATGCTCCAAGAACTGGTGCCATTGATCACCGGTACACTGTCGGCAGACATGGCCACATTATATGGATGAGAACAGGTCGTTTGCTCATAATGGGTCAAAAAGCTAAAAGGTACCGCCATCCTGCGACCAATAATTGGGCAACCAACGCCTCTGTCAAGGGTCATCCCAAATGGCAAGCTGCATTTCGTTTCATAGCAGGGGTGCCCAGGTTCATGGTGTGAATTTTATCCAGGTCTTGGTGGCAGATGATTCTGCGCACCACCTGCGTGGCGGGCCGGGTTGGTATATCGGAAAGTTCTCTCAACCCATCGCCATGCATAGCAGTGGGAGCAATGGATTCATACCACCATCACTCCTGGACACAGATTCCTACCCACCCTTCGTAAATTTTTCTTTCTCAGTACTTTGTTGTGGAGTTAATTAAGTTGGTTAAAAGACGAATAGTAACCATAGCGCCCGAAAAACCTGACGAATTCGTCTACTTGTATTGTAGGACGGAGAGGCCCAGAACGCCCAGGGATCAGCCCAGTGGACTGCCCCAGACGGTACCCCAGTGCAGTTCTCATATGTGGCCAACGAGAACGGATACCAACCCCAGGTAAAACTACAAAGAAAACCCTTAAACCATATTTTAGCAGTAGCGCTCACAACACCAAAGCTGTAAAAATACTAAAAAAATATGTTTTAACACTTCAAATCTATTTGACATGATGTCTGGAAACTGGATGTGCATATAATACCAACATGGTCAAAAAGATCATAATAGAATAGCTTGTACAGCAACCCGTGTCAGACCAGAACACACGGTGACCCGACAATTCGTCCTGCGACAATTCATCCGGCGACAGTTCATCCTGCGACAGTTCATCCGGCCGACAGTACATCCTGCCGACAGTTCATCCTGCCGACAGTTCATCCCGCCGACAATTCATCCGGCGACAATTCATCCTGCCTGATCATTTAGAAGATTTTTATTAAGTATGCAAAGATGATATACGGCCGTACAACCAAAATCGATATACTTATATCTGAAGGCATCTTGAGTGGAAATCCGCTGTAAAAATATTTTTACTAACAATAATTTCGACTCTCCAAAGAAGCATGCGTGAATAACAAAATACGACATACTTATACTTATAGATTAGGTTAGGTTTGGTAAGGTTGAATTGTCAGGATGAATTGTCACCGGATGAATTGTCGGCGGGATGAACTGTCGGCAGGATGAACTGTCGGCCGGATGAACTGTCGCAGGATGAACTGTCGCTGGATGAATTGTCGCAGGATGAACTGTCATGGAACCGAACACACCCACATATGTTCTAGTTTGTTTGCAAAAATTTTTAATTAAATAGGGTAAAAATTCTAAAAATTATGCTTAAATTCTTCAAATTGTATCTGGCGTGATGTCTGAATATAGAATAAACCCATTTTGTTTAAGATGTTACCAAAATATACCAATATACTTTAGCAACATTTAAAAAGACGAGGACCTAACACTGTGCCTTGAGGAACACCAAAAACTAATGAAATCTTCCTTTTTCAGTGAAGTTTTTGGAAGGTCTTGAATCTTGAATGAAGGGATGATAACAGCTATGAACCTAACCTAACGGCATGATTGTTTTCAACTGTTTGTCTGTCACCCATCAGTCAAAAATATCAAAACATGTATTTTTTTGTATTTACAATAATATTGCATTTTTTACCTATCTCAGGGATCCCATCTGCCTGTCCCTCCCCCAATCCCAGACTACAGGTGATCCATCTTTGTATAAGGTCCATCAAGTACAACCAGGCTCACCCCCAACAAATCAAGCACTAAGCATCCTTCAAACCAACGCTGGTAAGACCAAGCAAACTGAGAATGGACTAACGAAAATTGTACAGAAGATGTCCAAGAACAATTTGGAAAAATTTCAACACCATCAGAAAACTACAAAAGAAGAAAGAAGAAAAAATATATGAACCCCAAAATTTTAATCAAACTGAAAAAATTGCCAAAACCTTCAATTTTTGTTAAACTCATCGATTTTTTCATCTCATTTTGCTACAAAAGTACAAATGATTACAAAACTATTTATATGTATGCATACGTACTAGTGTTTAAAAATGTATTATATTATAATGTGAATACCTATATAAAAATTATCTAAAATGAAAATATTTCCAATTTTGTGTCATACAAGGACAGGTCATAATAAATGCAATAAAATAATTAAGATACATATTGAATTGGTATTTTTAATTAAATTTTGAAATACAATAATAGGTACTTGTTGAAAATGACGTATTTACATAACCAACTAATTACCCGAAGCATAAAATAATACACTTAGTCTGAGTATGAATAGTTTAATAGACTGGTTTGTAGCCGAGTGGTCCAAAGCCAGGAAGAGATGTTGCAATCTTCTGCGAGAGACTATTAATATCTTACAAGAGTTCCATCTGCCAAGCCACATTCCCAAAAGGATCCTTTAGGCATCGGTGCCCAAACGCACGCCCAACTTTTGGCCCGTTGGCGTTTGGTGTTCGTGTGTGCCAGTATTTCATTATAGCATTCATAGAGTGTCAATATTTAATTACGAACAATTTAAAAACATCATAACAAATATGTCATTTGTGAACTCAGCTGTATTTCGCTCGCTGACTTCGAACAAAAGCATTTAGAATGTGGGTCGTTGACACAGAAAAACTGTATTTAAAAATGCATGAAGATCCTTTATTTCGCACATAATTTAAGTAAACAAAAAAATAATAAAGTATATTTTAACCTAGTTACGGAAAAATCGATAAGGAATCCTGGTAATCTAAATCTACTTTCAGTCATCAATATTTGCAATCACGGTCAACAATAGGTAAAAGGGCAACTGTACAGAATAAACACGAGCAAAATGTAAATAAAATGGCGAAAGAGCAAGCTCTCTCTCGTAATGGATTCCAGGCCATGCAAACGAAATATTCATTTTATTGGCGGATAAAATTATTTTATAATCGCATGTCTGCGGTACATTTCAGAGTAGAAGATACTTTCAGTATCGTCCTGGTGAAAGACCAATATTCAAACCACGTTGCTTGGAATGAATTCAGCCATTATTACAAGCAATAATTGTCAGCCTGAAACACTCATTTACATTGAAAAATCTTCCGAGAAAAGATACTTGCCGCCAACGGGACTTGAACCCGTGTCCTTCCGATTGCCGGTCGAATGCTCTGACCACTGAGCTTGATAAGCCCCCATAGCTCAGTGGTCAGAGCATTCGACCGGCAATCGGAAGGACACGGGTTCAAGTCCCGTTGGCGGCAAGTATCTTTTCTCGGAAGATTTTTCAATGTAAATGAGTGTTTCAGGCTGACAATTATTGCTTGTAATAATTGTTACCCTTTGTGCTATGCATAAAAATCTTGTCTAAACGTTAGTTTATAAATTAAAAAATAATAATTAGAATTCAGCCATGTTTGGTGACCATAGCTGAATAGCCGGATAGTTTCCAACATTCCTCTTTCAATCCCCCTAACTTCAACCTCATATCATGCCTTGAATCGAGGATGCCGTAGTCCCACTGTCTCCAGACGATTGTGTGAAATTCAAACAAATTTAAAAAAATTAGGTTTACTTTCCATTGAGTGATAAAACGAATAATGAAAAATAATTTGTCATTTTATAAATTACTCAGCTGGTCTGAAAAAAATTCACCAGCAGGTTTTATTTAAGCGTAAATTAGGTCTTTTTTAAAGAAGATTTTTAGTATAAATGAGGTTAACATTTTGTTAGAAGTTACAGTTTCAATTTGAAGTTTGTGAATTTAGTATCTTTAAGGTAATATTTTATTTTCTTCTATTATGCGTCTAGAGTAGGGAATGCAATCTCGACTCGAGATCGCAAATTCGAAATTCTCGTAGACGCTGACGACGTCGAAGGTACTGATAAATTATCGACAACTCCAGGCTCAGTAGTACTTGATGTTCTTCCGACTCCCCTATTCAATGATTTTGTGTCAATTTTGTGGATTGACATCATATGGACGTGTAAACCTTTTGTAGACCCGAATGTGGTTTTGAGAACAGCTTTACATAAGGGAACGTACCCATACTACGTGACCCGTTCGGGGGGAAGGTCTTCAAAATACCACGCTTGGTACAAATGAGCGGCGGGGGGCTTAATGCATAATTTAAGAAAAAGTAATGACCATAACTGCACAACTAAAACAAACAAATGGCTGCCTGCACTCACGCATGTATCTCTTTCTCACCCACTCGACACAGTTTTATATTATCTGTCCCGCTCGTCATCCGTCGCTAATATTCGTAAATAGTCGGGATAGTTTTCTTTCTTCGATCGACACTCCCGCCCGACCGTCAGTCAGTCAGCGCGCCACTCGCGCCCCGAGTGGACGTAGTGTCACTGACTACTGCCGCCCAATCCTGTCGAACTCGAACAGGATCTCATCATATTATGCTTCGGGATTGATCCCGAAAAATGTCACGAGATCTCGCGAGATCGGGATTGCATTCCCTAGTCTAGAGTTATTAAAATAATCAAGTATCAATTTTTTTTTTGGTAGTAATCTATCTATCTTCTTTATCTTATATAATATACTAGCTGACCCGACGAACTTCGTACCGCCTCAGAATCAATAGCTGTTGAATTAAATTCAGTTTTGTTATTTAAGTTAAAAATTACGCAATGAAGCAATTATCAATGCGCAACTGTCCGTGTTTTCTTTTTGTCAGTATCTCATTGTCTTGCCTATATTTTATCATACTAACACCTATTGTATCTGTATTTCCCGCTAAGCACTTGCATACTGCTTACTAACAACGTATGCAGGGACATTGGAGGTCTAGTTTCGTTATCAAATGTAAAGTCGTTTTCACCAAAAAAATTAGAGTCCTTGCAAGAGCCTTGAAGGGGTAACCATCTGTTACCTATACCAGGGCGGGTAAGTGGTGGGTCCTCCAATGTTGTCAGTATCAGAGATGGCGTTGTGTACGGATTTATATTTTTGTGATTTTCTTACTTTTACAATTACTTACGGGAATTCGGGAGGCGGATACGGGTAGATAGATCACCCCAAGTGGTTCGCTACGTTTGGTGATTTAGCAGGGGTGCCCGGGTTCATGAGGTGACTTATGTCCGGGTCTTGGCAGTTGATGCGCCTGCCCACCTGCTGCGTGGCGGGCCGGATCGAGAGAGACTGGTTGAGGGAGGCCTTTTGACCTTTCCAGCCGGACTCTCTCGACCCATTGCCTTGCACCACAGTTGGAGGGATGGATTCATACGTCCGTCACTCCCGGACACACTGACCCCCAGATTCCTACCCACCCCTCATACTTTTTTCCTTCCCAGAACTTTCTATCCTCCCCATTCCTTAAAAAGATCCTCCACACAGCATCCCCTAAGATGACATAGGTCCTGAGAGAAATTATTTTCCTCAGGGCCTCCTGTGTGGAGCTTATGTAAAAAAATGCGTTTCATTTCAGAGATTTATTATAATTATTGTATTTTTCCTTTGGAGGTGTGCAGACATACGTTCACCATTTGTCTCATTTTCGACTATTGACATTGAGTGTGTAAGAAAGAAGGGCAGCATTATATGATTAAAAACAAATGCACAACAATCAACGCATTGACATTTGACGTTTTTGAATGTTTGGAATTCATGCACAGTTCAATATTATACCCCTCACAATATTGCTGCAGTTCTTTCAAAATAGGAGAATTTGTTCCATACAAAATGTATGGGAAAAATAATTTTCTTTATAACTATTTATGTCGTTAACTTTTGTGATGTTTTAATAGTTATTATCCTATCCGGGGCGGAGACAAATCCAACAAATCAAAGATCATCAAAATCAGCCCAGCCGTTCTCGAGTTATAAATAGTGTAACTGACCCGACTTTGTTTTATATTTTAAGATATTATGTATATCTTATTAATATATAAAACAAAGTCGGGTTAGTTGCACTATTTATAACTCGAGAACGGCTGGACCGATTTTAATGATCTTTGATTTGTTGTATTTGTCTCCGCCCCGGATAACAGAATAACTATTAAAACATTGCAAAAATTCACGAAAAAGAAAGTTATGAAGAAAATTCATTTCCTCATACATTTTGTATGTAACGAATTTTCATTTTTTGGAAGAGCTGTAACAATGTTGTGTTAGTTGAAGTTTGCGTGAATTCCAAAAATTCAAAAACGTGAAATGTCAATGCGCTGATTGTTTCACTTTTGTTCTTTAACATATAATGCTTAGTCTCTTTCTTACACACTAAATGTCAATAGTCGAAAATGAGACAAACGGTTAACGTGTGTCTTCACGCTTTCCAAAGGAAAATTACAATAATTATAATAAATTTCCCTCACACGTATAAAGAAAATGAAACGCAATTCCCGTAAGGGGACATCTATAAATTACTTCACACATTAAGGGGGGGGGGGAGCATAAAGTGTGACAAGGGGTACAGGGTGGTCATCAGCTCTGTGGCGTCACATGTAAAAAAAATTGAACTACTGTTTTGATTATTTTTAGATGTCACACTAGGGGGGAGGGTTCTCATAAATGTGACGATGTGTGACAGGGGTGGGGGGGCGGGGGGTAAAAAATATCACGAAATTCGTGTGACGTAATTTATGGATAAGTAAGTGGAAAAGTAAGAAAATCACAAAAATATAAATTCGTACACAAGGTCATCTCTGATACTAAACACAGACAGTTGCGGATCGATAATTAATTGCTTCGTTGTGTAATTTTTAACTTAACAAAAATTTGAATTTAATTCAGCTAATAAATTAACACAACAGTTATTTATTCTGAGGGGGTACAAAGTTCGCCGGGTCAGCTAGTATCTTATAAAATTGAATCGCCTAAATGTATGTACGCTCATAACTTCCGAACGACTACCTATTTCATTCAAACTTTCGAAATTTGATGTGTACTTGCCCGCGAAGGTTTCTATATACTGGTGAGCTCTGGCATTATGAAATTTGAATAAAAAAATTGCAATGGTGGCATGCGAGCTGTTTGCAAATTGCATGTTCCGGGACTGAATGAATGGAATGCAAGAAGGGGAGGGAACCCAGAAGAGGGGAGGGGAACTCGGGAGGGGAACTCGGGAGGGGAACTCGGGAGGGGGGAGGGGAACTCGGGAGGAAGGAGGGGAACTCGGGAGGGGGGGAGGGGAACTCGGGAGGGGGGAAGTGGGAGTGGAGAGAGGAAAGACGGAGTGGGGATGCGAGAGGGGAAGGGGACGCGGGAGAGGAAGGGGAGGCTTAAGAGGAACGGGACGAATGGGAAAGGACGTGCAGAGTGAAACAATTTCTTTATTAAGTGGCATAGCAAAGCATACCGAGAACCCGCTATAATAATATAAATGGAGTGGCCGATCGGTTTGATTCGTATGCAAATTAACAGATGGCGGTCTGAGTTAAAAGGTTGGGTAACCATCCAGTAGATGGCTTTGTGTTTCGTTAGCCACAGCAACGCGTGGCCGATCAGCTAGTCTTTAATAAATAAAAATTAATGTTTGTTCGTTTGTCCCTTAACTAACTAACAACCATCATGCCATTTCTCCGCAGGGGTAAGCAGATAGGACGGACCACCAAACAACTCGGTCTTGGCACACACTCCTTGCCTCGTTCACATTCATACATCGTCTCGTACATGCTCTTCTGTTATTCTGACTCTTGACATGGACCGACTCAAGTATCTGATTCACTTGGTCGTACCATGTCTTCCTCGGGCGTCCCCGATTTCTTCTTCTGCGTTCCAACACCATCCATCTGATATGTTGTATGCATGCCCGCAAAGGTTTCTATGTATAATATGAGCTCGGGCATTATGAAATTATTTCTTACACCATTCATCAGATTGCGATGAAACTTTGGTGAACTGTATGTTTTTTTTTTTTTTTTTCTTTTTTTTTTACATGAGCTCCACACAGGAGACCCTGAGGAAAATAGTTTCCCTCAGGGCCTATGTCGTCTTTGGGGATGCTGTGTGGAGGTTTTTTTTTTATGAAAATATTATTAAAAAAAATTTAATGCATCTATGGAAAAATTTGCCTAAAACCGCCAACAAAGCAATCCGAGGTATTTTAAAAGGTGCCATATTATGGCAAAAAGCGCTCCAGTGGTATACAATTTGCAACAAAAACACCTGTTGTGAAGTTTTTTTATGGACCCCTTATTAACCCGTTAAAAGCCAGGAAAAACACGGAAATTCCCTAACAAAGCACCACTTTGAATTTTGAATTGAATGTTTTGTGGATTGATTTTGAGCTATCTTATATTTTATTGACCGAAACATATTCCTAGAATAATAAACTACGTACCAAAACAAAATTACTTGCGCTAATTTCGTAAATTGATAGGTTTTACGATGTTTTCATCAAGTATCACGCATAGGACTTTGACAGATTTAATCGTGGCAAATTTGACATTTCGGATGCCACAGATAAAATCATTTAAAAATATTCTGGGGTTGCCAGGTGAATGAAATTTTTGCCTATATCATGGGCAAATGTTGGTGCAAGCGATTCTAACCTTGTCCTTCATACAAATTCTGTACATAGAAGGGTCAAAATCGCAGACAAACATATTTTTTTCGAAATGTTTTCACAAACGCAAACCGTGCATAGATTCGCGTCGCCGGCAAATAACAGGTTAAATCAACATGTGTCGAAACCAACGGTTCCTAAGCCGGGATAAAATTTAAAAAATGACGAAGAAATCATTGGTTTCAAAACATTTTAATTAAATAAGTGGTGTACACAAAGTGATTTGTTTTTATTAAAAACTGATTACTTATCATGAAGAAGCCTCTTTGGAAAGGTCGTCTATTCCATCCTCAATCCCCAATAGGCCACTTGCATGGATTTCATAACGACTTGGAAAAAATCGTGTGGATAGATGTATTTACTAAGATTATGAAAATGTTAGTAAAAATTTTTAGAAATGTACAGTTTTTTTTTTAAATAAATAAATCTATTATTTTGGCTGGTGACATCACTACATGAAAATGTCCCGTCTCCGAAAATGTTCTATTAATTTTGTAAAACTCCACACTGATTTATTTTTTCTATATGGCAATACAGTAGAGCGTCGATTATCCGAACTAATTGGGGGACATGGGTGTTCGGATAACCGGTATTTTCGGATAATCGAGCCATACATATTTACTTACAGGTGAATGAAAACCATATTTACATTTATATCTTTAATGACGAATAGGAATTAAACAAAAAACAGTGCAAAATTATCGCTTAAAAAAATCTTCAATGTTCGTCTGCCGAAGCACATCTACCCGCTTATGAGCGGCTAGGTCACGTACTTTTTTAAGGATAGATAATTGAAACTGGTCGCTTTCAGCTTGTGTTTCAAACCAAGCAAGGCAATATTTAAGCAAGTAGTACTTTCATGCGGCAAAATTTAGCTTATCGACCAGCGGCGGTAAGGGCCATACAGTGACTAACGTGTCACTGTATGGCCCTTGCCGCCGGGTCGGGTGGGCGTAGTAGTTCGGATAAGCGGTCATTCGGTTGATCGACGTTCGGATAATCGACACTCCACTGTACTTTGATTTCAGGCGAATTTTTGATTTTGACAAAAAATTCACTAGATTTATTGTTCGTTCTCTGTGAACTTATCATTTGGTTTGACGTTTTGACAGATGTTACGAAGAGAACCCCATACATTTTATGCCTTCTGTACCTGTTTTTGAAGTGCTGAATTTAACAAAATCAAATTTTATAATATTATAATTTACAAGTATAACTATATATGCATTTAGTCATATATGGACGTCGAACTTTATATTGATTAATGATCAATAAGATAGATCAAAGAAAAAATATTTATGAGATGTAATATTTTTGGTATGCCTCGTTGTTCTCCTGTGCCATTCGTGTGGAAAACTTTTTTTTTTTATTTGATTTTCGGCTATGTAATTATCGTTTTTCGCATGCATAAAATTATGTCCTGTCTTTCCGGTTTATAAAAAATGGTCTGATTTTTCAGATTGAAATTTTCAAAAAATCGCCAGGGTTTCAAAACTATGATTAAAAAAATAAAACAAAGTCTTAGAATAGCCTAAGCCGGAATTTTTTTTTAAATGTGATGCAAGTAGCCTATTAGTTCCTGATTGTTGCCTACCTCGATTATCATGCTTAGGGCTTCTATATACATTTTACCCATCAATAGACCAAAAAAAAACAAATGGCAATTTCAACCTTTATGCCATAATTAATGATTCCAGATGAAGCTCCTGATCATCCTGTGCCTCGTGGCTACTGCCAGTGCCTTTGCCTTCGATACAGAAAACAAGATCAGCGCACAGGAAGTCGGATCCTTCAAGGAGACACATGTGAGACTGGCGCTAAAGCCGGGTACAGACATACGAAATGTAACATGCAATGTAACACGCAATGAAAGAATTTGCCATCCACATTGTCGCAATGTATCATGCAATGTAACAGAATTCCCGTAGTGTGGATGCCTTGCACGCACGAACCGTGCACACTACGCGCACAAACAGAGCATTTCAACTCATGCGCGCCGCAATCCGCCAAGTGTCGGTTTTTTCACTGAACAAAAAGGGGCGCGCAGTGTGCATGGAGAGTCAGTGTGGACGGGTTGTTTGTGTCTGTACAATAGTGGACTTTTTCTCGGCAGACTGAGCTATGTTCACCGCGTGCATGCCGGAAACAGATGCGAGTAGGTACATGCTCGGTTCGTGCGCGCGCTGCGTCCACACTTATAAAATGGTCCTTTCATTTTACATTACAGCAGTCTGTACCCGGCTTTAGTGGTTTCAACTTCTGATCAAATTGTGTATAGCTAACTTATGTCTACATGTTTCACAATTAAATGCTGCTTCTCATAGGCACTTCTTTCTAGCCTTTATGGACTGTACTCTAGTAGTAAGCCATTGGCTGTTGTTATTTTAGTTGAATGATGATATTCCTCACCCCGTGATTGGCTGTAACTAATAATTGAACTAACTGCAGATGGGAGAAGTTGGACCAGCAGTAGTGACTGGAGAAACTCCATACATCGCCCCCGGAGGTCAAAAGATCACCCTGACCTACTTTGCTGATGAGAATGGATTCTGAGCACAGGTAATTTATTTATTTTCGGGAAATCAACAGTTTACATTTTTCCAGTTTGTACATGTTTGTGTGCCAAAATAAAACCAATTATGGATTTTCTCTATGTGACTTTACCTCTGATTAAACAGCATAATAACAAATTTTAAATAATAAAATTTATAATAAAGGAGTATGAGATCAAAAATTTTATAAAACAAAATATTAAGTATATAAAACTAAAATTTACATAAAAATATCAATACATCGGTACCCATAAGAAGCCAGGTTGTACATATAAATAAAATCATAACAGAATTCAAGTATAAACGGTAGAAACATAGACACAACATATTCATGAAACATCAGAGAAATACTCTTTTATGTACCCTTTATATTTGGAAAGTTCAGAATTGAAAATGTCCACCTCGGATAATATGCTATTGTAACTATTGCATAGTCTGTTCAGACAAGAATTTTGCTTACAGTTTGTCTTGCATTGATCAACCCTGAATAGGACAGAAGAGCGTGTTGTACGCGCAGGTACATTAAATTGAATTTTATTTAGCAACTCTGGGCATTGAATATTATTGTTAACTAATTTATACAGGAATATTGCATCCATATGATGCCTTCGTACACTCAATGAATCAATTTTAAAGTATGAAGCTGCCTCTGCATAATTATTAAATCTTACATATGACTTGTAACAAAGATATTTGAGGAATTTGTTTTGAATTGCTTCAATTTTGTTTGTATGGATTTTATAAAATGGAGACCAAACAACTGACGCAAACTCCAAATGACTTCGTACGTAGGCAAAGTAGAGTTGCTTAATGACTTTGATACTATTAAAAAGTTTTGTGTTTCTTATGATAAAACCTAACATTTTAGCAGCTTTATTTGTGATTTGTTGTATATGAAGGTTATATTGTAGTTTACTATCAAGGGTTATTCCAAGATCACGAATATCTGAGACTGTTGCAATGTTGTTGTTATTTATCGAATAATTAAATAATGTTTTATTTTTATTTCTTGAAAATGTAATGTGATGACATTTTGAGACATTTAGAAATAGTTGATTTTGTTGGCAATAGGTAAATATATTGTTTAAATCATGTTGTAAATTGACGCAATCGTTTAGACTTTTTATTGGCTTATATAGCTTGGCATCATCAGCAAATAATTCTATTTCAGAGTATTTAACAACATTGACCAAATCATTGATATATAAAATAAATCAAGCAACCATCCAACACTTTAAGCAAAGGTGTTGCTAATAGGCAACTGTGTTGCTCATAGGCAACAGTGTTACTGACAGGCAATGGCGTTACTTACAGGCAAATGCGTTTCTCATTGGCAACGGCGTTACTTACAGACAACTGTGTTGCTCATAGGCAATGGTGTTAATTATAGGCAACTGTGTTGCTCATATCAACGGTGTTACTTATGGGCTACGGTGTTAAATATGGGCAAATGCATAACTTACAGGCAGATATTCATGTTATTTATAGGCAAATGTTACTTATAGACAAATGACCCATGTCAACTGTGTACAAATGATGGTTGCGCGTTTGGTGACAATGCGAAGAGATGCGCTTCTTTCAAAAAATATCAACATTCAGAATCTTCCAGTATTTTTCATACTAGAATACTACCAAAATTTTATTTTTCTACTTATGAAATAATCAATTTCACACATTTCGCACTTTGCGGTGTGAAATTAATGGTTGCAACACTTGGAAACAAGTTCTGAAGGTGTGTTTTCTAATTCCCATCAATATTTCACCTAGATATCAAGATTATTTGCATTTTCCACAATGTCAAACAACTGCCATCTATTGTCAGAACATAAAACTAATCTAGTTATACTTTTTTCCACCAGGGTGACCACATTCCAGCCATCTCCGAATACATCCTGCGCTAAACCGAAGTGAACAGAGTGGTCCAAAGAAGTTCTAAACAATGTACACCCTAATGCACAATTTAAGAGGCAGGTACCGCCGCCCCGGGAACCAATTATTGGATAACCAACACCTCTGCCATAGGTCATCCCAAGTGGTTTACTATGTTTGGTTACTTAGCAGGGTGATAAGGTGATTCAAAGTGTTTCAATTGGTCATTGTATAGTACAAGTGAAATAGACTAAAACTCGGTGACATAGACACTCCGTAGATTTAAGACTATTGTGAAATAGACAATCCATAAACATACTGAGTCTTTCAATTTGGATGCTCGAAGTTTGAAAGGTTATAGCGGCCATGTTGTTAAAGTGACATCTGTAAAATTTGTTGCCAATTGTTTAGTAGTGTGGACGGCAAATTATCATTGAAGGTTACAGCCTTAACCTCTTATTTGCCGGATACGCGCGGGCGCGCGCGTATTGTGCGCATGCGCGAGAAAAAAATTCGAACAAAACATGTTTGTCTGCGATTTTGGCCCTTCTATGTACAGAATTTGTATGAAGAACAAGGTCAGAATCGCTTGCACCAACATTACCCCATATAATGGGTAAAAATTTCATTCACCTTGCAACCCCAGAATATTTTTAAACGATTTTATCTGTGGTATGAAAATGTCAAATTTGCCGCGAATTTTATCTGTCAAGGTTGATGCTTGTTCATCGTAATTTACGTAATTAACGCAAGTAATGTTGTTTTGGTACATAGTTTATTGTTCTAGGAATGTGTTTCGGTCAATAAAATATACGATAGCTCAAAATTAATCCACAAAACATTCAATTCAAAATCATGTTTTGTTACGAAATTTCCGTATTTTTCCTGGAATTTGCCGGCCTTTAACAGGTTAAGCAACGTGTGCAAATCATCAAATTTTATTATCAAAATCACTGCTCCGTTCGAGAAACTTTAAATTTTCGCCAAAAAAATCATCTTTAGCGACGAAGCCCATTTTTTAATGAATGGATATGCGAACAAGCAAAACTGTCGGATGTAGAGCGATACCAATCCACAAGAGATACACCAGCACCAAATGCATCCTGAGAAAGTCACTGTTTGGTGCGGATTTTGATCTGGCAGAATCAGCAACTCATTCCACAGCCGAGCTGTTGAACACAAGAACGAGTCGAAGAAGCGACCCGTTCTCATGTGACAAATGTCAACCGTGTACAAATGTTGGGCAAGCGTTTGGCATTTTTCCCGACTATGCACCAGTGCCGAAGGGATCAATGACCCTAGTTTCTCAGAGCATCTTCCATTGTAATACCGGTAGAACAAGGATAGTCCCACGGATAGAACAAGGATAGTCGAGGAGTCCTACCCGACGCCTGTGCTCTAAAGATTGCAATCCGTCTGTTAAGATGGGAGAATCTATCAAACAGACCGCCCGTTTCTGCACAGAGTCGAGGGTATTTTTCAGGTATTCTGGAGCTCCAGACCAGAAGTGGTTGCCAAATTTAACCGTGGGGCGCACTGGTAATTTGAACAGGGTTAGCAGTTGCATACTATCTGCAGTATCTACGGGCCCTGTACAGTACACCAAGTTTTTGAGAAGCTAAATTAACTCTGGCTTCGATGGAGCCCCCATATCTGAGCTGGTCACTTAGGGTTTTTTTATTTATTTATTTTTTATTTATCTATATAAGGTATGTTTACATTACATTATTCGATGCCTGTCTCACTAGGGTATACCTGTGTTGAGGTTACACCAAGCATATCAATAGAGGGCCTGTTTGGAAGATTGCTTCGGTTGAAGGAAACCAGATTTTCATTTCGATCCCTTTTAGACATAATCAGACAAGTTTGGGTCTTTGAAACATTAAATTCAGCAAATTCAGCCAGATTTATGTTATAAAGTCGTCGAATATTGGACCTTCCGAATACGTGCCAACAAGCAAAGCCGCTGAGGACATTTGAACGACATTATATACCACACATTATGCCATAAAATATCCTTTCAAATAAAAATAAAATTAAGTGTATATCTCACATACAACTTGTTTTATTTACATTTTAAAATAGAGCATCCTTAAACTGTCACAAGCCGTAAAAAACACAGAAATTCCCTAACAAAGCACGACTTTGAATTTTGAATTGAATGTTTTGTGAATTAATTTTGAGTTATCGTATATTTTATTGACCGAAACACATTCCTAGAACAATAAACTATGTACCAAAACAACATTTCTTGCGTTAATTACGTAAATTAATAGGTTTTACTATGTTTTAGTCGAGGAACACGATCCAATTTTGACAGATAAAATTCGCGGCAAATTTGACATTTTCATGTCACAGATAAAATCGTTTAAAAATATTCTGGGGTTGCAAGGTGAATGAAATTTGTACCCATCTTATAGGGTAATGTTGGCGCAAGCGATTCTGACCTTGTTCTTCATGCAAATTCTGTACATAGAAGGGTCAAAATCGCAGCAATCATATTTATTTCGAAATATTTTTTTCACGCATGCGCACAAGCTGCGCACTCTCGTGCGTCTCCGGCTGATTACAGGTTAATGAAAGACCCCGTAGAACTGATATTTATTATATGTGAACTTCTAAAATAAACTGGTATACCGAGACACTTGTATTTTTGTTACTGAACCCAAATTGATACCCAATCCTATCAATATCCTAAATAATATTTTCATTTACATTTTCTACTCCAAATAATGACAGGAATCGCTAGTTAACCGATGACAGGCCGGAGACGCGCCGGCGCGCGCGTCACATGCGCATGCGCGAGAAAATAATTCAAATATTTGAATAATACTTCCGACAAAAAACTTTTGGTCTGCGATTTTGGCCCTTCTATGTACACATTTGTATGAAGAACAGTGTCAGAATCGCTTGCGCCATCATTACTCTCGGAGATGCTACAAGTTTCATTCACCTTGCAACCCTGGAATATTTTTAAAACGATTTCTTCTATGACAATCGGCTGTCAGAATTTGCCGCGCTTTCAACTGTCGCAATAAATACGCGTTCCGCGAATAAAACATCGTAAACCTATTAATTTACGTAATAAATGCAAGTAATGCTGTTTTGGTAGATAGTTCATTGTGTTGTGAACGTGATTCAGTCAATAAAATATACAATAGCTCAAAATTTATCAACAAAACATTCAATTCAAAGTTCAAAATGGTGCTTTTTTAGTGTTTTTTTGTGAATTTTCGTGAAATGGCCTGGCCTGTGACAGGTTAAAGTAAGTCAAGTATGTCTCTTAACACCCTGTATACATACGAAGGTAAATTGGCCATACACTGTCAGATAGGGACAGGTAAATGGATAGCAGGTGGAGGAAGGGAGTACATAGTTGCGTCATCAGCATATGTGCACGAAAGCCAGTCGACTGATTAGGGGCAGCTCTGTTATAATGTATGAAGTCTGGATTATACACACACACATAGTAAATTGGTCATACACTGTCAGATAGGGACAGGTAAACGTATGGCAGGTGGAGGAATGGAGATGTATATAGTTGCGTCAATAGCACATGTGCACAAAAACCAGCTGACTGGTTAGGGCAGCTCTGTTATACTTTAATGTAGTCTGGATTATACACATAGTAAATTGGCCATACACTGTTAGATAGGGACAGGAACTTGGACAGCAAGTGGAGGAATGGAGATGTATATAGTTGCGTCAATAGCAAATATGCACAAAAACCAGCTGACTGGTTAGGGCAGCTCTGTTACACTTTAATGTAGTCTGGATTATACACATAGTAAATTGGCCATACACTGTTAGATAGGGACAGGAACTTGGACAGCAAGTGGAGGAAGGGAGATGTATATAGTTGCGTCAATAGCACATGTGCACAAAAACCAGCTGACTGGTTAGGGCAGCTCTGTTACACTTTAATGTAGTCTGGATTATACACATAGTAAATTGGCCATACACTGTTAGATAGGGACAGGAACTTGGACAGCAAGTGGAGGAAGGGAGATGTATATAGTTGCGTCAATAGCACATGTGCACAAAAACCAGCTGACTGGTTAGGGCAGCTCTGTTACACTTTAATGTAGTCTGGATTATACACATAGTAAATTGGCCATACACTGTTAGATAGGGACAGGAACTTGGACAGCAAGTGGAGGAAGGGAGATGTATACAGGGTGTTAAGGGACGTACTTGACTTACTTTAACCAGTGATTCCTGACATTATTTGGAGTAAAAAATGTAAATGAAATTTTGATCTCCGGTGACATTTTTGATGTTTTTTTTTTTTTTTTTTCTACAAAAACATAAAAAAATGGTAGTTGTTGAACAGTTGGAGGCAGGGTAAGGGGTTCGTCGGACACCCGGCTGAGTGACCAGTGACAACATGCGGAAGAAATTTTTTTTTGTTTGATTTTGAAGAAAAAAATTTTGAAAAAAAAAAAAAAGTCGTCAAAAAAAGTCACCGGAGACCAAAATTTCATTTACATTTTTTACTCCAAATAATGTCAGGAATCACTGGTTAAAGTAAGTCAAGTACGTCCCTTAACACCCTGTATAGTTACGTCAATAGCACATGTGCACAAAAACCAGCTGACTGGTTAGGGCCAGCTCTGTTATACTTTAATGTAGTCTGGATGAAGCAATTGCTTAAAGAGTACCTGCATTAATAACAATAAAATAAAACATTTATGGATAGCATTGCATTGGCCTTAAAAGAAAAGGTCCTACCTTGGTCACAGAGCACGTTCACAGCTTCCAGCACGCGCTTTGTGTAGATGCACGGCTCATAGTTGTCCATCTCTTGCGTCACCACCGAGCACACCCTGGACAGAGGAGAAACACACAACAATTAAATAACATTTTTTTAAAGCCCTTAACCCCTCCGCATCGCAAGCAGATATATGCGTTAAAAATACGACAGCAGTCAAGTACAATAAGCGTGTTTACACGTCAGCGCGTGTGTCTCCATAGAAACCGTTATAATTCCGTTATTGTTTTAGTTACATCCGTAAAATAAAAAGTGAAAGGTCGATAGTGAATAATACTGCACATCTCTATTCAAGTTGTCCATAGAAATACATAAAAAGAACATTCTGTCAGACGCGCAGTCTGACACATAATTTATCCCGCCAAATTTCCTACGGGCGCCCGACATTGTTAATTTCTATTAAATATTTTTATATTAAATGATAAAAAAGTGAGGTGACAAAAGTGTTTATTACACATTTATACAATAGAACAAGTATTGTTGTTTACATAATCTGTGATTTTAGTACCATTTTCACATAAAAACATCAGGTGAGTCATTTTCACATTTTTTTAATGTTTGCATTATAAATTTTAATATTTAAGTGAAGCGGTAATAATACAAAGTTTTCGTAAAATGTCATTTCGTTTAAGACACCAAAAGCTAATATTCTCGAAAATTCGGAGGGGTTAATGAGTTTTGATAACTCATGGGAATGCAACTTCGTTGTATGTTTTATTTAAATAAAAAAAAAATAAAAAAGTTTCCAATTCCACGCAGAAAGCTCTGAGGAAAATACTTTCACTCAGGGGATGCTGTGTGGAGGGTCTTTTTGTGGAAAGGAAGGAGTGAACATGGATCTTGAAGAGACTCTTGTTGTAGGAGAGAGGAAACACAGAAGTCGGCAAAAAGGAGTCGTAGAAACGACCCGTTCTCATGTGACAAATAATGTTAATATGTACAAATGCTGGGCACGCGATGTGCACCGGTGCCGAATGACTGAAGTTCCTCGGAACTCTATTGAAATACCTGTCAAATAAGAATAGCATTATAGTAGAATCCCGTTAATTTGAAATCCAAGGTAAATTAAAAATATAATTTTGAATTAACAAATTCCCACTTTGAATTAACAAAGCCTGATAAGGGCGGCATTGAGAGCCCACAATGTACCAGAAGGATATGTGCTCTCCATACAAGATATGTATACAAACGTTGAAACTCAAGTAAGATGCACATCAGGGACATCACCAAAATTTCCAATTAAAGTGGGGGTACACCAAGGATCTGTCCTCAGCCCACTGCTATTCATAATGGTCATGAATTATCTAACAAGCCAAGAAATGAACAGTATTCTCAAGACTATGCTTTTTGCAGATGATGTAGTACTGATAGCAGATAATCATTGTGACTTACAGAATAGCCTGGAAAGGTGGAGAAAGATCCTGGAGGATAATGGCCTAAAAATTAGCAGGAAAAAGACTGAATATTTGTATTTACCATTTGAAGACACAAATGCTGTAACTCCTTCGATGCAACTGGATGGAGTAACATTAGCCAACTGTGATTCATTTAAGTATCTGGGCTCACTAATCCACAGAGACGGAGGATGTGCAGCGGATGTCATCCATAGAATAGGTGTGGGATGGATTAAATTTAGATCCGTAACAAGAATATTGTGTGACTCCAAAATGCCTATAAAACTGAAAGGAAAGATATACCAGACTATTGTAAGACCCGCAATAATGTATGGCTCCGAATGCTGGACTATGTACAACTCCTACACTAGGCAACTTGAAACAGCAGAAATGCGAATGCTTAGATGGTCGGCAGGAGTATCACTAAAAGATAAGATCAAAAGTTCACGCATTCGTGGTAGCCTGGGTGTCACAGACATAAATAGTAAGCTGGAAGAACGACAGTTGAGATGGTATGGACACATAAGACGGAGACCATCAGACCACACAGTGAGGCAGGCAATGTCTATGGAGCTTCACCGACAGTCATCCAGAGGAAGACCGAAGAACTCCTGGATGACTCAATGTTCCAAAATTCTTCAGAAAAACGGCCTGGATGAAGGCGATACTCAGAAGAGAAGAAATTACAACCTGAGAACGAGAAGAGCCGACCCCAACAGCCTACCTAGGCAATGAGTTGGGACAGCGCAAGGAAGAAGAAGACGACTTATTCCCTTGTAAATTGATTTTTTACAGCCGTTTACCGCCGCGGTTGGACCTATAGTTGAAGTAAAAGTATTCCGCATAAATCGAAATTTCGCAGCCGGTATCCATTGCAGCCGGCCCTTCAAATTCAGATATTTAAAGTAAATTCCTAAAAATTCCACATAATTTTCGCGTAAATCCAATTTTTGGGGCGGATTATTGCGAAGGTCAACCCTTCAAATTCAGACATACGAAGTAAAATCTTAAAAATCCTGCTTAATTTCTGCATAAATTAAATTTTTGCGACCGATTAACGTCGCGGAAAAAAAAAGCATTCCCACCTGATGCCTGTGCTCTCTCTCTCTCTGGCTTCAATCCTGGGATTGGTTTGCAGCAATTTCCTCTATTCGTCTCGAGCACAGGCGGCTCTTTTGAAGTCAAAAGAGCCGCCTGTGCTCTAAAGATTGCAATTCATTTGCTAAGATAGGGGAATCTTGATAATTCAAACATGGCGCACACTTGCATTTGGTCAGTACAGGACCTTTTACAGTACGCTCAGCATCTGAGAGGCCAACGACTCTGGCTTCGCTGAAGCAAGATGCTTTATTGTAATGCAATAAATATGGTGAGGGCATATTACCTTGCAGCCCGACCTCTGATGGCCCCGGCAGTACGGTCCAGAGAATCTGCGTCACCTTCTTGCAGAGCCACCACACACTTGTTCACATCCTCCAGGATGTGATTCTCTGGAATGCAAAACAGCATGGTTAAGTTTAGGTCACCAGAATTATAGGCTGATTAACAACAGTCATCAAACAAATAAGTCGGCTGCTCAAAAAGTAATGAGAATTTTTAAATTTCGCAGGTTTGTAAAGTCCGATTTTCAAAAAAAAAAATTTTTGTTATGTTGGTATATATGCCCCTGAAGTATGATAAAATTTTCAGCTATATTCATTGTTTAGTTTGTCTATGGCAGCCGCTAAAGTTAGACGTGTTTTTATGAGCTCGGCGATTTTTGTTTTTTTTTTTAAATGGATCAAAGAATTAGTATCAAATTTTGCGTAAACAATGAAATAAAGTGTAACAAAGTGTGTGAAAAGTTAACAAAGGCCTATGGTGCAGCTAAACTAAGGGAAACAATTATTATAAGTAATAATTATTAAGCCTGAAACACTCATCTACATTGAAAAAATCTCCCAAGAAAAGATTCATGCCGCCGACGGAACTCGATGCATCTTTTCTCGGGAGATTTTTTCAATGTATATGAGTGTTTCAGGGTAATAATTATTACTTATAATAATTGTTACCCTTTGTGCTATACATAAAATCTTGTCTTAACCCCTCCGCAACGTAAGCAGATATATGCGTTAAAAATACGACAGCAGTCAAGTACAATAAGCGTGTTTACACGTCAGCGCGTGTGTCTCCATAGAAACCGTTATAACTCCGTTATTGTTTTAGTTACATCCGTAAAATAAAAAGCGAAAGGTCGATAGTGAATCATGCTGCACATCTCTATTCAAGTT
Source organism: Limnephilus rhombicus (assembly GCA_929108145.2). Classification (NCBI taxonomy): domain Eukaryota; kingdom Metazoa; phylum Arthropoda; class Insecta; order Trichoptera; family Limnephilidae; genus Limnephilus; species Limnephilus rhombicus. The sequence continues at coordinate 8,812,117 of OV815289.1, read as the reverse complement.
GTCCATAGAAATACATAAAAAGAACATTCTGTCAGACGCGCAGTCTGACACATAATTTATCCCGCCAAATTTCCGACGGGCGCCGACATCGTTAATTTCTATTAAATATTTTTATATGAAATGATAAAAAAGTGAGGTGACAAAAGTGTTTATTACACATTTATACAATAGAATAAGTATTGTTGTTTACATAATCTGTGATTTTAGTACCGTTTTCACATAAAAACATCATGTGAGTCATTTTCACATTTTTTTAATGTTTGCATTCTAAATTTTAATATTTACAAATGTTAATAATTATTTGTAATATAATAATTCGAAAGCTTATTTTGTAACCTGTCTAAAACAGTTTTTACTATTCGGCTACGTTCAGAAATGTTTCATTTATAGAGCTTTAATTGTGAAGCGGTTATAACTAAAAGTTTTCGTAAAATGTCATTTCGTTTAAGACACCAAAAGCTAATATTCTCGAAAATTCGGAGGGGTTAAACATTAGTTTGTCAATTAAAAATAATAGCTAAACTAAGGCCCAATCAGAATGTGATTGTGATTCGGCGATCGTTCGTAACCATTTCTTTCACTTTTTCCACGTTTTCATCGGTTGTTGATGTGCTGGGGCGTCCGGGGCGTTCGTCATCTTCAACGTCTTCACGGCCATCTTGGAAACGCTAATACCACTTGTAAACCCTTGTTTTACTCATAGAAGACTCACCATAGGCCTTTGTTAACATTTTACACACTTTGTTACACTTTATTTCTACTTTTACACAAAATTTGATATAAATTTTTTGATCCATTTAAAAAAAAACAAAAATCGCTGAGCTCATAAAAATACGTCTAACCTTAGTGGCTGCCACAGATAAACAAAACAATGAATTTAGCTGAAAATTTTATCATACATACTTCAGGGGCATGTATACCAACAAAACAAACAAAAAAAAATTGAAAATCTGACTCTCCAAACTCTCGAAATTAAAAAATTCACGTTACTTTTTGAACAGCCGACAACGTACATCTAAATATGGCATAACAATTGAAAAATGACGCTAAAGTTATATAACACCTAGATCAAAAAGTTTTAGGACTTTATTCATAAAATCGAAAATACAAGTTAATTCATCAAAATCAATATGGTTCCCTTCAAAGTACTCCCCATCGACTGCAACGCACTTATCCAGCACTTGATCCAATCCTCGAAACACCGCTGGTACTCAATTTTCAGTATGTCCATCAGAGATGTCTTCGATTTTTTCATAACATTCTCTCGGTGCTGTAACGCGCTCCGCGTAGCAATTTTTTAAGTCGTTTTTTTTTTTCAAGTATTTCTGGCGTTCACCCTTCAAGGGTGTTCTAGGCCATCATTTAAAATTACAGAGAAACGAAAGGTGAATTTATAATTAATAATTAATTTTATTTAAATGTGCAAATTCCAGAATTATATGGTAGATTGGAGTCGAGTTCAGACTTAGAAGAGATGAGATGTTGAATGGAGGGGAAGCAATTTTAGATAACGCTTGATAGAAGAGAGGATATTTATTTAGAGAGGGACAACCAAAATATATGTGATCCATGGACATATGAATATATCTGGACCTGCCCTAAGTGATAAAAGCGTATTATTTCCCCCTCCCTAACGGTTTCATGGAGCCGGCTCGGCTTGCGAGAGCCTCGCTTGAATCTAAAAAATGTGACGTCATCATTCTTGTCCTGACCAGCGCCGAGCACGCATCGTACATTTTACGAACAAAAATGAGAGCTTGTGCTATACATTACACCCTAATATATGTGGATATAGCGAACGTGGGCGTTTCTCCAGTGAGCTCGTCGCTGGTTACAGGGGTAAGTAAATTATGAAACATTTGTAAAAGTGTCTTAACTAAATACAGCAAAAAAATATTCCTTTGAGAAAAGGGGCGAACTTTACTTTGCCGCATTTGGACTACGCAAATATGTTAATAACGTGGCGGGCAATTCGCGCTCCCATGTAAAAAGGTCTATTCATTCAAAAGCAGATTTTGCTTTTAAGAACTAAATGGTGATATTATAATGCGAGATGCCTATATACTGTCATATTGATTTTTTAACGAATCACAGTCATCTTTCCCCTCTTCGCCCTCCATAGTTTGGTTTTACCCCTCATCTGTATCTTCTTGTCTATCCATTTGGATGTCTATGATGTGATCTAAGGTTCCCACATCTAGACCACAGAATGTACAATCTGACTCCCCAGTCAAGGACGTGAATTTTAAAAAGGTGAGAAGGAACGAAACAATGTCCAATTGACAGGAAAAATTCGTAGGGAGCCAGATCAGGTTAATTCGTAGGCTGCTGGATAGTATTCGTGTTGTTTTTGGTCAAAAACGCACGGATAAGAATCGCATTGTGCGACGGTGCGTTATTGTTGTGCAAAACAGACTTATAAAAAAACGAAAACACGCACAGAGGTAGAGGTACTCGGTACAGCGTAACTTTTACAAATGTCAAGCTATGATGCTGAAATTTGGAAGGAAGTGTCAACAACAGATGTGGTAACCTAACAAAGAAAAAAGAATTCTAATTGTGTGTCCGACAGTGTCACATGGTGGCCAGTCCTAAAACTTTTTGATAAGCTGGTATATATAGATATAGTAGCATCAACTCACCGCTGACGGCCAGGAAATCATCAATGGTGGTGATGTCGTCCACGGCCTCCGTGAGCAGCCTGACTCCCAGTTCCCAGGCACGCGCAAACACCTCAGCGTTCTCCTGCGCCACGCGGCTGCGCGAACGGGCTGCCAGCACACGTGCCGCGTTTATCACCTAATGCAAACAAACACAAGAGATAATAATCTTTTATATATTTAGGAATTTATTTATCATAGTGGTGAGTAAAGATATCATAACTAACTACCATCGCACTGTTTCCTCGCAGGGGTAGGCAGAGAGGACGGACCGTCAAACAACTCGGTCTTGGCACACACTCCTTGCCTTGTTCGCATTCATACATTGTCTCATACATGCTCTTCTATTATAGCCCGACGAAGTATCTGATTCACTTGATCGTGCCATGTCTTCCTCGGGCATCCCCGCCTTCTATCATTCACATTTGCGTTATATATTCTCCTTACACTCCTTTCCTCGTTCCTTCGCTCTACATGCCCAAACCATCGGAGCGTTCCTTTCTTGATCTTACTCATTACGCTCACATCAGCCTTGCATTCTTTGCGGATCTCCACATTTCTCAGACAATCATACATGGTTTTACCACACATACGCCTCAAGGATCTCATATCTACAGCATTCAGTCTACTTTCATCCTTCCTCTGCCAGTTCCACGCCTCACTGCCATATATCAGGGTAGGTACCAGTACTCCATTATAATGTACAAAAATGTAGTATATGAGAAATAAATTTATTAAAAAAATTGTAATAGGTGGCACGCGAGCTGTTTGAAAACTGAATGTACTAAGACTGAATATATGGACCGCAGGAGAGGGGTTGGCAGGATGGAGGAGCGGGAGAGGGGATAGACATGCAGGGAGAAACAATTTATTTCTTTAAATATGGCATTGCAACACATGCCGGGAAACAGTTGGTTTTATATAGAAATACTAAGTCAGTGAAAATCCTTCTGTTATTCCCACTATAATAAGACAGTAGAAGCAATTCTCATCCTTTGAAGTTATTTGTACCCATAATAAAATTTCCAGCAATAGGGGAAAAAGGTGGGGTAGTTACCTGCGGGCAGAGGTTCTCAATCTGCGTGGCGGCGTGACGCACCATCTTTACTCCATCCTCGTTGTTAGACATGGAGCAGACCAGGTTGGCCACCTAAACAACAATCAAATTAGCAAACAATGATCACAACATATTTCTATTTGGGGGTGGTCGCCCCGGGAACCATTTATTGGATAACCAACACCTCTGCCATACTCGAGTGATTCGCTACATTTGGTGACTTAGCAGGGGAGCCCGGGTTCGTCAGGTGAGGAGTGTTCAAGTCTTGGCGGCGGATCCGCCTGCCTACCAGCTGCGTGGCAGGCCAGATCGGAAGAGGCCAGTTTGGGGTGACCCAAACTGGCCTCTTGACTGTTCTAGCTGGTCTCTCTCGAACCATCTTCTTGCACCGCAGTGGGAGGGATGGATTTATATATCCATCACTCCTAGACACACTGACCCCTAAATTCCTACCGAACCCTCATACTTTTTCCTTCCCCAAACTTCCTCTCCCTCCTTTCCTTAACCGGTCAAAGGCCAGGCCATTTCACGAAAAAACACTAAAAAAGCACCATTTTGAACTTTGAATTGAATGTTTTGTTGATTAATTTTGAGCTATTGTATATTTTATTGACTGAAACACATTCACAACACAATAAACTATCTACCAAAACAACATTACTTGCATTTATTACGTAAATTAATAGGTTTTACGATGTTTTAGTCGCGGAACACGCATCGGTTGCGACGGTTAAAATCGCGGCAAATTCTGACAGGTGATTGTCATAGAAGAAATCGTTTTAAAAATATTCTGGTGTTGCAAGGTGAATGAAACTTCTAGGCGTATCGTAGAGTAATGTTGGTGCAAGCGATTCTGACACTGTTCTTCTTACAAATTATGTACATAGAAGGGCCAAAATCGCAGACCAAAGTTTTTTGACGAAAATATTATTCAAATATTTTAACTATTTTCTCGTGCATGCGCTTGTGACGCGCGCGCCGACGCGTCTCCGGCCTGTCACCGGTTAAAAAAGACCATCCACAAAGCTTTCCTAAAGAAGACTTGAGGGAAATTATTTTCCTCAGTGCCTTCTGTGTTGGGTTAAAAAAAAAAAAAATTCTAGAAATTTTATCGGGTCTTGGGTACGATGATAGATCCTTTCGACTTTCGGCGGGTGATGCACACGTAGATCTCTCAACCATATTGCAATTTATTCAAGTGTAAATCCCGATCAAAGAGCGGGTACTTTTGACCCGATCACTTTGTCAGAATTGTGAAAAATTATCGATTGAACCAGCTCTACATAGGATGTGAAATACATACATAGCTGGTTAGAGTGCGTATTTCATAAGGAACAGAATGTGTTTACCTCGACCAGCTTGTTGGCGTGCTCGGTGAAGACTATTGCATACTCCTCAACTTCTTTCTCCTGCCCGTTCCTGGCGGCTTCCATCAGCACCAGTAGTGGCACATTGGTCTCCAAGAAACTGCAAATTATATCAAAAATTTAATAAAAAATTAAATAAAAAATTAATTAATAATAATAATAAAAGCACCCTGTAAATCACCCTTATTAACCTGTAATGGGCCGGAAACGCTCATTTTGCGCATGCGCGAAAAAAATATTTCGAAATAAAAGTGTTTGTCTGCGATTTTGACCCTTCTATGTACAGAATTTGTATGAAAACAAGGTCAGAATCGCTTGCGCCAACATCATTGATGATATAGCCACTAGTTTCATTCACCTGACAACACCAGATTATTTTTAAATGATTTTTATCTGTGGAATCGAAATGTCATTTTTGGCGCAAATTGAAGCTGTCAATATTGACGCGTGTTCCTCGACTAAAACATCGTAAAACCTATTAATTTACGTAATAAATGCAAGTAATGTTGTTTTGGTAGATAGTTTATTGTGTTGTGAACGTGTTTCAGTCAATAAAATATACAATAGCTCAAAATTAATCAACAAAACATTCAATTCAAAGTTCAAAATGGTGCTTTTTTAGTGTTTTTTCGTGAATTTTAGTGAAATGGCCTGGCCTTTGACCGGTTAAGGAAAGAAAAATTAAGAAAATTGCACAGAAAATTGGATAATTTCAGAAAACTTAACGAATATTTTAACTATGCATGTTTGACAGTTCGCGCATTTGATGAATGTGAATTTAGCAGGCAGCTATTTTTTTTTGTAACAAAAGAATTGTCTAAGGATTTTTAAAATTATAGATATTTTAAATAGATACCTATGTTAGAAACCAAATTAGATTGATTGTTCTTATAATATACAAAAATGAATATTTGTAATACATGAAAAATTTTAATTTGAATAAAAAAATTGTAATAGGTGGCATGCGAGCTGTTTTAAAACTGAATGTACTGGGACTAAATATATGGAACGCGGGAGGGGGGGTTGGTGGGACGGGGGAACGGGAGAGGGGAGAGGGTAGGCGGGGAAGGTGGAAGGAGAACGCGGGAGGTGGAGGGTATGCGGGAGGGGAACGGGGACGCACGGGAAAGGACATGCAGGGAGAAACAATTTATTTCTTTGAATATGGCATTGGAACGCATGCCAGAAACCAGCTAGTAATAAATAATTTCTGACCCCAAAACTGTTTCGTCAATAAAATTGATGAATTTTATATGATTTTTTTTACAGTGAAAACTTCTTTAGCACCGTTGTGATATGAAACTCAATGAAACAAAAAATAGAGACACTAAAAAGAGAAAACACGTACATCTTTAGGATTTAACCTATGAGAGAATGAGATAGTATAATCAGTCTCCTCTTTGTGCAGTGCTTCGGAGCCTATCGTAGGCTCCACTATCTACTTTAGTTTTTCTGAAGGTTTCACTTCTACCATGTGTGAATTGCACAGTCTGTTTTTGAAGTAAAAACTTCTTTAGCACTGTTGTGATTTGAAACTCGATGAATCAGTATATTTTTTAAAAGAAGCAAACATTGAAACGATCATTATCACTAAAAACGGTGCCATACAAATCTGCCAAATATTTTTTTTACGCACCAGATTTAAATGTCCGGGTTTAATTTTCCCCACAGGAAAAACTAAACCCTTTCACACACTTCCCAAATGATCATCTGGTCAATCCACGTTATGCAATTGCACTATATAAGTATTATAAATACAAAACAATACAAGAACAACATGTCAACCTACCAGAGACCAAATGGGAAAATAATTCACCGACTCCAGATATTTTCATATCAGAGGGTTCGGCTCTGTGGAATTCCTAATTGAACCTATAAATCCTACTAATCCCTCAATATAAATATTTAAAAAAACTTTTAAATCCTACATGTATTTAAAATGACTGATTTTTGCATTTTTATATATAAATTCTTTGACTTATTATATTATTATTATTATTATATGTAATGGGAAAATGTTTCTTGTGCAATGATGGAGAACGTACCTGTCAGACACGTGGTCAACGACAGCCTTGCGCAGCTGCCTCCTGAGATCGCGCGTCTTGCGACCCATTTGATCGATGGCACGATCAAGCCCATCCGACTGCTCCTTGTTGCCAGCCTGAAAACATAATCCACATAAAACACCCTGTAATTTTTACCCTGGCTCTCCCTACTTGTAAATATAACCTCGCCAAATAACATGCAAGGGATTGCACACTGAGGGAATACAAGAGGGTGCTGCAAAATAGCGCAAAACCTTTGCACTATGATGTCGTGTCTAACCCGGCGTGTCGCTTGAACTCCCGAACACCCTTTTCGATGTAAGGCTTCTTCGATCACCTCTCACTCCAGAAGATAAGTGGAAACTTGAGTGGCAATGGACGTTTTATTATTATCGTGATGATCAAAAAAATTGTGATTATCTGTGATGGCAAAAAAAGGCAATAAACATTCATTCCTTTTCGCTATAATTCTGCAGCTAAATTGTACATATTAAATAATAATAATAATAATATTTGGATGATTTATATAGCGCCGTTTTTGTGAAAAATCACCTCAAGGGCGCTGAATGATAATGATGAGACACAATATACCAGTGTATGTTTCCTTTAAAGTACTACTTTTTTTCCTTTGGAGGAAATTAGGAGCTAGTCACCTCTTCGTGCGGTAATTTGTAGCATCCCTACTCTTATCTACTTTAGTTTTCTGAAGGATTCACTTCTACTGCGTGTGAGTTGCATATTCTGTTTTTTTTTACATTAACTCCACAGAGGAGGCACTGAGGAAAATAATACTCCTTTTTGAGGAGAGTAAGAAGTGAACCTGGGTCGTGAAGAGACCCAGGTTCACTTCTATGTATTATGTTGTAGGAGTGAGGAAACACAGAGGCTAGCAAATTGTCCACAGCCAAGCTGTTGAACTCAAGAACAAGTCGTAGAAATGAGCCGTTCTCATGTGATAAATGTCAACTGTGTACAAATTTTAGACGGGCATTTGGCGTGTTTCCCGACTGTGCACTGGTGTCGAAGGAATCAATGACGCTAGTTCCTCGGAGCATCTTCCATTGATATAAATACCGGTAGAACAAGGATAGCATTCCCGCAAAGATTGCAATCTGTTAAGATAGGAAAAATCTATCAAACAGGCTGCTCGTTTCTGCACAGAGTCGAGGGAAGTAAAGGGCGAAGTTGATCAAAGATGTCTTTTTTAGCATGTGCTTCAACATTGGTAGACGTATAACTAAAAGTCATTACTCACATTGGTCATGTACTCCTGCAGCAGATCCTGCAGTGCTTGACGCACGGCGTTACACTCAGCCACGATCCTCTCACGACGCTCATCCCTGGAACATGACATAATTCTTATTATTACTATAGTAATGGATGTGTTGAGCATTTGTATTTGACCATGTAACATGAAAAGATTTGAGCCCAAGGTGCGGCTGAATGCAACCACTGTTTCTTCAACAATGTATTTGAATCCTATAATGCATATCTGTAAAATGCTTGTAATGTTGTATGATGAATAAATAAATCGTCGGAGTGGAGATAAGCGAGCGGGCAAAGAAAGCAACCGGCTTTGAAGCTGCCTTTGTCACAGCCGCAAGCCCTTTTGCAGTCAGTTTACTAGGAATACTCTTCTCGTCAACAAATCTCTCTTCTTGTCCGCCCGACATGGCTCTGATCCTACATCCATTTGCCTTGTTTTCCACTGAACATCGCTTCACCCTGGACCATGGATTACCCTACACTCTCTGGATCTATCCCGGCTACGTCATAAGGAGCCATTGGATCACTCAGACCAGCTCTAAAGCGGGCAACCGAGACGACGTTCTCCCGACATCTTGGTTTGGCAACTCCAGCCTAACCTACAATACTATATATACATCTCCTTTTTACATCTGTTCCTTCATTCCCCCACCTAACTTATAAAGCCGGGTACAGATTGCTGTAACGTAACATGAAATGTAACATTCATAAGGGTGGACTAGGGTTCATGATTTCTCAAGCTTTTCAATTTCTCGGGTCTCGAGAATCCTCGAGGCTAATTTCTCGAGGCTTCTCGGGTTGCCGAGAAATTTATATTTACGTACGTTTTCTCATATTAGTTGGTTCCAATAACGTCAACAAATTCAGTGGTTTTCCTCTCAAATAAAAGTATCAAATTAATTATAAAACTTTTACCGATTATATTCAAAAACATTAATCTTCTGAATAAGCTAATTAACTTCTTTCTTTTTAAAATACAGAAATAATATTATTCAGACTCATAATTATAATGACAGCATCATTTTTGGCTGGTTATTTAGAACGTATAAACAAAAGTAGCTTCTATAAAACTAAACAAAAAATAAACATGAAAGAAAACGTTAATATCTTAACTTATAATTAAATTACAATCACAGCACCATTTTTGGCTGGTTATTTAGAACGTATAAACAAAAGTAGCTTCTATAAAACTAAACAAAAAATAAACATGAAAGAAAACGTTAATATCTTAACTTATAATTAAATTACAATCACAGCACCATTTTTGGCTGGTTATTTAGAAAAAAATCAACATAAAACTTGTTAACAAAAATAGCTTCTATAAAACAAAAAAAAATAACATGAAAGAAAACGTTAATATCTTAAATTCAAGTAGAAAATAAATGTAAATTATAATTAAAATACAATCACAGCACCATTTACAGCATATTAATTAGAATAAAAACAAACAAAAACTTTGCAAGATCAATGGAACATCTCACGCTGAGGAGCTGAACATACAGACAGACAGATACATTACAATCAGGCGCGGCCGGTGCCTTAGTGCACTCGTGCAACGAACCGCCAACAAAGTTGAAAAACAATTTACAGCTCGTCGTAATCTTACTTAATGTTTTTCATTATAAAATTAAACAAAATATTTTAAAAAATCTTAAAAATTGCAATTAATAACGTACTAAATGTAAGAATATTACGGCAAAAACATTCCACCCGCGCGGTTAACACTGGCTAGGAACGAGAAACCGAGGCACATGCCAATCTGCGCGTTAGACCTAAGCGCCCTGTTTGGCTAATATTATTTTATATGCAGCCCATACGAAACATCTCCGGACGGTGGTTTTGACAAAACGTATGAAGAAAAATACCCCCGACAGTCCGCCGCACGGACAGCGGAGATATCCGAACGAAGAATCCAAGAGTTACGAACATAGGGCTCGAGCGATGTAGGGATTAAGGAAGTATTAAGTAAAATCATATATTTCTCTTGTAAAATGCAACCTCGAGTCAACGGGTCACGTATCAGCTATGCGTGCGATATTATCTTGTGATAAGAGTCCTGCGGATTCACATACTTGGCATTGACTTTATTATTTTCTTTTTTTGCAGAAAGTAACCTTTTATTTGTGTGCGTTTTTTTTACTTATTGCTAACTTCATATCGACGCTCATTGGGTCAGTAAACGCCCGCCACCATTTGAATCTTACGCTGCAAATTAAAATTGCTTGCGCTTGTGTTAATTATTGTGATATTAATTAATATCCAAAGGTCTTTCAAAATAAATACCTACTCTTTTTTGCCACTAATCCTCTAATACTAATAGATGTAATGTCAAAAGAAATTAACCGTAGTGTAAAATAGCAAATAATTCATGATTTTTGAAATTTTTTAATGCAGTGTTGCCGCTTGCAAAGTCGTTTTCTTATTCGAACTATCCCCGATTTTAATACAAGGGTGATTGAAGTCTTTGCTCGGCAAAGGGATCGAACTCTATAAATAAGTATGATATGTGCATTTATATAAATTACATACATTACGTTTTTGATGAAATCGGTGAACCACCAAAAATTTAAGGCACCGGCCACGCCTGATTACAATTAGGTCAGCTTACTCTGTCTGATGAAATATGCCTTTAGAAAAACTAAAGCATTTATAGCTTTATCAGACAGCCGGTTTCTTATTTTATTAACTATATTTCCTGAAATTGAAAACACTCTTTCATTTTCAATTGAAGTAGGCTTAACTGAAAGCAATGCTTTGTATAGTTTGGCAAATAAGTGTAGAAATTAAATACATTGGAACTAAACGTGTTCATTACTATGGCAGCACTGAATTATATGACGTTTCCTTTGGCTGTCATGTTATCGCATGTTACGGTTGATTTATTGTCTTAAATCTGAGTAGAAGATCGCTGATTTGATAAAAATTTTATTCATTGTTTGCCTGAATTTAATTAAAATGAATAAACCATTACATAGTGATGCAAGAGGGGTTACATTCTGCGTTTTTCAACGTTGCCTAGTCGAGTGTCACGCGAAGAAGATTCTGTTTAATTTAGAAGATGTTTACAAACGAACTGCAAAAATGACTGGTACGTAGTATAGTTTGTTTAATAAATTTCATTAGTATTACAAGATTTATGCCAATTTTCGAGCGATAATAACCATTACAATCTAATTTGAGGTTATGTTAAAAAAATCCGTATCTGACACTTCCATTTGACAGTTAATATACGGCCACAGGCAAAAGGGAATAACTCAATAAAAAAAAATAATAATATGCAACTTCTTTAAACTCGTAGAAAAGTTACTTTTTTCTCGTTTTCTCTTTCTTTCTTTCCAAGTGAATATTACCTAGTGTGTGTTTTTAAAACTACCTTCTATAATAATAATTTTTATGATATTTCACAGGTAAATCTGAATCAACGGTAAGACGAATCGTCAAGGAAGGGGAAAAGGCAGATGGAAAATTTGAAACACCGGGAAAACGGAAAATGGGCATAATAATAAAATATGTAATAGCATAAGTGCTGATGATTGGAAAAATTGTTGCAAACACGTGATGAAAATTGAGGCAGAATATTATGCACGAGGCAGTATGAGGCATATGATGATATCGATGAACTGCGTTTAGATGAAGATAAAGATACGGAAGAAGAAGAATCACACGAGGACGAAGACAATAATTACACGTCGGGTGTTGAATTAATATAGACTTAAATTTTTAAGTACCTACGTTTTTATATCGAAATAAACGCCCACTTAAAACTTGTTTTGTTTTATTTTACTTCTATTAAATTACAGTTTTTTGTGCAAAATTTTTGAAAATACAAATACGCTATGAAATATGCATTTTGGCAGAAGTGTTTTTTAAAACATACATTCATTGTCTTATGAGCCATCTTGGTGTTGCCATTTAAAACTATAAAACGATCGCAGCGCCATCATTTATTTTCTACACTTAATTGCCAAACTGTACATCGATTCTAAATTTGGTAACCTTTTCCCAGTCTGTTCAAAAAGTAAGAACTCTTTCTTTACTATAGATTTTGACAGTGCCACTGCACTTGCCTCCTCATTTGTTCAAATGCCTTTAATTGCTTTTTGTAATTGAATTTCGAGGCTTTCGGGTTCATGTTCTGATGGGCCACTTCTTCTACCACTCCCGACTCATTTTCGGTCAAAGTTGTGATGGCAGGGTATAAACGATTATATTCTCTTTCAGCGTATCCGATCAAAAATGTCTTGCAGAGCTTGCAGCGAGATCCAAGCTTTGGCCCGTGCCGCCACGCAATACAACAACTATTTCCCGGGAATTTTTTCCCAACGATTGAATGAACCCTAGTGTGGACGCAGCGCGCGCATGAACCGAGCATGTACCTACTCGCATCTGTTTCCGACATCCGCGCGGTGAACCCTCCATTGTTCACGCGCGTTCTGACGTATAGACACGAACAAGCCGTCCACACTGACGCTCCGTGCGAACTGCGTGCCCCTTTATGTTCAGTGAAAAAACCGATACTTTATGGATTGCGGCGCGCACGAGTTGAAATGCTCTGTCGTGCGCGTAGTGTCTACACTATGAGAATTCTGTTACATTGCATGATACATTGCGACAATGTGGATGGTAAATTCTTTCATTGCGTGTTACATTGCATGTTACGTTACGGCAATCTGTACCCAGCTTTACCCAATCACCTGTCTCATTCTCAGTGTTGGAATAGATACCTTTGTTGCTGACCATTGGGAAAATTTGTTAATTTACTAAGTGAAATTGTTTTGAACGAAAATTCTAATCATAGTGGCCAATTAGAATGTGTGACCAAGATGAGATACTCATAATCTCAAAGAATCGCTTATTGGCGAGCATGTACCTGGTGCACGAAGAGTCAGCCATCAGGGCGGCTCCGGAAATGATGGACTCGAGACGCTCCTCCAGCGAAGGTCTGGTCCTCACCTCGCTATATGCTAGAGGCTCCATCACCATGCGTTCCTGCAATATCAGAATAATACAATCGATTTATTACACAAAAGTTACAGGAAAATTAAAAATAAACATATTTTTGTAAATATAGATGGAATCTTCACTATTCATTAATTTCGCGGGTTTGGAGAGTCCGATTGTCAAAATCTGAGCAAGCAACTCACGTCAAAGTCATCCAGTGCGTGGGCCAGTTCTCCGGGGCCCTGGGGGCGCGAGACGGGTGCGCTGCGTCCCTGCGCCACGTTGGCAATTGCACCCACGGCCGAGCACACGGCACGCAGCACGTAGTCACGGTTAGCCTTGGCTGCCGCCAGTTCAGGATGACGCACGTACACCTGGAACAGAGATCAATTCAATAGGGAGACTGGAAACTTCTCTGTATGGATAGAAGCGCGCTGTGGGAGATAGTAGGAGATAATATGGACAGAACACTGTAATTGCAAGTTCAAAAGACTCGTGCAGCTGTTTGGAGTGTAAAATCAAACACTAATAGTTCTAGGAATTATGAAACAATTATTCACATGTGGTGCCAATGTTCTGCCTTTGTAACAGTTTTACTTGTTACCATGAATGTTGACTCGAAAGAAGATTGCATTTGGATGTTGACTCGGCTAACGGATTCGAGTTACTCGCGATGTTCATACTCGAGACAGTCGCGACATCTGGTGGATGGGAATGTGGGTGGCACCGAACGGATTTTGCGAAAAGAAGGAGGTGGTTCCTGGATTTCCGGCTGACATCGTGTGGCATTAGTTTTTTACCTGATACTGGTTTTTAGAATTTGAAGATTACAATGTTCTAATATAATGGTCGTGTTTACAAGACTGGCCTAGCGCCCGACAGATTCTCAATATTCAAGGTTAGTGCCCGTGTTTGAACATTACTGTCACACATCGCAGATGAGTCGTTCAATTTCTATATCCGCTATATCAACTTTTACTGATTCGGAGAAAACCGCATAAAACTGTCACATCTCTAGTGTAAATAGAAAATTGCATTTTTTTTATTTTTATATAATGAATTGGAGTAATATACATTTGAAAAGTATTCATATTTCAATGTATGTCTAGAAATATTTAAGTAATTTGGATAAATAAAATGTATATAGTGGATTTTGATACTCACTTCGTGATTTGTAGGGAATATAGAGGCTTTTGAAACTCAACTGACCTGAGGGGCGTGTTTCTACGCCCGCCATCTTGGCAAAATAACTGCTCATGATTGGTTGAATTCCGATATAGCAGGTTTTGATAGTAACTTCTTGAATGATATAGTGGGTTTTGTTTCTCACTCGCAGTTTTAACATAGTTTTTGGTCGTGATAAGGGAAATTTTAAAACTCAATTTTAGGTTAGTCTTGTTCCTCGCAAAAATGCGAACAAAATGTCATACTCAGATCATTTCGTCAAAAAATCGGATATAGCGGGTTTTGAAATTATAGGACTCAGATTTGTTTCTTCTTAATTAATATTTTGTTAGCTTCATCATCCCAAGAGATTCTCACAAGGAACCTTGGACCACGAACTGAGATATATTTATATTGATCAATTAATGATAAGAGTCTCTAATTTAAGACACAGTATTTGCAGTGTTATAGAATACAATAAATGATAATGATGATTGATTGGTTTCATTACTACCCTAGATTTACAAATTGAATTGCTAAAATCTTTAAGTTACACCTTGATGGGTGGAAGGTTCGGGTATCTGGGAGTTGATTGAATACCATGCTGTGGAAACAGAAGACAGGAGATTGGAAACCTGAGACGACAGGAGACTGGTGATGACAAAATACGGTATACAGGAGATGACAGTAGACAGGAGGTTATAGGAGACAGATGACAGGAGATGACAAGAGATAAGAGAAAAAGGATGGCAGGAGACTGGAGATGACGTGAGATAAGAGATGACAGTAGACGGGAGGTGACAGGAGACAGATGATAGGAGACACGAGATGATGAGAGACAAGATAAAGAAGAAGACAGGAGATGACATGAGACAAGAGAAAGAAGATGGCAGGAGAAAGGAGATGACATGAGATAGGAGATGAAAGTAGACAGGAGGTGACAGGAGAGAGTTAATAGGAGACAGAAGATGACAGGAAACAGGAGATGACATGAGAAAAGAGAAAGAAAGTAACAGGAGACTGGAGATGACATAAGATTGGAGATGACCCAAGATAAGAGAAAGAAGATAACAGGAGAAATAACACAACAGGAGACGGTAGACAGGACACAGGAGACGACAGGAGAAAGGAGACAACAGAAAAAAAAGGAAATGACAGAATATGACAGAAGACACGACCACCCAAAGCCCAATGACAACACTGCTAAACTTCAAGAAGGCCCGGTAGTAGCCCGTACTGCAGAGGGAATAAAATGAAACAAATGTGATAGCACAATGAACCTATGGCCTGACAAAAAACCTAGATCAAAGTTGTTAAAGAAGTAGGAAGATTGAGGATATACAGACCTTGGAAGCTGTCAGCAGCATGGTGGAGTGCTTCTTGAGTACGGCCCGGGCGGAGGCAAGGTCGTCCCGCATCTGCGGGTCCTTCAGCTCCTGCTGACGCTTGGCTGCCTGGTTCATCAGCTCATCTGCAAAAAAACAACACAACACATACATACATTACTACATTCCTATTGATACACTATAAATTCTCTTATCTTTCATTCTCAATCTTGTTAGAAAAATTTCCCATCTCTTTTAAACCGTCAAGGGCCGGTTCCTAACAAGAAATTCCCTAACAAAAGCACCACTTTGAATTGAATGTTTTGAGGATTAATTTTGAGCTATCGTATATTTTATTGACCGAAACACATTCCTAGAACAATAAACTATGAACCAAAACAACATTTCTTGCGTTAATTTGATAAATTGATAGGTTTTACGATGTTTTCGTCAAGTATCACACATTTGACATTTCGATGCCACAGATAAAATCATTTTAAAATATTCTGGTGTCGCCAGGTGAATGAAACTAGTGGATATATCATCAACGATGTTGGCGCAAGCGATTCTGACCTTGTCCTTCATACAAATTCTGTACACAGAAGGGTCAAAATCGCATTCAAAAATAATTTTTTCCGCGCGCATGTGCACACACCGCGCGCGTCAATCAGAGGTTAAAGCCGGCCATAATATCCGTCAGAAGGTCAAAATATTCGCGCTTTGCAATAAAATTCAAACAAATGGAATATTTCTAGTCGCAGCCGAAAACTAAAAACTGTCTTTGAAAGGTGATGAAATAGGCTTTCAAATTTTGTTATTAGAAATAAAAATGTAATTTTTTAAATATAAAATTTTTAAATATGCTCAGCATTAGGCTTCTAGAGTCTGTGTTGGGAACAGAACGGTACTCACTGGCGTTGCGACCAAACTGCTTGATGTTCTCCAGCAGTTCTCCCTGTGAAGAGGCGTTCTTCAGCTTGTCCAAATCGTTCTCCACCTGCGGACATAATAAATGCATTATCAGAATTTCGGAATCAACAGTTCTAATACCAATTAAATTTATAATTTGTCAATACATTGGAGTTTGTGTGCTCTTTGGAGGCTTGTCAAACAAAAAGCTATCATGGACTGTACTGTCATCAGCGTAACAATGAATCGGTGCACATGATAAGAGGTCATTGATGTGAAACAAAAACAAAATCGGAGACAGAACCGATCCCTGTGGGATGCCAGCATTTATCGAGAGTGAGGAAGAGATGAAACCATCAGCAACCGTCTGAATCGATCTCTCCCTCAAAAAGTCGGCAATCCACGTACACAAGGATGCAATTAATGATGATGGATGGATGGAAAGAAGGAAATTTGTTGAGAAGTCTTCGGTGTCAAACTCGGTCAAAGGTCTTGGAAATGTCCAGTGCAATCGTTTGGGTATCACCAAAACGTTCCAGGCACCATCTCCAAACATGCGTCGCATATATATTCGAGAAGATCAACGCACAGGCGGTTTTGCAATTTTTGCAATTTGTATTGAAGGTCGTTAATAATTTGATTCTTCTCGAGGTATTTGATTTATGTATTACCAAATCACTGAAAGTTAGATGTCCACAATCACACCACCATACCACTCATGTCAGTTTCTTCCCCTCTCTCTTAATAGCATGTCTCTTGTTTCTTTTGATCTGTGATTGCATCTCTTATTTAACCTCCCCTAACAGTGACTTACCTTGTATTGGCATATATTATGGATGTGAGGCGCTGACACTGACGACAAAGATGGCTGAAATGCTGGATACGTTTTTGAAAGAAAAGTGTTGAGAAGAATATGTGGACCCATGAAAGAGAGGGAACAGTGGCGCATCCGGCACAACAAAGAACTGTATGATATATATCAGGCCCCTAACATCCCAGCCCATATGAGACTTCTCAGGTTGAGACGGGCTGGGCATGTACAGAGACATCCCAAAAAGAATTATGACTGGACACCCAGGAGGAAGGAGAAAAGTGGGAAGACCCAGACTGAGGTGGGAAGACGAGGTAAGAAGGGATGCAGCACAGCTTCTCCAGTTAACAAACTGTAAGTCACCCGCTGAGGACAGGCGAAGTTGGAGGCGAAAGTTGCGGAAGGCCGAGGCTCCACATGGACGGTAGCGCCATCGGAGAGAGAGAGAGAGACTTACCACACGAAGACTCTTCAGTAGCAGATGCACATCCACCATATCGGCCAGCACCAGCAAGCGCGTGACCGCAGACAGCAGACCGCGGGCCGCACGCACCATGGCACCTCGCTTAGCAGACGCGCATGGCTCCTCCGAGAACTCGCGCGCGGCCAAAGACATGGCCGCTCCTGGAAACACACTTCATTGTCAAACAATTGTATTTTTTTTACATAATCTCCACACAATTTCTCAAGTCCTCCATCATTGCCATATTTCCAGACTATAATAATGTAAATGGGAAGAATTCTTAGAAGAGAATGTATGAGACGATGTATGAATGTGAGTGAGGCAAAGAGTGTGTGCCAAGACCGAGTTGTTTGGCGGTCCGTCCTCTCTGCCTACCCCTGCGGGGAAACGGCGTGATGGTTAGTTAGTTAGTTAGTTAGTTGGGAAGAATTCTCGTTTTGTCAGATTATATTAGAATGTCTTTGGGAAAGCAAGAGCAAAATTTTAGATGGGCGGTACAACAGTACAAGGATTCGATTATAATGTTTAACTTCCTAAATGAGATTCGTCCCTCGATAAGAGACAGATTGATGTGTACGGATTCAAATAATGTTAATCCCGTAAGAAAAGTGCGATTAAGACACATAGGTATATTTGTGGTTTCAGATAGGTATCCAGATAGGTAGACAGACCCTCCATTGATATTCTTGGTTTAACTCTAAGTGACCAGCTCAGGTGTGGGGGCTCCATCGAAGCCAGAGTTAAGTTAGCCTCTAAAGATACTGCAGATAGTACACAACTGCTAACCCTGTACTAGACGTGGGCAAAATTGAATGACCGAATTAAATGAATAAATTCAATCTTGTGACACACTTGATCTGATTCTCAATTTCAAAAGGAATTGATTCTTCATTCCTTACCTTTGGCCTTGTATCGTACGATTTTTAACGGCAACATAAATGTTTAATTTCCATTTATTTTACTGTTAAATTATTTCAATGAATAATGTGTTCCGTAAACGATTTAAATATTATAATGTTTCATAGGTATTTAAATATTATTCAATGGGCGGCACGCCGCGAAGTTGTCGACGGTATTGTGAACGACTCGTATCCCGCTACCGCCGGCCGCCATTCTAATAACCCGTAGATCAAAACGCGGCCGCGATTCAGCCGAATTGTCCGAGCGTCCCTTTCACGCAAGGAATTAATCATTTGTCGTAGTCAATAGTCCTGAGATTGTCCTAAGGTCCCCGCGCGTCCCATCCCGTCCGCGTCCCAGGTACCTACTCGTAGCTAGTCTGTCGCTATCGGAAATTGTCCGAAGCGCTTTATTCAGGAATTAAAACTAAAGTCTTTTTCACTTGTGACGTTGTTGTCTCTAGTTAATCTCAGACCTAGAAATGACGTCAGATGTCATCGTCTTACATCGCTATCGTTTCACGTCAATCTCGGCTCGGGTGTATCCGAAACGCAGCTCGCGAGTTGATCAAGTCTCTGCGGGGTAAGACACTAATCAAAAGTTACTAATTCAGTTACTAATACTACCGGCCCTTAATCCGTCCGAGCGCAGTGGTTCACCAATTCCTCGGCGGGCCAACCCTTCAATTTCATTACATAGTTAGTCGAAAACTTTCGACATTGAATCCGAACATCGCAGCATCGGCTAGAAAATGAGAAGCAAAAATAGTGCACTTGTAATCGTTTTTTTGGCACGTATGAAAGATATTGGAATACAAGTACCTACCTACTTTTAGACGTGGATCTTGGGTAGATGTAATATGTAAATTTGCATATATTATAAGGCCAATCAGCTGTTGTCAGCTGTCATAAAATACTTTGAAGTTTAATAAATAAAATAAGTAAACTTTAGGGGTGAAACAAAAAACTGTTTAATTTAAAGATTTAATTTTTAGCTATAAATACATTTTACATACGAAAAATAACGATACTAAAAAAAGACAAACACTTTCATCTATAGGATTTAGCCTGCGAGATTAGCCTCCCCACCAGGCGCGGCTGGCGCTAACGTGCAATGGGGCGCTGAACCGCCAAAAAAATTCAACATCAATTTACAACTTATCGTATTTCTACGTAATGTGTTTATTTATTAAATTGATAAAATTGAGCACAATCTTTAAATTTAATTATAATTATTTATCAATCTAACAATTAACAATGTATTACGGCCAAATAAACGCATTGTTCCCACCCGCCAGTTACGGCGGCTACCCGCTAGGAGCGAGGAACCGAGGTAGGTACAATGCCAAACCGCGCGCCAGAGCTAAGCGCCCCGTAAATTGAATGATCCTCGTAGTAAAAAATCCCAAAACGTCAGAAACATGTCATACTAAAAATCGGCTGACCGTGCGCTGCACGGCCGACCCGAAGAGCTTCGGCATTCTTCGGAAATATTCCGAAGCTTTGGTTCCAGCGGTAGTAAGGTTTGAACAAGATAATATTAAGTAATAATATTTCTCTTCTAAAATGTAACCATTAGTCAAAGGGTCAGCTATGCGTCTCGTGTGACATTATCTTGTTCGAGCCCTTGGGATGTACCTTTTTGACATTATTATTTGTTTGTCACCCATTGATCGAAGTTGTCACGACAGTAAATGGCGATATTGGCGATCCACGCCGCAGAGTGTTTCTTGTGTGTTAATTATTATTATTGGATTATTGCGTTATTATTATTATCTTTGGAAGGTTGAGTATTTTTAAATGGATATCACACCCACCCTTTCCACTAATCTTCTAATAGTTGTAATATCAATAGTAATGGAGTGTAAAATGCTTCTAAAAATATTGATACCAGAATAATTCTATAATAATTGGATAATTACTAGAGCGCCGTTTTAGTTGTGTTGCGTTGTACAATTTATTATGAGTTCCTAGGCTATATGTATTTTTATTATTTGAATTTACCAACAGATACATAAAACATACCTACTTACCTGGCAGATCAATTCACTATATTAAACTCTAGACATCAGCATGTTTTTACATCGCACGATATTTTTACTATTACAGTTACATGATATTTTTAGATACTTAGCAAATAATGTAAAATTATGCATGAAGTCTAGATTTTTTTTTAAATATAATATCAACCTTTCGTTTTTTATGAATGGCTTGGTGAACCACCTATAATTTGAGGCACCGGCCGCGCCTGGTCCCCACTTATTGTGACTTGAAATGAAACGAAAAAGCGACACTAAAAAGAGACAAACACATTAATCTATAGGTTTTAGCCTGCGAGTTAGTGAGATAGAATAATCAGTCTCCTCTTTGTGCAGTGCTGCGGTGTTTCGTAGTCTCCCCATTCAGTTAGTTAGTTAGTTTTTTTTTTTTTTTTGGAATTAATTGAATTAAAGGAATGAATAGAAGGAATCAATTCAAAAGGCAGGGGGAATCAGACTGGATCTATTCACTCCTGGGAATCATTTTGCCCACGTCTACCCTGTACCAATCACAAATGCGCCCCACTGTTGAATTTGGCAGCCATCTCTGGTCTGGAGCTCCAAAATACCTAAGCACCTGCAGCCAATAAAATATGCGTTAAGAAAATGAAGATAATTTTGGCTGTTCTTGGTCGAAGTATGATACAGTTAAATATGACCGAAGGGTTGAATTAGCTCAGTGGTTAGAGCAGAGCCCAGGCAAGGCAAGGTCCTTGGTTCAATTCCTAGATGCGACCGAATCTTTTTCTGTTTTAATTTTTCATTTGAGAATCGCTAATATAGTCTTCATTGATTTGACGACCTCCGTAGTCCAGTGGGTAAGACTCTTGACTCACAATCCGGAGGTCGCGGGTTCGAACCCGGCATGCGCAAATAAATTTTATTTGATTAATTTGTGTTATTTTACAATTAATTCATTTAAAATAATATATAGTATATTTGCGGCATGTTCCAG
Source organism: Limnephilus rhombicus (assembly GCA_929108145.2). Lineage (NCBI taxonomy): Eukaryota > Metazoa > Arthropoda > Insecta > Trichoptera > Limnephilidae > Limnephilus > Limnephilus rhombicus. The sequence continues at coordinate 8,790,216 of OV815289.1, read as the reverse complement.
AGTGGAAGATACTATCAGTATCGCCCTGGTGTAAGACCACCATTCAGAGTTGAAACGTTGCTTGAAAATGGCTTTAGCCGTGTTTGGTGACCAGATCTGAATAGCCAGATACTTCCCAACCTTCCTCTTCCCCACCTCCTTCCCCTCCCCACTACCTTCAGCCTCACAACATACCCCAATTGGGGATGCCATAGTCTCACTGGCTCCAGACGGGAGCAGTTGAGATTCTTGTGCGGTATTCACTGTAAAAAAAAAAAAAAAATATTAGAACTGTACTGTACAGGGCCCGCAGATACTTTAATAGTACACAACTGCTAACCCTGTACAAATCACAAGTGCGCCCCACTGTTGAATTTGGCAGCCATCTCTGGTCTGGAGCTCCAAAATACCCTCGACTCTGTGCAAAAACGGGCAGTCTATTTGATAGATTCTCCCATCTTAACAGACGGATTGCAATCTTTAGAGCACAGGCGTCGGGTGGGAATGCTATCCTTGTTCTACCGGTATTACAATGGAAGATGTTCTGAAGAACTAACGTCATTGATCCCTTCGGCAACGGTACATAGTCGGGAAATACGCCAAACGCGCACCCAACATTTCTACACGGTTGACATTTGTCACATGAGAACGGGTGGCTTCTTCGACTCGTTCTTGTGTTCAACAGCTCGGCTGTGGAACGTTGGCGGCCTCTGTGTTTCCTCCTTCCTACAACACGGGTCTCTTCAAGACCAATGCTCATTCCTTCCTTTCCTCAAAAAGACCCTCCACACAGCATCTCAGATGACATAGGTCCTGAGGGAAATTATTTTCCTCAGGGCCTTCTCTGTGGAGTTAATGTAAAAAAAATGTATATTTGTGTGAGAGCCTAAAAAAGTGGTTTTTAGTTTGGACTTAAATTCTGTTGGGCTTGCCAAGCCTTAGGCCCAGATACCCCGAAAGCGCTATCTCCAAACTTAGTATTTGGCTTGCGTTTAGGTTCCATTAGTCTACCTATAGCTGATGATGTTGCTGATCTAAGGGTTGACTGCCTCGGACCAGTATTTTCCGGGACACATAGATCAGAGATGTAAGGTGGGGCCATTTCATTGATCGATTTAAACACCATCCAGCACAACTTGTACTGGATTCTTTCAGGGCACTTGAGCCAGTGAAGGTTACGGAGGTGTTCTGAAAAGTGCGAATATTTAGAGACCCATGCTATTTGAACGTGCCTCTCGTAACATGCCCTCACAAGCACTTCACCATATTTTTTTTTTTTTTTTTTTTATTATTGATATAGTTTATACTACATGAATATAAACTAATAAGTACAATGTAACATTTCTTTTTAAATACATTCATTCTTCCTTCATTCTTCATACTTTCAGGCATTTCATCATACATCTTTAGTCGTCTGTACATTAGGCAGTTCTGTGATTTTGATTTCTTCATTTGTGGCAATCGAACTCTGTTTATATTTCTTGTTTCGTAATTATGAATGTCTCTATTAAAAACAATTTCATCCTTAAAGTATTTTGGCATTTGGTTTTTCATAATTTTATGCACAAAAATTAACACGTTAAATAGTAGTCTCCTTTTTATTGGAATCCAATTTGGCTCCTCTCTCATTTGATTAATCCTTGCGTATTTGCCTTTCCCCAGTATACATCTCATAGCTTTGTTTTGTATAACTTCTAGTTTGTTCAAACTTCCTTTATTGGCCAAATATAACATTGTAGAGCAGTAGTCCAAATGTGGAGCAACGATAGTTTTATAAATGAGCTCCGTAGTGTTTCTATTTAATTTACGTCTTAGTCTTCTAAGAAAGTTTACCTTTTTTGATACCTTTTTTATCACATATTCAAAGTTTGCTGTGAAAGTCAGTTTTGAGTCGAGTATTACACCCAGGTATTTGATTTCATTTACCTTTCCAATTTTTTCACCATTGATTGTCAAATTTAACCCTGTGTTACATGTTTTATTGCCTATTTCCATATATTTTGTTTTGTTTACGTTCAGTTTCAACTTGTTTAATTTCAGCCATTTTGCTATATTTTGTAGGTCTTCGTTTATTTTGTTAATTGCTTCTATGTAATCTTCACACGAAATATAGATTAAGGTATCATCTGCAAATAGTCTAATTTTGCAATGTTTAATAGTTTTGATAATATCATTTATGTAAATTATAAATAGAATTGGACCTAATACCGACCCTTGCGGAACACCAAGGTTGTTTTCTATCGGTTCTGATTCTGAGCTTTCAACTTTCGTTACCTGTTTTCTTTCCTGGAGATATTCTTTGAATAGATTCAGAGCTACGTCAGAAAGACCTATGTCTTCTAGTTTTTCCAATAGTATTTTCCTTTCTATCGTTTCAAATGCTCTTTTTAAATCTAAGAATGCTGCAATGGTTTTTTTTTTTGTCTGTTTCTTTCTTCCATGTATCAATCACTATGTTTATCGCCGCTTCCCAAGAGTTGTTGTTCCGGAATCCTGATTGCTCCCCACATAATATGTCATATGATCGCAGAAGCACTAAGCAAGGTACGAGTTGCACCAGGGGAGAGGCAGTAAATGGTTAGGAAGGTATCTCTTGAGGTGCCATGATATCACTTACACTGAAAAATATCACAATCAATTTTTGTGGGAGCAAAATGCTCGTGGTGCATCTTCTCATGAGTAAAAAAAAGATTGTTCGTCAACAAATAAATATTCAGGGTCCTACCTGTCTTGCGCACTTCCTCAACGGCAGCCAGCATCTCCTGGGTGATGTCGGGGTTCTCATAGGCGATGATCTCCCCTTTCTCAATGAAATTTTCAGTGGCCTTCTCCACAGTTCCAACTAATGCGCTGGCACGCTTGGATTTGCCTGGAAACAACAATCACCATGCAAACATCAGGCAAACACAATAAAACTCAATCGACAATAGCAGTCAAGTACAATAAGCGTGTTCCTACTGAAATCTTTGTAACTCTGTTATTGTTCTAGTGGCAACCCTAAAACAAAAAGTAGAAGATCCATATTGAATCAAGCTTCACGTCTCTATTCAAAGTTGTCCATACAAGTACATAAAAAGACTTATTTTGTAGAAACAGTTTTCACCCGCCAAATCGCCTACTTGCCGTTGACATTTTTTATTAAATACTAGCTGGTCCCGGCATGCGTTGCTATGCCATTTAATAAAGAAATTGTTTCTCCCTGAGTGTCCTTTCCCGTTCTTCCCGTTCCCCTTCCGCCTCCCCTTCTTCTCCTGCGTCCTCTTACCCTCTCGCGTTCCCACTCCGTCACCTCCACCTTCCCTCTCCCCACTCCACTCCCCCCCTTCCCCCGTCCCACGAACCCCCCTCCCCCCTCACACGTCCCCATCTCCTTCCACCTTCCCCGCCTTCCCTCTTCCCTTTCCCGCTCCCTCGTCCCGTCAACCCTCCTCCCGCGTTCCATATATTCAATCCCAGTACATTCAGTTATTAAACAGCCCGTGTGCCACCTTTTACAATGTTTATTCAAATTTCCATTTTTCATGTATATTAAATTTGGTACCTATTTAAAATATCTAAAATTCTTGATTCGATTCAAGCTATTAGGGGAGTACCTACTGTAAATAAATTTATTAAAGATTTTCAAAAATAGAATCCTGATTGAACAATCAATGTTTTGCAAAATGTCATTCTCAAATACGCGAACTGTCAAACATGCTCATGTTTACTGAAATTATCCAATTTTCTGCGCAATTTTCTTATTTTTTCTCTCCGTAAGAACCATCCTCGTACTTCAAGGAATATTCTAAAAAAAGAATTAGCGAAATCGGTTCAGCTGATCTCGAGATTTGCGCTTACCAACACATTTAGCGATTCATTTTTATATTATAGATTATTGTATGAAATGGTAAAAAAGTGAGGTGACAAAATTATTTATTATACATTTATACAATAGAATAAGTGTTTTTTTTTACATAATCCGTGATTTTCGTACCGTTTTCACATAAAAACATCACGTGAGTGATTTTACAATTCTTTTATGTTTGCATTATAAATTTCAATATTTACAAATGTTAATATTTATTTGTAATACAACATTTGAAAGCTTATTTCGTAACTTTTCAAAAACAGAAATAGTATTCGTCTCATATTCAGAAATATTTCATTTATAGAGCTTTAATTGCGAAACGGAAATAACACAAAGTTTTTATAAATCGTTTAAGACAAAAAAACTTGCACAATCGCAAAATACCTGAATGGTTAAGAAGTTATGTTTTATTTAGTTACAAAAATTGACATCTTATCTATATCTATAAAAATGAATGTATGTTGAAAGCATAGGAAATTTGGAAACAATCAAAATACCTTCTTTCCACCCTCGTGAAGGTTTCTAGATTATTACAACCACATGACAATACATCTGAAAATTTTTCTAATCATTACAAAGACTCTTACGAAGCTGTCAAACATTTCACAATTTGAGAATGACATTTTGAAAAGCAATCGATTGTTCAATCAAAATTCAATTTTCGCAAAAACTCTTTAAAATAATGAATTTAACTAACTAACCATCACTCTTTTTCCGCAGGGGTACGCAGAGAGGACGGACCGCCAAACAACTCGATCTTGGCACACACTCTTTGCCTCGTTCACATTCATACATCGTCTCATAGATGCTCTTCTATTATTCCGACTCTTCACATGGCCCGACTCAAGTATCTGATTCACTTGGTCGTGCCATGTCTTCCTCGGGCGTCCCCGACTTCTTCAACCTAAATACTCTCCTTACACTCTTTTCCCCGTTCATTCGCTCTACACGCCCAAACCATCTGAGCGTCCCTTTCTTAATCTTACTCATTACGCTTACATCAGCCTTGCATTCTTCGCGGATCTCCACTTTTCTCCACATTACATGGTTTTACCACACATACGCCTCAGGGATCTCATTTCTACAGCATTCAGTCTAATAATGATGCTCACCCGAATCGAATAATTTGAATCTAATGAAGAATTATAGGTATTTTAAATAGGTACCTATGTTAGGTACCAAATCATGAAACAGTATTAATAGGCTATCATCCGTGTGGTTGAATTTCAGAACCCAGCCACGAGTGCATGTCGGACGCCACGCTTAACGGCCGAGCCTCAAAGGCGCTGTGAAAAACATCTGTGTACGTGGAATTTCACAGAAAGCTACTGTTATAATTAGGTTTCAAATTCAAGAATTCGACACAAGATGTCACTACTTCCGTCAGCAGCTCGCACGTGAATGTTTCCACCCTAGCTATAACTGCTACGGATTCATATATTTGAAGTATCCTTCCGGATTTGGAAAATTGACGGCAATACTTATATGAAGTTGTTATAAATTACACATAACATCATTGCGTATCTCGGTTACTTTGACACGGTTACATTGACACTGTTACTTAGTCTCGGTGAGTCACCGACGGTGGCTATTTTAGGAACCAGTTCCTCTCGGATTTATAAAATGGTCACAAACCCTCAAACCGGACGAAGCCGAACTAAAAGCCGCCTGCAGGGCCTAGCAGCAAAAACCTACAGAGCGGTTACTTATAATACACAAAAATGAATGTTTGTAATAAACGAAAAATGAAAATTTGTATAAAAAAAATTGCAAGTATGGGTACTGTCACCCCGGGAATCATTTATTGGATAACCAAGATCCCTGCCATAGGTCACCCCGAGTGGTTTGCTACGTTTGGTGACTTAGCAGGGGTGCCCGGGTTCATGGGGTGAGGTGTGTCTAGGTCTTGGTGGCCAATGCGTTTGTCGTCTACCGGCAGGCCGGATCGTGAGAGATTGGTTGAGAGAGACCTAACTTAGACTCAGCCGAACTCTAGTCCCATCGTCTTGCATCGCAATGGGAGGGATGGATTCATACGCCCATCGCTCCTAGAATGAGGGACTATGAAAGGTTAAAAGATATTAAAGATTACTGTAGTATACGGAGTACGTATCACAGAGGGGGGATCGGTAGCCGGAGATAGCCGGAGGTAGCCGAAGGTTTCCGATCTCATCCGGACTGAGATTGAGTGGAAGGGATTAGACCGAGCAGCTGGCACTCGCGGGGCCGGGAGCTCTTTCTGTAAGCGAGCCTCTCTCAGAGAACACAGTAACCTTGTACAATTGTATTTAATAAACATTCCTACGTATAAACGAACCCTTTTTATTATTACAAGTGATATTTCTAAATAATACAAGTATTTTCAAATACACTACAATTACCTTTCTTCTTCTTGCTGGGACCCTTGGTGTTGACCAGCGTGGTAACCTGAAGCACCAGCGGTTCTAGCGTCTTCTCCACCGACATGGTGCGAATCTCCAGGTTCTTGGGATCCCATTTGAGGCTGAGGGTTCCTCCGTCCATCTTCACTCCGTCTCCCAGCATCCTCGCAGCGGCTGATCAGTCACGGAGATGAGATTTCACTGAAAATGTGCAAACAAACCCATTATATCTATATACAAATTAAAATGTATCTCAGGCTAATTTGTTTGCTTTTCAGAACAACTCATATAGGTCTCATAGAAATAATGGTGTCTCCTTTACTATCATCATGGTTAAAAATGAAACGAACTCGGAAGCACCTAAGAAAAGTCATTAAGAGTGATGATAAAATAAAATATAATAAATTGGTTAAATAGGTTAAGTTAGGTTAGAGTTACCGGCTATTTTAAAATTATTTTTAATGACCTTTCTGAGGTGTTTCTGAGTTGGTTTCATTCTGAGTTGGCATGGAACCGATCTAAACAATGTTAGAAAGAGAAAACACAAAGCTTTATATTTAAATCTAAAAATTAACCACAGAACAATTAAAATGTACACCTTTATTAAACCAAATTTAAAAAAAAAAAATTATGTTTATTTCAAATTATAAAATTTGAAAGCCTATTTAATCACCTTTTTTTATTTTTTTTATTAGTATCTATAGCAAAATTTGTACATAATGTATTAATAAATTATATTATATTAATGTATTATAAAGTACATTATTTTTTTTTTTTTCACAGTCCTCCTCACTAGGGTTTCCTGTTCTGAGGCGGCCTGTAGTTTTTCCACATTAGTATTTAGTATCCAGTTGTCTTTACATGGTCTTCAGTATGTTTGATAGTTCATTTTCACTTTGTTCTTTCAACCATATTTTTGTTTTAAATTTATTTATTTCTGTTATTTTTTTTGTTTGAGTTGGTAGAGCGTTGTATAGTTTTGTCGCATTGAATTTCATATTTCTTTGTCCAAAAATATGCAATTTCTTTGCATTTTATTATTATTATGTAATGAGCAGGCAGCATTCTGCTGATGCGCTCATATCTAATTTCAATAGTTTGACAGTAAATTTTAATTTTCAACTAAGTTAGTCCTTTTTTCTCTCCAAATATGAATCCAATAGAGCTTTGAATTGGTTTATGTTAGTTGCATCGACGACATGTTGTGGGAGTTTGTTCCAAGCATCCACCACTCTATTTGCAAGGAAGTGTTTTCTAGGATTAGATGCAAAAGGCGTTTTGGTAATTTTTTTCAAGTGTCCATGGAGAATTATATTTTTACTAGTAGTGAAGATTCCTTGGATGTCAGGGCAGCTGTAGTGTCCAGATAAAATGTTGAAGGTCTCGATCAAGTCACCCCTTTCTCTTCTATCTTTTAGGGTTGGTAATCTTAATTCCTTGAGTCTATCTTCATATCGCCGATCTTTCAAAGCTCTTGGTATTTTAGTGAAACGTCTCTGTACTCCCGACATCAGATTTATATCCTTTGCAAAGTAAGGAGTCCATATTTGGAAAGCATATTCCAGGAGAGGTCGCACATATGTTTTGTATATTTTTAACATCATGTCCGGTGTTAGGTCAAGGAATGCTTTCCTGATTAAATATGTTAGTGAGTTTGCTCTTTTCACAATCCCAGCGATGTGCGGTTCCCATTTTAAATCTTGTGATATGGTAACTCCTAAGTCTTGTTGTAATGTCACTGCTTTTAGTGGCGTGCCATTAAGTTTGTATGCAAGTGTAGGGTTAGTTTGTAAAGCGAAAATATTTTGGCTTATAATGCTGCAGCTGTCTTACATACTAAACGTCTGCACCCCCCCAAAGGAAACATACAATCATTATCATAACGTCACTTCATTTGGATAGGGTTCTAACTGACATTTTTTTCAAAAATGACCTTTGAATGCCAAAGCATTTCTTTTTCTTATTTCTATAACCAAAATAATTTTCAGAAAGTACTAACTTCAAGCTTTTTCAATAATAATTCATTTCCAAAGTTCTAACATCACTTACACTCTCTATTTTGTTTGTATCTGACAGTTGATCTTAAATACGAGGCACATTATGGTCCGTCATTTCATTTGGATAGGGTTCTAACTACGTTTTACCATTTTCTAAGGTTTGTAAGTTTCCAAAGACGAATTTTCGAAATCTATGTAAGTGTAACACCCATTTATATATATGTGACCAGCAATGAGACGGAATTAGCAGCCTAGCAGAAATAGAAGAAGAGGAGGGGTTTCCGGTTGGGATGGGAAGGAGAGTTCCGTTTTTGGAGGGAGAGAAAAAGAGAACTGAACCGCTAGTTATGTCAAATTGTGTTGAAATCATCAATAAACCGTGATATACAGATTACAGACTATTATTTGACATTTTCCTGCACACCAAGTTATTTAATGTTACATAAGAATTTTAATTTATGTATTTTAGTTTATTGTATTTTAATGGACAATATTTTTATAGGGCTTGGCCCTAGCTAGGAATAGCATTAGGGTAATGTAATTAGAACCTTGTGCAGTGAATTATTATGCTCTAGCTGGTTGCACAGGGTTCTATTTGTATGTTTAGGTATGTTCTAAAAGGGTAAGTTTACGTCCTCTTTAAATACTTTCATTACACAAGGTTCAACATCAAAATCGGAAATTTGTAAACAGATTATGAGAAATTATCTTTGCAAACTTTGACACCTCATATCTCAGAACAAGGTGAAGCGAAGTTAGAACCCTATCCAAATGAAGTGACGATATGTCTCCCTCACACGTTTTTTACTCCTACCATCATGTAGAATCACCTCCCGAAGTTAACGCACTTTACCCACGGATACCCCGTATCATAATAAGAACAAGTATGTGTAAGTGATAAATTAAGGTAGCTGAATTGCGTGGCTAGCTAAGCAAAGCATTTATTAACATTTAAACATAAAATAAACAATGACATCATCATTGCAAACCAATCTAAAATAAACTTTGGTAAATATTCCGATGACTGTACGCATACACGCTTAATATAAATATATTTTAGAAAAAAACTTTCGATTCACCTTAATTACTATAAAAGACAACTATTTTCATTTGGAGTTACGGAAAATTCTGCATTTAAACAATATGTGATGGACGTAAGAATCCATCCCTCCCACTACGGTGCAAGGCAATGAGTCGAAAGAGTCCGAATGGAGAGGCCTAGGTTAGGTCTCCCTCCCTCCCAAACGCGTGCCCAACATTTGTACATGGTTGACATTTGTCACATGAGAACAGGTCGCTTCTTTGACTCATTCTTGTGTTCAACAGCTCGGCTGTGGAATGATTTTCCGGACTCTGTGTTTCCTCCTTCCTACAACATGGGTCTCTCATTCCTTCCTCTCCTCAAAATTACCCTCCATACAGCATCCCAGATGACATAGACCCTGAGGGAAATTATTTTTCTCAAGGCGTCCAATGTGGAGTTAATGTAAAATAAAAATAAAACCAGTCTATCTAAATCCGGCCCGCCATGTGGTGGGTGGGCAAATGCATTAGTCACCAAGGCTAACTAACCAACCATCACGCCGTTTTCCCGCAGGGGTAGGCAGAGAGGACGGAGTCTTGGCACACACTCTTTGCCTCGTTTACATTCATACATCGTCTCATACATACTCTTCTATTATTCTGACTCTTAACATGGCCCGACTCAAGTATCTGATTCACTTGGTTGTCTTTCTCGGGCCTCCCTGACTTCTTCAACCTAAATACTCTCCTTACACTCCTTTCCTCGTTCACTCGCTTTACATGCCCAAACCATCGGAGTGTTCCTTTCTTAATCTTATTTATTACACTTACATCAGCCTTGCATTCTTTGCAGATCTCCAAGTTTCTCACACGATGGTTTTACCACACATACGCCTCAGGGATCTCATTTCTACAGCATTCAGCCGACAAGGCCTAGCCAACAAACCACATCCCATGAACCCGGGCATCCCTGCTAACCTGGCAGAGGCGTTCTTTATCCAATAAATGGTTCCCAGGGCGGCGGTACCCATACCCGCCTCCCAAGTTAATAAAAAAATTGGTTACATGCTGTTTGAGATGACCTAATTGCCAGAAAGTTGTCCTACTTTTACTTATGTGTTGATTCGTTGGCTATCTCACTCTATTATAATTTGACAATAAGGAACTCCAGTGAAAAATATTATCGCTTTAAAAATATGTTCATATAGACCAATAAACGCTGATTCTGAATAAATAAGTTTTATTTCATAATATTAAACGTAGAGTTCTTAAAAAATTACTAAAAAGTGCATTTTTTAATGTCTCGTTAAAATACACTGTAAAGTTGGTACGATTGAATGGTTAGCGCTGACGTCACGCTTCACCAGTCATTGTATCACATTGTATTGAAATCAATTGAAATATAGGTATGGCACAAGCCATCAGTATTAACAACATTTCATGTTATTCTTTATTTCATACTGTTTATAGAGATTTAGTTGTTGTGTTAATTGAAAGAATATTTAAGCCTTAATAATTCAGTACCAAAAATAGATGTACCTCTATTAGTTTATCTATTATTTATGCATTAAACCGCTTACTCGTTAATACGGAATACTTTTTATCCAAACAGTTAGATTTAGCTTTATTATTACGAAAAGTGAGTATTTATGTCGGGGGAGACCAAAAAACATGCAAAAAATATGCATTTAACATTCTAATTTTGTTAAAATTAATTCACTCTCGCGGTAACGCCATTTTTTATCCATCGTTTTTATTTTAACATTTCATAGACAATGCTGCCAATCATAGAAAAAATATTTTTGCGTAAAACAAAGTGAATGCATCATTGACAAATTTGTACCTGTATTTATAACAGTAGAACATGGAAAGAAATGTATTAAAATAATACACAAACCCGCTAGACAAACCCTGCGTAGCCAAACAAACCATTCAAAACCTGGGATGTTTTTTAAAAGTATGATGAAAAGCGAGTTTATTTTAGAGAATTTATTTTATAAGATTAGTACTTCCGACAAATGTCATATTTGATTGTCTATTAGTTAAAAAAGGAACATTTCGTATTATCCGTGCATCAAACTTCGACAACACGAACGTTCCGTATTATCCGTGAGTTGGACTAACTGCATATTTACCGTTTATCTCAATTATTTAAAATATTGAAAAACTACTGCACAAAAAAAATAGTAATGCTTCTTCTAGGGAGAATACTTCGAACAACGGAATTTCAAAATGGCGGTAGTTGATCAGCTGATTTCCCGATCCTATACTAATTTTTCAGGAGTGATGACGTCACACGATTTACCATATTTCCGGTGGTTTTCGTGGGATCTTGAAAAATTAAAACTTTGACAATTATTTTAACTATTAAAACTAACTCTAACTCTAAAAATAAAAATGCAGTTATTTAAGTTAGAAGGTCATTATTTATAAAAAAAAAATAAAAAAATTGGACTGGAGTTCTCTATTGTCATTTCCGGATAACTAAAATAATTGCGAATAATTGTATTTATTTAAAAAATAAATGATTTGTGTGCATATACAAATCCCATGTATCTAGGAAGAACAAAGTATGTATGAAGAATGAGTTAATGATGAATATAAGTAAGGGGGCGTTCAAGTATTACGTAAAGCAATTTTTGAAGATTTTTGACCCCCCCTCCCCCCCATGTAACGCGCCGTAACGTTTTCCGTATCACCCCCCCCAAAAATTCTGTTTTTCATAATTACGCGCCCATCATGTATCCCACGAAGTTGGCTACAATCGTATCTAGTTCTCGTTTGTGTGAGGTCAGGGATACCAACAACATAACAGTGACAGAATGGCGGGCGGCAGCGGACAGGCTGTCGTAGATCGGTTCGCGAAGTGAAATTTTATTTAACGACATTGAAAATTAAAATGCATTATTTTCCGCCAGCCGTGATGCAATAAGTTTCCTTTTATAGTGATGGCGAATCTAAAGTTTTTTTCTAAAAATTATTTGTAATAGCCATGGACACCAATCCCAAAAATTTACCGAGATTTCTAACACGCGTATATAGTATATAACGTCATTGACAGGACCTAGTTCAGAGAAACCATGGGCGATGTCTCAGTAACCTATCTTCACTTTTTAACTCATCTAAGTTGAAAACGATTAGCTCCTATGACTTTTTCTCGTGTTCAACAGCTCGGCGGTGGAATACAAAACTGCTTCTACAACATGTGTCTCTTTAAGACCCATGTTCACTATTCCCTTTCATAAAGACTTCACACAGCAGCCCACAAGATGATGGCAATAATTCCCTTCAGAGCCTCCTGTGTGGAGCTACGAATGGTATAAACATTAAATAAATAACACTTCAGCTTATCAGTTGCGTCTGTTCACGTACAATCAGTAAATTTTGTATATTTGGTAAAGAAATCAATCGTACCTTACTTAGTAATAATTCAAAGATAAGGAGATAAAATCCAAATGAAAAAATGTTCCTACGATTTTACTAAATGCACGAATCAAGGCAAGTTATATGAAAAATCTCTCTAGCACACTAAATACGAGAATACTTTAAATTTTGAATGTATATTTCGCGTTATTTGTGCAATAACATTTTAAAAATATAAAGAAAAATCGTGATGGCTACAAAGCGTCTGTAGACGTTTCGTTTTCGTCTAAAACAAAGAAAAAATAGATAAAATGAAAGCAAAATTGTTTCAAATTATATTTAAAACATTGTGCAAAACTCAAGATGCGATTTTATCATAAAAATATTGCACTAATTGCAGATATTACAGTAAAAACCGAGCGTGATATTTTTAAAAACAATGACATTTGATAGAAATGTTAACAAAACTTACGAGGTTTTTGCGCTGTTTTTTTATCCAGAGACTTGGCACAGTTAATAATTGATCCAAAAACTTTGTCTCTGCAGTAAAAACACTTTATGAATGACTTGTTTATGAGGGTTTTCAAATAAAAACAATATAATCAACGGGTGTGTCAACCATTAGAACGGTGAGCGACGTCAAATTTGTGTGAGTCAATTTTGTTGGTACTTAAACCATTCATGCGACACTGATATGCGAAAAAGGCCTTTAACTATAAGCAAATCTATGCACTAAGATCTAAATTTCCTCAGCAATAATCAAAAATAGTATAAGGAATAGAAAGGATGTTTAGCACGCGAAAATGGACTTTAGTTACAAGCAAATTCATATATATTAAGATCCAAAATCCCTGAGCAATCAGAACGATAATGAGTAAAAGGAAAGGAATTTTGTTGATATTGAAGCAATAATAGTCAGTATGAGCAATCTTTTTCAAAGGTTTTGATGCTAAAATCGATTGGAGTGGCGGTTATCAGCTATCTTCACGGTGGTTCCGGTCATTATAGTCATAGACAAAAGGTAGAAATTTTCACCATAAATAAAGAATATTATGTTGCCAGGAAATAATTATAAAAATAACGGTAGGTACTGCCCTAACAACTTCTGCGCGTAGCACCAAAATTCTTTAGGTAATAAAAGTTAATTATCATAATGTTTGGATCATTTCCATATTGCCATTTCCGTGAGAAAATCACCTAATGGCCCCTTGAAAATTTAATTTATACATTTTACCTGTACCCTATCACTAAGGCCCTACATTATCAGCCAATCTCTATCGCTTAGTTTATATTATAACACTCCTTCAAATTTAATATTCCAAAATAAACATATAATTTTATAAGTAAGAAAACTTTGAATGCAAACATAAAAAAGGTTTCCAAATGGCTCACCTCAGATTTTTTCTAACTAAAATTACTGATAACGAAAAAAAATCGCAAATGTTTTATAAACTTTACCGTCAGCTCACTTTTTGTAGTTTCATGTAAAAGTAATTAATAAATTTTTCTCAAAGTTAAAAATATGCATTTTTTAATTGCGGTCGGAAACTTCAGTTTCATAAAGATTGATTTTTTTTTAGATTTGAATATAAGGCAGGCATGGTGTTATTTCTTTCTGATACCTTTTAGATCATTTCTCTCACCACGATAGTAATAAAGGGAGACAACGATTTATTCGAGTTGTTCCCAAAAGCGAAGAAATTAGCTTGAGGGGTTAAATATATGGAATTCGTTAAAAAAAATCGGTGAAAATTTTGAAACTTGGAAACCGTCAAATGCACACAATGCGCGTGCAGAACTGTTCAAGAGAGTTGAAAGGTGGATGCTGCTACTGAATAATAATTTTAGTACTACAGGTAATTTTAAAATTAATCAGGGTATATTTAAAGTAGTAGGTTGAAGGGGGTGGGGCCGGGGGGTCGTATTTATTTTCAAATATCGCCTGACTAGCAGACACGGCATATCATCGTCGCCATGGTATTGGTTTATTTATGGTCGTCACTTCTTCTTATTTGTGTGCCGTATCACGTCCCCCCGACGTTGGCGATCACTCTTGAAAATGTCTCTCTGTCTTGCGCTGCCCGGAATAGCTCCTCCACACTTCGAATGCCGGTCGACTCTCGTATATTACGCAGCCAAGACATTTGTCTCCTACCAGGCCCCTTGGCGACCCTCTATGGTCGTCACGCTCACGCTTATAAACACATCACCTGTCTGGTGTGACAGGTCCATGTGATATGGTGATGTGATAGGCTACGCCCCAAAACGTTATAGCGTAGGCTGACACACAAAGATTGTGAAGTTAACTTGGTTAATCCGTTTAATCACACGAGATCATATTTGTCCCAACTCGCATAGGTCTCTTAGAAATCGTTGTATCTACCAATATCATATTGAGAAGTATGATCTTAATCTAAACGGTATTGGAAAGAAAGGCAATACGCTTTATATTTATATCTAAAAATTAAAGACAAAATAATTCAAATGAACACCTTTATGAAACCGCAGTCCCGAGCGTGATTTGAAGAAAAAAACCCTTTGTGAATTTTTTATGATTTTTTTTACATGAAACGACAAAAAATGACATTTGTCTAATAAAATATGTAGGTATGTGTTTTTTTTCAGTAATTTTAGTTATAAAAAACTGAAGGTGAGGCCTTTTTAAAACTTTGTAAAGTTTGCGTTCAAAATTTATATATTTAAATAATTACATGGTTATTTCTTATTTCTAATAATAAACGCTTTCAAAGTTTATTATTCATCACCTTTCGAAAACAGTTTCGGTTACGTTCACAAATATCCCATTTAATTTGGATTTTATTGTAAAGCAGAAATATTGACGAAACACGCCCGAATTTGAACATATCCATCGATAAATTTAGCCCAGAGGTCGGCAAAAGGCGGCTCCGGAGCCGCATGCGGCTCTTTGGCCCATTAAGTGCGGCTCTGGCCCAAATGTCCAAGTTTATCTTTTTTTCAAGATTTTGAAAGGGAAACATTGTTTCACTTTCCAAGTCTGCTGAAGCATCGCCAAGAAAATAATTCCTTCATTGATAAACACTATTTCAAATACGATTGTTTGAAATAGTGTTTTTTAAAACAACCATTTTAAATACGATTTGAAATTTTCCCCCTTTGGCTTTGAACTTTGTAACTTTGAAATACAATTGCTGGATTTAAAAAACAAGGAAATGTGGAGCTCTAAATTTGAACCTTTTTGTGTAGATTTTTAAATATTGGAGAAGAACAAATGTAAGCTTAGTTCACAACACAAGTGGTCTGCTTTGAAAGACCTTAAGAAGAAGGAAGACATGATCATCTTCAACGCCTGGAATAGCATTCCTGACTCTTATGATCAGCTGAAAAAAATCGAGTTTGCTGCTCTTTCCCTTTTCGGTTCTATATATTATTCGAACAATCTTTTTTCAAGCATGAACTTTATCAAGAGTAAACTGAGAAGTCGTCTTATTGGTGAGAACCTGGAATCGTGCCTAAAATTAAGAATAACAACATACAAACCTGACTTACTCAAAATTTCCAAGGAGATGCAGGACGTTATTCGCATTAAGTGTTTGTCAGTCACTGTCATGATTTAAATTTATGGATTCCTTAATTACATATTATTTTTTCAAAAAATAAAATCTTTATTTAGATGAAATCAAGTTTTATTCAGTGTACCCGTAATTTAATGAAATGCTAAAATTAAGGAATGTTCACAAAGTAGGTGTACAAGATTTTTATATATTTTCTTAAAAAGTGTATTTGAAATAAAATTTCAGGATATTGTTGATACACTTGTCCACCATTTTTCCACGTAATCGCCATCCCGTTCAATGGTCGTGGTGAGCCGTATCACAAATTTCTTTATACCCTTCTCGTAGAACTCTACCGCCAGCTTCTTCCCCCACTTCAGAACCTCTTTCTGATCGTCGGTTGAAAATTTAATAATATGCTTTCATGAAGGTGAAAAAATGATAATCTGAAGACGCCAAGGCAGGGGAATACGGGGGGTGGTTCAAAACATGCCTACCAAATGAGTCCAAGATCGTATTAGTGGCTAAGGCTGTGTGAGGACGGACGTTTTCGTGAAACAAGCACATTTCTCTAGTCAGCATTCCCCTCCTTTTGTTTTGAATGCTCCCTTTGAGTTTTTTTAAGGTATCACAATATCGTTGTGCATTGATGGTTTCCACCTGAGGCAGAAATTCGATCAAAATGATGCCTTTTTGGTCTGAAAACATTGAGGCCATAATTTTTTTGGCCTAAATTGTGGTTTTGAATTTTTTGGCAGAGGGGAAATTGGCGTGACGCCATTTTTTTCCCAGGCGTGTAATGAGTCAAGCACTATCATTTCTATTCACATTAGAGCTGAGAAATCCTCACCTTTTTTTCTTGTAAGTGTTATTCCTTCCATGAGTAAAAAACGGATCATAGTACTTGACGGGACTTTTTGCCGACATCCTTCACGCAACTGGATACTACAACGTGAATTTACGTACTACAATGTTCCTGCGATGCTCGCTCTGGTCGGGAGACCCCCTCCTCCTACCACTCAATGCTACCAACCCCCAAAAAACAAATAACCACAGCCCGTAATGGTCACAGTACACTTGCTTTCTAAACACCCCTTATATGTATAATAAATGTTTTCTAAATGAATAAATAGATTTGGCTCCCAATTTTTTTTTGAATCGTTGAAATGTACATATTTGGCTCTTTGGCTAATAAGTTTGCCGACCCCTGATTTAGCCTGTCATCTTTTTTTATTTATTTATTTGTTTATTAAGACATACACAGTTCATTATAATACAGATTATAAGGTATGTTAAATTAAATTATTACATGGTTATGTACCTATTACGTAAGTCCATGGAATCTTACTATTATCACTATCGCCGACAGGCTTTATCTGAGAAACAAACCAATTCATTTTGCTGAAAATGCCGAATGAATATCACAGATGTCAGTGAGTAGTGAGAATTAAAAAAAAAATATATTTTTACATTATTAAATTAAAATTTAACAAAAAAATAAGATGGATTTCAGATCTATAGTGTCGAATAGTACTATCATAGATGTTATACATATATGGTCATGCCTAAATATCTATGGCACATTGATTGCCGATTGCGTCAAAAAATGTCAAATCTGACAGTCGAATCTTTAAATTGGGGAGAAAAATTAATCAGAAAAAAATACCGAACCGCTTATACTTCGGTATTTTTGTCATACCGAACAACGAACACGGTGCTAAAATACCGAACACCTGGCAACACTGGTGACAACACTGACAACTGACAACCACTGACATATTTATGACCACTGACAACGCTGTCAAAAAGTTAAATTTCAATATTCAAATCACATACATACTCAAAGTTATTTGTTATTTCGACAACATTCTATTTATATATGAGCTTCCCTAATCCGGCATGTAAGTTTATATATTTTTTACAGTGTTTTTTATTCGAGTGCAATTCAAAATCGTGATTTTTTAACCTTATTATGTTCCTTTTTACAGATCCATTATGACGAAGTTACTTGAATGGTTGTCAGTTGCAGTTGTATTATTTGGAGCGTGGTTTTCAATTGTATTCGGCTACGTGCATTCCAACTGCCTAGATAAATGGATGAATTTGATTGTTATCTCTCCAATCATTTTCGTTGGAGTATTCGGGATTTATGCTGCATCTGTCGTCCTCTACAGAGTGTTTACATTCAATGATTGCCATGAAGCTGCTGTAGAGATTCAAGCCCAAATTTTGGAAGCGAGGCAAGACTTAAAACTGAAAGGATTTGTATTTGACTAGAGAACCTTACCAAAAAAGTGATAATTATTTATTTTTATAACATGTTTGAGTAAATTAAGCAATACATATTTTTGTTTACCAAAATAGCTATTTTATTTGTTACTTATTATTGGCTTCATTCATTAATTTCCAATTAGATATATCGACCCTATGGAATGAAAAGGTCCCATCTGACGCTGCCCCCATTCTGAGAAAATGGGCACCAAAGATTTGAATGACTAGGTATATTTGTATGCACATAATCAGCTTGATATTGTTTTGAGTGTGCAAATACGGTTAGTTATATGTTATTAATTTAATTTGAGTATCATTAACAACTATTTAAAGTTAGAATTATGAAATCTGGAAAAGCAATTTTATCAGTTAAAACCTTGTAACGCAGTTAAGTGATTTAAGAATAAAATCAACTAACTAACCATCACGCCATTCCGCAGGAGTAGGCAGAGAGGACAGACCGCCAAACTACTCTGTCTTGGCACACACTCTTTGCTTCACTCACATTCACACATCGTCTCATACATACTCTTCTATTATTCTGACTTTTGACATGGCCCGTCTCAAGTATCTGATTCACTTGATTGTGCCATGTCTTTCTCGGGCGTCCCCGACTTCTACCATTCACATTTGCGTCATATATTCTTTTTACACTACTTTCCCCGTTCATTTCATAAAATCAAACAATGAATAAAATAGATTACTTATTGATAATAATAAGGGTAAATATGTAGTTAGTCCACCTCACGGATAACACGGAACGTACGTGTTGTCGAAGTTTGATGCACGGATAATACGGAATGTTCCGTTTTTAACTAATAGACTATCAAATATGACATTTGTCGGAAGTACCAATCTTATAAAATAAATTCTCTAAAATAAACTCGCTTTTCATCATACTTTTAAAAAACATCCCAGGTTTTGAATGGTTTGTTTGGCTACTCAGGGTTTGTCTAGCGGGTTTGTGTAATTATTTTAATACATTTCTTTCACTGTTATAAATACTGGTACAAACTTGTTATAAATACTGGTACAAACTTGTCAATGATGCATTCACTTTGTTTTACGCAAAAATATTTTTTCTATGATTGGCAGCATTGATGAAATGTTGAAATAAAAACAATGAATAAACATGGCTTTACCACGCTAGTCAATTAATTTTAACAACATTTAAATGTTAAATGCATATTTTTTGCATGTTTTTTGGTCTCCCCCGACATAAATACTCACTTTTCGTAATAATAAAGCTAAATCTAACTGTTTGGATAAAAAGTTTTCCGTATTAACGAGTATGCATAAATAATATAATAAGAATTGATTAATAAATAACAATGACACAAGACCCTTAAAGTTGTGATAGAAGTTTTACATCATTTGAGATTTTAAGTGTGAAAATTTTTGTTGTGATCCATGTTTTTTGAAATTTGGAATAAAATTTATTTTTTAGGATATTTTTAAATCGGCCATAGGTCTCCACAAATGGTGATCTAAATTAGCAGAGGTGCCTGAGTACATGAAGGGTGAGGTTTATCCAGATCTTGGCGGTGAAAGCTTCTGCCCACAAATTGCGTGGCGGGCCGGATCGGGAGAGGCCGCTTGACAAAAACCCTTTGGTACCTGTGGGCCCTGTATAATACGCTCAGCTTCTGAGAGGCTAGCTTAATTAATTCTCGATGGAGTCGAGGATTAACGATAACATTGTCAGGTAAATTCGTGAGCTGGATATGTTTGTCTTTATTTAAAAAAAAAATTATTAGGTTTGTCATCAGTGATTTACATCAAAGCTTTCACAGATACAATTACACTGAACATGGTTGCTGCTATCACTAATTAAAGACAAACACAACATTGATAACATAATACATACATCACATTCATTCACACACACTCACAGGTACTATACGTTACAAAATAATAATTAGTTTTTGTAAGAAGTTTTTAGAACAATAAGTTTATAGGTTTACTTCCCGCGGCTTCGCTCGCATGGTATTAGGCTTTTCCCATTCCGTCACCTCCGCCTTCCCTCTCCCCGCTCCACTCCCCCCCCTTCCCCGGTCCCACGAACCCACCTCCCGAGTTCCCCTCCCCCCTCAGACGACCTCCGTAGTCCAGTGGGTAAGACTCTTGACTCACAATCCGGAGGTTGCGGGTTCGAACCCGGCATGCGCAAATAAATTTTATTTGATTAATTTGTGTTATTTCACAATTAATTCATTTAAAATAATATATAGTATATTTGCGGCATGTTCCAGAGTGGAAGAAACTATCAGTATCGCCCTGGTGTAAGACCACCATTCAGAATTGAAACGTTGCTTGAAAATGGCTTTAGCCGTGTTTAGTGACCAGATCTGAATAGCAAGGTACTTCCCAACCTTCCTCTTCCCCATCTCCTTCCCCTCCCCACTACCTTCAGCCTCACAACATACCCCAATTGGGGATGCCATAGTCTCACTGGCTCCAGACGGGAGCAGTTGAGATTCTTGTGCGGTATTCACTGTAAAAAAAAAAAAAAGGTCCCCCTCCCCCCTCCCAGGTTCCCCCCCCCCCTCGCTGGTTCCCCTCCCCCATCTCTCCCTCCCTCCCGCTTTCCATAGCAATAGCCCCTCGCGTGCCACCAATAGCAATTTTTTTATACAAATTTCATAATGCCAGAGCTCACCTAAAGTTTTATACAAAGCTTGTCCTGACAATAACGAACACACAAAAAAAAATAATTATCCAATTTGGTGCAGTCGTTCGAAAGTTATGCGCTTAGAAACATATTCAGCGATTCATTTTTATATTATAGATTTAGTTTTTCATTATCATAATCAACATTTGGAGAATCCCGACAAGTGGCTAATGAACGCTTTTATTATTACCATGACGATTCACGGTTACGGTGCTGTGACGGCAATAAGCATACGTTCCTTATACGCTATAATGCTGCGGCTCTTTCAAAAGAGAGATACACAATGTACATAGGTCTGTTTCCTCCAAAGGAAAAAAGTCATCATTTTCTTGCACCTATCTCACACACCGCACCGTGACGTCTCCGTAAACCCCTACAATACTACTAGCCTAGGCAATAATTTTGATCATATACAGTTTGGTTTGTTTTAATAATTTTCAATCATTAAAACAAACCAAACATGTTTTAATTTTTTCCTTTAGATTCTTACGTAATAAATATTAAACAGGGGGGGAGGGGGTCGGCCTATTCTTATTTTTTCTTATAATAGGGGGGAGGGGGTCGAAAACCAGCAAAATTCGTCATACATAATAAATGAATGGCCCCTTTTGTACTTTAACATTTTTTAAATTAAAAAAAAAGACAAATATTCCCAGGTTACAAGTAACCTGACAATATTTGAAAATCACCTACTACCATCACAGAAAGCGGAAAATATTGCTTGTGTTGTGATGGAGGACTTAGGCAGCTAAGGGAACGTACCCATACTACGTGACCAACTTTTTGCAATTTTTAACCCCCCCCCCCCCCCCCCCCCTGTGACCAAAAACCTAAGCAACCCGCCGCTCATTTGTATGGAGCGTGACATTTTGAAGACCCCCCCCCTAAACGTGTCACGTAGTATGGGTACGTTCCCTAAGGATGTAGTTGTCTTTTTGCTGTCCGATAAACAAAAAAAACAGAGTGCAATTCACACGCGGTTGAAGTGAATTCTTTAGAAAACTAAAGTAGACAAGAGTGGGGAGGCTGCGTAGCGCCACACAAAAGGGAGACCTATTATTCTATCTAATTCTCTCGCAGGCTAAATCCTGTAGACGTATGTGTTTGTATTTTTTTAGTGTTGCTTTTTTCGTTTCATCGAGTTTCAAAGTACAACGGTGCGAAAGAAGTTTTCACTTCAAAAATACGTTATCAAAAATATTATACGTCGCAACGGGATCAAGCGATATGCGCGCTGTTTCATGCGTTACCGTGCTGCTAAAACGAGACAGAACGCTTATCAAGCGACCTGCTAGGCTATAAACGCGCTACTCTCTTATTTTACTCAGTTGCAACGTGTGATGTGATGGAAAAATATTTTGAATGCTTTTAATTGAAAAAATATATCATCGGACAGTAAAATGACATCTACATTTTATACTCCAAATATGCTCAGGAATCGCTGGTTAAAATCCTTCAGGTACGTGATGTTACACCCTGTATACAAGGTGTTAAGGGACGTACTGGACTTACTTTAACCAGCGATTCCTGACATTATTTGGAGTAAAAAATGTGAATGAAATTTTGGTCTCCGGTGACTTTTTTTGACAATTTTTTTTTTTTTTCAATTTTTTTTTCTTCAAAATCAAACAAAAAAAAATTCTTCCGCACTTAGTCACCGGTCACTCAGCCGAGAATCCGACCAACCCCTTACCCCGCCTCCAACTGTCCAACACCTACCATTTTTGTAGAAAAAATAAATAAAAAAAACATCAAAAATGTCACCGGAGACTAAAATTTCATTTACCTTTTTTACTCCAAATAATGTCAGGAATCACTGGTTAAAGTAAGTCAAGTACGTCCCTTAACACCCTGTATGAATGTGAATGAGGCAAGGAGAATGTGAATGAGGCAAGGACTCTATACCAAGACAAAGTTGTTCGAAAGGTCTATCCTGTCTGCCTAACCCTGCGGGAAATGGCGTGTTGGTTAGTTAGTCAGTAGTTATTCATAATATTGAAATGAAACTTCTTTAGCCGCATTGTTATTTGGAATTCGTATGAAACGGGAATGACGCATTACAGCACATGCGAAGCATCAAACTGCCCTCACTGGCCGCTTTGATTATGATGTCACTTTTCAAGGCTCCTATTGGTTGAGATATGAAACAGAATTGGCGCTAGGTCTGCGCTCATTGACCGTTTTGATTATTTTGTCACTTTTCAAGGCTCCTATTGGTTGAGATTGTTTTGATAAAGTTTCACTACTACCGCGCGTAAATTGCGCTAGATTGTTTCTAAAGATTTTGAATGGTTTTGTAAAGGTTTACACGAGGTAGAAGTGAAACTTTACCAAAACAATCTCAACCAATACTTAAAAAGCGAGGTCATAATACGTCATTTCCGTTTAATAACTCAACCAATAGGAGCCTTTAAAAGTGACATCATAATCAAAGCGGTCAATGAGCGCAGTTGATGCGTCGCAGGTGCAGTAATCGTCATTTCCGTTTCATCCGAAATCAAAAAGATTATAGAAGTTTCACTTAAAAAAACAGGAACATTTGATTGAAATATCACAAAATCATTCAACTGTTAAATTATACTGCGGGTAATTAGGGTGTTTGTTATGTCAACATTGAATTAGGGGTGGCATATTTATGTTAAATAAGTACGTAGGTGAGTACCTACTGAACCGTTTAGGAATTTAACAACACCGAAAAATGCATTAGGTATGCTAACAATGAGGGTTAAGTGACTGTCAATCAATCGATAGCGCGCTTTTAGCCCCTCGGTCTCGAGCATATTTTTTCGGAAGGTCAGAAAATTAAAATTTTCCAATAAAATCCAAATAAATTGAATATTTCTGAATGTATCTGAAAACTAAAAACTGAAATACGATGAAATGAATTTTAGGATGTGATTATTAGAAATAAATAATTAATTTTAGATACATTAAATTTTTAAATGCAAACATTAGAAAGTTTTAAAAATGGCTCGCCGTACGTTTTTTTTAAACTAACATTACTGAAAACGAAAAACACACAGATATCTCTACATATTATAAATTAAAGTCCTCCGCCGCGTCTGTCTGTCTGTTCGCGATAAACTCAAAAACTACTGAACGGATTTTCATGCGGTTTTCACCAATAGATAGAATAATACATGAAGAAGGTTTGGGTATACAATTTGTCAAGGATTTTCGTAAATTGGTTGATACAGAACGATAATTGTTAGAAGTGTCGGAAAAAGTCACGCCGCGCCGCGCCGGGTAGTTTTCATCGAAAACACTGCCTAATCCCTTTGGGATATAACAAAACAATGCATGGTGGGATATTCCTCTTTTATAGATCTACAAAAAAGTCTGCGATGGCATATATCTATCTTTTACGGATAGCTTACTATACCCATTCTATCTTCTACAAAAATGTTCACGTACAATGGGGTAATTGGAAAGTTATTTAGACGGATACAGTATTAATCCTTGTCAACTTAAACACGTTCGTTACCTCAAGCATAATCTTTCGCACCATCTCTACGCAATAAATTAAAGTCCTCTTATAAATTAAAGTCCTCCGCGGCTTCTCTCCGTCTCTTCGCGATATACTCAAAGATGGCGGTAGTTATAAAGGTTGGATAGCCATCCAGTAGATGGCGTTAAGTTTTGTTAGCCACAGCAATGCGTGGCCGCCATTGACGTATGAGACAATACTTGATCGAAGGTGGCCGCTTAGCTAGTTAGAAATAAACATATATGTTTAGATATATTAAACTAATGAGTGCAAACATTAGGAAGTTTTAGAAATGGCTCGCCGTACGTTTTTTTAAACTAAAATTACTGATAACGAAAAACACACGGATATCTCTACATATTATAAATTAAAGTCCTCCGCCGCGTCTGTCTGTCTGTTCGCGATAAACTTAAAAACTACTGAACAGATTTTTACGCGGTTTTCACCAATAGATAGAGTGATTCATGAGGAGGGTTTTGTCAAGGTTTAGTGTAAATTGGTTGAAATATATCCTATTCCTATTTTTTTATAATATTATAAAGGTGAAATTTTTATTATTTGTAAGGATGTCTGGAAGTATAGGTGTATGGATTTATGTGTGTTCGTTACTCTTTCACGCTAAGACTACTGAATGGATTTTAAAAATTCTTTCACTTTTTTTATTTATGCCGTCACCGCGGTAATTTTAAAATGAGCCATATTGGTTTCAGCGCCAAAATATTTCATTTCTTTTTGTTAGTTTAATTGCATTTGTTATATTTAACTCGTTTAATCACAGAGTACGAGTATCTGTCCTAGTCATAGGTCATAGGTCTCACAGAAATCGTTCTGTCTCCCTCACTATCATAGTGAGAAATATGATCTAAACGGTATTGGAAAGAGAAAACAACACGCATTATATTTAAATCTAAAAGTTAAAAACAAAATAATTTAGATGTACCTTCCTTTATGAAACCAACGTTTTCGACCGCAACTTGAAAAAAAAAACTTTTGTCAATTTTTTATTAATTATTTTTACATGAAATGACAAAAAAGTGAGGTGACAATAACGTTTATAATTATTCATTTGTCTAAAACTAAAATAAAATATAATGTGTGTGTTTTTACTTTTTTCGTTTTCAGTAAATTTTAGTTAGATAAAACGGTGAACTATTTTTTGAACGTTTTAAGGTTTGCATTAATTTTTTTTTATATTTAAAAAATTAAGTGGGCACTTCTAATAATAAAATTTGAAAGCGTATTTCATCACCTTTCGAAAACAGTTCTTATTTTTCGGATACGTTTACAAATATTCCATTTATTTGGATATTATTGCAAAGCGAAAATATTTTTACCTACTGATAAAATACGCTTGAATTTTGAAGGGTATGTGTTTCATACCCCCATTTTGTATTTATAAAAGTAGGTAAGTACACTAATAATATGGTAGGTGCTTACCCAAATGCACGAATGACATAAGTGTCTTTTTTGGATGTAATAAAATTCAAAATAAGAATTGTTGTCTGCATATTTTTCCGTGGACGATTATTTTACTGTCATTGTAAAATTGAATTGTGCCTCTGCGGAAGAATTAATTTGCCTGCCCATTTTACAAGAAAAATACACAGGAGGAGGCCCTGAGGAAAATAATTTCCCTCCGGACCTATGTCATCTTTGGGGATTTTGTGTGGAGGTCCTTTTTGTGAAAAGAAAAGATGTTCAAAGGACCCACGGAAACACAGAGGTCGGCAAAACGTTCCACATCCAAGTTATATGAGAACTAGAGAACGAATCAATGTCAACTGTGTACAAATGTTGGGCGCGAATTTGGCGTTTTTTCCGGCTGTGCACCATGCTGATCAATAAAACTATTTCTGCAGAGCATCTTCCATTGAAATACCGATAGAATAAGGACAGAATTCCCACCTGACGCGACGCCTATGCTCTAAAGATTGATTGCAATCCATTTGGAGAATCTATCAAACGCCCGTTTCTGCGCTGAGTCGATTCCACGACAGTTGATCACCCGGCAGTTGCCCCCGGCATATTTATATTCAATATGCAGTCGGTTTAGAGAAAATATATTACACCTACCTACATACACCCTAACTAAGTGTCCGAAGGGGTGTGCAGAGAGGATGTACTGCCGAATAACGAAAGTTTAAAACATATATATGTATATATCATATTGTTATAAATAAATAATTTTCATTAATGCATCAAGGATAAAACTACTTGTCTATACCTATGTACATACACCGTATATACCAGTGTATATTAGACGTGGGCAGAATGATTCCCAGGAGTGAATCGATTCAGTCTGATTCCCATGGCCTTTTGAATTGATTCCTTTAATTCATTCCTTTAATTCAATTAAATCCCAAAAAAAAAAAAAAAGAAAAAAAAAAAATAATAATAATAATAATAATTGAAAATTAAATGAATGGGGAGGCTAACACCGCACACGAGACCGGGAGGCCACGGAGTGCCCGGAGTACCGCGAAAGAGGAGACTGATAGGCTACCAAGCATCGCACAAAGAGGAGACCGATTATTCTATCTGATTATCTCGCTAAAACCTATAGATTAATGTGTTTGACTCTTTTTAGTGTCACTTTTTCGTTTCATCGGTTTTCAAATCACAATGAGTGGGGAGGCTACGAAGCACCGCACAAAGAGGAGACCAATAGGCTACGAAACACCACACAAAGAGGGGACTGAACATTTAAATCCTATATTGTTTGTCTTTTTTTAGTGTCGTAATTTTTCGTATGTAAAATGTATTTATTGTTAGCAATTATATCTTAAAATTATACAAGTTTTCGTTTCACCCTTAAAATTTTATTGATTTTATTTTATTTATTAAACTTATAATTTTGTTCCATTTCACGTGATCTAATATAAACATACATTTAACATTAAGATGAGTATTTTATGACAGCTAACCACAGCTAATTGGCCTTATAATATCTGCAAATTTACATATTATATCGACCCAAGATCTACGTCTAAAAGTAGGTAGGTACAATATCTTCCGTACGTACCAAAAAACAGATAAGCATCATTTTAGCTTCTCACTGCTGATGTTCAGATTCAAAGTCGAAAGTTTTCGACTAACTATGTAATGAAATTGACGGCTTGGCGCGCGGGGGAATAAATGAACCGCGCGGACGGATTAAGGGCTGGCATTGCGGAATGAATTTGTAACTTTTGACTAATGTTTTGTGTCTTACCTAGCAGTGACTTGATTTACTCGCGAGCTGCGGACCTAGGACTGGGATGCGTTTGGGACATATCATGACATTGACGTGGTCTGAGATTCTGAGGTCTGAGATTTACAAAAGACCATGACGTCAGAAGTGAAAAAGACTTTTGTTTTAATTCCTCTGTCTGTCGGAATCGGACAAACTCGATTTCGACAGACTAGATACCTGGGACGCGGACATTAAACACGGACCTGGGACGGCGGGGACCTTATGACAATCTCAGGACTATTGATTAGGATGAATGATTAATTCATTGCGTGAAAGAGATGCTCGGGCAACCCGGATGAATCGCGGCCGCGTTTTGGCCATTTTGGGACATGGACTTTGATGATGTTCGGGTGTTTTTAGAATGGCGGCACGGCGGTAGCGGAATACAATCGTAATAGGCGAGTCGTTCACAATACCGTCCGTCGACCACTTCGCGGCGCGCGGCCCGTTTAATAATATTTAAATACCTATGAAACAATATAATATTTAAATCGTTTACAGAACACATTATTCATTGAAATAATTTAACAGTAAAATAAACGGAAATTAAAAATGTATGGTGTCATTAAAAATCGTAGGATGCAAGGCCAAAGATAAGGAATGAAGAATCAATTCCTTTTGAAATTGAGAATTAGATTGAGTGTGTCACAAGATTGAATTTATTCATTTAATTCGGTCATTCAATTTTGCCCACGTCTAGTGTATATGTACAAAAAATCCACACTGTATAGAAATTCGTTTGATATCGATACCAATTTATTATTAAAGGTATTTTAAACTCGATTTTAGGGTTGAAATTGGTAAATAATGCGCTAAAGTAATAATTTAGGGGGCCAATTTTCGGAGGATCAATTCTCTGGTCACCGCAGTCGAGAGTTTGAGGCTCCAGACCAGAGGTGGCTGCCAAATTCGACCGTGGGACGCACATCATGCTAAACTATTGCAGGTTAGTGCACGCTTTATATACGTTACACGTTTAGGAAAATATTACCATAATCTTTTAAAATGTCGGTTGAATAGTTAATCTTGCACCGTTGCGATTTGAAACTCGATGAAACGAAAAAATCGACACTGAAAAGAGACAAACACGTACATCTACAGGATTCAGCCTGCGAGAGAATGAGATAGCAATAAAACATTTTTTTAAATTTCACGTGTTCGGTAACTCGGTTCCAATGTAATACGATGAATCCACGGTCCCACGCAAGTCTCCTTTGATAGATATGGTGGAATAAAACGCCTGACGAACCTTAGCGGCCAAACATTCAGCGAACCAAGGATCGAATCCTACGAAATAAAAAAAAATATATATAAATTTATGTAAAATCAATATCTAATCTTCAAACCACTCCAAAATGAACAGGCAAAGAAAACACAAAAGAAAGCGACATCTAGCGACTCCGAAGAAGAAAACACACATACTAATATGATGACTAAATGTATAGGAAAAGGTGCACTGAAATTCGACGACAAAAATATGGAAAAAATCATCCTTCACATTGATAAAAAAAATGCTTCGTAGTCTCCCCACTCTTGTATACTTTAGAGTTCTGAAGGTTTCACTTCTACCGCGTGTGAATTGCACTCTCTGATTTTTTAAGTAAAACTTCTTCACGCACGCTTGACTTGGGGAGTAAGCTGGTGAATGCGTGACGAGAGCGTTATGATAACTGTGATCGGGCGAGGCGAACTTTACGCACGCTTGACTTGGGGAGTAAGCTGGTAATGCGTGACGAAAGCGTTATGAAAAATGTGGTCGGGCGAGGCGAACGGAAGTTGAGAGGGAGATACAAGTTAGTGAAGTTTTTCTTCAGTCGTGTGGTCTAAAGCACACTCGTTTTTTTATTTACCAGGGTAGCACCAAATATGTAGCGGTTATTTTCACGCATCGACCCTCTACAGATAATTTGTAGAACCGTTTACAGTTAATCGATTTATGAACACTTCAATTACTATGACACCCTAATGGTTTTATAGTAAATTAATTGATCACCACAGGAAGTTTAAAATCAATTAGCACTGGGTATTTATTCCATAATTGAAGTAATTGTTTGCGTACCTACCTAAATAATGTTATCATTTAAAATTGTTAAATAATGGTATTGTGTTAAGAAAAAATTACAAAGAATGTCAAGAATTATACAAAGTAATGAGAAATGCAAACCAATTTATTACACCTACTTAATTTTAAAACAACTCAAATGCAGAATCATTATATTTTCCAAGTCATAGAAACATTCTGAATAGGCCACTTGCATTGAATTCATAACGACTTGGAAAAAATCGTGTGGATAGATCTTTTTGTTAAGATTGCGAAAATGTTAGAAAATTTTTTTAGAAATGTATATATATTTTTTTAAATAAATGAATCCATTATTTTGGGCTCGTGACGTCACTACATGAAAATGTCCCGTCTCCAAAAATGTTCCTATTAATTTTGTAAAATTCCACACTGATTTTTTTTTTTTATATGGCATCACTTTGATTTCAGGCGAATATTTGAATTCGTTCACTAGATTTATTGTTTGTTCTCTGCGAACTTATCATTTGGTTTGAGTTTTTGACAGATGTTCCGAAGAGAACCCCGTACATTATAGAAATCGGTAAGTGTTTTAGAGGTATAATGGTTATGGTGGTGATTTTAACAAAATCAAATTTTATATAATTTACAAGTACAAGTATATTACATTGGATTTAGTAATATATACGTTGTACATTATAATGATTTATGATCAATAGGATGGATCAAGGAAAAAAATATTTATGAGATGTAATATTTTTGGTATGTCTCGTTATTCTCCTGTGCCATTCGTGTGGAAAACGTTCTTTTTTAAAATGATTTTTGGCTATGTAATTATCGTTTTTTCGCACCTATAAAATTATGTCCCGTCTTTCCGGTTTATAAAAAATGGTCGGATTGAAATTTTCAAAAAATCCCCAGGGTTTCAAAAATACGATTAAAAAAAAAAATACAGAATGTCTTAGAATATTTGTCTAAACCGGAAAAAAAATTAAAAAATGTGATGCAATTGGCCTATTACGCTGTATCATCACTTTTTTTTTTACAAGTACCTCTCAAGACCACACGCCAAAATATCGCTCCTCAGAAATCACGTAAATTTATACTTTACAGTGGCTTATAATATTTTATCGACCTTTATGTATACATAAATATATGTAACTCATATTTTTCTATTGCAATAAAAAAAAAATTAAAAATACTTTACTTATTAATAATTTAGAACTTTCAATTCAACTCTTCCCGGCCAATGTGAATATGGTATCATCAATGGGGTATAATAATTGTGAGATGAAGTGAGTTTTTTTTTACATTAGCTCCGCAAAGGAGGCCCTGAGGAAAATAATTCCCATCAAGGCCTGTGTCATCTTTGGAGATGCTGTGTGGAGGGTATTTTTAGGAAGGGAGGAAGAGGAAGTTCTGGGAAGGAAAAGGGTAATGTGAGTGTGTCCAGGAGTGACGGACGTCGCTCCCACTGCGGTGCAAGGCGATATTCCAAGAGAGTTATACTGGAGAAGTTGAATGGACTCCCTCAACCAATCTTTCCGGATCTGGCCTGCCATGCAGCTGGTGGGCCGACGCATCCGCCGCTAAGACCCGGACAAACCTCCGACGCTAAAGAAGTTTTCATTTCAATAAAAATCAAAAAGAGCCCATCAGGGATCATTGACAGACTTGCACCTCTGATTCTGCACACAGTTCGACACACACCCATTGAAGGAGATGTTGACAATATATAATATAATCTACCTCCAGATTTGAGCTAAAAATACTTGTGGCAACACACATTGAACCCCCGCAACTATATCCATACGTACCTTCATAAATATACCACACAGGCACAGACAACCAACAAGCCAAGTTAAAGGCTCGATTAGCATAAGGCAGGGATAGGAAACTCTTATTTGTAAAATAAAAACTAATGTTCTCTGGTTGCGAATGACCTGAAAATATCTGAATTCCTCCTAAAGCCTCGATGACATTGAGCGAGTTTACAAGCAACTAGCCGGCGAATTCACGATCTGCTACGAAACTCGCTCAGTGTAATCGTATTACTAGCTGACTAGCAGATTGTGAACAATCTACGAAAAAGATAAGTTTTAAGATTTTCACGGCCAAAAGCATTTTCGTTATTTGTTTTTGGGGTGTTATGCTGTGTTGCGCTACCTCCTTCTTTAGCCAACGTTTCGGACATCGTTGCAGTGTCCATCATCAGGGCAGATCCGGCAGACCGGATCTGCTAAAGAAGGAGGTAGCGCAACACGGCATAACACCCCAAAAACAAATAACGAAAATCTACGAAAAAAGTTGAAAAGGGGTCAACTTTGCTCGCTACTCGCTAGCGTGTAAAAATGGCGGCCCTCGAACAGCTGATTTCGTAACTGTCAAACTACTGCTTGATCTGGATTATTCGTTGTACAATCTGTTAAGTAACAGGCAAATAGCTACTAGCGGTGAGCTAACTGCGAATTTCTCAGTTTTCTACAAAATTTCCACAGAATTAGTTCACGCGGGAGTCGTTATTTTAGCTCAGCTTTTCGCTAGCTAGTTCGCTACTGAGCGAGTGGAACGTTTTTTATGTCATCATCACAATAGCACTCGCCGATTTGCCTACTTGTAAACTCGCTCAATGTAATTGAGGCTTAAGAGGAATATAAACGCTAGAAATATTTCGAATCTTATGCCTGAAAAATTTAAAATCGAGCGTCTTTTTGCACGAGGCTAGTAAGCAAAAAAGTGTTTTTTTTTTTTTTAATTTATTTTGTGCATAATAATATAAGAACGAAAAAAAGTTAGAACATGGAAAACCTCAAAAATAGTCTTAGCCATGAAGGGGTATTTAAAAAAAATTGTTTCTTGTATTACTTCATAGTTAAGTCATGAAAAACATTTTTTTTGTGGTTTACGCTTATATTTTTTGTTACGTAAATAATAATTTTATTGTAATTCCAATACATAGAAAAGCTAGTAAAAGCTTCGATTTATCCGTAGCATATTTTTTTATGTTCATACTGTAAGCCGATTTGTGGTAAAGATTAATCAAAATAGTATCTAAATAGGATTTCACGTATATATTCATCTTGAGGGAGTACGGCTATTACCCGTGGCTCTATCCTACTGACTTTCTTTTGGGTATGCTCGGAATGAACCATCTACGAGTCAGAAGGGATGTACACATTGCTACGCATTTCTTCAAATTGATTCGCGGATGGTTTGAAAACTCAGCTATCTTGGAGAGCATTCATTTCTATGTTCCCGATGGTTATCTTCGCCACCGACAGCATAGGCTGTTCTATCTTCCGGCCTGCAGGACTAACTTGCCAATGGTCATGCCGGTCGGGAGAGCAATCTTGCTGTTGAATAGAATTAATTCGGATATCGACATATTTAGCGTTAGTGAAGCTGCTTTAAAAGGCAAGCTCTATTAATACTTGTATAGTTTTTAGCCTACCATTCTACCATTTATGTTTAATGTAATACTGTTACAATTGTATTTTAAAAACACATTAAAAATTTTAATTTTGTAATGTTTTTGAAAGAATAAATAAATAATTTGAATTTAATGTTGTATTCATTGTATTATGTTTAATGATTCCATGTAAGTTGGTATACTTATTTTCAATATGCAGTCAGTTTCAGTTTAGGAATTATTGTATACCTAATTACACAAAATGTAACTAAAAGTGGTGTGCAGAGAGGATGTACAACAAAAATATAAAACGCATTCAAAATGCAGGGTAAAACTACTTGTCTGTAGGTATACTTTGTATACCAGAGCGTAAGTACAGAAATCGACAAGTAAATAAATTCAATTGATATCCATATCAACAAGTTCTGAAGTTAATTAATTTTAGGTTTGAAATTGGTAAATAGTGCACAAAAAGTATAATCTTTTAGTAATTATAATTCCGGGGGGGGGGGGGGGGGGCAACTGTTGGGATCAACTGTCGTGTCACCGTTTTAAAATTTTACTTATAAAAGTTTGTATTTACATGAATATTATGGTGACCAGACAACTCAGAATGAAATCAACTCAACACCTTTGAAAAGTAAAAATTAGGTACAAAAATGGTTAAATAGGTTACGTTAGGTTAGGGTTATGGACTATTTTTCAATCATTTTTTTCATAGCTTTCAATGACTTTTCAAAGAGGTGTTGAGTTGACATGATTCTGAGTTGGCATGGAACCAGCCACCTCTGGTTCCATGCCAACTCCAAATTAACTGAAAAATACCCTCTACTTTGTGCAGAAACGGGCGGTCCGTTTGATAGATTCTCCCATCTTAACAGACGGATTGCAATCTTTAGAGCACAGGTGTCGGGTGTGAATGCTATCCTTGTTCAATGGAAGATGCTCCGAGGAACTAGCATCATTCGGCACCGGTGCATAATCGGGAAACACGCCAAACGCGTGCTCAATATAATATGTTCACGGTTGACATTTTTCACATAAGAACGGGTCGCTTTTTCGACTCGTTTTTGTGTTCGACAGCTCGGCTGTGGAATTATTTGCCGGCCTCTGTGTTTCCTCCTTTCTACAACATGGGTCTCTTCAAGACCAATGTTCATTCCTTCCTCTCCTCAAAAAGACCCTCCAAACAGCATCTCAGATGACATAGGCCCCGAGGGAAATTATTTTCCTCAGGGCCTCCTGTGTGGAGTATGTAAAAAAAAGCGAATATTATAACGTTCGCAGAACTACCAGTTTAAGAAGTTGTGTACCCCTGCCAAGTGCCAAATGACACTATATTCGTCATCCAGTGGGCGAAATGCGTTACCACGGAACCTCGGGACCTCGACAGGCCATGAGAAGCGACCTGCTATCCACTGCGTATATAACTAAACTATATGTATAGTCCTGCATATACACCAAATGACGATCACACCCGCGCCTTCACTCCCTGGCCTTTTATTACATGCAACTATACCCAACTAAGTAAAATATAGACAGCGCGAACGTCGTGAACATCTGTTCGCAAAAGTCGCATAAAGATCGAGGAAAGCCATGTTGTAGGACGGAGGAAACACAGAAGCCTGTTGTACACTGCCTGTGTAACTAAACTACATAGTCCTGCATATACACCAAATGACGAACTCACCCGCGCGTTCTTTCCCTGGCCTTTTATTACATGCAACAATACCTAACTAACCTAAGTAAAATACAAACAGCTGTTCGCAAAAGACGCATAAAGATCGAGAAAAGCCATGTTATAGGAGGAAGGAAACACAGAAGCCTGTTGTACACTGTCAATATAACTAAACTGCATAGTCCTGCGTATACAGCAAATGAAGATCACACCCGCGCGTTCACTCCCTGGCCTTTTATTACATGCAACAATACCTAACTAACCAAAGTAAAATACAGACAGCGTCGTGAACAGCTGTTCGATAAAGACACATATAAAGATCGAGGAAACCCGTGTTGTAGGAGGGAGGAAACACAGAAGCCTTCTTTTCTGAAAACGAGCTGTTCAGCAAACAAACGATAATTATGAAATTAAATTCCATGAAAAGCGACTAACTATTCTTCACCTGTACAACATAAATCAGTAGGGAGTTTTGCAAACAGTAGGTAGACCTCGCGTCCAAAAAAGTATGCAGACATCTTTAGGGATGCTGTGAAGAGGGACTTTTTAGGAAAGGAAAGGGAGGAAATTCTGGAAAAGGAAAGGGGTGGGTTGGAATTTGGGGGTCAGTGTGTCCAAGAGTGTCGGACGTATGAACCATTCTCTCGATCCGGCCTGCCACGCGGCTGGCGGGCAGACGCATCCGCCGGGGGGGGGGGGGGGGGGAGGACGGAAAAACGTTACGGCGCGTTAGGGAACATAGGGGAGACCGGGGACAGTTGTACCAATTTGACTTTGGCCATTTTCCACATCTTAGGTATAATGTTTATGAAAAAATTGCTCATCCTTGACGGCAGATAATTTAGTTGTCTACCAAATTCTAATTCTATTATTTTTCTAAATCTTATAGAAACTAAGCTATAAGCGCATAAACAGATCGGGGGAAATGCTACAACTGACCCCTACCTGGGGGTTAGTTGTACCAGTAGCGGAATTTAAATTAAAACACAGAATTAATGGATAAAGTTAGTTAATTTTAATAATTTCGGTGAGGAAAAACAGTTTTTTTGTTGGTTCATAAAATTACTTTTCAAAATTTCAATTACATTGAACGTAATACACAATTTATCTGACCACAAGAAATCTCTTATAGAATTCGTCAGTTGAAGTGTTATCAAGAACCTTAACTATTGTAATATAATAAAATGACAATACAAATATATATTAACACCATAGCATGTTTTAAACTCAAGAAAAGAGAAGAAAAAAATAATAAAATTTTGTATGAAAACATTGTGGTACAATTATCCCCGCGGTACAATTGTCCCCAAACCATATGTATATATATTCCTTTTGCAATATTTTTTATGACAATATACAACGAACAAATACACTGGCTCAAACTATTACATATGAAAGTCTTATTTAAATTAAAATAATTATAATGTAAACTTGTAACCATAAAATACACGTATTCAAAAACGACTTGGTGTTGAAAATACAACATTTATTACAAAAAAAAACAGTAACAAACAAAAAATAATAAAAACGCTGGTTTGTTATCCGTCGCATTATATAGCTTATAGGAACTATGTAACCACAAAAAAGAAAAGTTAAATAAGAAATAACCTCTTACCATATTATGGGAAGTAAAAATTGTACTACGGTAAATTGTAACCACAATGGCTAAAAATTCTACATATAAATTTTTTTAGGAACAATTTACAAAAAAATATAAACTTGTAACCATACAATATACGTAATCAAATAAACTAAGTTTTGAAAAAAACATAACATAAACGTAACAAATAAATTAAAAACGAACAAACTAAAAATAGCAAACATGCTTGGCTTGGTGAGGGATCGGTCGCCTAATAATTTATATAAACTATATAACTGTAGAACACGTGGTTGGAGGTTGCCAATGTAGAACAACGAGGTTGCGTATTGGAAGTCTTTATTGAGTTCTACCAAAAATTACAATTTGCAAATCAATTCAGGAGTGGACAGCGAAACAGATTTATTACACTACCGGCGCTTTGGTAAACAAAACGAACGTAGTTTCTCACTGGGTCGAGGTTAACTGCGGTTGCTTGAGGCGAGCTTGCTGAACGCTATGAAAAACACCGTAACACTGAACTCTGTGTGTTTTGCCGGGCGCCTTTATATAACCCGACAAGTCGGAGTGTTGCTTTGTGCGGCAGTAATTTTTCATTCGACGAATTTATCGAAAGCGCCCGAACTGTGCATTTCAGGCGCGCAATGTTTCGAACCTTTTCTGGAACGTGTGAGAGGTAGGTACAGGTATGTAGGTATAAAGCAGTTTAGTATCGATGTGATAGATAACTACTATCGAGTCACCTAATTACGAGCGGTGGGCGGAACTTTCTCGATGGTTCAGCATTCGAACATTTTAATATGGGCGACGCTTCTGGGAAGATCAATATTTTTCGGAAAAAATCCAAAGCATTCGGTAGCAGAGGCTGGCTGCTACATAACCATACAAAAGAAAAGTTTAATAACAAACAGCCTCTTACCATATTATTTATTTAGAAATAATGAAAATATTATGAAAAATGATCGTTATAAATAAAGCAGGAAATTATCAAAATGCAAAACTAACATAATTGTACAAATTTTTACTCAGATTCACATTTATGAGACATCTATCCAGGTTCTCGCTGTGTGCAATCTTCGTGGGACCAGGATTTGCACTTAATCAACATTAACATAAATACATAAAGTGAAAAGGGTTTGGACATTGAAAATATGGCGGACGGGCACGGACATGCACTTGAGCGTACGATTTGGGAGCTGTACTCACAGAATCTTTAAAAAAACCTCGGGGTTAGTTGTAGCATGGGGTTGATTGCACCGGTACAATCGTCCCCGCAAAAATCGGTACAACCATCCCCGAGGGGTCATTTTAAATTAAAACGCAAATTTTTGGTTTATCCCTTCTCACTAATGCTTCAAAACCCATCCTAAAATAAACTCAAATGTCCAAAGAAATGTGTACATAGCAAAATACTTACAAATAGTACATAGTCATTGCAATATTAGCGAATGAACGCAATCGAGAAAAGTTACGTTTAGGGCTCAAAAATTTATTCTTCCGATTGCGGACGTCTGGGTTGCACCATGTCCCACGGGCTACTGACTACTGACGAATGTCCGCATGTATAAGGGCCATCGCCTGACGACACATAGTATGCGTACCTATTATATTTAGGGAGTTATTCGCCTTGGTACTACTGACCCGTGGTACTATTGTCCCCGGTCTCCCTTACCCATACTACGTGACCAATTTTTTGCAATTTTTAACCCCCCCTCCCCCCCCCGAACCGGTCACGTAGTATGGGTACGTTCCCTTACATGGGGGGGAGGGGGGGTCAAAAATCTTGAAAAATTGCGTTACGTAATACTTAAACGCCCCCCAAAATAAAAATATTTTTTCTGTTTGGATTTCCTAGGATTCGATCTTTGATCTGCTGAATGTCTGACCACTGAAGTTCGCCAGGTACTTTATACCACTACACTTAAGGGGACCTGCGTGGTGCTGTGGATTTGTCGTGTTATATTGGAACCGAGTACCCGTGAAATAAATAAATATTTTATTGCTTTCCCTTATAGATGTATGTGTTTCCATTTCAACTCACAATGGTGCTAAAGAAGTTTTCACTTCAAAGATCCAATGTATTCAAAAGCACTTCAATAAACACAATTAAAACACAAATACTTTCTTTTCTTTGAGTGGCATGGTAACGCATGGCGGTAAATCGCAAATATATTGCAAATATATTGTTTGACGACCTCCGTAGTCCAGTGGATAAGACTCTTGACTCAAAATCCGGAGGTCGCGGGTTCGAACCCGGCATGCGCAAATAAATTTTATTTGATCAATTTGTGTTATTTCACAATTAATTCATTTAAAATAATATATAGTATATGGACCACCATTCAGAATTGAAACGTTGCTTGAAAATGGCTTTAGCCGTGTTTAGTAACCAGATCTGAATAGCCAGGTACTTCCCAACCTTCCTCTCCTCACCTCCTTCCCCTCCCCATTACCTTCAGCCTCACAACATACCCCAATTGGGGATGCCATTGTCTCACTGGCTCCAGACGGGAGCAGTTGAGATTCTTGTGCGGTATTCACTGTAAAAAAAAAATAACATACAGCGGAAATTAAACAATGCATTACTTGAGTACCTACTTAATTACTTACATATAATAGTAGTTACTTACCTGATGATCTAGGCAGGTAGGCAAGTAGGTACCAACAACTGTCTACTGACCTAGATTTGACTGTGACAATCAGTGGCTCTCGACAAGTGATCCGGAGGTGGCAGGTTCAAATCCCGGCATGCACAAATAAGTTTTATTTGGCCGATTTGTGTTATTTCACAATAATAAAAATATCTAAGGTGTGGGTACTTGCGGCACGTTCCAGAGCGGAAGATTCTCTCAGTATCGCCCTGATGTAAGACCACAAATCAGAATTGAAACATTGCTTGAAAGGTTTTAGACGTGTTTGCCGACTAGACCTAAACATCCAGGTACTTCTCCTCTTCCTCTTACCAATCTCCTTCCTCTCCCCGCTACCTTCAGCCTCTCAACATACACCAATCGGGAATGGCATGGTCTCATTGCCTCCAGGCGATTGGGAGCAGTTGGGACCCTTATGCCTTCACATAAGGTAATTAAGTATCTCCATAAGGTGTAGAACATAGTTATTGGAGGTCCCAAAACGCTTCCTTGTGGGACTCCAAAGTTTATTGGAAGTAGGGTTGCCATACGTCCAGAATTTTCCGGACAAGTCCGGAAATATAGGCCTTTGTCCGGAATGCGAGGGGAATCCTAAACAGTCCAGAATTTCTACAATTAAGTGGAGATTGATATAAAAAATGAAATAAACCAAATTATTTTTATTACAAAGCAAAGTAAAAACATCACTTCTGATATTTGATGCTCCCAGAAATATTGTTCAACACTTCCGAATCTTTAATAATAGTTTTGTAGAACATTTCGCGAGTCATGTTTTTAAAATTATACTGTTAGACCGGGAGGCGAGATAGGTAAACCCTACGTCATCGAATACACGGATGAAACTACTTTTAAGTGATAATGGGCATTTAGAAAAACCTTAAAAAAGCTGGTCTGCCGGTGCGCCTCTTGGCAGGAGCCGCGCAGTCATGGGAATAGTCAGTGATTTTTTGGTCAAAATTACGTCATCGACTAAACGAACGGGAATGGTCTCATAGAAAGGTCGATTAGAAAATGAGAAAAAAGCAGGTCTGCCAACCGGCAGCCTGGCAAGTTCGGAGGCAGCCGGCATCAAAGTGGGGAAAAAATTGGTCGATTTTACGTCATCGACTACACGAATGAAACCAATGAATGAATGTGTTAAGAGTATGCAGATGGAAACAACTGGAATAAAATTCTTTTATTAAGCGATTCCAAAAGTGCGCTTCAACATATAAAGAGAGTTTCGAAAGGAGTTGCCTGCAGAAAAATAGCATATAATATTGTAGAGCACTTAATGAAGTTACATCAGAAAGACATTGACATACGTTTACAATGGATTCCATCTCACGTAGGGATACATGGAAATGAAGAGGCGGATTTGTTGGCAGACGAAGCAGGGGTGAAAGGTCACGAGTATGACTGGACGCCAGATAACGAAGATTACTCCCAAAAAATACATTTACTATGTAATAATATGTGGAATGAGCATTTTGAAAAATTATCTACCAATAAGGGCGTATGGTATAGAAAGCTTCAAAAAGAACCCTTTAAAACACCATGGTTCACTGAAACCAATCTGAAGAGATCAGAAATGAGAGTCATTTTTAGATTAAGATCCGGACATGCACTAATGGGAAGAATATTGTGTCTGTTAGGCCTCTCTGATTCTCCAATGTGCTCTATATGTGAAGAATTTGAAGACATTGAACACACTCTCACAAAGTGCATTAAATTTAAACAACAGAGAGTAACAATATTGATGACCTCAAACCCATCGGAAATTCATAATTTGATAGCTTCAACCGACTACTATGCCATTTCAAGACTCATGAAATTCATTAGATGGTGCAACATGGAAAATATATGATACATTGTTTTATAAAGATACATACATATAATATATAGGATATATTTTAAAAAAAAAAATTAAAAAAATGAAACCTTAAAATAAATAAAACAGATGAGGCAAAAAATGGCAGCAGTATGCGAGTCAGAAGCCTCGATTAAATATTATAATATTAAAAAAAAAAATGTGTTAAGAGAATCGACAGAAACTTACAGAAAGCCTGTTTCTTTCTTTTGACTATTGGGTTCCCATTAAGGAAAATACCCTTTCAACATTAGCATTTTGTGCCTGCATCGCAAATATATAAGAGCATATCTTTGTTAATTGCGTAACTTTCGAAAGTCCGGAATTTTCTCCGGGATTTTGATTTTTTGATCTGGGAACTCTAATTGGCAGGGGTTTACTGTTTTGTTTGCGGTATTTACATAAAAAATTAATATATAAAAAAAATATAAATACATTTACATAGAGAGAGAGAGAAATTTTAATTTTGTATTACTTAAGTACCTACTTAATTACTTACTGAAGATAATATAATAGTAATTACTTACCTGGTAATCTAGGAAGGTAGGCAATTACCAACCACTGTGTACTGACCTACATTTAATTGTGACATTAACGTAAGCCCACCATCAAAAAGTGAAGACCTTGGGAACATTACATGCCGAGGCAACGAGTCTGAATGCATTATTTCATACTAGCTGGTTCCCGGCATGCGTTTCCAATGCCATATTCAAAGAAATACATTGTTTCTCCCTGGACTCCTTTCCCGTGCGTCCCCGTTCCCCTCCCGCGTCCCCTTTCTAGCTAGCTTTATAAATTATAGCCTATATGTTATTCTGATGTATTAGCTATTTTATTGTAAAGTTTCATTAAAATCCATCCAGTAGTTTATGCGTGAAAGAGTAACAAACACACATACATCTAAAATCTATACAAACTTTCGCGTTTAAAATATTAGTAAAATACGGGCAAACAAATTATTATTACTAACAAACGAAAGAGGTAATATAATAGCTAAATGTGCTAAGGGGCCGTTCAAGTATTACGTAACGCGCTTGGGGGGGGAGGGGGGGTCTTGTGAAACGTTACTGTGCGTTACGGGGGGGTGGTTGAAGGGAGGTTCGAACAATGCGTTACGTAACATGTTTTTCTTTATTTAGATAAAAAAAAACTAGGTAATTAAAATCTTCCAAGTTGGCAATCCTTTTAGTTCTCGAAATCTCTTGTTTTATGTATTATCGCAAACGCGATTAAAACAAGAAAAAAGGTATTTAATGCGTCGATGACACGGGGCTAGTTTACAACCTACTATCTGGGAAATTCACTATCTGTTAGTAAACTCGCCCAGTGCCATCGTGTCACTTGCTAACTAGCAGCAACTAGCAGATTGTTGACAATCTACGAAAAAAAGTTGAAAGGTCGTCAACTTTACTCGCCTACACGCTTGCTCCGCTTGCTCGTGATTGTTTTATTTACGTTTCCAACATGGGTTCCGATAAACAGCTGATTTCGACTGTCAAATATCTGAAGAATAGTTCACGCAGGCGTCGTTATTCTTGTTACTGGCGCTAAAAGCAACCTCAGTTTCCTACGCTTCTGAGCGAGTGGACAGTTTTGTGTGTCATCATGACAATCTCACTCGCCGATTTACCCGCTTTTAAAACTTAGTAGATAGTAGCTTGTAACTCTCCGTGTGTCATCGAGGCTTAAGCAACTTTCCAGTACTTCGCGCTTCTGTGATTTTCAGGTAAAAATTGTCACTTGGGCGTTACGTAACGTTTAGGGGGGGGGGGTGATACGGAAAAACGTTACGGCGTGTTACATGGGGGGAGGGGGGGGATCAAAAATCTTAAAAAATTGCCTTACGTAATACTTGAACGCCCCCTAAAGTAGAGAAAGAAAGAGAAAGAACACCTTTACATTGTAAACATTATTTACAAAATAATGTTTGGCGATCACATCTGAATAGCCAGGTACAACCCAATCTTCTTCTTTCCCCTCTCCACTCCTTTTACATTGTAACATACCCCAATTAGATATTAGATATGTCTTAGTCACACCGGCTCCGCACAGTTGAGACTTAGTTCTCAATTAGACTTAGTTCTCAATTGATATGTTGCATATAAAAATAAAAATAAATCTTTGATTCAATTCTTTGCAAAAAAAAATTGCTTAAACTTGTAGAATCTAGCGCAGAGCTGTGGCAAATCACGGGATATTATAATTGAAGGATTTGTGAATCTCATCGCCTTTCAAAAATAAATATAATCATTTTTTTTTTCAAAGGCAATGAGATTCCCAACTGCGCCCAACCGCCTGGAGACAGTGAAACTGAAGGTAGTGGGGAGGGAAAGGAGATAGGGAAGAGCAACGCGGGGAAGTACCTGGCTATTCATATCTAGTTACCAAACACGGCTAAAACCGCGGTATGGGAGGGATGGATTCGTTCGTCCGTCACTACTGAGCACATTGATTGACACCCAGATTCCTACCCACCCCTCATACATTTTTCCTTCTCGGAACTTCCTCTTCTTCCTTTCCTTCCTTTACCTAAAAAGACCCTCCTCACATCATACCCAAAAATTACATTGACTCTGAGGGATTTTTTTCCTCGGGGTCTTGTTAATGCTATTGTAAAAAAATAATGTTTTATTTTTTTTATTTTTTTAGAGATACTAATTAATGTACTAAAATCAATAGAAATAATTATAATGTAGGTAAGGCTGTTTTTACACTGGTAAGGTTTTTCCAGCAAGTCGCCCACGTAAGCGACTTATCTCCAAATTACCAATGTAAACGACACGAAAAGTCACTTACCGTAATTTGTAGCAAGATACAGAGGTTGTTCAGGTTGTTCTTATCTAAGTTTTTTTTTGACAGGTCTAAAATCGCGTTCACTTCCAGCCTTCTCACAGCTTATCAAATCAGTTTGAAAAGTTGAGACGCTTACGATAATTTTACCAAAATTATGTGAGATGACAAAAATTAAACGACAGTTGTATTCATAGGAGTTTTAAAGTAGTATTTTTTATTATTTTAACTAAAATCTGATTAGGGTAAGTGGACAATTATCTACCCTATTATCTCCCGAAAACAATATAAAAATAACACTAGATAAAACTCCAATAAGTACTTCTCACGAAAACGAATGTAAACGGAAATAAAGTTTTCTGAATCCAAAAATAAATGATATCTCTTTAAAGCTTTCTGAAAATGAGCATCCTTCTATTTAATTATCGGTCCAATACTTTCCAATCTCAATGTTTCCGTTTATAACATTACGTACTTTCTTATTTGGGTAGCTCAGGTAGCTGTTATTCGGATAAAATTAAAGAACTTCATTAATTTCCGCCTTTAATGGCACACACTTCAATATAACCACTCGAGCGACAGACCAATTTAAAACTTTTTCCTCGGATTGCTCGTGATTTTATGGGGATCATTTTGAATATTTTCCGCTTACATTAAAAAAAATCATACCTTAACCTAAAAAGATTCAAATTAAGTACAAATGCAGCAAGGGAAAATTTACCTAAAACTGGCAGCAAAGCAATCCGAGGTATTTTAAATAGTGCCATATTGTGGCAAAAAGCGCTCCAGTGGTTATTGGACTAATGGACATGTGATGAGATATCCACGGATATCTCATCACATGTCCATTAGTCCAATAATAGTCAGAGATGTCTCATCAAATTGCATCTAATATTGCACGGAAGTATTGCCGGAAGACGGGACCCTGGAAGAAGGAGAACCTCACGGCTGAAAATGCTGAGATAGCGATTTGGTCACTCTACTGAGCTGTTCCGGGCCGCAGTAAACAAAGTCCGCATAGCCAACATGATGGCCAACGTCCGT
The DNA here is from genome assembly GCA_929108145.2 of Limnephilus rhombicus. NCBI lineage: Eukaryota > Metazoa > Arthropoda > Insecta > Trichoptera > Limnephilidae > Limnephilus > Limnephilus rhombicus. The sequence goes on along the minus strand of OV815289.1, from coordinate 8,745,394 downwards.
TGACGGACAGGGCACAAGGAGAAGAAGAAGAACGGCACAAAAACGCCTGGAGAATTGTTTATTTCAAGCCAAATTCTATTTCATCAATTTGACAGCGGAAAATCGTTGTTGACAGAAGCCTTCAATCTTAAACAAATTTACAGATGTAAACGGTCCCTATTGAACTTCCGAATTACCATAAGTTGGATGCATAACTAAACGCTCCTGCAAGTAACTTGTCAAAAACTTACGTAAGTCGTAAATTTTACATATGAGTGTAAAGCTAGCCTAATAAAAGTGCGTTATCTGAATCGACCTGCCAGATAAATCTGGCAAAAATTTAAACAAAACAAATATCTACCTACACTTTTCGAACAGAATTATAATTTTTTTAAGTACCTATACCTAGTAATAAAATAATCATATTTACAGTGCTGTACTAATAAATTGGCGGTGGTGTAAACAAAAACTAACGCTATCTACATCTACATCTATCTACATCTATATCTATCTATCTATTTTTTTATTTATTTTATATAAACAGATAAAAAAATATGAGAAGAGGAAAGAAAAAATAACATATTTAGGGATAAATAAAACTAAAAACAGATAAAAGTAAAGATATAACAATTAAAAGTAAGCTAAGAAATAAAGAATAAAAAGATAATTTAAAGAAGATTGAAATAAACTCTGGTAAGTATTATTATTCTTGAGATAAAAATTGGTAAGTATTCTTCTGCACGAGAGTACATGTTTGTAGTCGCTTTTGATATTCTTTCTCTGAAAGAAGTTGGAAAGAGTGTTAGAGAAAGTAAATTTTTTTGTTTGTAATTTTTTTTAATGTAATGTTAAGTTAAATTAATTAATTAATTAAATTTGTATTAATTTTTTATATATTTTTTTATATTAATATATTTGTTTTTATTGTAATATTAAGCTCTCATGTGTTGTTTGAAGAAATCTCTTCCCTTTTCAAATATCCAATGTTTGATACGGGCTTTAAAGAGAGATTTAGAATTATTCTGTGATTTTATATCGGCACTCAGAGCATTATACATTTTAGGAGCGATAAACCAGAATTGTCGTTGGGCGAAGGAGGTTTTTGTTTTAGGGACCTAGGGACTAGGACACACACGTTTTTCATCAAACCCAGGTTTGATGAAAAACGTGTGTGTGCTTGATGTTGTGGAGCCACCAGTAGATTTTTTTGGCATATGTAACATATGCTTATCTTAGTAAATATCTGTCGAATGTCTAAGACCTTGATTTTAGCAAAGAGTTCATTTGAGGGATGGGTAGGTTGGCATCTATATATATGCATATTATAAATTAAAGTCCTCCGCGTCGTCCGTCTGTCTGTCTAATCGCGATAAACTCAAAAACTACCGAACGAATTTTCATGCGGTTTTCACCAGTAGGTAGAGTGTTTTGTGAGGAAGGCTTAGGTATATAATTTGTGATGGATTTGTCTTAATTGGTTGAAACGTAACGATAATTGTTAGATGTGTCGGAAAAAAGTCAAGCTGCCTGGTAGTTTTCATCGAAAACACTGCCTAATCCCCAGTACCGGATTATCCCTAAGGCAGAGTAGGCGACTGCCTAGGGGCTTCGCATCGGCTAGGGGCCCCGCGTCCCGAGAAAAAAATACTTGCTTCAATTAGTGAGCACCGAAGTTTCGGAAAAAGTCACCTTTCAAGATGTTTTAATTTTTTTTATTAGGAACATTTTCAGGTTAATAACTTTAGGTACACGCATTAAAGAAAACAACAATTTACAATAACTAGGTTATAACTCAATAAATAACTAATGTTCACATCATGCATAAATATAAATATAAAGTCTATAATTAAAACAAATATGTAAACATAGTTGTATTTTACTTTTTTTATAGTTGTTCGTTGCTTCGCTACACCGATTTCATTTTTTTTATACTCGAAATACACTTGAATCGAGCAGGAGGGCCGGTCGCTTGAAACGCTGTACCTTCGTTAGTTTTGCTCCGATTTACTTGAAATTTTGACGAAATACTCAATATACTGACATGTTTTACAATTCAGAAAAAAATTAAAACCTACCCCCCCCCCCCTCCCCCCCCCCCCTTTAAAGTCGTGTTAAGGATTTGATCAAGGGAACAAGTGCCCCTTCAACCCCCCCCCCCCCCCTAATGAGTCCGCCATTGGTAAAGGGGCCCCGAGACGTGCATTGCCTAGGGGCCCCGACATGGTTAATCCGGCCCTGCTAATCCCTTTGAGATATAACAAAACAATGCATGGTGGGATATTCCTCTTTTATAGATCTACAAAAAAGTCCGTGATGGCGTATATCTATCTCTTACGGGTAGCTTACTATCTTCTCTTTTCTACATCTCTACACATTAAAAATTAAAGTCCTCCGCGTCGTCTGTCAGTCTGTCTGTCTGTTCGCGATAAACTCAAAAACTACTGAACGGATTTTAAATCCGTTATATGGCGTTGAAAACCATCCAGTAGACGGCGTTGTGTTTAGTTAGCCACAGCAACGCGTGGCCGGGTCAGCTAGAATCTTTATATTTTAATCTGGCAACCACACCTACGATCGTCATGTCGTAGACGACAGCGCCCTCCTTTTTCGCCAACTTATACCCGAAGCACTACGTATATCTAGGTACTTTATCGGTTGTTTGAATATTCGGTTCCAATTTTGAAACTGACACTCACAGCAAATATGAGTTCATTACGCAGGAAAATTTCACACCACGCACAACATCACAGACAAGCGAAATTTGTAGCATGTTTGACATTCTGCATTAGACAGAATTTTTTTTCAAACCCCTCAAAATCAATTAAATTGAATGTAAATTTTACCCCCTGCATTATAAACACGGACCCTTTATCGAAATTTTACATAAAGTAAGGATTTTTAGGGAATTATTTGGGGTAACTACTCAAGCGCAAAGCAATCAATATGTCTAACACCAAACTTGTGACTTTTTTTTAAATTACAGTAAGTAGTCACCTGAGTCATTTAGTTCCCCTTTGATTAAGTGATGAAATCAGGTGATTTGGTTTGTATTTATAATCAAGTGCCTATTGATTATAAAAGAGGGGAATTTTTTATAATAAATCGAATGCCTTTGACAATGTTTTAAGGGAAACAGGTAAAAGTACGAAAAAACAGGTAAAAGTGTATGATTATTTTTGAACAATTTGAAGCACGTGTGAAAATAAAATAATTAATAACAATTTTGTGCAAAACCTGATAATAAGGTACCTATCTACGAGCCAAAATACTAGGGTACGCTGAAAAGTAATGCACTGTTAGGAGCGGGCCCCCAAACATGTCCCAAGCTAGCTCTCAGGGGAGGCATGATTTACCCTCTATTCAGGTGGTGGGTCGCTCGAGGCTTCAGAAATTCCTTCGCATCTCAGTCGTCTGGCAGGATACTCCCTCTCTAGGAAACCCTCCTGCCGTAGCAGAATAATAACAGGATTGAGTTAACTAGTTTCATGTATTGCAAATTTAAAACACAGTACATAGGTCATTACAGTACAATTCAACACAAGAAATACATACTACACAATCCTAGCTATCGTGTTTATAACCTCAAGATCCCTAAACGAAACTCTCTGAGTGATGGCTTTGCGCGGGAGTTTACAGTCTATCGTTAAAGGACACAATCAAATGAGGAAACAATTGTACAGCTTACATGATGTTGGGGGTCTTCGTCTTCCGGCTTCCAGGGGGACCTCCCGAGTTTAGGACAGAACCGAAGTTTACACAGGCATGGTGAAATATCAGCGCTAAACCCGTAGGTTATTGAATTAACATTGCAGGTTATATTTGAGTACAATTCGAGCGATAGTACGCCGGGCGCGAACAGTGGGAATCCACGCGCGGGCTTAACGTGTGCCCGAGGCGGCTCGCAATTCTCAACTGGTGGAAGGGATCGCGTGCGGGTGGGCGGATGGGATAGGAAGTAGGAAGCAGGGAACAGGGGGGGAGCAGGGTGTTGTGTAGTTTGCGGCGAATTAGGAGTTTGAGTTCTTTGTCGTTTGGGCGTACCATAACAGCACACATGGTTTTAAAACACGAACAAAAACAAATAGCAAGCTCGGGCAAAAGTACATTAAAGTACGATTCTTAAGCTTCAAAATCATGCATTTATTTTTCAAAATAGTCACTGTGAAGGCTAATGCAATTCTCCCAACGTGTAACAAGTTTTTTTTATATGGTTACTGAAAAATTCTTCCGACATTTCTCGAATCCAGGACTTGATAGCTGTCTTGACCTCATCGTTCAAGGTGTAATGATTATCCTTGAGGTGTCTCTTGAGTAGAGGAAAAAATAAAAGTCGCAAGTCGAAAGATCGGGGGAGTGAGAAGGGTGTGGAATCGGTTCAAATTTCAGGTTTTGCAGAGAAACGGCGTGGCACCCATCGTCCACAGATTTCACGGTATCTTATTTGTTCAACAATGAAGCCGACACCTTCCTTGGATATTCCAAAATGGTTTGTGATACGCTTACGAGTGATTCGCCGATCATTTTGAATCAAATCGTGGACGAGTTTGGATTTTTTATCGTCTGTATCAATGATCGGACGTCCGCTGCGTGTTTCATCAACAATTATTGCTTTTCCAGGCTCACAGTCATGAACCAACTAACGATTTACAGTAAACCTATCAAAAGCATCGTCACCATAAACATCCTTTAAACGATGATAAATCTCAGTAGGAGTCACTTTTTCAGCAGTTATAAAATCGATTACAGCAGGCTGTTTACCTTGCGTTGACATGACACTAAAACATGTCTCCATACTTCCGCTTCTCAAAATACACTGGATGAATTCAATGACCTCAAACTTGCGCGTACTTATAGAGGAGGAACGTCACTTCCATATTCCACCTGGCGCGCATCTGAAGGTCATTTTGTTTGCGCTATACAAGCATGTGTGCATTGTTTTTCAGCCTACCCTGGTAATATTCCTCATAATTTTTTTTTGTTCAGATATTGCGATATTCTCCACATTATTTAGTTAAAAATACGTGTTTTTATAATTATTTCGTTATTTATTACCTACTTCGTTATATGTTTATATATAGGTACGTTGTATTAAAAACATGATTAAAACTGAATTAAACAAACTGATATGAAAGTAAAACAATTTTAGAATAGATTGCACAATTTGCCATATTCGATAAATGATAAAAAAAAACAAACAAAATAATGATTTAATAATAATCATTAAAAACGTTCAAAAGTGTCACTTATATGACAATTATCTGCTATTTTTTTTAATGATTGTAAATCATTGATAAAACAATCTATTATTAGCATTATTATTTATAAATCATAAATTGCACAATTTGTCAAAATTTTCGATACGAATACATTATTTTTAGACCTAAGTATTACGTATTATTACTATTGTTATCGTGAAAATTACTTTATGAATAATCTGATTCAAGTTCTTACAAATTAAGGTATAGGCTCTTACTTTAAAAATTGCACAAAATTTGTTACATTCAATACAATTTACATATTAATTGTTGACAAAATAACTTTTATTTCAAACGCCTAAAAATAAAAGTACCTACTGAAGACTGGCCGCATAAATCTACACTAAGCAGCCTTGCGAGATGAAAAAAACTACACAGCTCCCTCCACTCCGTATCCGGACCGGCCAACTATACCAACGTTCTCTTTCCGCCGGTTCTTCAGTAAACTGCTACGTGTCGCCGAGAGAACTGCTGCCAGACTCCTGACACAATCTTCAATTTTTATCCATTTATCTACCACAAAGTGATCAAATATGAGGGAAATTGTGCACCTACAAGCCGGCCAGTGCGGAAACCAGATCGGTTCCAAGGTTAGTCTACTTCAAATCAATTAAAAACCATTTTTTCAGCCGCTGAAATTTTCGTCATCGACATTTTGTTTTTTTCTGTCTAGAATGCTTATATTAAAACACGCTTGGGCGTGCTTTCTGACTGGGGGATGATACATTAATAGATCTTAAAAGATCGCTGCATCTTTTACAGCGTGTTTAAAATAACATTTACGTTGGTCTGATTAATAATAACGCCGTTTCAAATTGTTTTGTACAACGTGGAATCGGCGTCCATTGTTAGATTGTACCGTTTGCCGGCACGCCTTTTGAACTATCGTACAATACAACATCCGTTTAACGTCTTTTTTAAAATATAGGTATCATCAATCCAATTAGAAATAATAGCTCATTTCGAGAACGGTCTTATTACAACATTATTTAAAACTAGACACGCCTATGTATTGACTGCTTTTGGTTTAAAAAAAACGGTCGTTCAATCACGTTCAATGATCTCATATGTAGGCATCCATTTTAGGTATCTAATTTGAATTGAGGCGTGTTTGAAAAATAACGATTTTTTTGGCAAGCGCATCGCGAAATGACCAACTTTTTGTCGTCAATCTTCTTGTAACTCTCCAAACTATAGTTTAATACATAAAATGAATAATTATTTCAATTAATGTAGCTTAATTTCGACTATAAAAAGACATGTTGGATTCTTGGGCGTTGGTTCGCGTCAGTGAAAAAGCATAGCCTAGTATGGAAAATTGGTGATTCATAAAATAAATTGTGTCTGGTACAAAAATCGATGCCGAAAACATCACGTCATGAGTATCTTTAGATGGAGTGCCGCATAATGAATAACATTAAGAAGGGGTCGCTCTGATTAACTCGGAACCATTTACATTCGTTTTATATCTTTTTTAACGGGACCGTTACTGAAATGGTACATAAAATAAATATTAAATTTATGATTGTTCATGGTAGATTGCACTTGAAGCGAAAATATGGTAATTTTGACACCGATGCGGCACGCCGGGGACAGAACGCCTCGTATACATTTAGCTAACCAACCATAACGACATTCCCCGCAGGGGTAGACAGATATTGGGGACAACCATAAAACTAACTTATTTTCATTCATACAATCAATATGTAGCTATACTATTTTTTTTAATTCTGACTCTAGTTTGATTTACCTGATTCTGCCATGTTGTTTTTTTTGACATCCACTTTATTATGCAAAATAGGTGTAGGTACCTACCTACTCTTTCTTTACTCGATGATCGACTTGATCGTGCCCACCATGTTTACCGAATTTCTGATACCCAACTTCAAAATTCACCCATTTGACAATCACATTACGTATTGCTTGTGTTAAATTTTAGCGCAATTTTTAAGACCCGGTAAAATAATTGTATTTTTTTAGTCCCGGATTAATTATTGTAATTTTGTGCCCAATGCGTCAAATTTCACCTCCGCACCGCAGTGCCGTGGGGGTATGCGGTAAAAACCACACCCTCGCCTGTCTAGACAGGGAAACTCCGTCGATATTGTTCCGTATAGGTACTGTTAGTATCGCCCTGCTCTCTCTGCTGTACTACTAACGCAACACTAATAACAGCAGCGTTAGGATTACGTACTTGATATTACTTCATTTCAACTTTTTAAACATTAATACAGCAATGTATAGCAGTTTTAAAACCATCATTTGGTTCTACAATTTCAAATATAGAATTAAAACAATTTTCTGGTAAAAAATATTACATACGTTGTGGGGGTACCTAGATACTTTATCGCTCGTCTGAATTCTTGACACATCGGTTCCAATTTTGAAAATGACAATTAAATTTAAAACCGTTCATTGAACCAGAGTTACAAACAGACACGCAAACCGTAATCGGCAATTTTATATAGCAGCCCTTTTTAAAACAATTGGATGGCTCCTTTGACATCTGACTTTAATTATAACCATAGAAATTTAAATGGAATATAATTTCAAATATGGAATAAAATTCTGATTTAAAAATAGTTCGTACATTTATAGGTAGGTACCTACCCACTTTAGTGATTGTCTGAATTTTTAACTTATCAATTCCAATTTTGAAATTAACAGCTAAATTCTTCTTGATTTTAAACCATAGAGATTTAAACGAAATGTTTTCAAATATAGAATTTTCTGGTTAAAAAATATTACCTACGTATATTATAGGTAAAGTACCTACCCACTAGTAGTGCTTGTCTGAATTTTTTTTATCGTATCTATTCCAATTTTGAAAATGACAACTAAATTCAAGACAGATTAGAATTACCCACCTAGGTACCTCTACAACACAGCCGAAATTAAAAAAATCATTTTCTGTCCTTGTTCTATCGGTATTACAATGAAAGATGCTCCGAGGAGCTAGCATCATTGATACCCTCGGCACCGGTGCATAGTTGGGAAACTTGCGCCCACCATATGTACACGGTTGACATTTGTCACATGAGAACATGTCGTTTCTACGAATCGTTCTTGAGTTTCCTCCCTCCTGCAACATGGGTCTCTTCAAGACCCCTTTTCACCCCTTCCTCTCCCCAAAAAGACCCTCCACACAGCATCTTCAAAGATATTAAAAAAAATCAATATGTAACATTTTTGACCACCGAATCCAGTTCTGGTCTTCTAGGTTACTACTGTACAGATATGCAAGAATTCTCCAATAAGTACTGTTCATTTTTACTCGATTTTTCATTGATTCCGATTTCAGTATTTTGGTCTTGCTAATTCATACTAACCCTATACCTTTATTGATAGTGCTCCAAGTATGAATCTATTCCCACCGTTCAGTCCTCTCATCACTGCACAAGCAACGTTTCCCACATGATGAGGCAGTGAGATAATTTTAATATTGTCTGGCGTATTCGCAAGACGGGAATGTTTGTGAGCTTTTGTGTTGCTAGGCGAGTTGAACGACTTCTGAGAACGGAACGGTTTTTCAATAACTTACAAAATACAGTTTCAGATAAATATTCTCTCATACAACTAACTGCATGCGGCGAACAGTTCGATGCTCCCTGTTTCGTATTTTCAACTTTTCTATTTTTGTGAAATATCGATCGACCAGTTGAATAGTCGGCCATCTCCAAATACAATTTTTTGACAATACATTCGAATGTTCACCATAAACCGAATATTATTTATCTACACGTGTAAGTGTTTTACTTATTAAATATGCTATAATTGCTATAAAATAAACACCGCGAGGCATAACTTTCTGGTACATCAGTACGACATTATGAAATATCTTACCAGTGACCCAGAAAACATCAATATTTTGTTTAATACACTATTACAAGTTTTAGTGCAGTATAATACCTACCAGATAGAGTAGTACACTTTTACATAGTATAACTGCATACCTACTACATGCTACAAATTTAGATTTTTCGGAGATGTTTGATTAATCAACTGGACGACCGATATCGTCGTAAGAGCTCTTGTTTTTAGTTTTTTTTATAGTTAAATGCATTTTAAACCAATCCCACGATTGAAACCAGAGAGAGAAATGCATTTCAACGCTCCATAGCTCATGGTGCAAAAGATGTTTTGTCCACCAATGTTTGCAAATTTTATTAAACCAAAACTCTTCGATTTTTATTTTAAATTATTAACATCTGCAAACTCAATCTCGTCCTCTGAATGATAATAAAACCATGTCAATCGTCTACTTGATTAGTCAGACATCTCCGAAAGATCGAAATTTTAGTTGAGTATGCAGTTAATTATATGTAAAAGTGTACCTTCTATCTGGTACAATTCTCAGACTACTCAAAAATGCCGCCAAATCAATTATAATACACAAAAAACATCTAGTGAATTAAACAATGTTGATGTTTTCTGGATCACACTAGATACCAGATCGTTATGCCTCCCTGTATTATTTTATAGCATATTTAATTTGTAAAACGCAGACATTGAATAAATCATATTTGATTTATGGATAAGCATTCAAATATCGCTTTTCTTATTATCTCAAAACTTAGTATTTGGAGATGTCTTACTAATGAACTGGACGTTGAAGCAAGAAGTGTGTGTCAAGACAGAGGTGTTTGACGGTCTATCCTTTCTGCCTACCCCTGCTGTAAGGTAGTTAGTTGTTGGTTAATTTGAAAGTAATATAATAACGTTTAAGTACTAATTTCGATATACCTAGGTTATTACGAAGCAAATAGTGTCCTAAGACAGCTGTCTATCCGCTCTTCCTACAAACACTTCCAAGGATTGTTGGTTAATTTGTGTTGCAACTCTTAATGCCCCAATTTAAAAAAAAAACCACAATTGAAATGCATTTTTTAAATCTCAACAATAGTCTTCAAATTGGATATGCTTGAATATGTACATTGTAGAATCTCTGCTCTCTCCTTCAGGTAAAGTGACGTCACACTTGTTATTGTGACAGTACTCGGAAGTGACGCCATATACCTCGGCCCACTCCGCCTTTGAGTAATAAACATATAGCGTTAATAATACTATATATATCTGTGACCATATGGCGTGCTGAATGTTGTTTTATTCAGTGGGAGCCGAATAAACAAGTGACGAACAATTCGTCATCATCTGTCGCCATGATGGTCATCGCGTCATCTAGTCAAATGTAGTAACCGTCTAGGTACCATTACCTTTTCAGCCACACAACCTTCTACCATCCCCTCCAGCCTCACAACCTTTTATCATCTTCTACAATTCCCTTTAGCTTCACAACCTTCTTCTACAATTTTCTTCAGCCCATAACCTTCTCCACCATTCCCTTTAGCCCCACAACCCTCCACAATAATTGGGGGTGCCATATTCCCACTGACTCAAATTATAAGAGAGAAATTGGTACTCTATTAATCAAATTATTGTACTTATTATTATTTAAAGAATATATATAGACATGCGGAAAAGTCAATGGATGTCGCATATAAAAATAAAATGGATAAAAATTTATCCAGACACTACCTATTTAGATAGCATTTAGTTCAGGTTTGAATCTTGCAATCGTATATAAAGATAGCAGCCAATAATACTCGTATGTGCGTTAAGAAAATGAAGATAATGTTGGTAGTTCGTAGTCGAAGTATGATACAGTTAAAAGTGACCGAATTTGATATAGAAACCTTAGCTCAATTGGTAGAGTTGTTGCCATTAAAGCAGAAGGTCCTGGGTTCGAGTCCCAGAGGTGCCAATATCTTTTCTAATTTCGCTAATATTGTCTTCATTTAATTATATAATTATAAGTATTTGATTCACTTGATCGTGCCATCTCTTCCTTGGGACGAGCGTCCCCGACGTCGTACCATTCACTTTTTACAATCGTTCATCCACTCTACATGCTCAAATCATCGTATCAAGTATGTAGTCATGTCAAAAATTTGAATGATTTTGAAAATGAAAATTTGAAAAAATTTAAACACGAGGGGACGTATGTGGCGATGTATGAATGTGATTGAAGCGAGGAGTGTGCGCCAAGGCAGAGTTTGGCGATCAATCCTTTCTGCCCACCCCTGTGGAAAAACGGCGTGATGTTTAGACGGTCTATGTAATAATATAGCTCAATAATTTGTTCGTAATCTCTTTGAAGTGTGATTTTTTAAGTGAACAGAGTATGTACTTCCCAACCACCATCTTGCAAGAATTATGAAACGTTTTAATCTCCTTTAAAATGTTATTTAAAAGCACGCCCTTAGCGCGAAAATTACGTAATTTTTTTTTACCGCTGTTGCTAGCTCGATCTATATGGACCTCGAATATTATATTGTACATGTCGACTGGCCCACGTAAATTGGGCTGTCTGACCCCGAGTGTCGCCAGAATCGGCGATCAAAGGCGTGGTCCCTTGTCTGCCGCATTTTCCTCTTCCCCTGGCAACGCCGGGTGTCCTTTTTTTTTCGACCGCGCCCTTTTGCAATCGCCTATCGACAGATATAGGAATAAAATTTCCATTTCTATCTGAGAGCGGTTAACATATTTTTTTAAATATTTTATTTCAGTATTTTATGCTTTCCCTGGCAACGCCGGTGGTTTTTTTTCGACCGCAACCTTTCGTGGTAATTATGCATACCAACGGTCATAGATATACAACGTACTCCCTATTGAAGATATTCTTCGTGTCGTCATAATGAAATTACATAATTCACAAACTAAACGTTTCTTGTAATTGTTAGCCATCGTGTATTGATTCGAATAGCCTTTCCACTCCTCAATTTCATGACATATTGGGAATAACTTAGTTCCACTGGCTCCTGACAGTTGGGACTGTAGTTTGGTATTCACATTAAAAAATAAAAACACCAACATATCAGTATGACAAAGTTCTAACCTCAAGTTTGCTTGAATGCAAGCAAAAATTGTCTGCAAACTTTGGCATCTCATATTAAATCAAGGTAGAGTCAATTAAGAATAGAACCCTGACAAAACCAAATGATCTTCCGTCAGGAATCTTGTTGTTATTTTGTCTTTACACTATTACATTTTAATTCCTTTTAAAGTCCAAATCCCACACATTGTCTGTACAATGGCGACAGTCGACGCGGTAATGATACCCAACAAGGTTCGACCACTTAACTGTATGTAGCAATGATAATTTCTTACTATAATTCGAGTTGCACGGAACGTGGGCGAAAATAAATTGTACCCACTTTAACACACACAACTATCAACTTGTCTCTATTATCTGATGTTATCAACAATCATCATAGTAATGTGAAGATGTTCATCTCTACCTGTTAGCAGCCGAGCGGACAAGTGCGTCGGGTACTTGTCTGTTCAATCCTTTTGTAACCAAATCCTATTTTTTAATGTTTAGCTCCGTTATGATTTGAAACATGAAGAATCGAAAAATAGCCACTGTGTGACACATGTGACACTAAAAAGAGAGAAGACATAGTATAATCTGTCTCTTTGTGCGGTGCTTTGTAGCCTCCCCACTCTTTTGTCTACTTTACCCCCCACTTCTTTCACCTCTACCGCGTGTGAACTGCACCCATTTTTTTTTTACATTAGCTCCACACAGGAGACCCTGAGGAAAGAAAAATCTCTTTTATCATCTTTGGGGATGCTGTGTGGAGGGTCTTTTTTAGAAGTTCTGGGAAGGAAAAAGTGGTGCGTGTCGTGTTCAAGATTGACTGAAAATATGAATCCATCCCTCGCGATCAGTCAATCAGTCATTCCCCTCAATCAGTCACTTCCGATGCGGCCCGCCATGCAGAAGGTGAACAAACACATGCGCTACGTTATACAAACCTCCCCATGAATCCGGGACTCCTGCTAAGTTACCAAACGTGAACCACTTGGGATGGCCTATGACTATATTTTTTTAAATAAGCGGCAGTACCCGTGCCCGCTTCCCAAATTGTCTGGTTGGTTATTTATTGAAAATTTGTGCTGTAAATCAAATCTGCAAATTGAAAAGTCTCGTCTGTAGATAATTTCTAGATACCATATAATTTAGACATTTTAACTCCTAGGTCCCAAACAGAGGTCAATTTGTTTTTCTGATTCCAGATTTTCGATTGAGTTTCGTTTACATTGTCTTCATTTATTTAAATATTACAATTTGAGGTTTTTCTCATAACGTTAAAAAAAAACAAAAAAAAAAAATATTTATCCAAGACTTGCAGAAAAGTCGATAGATGTCGCATATTAAATAAAATGGATAAAGATTTATCCAGACACTATCTAGAGAGCATTTAGTTCGGGTTTGAATCTTGCAATCATACATAAAGATAGTTGCCAATAAAATATGCGTTAAAGAAAATGAAGATAATGTAGGTGGTTCTTAGTCGAAGTATGGTATAGTTAAACATGACCGAATTTCATATCGACACCGTGGCGCAGTGGTTAGCGCGTTTGCCCGGAAAGCAAGAGGTCCTGGGTTCGTGTCCCAGAGGTGTCAATATGTTTTTCTGATTTTTCTGTTTCCAGATTTTCGATTGAGTTTCGTTTATATTGTCTTCATTTATTTAAAGAAAACATCTGTTCATAAAAAAAGGAAATATTCTATTGCGCGCGAACACGCCCAGAACGCACTTCTGTAGTCATCAGCGCGTTGTATCATAAATATTTTAAAATTTATACCAGCCACGGCTGTAAAATATAATGTAAATCATATTCGTTGGACACGCGATTCGAAGGTTTGGCGTTTTTTCGCGTTGGCGACGTCCCTTCCTGCCACAGTGCCGTGCCCCGTGCCCGCATTCATTTACATTCATATCTCATTTTTAGATTGCCATTAGGCTGTCGTGTACATGGCCGACCTATTTATTCTACTTAATTGCCAGAGGATGGGCCGCCCGGGGACAATGAAACCAGAAATAATTATTTATAACCATTTAAAAAGTTGATACTGTTAGTATTTTAGCTGATTGTTGACCATCGCACCGTTGAAGAGACAGTGTTTTGGCTCTCATTTCATTCACACATCGTCCCAAAAATACGTTTCCTTACTCGATTGTACCATGTCTCCTTTCTCGATTGTACCATGTCTCCTTTAGAAGTCCCCAGACGCCGTTTCGCCGCAGGGGTAGGCGGAGAGGACGTACCGCCAAGCAACTCTGTCTTGGAACACACTCTTTGCCTCACCACATTCATACATCGTGTCATACGTACTCTTCTATTATTCTGACTTTTGGACTAGGCTCGTATACTCAAGTATCTGAATCACTTGATCGTGCCATGTGTTCCTCAAGCGTCCCCGACTTCTTCCATTCTCATTTGGGTCATGTATTCTTCTTACACTACTTTCGTCGTTCATTCGATATGCATACCCGAACCATCTGAGGATCCATTTCTAAATCGTACTCATTATGACTTGCATTTGCGGATCTCCACATTTCGTACACGATCATACGTGGTTTTACCACACATGCGCCCCAGGGATCTCATTTCAACAGCAATTTCATTGATCCCTTCGGCACCGATGCATAGTCGGGAAACACGCCAAACGCGTATCCAACATTTGTACACAGCTGACATTTGTCACATGAGAACGGGTCGTTTCTTCGACTCATTCTTATGTTCAACAGCTCGGCTGTGGAATGATTTGCCGGCCTCTGTGTTTCCTCCTTCCTACAACATGAGTTTTTTCAAGACCAATGTTCATTCCTTCCTCTCATCAAAAAGACCCTCCACACAGCATCCCAGATGACGTAGGCCCGGAGGGAAATTATTTTCCTCAGGGCCTCCTGTGTGGAGTTGATGTAAAAAAAAACAGTTTACTTCATCCTTTGCCAGTTCCATGCCTCACTGCCTTACATCAAGGTAGGTACCAGCACTCCATTGCGGACTGCTAGCTTCGCTTCAACTTGTTGTGTCATTCACACAACATGTGTATACAAACCCTTCTGTTATTTCCGACTAGAACGAATATTATTGATTTTCTCCACCTACTGTCTTGGGGCGTGGCTGATTTCTTCCTCCATTCACTTTTGGTATAATAACGCGACCCACGTTCGTCTATTATCGATTCCACAAAGTTTGTTATCGGCAGTTCTCCTGATTCTGATATTATATAAACTGAAAATCAAAACGATTATCGCTAAATATAAAAACTCCGCGAAATACATGTAGCTATCGTATGTACCTACGTAATAAATATTATATTAATTGCTTTTTTATCACAATTTCGTTGTTATCTGCCTTAACACACAGAGAACCGCGTTTCATCTTTTTTTATCTCAGATTTTTTCGCCTATTGTTACAAAATCCGTTACATTTTTATTTTTTTTATCACAAAAGTAATTTTAATTTATTGCTAAATTTGACATCAGAACATCACGCCATTTTCTCCACAATGATAGGCGGATTTTGTTCCACATTCCATCCCACCTTATTTGCATTTGAGATTTCTTATTTCATCCACTTTGCGCGTGGTAATATCATGTTATTCTCCCAACACTTCCTTATCTATGCGTCTCTTTCTTAATCTTGTCCATTTTACTTTTTCATAACTCATTCTTAATTCGATCCTTCATTGTTTTGAATTCTTTTAACCCTTCACGCTAATTTGTTCGCTTTTCGGAACAACTCATATAGGTCTCATAAAAGTCGTCGTGTTCCCTTCATATTGGTTAGAAATATGATTAAATGGCATTAGAGAGAGATTGTCAGTAATTTTAGTTAGAAAAAATGTAAAATGGGCCATTTTTAAAAGTTTTTGAAATTTGCATTAAAAATGTATATTTAAAGTTACATGCTTATTTATAATAATAAAATTTGATAGCGTATTTCATCACCTTTCAAAAACAGTTTTTAGTTTTCGGATACGTTCACAAACATTTCATTTATTTGGATTTTATTGCAAAGCGAATATATATTTACCTCCTGACAGAATACGCTCTACTTTTGAAGGGTTAAAAAACCATCGAATATGTCAACATGAAATGCATATTCAGAATTATTTATGTTTCCCCTGTATGAGCACAAATTAAAATCAATTTGTTTATCATCGGCGGCACATCTTATCTGACATCCGCGTTGCGGTAAGTTACGTACTATGTAAGTTTCAAGTGCCCCCCTCTTGCCTTATTCGTTAAATCCACTATTGGTTGGGTTAGTAACGACATTTGGTATCGACACAGCCTAGCGGATCTCTCGAGCGCATCAAGACGAAACGACCTCGAGAATGAAATCATACGGTCGCCATCGTGACGAATGACGAGGCGGTAAACCATGTACTAATCTGTTATAAGTTGAAGAGGACGCGTCATCTTGTTGTGTTCATTCTACCGGTAGTTCAATGGAAAATGCTCCGTAGATACTCTTAGACCAGGTCTAACTAGGTTCAATTTGAAGGCGGGTATGGGAGAACCATTTATTGGATAGCCAACACTTGTGCCATAGGTCGCTCATTGGTTCGCTTAGTTTAGTGATCTAGCCGAGGTATCCGGGTTCATGGGGTAAGGTTTGTCTTGGTGACAAATGAGTGCTCATCTACTGCGTGGCGGGTCGGATCGGGAGAGACTGGTTGAGGAAGACCTTTTGACCTACAGTCAGACTCTCGAACCATCGCCTTGCACCGCAGTGCGGAATATATTCATAGGTCAGTCACTTCTGGACACATTGAGCTCCAGATTCCTACCCATCCCTCATGCCTTTCCTTAAAAAGACCCTCCACACACCCCAAAGATGACAGGTCCTGAAGAATTTTTCCACTGTGTGGAGCTAATGTAAAAAAGGGAAGGATTCGTAAATCCGTCACTCCTGGACACGTTGACCCTCAGATTCCTACCCATCCTTCGTGCCTTTCTCCTTCCTTAAAAATACCCCCCACACAGCATCCCCAAAGATGACATAGGTCCTGAGGGATTTTTTCCACTGTAGGTCCGAAGCTAATGTAAAAAAAAAACCCCCACTTGATTCAACCTCACAACATGCACCAAGATAAGCACAATTTGAAGTGTAATATATGTTTTCGGTAAACAGCACCTCACTAGGCTGAGCCTGTTCCGAAAGCACCAAATCGTGGATTTTGATTAGGCAACGCTTGCCCAGATTTTGAACGCTGTTTAGAACGGGTCGTTTTTACAGCCTGCTTGCACAAACATTAGCTTCCCATCCATTCTACATATCTTCAAGATCCAGATTCAATCTTTTACAGCACCCAATGTTGACACAGAATTCATCCTGCCTATAGTTGTAATCTCGTACTAGTGCTGCATCCAAATTACGTTATCTTCAAAGGTTAACAACAACAGCTTACTTGGTTGATTAGATGAATATGACAGATTAATGTCAGGGACTCTCTTCTCCTTAACAAATGCCATTACACAGAGTAACATTAACATAGTGGGCGCTGCCATATTTAACTAATAAAAATCATAAATCATTCGTACATAAATATTTAACGACATCTAGGTATATCCCATTCATATGCTTTTAACAATGGATACCTATTTCCTTTTTACATTAAACGTTCCTTGTACTACGCGTATTGAATATACTTACTGATTAATTTACATTCGTGTATCGTCTTCAAAATAGGCACTCTTCTAAGTGATGACGTCATCGGGCGTCCCGATTTGTTCCATTCACTTTGGCGTCATATTATATTGGCACGCCTTTCATCCTACTTGTCTCAGAACAGACAATCGTCTAGGCATCAAATTGACTTTTTAAAAATCTGCCTGATACTTTGGACACGTTGCTCGCCTAACCGAGGACCCCAAACATAAAGAAACTCATTCCAAAACGAGTTTTTAATTGATTTTAGGCTTTTCAAAGTACATTATTTATCATAAAGAACCCCCTGCAAGGGTCCTCTTCCCGTCCTTGTAGGGATGAGAGAACCATGTTCATCCAGGCAGAGAGGATTATACTGGCTATACAAAACAACTCATTTGCATTCATGTATCGTCTTGAAAATAGGTACAGACATCGTCTACGAATTCAAATTGACTTTTCCAATGAACGTCTGACAATCTGCCTACAACTTACTTTGAACACGTTGCTCTTCAAACTGAGGATTCCAACTTGAAGAGACTCATTTCAATCCATTACGAAACGAGTTTTTTTTAAATAAATTTTAGGCTTTTCAAAACACATTGTCAAAAAGAACCCCCTATTGCAAGGGTCCTCTTTCGATCCTTGTGGCATACCCTACACAGTTATTTTCAGTATATGTTTTCATTCCTAGCTGTCTTCTAGTTTCTATTATTCAAAAATGGCATGTTGTCTGCCTCTAGGTCGTCATTATTAAATTTTAGGCCTCTATCTGCTATCTGTCACTATTCAACTATCTGACAATAACCCATTTTAAAATACTTTAGAATTCTGAGTGACTCCAACTTGGAGAAACTCATAGCCACTGGCCGCAGTGTTTGGCAGAATACGCAAAGGTCACCAATGCGCTGGAGTGACCAGAATCACTGGCGTCTGGTACTAGAGTGTCCTTGGCTCTCCACACAGCGCAGAACCGCTTGGAGTGGAAGAGCCTTGTCCACTATGGACATTGGGGTAGAGGTCACGATCCTCTGTAATGATGAACCGATTTTAGAAGAAGAATCTTCAATGTTTACAGACTGATTGTCATGTGTAATGCGCATATGCGATTTAGGCATGCCGTTCTACAGGCATTTTAGTGAAGCCTACATTATTGATTCCCTGTTCATCAGCGCACGCATGCAAAATTATACCAACACGAGCGGAACGCTCGTTCACTGTAGCTGACGACAGCTTCATGAGAACGGGTCGTTTCTTCGACTAGTTTTTGTGTCAAGTGCGTGGGATGCGATGCGATGCGGTTCTGTAGATGCTATCATCTGCATGCATGCAGACGATAAACATTAACGCTGATTATTAGATTAGTGGCAAAATGAACGCCAAACGGGTCTCAAGCAAGCCTGTCAACTTTCACGAAGATCGCATGTGTATTATAATGTATTGTCTGCTGATTAGATTGTGGATAGCGAAACCGGTTTATCGCCAAATCTTCCTATCTTAAAAACATCAATTATTTATTGCTATTACTCATACGTTTACCGTTATTTAAACACGTTTCTGACTGCTAAAAATGGTACGTTAAGCGTGAGTTAATTCTTGTCTAAAATTACTGTAAATGCATTTATATTGTTTCATGAACACCTCACTAGGATAACCTTCGCGCGGGTTAGTTGATGACTTTTTTAATGCAATTGTGTACCTACTTGCTGATAACAAATATACTTCAATTTGATTTATAATAATAACATTGAATTTTGTGATAGGTCATCTCAAGTGCTTTTTAAATGATTAAAATCAAGATAAAAAAATGTGACATGGTTACTAATATAAACATTACGATGACATAATATGAGAATATCATAATAAATGCACCAATCATGTGTTTTATACACGTAATAATAAATTTTGAAATTCGGTGAATTTTCAACATTTAGGTCATTGTGCTTTTTTCTACAGAAGTATGGCTGGCTTTGAATATGCTTGCAATTGAATAATTTGGAGGGCCGGCGTGGTGGAGGGGTAAGACTCTCGACTCGCAATCCACGGGTCTCGGAATCGAATCCCGTCGTGGACAAATAAATACATTTAATTCGATTAAGTTGTGTTATTTCACAAATAATTCATTAAAAATAATATATACATATAGTGTATTTGCGGCACGTTCCAGAATGGAAGATACTCTCAGTTTCGTTCTGATAGAGACCACCATTCAGATTTGAAACGTTGCTTGAAATGGCTTTAAGCCGTGTTTGGTGACCAGATCTGAATAGCCACCAGGTTCTTCCTCATATCCTTCCCCTTACTACCTTCAGCCTCACAAGATACCCCGATTGGGGATAGTGTCACTGGCTCCAGACGGGAGCGGCTGGGACTCGTGAGATATACTTATTAAAAAAAATAACTAACGAATTACGTAAAAGTGAAATTTTAATTTCGCGATACTGCATCTTAATTTAGTGATAGTATATATCCTAATTTGGTGATAGTATATCCTAATTTGGTGATAGTATATCCTAATTTCGTGATAGCATATCCTAATTTGGTGATAGTATATCCTAATTTGGTGATATTTGCATCCTAATTTCGTGATTTTAGTTTTGCCGATTTTTGTTTTAGAAATGTGCTCATTGTGGCAGCTTTTTAACGAGTTTTAAGACATTGCGACATCCAGTCTGCTAAAAAACCGACTGAAATGTAAAGTAAAAGAGATATTCTCGAACAGATACATAGATAACCTATTCCCCAGGTATATTTATTATGGTGTTGTTAACGTGTAAACTGTGGTTTTATGGCCCGAGCCAAAGGAATCCTGTTTTTCTCTACCTGACCCCGTTCATTTATTTACTCGGGTATGTGTATAAATATTGTATGAATGTACGTGTACGTATGTGTGAAGGTGTTGGTTTGTTATTTGGTATGTAAAAAGCTCGGAGCGCAGCTTTCTCCGCGAATGACAGATGGCGTTACGTCTACAACCGTCCATTATACGGATATCTAAATGCGGAAAGTTATCCATACGTTTACTAATAATAATTATTGAAAAAAATTAACTGTAGTGATTTATATAGCGCTAATTGTGTGAAATATCACCTCAGGGGAGCTTAAAAGTAATACATGAATACTTTCGTAACTGTAAAGGCCAATGTTTTCCGGGTCACCAGCATAGAGATTTATATATATCAATGGTCACCAGTAGGATATTTCATAATGTCATAGTAATGTACCAGACCATTAGGCTTCCCGGTGTTATTTTATAGCATCTCTACATATTATAAATTAACGTCCTCCGCCGCGTCTGTCTGTCTGTTTGCGATAAAGTCAAAAACTACTGAACGGATTTTCATGCTGTTTTCACTAATAGATAAGAGTATTCACGAGGAAGGTTTAGATGTATATAATTTGTCAAGGTTTTGTGTAAATTGGTTGAAATATATAATATAATAAGAAGAATGTCTGTAAGTGGTGAACGAACGGGCTGGAAAGCTTGCGGTGTGGATTTGATTTGTACGCAAATATACATTATGCCGAGGTTGATGAATATGTGAAACACAGACGGTGTAAATAATAATTATGGAGAGCATGAGAGAGAGGTAATAAACTGATAGAAAGTGGATAAAGCAAGGAGTGTGCTAAGACATGTTTAGCGTTCTACCCCTGCTGAGAGGTAGTTCATAGTTAATTTGACAATAATAAAGTCAAAGTCCAAAATTCGATACAGGTTACATGTTTCATAACAGAAAAGTAATTTATGTATGTTTAAAGACTATTTGGAGATGTTTGACTAATCAACTGGACGGTCGTTTCACTACTGCTGAAATAGATCTATCTAATATATATAGGAGTTTAATGTCTCATTGGTGACGTCTTGGTTTCTTTCAAATTTGTATAGAATTGTTTTCTAATGACATTATCTGTACGGTGACCGCACTACAGTATTATACTACACAAGTGCTTGTCAACAAGAATAATATTATATGGTAGCCAGGTGATGTCACCGCCCGTTGAAGCACTGCTATTATTAGTTCCACGTCTTTTACCGCTTCATTCATATCAGATTAAACAAACTATCTTCATACAAACATACGTGGATTCATATTATGTTTTACAATCGGACGGATTATTAGAGATTATTGGCTATTATAGATGATCGCTCCGTTCAAAGACAACTGTTCTAAATTCCCAAATGGTGACAAGGTCTGATTAGCCAGGTAAAATAGTTTCACCATTGTAATGTTAGCTTATACACTGGTTTCTTCGGACAGTGATAGTAACTAAAATTACTAACTAAACTAACTAACTAACCATCACGCCGTTTCCCCGCAAGGGTAGGCAGAGAGGACGGACCGCCAAACAACTCGGTCTTGGCACACACTCTTTGCCTCACTCACATTCATACATCGTCTCATACATTCTCTTCTATTATTCTGACTTTTGACATGACCCGACTCAAGTATCTGATTAACTTGATCGTGCCATGTCTTCCTCGAGCGTCCCCGACTTTTTCTACCATTCACATTCGCGTCGTATATTCTTCTTACACTACTTCCTTCGTTCATTCGCTCTACATGCCCAAACCATCTGAGGGTCCCTTTC
Organism: Limnephilus rhombicus; assembly: GCA_929108145.2. Classification (NCBI taxonomy): domain Eukaryota; kingdom Metazoa; phylum Arthropoda; class Insecta; order Trichoptera; family Limnephilidae; genus Limnephilus; species Limnephilus rhombicus. The sequence goes on along the minus strand of OV815289.1, from coordinate 8,723,054 downwards.
TTAATCTTACTCATTATGCCTACATCAGCCTTACATTCTTTGCGGATATCCACATTTCTCACATCCTTTCTCTGCCAGTTCCATGCCTCACTGCCATACATCAGGGTAGGTACCAGGACTCCATTGTGGACTGCTGATTACGAAAAAAAAAAACACATCATATTTTGATAGCACAAGATGAGATATAAAGCGCGGTGTTCTATTTCTGGCATTTTTGGTATCATATTTCTTACTATGATAATAAAGGAAACACAACGATTTAAATGAGACCTATATGAGTTGTTCCGAAAAGCGAACAAATTAACCCGGCGGGTTAATGGGTCTTCGGTCCCTTTCTATAAAAAATCAATGATGAATTTTGTTCTGAAAACTTTTATGATAAATTTAATTATTAGTATTACATATTTTATTACCAATATTCTATTACTAGCTCTATCTTTGGATTCACTCTAAATCCGCACTATTATCAGAATTAAGATTAAAAAAACCTGATATCACAAGGTTTGTTTTGCGGCCGGTCGATTTGTCACAACATAGCAACACTAATAATGCATATTTTCCTAGAAAAACAATCTATGTCGAACAATTTCATAATAATACATGATGTCACTCAAATTCTGCGTTATCTCAACTTGTATAGAAAAATTATTTTCCTGTAATTTAACAATTCTTTTTTATTTTTATTAAATTGCATGATTTCATGTGAAAATTTTGTGGTAATTGTGTTAAATAAAACGACTGTTCATTTATTTAAGCAATTGTACAATTTTATTTTATGACATCATTGTCAGATGATTGTATTTGGTTGGTAGAATAATAATTTGATAATTTGATGTTGCTAGAATAAGTTATTCATGTTTTAAGAAACTGACACATAGCCTATTTTGTCTGTTTTGAATCTGTCTGTAGCAGCAAAATGTCTCAGCACTGTGTGCTCTGGTGTCATTAAATTTGCGGTTTTTTTTTATAGATAAAAAAATTCCAGGTGGCAAACCCGTGAAATATATAAATAGGACGTCACAGCGTAAAATGGTGTAAAAACTATCGAACTAACATCGCGTTATGAAATTTGCACAGCTTTTTTCGTCTCGTCTTTAGACTTCATCAATTTACATAATAAAATGTTTCGAATTTTAGGCCCCAGGTCCAATTCCCTGCGTGCGCATCGATTTTCATAATAATTTAATTATTTAAACTAATATAAGGTATATGTATATTTGCGGCACGTTCCAGAGTTGAAGATTTAGAATTGAAACGTTGCTTGAAATGGATTTAACCGTGTTTAGTGACTAGATCTGAATAGCCAGGAACATCCCACCTTCCTTCTCCCCACCTCTGGACAGCCTCCGTGGTCGATGGGTAAGGCTCTTGATTCTCAATACGAAGGTCGCGTGATTGAATCCCGGCGTGCGTAAATAAATTTTTATTTGATAAATTTGGGTTATTTCACAATTAAATCATTTGAAATAATATAAGGTATATTTGCGACACGTTCCAGAGTGGCAGATACTCTCAGTATCGCCCTGGTGTAAGACCACCATCCAGAACTGAAACATTGCTTTAAATGGACACCTCGTTTGGTGACGAAATACTTCCCCACCTTCCTCTTTCCCATCTCCTTCCCCTCCCCACCACCTTCAGCATCTCAAAATAACCCAAATAGGAATGCCGTAGTCTCACTAGCTCCAGACGGGAGCAGCTGGGACTCTTGTGAGGTATTCACACAAAACAAATCTTTCCCCTCCCCACTTACCTTCAGTCTCATAACATACCCCAATTATTGGGCAAGACGGGAGCAGCTGGGACTCTTGTGAGGTATTCACACAAAACAAATCTTTCCCCTCCCCACTTACCTTCAGCCTCATAACATACCCCAATTATTGGGCAAGACGGGAGCAGCTGGGACTCTTGTGAGGTATTCACACAAAACAAATCTTTCCCCTCCCCACTTACCTTCAGCCTCATAACATACCCCAATTATTGGGCATGCCATACACTCACCGACTCCAGGCGGTTAGGGGAGGTTGGGACTATTGTTGCGGTATTCACATGAAAAAAAATCTTATTTTCATCGAAGTGAGTAAAATTAGCACTTACTTTTTGGCACGCAGACACGCCCATAACAAGTCTGTCGAGATGAACATATAATCAATACAAATCATTTATTTTGTTCTATTTTAAATACGAGTTTTGGTATAAATTGTGTGAATAAATTATCTTTGAAGAATACCATATTTGGTTGCAATTCAATACTTAGAATTTCTATTCAGTAGATGATCTAATTGGTGTCACCTATATATATACATATCTCTATCACGTCATTTAGTCATTCCTTGCAGCGTTGTTTTTTAAAACATTTATAAATGATCTTTATAGGCATATTGTGGTAAATAATACGCAATCAATAAATTATGCAACAAGGTCAATCGTTGAGATATTTTCATCTCGCCGGTACTAATTAACTTGGTGACATTCAGTCGTCTCGCATATCATTAAGTTGTCAGTTTTATGATTGTGGCTTTTGAATCGATGTGATAAATCATCTGGAGCTCTGCATATTTAATATTGTGGTATAGCCCAAAGCGACTAAAACATTCTTAAAATACAAATTTTAGTTAATCCCTCAGGTTGATGTGTTGCTTTTGGGAACAACTTTTACATGTATCATAGAAATTCTTGTCTCTCTTTATTAGTGAGAAAAATTGTATAAACAGTGTTATACCACGCATTATATTCAAATTTAAAGGTTAACCTCAAAATAATTAAATTATAAATTTGCCGACCGCAATTTGTACAAAAAACTTTGTGAATTTTTTATTAATTATTTTTACATGAAACGACAAAAAAGGTGAGGTGACGCATTTGTTCTAATAGAGTGTGTTTTTTGTTTCGTAATTTTAGTTAAAAAAAAATTTAATATGTTTGAATTCAATTTTACATTTCAAAAATTATATGCTCATTTCGAATTACAACTTTTAAAGCGTATTTTATCACCTGATATGTTCAGAAATATTCAATTTGTTTTGATTTTATTGCAAAGCGGATTTTTTTTACCTTCTGATAAAATATGGCATATTCTTGAGGGAATAAAAATACAAATATCTAGTTAATAGTGTTTTTTTTAATTTTGTGATACTTCATCCTAATTTCGTGATAGTGAATCACAATTTCATATCCCAATTTCGCGGTTTTAGTCACTAATTCATTCCACAAAGCGCCTGTCTAACAATGTAAGAATTGACATGATTGGTATAAATTTAAAAAAAAACAATCTGCTAAGAATTTTCTAAACAAACTTGTATTCACACAAAAAAATATTAATATTTTCAAAATTTTATTGAATGTTATCAATTCCTCTTGACATTTGCGACAGCATTGTTTACAATGGCAGGCGCTAAGTCCATATTATTAGCTGCGAAATTCTCAGATAAATTAAACATGCGTCATTTTCACCGGCACTGAGTCACCAATGTATCAATATAATGCGGGTTGCATTCACCGCGAACGTGCAAAGTTTAAATTATCGAACGTGCATGATGCGACAGACAGACAAACAATTACTTGATAAAACTGATTGTTATTATTTATGTGTCCCGACGGGATGCGAATCTGACACCAAGAATACGCAATTATACACTTTCAATTTGATGCAGGCGTCTTGAGTTCAATCCTACATTATTGCAAAAGTATAATATTGTCGAGTTATTCGTATCTTGTTTTAGGTATATCGTTGTTTGTCTTAATTTAAAAAGTGTGTGTTTGTGCATCACCGAGATATGAGGATATTCGTGACCCTGTATTTGTAAAAGTCAGCTGACTGATTTATTAATTCAAATCTTGGTGCATTGCTATTTTGGGAGCTTGCTTCATATGCGCTAAATTTGTCACGTTTTTTTATCATATCTCACCTTTGATCTTTTTTTATCAAGCCATTAATCGAACTGACAACGGTAAAAACTTTTATTTTGTGTTATTTGTTATTTCATGCAATTCGTACGTCATTTATTCACCCATACTTGTACTTGAATCGTCTGGTGTTAAACTTTATACAGTTTACATTTTATAAAATGATGTTGTTTTTATGTTCAAGGGATCGGGGGATAAAATCCCGATGCGTGAAAGTTATTTCAGACAACCTTCTGGTGTCCATCTTTATACCGATCACATTTTATTAGACCTTTTCACTCCTAGGCCCTATACAGGTTGTCGCGGGCTCAAATCCCGGCGTTCGCAAGTATGTACATTTTATTTACGTTCCAGAGTAGAAGATACTTGCAGTGTCGCTTTATTAGAATACCACCATTCCGAATATTGCAACATTATTTGAAAAGGCTTTGGCTAGCATGTTTGGCGACCAAATCTGAATAGCCATACACTTCTCACAACATACCCCAATTGGGAATGCCGTAGTCCCACTGACTCTTGACAATTGGGATCAGTTAGGACCAGGGTTGCCAGGTCTTTTCCAAATAAATACCGAACAGCGAGCAAAAAAACATTTCGAGGTGAAATTTCCCTAGATTTCGGTGGTACCTTGTGGCAAATCAAAACCAAATCCAATCAAATTACTCGAAAAATCACATTTACGCAAGTACAAGTACGTAGTAACCTGATGTGTAACACTAATCCTCGAAATGGCTCGAAAACAGTAAGGATGCTACCCAACATCGATTGCCGATTGCGTCAAATCTGACAGTTGAATCGTTTATTAGGGAGAAAAATTGATCAGAAAAAAATACCGAACCGTCCATACTTCGGTATTTTTGTCATACCGAACATGGTGCTAAAATACCGAACGGTTCGATAGAATACCGAACACCTGGCAACCCTGGTTGGGACTCTAGCTGGGAACAACTCGGAGAAATGGTCGTCTCTTTTACTATCATAGTGATAAATATGATATAAACAGAAAAAAAAAGTTGTCATTTTTTATATTAAATTATCTTTGCACAAAACTACAAAATGGTATAGTGACAATAACGTTAATAATATATTTGTTTAATCAGTTTATTTTAGTTAGAAAAAACGTAAGGTGGGCCATTTTAAAAACTTTTACGATTGCATTCAAAATTTAAATATAAAAAAAATATGATAAAATTTGAAAAACAAACCTTTCAAAAACAGTTTTTAGTTTTCGGTTATGTTCAGAAATGTTCGAATTTTATTGCAAAGTGGAAATATATAATTTGACAGTATGACAGAATTTGCTCGAGACCTGAGGGGCTAGCGCTTTATTGCCATAAAAAATAAAGGAATAATTTATTTATTTGATAATTTTTCATCAATAGAGAAGAATATTGAGCAAAAACCTTCATCGATTTGTCAGTGATTCAATGCCATTTATAAATAATAAAACCTCGATCGTTGCATATTATAGTTTTTGTAAGCCGAGTCGGCATCGAACCAAATCCCACGCCGTGGAAAGCGAGTCCGCTCACGCAGAAGAAATCTGCCGACTCTCTCGCCTTTTCTTCACAGCTAGAGCAGGTAGGTTGTCAGTAGTTAGCCAGGTTGGTACTGCAGTAGCGTGGGCGGGTGCCGAGTATGGTCTGAATGTCGCTCGCTTTATCGTAGGCGTTAGAAGCAATCATCAACAGCCGTCCCTTCGCTTTTACTCTAGCCAAACAAGGGCCTCAAGTGAGGGACAAATTACGTCACTCAACTAATTAAAGAGGAAATGTGGGTAATAGGTATATTATAAAACTGTCAATTTTCCTTGACCCCTCCAATACTGAGCGACAGGGTCAACTGCTACTCCGGCTAAATAACATAGTCAAAATCGAGGGTTTTCTATTCCACATTGGAATCAAAATGCGTTGTCAAATTTGTATTCTGAGCTTATAATATGTTTATGACGTTCAAACTAAGCAATTTTAATATATTTTTTTTTAAACTGAAACTACCTTAGCACTTTAAAACGGCAGAAAATGGCTTTCGTATTGTTAAAAATTGGCTTAATGTTCACATATTAACCCTGAATACAGACAAAACTAAATTCCTAACATTTCGAATTTCAAATAAGTTCTTGCCTTCACAACAAAGCCTTAAACTCCACAGCTGTAACCCCCTATTAACTCCATGTACCTGTCCTTCTATAAGTAGAGTTGACAGTATTAAATATCTTGGTATTCAAATAGATGATCTTCTTAAATGGAACGTACATGTTACAAACCTAACGACAAAACTGAGGAAACTCGTCTATTTTTTTAAAAATGTTAGAGATATTTTAAATAGAAAACAACTGAAACAAGTTTACTGTGCTCTTATACAATCATCACTTGAATATGGTATTATCAGCTGGGGTAGTGCCACAAATACTTGCCTAGAGCCTTTATTCAAAAACTAATTTTGAAGGTTATTCTTAAAGTCCCGTTGAGAACAAGCACTGATTTTATTTTTAAGACACTAAATGTTCCGAACCTGCAAAAATTGTATTCAAAAAATATCCTGCTTCATCAATTTAAAAATACACACATGTTTGAAGAACGAATGAACACAAGAGCCTTAAGAGAGTCAAATGTAAAATCTTTCAACATCCCAGTTTGTCAAACTTCTTATGGGCAAAGAAGTTTTAAATATAATGCAACAAAGCTGTTCAATTCTCTACCTCCTGAAATTAGAAACACGCAAACCAAAAGTACATTTAAAAGTAAAATCATTGATCACCTCAAATAAACATATCCATCACAAGTATTTAAAAACAGACTTACCTTTATACCTACTGTGTGTATATATGTAACCATGTACCTACTGCAATCTTCTTATATATATGTAACATACTTGAATTGTATATTTAAAGAAAAAAAATTATATTAACCTGCCATTTTCATAATATTACTACAAAATCTTAGATAACCACTCTGTAAATTGCCATCTCAACACAGGCGTTTCACACCTAGTGAGATGGGCAATACGTCATTTTATAACCAAATGTAATATGAAAATAATTAAATAAAAAATAAAAAAACTGTTGTGATTTGAAACTCGATGAAACGGTAACGAGCGACACTAAAAAGAGAAACACTAACTAACTTACCATCACGCCGTTTCTCCGCAGGGGTAGGCAGACAGGACGTAGCGCCAAACAACTCTGCCTTGGCACACACTCACTTTGCCTCACTCACATTCTTACATCGTCTCATACATGCTCTTCTATTATTCTAACTTTTGACATGGTCCGACTCAAGTGTCTGATTCACTTGATCGTGCCGTGTCTTCCTCGGGCGTCCCCTGCGTCTTCTTCCATCCACATTTGCGTCATATATTCTTCTCACACTATTTTCTTCTTTCATTCGCTCTACATGCCCAAACCTGGGGCTCCCTTTCTTAATCTTACTCATTATTATGCTTACATCAGCCTTACATTCTTTGCGGATATCCACATTTCTCACACGATCATACATGGTTTTACCACACATTCGCCTCAGGGATCTCATTTCAACAGCATTCAGTTTACTTTCATCCTTCCTCTGCCATACATCAGGGTAGGTACCAGGACTCCAATGTGGACCGCTAGCTTCGCTTCTTTTGACATTTTTTATTTTATTAGCATCAACGGCATTCAGTCCTCCACTATTACCGTTAGAGACATTATATTCTTTAATTATATACTTCAACCAATTTACACAAAAGCTTGACAAATTATATAATCTAAACCTTCCTCATGAATCACTCTCTCTATTGGTGAAAACCGCATAAAAATCCGTTCAGTAGTTTTTGAATAATAGACAGACGCAGCGGAGGAATTTAATTTATAATATGTAGAGATTACTACAAGAACTCATAGGTACATCTGTCAGGGCCACGCTAAAGAATGGCTGTAAAAACATGACGCTATTACAACGGTTTTCAAATTCAAATATTCTTCCGTTTGAAATTCTAGTTACAAGATAACAACAATGCTAGATTCAAACTACCAACACGTATAAACTGGTTTTTCTATCTAGCGTGGTGTTAAAGTTTGCAGCTGTTCAAACGGAGCCCTTTGATTGGTCGAGATTAGAGAATAGTCGTGTCCATAATAAAACGCGGGAAACACATTTATAATAATTTGGCGGGAAGCTATGTCGTTGACTTCTCCCTTTCCCGCCACAAATATAATATATACTTTAGCCGCCATTTTGGTTTGCAGGATGAGGTGTAGGTGTAAGTGATGTCATTGTTAGGTTAGATGAAATAAAATTGTTGTTAATCTAACTAATAGTGAAAAAAATCACGATTTTGAGATAATTTTGTTAGATGATATTTCGCTACAAATTGCTCTGTATAAATTAAACATGATTTTTTAAACTTAACCTAACTAATAACGTAAAACTAACGGTAATTGGGTCATATTCAAGACAATCTGAAATTATTAAGAGAAAGAGAGGGTCGCTTAGATTGTTGGAACCTGCCCATGTGTAGATCAGAGAAGCCATGAAGTAGGTATCACCTTTAATCGAAACATTATTTTATTTTGGAATTTTTTGACAGTTTTCTTTTTTTTTAAGTTTATCAACTAAATACATGTACTTAATTATATTATAAAGAAAATTGTAACATTTTCAGCTTCAAAATACTACTCATTATAATATGCCGTGATTTTTCACGGGTTTGCTGCGCTTGTTGGAATAAATAATATCTAACTAACTAACCATCACGCCGTTTCCCCGCAGGGGTAGGCAGAGAGGACGGACCGCCAAACAACTCGGTCTTGGCACACACTCTTTGCCTCACTCACAGTCATACATCGTCTCATACATTCTCTTCTATTATTCTGACTTTTGACATGACCCGACTCAAGTATCTGATTCACTTGATCGTGCCATGTCTTCCTCGGGCGTCCCCGACTTCTTCTACCATTCACATTCGCGTCGTATATTCTTCTTACACTACTTCCTTCGTTCATTCGCTCTACATGCCCAAACCATCTGAGGGTCCCTTTCTTAATCTTACTCATTATGCTTACATCAGCCTTACATTCTTTGCGGATATCCACATTTCTCACACGATCATACATTGTTTTACCACACATACGTCTCAGGGATCTCATTTCAACAGCATTCAGTTTACTTTCATCCTTCCTCTGCCAGTTCCATGCCTCACTGCCATACATCAGGGTAGGTACCAGGACTCCATTGTGGACTGCTAGCTTCGCTTTTTTTGACAGTTTTTTTATTAGCGCCAACGGCATTCAGTCCACCATTAATGGAGTTACCGGCATTCACCCTTCTTTCAATATCTCTTTCAGCCTTCCCATCTCTCGTAAACATACTAACAAACATACATACATCTCGTAAACATAAATAATATCAGTGAAATGAAAACACATTTGAAAGATTTACGTAAAGTCTTTTTATACTTTTGATAACAGAGCCCATTATTTGTGTAAAAAACATTCTTATCGCTGCTTAGATATGTCAAATTCCTAAACTTGAGACTCGGTCGACGCGAAAATATAATATAAAATAGCATCGTTGGTTGTGTACGAATTGTATAGGAGGCGCCGTTCAAGGCCTAAAGTATTTATTATCGAGCAAACAACGTTCACAAAATGCCGGCCGGCAAAACATCGGCTGACATCGGCAACCATCGGGCGATACCGGCGCCGGCCTGTGTCTGTATGTTGGCACTCTACTATAATCGTGACCAGCACACACACATACAAAATACTGCCGGCGGTGACGTCACATAAACAGGGTTACGCACTTTCTCCCTGCTAGCAAAATGTGTTTTATATTTTTCACATTTGTTAAACAAGCTTTTGTATGGTAAACGCATGTTTATCAGGCATGCAAAATTAAAAAAAAACTTTATATTATCAAGACCCTTTTTTCAAGTGAAAACTTCTTCACCGTTGTGATTTCAAACTCGATGAAACGAAAAATAGCGACACAAAAAAGTGACAAATACATGCATCTATTAGATTTAGCCTGCGAGAGATTGAGATAGTATAATCGGTCCCCCCTTTGTGCGGTGCTTCGTAGCCTCCCCACTCTTTTCTAAAAGTTTTCTGAAGGTTTCACTTCTACTGCATGTGAACTGCAAACATTTTAAAATTAATTCTGCTGTGTAATTATTATGCGTGATAGCTGTTTCGCATTCCGATTCATTGTATTTCACGGCAAAATTTGTTTATAATTTAAAAAAATATATATATTTTTATTGTTCCTTCGCTAAAAACAATAAGTAGGCATAATCAAAACAAAAGGCTGTTTCTCAGTAACGCTTCGCAAGATTATCACCACGGGAAGCGTTTACACTATGCATCAAAATAAACTATTCTATTTATGTTTTGTTGGAATAATTCCAATTGCGCCGCCTATAATTTAAGTGTTAATGTGTTCCATAGTCCAGTTGAAACTTCTATTCCCACATCGTTTTTTGAATGTATTTTGTACATGAACTGTGATTTTAAAATATAATCAATTCTTTTCTAGTTTTTGGCAACCCTGTTTGTCTGCCGGTTCGGCCATGGACGTGTCCTCACGGCCATTCTCATTTTGCATACTAAATTCCGCACAACTAATTTAGAAAACTTTTTATTTTATTATTTACCATACTTAGAGTCAAATCAAATCGACTCCAGCCAGAAGCACAGCATGCAAATCATGTCTTCAACGACATTAATTCCCAATAATTATATTCAAAATATTTTACGGTTTATTATTCATATTCAATTATGACAAGACATGCTCAAAAATCATTAAATTTTAACATTCGTTCGTTTTCATGTTTAGCAGACCATTAAAAATAACAAATTTATTAACATGCCATCTTTTTAAATTCCTAAAATTAAACTACCTTATATCACGCTGTGGGAGTAGGCCGAGAGGGTAGACTGCCACACAAACTGTATTGGCACACTCTCTCCTTGCTTCAATCATGTTGTTTAAATTCTTCATCATTACATAGTATAAAATGAAGTCGCTCAAAATGTATGTGCGCGTTAATCTTTTAAACTACGCAACGGATTTTCATACGGTTTTCGCCAATAGATAAGAGTGATTGAAGAGGAATGTTTATATGTATAATACATGTAAATTATATTAGAGAAAATCCGAGAAATTCAAAGAAAACACATTTTTGTGCGATTTAAAACGGCTGGCGGGCCGTACTATACTCGCTTTTGAAATTCGTTCTACGGAAGAAATTGGAAAATAGATGTCCTAGAGTAAGTAGGTATTTGATTTGAATTATTTTATTTGATGAAGTCGCTCAAAATGTATGTGCGCATAGATCTTTTAAACTACGCAACGGATATTCATGCGGTTTTCACCAATAGATAGAGTGATTCAAGAGGAAGGTTTATATGTATAAAAACATGCTTATTATAGTAGAGAATAGTCGAGACATTCAAATATTCAATTCAGGCAGCGGGCAGCTGGCAAGCGGGTAGTGTGGATTTTATAAAGGTTGGGTAATGGCGTTGTGTTTCGTTAGCCACAGCAACGTGTGTATAAAACATTGTTTTTTATACTTGTAAATTTATCTAAATGGGTTTATGGTTAAGAGTAGTATGCAACCATCAAAGCAATAAATTGGAAACAAAATTAAAACACTATTCAATACATTCTATACATCTAATAATCATTGTTATAGTTCACGCCAAACTTTAATACCGACCTGAATTTGATATAAAAATCGTTGCAATAGGTGAGTTTAAAGTCTGAATAGTGGCATTTTGCCTCATCTTTCTTTGTTGTACATATGTTTTATGCATCGTAAAATCAGTAACGGAATGTACCTGCACGTGTATCAAGTTCAGGTCAGAATTTAAGTTTGTCGGGTATTGTACTGCTTGACATTCCCATCTCTGCACTTGGCCGTAAAAGGAACTAACCAACTTTTTTAAATACAATTTTTTAAAAGAAAAACTCTCATTTTATAACTTTTGAAGGTTATTCCGATCAATGTAATATATATCATTGAAGAAGAAGACAACAATAATAATCTAAACGAAATAATGAAACAGAACAAGACACAGTAAAAGACGATGGTCGCAACTGGGACCCGAACCCAGATCTCAAAGACCCAGACAAATATGACAGTTTGACAGAAGGTGGCAATAGCGCAATTGGTTAACGCGCACGTCCCGGTTAGACGAGAGGTCTGGGTTTGAGTCCCAGTTGTGACCATCGTCTTTTTCTGTGTCTTGTTCTGTTTCATTATATTTCATTTAGATTATTGTTATCTTCTTCAATGATGTATTACAATTTTTTATGTTCGCTAATTCTATTATAATCATGCTCATGGACACATAAGTTTGTCAAATTGTCCACCAATAATTTCTTACATTGTGAATTTTTATTTCTGTTTTTTGAAAGCAGCTAAATTTGAGATTTTAGAAATAAAACATAACGTAGGAAATAAACATTTGAAAAAATAAACCATGATTTCATTTTGATAATTTGCCAGCAACTGGACATAACTCCTTCACTATTTTTAGAAACTACTGTAATAATTTGAAAACCACCGTATTTAGGTTTTAATTGTGCATCATCTGTCATAATAGACTGGTGTCACGTGTTGATCTCTGCTACCAATTGGCAATTCCTGTAATATAATAATGTATCTAATGGCGTTTGTGTTTTATTGTTACAGTTCTGGGAAATCATCTCCGATGAGCATGGCATCGACAAGACTGGTCACTACCACGGAGATAATGATATGCAACTGGAGAGGATTGATGTCTATTACAATGAGGCCGCTGCAGGTACATACCACCCCATCTTACCCCAACCTAACCCAACCAACAGTCATATCCATAGCTTCCCTATTGTCTAAATTAAGTGACAACATGCCCACTTTCATAATCTTAAATTCTGACTATCCAAAATCCTCAATTTTCCAACTATTTTAAACTTCCTGACTGTCCCTCTACTCAGAATGTCCAAAATTATCTGATTGTTCTGTCTTAAACCCTGATTCCCTGATTATTTTAAACTTCCTGACTGTCCCAACTACTTAGAATGAGTAAAATTATCTGATTGTTCATATTTTTTACCAGACTGTATGAAAACCTTGATTCCCTGACTATTTTAGACTTCCTGATTGTAGGAATTACTCAGAATGTCCAAAATTATCTAATTGTCTACAATTATTATTAACCCTGATTCTTCAACTATTTTAAATTTCCCGGTTGTCTCAACTATTGAGAATGTCCATAATTATCTGACTATCCACAATAATTACCAGATTGTCTAAAAACTGGATTCCCAGACTATTTTAAACTTTCTGATTGTCTGTCTATTGCTCCTCAGAAAGTTCAAATCATCTGACTAAAAACCCTGACTGTCCACAATTATTACTGGATTGTCTAAAATTATATGCTGACTATTGAAGTAGTATCCCTAGTATTTTAACGTGCATGAATGTTCACAATTCCTGACTTGTTCAAATTCCTGGTAAATTTAATGCTGCCCATGATTGGTACTAAAAATAGAGGAGTTTATGGATGCTGACAACTATTCAGACCTAAATAGACCTATTACTAAATACAGCTGTAGTAGTCTTCTATTGGGAATAATCTATTTTGTAATTGAAAGATAATTTTTCCCATAAAACCTTCAGCCCTAATCCTATTTAAGTGGAATTAATCGATTCTCACGATTAAACAATTGCTCTGCAAATTTTGGGGAGGCCTTGACGAAAACCAGCTTTCTGTAAAATTAAAAAAAATAATGTCAGTTTCGATTTAATACTGGCAATAAAAGTGGTAATTAATTGATTTAGTACTGCTGTGTCAATTGTGACTGTCAATTAGTGTTTAGGCCATTAAATAATTGGTAGAGAGCCCACTTGTGTCTGCTGTTTAAGCAAGTGTCTATGCCCAACATCTATTAGTCGAGTGTGTGAAGTCTCATGGTCTCTTTAAATGCATAAAAACAATGACGTCATCGTGTCGTAGCTCACCTTATCATTGTCCTACACGGGTCATTAGGCTAATCTCTCAGTTGTTGCTCTGTAACTAACGTTATGTATTTGTTTGTCCTCAGGCAAGTACGTCCCCAGGGCCGTACTAGTAGATCTGGAGCCCGGCACCATGGATGCCGTGCGAAGCAGCACCTTCGGCCAGCTCTTCCGTCCCGACAACTTCGTCTTCGGGCAGAGCGGAGCCGGCAACAACTGGGCCAAGGGACATTACACAGAGGGCGCTGAGTTGGTAGACTCAGTCCTCGACGTCGTGCGCAAAGAGTCTGAGGGCTGCGATTGCCTCCAGGGCTTCCAGCTTGCACACTCCCTGGGAGGCGGCACCGGCTCCGGAATGGGAACACTACTCATCAGCAAGATCCGCGAGGAGTACCCCGACCGCATCATGAACACCTTCTCCGTCGTGCCTTCCCCCAAGGTGTCCGACACCGTAGTAGAGCCCTACAACGCCACCCTCTCCGTTCACCAACTGGTCGAAAACACCGACGAGACTTTCTGCATCGACAACGAAGCCCTCTATGACATCTGCTTCAGAACCCTCAAGCTCTCTTCCCCCACGTACGGAGATCTCAACCATCTCGTATCCGTCACCATGTCCGGAGTCACCACCTGCCTGCGTTTCCCCGGACAGCTCAACGCCGATCTCCGCAAACTCGCCGTCAACATGGTTCCATTCCCCCGTCTCCACTTCTTCATGCCCGGATTCGCTCCCCTCACGGCCCGCGGCTCCCAGCAGTACCGCGCTCTCACCGTCCCCGAGCTCACCCAGCAGATGTTCGACGCCAAGAACATGATGACCGCGTGCGATCCCAGGCACGGACGTTACCTCACAGTCGCCGCCATCTTCCGAGGCATGATGTCCATGAAGGAGGTGGACGAGCAGATGCTCAACGTTCAGAACAAGAACTCTTCGTACTTCGTCGAATGGATTCCCAACAACGTGAAGGTAGCCGTGTGCGACATCGCGCCTAGAGGACTCAAGATGTCCGCCACCTTCATCGGCAACACGACCGCCATCCAAGAGATCTTCAAGCGCATCAGCGAGCAGTTTACCGCTATGTTCAGGCGCAAGGCTTTCTTGCATTGGTACACCGGAGAGGGCATGGATGAGATGGAATTCACTGAAGCCGAGAGCAACATGAACGACTTGGTGTCTGAATACCAACAGTACCAAGAAGCCACCGCCGATGATGATGCACAGTTCGAAGAGGAAGAAGAAGCCATCGAGGAGAACTGAGCTCATCGGTAATAACAACCAAACCAAACAACACTTTCCACTATTTATGCATCACCTCCCGGATTGGTTTTGTGAGCAAACAACACAAAAAACCAACTTCATATCAATTCAACTTAACGCTTTGTCGCTCGGCGTACATTAATCGTATAACTTTAATTTGCTAAGCGTAATAATTTTTTTAATATACATATATATCTCCATTTTGTTAATTTATACTTTCATTTATACATGATATATATTATACAACTCCTTGTGAAGCGTCCATTGGTTGTAGTTTGTTTGGTGGAAAACACAACAATTCCCAGACTTGTGCATTTAAACCGGAGACATTTTAATGTTTTATTTTATTTTAAATATTAAGGATTCTTTTTGATACAATTTAGTCCGGGAAGAGCAGAATCAAAGCATCCAGGTTTTTTTATACTTTATAATGTGTTTTATCAGATCAGGTAACAACAAGACTAGATAAATACATGTTTATTCATACCACTGCCTTTTATTTATTTATTAAAACCCCCAACTCCTGAACTCCTAGACTCCCACAGACAAGTATCTCCTCATTAACTCTGGCAATGTCTTCATAGTTAAACCGATCAACTCATGATTTGTCAGTAAAATGGGCGCTTGTGTATCTTCAGTCACTATTGCCTTGAGTAAACTGTACAGCATTCAGAAGGTAGGTAAGAATGCCATTGTTACAAGTCAGAGTTATTATGAGCATGAAGTCTTATTGTGTAGATTTTGTGGGAAAATATTAAACAAGGCTCGAAAGACAAACAAAATGATAATAATATACGGGGACATTTTTCCTTCAAGTCACCTTGGTTCTTAATTGTCCAAACAACCGTTAGAAAATTTTCAGGAAGATGAGTCGTTCAATTTCTATATCAGATATATCAAATTTCAAAAAACTGTCCCATCTCTAGCGTAAATAAAAAATAACATTTTTTATTTTTATGTAATGAATTAGAAAATTTATACATTCGAAAAGTGTTCATTTGTCAATGTATGTCTAGAAATATTTAAGTAATTTGGATAAATAAAATGGATTTTGATACTCGCTTTGTGATTTATATGGAATATAGAGGCTTTTTGCAACTGACCTGAGGAGCGTGTTTCTACACCCGCCATCTTGGCAAAATATAGAATTCCGATATAGCGGGTTTTGATAGTAACTTCTTGAATGATATAGCGGGTTTTGTTTCTCACTCGCATTTATGGTTTTTGGTCGTGATAAGGCAGGGTTTGAAACTCAATTTTAGGTTAGTCTTGTTCCTTGCAAAATGTGAACAAGATGTCATACATATATTGAAATTATAGGACTCATGTTTTTTTTTTCTTTCATGATTTCAATGAAACATTATGATTAAGATAAGCTATTTTCATAAAGGTAAAGGTCCCATTAGTTTAAATAATTCTTGTTGAGTGATTTAACTATATTTTTTTATGCTTTATTTTTAATTTTAAAGTGGAGATTGAATCTAAACTAAAATGGTCATTTGGAAAATTAAGAACTAAGGCGACATACTGGTTCAACACTGATGTATGACAGTGAGGTATAGGTCTGACAGAGAAATTATAAAAGAAGACTTGAGGGCCGGCCGTTGTTCCCAATCCTACTGATCAACTATTGAGCTGAATTTTGGCTCAACATTCAAATGCACAAATATGTTCGTCCTATTGCAACTTTCCGACCAACAGGCGAATTATGCATTACTAAACAATCTGAAGCTAGCACTCTACAATGGAGTGCTGAAACCTACCCTGATGTATGGCAGTGAGGCATGGAACTAGCACAGGAAGGATGAAAGTAAACTGAATGCTGTGGAAATGAGATCCTGAGATGTATGTGTGGTAAAACCATTTATGATTGTGTGAGGAATGTGGAAATCTGCAAAGAATGCAAGGCTGATGTAAGCGTAATGAGTAAGATTAAGAAAGGAACCCTCGGTTTTTGAGCATGTAGAGCGAATGAACGAAGAAAATAGTGAAGAAGAATATATATTGGAATTTGAATGGTGGAAGAAGTTGGGAATGCCCGGGAAAGACATTTTTTTTTACATGAATACCGCACAAGAGTCCCAACTGCTCCCGTCTGGAGCCAGTGGGACTATGGCATCCGCAATTGGGGTATGTTGTGAGGCTGAAGGTAGTGGGGAGGGGAAAAGGAAGGTGGGGAAGTACCTGGCTATTCAGATCTGGTCACCAAACACGGCTAAAGCCATTTCAAGCAATGTTTAAATTCTGAATGGTGGTCTTACATTAGGGCAATACTGAGAGTATCTTCCACTCTGGAACGTGCCGCAAATAGGAGGCGTCTACTAATATCTACAGGAATTCCAAAAACTGAAAAAATCGAACTAATATCTATGAGAACCAAAGTGTTGACGAATATATACAGCTCAAACTCCTGACTAATATCTATGAGAACCAAAGTGTTGACGAATATCTACAGCTCAAACTGCTGACTAATATCTATGAGAACCAAAGTGTTGACGAATATCTACAGCTCAAACTGCTGACTAATATCTATGAGAACCAAAGTGTTGACGAATATCTACAGCACTGGCAGAGGTTGGATTTGGAATTATGTATAGCATATTGGAATAATGTAATATTGCGTATACAGTTTAAAAAACTTAATTTATGTAAGTATGTATGTAAAAATCCCTAATAAAATAGTTTTACTTACCAATAAAACTTATATTATGTACCTAACCGCAGTACCGGATTATCCCTAGGGCAGAGTAGGCGACTGCCTGGGGGCCCCGCATCGGCTAGGGGCCCCGCGTCCCGAGAAAAAAATACTTGCTTCAATTAGTGAGCACCGAAGTTTCGGAAAAAGTCACCTTTCAAGATGTTTTAATTTTTTTTATTAGGAACATTTTCAGGTTAATAACTTTAGGTACACGCATTAAAGAAAACAACAATTTACAATAACTAGGTTATAACTCAATAAATAACTAATGTTCACATCATGCACAAATAATAAATATAAAGTCTATAATTAAAACAAATATGTAAACATAGTTGTATTTTACTTTTTTTATAGTTGTTCGTTGCTTCGCTACACCGATTTCATTTTTTTTATACTCGAAATACACTTGAATCGAGCATGAGGGCCGGTCGCTTGAAACGCTGTACCTTCGTTAGTTTTGCTCCGATTTACTTGAAATTTTGACGAAATACTCAATATACTGACATGTTTTACAATTCAGAAAAAAATTAAAACCTACCCCCCTCCCCCCCCCCCCCCCTTTAAAGTCGTGTTAAGGATTTGATCAAGGGAACAAGTGCCCCTTCAACCCCCCCCCCCCCCCCCCCCTAATGAGTCCGCCATTGGTAAAGGGGCCCCGAGACGTGCATTGCCTAGGGGCCCCGACATGGTTAATCCGGCCCTAGAAGCATTCTCAAATCCCCTTTCACATGGACTTCCCCGATCTTTTTTAGTACCATGTAAGTATGTATGTAAAAATCCCTAATATCAGACTATTGGACACATTTAACTGATTAGTCCAACCTACGCTCTGTAGATATTAGTTCAACCTACGCTCTGTAGATATTAGTCAACACTGGGACCGTCATAGATATTCGTCCGACCTTGGGGAATGTACCCATACTATGTGACACGTTTAGGGGGGGTGGGGGGTCTTCAAAATGTCACGCTCCATACAAATGAGCGGCGGGGGTTGCTTAGGTTTTTGGTCACCGGGGGGGGGGGGGGGGGGGGGGGGGGGTTAAAAATTGCAAAAAGTTGGTCACATAGTATGGGTACGTTCCCTTAGCTCTGTAGATATTAGTCAACACTCTGAAGTTCATAGATATTGGTTCAACATATGAGCTGTAGATATTTGTCCGACATACGGGCTGTAGATGTTAGTATTTGGAGTCACGCAAATATACTATATATTATTTTAAATGAATAAATTATGACATAACACAAATTAATCAAATAAAATTTATCAACCACGCCGGGATTCGATCCCGCGACCTTCGGAGTGCGAGTCAAGAGCCTTACCGCTGGACTACGCCGGCCTAGCTCCAAACAGGAGATCCTGAGGAAAAAAATTCGGTTCTGCAACTATTCATCCCGTGACAAAACATCCCCCAAAAATATCTAAGTACTAAAATCTAACCTTACCTAATATAACATAACCTAACCTAACAAAAAAATGGGACAAAAATAATACAGACATCCTATAAAGACAATAAAATTATTGTTCAAAATTAGTAAAATAGGACAAAATAAAAGAAATCTTGTGAAGTTAGGTTAGGTTTTATAAAATATTTTGTTGGGGGATGTTTTGTCTGTAGGATATTTTGTCGCAGGATGAAAACGCTCAGTACCAAAAAATTCCCTCAGGGCCCATGTCATCTTTGGGGATCCTGTGTGGAGGGTCTTTTGGGGACTGGAAGGAGATGAAGTTCTGGGAAGGAAAAAGGTGTGAGAGCTGGGTAGGAATCTGAAAGTCAATGTAACTAGGAGTGATGGAGTATGATTCCATCCCTTGCAATGCGGTGCAAGGCTGGAGAGGTCTAGGTTAAATCTTCACCATCCGATCTCTCAATATTTGCGGCAAATGCGTTGGCCGCCTAGACAAACCTCACCCCGTGAACCCGGGTTCCCCTGTTAAGTCACTAATCGCAGCGAACCACTTAGGGCGACCTATGGCAGAACCATGGATGGTTCCCGGGGTGGAGGTACACAAACCGCCTCCCGAATTGATGTTGAAAAGTGCTTTCACATAAATGAAGTATTGAATGCATTAAGTCTAAACAAACTTTAAGGCGCACAGTTTACACAGCACCAATGCTGTGCAAGTTGGTTCCCTACAGAGCATCGGAAAAATCCCGTCTGTTCGAAAGACTACTGCAAACCACCCTTTAAAATATGGAAAACAATCAAACCGATTGCCCGTTTTTTCAGAATCAATACCGGTCAGTGGCTTTGGATCCCACCAGAGCATCGCGTGTTCGGTTCCTCGGCTGGCTAAGTCGTCCATCATGACACAAGTAACGCTTTCCGCTTACTGTAAAAACTGCACATCTCGATACCTGAATGCCCTAATGAGATGTGCAGCTAATAGCACGACGAAGTGAATCAGAATAGACGAGTTTGTATGAGGCAATTGTGAATGAGGCAAATAGTATGTCAAGACAGGGTTGTTTGGCGGTCCTGTCCTCTCTGCCTACCCTTTCGGAAACGGCGTGATGGTTAGTTAGTATCATTTGAATGATCAAAAACACTCTGATTGATCGATCCAAAAGTTGAGATGTTTGTTTTGAAATTTCTGGTCTCTGTAGTGTAGCTGAACTCAATGCATTGATTTGTTATTGTAGTGTTCTGATATTTGATAGACACTAGCAGATTCTCCAACACACTTTGGATGGAGATAACTTTAGGAATAAATAGAATATGATAATAATAGAATCTGGTTCGTTATCTGCGTTTATTCATACTTTGCGTATATAATGGAATTGCGGTAGTTAACCTAACTAGGAGCTGGCTAAAATGGTTCTGCCCAGTGATAATTCAAACACACCTTCTCAGCTTCCCCGATCCCCTGCTGGAGAGCTTAGGCACTACGCTGCCTGCCATCTAGCGAATTATACCGATAGCTGATGTCACCGCCATCTGTCGCTACAAGTCGGAAGCTTTTACGAAACATCACAGTTATTAAAATAGGGCACGTGTACATGGCGTAGCAAGTTTTTGGTTTAGGGTAGGGTAAAAAATAAAAATTTAGAATAGGTACTGGAAAAATGTAGTCTGCTACAACATATTCATGCTTCAGGCTCTTTGAATACAAAGAATATGAACGGAAGAGAGAAAAACCATCCTACGAAGTGCTTTAAATTTGAAAACCTGACTCGATTGACAATACCAGAGGTCATGCATCGGCCAGCCAGGGTGGGGTAAACGCCCCACCTTGCCCCACCGTCCCTACGCCCATGCATGCGTATCTAGTCTTGGGTAAAATTCTACATTTTTCAGCATAAAAGGAAGGCAAGTATGCCATTCTTATAAGACATAATCATCGGAAAAGTAAGTTAAGGTGAAAAATCAAAACAGAGGCTGCTGTTAACAGGAATTTTAATCTTATCGTCATCTATGATAACGATAAGATTATATAGATAAGGAGTATTAATGCTTGCAGTCCAGTTTCGAATGTTAGACGACATGGCGCATCGCTTTAAGTTTCATTGGACATTTTGTGGGAAAATAAAAAACATGGGAATAAGATGTACAAAATAATAGTATAAGGGGACACTTTTACTGCTGACGTCAACCCTGATGTATGGCAGAGAGGCATGGAACCAGGTTCGCAGAAAATACGTTTAACAAGATTAACTCATACAGGCCTATTTCGAAAAAAAAATTCATCAGGCCGCTTTCAAAATTTCTAAATTTCGAAAGTGTGATGTAGCTTAAAGTCTTCTTCTTCTTTCGGATGGTGGGGGGTCAGAGGGGGACATCTAGGTCTGCGAGCTAATCTAGGACCTCAGGTGTTCCCTCTAGACTTAATCAATCCTGCCGGGGAATGAATGGAGCGGGCATTCGTTGGCCACATGTTCGGTGGTCTGCACCGCACCACATTCACACATCGCCAACTCTTTAAAGGCCCCATCTATGCATCATGTGAGCACAACGGTTATGGGAGCACCTTATTCAATAGGATATAATATTCAATAGATGGCGGTTCAGAGTTTGCGAGACAATGAGAACCCAGGCTGTCTCTCAGTGGGGTCTTGACGAGATGGGGTTTTTTGACATTGGCCGATTGCCACTCAAGCTTCCACCTATCTTCTGGGTCGAGAGGTGATCGAAGGAGTCTTCTCTTTCTGTCTAGAAGGGTTTTGAGATTTCAAGCGGCATGCCGGGTGAGAAATGACATCATCGTGCAAAGGTTTTGCCCTTTTTTGCAGCGCCTTGCATTCCCTCAGTGTTGCAATCTCTCGCCTGATATTTGGCGGGTAATTCAAATCTCCCAATAGAACATGGACTTCAAGCTACGTCACGCTTAACCCATTTTTAGCCAATCACCGTTCTACACCCTCAATTAGCTAACTTTGTTGTTAATTGTTTTTCAAAGTGGCTAAAAATCAAGAAGCCTTTAAATTAAATACAAAAAAAAATGTATGGTGATTGGATATAAGAAGACATCCAGTGAAAGCAAAATTAAAATTGAAAATGTTACTGAAATGAAGTACTTAGGAGTTATATTAGATTTCAAACTAACATTCAACAAGTATGCTGAATATACACAAAAGAAAATTGGGAAAAAAAAATCTTTTTTTGGGAAGAATTCGGCAAAAACTATCTAGTAAAACTGCAATCACTATCTACAAATCAAGTATTGCTCCACATTTTAACTATTGCTCAACTATCCTTTTCCTATGGTTACATAGAACAACAGCAGTTTCAAATTCTCGAAAACAGGGTAATGAGAATAATCATTCGCGAAATAGATTTTCAAAAGTAAACAAAATGTTAAAGGAACTGAATTGGCTAACCGTGAAAGAGATGCTGACCTTGAAATACGATGATATTTATACATAAAATAATAAACAACATTTTACCAAAATACTTCTCAAATAAAATTATATTCAACGAGGACATTCACAGACATAACTCAAGGAAATCAGGCTTTATAAAAAAAAACAAGGTGAATACGCAGAACAGTTTAGGGGGCGTTCAAGTATTATGTAACGTAATTTTTGAAGATTTTTGACCCCCCCTCCCCCACCTGTAACGCGCCGAAACCCCCCCCCCCCTAAACATTACGTAGAGCTCAAGTGACAATTTTTACCTGAAAGTCACATTTAATTTGCGCAAAGTAATGGAAAGTCGCTTAAATACCTTTTTTCTTGTTTTAATTGCGTTTGTGGTAATAAATAAAAGTTTAAGACATATTTGTAGGAGCTACATAAGACTCAATTGATTAGATATTTTGTAAACTTAAATGGACAAATTACTAAAATAAAAATTCATAAATAAATAAAGTATGTTAACAGGATGTTAATGTTCAATTAAAAAGATCATTGGTTACATATTCTAAGGAGTTCGAATGTCCCTGTAAGAGAAGAGATCTTGGGTATATGTCCTTGTTATTATAGTTAGCTTTGAAGTTAAAACTTCTTCAGCACCGTTGTGAACTCGATGAAACGGAAATGAACGACACAAAAGAGACAAACACATACATCTAAAGGATTTAGCCTGTAAGAGAATGAGATATACTAATCGGTGTCCTATCTTCTTAGCCTATCAGCCTCTTTATTCGGTGTGCGGTTACCAAGTTAAAAATAATTTTGAAACTTGGTAACAATATTATAACAAATAAACCCTACAATTATCCTAGTCCCGATACTCTGCATTTGTCTCATTCTCTCCAAGTTTAGTTTTCTGAAGATTTCGACTCCCCAATTTAAACAAGAGAAATGTTTTTCTCTTTTAAATTGGGTAGATTCATTAACAAGAAATTACTTTATTTGTAATTATTTTTAAGAACCATATATTTTCCTTATGTAAATCTGTTATATGTATGTATATTTCAAATAAATAAAAAAATTAAATTATTCGTTCAAATTTACTTGTGACGAAATTTGGTTAGTCACAGAGTGTTGAGAGAATATTTGACGCAAATGTGAAAGGTAGGAGGAGTCGGGGACACCCGAGAAAGACATGGCACGATCAAGTGAATGAGATACTAGAGTCAGGCCATGTCAAAAGTCTGAAGAGCATGTATGAGACCCTTGACTTTTGAGGAATGGACGGTCCGTTTGATAGATTCTCCTGTCTTGACAAACGGATTGCATTCTCTAGAGCAGGGGTCTCCAAACTACGGCCCGCGGGCCGTGTCCGGCCCGCCAGTGTCATCCATCCGGCCCGCGACATCTTATGGCCATTTTCATCAATCAGGCAAGCGAAAACTAATGGCAACTAAGACCTTACTCAGAAGGGGCGAATTCACCGAGAATTTTTTCGTGCGAATATATATGCTCATTGGCGAGGTACTGGGCACCAATACATTGCGTCCACAAGTATCGCGCGAAAAATACGGGCGCAAATCGTGTGTAGTTCGCCAGACTTACGTCCAGTTTACGCGGGAACTGCAGAACGAGTACACGTATCAATGGAAATGGAGCGGCAAAATTGTGACAGGGAATGGTTCCAAATGCTCGCGCGTTTCACGCTCCTTCTGGATGCAATATACGCGCGAAACGATACGTGGCAAAATCGCCCCCTGGTCTTATTGTTTTAATTGTGATTGTGATAAGGTGGATAAAAAACTCAGAACAGTTGCCAACTTAACGGATTTCACGTCATATCTGGGGGATTGGAGTGAGATTGGAGTGAAATGATTTATGAAGAAATATGATCCCTGGAAATTTTATTCTCCACTTTTTACTTTTACTCCCCCCCCCCCCGTGGACGAAAATATGGGTGTCTAGAAATTAAAACAGTTTTGGCCCTCCGAACTCACTGGAGTAGTCAATGTGGCCCTCCGGCTGAAAAGTTTGGAGACCCCTGCTCTAGAGCACAGGCGTCAGATATGTACGCTGTCTTTATTCTATCGGTATTACAATGAAAGTTGGTCAGAGGAACTAACGTAATCGATCCCTTCGGCAACGGTGCATAGTCGGGAAACATGCCAAACATATGCACGGTTCACATTTGCCACGTGAGAATGGGTCGCTTCCACGACTCGTTGAGTTCAACAGCTTGGCTGTGGAATGATTTTCCAGACTCTCCTGTGTTTCCTCCCTCCTCCAACATGGGTCTTTTCAACATCCACATTCACTCTTTCCTCTCTCTGATAAGACCCCTCCATTCATCATCTCCAAAGGTGACATAGGCTCTGAAGGAAATTATTTTCTAAAAAAAATCGAGTGCAGTTCACACGCGATAGAAGTGAAACCTTACCTACACAATCTCAAGCAAAAGGAGCCTTGAAAAGTGAGCTCATAATCAAAGCGGCCAATGCGGTAAGGTTTCATTCTATCTCATCAGGCTAAATCGTATAGACTACAGATGTATGCGTTTGTCTACTTTTAGTGTGTTTCCGTTTCATCGAGTTTAAAATCACAACGGTACAAAAGAAGTTTCATTTCAAAAAGGTACCTACCTACAAATTATTATGTTTCTGAACGTTTTGTGATAAAAAAAGTTTTGTGATAAAAAAAAACCACCTAACTAGGTATAAATATACTAGTATATTGATATTCTGCTAACTAGCACCATCTATGGCGAGTTTCTGTAATTTATCTTGGTTTCAAAAAATTAATTCCTGAAGAAGATGACGATTATTCCGAGACACGAACCTTTTCAAAAGTTTACTGCCATCTGTGGCACGACGTTGCAACCTATTTAATCAAACAAAGTTTTACTAATAGTATACATTATGTGATGTTTCGTGCAAAATCTAAGAGATGTCGCACTGTGATAGAAATCGCTTTATCGCTTGACGGCGGCCGTACACCGTATTTTCAAATAATATATTTTTTATTATTACTTATTAAAAGATATTTCACATTACTGACATATTTTCATATATATAAATGAATATAATAAAACCGCTATGGTATTATCAGATATTTAATTAGGTGGGTAGGATAACGGATGGCATCGTTGCTCACATTACAACAATGCGTATCACATTTTTTACAACTTTAGTTTTCACGAGGAATAAAAAAACCTTTTGGTTTTTATAAAAATAGCACATTTTTGAAAAAAAGGGACACTTGTAAGATGATAGAGATATAAGATGGGTAATTGCAGGTAACACGATTAATGGAGGACATGACGCCGTTTGCGCTAATAGAAAAAAACTGTCAAAAGAGGCGAAGTTAGCAGTCCACAATGGCGTATTGGTACCTACCCAGATGGCCAGGGCCGTATTATCCAAAAGGCAGTTTATGCAACTGCCTAGGAGCCCCGCATCGGCAAAACTTTTTCAAAAGGGTAAATATTCGGAACAAACGTCAACGGTTATGTAACGGGATTGTGTATGTTATCTTTGCTTTAAAAAAACAGCCTACGTTTTTGAATGGTTTGTCTGGCAAAGCAAGGTTTGTGTAGCGGGCTTATGTATATTATCTTAATTTTAAAAGTTTTATAAAAAAAGTGCGTATTAACCGTTGACGTTTGTTCCGAACTGCAAACAGAGTGATTTGACAGTGTGAAAGCAAAATTTCAATTTACGTAAATAAAATTAAAAATGTAACATTTTCAACCTCCCCGAATGCAAATTGTTGTCTTTTATGGTAAATAAGAAGAATCTAAAAGTTTTATCGAAAAAAGTGCGTATTAACCGTTGACGTTTGTTCCGAACAATTACCTTCAAAAGAAACCTTTCATATTCGACGTTAGCACTAGGGGTCGATCGTTTTAACACTTTTTATAAAACTTTGTAAAAATTGGGGTAGGTCATAACTTCGGCCCTATGGCACCAAAAATCGTCCAAAAAAGAAGTTTCGAATTGGAGTCGATCGTTTTAACACTACTTTGTAAAACTTGGGGTCGGTCATAATTTAAGCCTTACGGCACCGACCGACTGAAATTTTGGACTCCTACTAAGAATCATGGGGAGGCGTCTACTAACATCTACAGGTATTCCAAAAACTGAACAAATCGGACTAATATCTATGAGAACCAAAGTGCGTACGAATATCTACAGCTCAAACTGCTGACTAATATCTATTAGAACCAAAGTGTGGACGAATATCTACAGCTCAAACTGCTGACTAATATCTATGAGAACCAAAGTGCGTACGAATATCTACAGCTCAATTGCTGACTAATATCTATGAGAACCAAAGTGTGGACGAATATCTACAGCACTGGCAGAGGTTGGATTTGCAATTATGTATAGCATATTGGAATAACGTAATATTGCGTATGCAGTTTAAAAAACTTACTTTATGTATGTATGTATGTAAAAATCCCTAATATCCGACTATTGGACACATTTAGCTGATTGTTAAGGATTTGGGTTTTTGTTTTAACAGCTTTCTTTATTTCGAGTGCTTCTAAATTATTTAGTCTGTTACCAAGACCCCACTGAGAGACAGCCTGGGTTCTCATTGCCTCGCAAACTCTGGACTGCCATCAATAGGATAAGGTGCTCCCATAGCCGTTGTGCTCACATGATGCATAGATGGGGCCTTAAAGAGTCGGCGACGTGTGAATGCGGTGCGGTGCAGACCACCGAACATGTGGTCAACGAATGCCCGCTCCATTCATTCCCCGGCGGGATTGATGAGGCCCTAGACTGGCTCGCAGACCTAGATGTCCCCCTCTGACCCCCCACCATACGAAAGAAGAAGAAGAAGTCTGTTACCATGACCATTTCTATGGCAGTTAGGTTAGGTTAGGTTAGGTTGTGGTGCCGTGTATTTCGAAATAAATAAATATCTTTGTGTTATGACCTCCATGTTTGTTCAATAAATTATTGTCCTCGTAAACAGCAAAATACGTAATATTATGCAAAAACTTCATGTACGTACTTTAAACGTTTAAGCCTTTACGTAATTAGTAATTACGTAATTGAAGTAATTTATGCTTTTCCGTACAACCTCTTGTTCAGCTGCCCTCTGTAGATATTAGTCCAACCTACGCTCCGTAGATATTAGTCACCACTGGGACCGTCATAGATATTCGTCCGACCTTAGCTCTGTAGATATTAGTCAACACTCTGAAGTTCGTAGATATTAGTTCAATATATGAGCTGTAGATATTCGTCCGATATACAGGCTGTAGATATTAGTATCTGGAGTCAATCATGGTCTATACACGAATCAATCAAAACATCTTTCAAAAAATGAATTTTTAAACAATTCATCGTTTTACGGGCGCTTCGTCACACTTGGGGTCGGTCACAGCTTAGGCCCTATCACACAAAACTGACTGAAATTTTGGAATCTTACTAAGTATCATGGTCTGAGCCTATGGAAACAAACCGATTGAAATTTTGATCCGGATACGAATCAATTAAAAGAAGAATTTTAAAAAAATCATTGTTTTAACACTTGGGCTCGGTCGTTTTTTCGGTCATAACTTTGGCCCTATGGCACCGAACTGACTGAAATTTTGGATTTTTGCTAAGAATCATTGTTTGTACACGAATCTATAAAAAAATCTGGAATAGTAGATTTTTTTGAAAAAATCATCATTTTACCACTTGGGGTCGGTCGTTTTCGCACTTGGGGTCAGTCAAAACTTCGGCACTATGGCACCGATCCGGCTGAAATTATATATTATTAATAAGAATCATTTTTCGTACACGAATCAAATAAAAAAGTCTGCCAATAAAAGAATTTTTCAAATAATCATCGTTTTAACACTTGGGCTCGCTCATTTTAGCTCTTGTGGTCGGTCATTCTTGGGATACAAAAGTATTAAAGATGAAAGAGATCAGCGACAGTTTTAGGGAAAAGACGCAAGAGTGCAACCTAATGGAAGAGGAGAACGTGAATGCAATCTGGAAAGTGATAAAGTCGAAGATTATAACTACGGCAGAGGAAACTATAGGCAAGGAAAAACCCCAAGCACGGAAGGAATGGATAACCGATGAGATCTTAAATATGATAAAGGAAAGAAGAGAGCTCAAAAATGATAAAAGAGCTGAATCACAAGAGAAATACAAAGTGCTGCGAAACCAAATAAATAGAGAATCAAGAATAGCCAGAGAAACATTCTACCAGAATAAATGCGATGAGATAAACGACGACCTCAAGAGAGGAAATGTAGAAAGAGCTCACGCTGCGGTGAAAGACTTCTTTGGGATGAGAGTTGGAAAGGGTAATGCAATAGAAGGAGAAGACGGCAAAATACTTTTCGAACATGACGAAATAGGAGAGAGATGGAAAAGGTATCTCGAAATGCTGTACAATGGAAAGGGAAATAATGACAACGAAACATTGATAGAAAGAGAAAATGAGGTAGACGCAGATGATTTGGGAGATCCAATCACTAGAGAAGAGTTTGACCTCGCACGAAAAATCTCAAAAACGGGAAAGCACCCGGAATAGATGACGTTCCGGCTGAACTAATTAAGCCAACAGGAAAAGGAACTATAGATGCCCTGTTTAAAATGATACAGACAATTTATAAGACTGGAAAGATACCAGAGGATTCCGAGAAATGCCTAATTGTCGCAATACCAAAGAAGGCGGGCACGACGAAATGTGAACAACACAGAAGCTAAGAAGCCTAATATCCCATGCCTCAAAAATCTTGACTAATATAATTCTAAAAATAATCGAACCAAAAGTAGAGAACATCCTTTCCGGAGACCAGTTTGGCTTTAGAAGAGGTGTAGGAACCAGAGAAGCAATATTGTCACTGCGAATACTACTTGAAAAAATAATAAAAAGAAACCAAAACACATTCATCGCATTCATAGACCTGGAGAAGGCTTTCGACAAAGTTGAATGGAAAAGACTCTTCGAGATTCTGAAGAGAATTGATATCAAATATAGAGATAGACGAATAATCCAGGCGCTATACAAGAATGAGACTGCTATAATTAGATGTGAGAATGATGCAAAAGAAGCCAGTATAAGACAAGGGGTGAGACAGGGATGCTCTCTGTCACCTGTTCTTTTTAACGCTTATATACAAAGTGCGATTGATGACTTGAGAGAAAGAATGAGTCACAGAAAAGGTGTAAAGATACACGGGCAAAAGGTGGATATGATAAGGTTTGCTGACGATATTGCTATGGTTGCTGAAGGCGAAGAAGAACTGCAAGAGGCCTTAACAATCATGCAAAGCATTCTTCAAAACAATTACAACATGAAGATAAATAAAGACAAAACAAAGCTGCTGACTGTAGGCCGAACGCAACATCAGATAAGAATAGAGATGTCAGGAGTTCCACTAAAGAACACCAAGGAGTTTGTCTACCTCGGGAGCAAAATAACATGGGACGGTCGGTCTAAGAGCGAGGTCGACAGCCGTATACACCAGGCTAGGCTTGCATTCAATAAAAGGTCGAAAATAATAGACTCGAATAATATAGACCTAAAACTGAGAATACTCCTCATCAAGACCTATGTATGGAGTATCTTGATGTACGGCTGCGAAAAATGGTGCCTATCCGAAAGAGAAACGGAGACTAGAGGCTTTTGAGATGTGGTCCTATAGAAGACTATTAGGAATTTCCTGGAGAGACCACATCACAAATGAGGAGGTTCTCCAAAGAATAGAAGGAGGAAGGCACCTGCTCAGGACCTTGTCGGCCATGTAATAAGACAAGAAGGCCTCTTGCATGCCATAATGGAGGGTATGACCGAGAGGACAAACGCTAGGGGACGCCCACGCCGTTATGCCTCCTGCTGAAGTTCTGTCTGAACGAGTACCTGGTGCCTACCGGTGCAGTCGGCCCTAACTCTGGGCACTGCCAAGGCACCGCTCAGGCAGAAACTAGGCGCATCCAGGACCACTACCCACTATGGATGTAGGGAGGCTAGCCAGCTCTAATCATCATCATCAGCTTGTACCTCTGGAAGGCGTGCACGAGACCGGTCCCTTTTTTACAGTTCTTGTAAAGACGCTGACACGTCTGTTACAGTAGTCATAATTTGTATCGACGCCACCTAGCGAGGGATTTAACACTTACAATGTCTATATCGCAAAAATAAAGTTGGTTGTTTTCAGGTGGAAAAAATATAATAAGCAATAATTGTTGAATGAAACACTAGTATATATTGAATTATTTGACGAGTATTTGATAAGCCGCCATAGCTCAGTGGTCAAGAGCAGCTGACCGGCAATCAGAAGGACACGGGTTCAAGTCCCGTTGGCGGCAAGTATCTTTTCTCGGAAGATTTTTCAATGTAGATGAGTGTTTCAGGCTGATAATTATTGCTTATAATAATTGTTACCCTTTGTGCTATGCATGAAAATCTTGTCTAAACGTTAGTTTATAAATTAAAAATTATAAAAAACCATCATTTTGCCACTTGGAGTCGGTCGTTTTCGCACTTGGGGTCGGTCAAAACTTTGGCACTATCGCACCGATCCGGCTGAAATTTTATATTATTACTAAGAATCATTTTTTGTATACGAATCAATTAAAAAAATCTGCCAATAGAAGAATTTTTCAAATAATCATCGTTTTAACACTTGGGCTCGCTCGTTTTAGCTCTTGTGGTCGGTCATAACTTTGGCCCTATGGCACCAAACCGACCGAAATTTTGGATTTTTGCTATGAACCATTGTCTGTTGTTTTCGCACTTAGGGTTCAAAACTACGTCAATTTCAGCCGTATCTGCGCAAAACACAGATCCGGCTGAAATTTTACATTAAATATAAATAAACTAGAAATCATTGTCCGTACAAGAATTTTTTTTTAAAAATCTGCCAAAAGAAGAATTTAAATTTAACTAATCTGCGAAACGAAGATAAAAAAAATCATCGTTTTAGCTTTTGGGCCTGGTCGTTTTAATACTTGGGGTCGGTCATAACTTCGACCCTTTGGCAATGAACCGACTGCAATTTTGGATTCTTACTAAGTATCATGGTCCGTACATGAATCAATCAAAAAATCTGCCAGAAGAATTTTAAAAAAATCATCGTTTTAACACTGGGGCTCGGTCGTTTTTGCTCTCGGGGTCGGCCGTTTAAATTCTTGGGGTCGGTCATAACTTCGGCTCTACGACACCGATTCGGCTGCAATTTTGGATTCTTACTAAGAATCATGGTCCGTAAACCAAAAAATACAAAAAAATCTGCCAAAACAATTTAAAAAAAAATCATCGTTTTAGCTTTTGGGCTTGGTCGTTTTAGCTCTTGGGCTTGGTAATATTTTTGGCCCTTTTGGCATAGGGAACCGCCTGCAATTTTTAATTCTTACTAAGAATTATGGTCCGTACATGAATTAATCAAAAAATCTGCCAAAAGAATTTTAAAAAAATCATCGTTTTAACACTTGGGCTCGGTCGTTTTAGCTCTTGGGGCCGGTCATAACTTCGGCCCTATGGCACCGAACCGACTGAATTTTTGGATTCTTACTAAAAATCATGCGAATTTATCAAAATATCTGCCAAAAAATGTTAACAAAAAAAAAAAATAATAATTTTACCACTTGGGGTCGGTCGTTTTCGCACTTGAACAAACTTCAGCACTACGCCACCGATCCGGCTGAAATTTTAGATTCATGGTCCGTACATAAATCATTAAAAAAAATTCTGCCATAAAAGAATTTTAAAAAAATCATTGTTCCAGTCGGTCTTCTTAGCACTCGGGGTCGGTCACAACTTAGGCCCCATGGCACCGAACAGACAGAAATTTTGGATTCTCGTTCAAATTTATGGTCTGTATACGAATCAATAAAAAATCTTCCAAAAGGTTAATTTTTAAACAATTCTTCGTTCTACGGGCGCCACTTGGGGTCCGTCACAAGTTCGGCCGTATGGCACCGAACGGACATAAATTTTGGTTTCTGATTTAGACTTGTGGTTTGTACACGAACCAGTCAAAAAATCTACCAAAACAATTATTTAAAAAAACATCATCTTCTTACGGGCACTATGTAATGCTTGGGAGGTCGAACACAATAAGTGAGCTGACGATAAAGTTTATAATACATTTGCCTAATAAAATATGAGAATTTTTAAAATTATTTTAGTTAGAAAAAACCTAAAAGGTGAGCCATTTTTAAAACTGCAAAAAAAAAACAAAAAACCGAAAAACCCTTCAAAGATTTCCAATTTTTTTCAGATGGTGAAAATATTTTCGCTTTACAATAAAATGCAAATATTTGAAATATTTCTGAGCACATTCAAAAACCAAAAACTGTTTTAGAAAGGTGATGAAATACGCTTTTAAATTAAAGAATTGGATTTTTTTTTTTAAATTATAAAAATTTTGATAAGTTTTAAGATTTTCACGGCCAAAAGCATTTTCGTTATTTGTTTTGGGGTGTTATGCCGTGTTGCGCTACCTCCTTCTTTAGCCAACGTTTCGGACATCGTTGCAGTGTCCATCATCAGGGCAGATCCGGCACATCTACCGGATCTGCCGGATCTGCCCTGATGATGGACACTGCAACGATGTCCGAAACGTTGGCTAAAGAAGGAGGTAGCGCAACACGGCATAACACCCCAAAAACAAATAACGAAAATATAAAAATTTTGCCTACAAACATTAAAAAATGTTAAAAATGGCTCACCTTACGTTTTTTCTAACTAAAGTTACTGACAATAAAAAAAATAAAAACACATACATATTTTATTAGACAAATGTATAACAAACACATATATTGTAACCTCTCTTTTTTGTCGTTCTATGTAAAAATAATTTATAAAAAATTCCCAATTCCCATATATTCCCAATATTCACAAAGAGTTTCAATTTTTTTTTTCAATTTGCGATTCAAAACTTTGTGTTCATAAAAGTTTACATTTTACTTTTTTGGTGGCTATTTTTAGATTGGAATATAAAGCGTCGTGTTTTTTCTTTCTAACACCGATTAGAATATATTTCTAACTATGATAGTAATGGAGTTACAGCGTTTTATATGAGACCTATGTGCGTTGGGACAAATATCTCCTGTGATTAAACGGGTTAAAAAAATTTATGTTTAAAAATTATAAAAATTTTTGAAAACAGTTTTTAGTTTTTGGATGCGTTCAGAAATATTCCATCAATTCGGATTGTATAGCAAAACGAAAAAATTTTGAACTTCCGACAAAACAGGCACGAGGCCTGACGGGTTAACAGACACGTTGCCATACCACAAAACCTTGTCTAAGAGAGAAAGTAAAAAAAAGAAATTAATTAAACAAGATGTTCATAAATTTGTCATGCAAACCTTCTAATAGGCAAGTCGTTGAATTTCCCAACTTAATTATTATATTATATTATACAACCATCTCGTAATAATACGGACTCTCGTTATGTTAATAAAAGTGAGTGTGTACTTCACTAATTTCTATAGCGCCTTCCGTGTGAAAATTCCTAGAACAAAAAGTCTCTCGTGTCTATGATGAACGAAGTATGTAATGAAGAATGAGTTAATGATGAATGTAAGTAAGTCTAAAGTCATGGTGTTTGAAAGAGAGAGTACAAAAACAGTGTGCAATATTGTTATGAATGATGAATACTTCTCCAAGTTTCATGATGGATGACTTTGTGTATTTGGGAAGTCTGTTTACGAGAGATGAAAAGGCCGGTAGAGATATAGAAAGAAGGGTAAATGCAGGTAACTCCATTAATGGAGGACTGGACGCCGTTGGTGCTAATAAAAAAACTGTCCAAAGAAGCGAAGTTAGCCGTCCGTAATGGAGTGCTGGTACCTACCCTCGTGTGTGGCAGTGAGGCATGGAACTGGCAGAGAAAGGATGAAAGTAGACTGAATGCTGTTGAGAGATCCCTGAGGCGTATGTGTGGTAAAACCATGTGGGATCGTGTGAGAAACGTGGAGATCCTAAAAGAATGTAAGGGACGCTCTGATGGTTTGGGCATAACCCGGATTTGTACCGATTTATTTCTTATTTCCCTTAAACACTGTAAGTTTTAAAGCTCTTAAAAAAATATATGTTATTCTTGAAGATAATGTCTAGACTTTGCCCGCCGCGAAACGCAAATTATATAAAATTCCCTCGATAGAAAAAAATCGCAAAGTATGTTCCAAAAATTATTATTAACACGTTTGTTTCAGTTATTTTACAAGTTATATGAATGAAAAAATTCACAATGTTTCTTTAAATGCTGTTTAAGATAATGCCCGCGGTTTTGCTCTATTTTAAACGAGTAGTGTTTTATTAAACATTTTCGAAATTTTCGCATCGATTTTGTCGCTGTAAATGTTAGCGCTCTCCTCTTACATTCGTAATTTCGTATATCTCTATCTTCTTCTTTTCGGGCCCGGTTGCAGAGCCTCAAAGTCAGGGACGCCCGAGGAAGACATGGCACGATCAAGTGAATCAGATACTTGAGTCGGGCCATGTCAAGAGTCAGAATATTAGAAGAGCATGATGAGACGATATATGAATAGGGGGTGTACATCAATTACATACGTGAGCAGTTTTTCGTCCAATCTTCTTGGTGATTTTGGGCCACTTCTTTGAGATTTTGCTGGACCCCCCCCCCTTTAAGCTCACGTAATTAATGAATGCCCCCTTAAGGAGTGTGTGCCACGACCGAGTTGTTTGGCGGTCCGTCCTATCTGCTTACCGTCCTCTGTTAGTTAGTTAGCTAAAAATACAGCTTGTGTTTGGATTTGAAATGAGAATATATTTAGTTCTTACCGGGATATTATTTATCCGGTGACCGAACAACTCAGAATGAAACCAACTCAGAAAGGTTGATAAAAAAAAATGGTAAAAAAATACGTTAAGTTAGGTTAGGGTTACCGGCTATTTTAAAATTATTTTTTTAATAGCTTTTAATGACATTTCTGACGTGTTTCTGAGTTGGTTTCATTCTGAGTTGGCATGGAACCCATTTATCCAGTCCTTACCTCTACCTAACCACATTATTTCATCTTTCTGGATATTTGATTAAAATTTGGAAAAATATTTAAAAAAAATAGTTTAAAACTCGAATGTGTTTGATTTCAAAATAGAAGATGATTTGGAACGTTTTTTTTACGTTAGCCTCACACAGGAGGTCCTAAGGAAAATAATTCCACTCAGGCCCTATTTCATTATTTGGGGATGCTAGGTGGAGGGTCTTTTTAAGAAAAGGAAGGAGAGGAAGTTTTAGGAAGGAAAAAGGTGTGAAAGGTGGGTAGGAATCCGGGATCGATGTGTTCAGGAGTGCATAATGAATCCATACTTCTCAGTTGCGGTGCAAGGAGATGAATGACGGGAATGGGTACCGCCGCCCCGGGAACCTTTATTGGATAACTAACACCTCTGCCATAGGTCACCCCAAGTGGTTCGCTACGTTTGGTGATTTAGCAGGGGTGCCCGGGTTCATGGGGTGAGGTTTGCCTGGGTCCTGGAGGCGGATGACCGGGATACACTGAACCTCAGATTCCTACCCACCCCTTAAGCCCCTTTCCTTCCCATAACCCTCCTCTCCTTCCTTTCCTTAAACAAAACTCCTCCACACAGCATCTCCAAAGATGACATAGGCCCTGAGGGAAATTATTTTCCTCCGCGCCTCCTGTGTGGAGCTTATGTATAAAAAAGGCGATGTGGCGAGAGAGTCCGGATGGAGAGTTCAAAAAGTTTCCCTCGAAGAGAGTTCAAAGGGTGGGCAATAACAACTGCTGCCAAGACCTAGACAATGACGGTCTCCTTGGTCGGGGGTAAGGGAACGTACCCATACTACGTGACCAACTTTTTTGCAGTTTTTAACCCCACCCCCCCCCGGTGACCAAAAACCTAAGCCCGCCGCCGCTCATTTGTACCAAGCGTGACATTTTGAAGACCCCCCCCCCCTAAACGTGTCACGTAGTATGGGAGCCTTAATTAATTATTTATGATTAATTTTAAAAAGAAAGACAAGAAAGACAGCACCACAGAAAGCCGAAAATGTTGCTTATGTTGTGATGGAGGACTTAGTCAGCCGAGGAATCGAACACGCCGACGCTCGCGTGGGACCCAAGCGCTATGCCCACTCAACCACTGACCGGTTTTATTTGTTTAATTTGTGTTTTTTCACAATTAATTCATTAAAAATAACATACAGTATATTTGCGGCACGTTCCAGAGTGGATGATACTCTCAGTATCGCCCTGGTGTAAGACCACCACTCATGTATGAAATGTTGCTTGAAATGGCCTTATCCGTATTTGGTGGCCAGATCAGAATAGCCAGGTACTTCCCCACCTTCCTCTACCCCATCTCCTACCCCTCCCCACTACTTGCAGCTAACAACATACCCCAATTGGGGATGCCGTAGTCTCACTGGCTCCAGACAAACCGGAGCAGCTGGGACTCTTGTGAAGCATTCACATAAAAAAAGACCATGAACCCGGGCACCCCTGCTAAGTCACCAAACGTAGAGAACCACTTGGGATGACCTATGGCAGGGGTGTTGGCTATCCATTAAATGATTCCAGGAGCGGCGGTAATCACACCCGCCTCACAAATTGAATCCGGATGAGAGGTCAAAAGGTTTACCTCAACCAGTCTCTCCCGATCCAGCCCGCCACGCAGTGGATGGGCAAACGCATGCGCCACCAAGACCTAGACAAACCTCACCCCTTGATTCATGAACCCGAGCACTCCTGCGAAGTCACTAAACTTGCTGAAACACTTGGGTAGACCTATGATAGAGGTGTTGGTTATTATTTATAAATGGTGCCTTGGGCGGCGGTACCCATATTCAACAGTACCCACCTGTTCTCAACGGTGGTCTTTAACCATGGCGATACTGACAGTATCTCAACCACGGACATATGAATATATCTGGACCTGCCCTAAGTGATAAAAACGTAATATTTCCCCCTCCCCATGGAACCGGCTATAAGCTCCGCCTTGGCGCCAGCTCGCTCCATGGGGAGGGGAGAGAATCTAAAATATGTGACGTCATCATTCTTGTAGTGACCAGCGCGAAAGTAACGTCTATACGTTTTACGAAATATCACGCCAAAAACAGCAGCTTGCGCTATACATTATAGGTACATATTATATAGACATAGCGAATGTGGGCGGTTCTCCAGTGTTTTCGTCGCTGGTTACAGGGGTAAGTAAATTATGAAACATTTGTAATAGTGTTTTAACTAAACACGGCAACAAAATATTGCTATGTGTATTGGGGCGAGTCTTTTTGCGGCGACCATTTGGCCTTAGCAAATATGTTATTATCGTGGCAAGCAATTCGCGCTCCCATGTAAAAAGGTCTATTCATTCAAAGCAGATTTTGCTTTTAAGAACTAAATGGTGATATTGTAATGCGAGATGCCTATTTACTGTCAGATTGATTGTATAACGAATCACAGTCATCTTTCCTCTCTTCCCCCTTCATAGTTTGGTTTTACCCCCTCGTCTGTATCTTCTGGTCTATTGAATTCTGATGTCTATGATCTCAACTAATTATTGACTATTAATAATAAATAAAAAAAACTGTATTTAATGATTTCATATCTAATTCTGACAGTAAACAAATATGAGTTTATCTGCTAAATTGACATTGGCAGTCACTAATTGATTGTGAAAACCATCTAATAAAATCGTGCAAAACCGGTTTGCACACAAAACATAAAAGACTACCTCATATAGGTACAAAACAACATAATATCCGGTTATAGAAAACGAACAAAAACACACAAAATCACACTTTGTAAAAAAATCAAATCATTTATTCCCTATACAAAAATATTATAACATTTTAAAAATACCTTTCTACAAATTCAATCACTTTTCCTTTCATTTAAATTTTCAAAGTATTACGAAATAAGAAGACGAAATTCGTTAATTTATTTTACAAGTGCCAGAAAGAGAAAACTGCACGAAATTATTTAGACCCATTTTTGTATGTGCGTGAAAGAGACGGCACATTTTTGTGAGGCTTTGCTCGGTTAAAAGTTGGAGAGAGATGAGTTAGTAAAAACGCGTTGGAAAAAGGGAGTAAGAATATTTTTTCTCGTTATTTCTTCAAGAAGTTGTGGATTAGTGTTGCCAGGGAAAATATTTTTCCCTATTTTAGACGAAGACACGTAATTTTAAACTATATAATCTCACATTTCACAATATACTAAATATTGTGAAATTGGAACTGATTTATAATTCAGACAAGCGATAAAGTACCTACCCCTTAAAAGTGCACGCCAGGATTTGAACCCGCGACCTCCGGACGCTATAATAACACCGTCCGAAACTTTGGATAAAGAAGAAGGTAGCGGAAAACGGCCATAATACCCCAAAAATAAATCACTTTATGGCCGTAAAATTATAAAATCATATCTGTTTGCATATTTTCCTTTATTATAATATTTTGCAAGCATTAGGTAGTACGAGTAGCTCACCGTTCGCTGTATTTATTGAAATAAAACTTATTTACGCACGGCTTGACTTGGGGAGTAAACTGGCGAAAGCTTGACGAGAGCGTTACGAAAAGCGAGGCGAACGCTTCGTATATTACTGTAGAGGCAAGAGAGAGGGGTGCGAGCACACATTTTTTTCTCTCTTTCTCTCCATAGCCAGTTACGTTACACAGTGCAGGCCTATTGTCTGTATCACACTCAGGAGCAAGAGAGAGCAGTGTCTTCGTATCATATAGATGGAGCAGAAGTTTTTCAGTTTTAAGATCCACAGTAGTGTAGTCTAAAACACACTAGTTTTTTAATTGCCCCCATTCGATTTTTTTATTAGAAAATCTCATACGACTTATTTTTATAATGAATAATGTTTATTTAGCTGAATCATCATCATTACATAGTATAAAATGAAGTCGCTCAAAATGTATGTGCGAGTTAATCTTTTAAACTACGCAACGGATTTTCATGCGGTTTTTACCAATAGATAGAGTGATTCAAGAGGAAGGTTTATATGTATAATACGTGCATATTATAGTAGAGAAAAGCCGAGAAATTCAAATATTCAATTCAGGCAGCGGGCAGCGGGCAGCTGGCAAGCTGGTGGTGTAGATTTTATAAAGGCTGGGTAATGGCGTTGTGTTTTGTTAGCCAGAGCAACGTGTGGCCGGGTCTGCTAGTAATATAATAACACACAATAATATTTTCAAACGTCATCATAAATTGATTTTTTTTTGTAACCTTAAAAAGCAAAAATCAGAGTGTGCAATTCATACCTGGTAAAAGTAAAACCCTCAGAAAACTAAAAGTAGACGGGAGTGGGAAGACTACGAAGCACTTTTTTTTATAAAAGCGAAGGATGATTTTTTTCCATTTTTTCCAGTACACCTTTTCCCATACACTTAATAATTTTATTAGTATTTGTGTTTTATTCTTCGGAGTCGCTAGCTTTCTTTTGTTCTTCATTTTTCTTGTTCATTTTGGAGTGCTTTGAAGATTCGATGTTGATTTTTATATAAAAATAATATATTTATTTGGATTTCTTAGGATTTGATCCTTCGTACACTGAATGTCTGGCCCCCGAGATTCATCATGCGTTTTATACCACTAGACTAAAGGAGGTTTTCGTAGGATCGTGGATCTATCGTATTATGTTGGAACCGAGTACCCGTGAAATAAATAAATATTTTATTGATATCTCATTCTCTCGCAGGCTAAATCCTACAGACGTATGTGTTTGTCTCTTTTTAGTATCGCTCGTTTCCGTTTCATCGAGTTTCAAATCACAACGGTGCTGAAGAAGTTTTCACTCCAAAAATTCTTTAATTGCATTGTTAACTATTGTTATATTAATGCTAAAATTAAGGTAAATATTCACCTGAACACCGAACTTATAGGCACCGATTAAGAAAAATACAAATCATTTCAACTTAATTACTACTAGAAATGACTATTTACACGCACAGAGTAGGTTATGAGGATCTTAAATTGAGATGTAAATAATTTGAATGTATTCAGAATGAAATAAAACTTTCGCGAACGTCATTACATACAACAAATCAAAAATGATGGCACAAGATCGGTTAAAAGAGTAAATTAAATTTTTGATGTAAAACTCCTTTACGCACTTTTGAATTGGGGAGTAAGCTGGTGAATGCGTGACAAGAGCGTTACGAAAAGTGTGATCGGGCGAGGCGAACGGTCTGGCATTTACCCACGCTTGACTTGGGGAGTAAGCTGGTGAATGCGTGACGAGAGCGTTATGAAAAATGTGATCGGGTGAGGCAAACGGTCGGGCGAGGTGAACGGAAGTTGAGAGGGAGATATAAGTTTGTGAAGTTTTACTTTAGTCGTGTGGTCTAAAGCACACTCGTTTTTGTAATTAAAATTGTACTCTTACCACAGCTCCCAACGTAAATAGTTGTTTCTTATAGTAAGTTGACGCTAAGTGTTGTTTCCATAATCAATGCCTGAATGTGTAGTGTTGAAAGTGCAATATTTACTCAAATTAAAATAAAAATGTTACATGGATCACAACAGATTACTTCAAAAAATTGTTGGGTTTTAAAAATACAATAAAAAATTTCACAAGTGAATTGTATTTTAAAATGTACGTTTTTTTTTTTTATTATTTCCCGACACGAATAAAATGATTATTATCGCAGCTAGTTTATACGCTGGCAACACCGGCCTAACAAAAATCAAAAATGGCAGTCGGCCTTCTGTCAGTGCAAGAGTTTGACGTTTATTCGTCAATGTAAACCGCCTCGCAAAACCGCGACATTGTTTTCGTTAATAAGTATTCGAAAACATGCTAGAAATACGCCAAAATAGTGCCAAAAGAACTAGAAAACATCCCGCTGTATATAAATGTAAAATTCCCGGAGTTGCGCGGTGGTTTTATGTGATATTAATCGTGTTTAGTGTGTGTGTAATCAGTTCAAAATGTCACAATTTGCACCAAGAAAGTGATAGTGAATTTGTTGTGACTCAAGAATCGATTTCTGATCGCCACCTGGGTAGGCAGTGTAGACATGCTCACCCCAAACACGATGAGGTAAGTTCTATTTAAATAGTATGTCCTTATTGTTAATTTGTGTCAACACTTTCTTTGTATAAAATAATGCTCTAGAAATCAAGTCGTTGCGATGCTCAGTAGATATATTATGTCTCGTGAAGCCCTGTATTTGTGTTGTTCTAGGTTGATGTAAGCATAATAATGACCACTATTGAGGTGAACGGCTGTTGGTCCCCTTTCATACGAAACTTAATTTTGAATTTGAGGCGAAAATACCCAAACTAATTGAATAATTATTTTTTAATCACAAGGAGCAAATATCTAGTATGGAAATGTATTACTTTATTTATTTGTGTTTTAAATTATAAAATATACCTAGGCCGTTGCAAAAATCATTTTTTCATGAATTTAGAGGCAACTTTGGCAACTGATATTATTTATTAATAAACTAGCTGGTTCCAGGCATGCGTTGCTATGCCATTTAATAAAGAAATTGTTTCTCCCTGCGTGTCCTTTCCCATTCATTCCATTACCCTTCCACCTCTCATTCCTCTTCCCCTCCTCCACCTTCCTTCGGCTAAAGTTCGGTGTTTGGGTAAAATTCCTAAAAAATAAAACTAGTTATTTTTATACTAATTTGGGGTCGGGGAATCCGAATCTGAAAGAATTAGGCGGCGGTAAGCAATATTAACTGAATTAAACGACTTTAAAAATTTTTATACACATACAGGAAAATAGCCATTTTGGAAGCATTTTGATTCCTAGAAAATCAAACTAGTTATTTTTATACTAACTATAATAATAATAATAATAATAATAATAACGTAGTATTTATATAGCGCAGTTTTGTGATGTTTCACTTCAAGTGCGCTTAATTATAATAAACTTAAAATTAACCTACAGTGTTCCTTACGAGTCCTTAAAATATTAATTAAATAATGTGAAATAACGAATATACAAAAATATACAAAGCAATTCCTAAAGAACAATATTAACAACAATAGTGAGTGCTGTTTTGGCACAGGACAATATATAATGATAAACCATCACTGTGCCACTCAACAAGAATCATTTAAACTAAATTATATAGAACAGGAGGCAGTTAACATTTAGAAATAATACAAATTCAGAGTGCACATAAAACTATAGTAAAGAGGTAATCGAAACCAAACAATTTCCAGAAACTTGAGGAACATGGCTTATTATAGTAGATTGAAAAGGAGTTAAAATTCATGAAAGGTATGATTTTTTAAATAAGTTTGTTTTTAAAGCTCTTTTGAATTCAGCCAAGTTCTGGATATTAGTAAGAGCTGAGGGAAGTTTGTTCCAAATGAGCGGGCTAGTTACACGAAAAGATCGATCATAGTAAACGGCTCGATTTGACCTAGAAAGCTCGATTAAACGATTAGTAACATCTTGATCTGCTGACCTTAGAGTAAGCTGCCTATCGCTTAAGTTTTGTCGGATACATAGTTCCGATATATAGGCTGGCGCCATTCCTTGCAATGCTTTGAAGGTCATTAAGCAGATCTTGAACTCTATTCTTTCAGGGCATCGAAGCCAATGAAGATCCTTTAGAAGCGGGGTTATACGGCAATACTTAGATTCACCAAAAATCATTCTCGCCGCAGCATTAAAAACGGACTGGATTCTATTGAATTGTTTTTTAGGCAAGCCAGCATACGCACTATTACAATAGTCCATACGTGAGACAACGAACGAATTTATGAGTGACTTTGCTCCATCAGAGGGAAGGCAACGCCTGATTGATTTTATCTGCCTTAGATGGAAAAAGCCTGAACTTACAGATTTTGAAATTTGTGATTCAAGAGAAAGACTATTGTCTATAGTGAAACCTAGAAACTTTATTTCTGTAGAAGGGATTATATCTGTGCCCTGAATATGGATTGGATTAGAGTCGATGAGGGCTTGCCTTCCAGGAGAAGCTATCCAAATAAATTCCGTCTTGGTCGGATTAAGTTTGAGTTTATTGACAGACATCCAACTTGAGACTGTGTTAATAAAACTAACCACCTCGTTTTTAAGGACGTCTTTTTCACCCGGGGAACAAAACTTGAAAAT
Organism: Limnephilus rhombicus; assembly: GCA_929108145.2. Taxonomy (NCBI): domain Eukaryota; kingdom Metazoa; phylum Arthropoda; class Insecta; order Trichoptera; family Limnephilidae; genus Limnephilus; species Limnephilus rhombicus. The sequence continues at coordinate 8,679,370 of OV815289.1, read as the reverse complement.
GAAACGATCGTCTGCATAGCCTTGTGATTCAAAGCCAGCTGATTGAATGAGTTTCTCGAGGCGATTCGTATAGAGAATGAAAAGAATGGGACCCAAGACAGAACCCTGGGGAACTCCACATTCTATGGGAGTTTCAGGTGAAGTAGAATTATTGAAAATTACTGAGGCTACTCGTCCAGACAGGTATGATTTCATCCATTGGAGAACATCACCTCGAACGCCAAATTCGGTTTCAAGCACATTTAATAAAATACTATGATCTACCGTGTCAAATGCCGCACTCATGTCAAGAACAGATACCAAACCCAACTTACCTGCTTCCATCCCGATGATCAAGTCTGAAATTAACCGCAGAAGAACAGTTTCCGTTGAATGAAACTGTCGATAAGCGGATTGATTTTTGGCAAATAGACCGGCGGAGTTCAAGTACCCCACCAATTGTTTGGCAACGATTTTCTCAAGCAGTTTAGAAAGGAATGGTAGATTGGATATTGGCCTGTAATTATCCGTATTGTCAGTATCAAGATTTTGTTTTTTTAGAATCGGAGTTATTATTGATTTCTTGAGTGTTCCCGGTACAAGTGAATTTACTAATGACTTCTGGATAATTGCGGTAATTACAGGCGCTATATCCGGAAGACATTGTTTTAAGAGCCAGGTAGGTATGGGGTCTTGAGTACATTGCTTGTTAGGGCAAGACTTTATAGCACGCGTGACATCTTCTTCCGTTACTGCTGCAAAAGTAGAGAAGTCACCGGAGAGCGGACTTGATGCTGCGATAGAAGACGATCCTACCACACTGAGGGCCTGAATTTGTTCAACCTTACTTCTGAAGTATGTTGCGAGGCTGTTTGCTTCAAGAGAGGAATCAACCTTATTGTTGCTCTCTCCAGACAGAGTCCTTATGTTTTGCCAAAGTTTTCGAGGGTCCTTTTCTGTCTCAATTTGCTCACACCAAAAGTTAGATTTCTTCTGTGTGACTTCTTCCTTGTAAACTTTTTGCTTGGTAATCCAAAGCTGCCGATTGCTGAAAGTCGGGTTTCGTCTGTAAATCCTCTCAAATTTCCGCATTTCCCTCTTCTTTTTAAGACATTCATCATCGAACCATTTGCTGCAATTCCTAATGCGGCAGACCTTCTCTGTGAAAGGAGCATTTTTATCGAGTAATGACCGTAGCGTGGGCCGGGGAATCCGAATCTGAAAGAATTAGGCGGCGGCAAGCAATATTAACTTAATTACACGACTTAAAAATTTTCTATACACACACACATGAAAATAATCATTCCGGAAGTATTTTGACACATGTAGTACAAAGATCATAGAAAAACACGATAACATAGATGTTTTTACCACACAAAATTAAGTGTTGCCATTAAGCAGTAATATTTATAACGTAAAATAACATGTTTATATTTTAAGTACTTATTTTTTATAATTGATTCTCAAATATTTTAGGAAGGTACACCAACTAGTATTGTGGAGTTTTTATGCCTTGACGCGAGTAGGCGTTATAAAGGGGCACGTTCTTTTGTATCACAAACCATGTTACATAAACCCGGCGTAGCTGCTAAACTACTTGAAAACAGGGATGTTTTTTTGCCGTGACGCGAGCAGGCGGTTTAAAGGGGCACAAACCATGTTACACAAACCTAGCGTAGCCGCTAAACTACTCGAAAACAGGGATGTTTTTTTGCCGTGACGCGAGCAGGCGGTATAAAGGGGCACAAACCATGTTACACAAACCTAGCGTAGCCGCTAAACTACTCGAAACAGGGATGTTTTTTTGCCGTGACGCGAGCAGGCGGTATAAAGGGGCACAAACCATGTTACACAAACCTAGCGTAGCCGCTAAACTACTCGAAAACAGGGATGTTTTTTTGCCGTGACGCGAGCAGGCGGTATAAAGGGGCACAAACCATGTTACACAAACCTAGCGTAGCCGCTAAACTACTTGAAAACAGGGATGTTTTTTTGCCGTGACGCGAGCAGGCGGTATAAAGGGGCACAAACCATGTTACACAAACCTAGCGTTAGGTTAGGATAGGTTAGGGACGCGAGCAGGCGGTATAAAGGGGCACAAACCATGTTACACAAACCTAGCGTAGCCGCTAAACTACTTGAAAACAGGGATGTTTTTTTGCCGTGACGCGAGCAGGCGGTATAAAGGGGCACAAACCATGTTAAACAAACCTAGCGTTAGGTTAGGATAGGTTAGGGACGCGAGCAGGCGGTATAAAGGGGCACAAACCATGTTACACAAACCTAGCGTAGCCGCTAAACTACTTGAAAACAGGGATGTTTTTTTGCCGTGACGCGAGCAGGCGGTATAAAGGGGCACAAACCATGTTACACAAACCTAGCGTTAGGTTAGGTTAGGTTAGGGACGCGAGCAGGCGGTATAAAGGGGCACAAACCATGTTACACAAACCTAACGTTAGGTTAGGTTAGGTTACGCATTTTTAAGACTACGAATTTTCATACTTTTGATTTAAGAATACGCCGTTGAGATAGTCGTAATTCATCAGGTTAATGTGTTAATACGACGGACGAAGAAGACTTGGTCGATATATAAGGTATGTTTTTGAGAGCTGGTAACACTGCCGGCACATGTTTTTGTATATTTCTTGTTTTTCTATGATCTTTGTACTACATGTGTCAAAATACTTCCGAAATGATTATTTTCAAGTGTGTGTGTATAGAAAATTTTTAAGTCGTGTAATTCAGTTAATATTGCTTGCCGCGGCCTAATTCTTTCAGATTCGGATTCCCCAGCCCATAGTTAGTATAAAAATAACTAGTTTGATTTTCTAGGAATCAAAATGCTTCCAAAATGGCTATTTTCCTGTATGTGTATAAAATTTTTTAAAGTCGTTTAATTCAGTTAATATTGCTTGCCGCCGCCTAATTCTTTCAGATTTGGATTCCCCGACCCCAAATTAGTATAAAAATAACTAGTTTTATTTTTTAGGAATTTTACCCAAACACCGAATTTATTCCCTTCCTTCTTCCCCTCAGGAGTTCCCCTCCCCCCTGCACAAACACCCTCCCCGTTTTCCCTCCCCCTTTCCCCCTCCCTCCTCCCCCCCTGCATTCCATACAATAATTCCCGGTACATTTAGTTTTCAAACAGCTCGCGCGCCACCTATTGCAATTTTTTCATACAAATTTCATAACGCCAGAGCTCACTAATACAAACCTTGTCCTGACAATAACGAACACAAAACAAAAAGAATTATCCAATTTGGTGCAGTCGTTCGGAAGTTATGAGCGTACATACATTTCGGCGATTCATTTTTATTTATATAGATATATATTTTGCTCTAAGTAGGTACTTACTTATGACAGAAATTTGTTAAAATATACCTATAATAAAAAAATAAAATTATTTAAAGAGAGCAATTTGATGGGCGTAAATTGAAATTACAAATGACAGATTTATGTTGTACCTACAAATTTTGTCAATAAAAATTTAAATTTCTAGGTACGTACCTACCCAAGAAAAACCTTTATTAACAATTTTTAATTTTTTAAACAGCAAGATTATTTTTTAGTAATTATAATTAAATTTAAAAAAATGGTAAAGTTGTCGTAAAAATCAAAGTTTTACAACGACAATTTATAAATTTGAATTTTAACGAAATTATTATTAAAATGCATTATTTTCTTTAATAAAATGAAGATAATATTAGCGAATATTAGCGAATATATTAGCGAAGATAACATTAATTAATTAAGAAGATAATAATAACATGAACAGGTTAGAGGCTTTTGAAATGTGGCTACACCGGAGAATGCTCAAGGTCCCATGGACCGACATGATCACCAACACAGAAATTCTCAGGCGGGCTAGAGCAGATAGAGAACTGCTTACATTAATAAAAATCAGGAAAATTTCATATCTGGGTCATATACTTCGAGGGGAGAAGTATCACTTGCTCCATTTGATATTGAAAGGCAAGATAGAGGGTCGCCGAGGGCCTGGTAGGAGACAAATGTCTTGGCTGCGTAATATACGAGAGTGGACCGGCATTAGAAGTGTGGAGGAGCTATTCCGGGCAGCGCAAGACAGAGAGACATTCTCAAGAGTGATCGCCAACGTCGGGGGGACCTGATACGGCACACAAAGAAGAAGAATATTAGCGAAACTCAATCGAAAATCTGAAAACAGAAAAATCAGAAAAAGATGCGGTCACATAGGTATAGGACTCGAACCCAGGACCTTCGCCTTGCCAGGGCGCAACTCTACCAACTGAGCTAAGGTGTCCCTATCTGATTGGGTCATATTCAACAGTAACTTCGACTAAGAACTTGGTACCAACATTATCTTCATTTTCTAAAGCATTTTTTATTTATGTATGATTGCAAGATTCAAATCCGAACTAAATGCTATCTAGATAAATTTATATCTATTTTTATTTTTAATATGCGACATCTATTGACTTTTCTGCAAGTCATAGAAAAATAGAAAAAGATAATGGGCGCAATTGGGACTCGAACCCAGAACCTCAAACATAAAAATAAAATCGTACGAGACGCTATCTACCTACAAACCAGTTCTTAGAACGATTGTTTCCAATGATAAAGGGTTGCCTACAATATGGAAAAATTAGTCGAATATAATATTGAATAATGATAATTAATGCGCTTGATAGCTGCAAGACGAGTGGTTATCTAGCCTCCCACATAGTTAAGTAAATTGAAATACGTACATATAAAAATATATTTTATTTCATTTATAGGGGGGCTAGAATTCCAATACTCCATGCGCTCGATAGCTGCAAGACGAGTTATCTAGCCTCCTACATAGTTAAAATTCTGAATTAAAATCCATGCTAATTTGTACAGCGCTCTCGAGGCGATTTTTCGCAAAGACAGCGCTATATAAGTTGTCCAAATTTATTATTATTATTATTAATTCTAAAATTTGAAAATATGAGATTGACAATTATGACGGTTTGATGGAAGAATATCATAGACATCCAAATGGATAGACGGGAAGATACAGGTGAGGGGTAAAACCAAACAATGGGGGGGGGCGAAGAGGGAAAGATGACTGTAATTCGTCAAAAAATCAATCTGACAGTATATAGGCATCCGCATTATAATATCACCATTTATTTCTTAAAAGCAAAATCTGCTTTGAATGAATGGTGGCAATGGCGGAATTGGTAAACGCGCACGTCCCGGTTAGACGAGAGGTTCTGGGTTCGAGTCCCAGTTGCGACCATTATCTCTCTATATTTTTATGTGTCTTGTTCGCTTTCATATTTTCATATTTTTTGTTATATATTACATTGATGAGAATAACCTTCAAAAGTTATAAAAAGAGAGCTGTTCTTTTACATATTTTTTTAAACTTAATGAGTAAAATCTCAAATTGTAATATTTAATTAAATTTAAATTAATTGAATTATTTTCGGTAAATTTTTGGGATTGGTGGCCAAGGCTATTACGAATAATTTTTAGAAAAAAACTTTAGATTCGCCTTAATAACTATAAAAGGAAACTTATTGCATCACGGCTGGCGGAAAATAATGCATTTTAATTTTCAATGTCGTTAACTAAAATTACTTCGCGAACCGAAACCATGACAGCCCGCCCGCCATTTTGTGGCTGTCAAAATACGTTTTTGAATGGTTTGTTTGGCTACGCAGGGTTTGTGTAGCGGGCTTGTGTATGTTATCTTTACTTTAAAAAACAGCCTACGTTTTTGAATGGTTTGTTTGGCTACGCAGGGTTTGTGGAGCGGGCTTGTGTATGTTATCTTTACTTTAAAAACAGCCTACGTTTTTGAATGGTTTGTTTGGCTACGCAGGGTTTGTGTAGCGGGCTTGTGTATGTTATCTTTACTTTAAAAAACAGCCTACGTTTTTGAATGGTTTGTTTGGCTACGCAGGGTTTGTGTAGCGGGCTTGTGTATGTGACAAATGGCGGGCTGTCGTAGTTCGGAAGTGAAATTTTATTTAACGACACTGAAAATTAAAATGCATTATTTTCCGCCAGCCGTGATGCAATAAGTTTCCTTTTATAGTGATTAAGGCAAATCTAAAGTTTTTTTCTAAAAATTATTCGTAATAGCCTTGGCCACCAATCCCAAAAATTACCTTATTTTCCTTCTCCGGGAACTAATATGGTTGTTTCTCCCTGTAATTAAAAACTAAAGAAATGCTTTTAAAATAATTTGTGTGTTCTAATGATGAACGATGTCCAACGTTTTTGGATATTTACCCAAATTATTGAAAAACACTCCGTTTCAACTTAATTAGAACAAAAATGTCTCCTGACGTCACTAGTTGTTTGTTGCATGTACAAAACGAAGTTTTAATATGAATATTTCCATAATGGGCCACTTGCATCACATTTTTTCCGGTTTAAGCAAATATTCTAAGACATTCTGTATATTTTTTTAATCGTATTTTTGAAACCCTGGGGATTTTTTGAAAATTTCAATCCGAAAAATCAGACCATTTTTTATAAACCGGAAAGACGGGACATAATTTTATAGGTGTGATAAAACGATAATTACATTGCCAAAAATCATTTAAAAAAAGAACGTTTTCCACACGAATGTCACAGGAGGCATACCAAAAGTATTACATGTCATAAATATTTTTTTCCTTGATCCATCTTATTGATCATAAATCATTATAATGCACAACTTCTATATTACTAAATCCAATGTAATATACTTGTACGTGTGAATTATAATAATAAGAAAAAAATTGATTTTGTTAAAATCAGCACCATAACCATTATACCTCTAAAACACGTACCGACATGTAAAATGTTCTCTTCACAACATCTGTCAAAAAGTCGAACCAAATGATAAGTTCGCAGAGAACAAACAATAAATCTAGTGAACGAATTCAAAAATTCACCTGAAATCAAAGTGATGCCATATAAAAAAAAAATCAGTGTGGAATTTTACGAAATTATTAGGAACATTTTCGGAGACGGGACATTTTCATGTAGTAACGTCACAAGCCCAAATAATGGATTTATTTATTTAAAAATAAAAAAACTGTACATTTCTTAAAAAAAATTTCTAACATTTTCGTAATCTTAGTAAAAAGACCTATCCAAATGATTTTTCCTAGTCGTTATGAAATCCATGCAAGTGGCCTATGCCTCCGTGGTCGAGTGGTAAGAGAGCTTTTTTTTTTTTTGTTGTATAAAAATAATTCGCCAAAATGTACCTATGTACGCGCATAACTTCCTAACGACCGCACCAAATTAGTAATTTTTTTTTGTGTTCGTTATTGTCAGGACAAGGTTTGTATAAAACTACCGGTGAGCTCTGGCATTATGAAATTTTTATAAAAAGATTGCAATAGTTGGCACGCGAGCTGTTTGAAAACTGAATGTACCGGGACTGAATGTATAGAATGCGGGAAGGAGGAGGGGAACCTAAGAGGAGGAGGTGGAGAATTCGGGAAAGGGGTTCGCGGGACGGGAGAAGGGGGGAGTGGTGTGGGGAGAGGGAAGGTGGAGGTGGCGGAGTGTGAACGCAAGAGGGGAAGGGGAGGCGGAAGGGGAACGGGACGAATGAGAAAGGACACGCAAAACAATTTCTTTATTAAATGGCATAGCAACGCATCCCAGGGACCAGCTAGATAACTTTTTTATGCCGATTGATTTGAAAAAGCATAAAACGTACTTTCTTTGTCTTAATGATGCTGCAGCTTTTTCAAAATGCTACACAATGTACGTAGGTCTGCTTTATCCAAAGGAAAAAAGGACGTCTCCGTAGACCCAATACTACTAGCCGTGATGATAATTTTGAAAGTGTGGAATATAGTTAAGTACAAGGATAATATTGAAGTGTGAATGAATTCCAAAAATTCAAAAAAGTCAAATGTCAATGCTCTGATGGTTTTGCTTTTGTTCTTAACTTTTTAACTCTTTATTACACACTAAACCGTTTGACGACCTCCGTAGTCCAGTGGGTAAGACTCTTGACTCACAATCCGGAGGTCGCGGGTTCGAACCCGGCATGCGCAAATAAATTTTATTTGATTAATTTGTGTTATTTCACAATTAATTCATTTAAAATAATATATAGTATATTTGCGGCGTGTTCCAGAGTGGAAGATACTATCAGTATCGCCCTGGTGAAAGTCCACCATTCAGAATTGAAACGTTGCTTGAAAATGGCTTTAGCCGTGTTTGGTGACCAGATCTGAATAGCCAGGTACTTCCCAACCTTCCTCTTCCCCACCTCCTTCCCCTCCCCACTACCTTCAGCCTCACAACATACCCCAATTGGGGATGCCATAGTCTCACTGGCTCCAGACGGGAGCAGTTGAGATTCTTGTGCGGTATTCACTGTAAAAAAAATTAAAATAATAACAACAGTCGAAAATGAGACAAACGGTGAACGTATGTCTGCACCCCCCCAAAGGAAACGTACAATCATTAACATACATTTCCCTCACACGTATAAAGAAAATGAAACGCAATTCCCGTCGCCTTAATAAGAGATATATCTGATTCATCTAAAGCTAAAGCAATAAAGTAGTACTTTGGATGAAACAGACTTATATTTAATCTGTAAGAAAGAGTTGCAACTCTTAGATAAAGGACGTACGTTTTATGATCTTTCTACTCCGCCACAGTACCGTAATAGTGGAATTCGTCACGTTAATAATAAAAGCGCTCTAAGGCTGTCGACTAGAAATCCGGAGGTCGCGGGTTCAAATTCCGGCGTACGCAGATAGATTTTATTTGATTGATTTGTGTTTTTACAATGAAATAATTTTAAATAATATAAGGTATATTTGCGGCACGTTCCAGAGTGGAAGACACTCTCAGTATCTCCCTGGTGTAAGACCACCATTCAAAATTGAAACATTGCTTGAAGCCGTTTTTGGTGACTAGATCTGAATAGCCAGGTACTTACTCACCTTCTTCCCCTCTCCATTTAACTTCAGCCTCACAACATTACTCCAATTGGGTATGCCATAGTCTCACTGGCTCAAGGGGGTTGGGAGCAGTTGGGACTGTTGCGCGATATGCACATTAAAAAAGTGGTTATTCCTTTCTTAGGCCCTTCGTCCACGGAGATACGCTACTTATAATAATAATAATAATAATAATTGGCGGAATCCCTAATAAGATATGGAATAACCACATGGGGACATTCAACAAAAACAAATCTTCTTTCAGTGCAAAACGTACAATATTCTTTGGTAAAATTATTATTAAAAAAAACTGAATACGAACAAAGACATGATATACCAAAATCATTATTATACAACTCTGTAAATGTATTATCTGTTCGTGCTATATTGTGGCTTAAAATTGCGAGTCAGCATACATCTCAATCTGAATATAATAAACTAGTGGTTCATGTTCATAATACAAGACTAACTGCAAATGATGGACTTATAATTCCCAGATACCTAAATAAATACGGTCAAAGAACTCTAGAATACCTTGTTCCAATAATTTACAACATGTTACCCAACGCAATAAAAAGCTGTGAATTGAGTTTCAGAAGGAAATGTGCGCTAAAAAATGGTTAAGTGAAAGAACTTTTTTGTACTAATTTCTGTTATTTTCCGCTTTTCGTTTTAATGTTTTTCCATTATTATTTTCTCTTGTCTTTTCTTTTATTTCTTTCATCTTCTCTGTTCTGTATTTCTTATAAATTTTATTAACAATATTTTTTTTTTCATGTACCTGTATATTTTATGTACCTGTCTCTTCGACTTGGTCGAAGACCTGTCTCAATTTAAAAAAAAGTAATTGTCAAAAGAACCCGTTGACAAACTGATATCAATCAGTTTAACGGGACTTAATTTAAAAATGTAAAAAACTGTAAATAAATAATAAAGGAATTTTATTAATAAAAAAAAAAAAAAAAATAATAATAGGATAATTTGTAAAGCGCCTTTTTAATGAAAAATCACTTCACAAGTTTCACTCAATTTGGGAGAAGGTACCGCCGACGGTACTGGGTACCGCCACCCCGGGAACCATTTATTGGATAACCATAGGTCACTTCTGTCAAAGGTCACCCCAAGTGGTTCGCAACAAGCGATGACTAAGCCGGGGTGCCCGGGTTCATGGGGTGAGGTTTGTCCAGGTCTTGGCGGCGGGTGCGTCTGCCCACCAGCTGGATGGTAGGCCGGAAGATTGAGGGAGTCCCTTCGACTTCTCCAGCTGTACTCTTTCGGAACATCGCCTTGCATTGCAGTGGGAGGGATGGATTCATAAGTCTGTCACTCCTGGACCCACTGACCCCAGATTCCTACCCACCCTAATACCCTTTTCCTTCCCAGAACTTCCTCTCCTTCCTTTCCTAAAAAGGCCCTCCACGCAGCATCCTCTGGGCATAATGGAGCTAATGTAAAAAAGACTGTCTCCAGACGAGAGCAGTTGGGACTCTTGTGAGGTATTAACATTTAAAAAAAACGGCGTTCGGATATTTTACCCATTTTTTTGCTTGTGTCTGGCATACACAAACGCCCAGAACGCGATTCTAATGGTTTTTATCATTAGTGATAGAAAAAACTGACTTACGTGTTTGCAAATATGACACAACTCTTTCTGTAATATGACTAATAATGACTTTATTATGGTCATCGCTAAACAGATATCCATTAAAACACTCTGCAATATAAACATAACACAAATTCATAATAAGTCTCTAATAAAAAAAGCAAACGAGAATATTTTTCAAAAGAATTGAGTTAATTACCTAGTAACTCTAATCTCTATACTATTGTAACTTGTTTGTCTAACTAACTAACTAACCATCAAGCCGTTTCCCCAAAGGGGTAGGCAGAGGACGGACAGCCAAACAACTCGGTCTTGGCACACACTCCTTGCCTCGTTCACATTCGTACATCGTCGCACACATTATTCTGACTCTTGACATGGCCCGACTCAAGTATCTGATTCACTCGGTCGTGCCATGTCTTCCTCGGGCGTACCCGACTTATATTCTATGTATTCTACTTATCCTCCTTTTCTAGTTCATTCACTCAATATGTCCATACCATCTGAGGGTCTCTTTCTTGATCGTACTCATCACGCTTACATCAGCCTTGTATTATTTGCGGACCTCCACGTTTCTCACACGATCGTACATGGTTTTACCATAAATGCGCCTCAGGGATCTTTTTTTTTTTTTAAAAAGAAAGACAAACATTTCCGGGTTACGAATAACTCAACAATGTTTGAAAATCTCCTACTACCACCACAGAAAGCCGAATATGTTGCTTGTGTTGTGATGGAGGACTTAGCCAGCCGAGGAATTGAACACGCGACGCCCGGATGGGATCCAAGCGCTATGCCCACTCAACCACTGACCGGTCACTGATCTCAGGCGTATGTGTGGTCCCTGAGGCGTATCTATCTTCTATCTATCTATCTATCTATCTATCTATCTATCTTCTATCTTCTATATAAATCAAAATGAATCGCCAAAATGTATGTACGCTTATAACTTCCGAACGATTCCGCCAAATTGGATAATTATTTTTTTGTGTGTTCGTTATTGTCAGGACAAGTTTTGTATAAAACCACTGGTGAGAATTATTACAAGCAATAATTGTCAGCCTGAAACACTCATTTACATTGAAAAATCTTCCGAGAAAAGATACTTGCCGCCAACGGGACTTGAACCCGTGTCCTTCCGATTGCCGGTCGAATGCTCTAACCACTGAGCTATGGGGGCTTATCAAATACCCGCCAAATAATTCAATATATACTAGTGTTTCATTCAACAATTACTGCTTGTTATATTTTTTCCCACCTGAAAACAACCAACTTTATTTTTGCGAGAAAGACATTGTTAGTGTTAAATCCCTCGCTAGGTGGCGTCGAGACAAATTATGTCTGCATTTATTGGGGAAATACTTAAACTTGTTAAATATTAATTATTATTTTTTAATTTATAAACTAACGTTTAGACAAGATTTTTATGCATAGCACAAAGGGTAACAATTATTACAAGCAATAATTGTCAGCCTGAAACACTCATTTACATTGAAAAATCTTCCGAGAAAAGATACTTGCCGCCAACGGGACTTGAACCCGTGTCCTTCCGATTGCCGGTCGAATGCTCTGACCACTGGTGAGCTCTGGCATTATGATATTTGTATAAAAAAATTGCAATAGGTGGCACGCGAGCAGTTCGAAAACTGAATGTATCGGGACTGAATTTATGGACAACGGGAGGGGGTAGGTGGGAGGGGAAGTCAGGTAGGGGGTTTTGTCGCAGGGGGGGATAGGAAACCCGGGAGGGGGGAGCGGAACCTGGGAAGGGGAACTCGGGTGGGGAGTTCGCGGGAAGGTGGAGGAGGCGGAGTGGGGAAGGGGACACGGTAGAGTAGAAGGGAAGAAGAGGAAGGGAGAGGAGAGGAAGGAGGAGGTGAAACGAGAACGGGACGAATGGGAAAGGACACGCAGGAAGAAACAAATTCTTTATTAAATGGCACAGCAACGCATGCTGGGTACCAGCTAGTATGTGATAAAACTTTCTTGTGTGTGGTGTCTTGCTGAGGAAAATAATTTCCGTCAGGATCTACGTCATCTTAGGGGATGCTGTGTGGAGGGCCTTTTGAGGAGACGGCTGTTGAAGAGACCCTTGTTGTATAATGTAGCAAATAGTTCCACAGCCGATCTGTTGAACTCAAGAAAAACCCGTTCTCATGTGACAATTGTCAACCGTGCACAAATGTTAGACGAGCGTTTGGCGTGTTTCCCCCCTTTTCACCGGTGTCATTGACGACCTCCGTAGTCGAGTGGGTAAGACTCTTGACTCACAATACGGAGGTCGCGGGTTCGAACCCGGCATGCGCAAATACATTTTATTTGATTAATTTGTGTTATTTCACAATTAATTCATTTAAAATAATATATAGTATATTTGCGGCATGTTCCAGAGTGGAAGATACTATCAGTATCGCCCTGGTGTAAGACCACCATTCAGAATTGAAACGTTGCTTGAAAATGGCTTTAGCCGTGTTTAGTGACCAGATCTGAATAGCCAGGTACTTCCCAACCTTCCTCTTCCCCACCTCCTTCCCCTCCCCACTACCTTAAGCCTCACAACATACCCCAATTGGGGATGCCATAGTCTCACTGGCTCCAGACGGGAGCAGTTGAGATTCTTGTGCGGTATTCACTGTAAAAAAAAAAAAAATAGGAATCAATGACACTGGTACCTCGGAGCGTTTTCTCTTGAAATACCGGTAAAACAAGGACAGTACAGCCCAGGATATTTTATCTTACCGGGACAAACGCCTGGAGTTACCTGCATTCACCCTTACTTCAATATCTCTATCAGCCTTCCTATCTCTCCTAAACATACTTCCCAGATGTATAAATGTATAATTGAAGAAGATAAATGATATAACAATCATGACCAGGGTTCACAATGAGCGTAATCTCTTATACAAAAGTTGTTTAGCTATATTCCGGATAATCGCAGTCACTGAAGTAAAGTTGTTGAACTGAAAAGCAAGTACTGAAGTACATAGTTGGACTGAAGTTACCAGGCAAGTTCTGCCAATGACCAGAAACTGGTTATCCTTGAAACTAAGAAGCTTCTAGCCCAGCTAGATAAATGTTATTGTTCGTATATTTAGTTTGCGATGCAGTTTTTAAAATTGTATATATTTTGATGTAATAATAATTCATCTATCAGTTCTGAGAACGGTCTGTAGTCTTCTCATCCATAAAATATATTTCTAATTTTCTTTTATTTAATAAATCAAATCCAAAATTTTCTCTGAGATCATTTGATCAGTAATTTGTAGGTAGGTAATAAATAATAAATAAGGAATTAAGTATACAATTTGTCCAGAGAAACGTCAATATCTCAATGATATTTTTCCTTTGGACAGATTTTTTTGTTTTTTTTTTACATGAGCTCCATACAGGAGGCCCTGAGAAAAATTATTTTTCTCAGGGCCATGTCATCTTTGGGGATGCTGTGTGGAGGGTTTTTTAAGGAAAGGAAGGAGAGGAGAGTTCATGAAAGGAAAAGGGTTCAAGGGGTGGGTAGGAATCTGGGGTTCAGTGTTTCCTAGTCATCGGCCTCCAAGACCTAGACAAACCTCACCCCATGAACCCGGGCACCCCTGCTAAATCACCAAACGTAGTGAACCACTTAGGGTGATGTATGGCAGAGGTGTTGGTTATCCAATAAAGGTTCCCGGGGCGGCGGTACCCATTCCCGCCTCCCAAATTGGCGTATAATTCTTGTGTGCAATAGCTCGGCTGTAGAATGATTTGTCGGCCTATGTGTTTCCTCCCTCCTGCAACGTGGGTCAGTAACTGTTATCCTAATCCTATCTGCTGTCTCTTGTCTCATGACTCCTTCTTCCTGTCTCATGTATTCTGTCTCCTATCTAGTGAATCATGTATTCTGTCTCATGGCCTCTCACGACTCTTGTCACATTACTCCTGTCTCATGACTCACGTATCCTGTCCCCTGTGTAACTGCCCCTTGTATCCTGCCTCATGACGCCTGTCCTCCGACTCCTGTATCCTGCCTCTTGATTCTTGAATCATGTATTCTGTCTTCCTGTCTCATATCTCTTAAATCCTGTCTCATGACTCCTGCCTAATGCTTCCTGTATCTTGTCTCCTGTCATATAACTCGTGAGTAATGTATCCTGTCTCATGACCTGTAACTCATGAGTAATGTGTCCTGTCTCCTGTCTCTTGTCTCATGACTCCTGTTTCTTGTCTCGTATCTCTTGTTTTCTGTCTCATGTTTTCCGGACAACTCAAAACCTCTTCAGAAAAGTCATTAAAAGCGATGACAAAAAAAAAATAAATGGTTAAATAGGTTAGGGATATGGGCTATTTTAAAATTATTTTGTTCATAGTTTTTAATGAATTTTCAAAGAGGCGTTGAGCTGACTTGATTCTGAGTTGGCATGGAACCGTCTCCCGTATACCACCTCCAGTCTCATAACTTATCTTTGAACCATCTATGAGTGTGTTGGATTGTTTCACATCCATTCAGATGTGTCCATACTCCTTTGAACTTACGTAACCACGCACAGAGTTAAATTAAAAGTATAACAAAATTACGCAACGAATTAAGCGTGATTAAAAGTGGGCAAGTATTATCAAAATATAGTCATTGCTACACGCTAGCAAATCATCTACATCCACTGAATAGACGATCTCTAGACTGTGATTTATAGATACATACTTGTAAGACAACTGATCTCTCCAATTAACAATGCAAAACCTTTCGATTACTAGGCTACAGAAAGACCGATGAAACTACTCCAACTACTCATCAAGAAAGAATTTCGATATTTGGAAATATTAGACCAATTTTGTCAGAAGTAAGGAATAATTGAGCCCTTGTCCGGAATACTGTTGTATCCAACTAAACCATAGGTGCTTAAGGCGCCGCATCCGCGCTCAAAAAGAAGAAGATGGAGAGATATGTAATTACGTATGTTAGAGGAGCGCGCTAATATTTAAAGCGATAAAATCGATGCGAAAATTGTGAAAATGTTTAATTAAACACGACTCATTTAAAATAGAGCAAAAATCTTGTGGAAGGCGTGTAAGTATCATTTAAAGAAATACTGTGAATTTTTCACATCTATAACTTGTAAAATAACTGAAACAAACGTGTTTATAATAATTTTCGGAGCATACTTTGCGATTTTTTTCTATCGAGGGAATTTTATATAATTTGCGTTTCGGCGTGGAACGTCTAGATATTATCTTCAAAAATAACATATATTTTTTTTAAGACCTTAAAAACTTCAAATGTTTTTTTAATTTTTTTTTATTATTGATACATTATTTTACAAAATTTCATAGTACAATCCAGTTTAAGGGAGATGTGTAAGAAATTTTATTACATTTTTTTAGAATTTTTTCACAACTATAACTTGTAAAATAACTGAAACAAACGTGTTTATAATAATCGTACTTTGCGTGAGCATACTTTGCGATTTTTTTCATTCGAGGGAATCTTTACTTTTTATTTTATTTTACTAAGTATAAAATGAAGTCGCTCCCGCTGTATGTGCGCTTAGATCTTTTAAACTACGCAATGGATTTTCATGCGGTTTTCACCAATACATAGAGTGATTTATGAGGAAGGTTCTTTAGGTACATAATTTCTTATAGCTCCTCCAGACTCACGGAGAGAAGCCCCGAGAATACCCGAGAAGCGTGAATGTGATGAGTTTCTCGCATTCTCTTTTTCGGGCTCGCCTGTTCTCGGATAGCTGTCGGTAAATTTGGCCGCTTCAAGGCGATTCAAGACTCACGGCGAGAACAAGCACTTATCCACACTCTCATTTTTCTCACTCGTGATCTGTTTCCCATCCGGTATGGACGACATTACAGACGATATTCAAAATGCTGCAGGTTTGGCTCTGTGCGATAAATTGCAACTCTCGTTGATTGTTCCACATTTTTAACACAAGGAAACAAAATTTTCGAAACAAAAACAAAAATATGACGCACGTCTACTCTCAACCGCTCACTAAACAACACTGAGACAAAACGTGAGTGTAGTAGTCTTCTCGCCCGAGAAATCCCTTGAAGCGGCCAAATTTACCGACAGCTATCCGAGAACAGGCGAGCCCGAGAAAGAGAATGCGAGAAACTCATCGCATTCACGCTTCTCAGGTGTTCTCGGGGCTTCTCGCCGTGAGTCTGGAGGGGCTATCAAAGGATTTCTCGGGCGAGAAATAATTTTCGGAGCATACTTTGCGATTTTTTTCTTTCGAGGGAAATTCACATAATTTGCGTTTCGGCGTGGAGAGCGTCTAGACATTATCTTCAAAAATAACATATATTTTTTTAAGAGCTTCAAATCTTCAAATGTTTAAGGGAGGGAGATATGTAAGAAATCGGTAGCGGCGGCTTAACGTGGGCGATAATAACGTGGGCTTGTTGGCGTTTCAGACTTTCAAGGGGCGGTAAAAGACCCAGATAAAATTAAGGGGCGTTTAAGTCTTTCAGGAGGGCAGTAGAAGACCCAGAAAAAAATTGGGGACGTTGAGATGGCACAGTGAGGGTGTGGGCAGGTAAAAAAAATATCGTCTAACAAAGACAAACACGCTAACGATATACTTATTATTGAGAATTGACACTATACGAGTATCATGAATACAAGAAGGAAGGAGGTATTATTATTTTGTCCCATTTTACTATTTTTAAACAATAATTTATTGTCTTTACAGGTTGTCAGTAATATTTTTATCCTATCTTACTATTTTTGAACAATAATTTATAGTCTTTACAACTTTACAGGATGTCAGTATTTTTTTTGTCCCAATTTACTATTTTTAAACAATAATTTATAGTCTTTGCAGGATATCAGTATTATTTTTGTCCTATTTTACTATTTTTGAACAATAATTTATAGTCTTTACAGGATGTCAGTATTATTTTTGTCCCATTTTACTATTTTTGAACAATAATTTATAGTCTTTACAGGATATCAGTATTATTTTTGTCCCATTTTACTATTTTTGAACAATAATTTATAGTCTTTACAGGATGTCAGTATTATTTTTGTCCTATTTTACTATTTTTGAACAATAATTTATAGTCTTTACATGATGTCAGTATCATTTTTGACCCATTTTACTATTTTGGAACAATAATTTATTTTATTTACAGGATGTGTGTATTATTTTTGTCCCATTTTATTATTTTTGAACAATAATTTATAGTCTTTACAGGATGTCAGTATCATTTTTGACCCATTTTACTATTTTTGAACAATAATTTATTTTATTTACAGGATGTGTGTATTATTTTTGTCCCATTTTACTATTTTTGAACAATAATTTATTTTCTTAACAGGATGTGTGTATTATTTTTGTCCCATTTTATTATTTTTGAACAATAATTTATTATCTTTACATGATGTTTGTATTATTTTTGTCCCATTTTTTTGTTAGGTTAGGTTTTAGTGGATATTTTGTTGGGGGATGTTTTGTCCGTAGGATGTTTTATCGGGGATATTTGGTCGCGAGATGAAAAGTAAACCGTTTTCAACTGCTATTAATAATTATTGAGCTTAGTTCGGTCTTCGGACACACTGAAACGCCCACAACACACTACTATGACTTTATCTGTTCGGTGTCAACATCATTGTCATTTTATGTGAGAAATATATTTACAATGACTGTGGCGACATTTTTCAATGAGTAAATGGTTGAGTTTATATTTCACAGACACGCGACGCGAAACGCCGATACGCAATAATTTATCTAAAATTTCAGCTAAATTGTGACAGCGTGCGATATAAATTTTTTCGTCAAAATTTGACATAGTTGCAATAATGCGAAATCAAATTTAGCCTATTGCATTGTTTGAAAAAAGTGTGAATACCGCGCAAGATTCTCAAAGGCGATTGATTAGACGTTGATCATCTGACAGCCGATCCCTCGGCAATTCATCCCCTGACAGTTGACCCCCGGAAGTTGGTCCCCCTAGTTGTTCCCAGATAGTTGATCCCAGAAAGTTGATCCCTCAATAGATATTCCCCTGACTTTTTCCTCGATCGCCGACGGCCGGCGTAGTGCAGCGGTAAAGCTCTTGACTCGCACTCCGAAGGTCGCGGGATCGAATCCCGGCGTGGCAAATAAATTTTATTTGGTTAATTTGTGTTATTCACAATGAATTCATTTAAAATAATATATATAGTATATTTGCTACACGTTTCAGAGTGGAAGATACTCTCAGTATCGCCCTGGTGTAAGACCACAATTCAGAATTAAAACGTTGCTTCAAATGGCTTTATCCGTGTTTGGTGACCAAATCTAAATAGCCAGGTACTTCCCCACCTTCCTCTTCCCTATCTCCTTCCCTCCCCACTACCTTCAGCCTCACAACATACCCCAATTGGGGATGCCATAGTCTCACTGGCTCCAGACGGGAGCAGTTGGGACTCTTGTGCGGTATTCATGTAAAAAAAAAAAAGTTGATCATTCGATATTTCACCCCTGACAGTTCAACCCCGACCCTTGTTCCCCCGAAAGCTGATCGCCAGCTGTTGATCCCAGATAGTTGATCCCAGGCAGTTGATCCCTTGATGGTTATTGCCCGACTTTTCCCCCGACATTTGATCTCTCGACATTGCACTTCCGGCAGTTGATCCCCCGAAAGCTCATCCTCAACTGTTGATCCCAGATAGTTAATCCCAGACAATTGATCCCTAGATAGTTGATTCCGCAACAGTTAACCCCAGACATTTAACCCCCCGAAATAATAATAATTATATTATTGGAGTTGCTGGACCTGCATTTACCCTTCTTTCAATATCTCTATCAGCCTTCCCATCTCTCGTAAACATACTACCCAGATATACAAACCCATCCACCTGCTCCAAGTATTCATAATTCACAACTATATTGCACACTGTTTCGTACCCTCTCTTTCAAACACGATGACTTTTGACTTACATTCATCATTAACTCATTCTTCATACATACTTCGTTCATCTTAGACAAAATCACAACTATTGGGGTATGTTGTTAGGCTGTAGGCTTGGTGAGAGAAATATATGGGAGGAGGAAGGTTGGGTGGGTAGGACTAATATCTCTACATATTATAAATTAAAGTAACAATTATTACAAGCAATAATTGTCAGCCTGAAACACTCATTTACATTGAAAAATCTTCCGAGAAAAGATACTTGCCGCCAACGGGACTTGAACCCGTGTCCTTCCGATTGCCGGTCGAATGCTCTGACCACTGAGCTATGGCGGCTTATCAAATACCCGCCAAATAATTCAATATATACTAGTGTTTCATTCAACAATTACTGCTTGTTATATTTTTTCCACCTGAAAACAACCAACTTTTATTTTTGCGAGGAAGACATTGTTAGTGTTAAATTGTATCTTTTCTCGGAAGATTTTTCAATGTAAATGAGTGTTTCAGGCTGACAATTATTGCATGTAATAATTGTTACCCTTTGTGCTATGCATAAAAATCTTGTCTAAACGTTAGTTTATAAATTAAAAAAATAATAATTAATATTTAACAAGTTTAAGTATTTCCCCAATAAATGCAGACATAATTTGTCTCGACGCCACCTAGCGAGGGATTTAACACTAACAATGTCTTCCTCGCAAAAATAAAAGTTGGTTGTTTTCAGGTGGAAAAAATATAACAAGCAGTAATTGTTGAATGAAACACAAGTATATATTGAATTATTTGGCGGGTATTTGATAAGCCGCCATAGCTCAGTGGTCAGAGCATTCGACCGGCAATCGGAAGGACACGGGTTCAAGTCCCGTTGGCGGCAAGTATCTTTTCTCGGAAGATTTTTCAATGTAAATGAGTGTTTCAGGCTGACAATTATTGCTTGTAATAATTGTTACCCTTTGTGCTATGCATAAAAATCTTGTCTAAACGTTAGTTTATAAATTAAAAAAATAATAATAAATTAAAGTCCCCCGCGTCGTCTGTCTGTTTGTCTGTTCACGATAAACTCGAAAACTACTGAACTGATTTTTATGCGGTTTTCACCAATAGATAGAGTGTTTCGTGAGGAAGGTTTAGGTATGCAATTTGTCAAGGATTTGTGTAAATTGGTTGAAACATAACGATAATTGTTAGATGTGTCGGAAAAAGTCAAGCCGCCTGGTAGCTTTCATCGAAAACGCTGCCTAATCCTTTTGGGATATAACAAAACAATGCATGGTGGGATATTCCTCTTTTATAGATCTACAAAAAGTCCGCGAAGGCATATATCTATCTTTTACGGATAGCTTACCCATTCTATCTTCTAAAAAAAATGGTCACGTACATTGCGGTAATTGAAAAATTATTTAGACGGATCAAGCATTTCATGCACATTATTATAATCTTTCACACCATCATCTCTACATATTATAAATTAAAGCCCTCCGCGGCATCTGTCTGTCTCTGCGATGAACTCAAAGACGGCGGTGGTTATAAAGGTTGGATAACCATCCAGTAGATGACGTTGTGTTTTATTTGCCACAGCAACGCGTGGCCGTCAGCTAGTAAAATTATAATTGTGTCATATTGCATACAATATCACATGCATTAATCACTTACGTGAATTGCACAAATATAAATTTTCTATTGTCGTTAAAATAGGTTAATTTTGTTTTTGCTATAGGTTAGTTATTATTTTATTGTATAAGTTATATGCTGGGTTATAGTTGAGTTGTGTAGTAGGTTTTCAATTGATAAAAATATTTTATAATGTATTGTGTTAAGGGACGTACTTTTTTTTATTTATTTAGTAACTATATATATATAATATTTTTTACATTTTTATATGAAACATGTTAGTTAGATGTATATATAAAATAGAAAATATATTCGTAGTCCTTCTCACTAGGAGATCATGTGCTGAGGGGGTCTATGCTTTGGATAAGTTTTCAGCGACTTCTATGGTTTACTCCATTGTTTGGATAAGGTTTTCCAGAAACTTCTACGACGATGTTTTAGGTATAGTAGTAAGTTCATTTTCCGATAGTTCGTTCAGCCAACATCTAATGTCCTTAATGTAGCTATTTTTTTGTTTTAATTTGTTTGATACTAAGTGGGAGTTTGTTATATAACTTTACTGCTAAAAATTCAGAACAGTTACACTTTGGTATATTAAGTATGTCTGTTTGTTTGGCTCTGGTTTTATGAGCATGTGAGGTGTCTGCCTCTGAATCATTTTTGTGGTGATGTACTAGAATGCTTTTGGCATAGATTTTCTGTATGCTTGGAACATGAAACTGTTTAAAAATTTCTGTTCTTGACGTCCTTATGGGGACCTTTAGTATGGTCTTTATGAAGCAATTTTGAGTTATCTTAAGTTGTTTTAAGTGATTAGATTTTTTTATTTTTTTATTTAAAAAAATACATACGTATACATATTCATAGTAAAACATTTGATTCTTAGAACTAATAACAATATATAAATTTCTTTTTAATGAAACTACCCAATTCAAAAGAGAAAACATTTCTCGTGCTTGAATTTTGGAGTGCCATTGTAAAATGTATAGTTACACAGAGTATGTTATTACAAGTACTTATATTAATAAAATATATATTCATGAAGACAAGTGGACATAATAACTGACAGTATTGTCAGAGTAGGTACATATAATAAAGTTGTAACAATTTGGTGCCTGCAAATAATGCGTATGTACTTTGCTTTCAATTTGATATGGTGATGAAATATTTTTAGAGATTATGTTCTAGTTTATTTTTTGTTGTTGTTATTATTGTTATGATGAATTTAAAACTTATAATTAGTGTCGGGTTGGTCTATTAGTGTTTTTATTTGGGATTTAAAAACTTTATAATTTTTTTCAGACTTGATTTTATATGGGAGAGCATTGAAAAATTTTATACCTTGATAAGCATAATGGTGCTGAGCTTCATCCTATTACTCCATATTTTAATCGAGAGTGGCATAAAGCATAATATACTCTCTTTAGATCCCTCATCGACAAGATGTTTCTTAATTTTTTGAAGAAGGCGATGAGTTTTGTTAGCTTTTTTGAGGTAAGATCAATGCGTGAATTCCAGTGTAGTTTTTAAGAGCGTTTAACCAGCCAGCGGCCAAAAATCCACATTTCGTCGAAATTTGTTCTTACAATCGCACAGGGCGGTTCCAATGAGAAAGATTTATTTTTCTCTGTACCAGCTTTTTTAAATTATAACTCAATATCGATTTTATTTCATTCCAAATTTGCTTTAATTTATACCTACGTCCAAAAATGCTGAAAGGCGTGGTGATAAAACTATTAAAATTATGTACTTTTTGTAATTATTTTTTGATCATAAGTATTTATCATTTTTCAATAATGTCTAAGCAAAATAAGAATGTAAAAAATCTGAAATATATTAATTTGTAAGTGTTCAAATAAATACTCAAACGGACCAATTTTCGTCAAGAAACACATTTACGTATATTTTTTTATGATTTTATTTAAACTAAAATTAAAATTCTGAAACATGCGTTTACCAGATAATGTATTGATTTATTTCACTGCATGATTATATGATTTTAAATGGGTGTTGTATAATACAAAATATTTTTTGAAAATTTAACAAATCTGCCAACGACCTATGGAATAACCTTATTATACTAAAAATCTTTTTTTTCTCAAAATTTAAAACATGCGTTTCCTAGATTAAAGAACAATGTTTCGAAATCTATGTATATAAAAATTTATTGCTGTTCGTTTGTCTCGCTAAAACTCGAGAACGGCTTGGCCGATTTAGCTGATTTTGGTTTTGAAATGTTTGTCGTTGTCCAGGGAAGGTTTAAACGTTGAGAAAATATGGAAACATTGGTGGGAAGATAGTAAAAACAACAATTTCATTTTCCTATAAAAACTGTACTACCCACTTTTCTGTCAATCCTTTGACGTCCGTCACTTCGGTACGGTAGACTCGGGTTCACTTGAATTGAAGCACGTTTAAAATTAAGGGTTTTGAATCGACAAAATATATCCACATTACTCGGATTATCACGTATTTATATTTTAATATTTTGATGGTTGTCATTGTTGGTTCGTTTAGAATAACAAAATTGCAAACGTCAGAAGAAAAGCAAACAAATTGTTGCCTTGGAAACGAAATTGCAATAGGTGGCACGCGAGCTGTTTGAGAACTGAATGTATGGAATGCAGGGGGGGGAGGGGAATCCGGGAGGGCGAGGAACTCGGGAGGGGGAGGGGAACTCAGGAGGGAGATCCGCTGGAGGGGAAAGTGAATACGGGAGGGGGGAGGAGAACATGGGATGGGGGTTCACGGGACGGGGGAAGGGGGGGGGGGAACTCGGGAGGGGGATCCGCTGGAGGGGTGAGGTGAATACGGAAAGGGGGAGGGGAACCCGGGAGGGGAGTTCGCGGGACGGGGGAAGGGAGGGGGGAGTAGAGTGTGGAGAGGGAAGATGGAGGAGGAGTGGGAACGCGAGAGGGGAAGGGGACGCGGGGGAGGAAGGGGAGGAGGAAGGTGAACGGGACGAATGGGTAAGGACGCTCAGGGAGAAACAATTTATTTATTAAATGGCATAATAACGCATGCCGGGTACCAGCATGGTATTTAATCAATTTTTTATCTCTTTTAATTACTTCTAAAGAAGTTCTGATTTGATTTCATTCTGAGTTGTCCGGTCACCAAAAAAAATTCAATGCGATAAGTTATTTATTAAATAAATTTTGATGTAAAGCGACCTTAAGGTAATTTTCCTATGAAAACGGCGCTATAAAAATAATCCTATCACATTAATAATTCTTGATCAACTTAATCAAATTCATTCCACTCGATTCAACAAATGAATTAAATATGAAACAAATCTCTTACATTTGAAAAAAAAAAACAAATTGAATTAGATGTCAACAATTTACTGTCAGCTGGAGATACTGACCACTGGCAAAAAAAGCAACCGGTTTCGCATAAAACTGACTTTTTCTAAGATCAACCGCTTTTTATGAGACCGATTTTAATCAAATTGTAGTCACACTGACAAAAGATTAAAAAAAAAAACACATTACTTGTCAAACCAAATAGTGTAAATTAATAAACTTGACATTGTTGTGTTCGTATTAAATTTCTTCGCGGGGGCGTAACGAACGCTTGTGCAGCCCACGGGCAAAATTTTTGAAGTGAATTTATTTTAGCACCGTTGTTATTTGAAAGTCGATGTAACGGAAATGAGCGACACTAAAAAAAGACAAACACATTATATCTATAGGATTTAACCTGCGAGAGAATGAGATGGTATAATCGGTTTCCTCTTTATGCGGTGCTTTGTAGCCTTCCCACTCTTGTCTATTTTAAAGATTTCTAGATTTTTGAAGTTAAATTTCTTTAGCACCGTTGTGATTTGAAACTTGATGAAACGGAAATGAGCGACACTAAAAAAAGACAATTACATAATATCTATTGGATTTAACCTGCGAGAGAATGAGATGGTACAATCGGTCTCGTCTTTGTGCGGTGCTTCGTGGCCTTCCCATTCTTGTCTATTTTAAAGATTTCAAGATTTTTGAAGTGAAACTTCTTTAGCACCGTTGTGATTTGAAACTCGATGAAGCGGAAACGAGTGACACTAAAAAAAAGACAAACACATATTAATCTATAGGATTTAACCTGCGAGAGAATGAGGTGGTATAATCGGTCTCCTCTTTGTGCGGTGTCTCGTAGCCTTCCCATTCTTATCTATTTTAAAGCTTTCAATATTTTTAAAGTGAAAACTTCTTTAGCACCGTTGTGATTTGAAACTCGATGAAACGGAAACGAGCGACACTAAAAAGAGACAAACACGTACATCTATGGGATTTAGCCTACGAGAGAATGAGATAGTATAAATAAAACATTTATTTATTTCACGGGTACTCGGTTCCAATATAATACTATAAATCCACAGTCCTACGCAAGTCACCTTTGGTGTCGTGGTATAAAGCGCCTGACGAACCTCAGAAAGCTAAAAAATAAAAATATATTATTTTTGTAAAATCAATATCTAATCTTAAAACCACTCCAAAATGAACAGGCAAAAAAACACAAAAGAAAGCGACATCTAGCGACTCCGAAGAAGAAAACACAAATACTAAAAAGATGACCAGAGTCGTTCAATTTCTATATCCGCTATATCATTTATGCTATGTCGAATTTAATGTTTCAAAGACCCAATCATGTTTGATAACGTCTAAAAGGGATCGAAATAAAAATCTAGTCTCCTTTAACGGAAGCAATCTTCCGAACAGAACGTCCATCGATATGCTTGGTGTAACTCTAAGTGACCAGCTCAGGTACGGGGGCTCCATCGAAACCAGAGTTAAGTTAGCCTCTCAGAAACTGGGCGTACTGTACAGGGCCCGCAGATACTTTAATAGTACACAACTGCTAACCCTGTACAAATCGCAAGTGCGCCCCACGGTTGAATTTGGCAGCCACCTCTGGTCTGGAGCTCCAAAATACCTAAAAAAAACCCTTGACTCTGTGCAGAAACGGGCGGTCCGTTTGATAGATTCTCCCATTTTAACAGACGGACTGCAATCTTTAGAGCACAGGCGTCAGGTGGGAATGCTGTCCTTGTTCTACCGGTATTACAATGGAAGATGCTCCGAGGAACTAGCGTCATTGATCCCCTCGGCACCGGTGCATAGTTGGGAAACACGCCAAACACGCGCCCAACATTTGTACACGGTTGACATTAGTCACATGAGAACGGGTCGTTTCTATGACTCGTTCTTGAGTTCAACGGCTCGGCTGTGGAACGATTTGCCGGCCTCTGTGTTTCCTCCCTCCTACAACATGGGTCTCTTCAAGACCCGTGTTCACTCCTTCCTTTCCCCAAAAATACCCTCCACACAGCATCTTCAAAGATGGCATAGGCCCTGAAGGAAGTTATTTTCCTCAAGGCCTCCTGTGTGGAGTTAACGTAAAAAAAAAAAAAAAACAACTTTCACTGATTCGGAGAAAACCGCAAAAGACTGTCACATCTCTTACGTAAATAAAAAATTGAATTTTTTATTTTTATATAATGAACTGGATTAGTATACATTCGAAAAGTATTCATTTTTTTCAATATATATCTAGAAATATTTAATTAATATGGATAAATAAAATGGATATAGCGGATTTTGATACTCACTAGGTGATTTGTATGGAATATAGAGGCTTTTGAAACTCAACTGGTTTGAGGGGCGTGTTTCTACACCCGCCATCTTGGCAAAATAACTGCTCGTGATTGGTTGAATTCCGATATAGCGGGTTTTAATAGCAACTTTTTGAATGATATAGCGGGTTTTGTTTCTCAGTTGCAGTTTTAACATGGTTTTTGCCCATGATAGGGGAGATTTTCAAATTCATTTTAGGTTAGTCTTGTTCCTCGCAAAAATGTAAACAAGATGAACAACTCTGATCATTTTGTCAAAAAATCGGATATAGCGGGTTTTGAAATTATAGGACTCACCAAATGTCTAGGAAAAGATACACTGGAATTTGGGAGTGGTGTAGCCTATCAGTTCCCTCCTTGTGCGGTGTTTCGTAGCCTCTCCACTCTTGTCCACTTTAGTTTTCTGAAGATTTCACCTTTACCGCGTGTGAATTGCACAGTCTCATTTTTTTATTTCTCTTTAGAACTGATGGTTTGTTGACTAACTACTATTTTATGATCTCCGTGGTCGAGAGGTTAAGATTGTCGACTTTGGATCAAAAGGTAGCGGTGTAACGTGGTACGTTTTGCTTTTTTTCATAAGTTACATTTTATAGGAGTTAGGACCATTCAAAAATGGTTTAAATTGGCTGGTTTGAACGCCATCAATAGACGTTCAGTGTACAAACTAGACAATGTATACAGTTATTAAAAAAATCCTAAAATTCGGTCCAGTTTTGGAACAGAAAAATGGGAAATACAAAATCTTGATTTTGATAATTTTATTTAGGTACTAGCTGGTCCCGGCATGCGTTGCTATGCCATTTAATAAAGAAATTGTTTCTCCCTGAGTGTCCTTTCCCATTCTTCCCGTTCCCCTTCCGCCTCCCCTTCTTCTCCTGCGTCCTCTTCCCCTCTCGCGTTCCCACTCCGTCACCTCCACCTTCCCTCTCCCTACTTCACTTCCCCCCCCCTTTCCCAATCCCGCGAACCACCCTCCCGAGTTCCCCTCCCAGGTACTCCTCCCCCCTCCCGCGTTCCCCTTCCACCTTCCCCGCCTTCCCTCTTCCCTTTACCGCTCCCTTGTCCCGTCAACCCTCCTCCCGCGTTCCATATATTCAATCCCAGTACATTCAGTTTTTAAATAGCCCGCGTGCCACCTTTTACAATTTTTCATGTATATTAAATTTGGTACCTAACATAGGTACCTATTTAAAATATCAAAAATTCTTGATTCGATTTAAACTATTAGGGGAGTACCTACTTTAAATAAATTTATCAACTTAAAGATTTTCGAAAAAAGAATCCTGATTTAACATTTTGCAAAATGTCATTCTCAAATACGCGAACTGTCAAATGTGCGATAGTCGTTAGGTTTTCTGAAATTATTAAATTTTTTGCGCAATTTTCTTAATTTTTCTCTCCGTAAGAACCATCCTCATACTTCAAGGAATATTCTAAAAAAAGAATTAGCGAAATCGGTTCAGCTGCTCTCGAGATTTGCGCTTAGCAACACATTTAGCGATTCATTTTTATATATAAGATTATCAGCCAGAAGTGCAGTTGTCCCTTTCGCTCAGTATCCAAAGGAGTAAGAGGAACAGTGATAGCAACAGTTCGGTAAAATACTTATTGTTCAAATTTCTCGTGGACCTGTTTTTCTCTTAATGATGAGGTTTTTTTTATTAAAAAAAAAATACCTGTTTCCTTCTCTTAAATTTCTCGCTACGCCTATGCTCCTTGAAAACGTTTGACATCTACCTGATGTGTTGGATTAGCAGATTTATTATTGTTCAACAGACAAATTTAATAATATGAATTATCTACTTGTATATCTAGTTGAAATGGGATATTTTTTTAGTCACCTTACGAGAGCTATCATGTACGTTGAACATGGGATTTATATCATATCTACTAGTTAGTTCCCGGCATGCGTTGCAATGCCATATTCAAATAAATACATTGTTTCTCTCTGCATATCTTTTCCCATGCGTCCCCGTTCCCTCCCACTTCCCCTTCCACCTTCCCCGCCCACCCTCACCCCTCTCCCGCTCTCCCGTTCCGCAAACTCCCCTCCCGCATTTCATATATTCAGTCCCAGCGCATTCAATTTTCAAACAGCTCGCGTGCCACCTATTGCAATTTTTTAATTCAAATTTTCATTTTTCGTACTTATATTACAAATATTAAATTTTGTATATTATGAGAACAATCAATCAAATTTGGTTACACGTATTTAAAATATATATAATTTTAAAAATCCATAGACAATTCTTTTAATAGAAAAAAAGTAGCTGCCCTTTAAAATCAATTTCATCAAACGCGCGAACTGTCAAACGTGCGAAGATAAAATAGTCGTTAAGTTTTCTGAAATTATAAAAAAAAAAAATTAGATAGGTAAAGTCGTTCTGTACTTATGGCGTGACTAAGGGAAACGGGGATTCATTTTTATGTGTATAGATGTAAATAGCTGTACGCCCCGATTGTGCATGGTTATGATGTGATAGCTGTTTCGATTTTGTAAGCCTTTGTCAAATCGTGTAATTAAAAACTATATATTGTCAAAGTGAATTGAATAAGATGTCAGGGATACCTGAGCAGGACACACCATGAACAATAATTAATGACTTTAATAACAATTACAGAAGATGTGAACTGTCAGCTGGTTAGAAAAGGAGCCAAGTGTCCTCTCTGCCTAAATGAACTGTGGCTACTAACGATTTGAATGCCATACCAAAGCAAAGTATATCACAATAACGTACTTACGGCAGCAGGAGGATTTTTGCAGTAAAACTTCTTTACGCAGGCTTAACTTGGGGGGTGAGCTGGTGAATGCGTTACGAAAAGTGTGATGCGAACGGTAATCGATGCGAACGGTGATCGATGGCGAGGCGAATGGTCGGGTTTTTAAGCACGCTTGACTTGGGGAGTGATAAGGATAAGGATGGTCACCCCAAGGTCGTAGGTCGCTCCAAAATCGTAGGTCACCCCAAGGTCGTAGGTCACCCCTAGTAAGTAGGTCACCACAAGGTCATAGGTCTCCCCAAGGTCGTAGGTCACTTCAAAGTCGTAGGTCACCCAAGGTCGTAGGTCACCCCAAGGTCGTAGGTCACCCCAAGGTCATAGGTCACCCCATGGTCATATTTCACCTCAATGTTATACGTCACCCCTAGGTCATAGGTCACCCCGTTCGCTACGTTTGGTAACTTAGCAGGGATACCTGGGTTCATGGGGCGAGGTTTGTCTTGTAGTTTTATTTCAGTCGTGTGGTCTAAAGTACACTCATTTTTTTTACATAAGCTCCACACAGGAGGCCCTGAGGAAAATAGGGTCTGTGTCATCTTAGAAGATACTGTGTGGAAGGTTTTTTTTATGAAATGAAGGAGAGGAAGTGATAGGAAGGAAATAGGCATGAGGAGTGCGTAGGAATCTGGTGGTCAGTATGTCCAGAAGTGACGTACATATTAATCCATCCTTCCAACTGCGGTGCAAGGCGATGGGTCGAGAGATTCCGGTTGAAAAGGTCAAAAGGCCTCCCTCAGCCAGTCTCTCTCGATCCGTCCCCCCACGCAGCAGGTGGGCAGACGCATGCGCCGCCAAGACCTGGACAAACCTCACTTCATGAACCCGGCACCCATGCTAAGTCACCAAACGTAGCGAACCACTTGGGGTGACATATGGCAGAGGTGTTGGTAATACAATAAATGGTTCCCGAGACGGCGGTACCCATACCCGCCTCCCAAATTGAAAGTATTGCGCTGGTTCAAAATTAATATTTGACTCCATGACTCTGCCATTGGCGGAGAGCAAACCAAAGCCATTGGCGTTACAAAACAAAAGGATATATCGAGATGATGTATGAATGTGAATAAAGTGTGTCTTGGAAACTCCAGACGGCGCGGCGAGTTAGTACATTTTTAGGCTGATTGTTTCCAGATTATATATTAGTAATTTATTCACTTATGTTTTAAAGTGCATAAGTACATTTTTTTCGGCGTGGGATTTGTAATCTTGACTTTAAAAAAACAAGGACATTTATAATAAATGCACTAACACCCGGAAACCAACAAATTAAAGGTTGAAAATTGTCCTTCCTTGGTTTGAAACAAGTTTTCATATTTATTTATTTTGGTTAATTAATAATTATTATTGTAGAATTTATATTCCTCTATCTCTATATGCAAATTACTCAAGGATGTATGAGGTAAATGGATGCATTTTTTTTCTTTTATTATCATCATTACACAGCATAAAATGAAGTCGCTCAAAATGTATGTGCGCGTTCATCGGAACTACGCAACGGATTTTCATAAGGTTTTCACCAATAGATAGAGTGATTGAAGAGAAATGTTTGTATGTATAATACATGTAAATTATACTAGAGAAAAGCCGAGAAATTCAAAGAAAACATGTTTTTGTGCGATTTAAAACGGCTGGCGGGGCGTACTTATAGTCAGTTTTGAAATTCGTTCTACGGAAGAAATTGGAAAATAGATGTCCTAGAGTAAGTAGGTATTTCATTTGAATTATTTTATTTGATGAAGTCGCTCAAAATGTATGTGCGCATTGATCTTTTAAACTACGCAACGGATTTTCATGTGGTTTTCACCAATAGATAAAATGATTCAAGAGGAAGGTTTATATGTATAATACACGGTTATTATAGTAGAGAAAAGCCGAGAAATTCAAATATTCAATTCAGGCAGCGGCAGCTGGCAAGCGGGTGGTGTGGATTTTATAAAGGTTGGGTAATGGCGTTGTGTTTCGTTAGCCACAGCAACCTGTGGCCGTGTCTGCTAGTTTATATATAAAAATGAATGTATGTTTGCTTGCATATTTGTTGTTTATGTATATTCTATATTATTATTCTATATTCTTCTTCCCGACGTCGGCGATCACTCTTGAAAATGTCTCTCTATCTTGCGCTGCCCGGAACAGCTCCTCCACACTTCTAATGCCGGCCAACTCTCGTATATTTCGCAGCCAAGACATTTGCCTCCTACCAGGCCCTCGGCGACCCTCTATCTTGCCTTTCAATTAATATTTAATTAATTTAATAATGCAGCAAGTGATACTTCTCCCCTCGAAGTATATATACAGCAAGATCGACCACGCATAACATTTTAGCATTCTCTGCCTTAGTTTTAAGCTGATATTGCAGAAGAGGGATTTCATTTTAATAAACGCAGTTCTTGCTGCTTCAATTCTGCACGTAACCTCTACATCTGGGTCAAGAGTCTCCGTGAGAATATTGCTATATTAAGCATAGGAAATGTTTGAAACTTTAAAAATATCTTGTTTCCACCCTCGCGGAGATTTCTGGATTATTACAACCACATGACAATACATCTAAAAAGTTTTTTTATCACTATAAAAACGATTCAGAAAATGTCACAATTTGAGAATGACATTTTGCAAACCATCGATTGTTCAATCAAAATTCTATTTTCGAATAAACTCTTTAAATTCATGAATTTAATTGATGTACTCACCTATGATACTAACCGAATTCGAATACTTTGAATATAATCAAGAATTATTGCTATTTTAAATCGGTACATATGTTAGGTATCAAATTCGATTGATTGTTCTTATAATATACCCTGATTTCCTGACACATTTGGAAAAAATACTAGACAGAAGCAGACAAGATACATTAATACTCGGAGACTTTAATATTGACACTACCATAAACACATCCTCTTCTTTAAATTACCTCAACACCTTAGAAACATACAATTTCTCAATACAAAACAAATCATTTCCCACTAGAGTCACTAACACAAGCAGCACCCTCATAGATCACATCATATCAAATAGACTAAACATTCCAATTACCATATCGAACATAGATGACTCACTTAGTGACCATAACATTCTTATTATTGATTTCAAGAATAACCTAAAAAAATGGTCTAATAATAGGAACAAGCCACGCCTTACAAAACCTATCATCAACAATATGGCAGTAAAATCTTATCTTGCAGCTAACAAATTTACCATCAACTCAACCAAATAAGAAGACAATTATAAAGATTTTAACGATTATGTCAAAAATGCAATAGAAGCAGGTAAAACGACACCTAAGTAAAAATAGCTAATCGACAACATTTAAATACACCGTGGTTCGATTCTAAACTGAATTCGCTGATCAAAGAAAGAAACCAGCTTCACAAGCAGTGGAAACAAGACCCAGGAAATATGTCTCTTGTAGTCCATAAAAATAAACTGAGAAACTTAATAACTAATTATAGGAGAAGTTTGAAAACAAATATTATGCCATTAGCCTTCAACAAAACCTGAATAACCCTAGAAAAACTTGGAAAACCATTAACTCAATTTTATCTAACCGTGCACATAAACCCTCCAACACCATCGAATCTCTCATCGTAAATAATTGTGAGCTTAGGGGACCCAGTGAAATAGCTTCAGCATTTAATGAATTTTTCTTATCAGTTGGAGAAAAGTTGGCAGCTGCCATTCCATCATTCCCGGATGACTGTAATACTATATATGTAGAACCAAAGGCAAGTCAATCCTTATATATGGCTAGGACAAATAAGGCTGAGGTATTAAGGATCATCTCGAAACTTAGGTCGAATGCAGCGGCAGGTATCGATGGAGTAACCCCGTACATCCTTAAAACCTGTAAAGAACTAGCTGAGCACCTAGCGCAACTTATCAATTCCTCTATAGGCTCGGGAGTATTCCCAAATCAATTAAAGCTAGCAAAAATTATACCAATTTATAAAGAAGGCTGCAAAAAATGTATTTCTAACTATCGCCCAATATCGGTTTTATCAGTATTTTCAAAGGTGTTCGAGACTATTATCAAGGATAGACTTCTAAAATACATCTCTAACAACAATATCCTAACACCACAGCAATATGGCTTTCGAAAAAACTCCAGTACCCAATGTGCCACCTTCGATTTCATCTCGAACATTCAGCAGTACATAGACCAGGGCGAATATGTAGCAGCTATTTTTATAGATTTAAAAAAAGCCTTTGATACAGTAGATCATGAAATACTCCTACAAAAAATGGAACATTTGGGTATAGTCGGAAAATCTTTAAAGCTCATCCGAAGTTACCTATCTGATAGATATTGCCTTGTCGACATCGAAGGGAACCTAAGCGGCTTTGGAAAAATCACATGTGGAGTGCCACAGGGCTCGATTCTAGGACCCCTACTTTTCTTACTATACATCAATGATATAACTAAATGCGGCATCTTGGGAAAACTTCAACTTTACGCTGATGATACTGTGATTTATTATCGTTGTAAAAATCTGAGGGAACTTGAATCTCTAATAAATAAAGATCTCGCAAAGCTAGCTAAATGGTTGCGGATAAATAAATTAAGCCTCAATGTCAAAAAAACTCACTATCTCACTTTCGGGAAAAAAGATTATATGACAATGAATATTACTCTTGGAAATGAAAAGCTCCAAAATGTACAAGTAACGAAATATTTAGGGTTATTCATAGATTCTAACCTATCGTGGAACTCCCATGTTGAATATGTTAAATCCAAAATTTCCCCGATAACTGGTGTACTCTATCGACTTCAAGATGTGCTCCCCACAGCTTTACTGCGTGCCACATATTATGCTCTGATCCACTCTCACCTAAGTTATCTGGTTAGTATCTGGGGCACCATTACTAAGAAACAAATATCTGAAATACAAGTAATCCAAAATAGAGCCATAAGAAATATATACCATCTACCATGGGATACGCATGTCAAAGACATATACTCACTGACACAAATTCTTCCCTTTACCATTCTGCCAAAATATAGCATCACCACTGCCATCCTACAAATAATTCAACACTCGTCACACACCACCACTAAACCAGCCTTTAATTCCGATATACACCAGCACAAAACACGATCACAAAATCAAATACACCTATCGTCATCTACACACACAACTAAATTTGGAATTAACTCCTTACAATACATCGCACATACGCAATACAACGCATTACCTAATGTCCTAAAACTACCAGAATCAAACAAAAAAATATTGGCAAAGGCTCTAAAAGGATATTTTCTCAGCAACTTTATTAACCAGTGACGAATTTATCTGTCTTCCTTTGTAACTCTTGTATATTCTTCAATTACCTGTATCAAGTGTGTCTAGTCCATTTAAAAATCTATGTATTGTTCATTGATTTCCGTGTTCTTATGTAAAAATAATTTTTCTTTAGATGTATAATGTTGTCCTTCCCGAAATGAGTTTTATTAAACTCATTGGGAGTAATGTATTATAAATTTTATGTAATAATTTTGTAATATATTATCTCTAATAAATAAATAAATAAAAAAAAAATACAAAAATAAATGTTTGTAATATTAGGTCCTTACATATGAAATTGGCGTTTTGTATGGGAGGAACATAAAGTCGATTTAAAAGAAAATATAATATATTTATTTAATCAAAGTATGTACCATTGCTATCTATGCACTTTTGCCATCTCATAGGTAGTTCCTCGATTCCTTTACTAAAAAAACCATTCGGACGGGAATCAATAAAATCTTTGAAGGCGGTTTGGACTGCCCCATCGGAGTTGAATTTTTTCCCTTGCAAGAAGTTATCCAAATTTCTAAAAAAATGGTAATCTGTTGGGGCAAGTTCCGGAGAGTACGGTGGATGTCTTAAACATTCCAATTGAAGTTCCTCTAATTTGGTAGCCGTCTGTTGTGCAGTGTGTGGTCTAGCGATCAACGCGCGTTTGTTGATTTGCTTCACTCAATTCGTGAGGTACCCACCTTTCAAGCTTTTTCACCTTCCCAATTGGCTTCAAGTAGATTAAAACAGTTTTATCACTAACACCGCAGCCTGCAGCTAACTCGGACGTGGTTTGCGATGGATCCGCATCCACAATAGCCTTCAATTCTTCATTATCAACTTTGGTCTCCGGCCGTCCATGAGGCTTTTTCTGCAGGTCGAAATTTCCAGAACGAAAACGTTGGAACCAAAAACGCACTGTGTTTTCTTTTGCGGCACCGTCGTCATACACATCATTAATCCTTCGGGCCGTTTCTGCAGCACTGGTACCACGGTGGATCTCGTACTCGTAAATAACGCGATATTTCAAGTTTTCCATTTTGTAAACTAAGTGACGCAAAGAAAAAAAACAATTAAGGAAAAAACAAATGAATTATAATTTTCAAAACACAAATACATGAGTAAATAGCTGTATAAATTTAAATTTGGAATTCCTAACCAAAGAGAAGACATTTCAAAGTTGCCAGTACGGCAAAACGCCAATTTCATATGTAAGGACTTCTTAATATATGAAAAATGAAAATTTATATAAAAAAATTGCAATAGGTGGCATGCGAACTGTTTGCAAACTGAATGTACCGGGACTGAATATATCTAACGCGGGAGAGGGAAGGGGGAGGCAGGACGGGGGAGCGGGAGAGGATGTGTGAAGGTAGTGACGGTGTGAAAGTGGTATGAGGGGTTAATAGGAATCTAGGAGTTAATGGATCCAAGTGTGACGGACGTACTGAGGAAAATAATTTTCCTCGGGGCCTATGTCATCTTTGGGGATGATGTGTGGAGGGTATTTTTTTAAGGAAAGGAAGGAGAGGAGAGTTCATGGAAGGAAAAGGGTTTAAGGGGTGGGTAGGAATCTGGGGTTCAGTGTGTCCTGGTCATCCGCCTCCAAGACCTAGACAAACCTCACCCCATGAACCCGGGCACTCCTGCTAAATCACCAAACGTAAAGAACCACTTGGGGTGACCGAGGGTATGGCAGAGGTGTTGCTTATCCAATAAAGATTTCCGGGGCGGCAGTACCAATTCCCCCCTCGCAATATGAATCCATCCCACCCACAGCGTTGCAAGGCAAATGGTTCGATAGATTCCTGCTAGAGAGGCCAAATGGTCTCCCTCAACCAGTCTCTCCCGATTCAGCCCGCCACGTAGTAAGTGGACTGACGCATCCGTCGCCAAACCTCGGACAAACTGCCGACTTACATCACCCTATGAATTCAGGCACTAAATCACTACTAAATCTCCAAACTTAGCCAACCACAATGACCTGGCACAAAAAATGACATGACCTGGCTCAAGGCTTTCATTCACTTTTCAAAAAACTTTTTTTTACGATTTAAAAAAAAATAATCACCCTTTAAATTTCGCTGTATGAGCTTGAAACACCATGTAGAATTCATTTTTCATGCGACAAGTGTTCTGCAGACATTAAAAAATAATTGCTCCAGTATTCAAATATCCCATTAGCATACTAGTTTTTCTAATTAACAAATTATACATACATACATAATTTAATAACGCCTTGAACAAGTTCATTTTGAGGTTGTCCTTGTTAAAAACACTGACTTCGTTAGTATTTATTTGTAACGTTATGTCACACGATAAGTGCCCTCCAAACTAACGGCCACCTTCTTGTTTACCACTCAGGCTAATTTGTTCGCTTTTCGGAACAATACATATTTATTTATTTATTTACTAGCTGACCCGGCCACGTGTTGCTGCGGCTAATAAAACACAACGTCATCTACTGGATGGTTATCCAACCTTTATAACCACCGCCGTCTTTGAGTTTATCGCAAAGAGACAGACAGATGCATGAAATGCTTGGAGTAACTAACGTATTTAAGTTAATAAGGATTAATACTGTATCCGTCTAAATAACTTTTCAATTACCGCAATGTACGTGACTATATTTTTAGAAGATAGAATGAGTATAGTAAGCTATCCGTAAAAGATAGATATATGCCTTCACGGACTTTTTTGTAGATCTATAAAAGAGGAATATCCCACCATGCATTGTTTTGTTACATCCCAAAAGGATTAGGCAGCGTTTTCAATGAAAGCTACCAGGCGGCTTGACTTTTTCCGATACTTCTAACAATTATCGTTATGTTTCAACCAATTTACACAAATCCTTGACAAATTACATACCTAAACCTTCCTCACGAAACACTCTATCTATTGGTGACAATCGCATGAAAATCCGTTGAGTAGTTTTCGAGTTTATCTCGAACAGACAGACAGACAGACATACAGACGACGCGGGGGACTTTAATTTATAATATGTAGAGTTTTACGCCCTAGTGGGCTTTTACAAAGATAGATAATAATAGTTAGGCAGGAACGTAGGACACAGTTATAATGATTAAATTAATAGTAAAAATAAAATGAATTAAAATTAAAATCATACATTTCATTAAAGTAATAATAAAGACTTCGTTTTATAACAAATACAGAATCTGCAAACATGTCTACAATATTCCCAAATTTATTGCCAAAATGGTGTAATCTATTTATAGGTGTATGAGCCTCATAGTTTGTTTTAAAATTGTCACAAAAGAAGGCAGCACTTTGCCTCGTATTTCTGGACGGTACGTAAAATTTTATTTTGGCTAGAATTTCAGTGCTGTCAATGCAATTATTAATGATTTTATTTAATAGTACAAGGTCAGAGATGATCCGCCTATCTGACAGCGTAATTAAGTTGAGTTGTTTCATCAAAAGATAGTTAATATTTTGAATTGGAATATTCAGCTTAAAGTTAATAAATCTTAGAAATTTGTGCTGTACCCTTTCTATATTGTCGGAACGTATTTTATACAATGGGGACCAAATGGGCGAATTATACTCTACCGGGCTTCAGCGCCGGATCTGCCATACGTTCAAAAACGTGCAAAAACCTGGCGCAAACTCCGAAGGGGCGCCGTGAGAAAATAAATATTGTATTAAAATTTAGTTATAATATTCCCTGAATCGTTTAAAAATTACCTATAGTACGAAATAATTATTACGCTCTAGCAACACTTTCCAAAGAAACAGAATGCGCACGCATCAGGTTGGTATCAACGGCTTACGAATTTAAAGTCAGTTACAGAATTTTTTTACAAATTCCATATATTTAGTTTAAACGTAAGATTTATTTTTCCATATATCTTTTACCGTCTTTTACGACGAATAGGTGCGATCCAAATTCAATAACCAATCACAGCGCGGTATTTTTGTTCGTAAGCCGTTGATACCATGCGTCAGTGTTTAGTGTTTGTTCGCTCAACACAGGGGAAATGCAAGGTACAAATTTGAGGTTATATTCTTATTATCACTGCTCACTGTCTCTCGTCGGGACTGCCTGTTGCTAGTCAGAAGCTGTAGATGCTATTCTTGTGTTGTACGTTGCCTTGAGAACGTATTTGTATTTGCTTTTTCTAATATTCGCGTTGGGTTTTTTTTTTTTTACATTAACTCCACACAGGAGGCCCTGAGGAAAATAATTTCCCCCAGGGCCTATGTCATCTGGGATGCTGTGTGGAGGGTCTTTTTGAGGAGAGGAAGGAATGAACATTGGTCTTGAAGAGACCCATGTTGTAGGAAGGAGGAAACACGGAGGCCGGCAAATCATTCCACAGCCGAGCTGTTGAACACAAGAACGAGTCGAAGAAACGACCCGTTCTCATGTGACAAATGTCAACCGTGTTCAAATGTTGGGCACGCGTTTGGCGTGTTTCCCGACTATGCACCGGTGCCGAAGGGATCAATGATGCTAGTTCCTCGGAGCATCTTCCATTGTAATACCGGTAGAACAAGGATAGCATTCCCACCCGACGCCTGTGCTCTAAAGATTGCAATCCGTCTGTTAAGATGGGAGAATCTATCAAACGGACCGCCCGTTTCTGCACAGAGTCGAGGGTATTTTTCAGGTATTTTGGAGCTCCAGACCAGAGATGGCTGCCAAATTCAACCGTGGGGCGTACTTGTGATTTGTACAAGGTTAGCAGTTGTGTACTATTAAAGTATCTGCGGGCCCTGTACAGTACGCCCAGCTTTTGGGAGGCTAACTTTACTCTGGCTTCGATGGAGCCCCCATACCTGAGCTGGTCACTTAGGGTTACACCAAGCATATCAATGGAGGGCCTGTTCGGAAGATTGCTTCCGTTGAAAGAGACTAGATTTTCATTTCGATCCCGTTTAGACGTAATCAGACAAGATTGGGTCTTTGAAACATTAAATTCAACGAGATTATTTTTACCCCAAGAGAAAACACTCTCGAGGTAACCGTCCATTCTTTGCTTCAAAGCCCTACGAGCTGTTGGAGTTTGTGAGCCCTTTGGGGGCTTGTCAAACAAAAAGTTATCATGAACTGTACTGTCATCCGCATAACAGTGAATTGGTGCATATGACAAAAGGTCGTTGATGTGCAACAAAAACAAAGTCGGAGACAGAACCGATCCCTGCGGGACGCCAGCATTTATCGAGTGTGAGGAAGAGGTGAAACCATCGACTACCGTCTGAATCGACCTCTCCCTCAAGAAGTCGGCAATCCACGTACACAAGGATGCGGGAAGTCCGTAAGAATGCAAGTCCTCGGTGCCAAACACGGTAAAAGGCCTTGGAGATGTCCAGTGCAACCGTTTGGGTCTCACCGAAACGTTCCAGGCATCGCCCCCAAACATGCGTCACATACGCGAGAAGATCACCGCACGAGCGGTTCCGCCGGAATATAGGTACATAAACGCAGTAAATCTCAAAAATGTCTAATGGACCTAGTTCAGCGAAACCACCCGCATTGTCTCGTAACCTATATTTTAAATCATGGTACGGGCACAAACAAACAATTCGTTGTATTATTTTAAAGCATAACTTGAAAAAGAGTTTTTCCTAAAATAATTAAAATAGCACCATAATTTATGTTTAGCCAATAGATTCAGAGAGTATAGGGCTCCTGGCGATCCTCTCTTAAAAAAAACGAGTGTGAGAGCTACCGCCAGGTCACTTGGAAAAGTTACACCCTTTATATGTCTTGATTTTATTTGATAAATTAGTGTAAAAAAATAATAATGAAATAAAAAAAATAAAAAAATTGGGGTGAACGAATTTTTAATCAAAATAAAACGTAAGGGGGGGGAGGACGCCTTCGGTACCTACTGCACAGGGCGCCAGATTTCGTAGATCCGGCCCTGCCTGGCTTCTTACTAAAGAAGTATATGCGAGTAGGTCTCACAGAAATCGTTGAATCTCCCTTACTATCTATCATGGTTAGAAATATCTCAAAACGGTGTTAGAAACGGAAAACAGCTCGCTTTATATTCAAATTTAAAAGTTAACCATAAAATTTAAAAAATATATTTTTACACGAAACGACATAAAAGTGAATTGATGCTAACGTTTATAATTTTTGGTAAATAAAATATGTGTGTTTTAATTTTTTTTTTCGCTATCAGTAATTTTATTTTGAAAAAAACGTAAGGTGAGCCATTTTTTTTCATATTTGCATTAAAAATATAATTTTCCAAATATATATATATATTTTTTACATTAGCTCCACACAGGAGGCCCTGAGGAAAATAATTTCCCTCAGGGCCTATATCATCCTTGGGGATGGTGTGTAGAGGGTTTTTTAAGGAAAGGAAGGAGAAGAGAGTTCTGGGAAGGAAAAGGGTTTAAGGGGTGGGTAGGAATCTGGGGTTCAGTATGTCCTGGTCATCCGCCTCCAAGACCTAGACAAACCTCACCCCATGAACCCGGGCACCCCTGCTAAATCACCAAACGTAGCTAACCACTTGGGGTGACTTGTGGCAGAGGTGTTGGTTATCCAATAAAGGTTCCCGGGGCGGCGGTACCCATTCCAGCCTCCCAAATTGTGTGTATGTTTATTTCTAATAATAAAATTTGAAAGCGTCCTTCACCACCTGTCAAAAGCAGTTTTTAGTTTTCGAATACGTTCAGAAATATTACATTTATTTGGATTTTATTTTAAAGCTAAATATTTTGACCTTACGACAAAATAGGCCCGAGGCATGAGGGGTTAAAGTAGGTAATTTATTCAATACACATTTTTTTGAAGAGTCCCAACCGTCAGGAGTCAGTGAAACTATGCTATCCCCAATTATATATGTTGTGATGCTGAAGCATTCGGTCTAATTTTTATTATTCTATCCTTTCCTAAAAATACCCTCCACACAGCATCCTGAAAGGCCCTGAAGGGATTTATTTTCCTCTTCACTTTGTCGTGCTAATGTAAAAAAAACAAAGGAATGATTTAAAGTAAATACAAAGATAAACGTTGTATAAAAAAAAATATTTGTGTGTTTATAGCCAGGTACTTCCCAACCATCCTCTTTCCACCTCCTTCCCCGCTCCACTACCTTCAGCCCTACAACATTCCCCAATTGGGGATGACATAGTCTTTGTGCGGTATTCGCATATAATTAAAAAAAAAGTATCCCCATGAACTGTAGTTAGTGGAGGTCCCAAAACGCTTCCTTGTGGAACTCCAAAGTTCCACCAAATTAACATCCATTGTGATGTATGTATGTAGGTTCACCAGCTTCTTGTTTGTACCACGAGTGCAGTATTCACATTAAAAAAATCTTAACGTGTATGTGTACCTACGTATCTGAATCGTGTAGTGAAGGGTTGTGAGTGCGCATTGATTAACTCTTCCATGCAATTCTGGATCTTTAGTGGATACGGAATCGATCCCGAATGTCAAATTTGTGTGATTGTCTTTGGCTTGCAATTGCTTTTTATATGGGCTGATATGTCAGCTGTAGCCGATTTCAAACGTTTGAAACACGAAATGCTGTGAGTATACATGATTATTTATTCATTTAATGTACGTTTATAGTTGTATTCCATGGATTTGACATTTGCGAAGTTTCAATCTAAATTTTTTTATTTTTTTTTTATTATAGCGACTATATAAAAAAATTTTACATACAAAATGCAATGTGAAATTAAGTACAAAATATTGTATTTCTTAGTCCTCCTCACTAGGGGGTCCTGTGCCGAGGCGGACTAAAGTTATTTAAATATAGTTCATTTGTCTTCTAAGTCGTTTTTAGCGTCTTCGCTAGGGTTTTCTCATTGACCTCTTTAAGCCATATTTTTATTCTTGATTTGTATTCAATTGGATTTTTTTATTAGTTTTATGTCTTGGGGAAGGATGTTATGGAGTTTTGTTGCAAAGTGTGTATAGTTTCTTTGTCCAAATGTGGTTTTATAACTTGGAATATTTTTTATATCATTTTTATTCGATCTAGTGTTATGCATACACGGTCTAGTAGAGGATTCATTATTTTTGAAGAGCTTCAATAATATATTTTTGGCATATATTTGTTGTACATTTGGTACGTCAAAGTTATTGAAAATTTCAATTGAAGGCGTTCTAATTGGTACTTTCAATATGGTCTTTATGATTCCTTTTTGAATCGTATTCAGGCTGTGTAGGTACGTATTTGCAGTAGATCCCCATCCTATGATTCCATATTCAATTCGAGAATGACATAACGCATAGTAGACCTTTTTCATATCCTTTTTATTTAGTACGTTTCTTAGATTTTTGAAGAAATATATAAGGCTTGTACGCATATAAATACGCATGAATTACTTAGTTTGTCGTAATTAAGAACCTAATAAGGGGGCATACATTAATTGCGTGATCTCAAAATTGGGGTGGGGGGGCGGGATCCAGTAAACCAGTAAAATCTTACCAAAAACCATTTAAACCGGTGGGGGGGGGGGGGGGGGTCAATAAAAATCTTATGTCAACTTTATCCCAAATTTTGTTCGCTGAAAAAGTCTAATGTACTGCCTCAATAGCTAGGTTCTTAATTTGGACAAACTAGGTAATTCATACGTATGTAGATTGAAACGAAACTTCGCAAATGACAAATCTTTGGTATTCAACTTTAAACGTACAGTAAATGAATAAATGATCGCGTGTACTTAAAGCAATTCGTGTTTTAAATTAAT
This sequence comes from Limnephilus rhombicus, assembly GCA_929108145.2. NCBI lineage: Eukaryota > Metazoa > Arthropoda > Insecta > Trichoptera > Limnephilidae > Limnephilus > Limnephilus rhombicus. The sequence goes on along the minus strand of OV815289.1, from coordinate 8,636,005 downwards.
TGAAAAGCAAACCATAGACAATCACACAAATTTGATAGGCGATTACGTATGGAATCGTTTATCTATCCAACGTATACAGAATCGCTCTTCTACGATGTTTTTCTTAAATTACGGTTTAAATTATAATTTTGTTGAAGTAAAAGCTACACTATTAAACCAGTTTTAACTGTTATCTTAAATGTGAATAATTAAGCGATATACCTGTTTCAAATTACTTCAGTGTCAATGGGAAAACGTCAATAATAATTTAATATGTTTGCAAACTATCCACTGAAGCGTTACACGGATAGAAATGTTTTATGGGCGTGGCCGTTTATCCGAATTGTTTCTAAGACGACTCACAAAGTGACATTTCAGGCAGGGTTGTCAGTAAATATGTTCTAAAATACCCAAAATATCTGTTCTATTTCCCTTCAAAATCCCCACAAGCTCTTTACCTCCAAAAAGGAAACGTAAGTAAAATTTTGAAAATTTTTAGTAACCCCCGACTATGGTTGCCATACGTCCGGAATTTTCCGGAGAAGTCCGGAAATATAGGTCTTTGTCCGGAAGCGGGGGGAATTCTAAACAGTCCGGAATTTCTACAATTAAGTGGAAATTGATATAAAAATGAAATAAACCAAATTATTTTAATTACAAATCAAAATAAAAACATCACTTCTGATATTTAATTAATTTTAAACAAAATGTCTAGAATTTTTTACACTTTTTTTGCCCAAAAAATACAAAAAAAGTTTATTATATATAAAAGGAATACCTACCACTTTCCAAATCTTTATTTCAAAGTCGTCCCCCCCCCCCCCCCGATGCGGGTTTTGACATGACATGCATAACGACATTCATATTATATTTAAAAGAAAGTCCGGAATTTTTATCAAATGTCAGGAATTTTCTCCGGAATTTTGATTTTTCGATCTGGGAACCCTACCCCCGACCCAAAAAAGAGCTGATGACCTTGAAACGCCTCAACAGATTTTCATGAATTGTAGCTAAGAACCATCTCGATCACGCCAACTTTAAAAAAAAAACCGCATCATAATCGATTCATTCGTTTAGGAGCTACGATGCCACAGACAGACACACAGACAGAGTGACAGACAGACAGACACACAGAAAGTCAAACTTATAACACCGCTCCGGGGTTAAAAATTCTGTTCAAATAAGCATTTATTTCTTAATTGAAAACTTCTTTAGCACCGTTGTGATTTGAAACTCAATGAAACGAAAAATAACGACACTAAAAAGATACAAACTTATATTCTATAGGATATCTTATGTATTACAAACATACATCTATTTGTAATAGCCTCCCCACTCTTGCCTACTTTAGTTTTCTGAAGGTTTCACTTCTACCGCGTGTGAATTGCACACTCTGATTTTTTATTATCAATCATTTTCGGATGTTCTTTTACATTTGGACTTTAAAAATTGTTTTTTTTTTTTAATTTGCTGCGATAAAAACGAACTTGTACTGAAATGTTCTTTAATTTAGTGGCTCACTAGCCCACAATAATAAGGATTACAACGTAAGTTCGACGTCTTCGGTTTATTGGTAATTATAATGGATTCAAGTAGTATTGTATTTATGTCAATAGTAGCGACTGTTTACTAAGGCTTCTAGAATGGATCTGAGAGCGGCGGGGCCCGTCAGCTGTTCTCTTGTACTGAGAGCCCGCTCGTCAATCTTCGGAAACCCGAACGTTTCCGAGCGGCGTGATATCCGAACACACCTACATTTACATACACTACATATACTAACTCCATTCTTACAATGATGTAAATATTATTTTTCAATGCTTAGTCGTCAAGTTGATTAGTCAGACATCTCCAAATACTAAATTTTGAGTTTATGAGGAGAGCAATTTTGTTCGCCATAAATCAAATATTATTTACACGTGACTGGGTAACACCGGGAGGTGTAATTCTCCAGTACATTAGTAAAACATTTTAAAATTATCTTGTGGTAAACCAGAAAACCTCATCATTTAGTTTAATTCACTTTTTTTTTCTTTTGAGCTCCACACAGGGGCCCTGAGGAAAATTGCTTTCCTCAGGGATCTTTGGGGATGCTGCGTGGAGGGTTTTTTTAAGGAAAGGAAGGAGAGGAGAGTTCCGGGAAGGAAAAGGGTTTTAGGGGTGGGTAGGAATCTGGGGTTCAGTATGTCCTGGTCATCCGCCTCCAAGACCTAGACAAACCTCACCCCATTAACCCGGGCATCCCTGCTAAATCACCATACGTAGAGAACCACTTGGGGTGACCTATGGCAGAGGTGTTGGTTATCCAATAAAGGTTCCCGGGGCGGCGGTACCCATTCCCGCCTCCCAAATTGAATCACTACAAGTTTTAGTGCATAATAATTGATTTGGTGGTGTTTATGAGGAATCTGAGCATTGTACCAGGTAGAGGTACACTTTTACATTTACATACTCTACTCTAATTTCGATATTTAAAGATGTCTGGCTAAAACTTGACTATCGATAAGTTTGGATAAGGGGCCATCCATAAATTACGTCACACGAATTTCGTTTTTTTTACTCCCCCCCCGCCCCCGTCCTTGTCACAGATCGTCACATTTGTGAGACCCCCTCCCCCCTAGTGTGACGCCACATATTTTGCAATTTTACATCTAAAAATAATCAAAACAGTAGTTCAAATTTTTTTTACATGTGGCGTCACATAGCTGATGACCCCCCCCCCCATACCCCTTGTCACACAATCTCACACTTCTCTACTCTCCCCCCCCTTTTAAGGTGTGACGTAATTTATGAATGCCCCCTAATGAAGAAATGTCCAGAATCCCCGCATTTTCCCTTCAAAGAAGGTTCTCCTCACAAAATTTTAAAGGTTGTGTGCTTTTTTATCAAATTTTATTTTTATTATTTCTGTATATGTTAAATAATCTGTCATGAATTATTTGTACTGTAAAAGCCCATTGGGCGTTAAATAAATAAATAATAAAAAATAAAAAAAATACCCAATTCTTGAAAAATCTTAATTCTCCGCATTTTGTGAAATTCCCTACGAATTGGCAACCCTGATTTCAATAACACTTTGAATAGTCATTAAAAGTGGTGGAAAAAGGCCCATAACCTAACCTATTTATTTTCATCACTTTTAAGATGTTTTCAAATGAGTGCTGAAATGTCACTTTGTTGAGTTACTGTCTGAATTGAGTTCTTTTCTTATCTAATGGGTGTTTCACGAGATGTTTTGTTTTGGTCCGGTATGGTTCGTCTTTCGACATGGATTCTGGATGAAATATGGACGATTCTGAAACGGGAATGTATAGTACATATTTTCCCACATATACAGGTAACGCATAAACCTCTTTTGTACATTTTATATTTCTAGTATATGATTTTGTACAGAAGGTGACCAAATAATGGAGCTGTATTCAAGGATACTGCGAACAAATGCTTCATGTTATGTTCTCCGTATTGCAATTCCGTTAGTAAATGATCTCGCATTCGGATATCTGTATAAACACACGACACTTCTCCGAGTTAGCTATTCGGTGGATAAACTGGACTATATTATTGCGTATTGCGTTGGTTTCAGATAGAATATTATATCCTAATTTAGTTTCAAGGTGAGCCAACAAGTGTATCGGATCGGATATTGACGCCCATCGGAAATATTGGAATTGATATAATTATGCAAAGTGGCCACTATCGGATGAAAATATTAAATACTAGCTGGTTCCCGGCATGCGTTGCTATGCCATTTAATAAAGAAATTGTTTCTCTTTGCGTGTCCTTTCCCATTCGTCCCGTTCCCCTTCCGCCTCCCCTTCCGCGTCCCTTTCCCCTCTCGGGTTCCCACTCCGCCTCCTCCACCTTCCCTCTCCCCACTCCACACCCCCCTCCTGAGTCCCTCCCCCCCTCCCGCGAATTCCTACCCGAGTTCTCCTCCCCCCTCCCGCATTCCATACGTTCAGTCCCGGTGGATTAAGTTTTCAAACAGCTCGTATCACATATTGCATTTTTTTAATACACATTTCTTAATGCCAGAGCTCACCAGTAGTTTTATTTTTATTTTTTATACATTTTTTTTTTTTTTACATGAGCTCCACACAGGAGGCCCTGAGGAAAATAATTTCCCTCAGGGCCTATGTCATCTTTGGGGATGCTATGTGGAGGGTTTTTTTTAAGGAAAAGAAGGAGAGGAGAGTTCTGGGAAGGAAAAGGGTTTAAGGGGTGGGTAAGAATCTGGGGTTCAGTATGTCCTGGTCATCCGCCACCAACACCTAGACAAACCTCACCCCATGAACCCGGGCACCCCTGCTAAATCACCAAACGTAGCGAACCACTTGGGGTGACCTATGGCAGAGGTGTTGGTTATCCAATAAAGGTTCCCGGGGCGGCGGTACCCATTCCCGCCTCCCAAATTTATACAAACCTTGTCCTGATAATAACGAATACAACAAAAAAGAATTATACAATTTGGTGCAGTCGTTCGGAAGTTATGCGCGTACATACATTTCGGCGATTCATTTTTATTTATATAGATAGATAGATATATAGATTTATTTATTCGTTTATGGTCCATATCCTACCTTTAAATACAAAATAAAACCTTTTTTTACTTTAAAATGATTACAAAGCAATGTTACAACGTAAACATGAGATTTAAATTAACTAAAATGTACAAGTTTGGAAACTAATTGTACTAATAAATAAGTCATTGAAGAAGAAGATAACACTAATAATCTGAAATCTAAACGAACATATGAAAGAGAATAAGACATAGAAAAATTAAAAATATAATGGTCGCAATTGAGACACGAACCCAGATCCTCTCGTCAAACTGGGATGGGCGCCTTTATCAATTCGGCAATTGCCACCTTCCATCAAACCGTCATATTTGTCAGCCTCATATTTCAAATTTTACTGTGATCGTACTCTGGTAAATGCAAAAAAAATCACCGTTCAGTTTAAACCTTAAGAGCGTTTAACCAGAAGCGGCCGAAAATCAGCGGTCGAACGTTGTTCTTACGATCGTGCAAGGCGGTTACAATGAGAAAGATTAATTATTCTCCGTACCAGCTTTTTAAAATTATAACTCAATATCGATTTTATTTCATTCCAAATTTGCTTTCATTTATATCTACTCGTACATCTAAAAATGCTGAAAGGCGTGATGATAAAACTATTAAAATAATGTATTTTTTGATTAGAAGTATTTATAATTTTTCAATAATGTCTAAGTTTTTTTTATTTTTTATTTTTTTATTTTTTATTTTTTTTTTATTGAAATAATAGATAATACATAATATAATCAACAAACAAGTCCTGCTAAGCCAATTGAATCGGCTTGTCAACAGGTGCTTATATGTATTTTAGTTACATATATTTATACATTTTTAAAATTTAAAATTTACATCTTATATCTACAGATACAACATTTTTTCATACATATCAAAATCAATATAAATCTTTTTTTTCCGATAGCCAATTTTTCACCATATATTTAACCTTATTCATAGAATTACATTGCTTTATAGTGTCAGGTAATAAATTAAATATCTTCGATATGATATATTCAAACGTTCTCTGTCCGTACTTATTGTTAAATTTCGGAACTATTAACCCGTCGTTACGCGTGAATCTAGTGCTGTATTTATGTTCTAATTTCTTTTTATGCTGCGGGGTAAATATATGTTGAATTATAATTTTGTGCCAAAGTATTGCCTTAACAGGTAAAATTTTGGCACTCTGAAACAGCAACGGTTTATTTTGTCTCTGTTTGAAAATATTAGGGACGACCAATAATTTTACAATTGCGTTTTGTACAACTTGCACTTGTTTCAGATTGGTTATAGAAGTATTTCCCCATATTGTTAATCCATATCTTATAATAGATTCTGCTAGTGACATATAAATTATTTTAAGTGTTTCAATTGATAGGAAAAAAATTAATGTGTACATTCTGCCAGCAATCGATCTGAGCCCTTTACAGTTTTTTTTTATATGTTTGTCCCATTTAAAAAAACAATCTACAGTAACACCAAGATACACGTATTCCGAAACTAATTCTAAGCTTTCACATTTACAATTAGTTGGAATATTTTTATGAATGCAATTAAAATTATGAGATATAATATTATGATTAAATTGAAATTTGGCATTAGGTGATCTTATATGCATTACTTTGGTTTTTTTAGCATTTATTAATAGTCCTGCATCATGTGACCATTTACAGAGTTGATTAAAGTCAATTTGCATGAGTTCAATTGCAATTTTTAGGTCTTTATGTGATATGACCAATGCCGTATCATCTGCGAATACAAAATGTTTCACAAAAGAGAAAAGTTTTTTCATTGTGGTTACATAAATTATATATAGTGTAGGTCCTAATATGGAACCTTGTGGAACTCCTGCAGATACATTTTTTGTTTTACTAAAAGTATTATTTATTTTGATACATATTTTTCTATCTCTAATATAATCTTTAAATAAAGTTAAATAAGAATGTTAAAAAAATCTGAAAACATATATTAATTTAAAATAAAACAATAACTTTGTAAACACCTCGAAATATATTAGTTTGTAAGTGCGCAAATAAATACACAAACGGACCAATTTTCACCAAGAAACACATGTACGTATATATTTTTTAATGATTTTATTTAAACTAAAATTAAAATTCCAAAACATGCGATACCCAGATAATGTATTGGTTTATTTTAGTGCATGATTATATGATTTGAAATGGGTGTGGTATAATACAAAATCTTTTTTGAAAATTTAATAAATCTGCCAACGACCTACGGTATAACCTTATTATACTAACAATAAACATTTTTTCTCAAAATTTAAAACATGCGAATGCTAGATAAAAGAACAATCTTTCGAAATCCATTTATAATTTTTTGTGGAAAGGAGTCAATACGTCTAAAATCTGATTTAAAAATGACATATTTCTGGTTTTCTCTGGTACCCTCTTAAACTAGACTTGTGTTCCAAAACCTTTCTTGTACTTCAGAACATTCGTTCAATAAATCAAGCGTTCCATGAACTGAGTTGGTAACACTGATGTTGAACGAGTCAAAGTTCGTTCGGCGGCTCCATCTCATAATTTTGGTTGAGTAGAGGTAAAATTGCGTTTGATATCTGAAGAGCCGCAGAAGCCTATGCAAAGTGCCTCAAATTCCGACCCCTAACCTAACCTAACCTAACCTAACCTAACCTAACCTAACCTAACCTAACCTAACCTAACCTAACAATAATTTATTGTTTTTGTTTTTAAATATTTATCTGATACTAGCTGGTCCCGGCATGCGTCGCTATGCCACTTAATAAAGAAATTGTTTCTCCCTGAGTGTCCTTTCCCATCGTCCCGTTCCCCTTCCGCCTCCCCTTCTTCTCCTGCGTCCTCTTACCCTCTCGCGTTCCCACTCCGTCACCTCCACCTTCCCTCTCCCCACTCTACTCCCCCCCCCTTCACCGTCCCGCGAACTCCCCTCCCGAGTTCCCCTCCCCCTCCCAGGTCCCCCTTCCCGCGTTCCCCTTCTACCTTCCCCGCCTTCCCTCTTCCCTTTACCGCTCCCTCGTCCCGCCAAACCTCCTCCCGCGTTCCATTTATTCAATCCCAGTACATTCAGTTCTTAAACAGCCCGCGTGCCACCTTTTACAATTTTTATTCAAATTTCCATTTTTCATGTATATTAAATTTGGTACCTAACATAGGTACCTATTTAAAATATCTTAAATTCTTGATTCGATTCAAAATATTAGGGGAGTACCTACTTTAAATAAATTTTTCAACTTTTCAAAAATAGAATCCTGATTGCACAATCATTCATTGTTTTGCAAAATGTCATTCTCTAACACGCGAACTGTCAAACGTGCGATGTTTTCTGTTATTATCTAATTTTCTGCGCAATTTTCTTAATTTTTCTCTCCGTACGAACCATCCTCAAACTTCAAGGAATATTCTAAAAAAAGAATTAGCGAAATCGGTTCAGCCGCTCTCGAGATTTGCGCTTACCAACGAATTTAGCGATTCATTTTTATATTATAGATAATCTAATAAAATGGATAAAGATTTATCCAGACACAATCTAGGGAGCATTTTGTTCGGCTTTGAATCTAGCAATCATACATAAAGATAGTAGCCAATAATATATGCGTTCAGAAAAAAGAAGTTAATGTGGGTGGTTCTTAGTCGAAGTATGGTACAGTTAAAAAATGACCGAAATTGATATCGACACTGTGGGCGCAGTGGTTAGCGCGTTTGCCCGGAAAGCAAGAGGTCCTGGGTTCGAGTCCCAGAGGTGTCAATATCTTTTTCTTATTTTTCTGTTTCCAGATTTTCTATTGAGTTTCTCTTATATTGTATTCATTTAATTAAATAATTTATTGTCTTTACAGGATGTCTGTATTATTTTTGTACCATATTTTGTTAGGTTAGGTTAGGTTTTGTTTTAGTAGATACACTTTTTTTTTGGGCGATGTTTTGTCCGTAGGATATTTTTTCGGAAATATTTTGTCGGGGATACTTGAACCGGTTATAAATGTTCCTGACAAAGTAACTAGTATTACTAATAATTACTGACAATTATAAAATGTAGTTATCTTTCTCTTTACCCCGTGATTACGTCGAACTTATAACAACTCTACCGCTTTTATTAAACTAGATTAGAAATCATGAAAAGTCAATGAGAAAACTAAATGTCGTAAACACACACACATTATGTACAGATGTACTTGCTTATAGCTAATGGACGATAATAGGCTGTGATCACACATCCAGCGGTATAAAAAATATAGAGAATACGTTATCAAAATATGCATGCTTACAAAAACTCTTGTGAAACTATCAAAAATGTCACAATTTGAGAATGCCATTTTGCAAACCATCGATTGTTCAATCAAAATTCAGTTTTCGAATAAACTCTTTAAATTGATGAATTTTTTTGAAATACCAAGTAAGTAAGAATTAGATACCAAATTTGATTTATTGTTCTTGTTATTAATAAAAATGAATGGTTGTAAAATAAGAAAAATAAAAAATTGTAATAGGTGGCACGCGAGCTGTTTGAGGGGGTTTGGTGGGACGAGGGAGCGGGGGAGGGGCGAGGGAAGGTTGGGAAAGTGGAGGGGACACGCATGGTGAGAAAGGGATATGAGAGGGGAAGGGGCGGCTGAAGGGGTATGGAACGAATGGGAAAGAACACGCAACCAATACCTCTAGGAGTTGGTGGTTCAACGTGGTTCAACAAACACGCCTAGAGCTATTTCTAGTGTCTAATGTCTTTACTATGTGCTGATTCTCCTATCTTAACAAGGTGATTGCAATATTTATAGTACAGGCGTCTATTATTATTAATAGTGAGAATGCTGTCCTTGTTCTACCGGTATTACAATGGAAGATGCTCCCAGAAGCCAGCGTTATTGATATCTTCGGTACTGTTTTGTAGTCGGTAAACACGCCAAACGACATTATTCGTCACATGAAAACGATCGTTTCTACGACTCGCTCTCTCAGCTTCTCTGAAAAACGATTTGCCTGCTTCTGTGTTTCCTCTCTCCTACAACATTCGAAACTTCAATACTTCCTTTTCTCAAATAGATTCTCCACACAAAATGACTTTTATTTGGGAAGTCAATTTAAAGTGTAATTCACGCCTGTGTATTTTCACTTGTGACAATATTTAACTGTCAGTGTTTTACTTTGTGATTCGACCACCCCTGAGATAATATTTATTTTTATTTATTTATTTTATTTAAACGCCCATAGGGCTTTTACATAGAATGCAGTACATTTTTTTAATTACCGTTTAAAGAATGGGTTCACAAAATACAATACACAATACAAGTAACATAATATTTGTTAAAAACAAAATATAGGTTAGAAAAAATATAAGGGTTAAAAAAAAAAATTAGGTTACATAAAATATAAGCGTTAGCAAAATACAGGTAACATAAAATATAAGAAACAAAATAATAGCAGTTGACATAAAGTAGGTAATGTATAAAATTGTTGTTCTCATTAGTTTATGGGATAGGTAGAAATAAATAGTTGGCACATATGGCGTTTGAAGTTTGCTAAGTTCAAATTATTGTCAAATACATCCAGATTATATTTATTATTTATTATACAAAGTATTTGTTACCAAGACTATGCAAACGTTGTATTGGAGAATGTAAATCATAGTTCGAATGAGATGTACGTATATAAAATGTCAATGTTTGTCTAGTTGTTCGTGTAGGTACATGTAGATTTATTAATTGCAGGAGTTCACAACTGTCGAATTTAGAGTTTAATAATTTTAATAAAAAAGTTAGGTCGTTTATTTTTCGTCGGTTTTCTAATGTTGGAATATTTAAAGTATTCATTAACGACGGGTAATTTATGTGCTCTATCTTACTAATATTATAAACGCGAAAGTTTGTATGGATGTATGTGTGTTTTTATAAACATATTTAATGTTGGGTGTCATGTTATGGTTAAAGAATAGATTTAGGGTAGGTTATTAAACAGGTTGATAGGATTATCTGGTGGGTTATTTAATAAATCAGGGTACCATGTTAGGTATTAATATAAGGGTTATGACACTGGATGTGTTTTATATTGTGTGATGTTGTGGTGTTGTTTGTACCTACTTTGTGGTCATGTTATCATGACATATACACCTCTTATTGAGTGGGTGTATTAGATGTTATAGTTACAGGGTTATTCAAAAAGGTACATAGTTATCAGCTTTAATCCCATGGGATCTTGGACGCCAAATCTCGTTGTTCGAGATATGCTGTACTGTGTCGGTAGGCATGGATTACTCCCATCAGAGCGTGGGCACTGTTATTTTTGTCAATGTTGTGAAACTTGGAAATATAAAATAAAAGAGTGGATGTATAACAAAGATTTATATATTAAAGGATTAAGCATACCTGTGGACCGTATCTAACGAGCTACTAGCTAAAACCTATAACGTTGCTGCGACGAATCCAGATGCAAAGCAAGGTGACCCTACCTCCCTCACATTGCATCATCGGCAGGTTTTTCGATCTTCTCCATCCATCTTAGGTAATTGAGGAGTATGGGAACGCCATAGCCATAGCGTCCTCCATTATAATATGGTTCAGGTCGCATCAGGTTGGAAATATACGGCGTGGAATAGGCGAACGGGTTGTGTGCCGTTGTATTATTGGTGATTCAACTCGTCGGATGACGGATGGTGTATATAATCGAAGATTATGATTAAACTTGTTCGGTCAAGCCGCCATTTTAGCACATCGGGATTCTACACTTGAATACCCGTAAAATAAAGATTCTTCAGTCGCGGTCACATTGTACCGGCTGAGATTTAAAGAAAACTATCACATATTAAATTAACTTGAAAAAACCCGCCGATTAAACAATTTTCATTATAAATTTAAATCCACTTGTTGACTGTCGGATTCACGTCCTGCCCTCAAGACGCGAATCCAAAGAGTAAAGGAAATCGATCATGATCCCCTTATCGTTCGAAAGTTTAACTAATCGGAGAAAAAGTGAAACTATTAGTAACCAGTAAAATAATTGGAGTTATTAATGTAAACAAATATTAATAATCCTGGGATAATTTAGAACATTATTTTCATTATTAAATAATATATATAGGCTATATATGTATGTATAATGGTGAGCTCTGACGTTATGAAATTTGTTTAAATGAAAATGTGTGTATTTTATGTATTTTAGCGGCAGGGAGGAAAGGCAGGAGGAAGAGGAACGGGGTAGGTGAAATTCGCGGTGAGGGAAGAGACGAGGGAGGGGAAGGCGGGGAAGGTGGAAGGGAACGGGGACCCACGGGATAGGACATGCAAGGAGAATCAATTTATTTCTTTGAAAGGCATTGCAAATTGCAACGCATGCCGGGGACCAACTAGTAGTTTAATATTTTATAGTCTAGTCATTCTATACATAATTTAGCCATACTTCATGTAAAAATTAGATTCGATAAATCATTATATTGTATACATTCTGACTTTTATTATTGAATTGTAGATTAACATTGACATATATTATCATGCACTGGTTTCAGATTTTATACTCTTTCAGCCCTACAAATTTAAATTACGTACTTAAATTATCTAAGCAATTAATAATCTTCATTTAATAGGTCAAACCCATACACATCCAAATGGATAGACAAGAAGTTACAGATGAGGGGTAAAACCAAACTATGGAGGGCGAAGAGGGGAAAGATGACTGTGATTCGTTAAACAATCAATCTGACAGTATATAGGCATCTCGCATTACAATATCACCATTTAGTTCTTAAAAGCAAAATCTGCTTTGAATGAATAGACCTTTTTACATGGGAGCGCGAATTGCTTGCCACGTTAATAACATATTTGCTAAGGCCAAATGCTCGCCCTAAAAAGACTCGCCCCAATACACATAGCAATATTTTGTTGCCGTGTTTAGTTAAAACACTTTTACAAATGTTTCATAATTTACTTACCCCTGTAACCAGCGACGAGCACACTGGAGAACCGCCCACATTCGCTATGTGCACATTGATATGCAGATATATTGTATAGCACAAGCTACCGTTTTGGCGTGTTATTTCGTTAAATGTATGGATGTTAGCTTCTCGCTGTTCACGGCAAGAATGATGACGTCACACATTTTAGATTCAAGCGAGGCTCTATCCCCTCCCCATGGAGCGAGCCGGTTCCAAGGAGGAGCTCCAGCCGGCGCCATGTGGAGGGGGAAATAATACATTTTTATCACTTAGGGCAGGTCCAGATATATTCATATGTCCGTGGTCAAACCCCTTTAATAGATTACATTCCCGTAACTGTAACTCATTGCCATTGTTTTTTTATGTTTTTTAATCCAATTTTGCTGCATCTTCCACGGTTAACTGGTACACTTGGAACTCCATGTATACTGACGCGAGAGTGCCGATGTGAAATCATTTTCTTTCATAAAGACGTGATGGTTTTAGGAACTGCGAAGAAAACTTATTGCAATATTGTACCATCTCCTCTATAAGTCTCTTACCGAGCGTTTACAGAGTGGTAGATACTTTCAGTATTGCCCTGGGGTCCTAGCATGGTCGGTCGATATAGGTTTTATCGAAAATGTCGGTAACTTGACATCGCTCCCAAGCACGACTGCAGGCCGCTAACGAACAAACAACAGTTCACATCGACTAAGGGTTACTAATTTATCTGACGTAAACTGTTATTTCTTCGTTAGCGTCCTGCAGTCGTGCTCGGGAGCGATTTCAAGTTACCGACATTTTCGATAAAACCTATGTCGATCGACCATGCTAGGGGGGCTGGTCACCATTCAGAATTAAGAAATTGGGAGAGCAGAAGAAGGGGTAGTTTGAAAAGCACCTGAATTTTCAGATCTGGTAACTACACACTAAACATGTCTAAAACCATTTTTTTTTTTTTTTTTTTACTTTGGCTCCACACAGGAGGCCCTGAGGAAATTAATTCTCCTCAAGGCGTATGTCATCTTTGGAGATGCTGTGTGGAGGGTCTTTTTAGGAAAGCAAGTAGAGGAAGTTCTGAGAAGGTAAAGAGTATTAGGGGCGGGTAGGAAAATAAATTTTGTGGTTATAATACAGTAATTGTTTTATTTCTTTAACCAGCGAGTTCCCGGCATGCGTTGCTATGCCGCTTAACAAAAAATTGTTTCTCCCTGCTTGTCATTTCCCATTCGTCCCGTTCCCCTTCCGCCTCCCCTTCCTCTCCCGCGTATCCTTCCCCTCACTCCCCCCTCCCGCTTCCCCCGTCCCGCGAACCACCATCCCGAGTTCCCCTCCCCCATTCCATACATTCAGTTTTCAAACAGCTCGCGTGCCACCTATTGCAAATTTTTATACAAACTTCATAATGCCAGAGCTCGCCAGTAGATATATATAGAAACTATCACGGGCATGCGCACATCAAATCCCCAAAGTTTTATCGCAATCGGATGAATGTTTTAGCAAACGCATAGATATCTCATATACATAGACAGAAGCAAACATATTTTGATTTTTATATAATGCTAGCTGACCCGGCCACGCATTGCTGTGGCTAACGAAACACAACGCCATCTACTGGACGGTTACCCAACCTTAACTCACACCGCCATCTGTTAATTACATACAAATCAAATCCACACTGCCCGCTCCTCTGTTCTGGATAGGGACACCCTAATCACCTAGCGGTAAGAAATATACTTTACGATCTATTCTCATACCTACCAAATATACATTAAAAAAAATCATAAAAATCGGTCGAGTCGTTTCGGAGGAGTGCGACCACAAACACCGTGACACGAGATTTTTATATATATATATAGATTTTTATTTTTTTATATAGATATGTCGTGTCTCGTGATCGAATTACCACGAAGTGATTGCTTTCTACTAAATTATAAAATTTGTGAATATTAATTATTTTCTAACGATGTTTTTTTTTCTGTTTTTCAGGTGAGTTCCATTTTATCAATCAACGTTATAAAGCGATAAATCCGGTGTTCCAGACAACGTAAGTCTATTTTTTATAATTTTACCAGCTGTACGATCATCATCAAAACGGTATTAATAGCCTAGAGACTGTACAGTTGAAATTTAAGAATCCGGCTAATAGTGCAACTCTGACCCGCAACTTACGCAAAACTTTTTTTGTACGTGGAGTTTGTATACAAATCTCCTTTTGTAATATAACCGAATACAAGTTCCGAACCCGCGATATCTTTGTTCACAACCAAGGAGTTTGCCGAGACGGTAATATTACAGGTGATGGTGCTGAAGAGTACCTATATAGTACTTGCACGGTGTCCGGAAACTGGTGGTACACGCGGAAACCTACAGGATGTACTTTTATTTAATAGAACGCAGTTGCTTAAATCGGTATTTCCCCACTGTAGAATTTGGAAGCCACCTTTGTTCCGGAAAATACTTTAGAAAACCCTTGACTGCAGAAACGGGCAGTTCTTTTGATAGATTTTATCTGTTTTTTTTTTAAATTTGTTCAAAGCTAACGGATTTTTTTCTTCCACGTATCATCACTGGCCGAGTAACCCAACCCCTCACCCCGGTTCCTCGACTTTTTATCATGTGACAAAATACACCCCGACAAAATATCCCGGACAAACTATCCTACGGACAAAACATCCTCCGACGAAATATCCTGCGAACAAAAAATCCCCAAACAAAATATCTACTAAAACCTAACCCAACCTAACCTAACAAAAAAAATGGGACAAAAATAATACAGACATCCTCTAAAGAAAATTAATTATTTTTCAAAAATACTAAAATGCAAACTAAGGTTAGGTTAGGTTAGGTTTTAGTAGAATTTTGTTGGAGGATCTATTGTCCGTAGGATATTTTGTCCTTGGGATATTATGGCGCGTGATATTTTGTCGGAGTGTATTGTGTCGAGGATATTTTGTCGGAGTATATTGTGTCGAGGATATTTTATCGGAGTATATTGTGTCGGGGATATTTTGACGGAGTATATTGTGTCGGGGTTATTTTGTTGGAGTATGTTGTGTCGGGGATATTTTGTCGGAGTATATTTTGACGAGGATATTTTATCGGAGTATACATATTGTGTCGGGGATATTTTGTCGGAGTATGTTGTGTCAAGGATATTTTATCGGAGTATGCATATTGTGTCGGGGATATTTTGTCGGAGTGTATTGTGTCGGGGATATTTTGTCGGAGAATATTGTGTCGAGAATATTTTATCGGAGTATACATAGTGTGTCGGGGATATTTTGTGGGAGTATATTGTGTCGGGGACATTTTTTCGGAGTATGTTGTGTCGGGGATATTTTGTCGGAGAATATTGCGTTGAGCGATATTTTGTCAGAGTATATTGTGTCGGGGATATTTTGTCGGATTATATTGTGTGGGATATATTTTGTCGGAGTGTATTGTGTCTGGGATATTTTGTCGGAGTATATTGTGTCGGGGATATTTTGTCGGAGTATAAATATTGTGTTGGGGATATTTTATCGGAGTATATTTTGTCGGGGATATTTTGTCGAGGATTGAAAACGCACGGTACCCCTCACCCCGACCCCAACTGTACAATAAACACTATTTTTTTAATGTTTAAGTTATTTTATTTTATTTATTTATTAGAGATTATATATTACAAAATTATTACATAAAATTTATAATACATTACTCCCAGTGAGTTTAATATAACTCATTTCGGGAAGGACAACATTATACTTCTAAAGGAAAATTATTTTTACATAAGAACACGGAAATCAATAAACAATACCTAGATTTTTAAATGGACTAGACACACTTGGTACAGGTAATTGAAGAATATACAAGGGTTACAAAGGAAGACAGCTAAATTCGCCATTGATTAATAAAGTTGCCGAGAAAATATCCTTTTAGAGCCTTTGACAATATTTTTTTGTTTGATTCTGGTAGTTTTAGGACATTAGGTAATGCGTTGTATTGTGTATGTGCGATGTATTGTAAGGAGTTAATGCCAAATTTAGTTGTGTGAGTAGATGACGATAGGTGTATTTGATTTTGTGATCGTGTTTTGTGCTGGTGTATATCGGAATTAAAGGCTGGTTTTTTAGTGTTGGTGTGTGAGGAGTGTTGAATTATTTGTAGGATGGCAGTGGCGATGCTATATTTTGGCAGATGGTAAAGGGAAGAATTTGTGTCAGTGAGTATATGTCTTTGACATGCGTATCCCATGGTAGATGGTATATATTTCATATGGCTCTATTTTGGATTACTTGTATTTCGGATATTTGTTTCTTAGTAATGGTGCCCCAGATACTAACCAGATAACTTAGGTGAGAGTGGATCAGAGCATAATATGTGGCAGGCAGTAGATCTATGGGGAGCACATCTTGAAGTCGATAGAGTACACCGGTTATCGGGGAAATTTTGGATTTAACATATTCAACATGGGAGTTCCACGATAGGTTAGAATCTATGAATAACCCTAGTTACTTGTACATTTTGGAGCTTTTCATTTCCAAGAGTTATATTCATGTTATACCTCAAAAATGGCATTGGAGACCAAATATCATAAAAATTTTTGAATCCAAATAATTTTATGAATCACCAGTTAAAAAGTAAGTCAAGAACGTCCTTTGACACCCCTTTACCACCGTACATATATTTACATAGGTAAGTTTTAAGTTTTTATTTTTTTCTGGCAACTTTCGGGTTAAGTAAGTATTGGAGCCAGCTCTACGATTCTGCACATTAAAAAAATCAGAGTGTGCAATTCACACGCGGTAGAAGTGAAACTTTCAGAAAACAAAAGTAGTAAAGGGGATGCTACGTAGCACCGCACAAATCAGAGACCGATTATACTATCTCATTCTCTTGCAGGCTAAATCCTATAGATCTATCTATTTGTCTCTTTTTAGTGTCGCTATTTTTCGTTTCACCGAGTTTCAAATCACAACAGTGCTAAACAAGTTTTCACTTCAATAATACAGTATACGCCATACATTAACCCCTAGAACCACGGACATATGAATATATCTGGACCTGCCCTAAGTGATAAAAACGTAATATTTCCCCCTCCCCATGGAACCGGCTATAAGCTCCGCCTTGGCGCCAGCTCGCTCCATGGGGAGGGGAGAGAATCTAAAATATGTGACGTCATCATTCTTGTAGTGACCAGCGCGAAAGTAACGTCTATACGTTTTACGAAATATCACGCCAAAAACGTCAGCTTGCGCTATACATTATAGGTACATATTATAAAGACATAGCGAATGTGGGCGGTTCTGCAGTGTTCTCGTCGCTGGTTATAGGGGTAATTAAATTATGAAACATTTGTAATAGTGTTTTAACTAAACACGGCAACAAAATATTGCTATGTGTATTGGGGCGAGTCTTTTTGCGGCGAGCATTTGGCCTTAGCAAATATGTTATTATCGTGGCAAGCAATTCGCGCTCCCATGTAAAAAGGTCTATTCATTCAAAGCAGATTTTGCTTTTAAGAACTAAATGGTGATATTGTAAAGCGAGATGCCTATTTACTGTCAGATTGATTGTATAACGAATCACAGTCATCTTTCCCCTCTTCCCCCTTCATAGTTTGGTTTTACCCCCTCGTCTGTTTCTTCTGGTCTATTGAATTCTGATGTCTATGCCTAGAACCGATTTTTTCAAATTTTATTTTCGTTCATAAAATGTTTCAACTTCGGGCTCTATTTAATCAAAAACAATGCCTCATATAAAAAAAAAAGTTATAGGTACCACAAATTCGATGCCACTTGTGATGTAGTTTAACCAGCTTCCCATTTGTACCACGAGTTTCCGGACGCCGTGTATAATATTATTGAAAAATTGTTACACCTACTCGTAGAACCGTGGGAAAATGATTATGTAAAATAATTTAGGATCATACATTTTAGTGTTATTAGTTATTGGTTAGATTTCATAATGAACGTATTTTTCATTTTACGCAGAAATTTAACGCAATAACAGTCATGTGTACACTCTTTTATATCCTTCACTAGCTGACCCGGCAACGCTTTGCTGTGGCTAACGAAACGCAAAGCCATCTACGTGTTGGTTACCCAACCTATTTAACCAACGCCATCTTTTAAGCCGCCGCTACCCGATTTTCTACCAATTTCTTACATATCTCCCTTAAACATTTGAAGTTTTTAAGCTCTTAAAAAAATATATGTTATTTTTAAAGATAATATCTAGACGTTTTCCACACCGAAACTCAAATTATATCAAATTCCCTCAATAGAAAAAATCGCAAAGTATGCTCCAAAAAATATTATTAACACGTTTGTTTCAGTTATTTTACAAGTTATAGTCGTGAAAAAAATCACAATGTTTCTTTAAATGATACTTAAGACGCCTTCCACGAGATTTTTGCTCCATTTTAAACGAGTCGAGTTTTATTAATCATTTTCACAATTTTCGCATCGATTTTATCGCTTTAAATATTAGGGCGCTCCTCTAACATTCGTAAGTACATATCTCTCATTCTTTTTGAGCGCGGATGCGGCGCTTGATTTGCATACAAATCAATAGGAATTAAAAATGCAGTCATTGTCTTTCTAAAGGTACTATTTTGTGTAGCGTAATTTTTAGAAAATATAACAATCATTAACTTAAAATCTAGTAAAAATATTTAGTTTGGATTGTTTCAAACATCGTCACATATATCATGATTCGTTTTTGGGTTCTTATGCCGTGATGCTCTTCCTGCTTTAGCTTAAAAAACCAGAGCTCAAGAACGGGTCGTTTCTACTACTCGTTCTTGAAGTCAGCGGCTCGGCCGTGGAACGATTTGACGACCTCTGTGTTTCCTCCCTCCTACATCACTGGTCTCTTCAAGATCTAGGTTCGCTCCTTCCTTTCCTCAAAAGATCCTCCACACAGCATTCCCAAAGATGACAGGCCCTGGGAGAAAATGTTTTACTCAGGGCTTCCTGTGTGGAAGGGGAAGGAGAGGAGATAAAGCAGGATGGGGAAGTATGTGGCTATTCAGATTTAGACAGCTGGCGTGGTCTAGCGGTAAGGCTTTTGACTCGCAATCCGAAGGTCGCGGGATCGAATCCCGGCGTGGGCAAATAAATTTTATTTGAATAATTGTCTTATTTCATAATTAATTCATTAAAAATAATGTATGGTGTATTTTACATAAAGATTTGTTCTTTAACATAAAGATCTGGAGAGATTTGTTTGGTGACCAGATCTGAATAGCCAGGTACTACCACACCTTCCTCTTCCCCATCGCCTTCCTCTCTCCACTACCTTCAGCCTCACAACGTACTCCAATTGGAGATGCCATAGTCTCACTGGCTCCAGACAGGAACACCTAGGACTCTTGCGAGATATTCATTTAAAAAAAAGTCACCAAACACGGCTAAAGCCATTTCAAGCAACATTTCAATTCTGAATGTTGGTCTTACAACAGGGTGATACTGACTATCGTGAAGTCGCTAATTGTATTACTTGTGTTTTTCGCTTGTAATATCAATCATCATCAAAC
The DNA here is from genome assembly GCA_929108145.2 of Limnephilus rhombicus. Taxonomy (NCBI): domain Eukaryota; kingdom Metazoa; phylum Arthropoda; class Insecta; order Trichoptera; family Limnephilidae; genus Limnephilus; species Limnephilus rhombicus. Next base: position 8,616,046 of record OV815289.1, on the reverse strand, counting down.
AATATTAATACGTTTGCATCTGCGTGGTTGTATTCCATAACCCGACTTCCATTGCATGTCCGACGCCACGCCTTATCCGCCGCGCCACAAATAACATCTGAAATGTATCTAATGTTCGTTGTAATTCGGTTTTTAATACAAGTATCTGCCAAAAGATGTTTCCACTTCCGTCAGCAGCTGGCATATGGACGTTTATTCCCTAGGTATAAGTGCTGAGATTTATAGTAGCGGCTATATGCAATATATATTACATATGGCGTCATTGCGTGTCTCGGTGACTAGCTGTCACTGAATCACAGTTTGAAAATGATGTAAGACTTTTCATATGGGTTCCGTTATAATTATTTCCGTATATGGGGATCGGATCAGTAAGTAAAAAGTTTCGTGTGAAACGCCCATTATTCTGAATTCACCCATCACCAGAGTTGTTTGCAATTCCCACAGTGAAAATGAAAGTACCGCGATAACAGACCCAACACAACCCAACCCAACCTCTCCTACCTAGCCACTGATTAGATAAATTCCTAGAAACGTAGAATGTGAACTGGGGTCACCAATTTCTTTTTGTAACCGACATTTTGCATTTTGGGAGGCTGATAAGGGAACCATTTATTGGATAACCAACACCTCTGCTACAGGTCACCCCAAGTGGTTCGCTACATTTGGTGACTTAGCAGGGGTGCCGGTGAGATGTGTCCGATGTGTCTGCCCACTTGCTGCGTGGCGGGCCGGATCGAAAGAGACCGGTTGAGGAGGTCTTTTGACCTCTCCGGCCTGAACTCTCCATCCATTGTCTTCTTGCACCACAGTTGATGGAATGGATTCATACGTCCGCAACTCCTGGACACACCGACCCCCACATTCCTACCCATCCCTCGTACCTGTTTACTTCCAAAAACTTCCTCTTCTTCCTTTCCTTAAAAAACCCTTCGCGCAGCATCTCTAAGACGACATAGGCCTATATATAGGCCCATAGGCCCTATTTTGATATTTTTTAGAAAAGTTTGAAACTTCACCAGAAATGATGAAAAATTCAGCCTACCTAGTCACTGAAATTTTTTTTTTTTTTACATTAGCTCCACACGGAAGGTCCCGAGGAAAATAATTCCCCTCAGGGCCTTTGTCATCTTATTGGATGCTGAGGAAAATGGTATGAGGTGGGAATCTAAGGTTCACTGTGTCCAGGAGTCAATTTGGGAGACGGGAATGGGTACCGCCGCCTCGGGAACCTTTATTGGATAACCAACACCTCTGCCATAGGTCACCCCAAGTGGTTCGCTACGTTTGGCGATTTAGCAGGGGTGCCCGGGTTCATGGGGTGAGGTTTGTCTAGGTCTTGGAAATAGCGGATGACCAAGACACACTGAACCCCAGATTCCTACCCACCCGTTAAACCCTTTTCCTTCCCAGAACTCTCCTCTCCTTCCTTTCCTTAAAATACCCTCCACACAGCATCCCCAAAGATGACACATGCGATGAGGAGATATAATGCTCCTGTGTGGAGCTCATATAAAAAAAAGGAGTGATGCATGTATAAATCCATCCCTCCCATTGCGGTGCAAGGCGTTGTTCTGAGATAGTACGGCTGGAGAAGTCAGAGGAGGCTGTCAGAAGTCAGAAGGCCTGCCACGCAGCTGGTGGCCTGACGCATCCGCCGCCAAGACCCGGATAAACCTCCCCCCATGAACCCGGGCACCCCTGCTAAGTCACCAAACGTAGCAAACCACTTGGAATATCCTACGGCAGAGGTGTTGGTTATCCAATAAATGGTTCCCGGGGCGGCGGTACCCATACCCGCCTCTCAAATTAGATAATTGCTAGAACTCACAAATTAAAAAAAGACATGACAACGGGTCGTTTCTACGACTCGTTCTTGAGTTCAGCTCCTTGTGGATTGATTTACCGGTCTTTGTGTTTCCTCCCTCCTACAACACGGTTCTCTTCAAGACCTATGGTCTCTCCTTCTTCTCCTCAAATACAACGTGGGCAAAAGATGACATACGTCCTGAGGTAAATTATTTTCCTCAGGGCCTTCTGTGTGCAGGTACTGTAAAAAAAAGATAGAAATTCTAAATATTTTTTTTTATTTTTCCCTTTAAGCAATAGTAAGGTAGAGTTGAGCTCATTCCAGGCACGCTGATACGCCTTTGCTAGATTTCTATCGGTTGATATCTTCGGTGTAGCCAGTCTGTGGTAGATAGGCGAGTCGAATGGCGTACCTACTAGTAAAGGTCAATGCGATTTTCTGCACGCTCTGTAGCAAGGTCACGTTTGTCCGCCAAAGTTTGTTTGTTGATATCGACGGATGATTACATTCTTGAAAATTTTATATTGATTACAACGTTGCAATCTCGACTGTCATGGAGAGCATTCGTTTCTATGTTCCCGATGGTTATCTCCGTCACCGACAGCATATACTGTTTTCTCTCCCATCCTTCAGGAATAACTAATTGCCAATGCCGGTCGGCTGTTAAATATAATCTTGACGACCTCCGTGGTCGAGTGGTGTGGTTCTCGACCAGTAAACCGAAGGACGCGGGTTTAAATCCCGGCGTGCGCAAGTATATTTGATTTGATTAATTTGTGTTATTTCACAATTGATTAATTAAAAGTAATATGTAGTATATTTGTGGTACGTTCCAGAGTCGAAGATACTCTAATATAGCGCCCAGGTGTAAGACCACCATTCAGTTGCTTTGCCGTGTTTGGTGAATAGCCAGGTAAACCCTATCTTCCTCTCGCCCATCTCCTTCCCTTCTCCACTACCTTCCGCCTTACAAAATACCCCAATTGGGCATGCAATAGACTCACTGGCTTCAGACGAGAGCAGCTGGGACTCTTGTGAGGTATTAATATAAAAAAATAAAAAAAGGCTAAGGTCCTGAGTTAAATTCCTAGATGCGACCGTATCTTTTCTGTTTCAAATTCTCGTTCGAGAGTCGCTAATATTGTCTTCGATGATTTAAAAATAAAAGATTACCTACTACCATTTGAAAAACTAGCCATAAGACAACAATGGTGAGAAAAAATCCGGTGCATGAAATTGCTAAAAGTCTTTCCGCTCTGTTTCACCAAGAATGATAATAAAGGGGAAAATCGCTGATTTGCACACTTAATTGATTAACTGACATTATGAGTAAGATTAAGAAAGGGACATTCTCATTCGTCGATCTCCATGTTGGTGCTTATGCAGTGAACTCCCGTGAAAAAGATACGATAATAAGACATACTTGTTATCGTGATTTTTGAAGTAAAACTTCTTTACGCACGCTCGACTTGGGGAGTGATAAGAATAAGGATAAGGATGGTCACCCCAAGGTCGTAGGTCACCCCAAGGTTATAGGTCACCCCAATGTCGTAGGTCACCCCAATGTCGTAGGTCACCCCAAGTTCGTAGGTCACCCCAAGGTTATAGGTCACCCCAATGTCGTAGGTCACCCCAATGTCGTAGGTCACCCCAAGGTCGTAGGTCACCCCAAGGTTATAGGTCACCCCAATGTCGTAGGTCACCCCAATGTCGTAGGTCACCCCAAGTTCGTAGGTCACCCCAAGTTTGTAGGTCACCCCAAGGTTGTAGGTCACCCCAAGGTCATATGTCACCCCTAGGTCGTAGGTCATCCCGTTCGCTACGTTTAGTAACTTAGCAGGAATACCTGGGTTCATTGGGCGAGGTTTGTCTTGTAGGGTTCCATGGCAACTCAGAATGAAACCAACTCATTAAAAGCTACGAAAAAATAATTTTAAAACAGCCAGTAACCCTAACCTAACTTAACCGATTTAACCATTTTTTTATATTTTTTTATCATCACTCTTAACGACCTTTCTGAGGTGCTTCTGAGTTGGTTTCATTCTGAGTTATCTGGTCACCGTCTTGTAGTTTTACTTCAGTTGTGTGGTCTAAAGCACACTCGTTTTTTTGGGGTGTTATGCCGTGTTGCGCTTCATCCTTCTTTCTAACAGCGTTAATCAGATGTGTAATCAAATCAGACAAATTTGTATTCGTTCAAATTACCTGTTGAAAATTTGGTGAACCGATCCGTAGGCCTCAGTTCTTCCGCCGACAGCTGGCATCCCGAAATTATATTTTTGTGCGTTATTTACCAATTTTAAACCAAAAATCGACTTCAATTACTCACAAATTTGTCCATTCTGGAAGAGCTGGGCTTCCACAGTTCAACTATCTGCCTAAAACTATACTTTGGGTACTTTAGATCAATAATATATTATGATACAAGGTGTCTAAAGTTTTGCAATGTGGGTTATGTTTAGATATTTTATCCAGAGGGTTTGACAGTTTACAGGCCTTGCCACGTCTGTAAACTGGATGCGTGTATTGTGGAGGTTTCAATAATAACTCTTGATTAACGCGAGTCAAATATATTTACATTGAAACTTTATGCTACAATAAAGCAAAGATTTAAAAATTATCCCGCTTAGAGGAAAAGCAGGCGGACGGAACGAACGCTGAAACCGGAATAAGTTTGCATCACCATGCACTAGACCGGAGAGCGGTGCTCGGTGATACCAGTCTGTAAAATCGAATTTAAATAATCTTTTTAAGGTTGTTCGTTGCTCGGCTACAAAAGTATCTAAGATGCTTTGGAGAGAGACTGGTTGGGGGATTCATCGCCTTGTACCGCAGTGGGAGGAATAGATTCATACGTCTGTCACTCCTGGGCACACTAACCCACATATTCCTACTCACCCCACATACCTTTTCCCTACCTCTACCCCTCATATCTTCCTTTCCTTCCTTTCCCTAAAAAGACCCCCCACACTGCATCCCCGAAGATAACATGGGCCCGAGGGAAATTTTTTTCCTTCTGTGGGCCTCTTGAGTAAAGCTAATGTAAAAAAAATAATAAAAAAATGTCTAAATTATTTCAAACTAGCTTTTCCCCGCGGCTTCGCTCGCATGGTATTAGGGGTTTCCCACTCCGTCACCTCCACCTTCCCTCTCCCCACTCCACTTCCCCCCCTTCCCCCGTTCCGCGAACCCCCCACCCGAGTTCCCACCCCCCACCCAGGTCCCCCTCCCCCCTCCCAGGTTCCCCTCCCCCTCCCTGGTTCCCCTCCCTCATATCTCCCTCCCTCCCGCTTTCCATAGCAATAGCCGCTTCATCGCTTGCCACCAATAGCAATTTTTTTATACAAATTTCATAATGCCAGAGCTCACCTGGAGTTTTATAAAAACCTTGTCCTGACAATAACGAACCCACAAAAAAAAGAATTATCCAATTTGTTGCAGTCGTTCGAAAGTTATGCGCTTAGCAACACATTCAGCGATTCATTTTTATATTATAGATACTGGGGATGGGGAATTGGTGTGACGCCACTTTGACGACTGTTTTTTTTCCCAGGTGTGTAATGAGTCACCCACTATCATCTCCAGTCACAATATAGCCCAGAAATCCTCACTTTTTTCTTGTAGCTGTTATTCGTTCCGCGAGTAAAAAACGGATTTCAGAACTTGGCGGGATTTTTTGCCGACATCTTTCACTAAACTGGACACTACATCGTGCGTTTACGTACTATATTGTTCCTGCGCTGCTCGTTCTAGTCAGAAGACCCCTATCTACCACTCAGTGTTGCCAACCCTCAAAAAACTAAAAACTACTGCCCGTAATGGTCACAGTACACTTACTTTCTGAACATGCCTCGTATATAAATAAAAGGAAAATAAAATGGGCCTTACTTCAAGCACACCAATATGTCCTTCGAACCTCTCTGTTTATCTCATGGACATATGAATATATCTGTCCCTGCCCTAAGTGATAAAACCGTATTATTTCCCCCTCCCCATAACGGTTCCATGAAGCCGGCTCGGCTTACGAGAGCCTCGCTTGAATCTAAAAAGTGTGACGTCATCATTCTTGTCGTACATTTTACGATAAAAAATGAGAGCTTGTGCTATACATTATACCCCAATATATGTGGATATAGCGAATGTGGGCGTTTCTCCAGTGAGCTCGTCGCTGGTTACAGGGGTAAGTAAATTATGAAACATTTGTAAAAGTGTCTTAACTAAATACGGCAACAAAATATTTCTCTGTGAAAAAGGGCGAACTTTCCTTTGCCGCATTAGGACTTCGCAAATATGTTAATAACGTGGCGAGCAATTCGCGCTCCCATGTAAAAAGATCTATTCATTCAAAGCAGATTTTGCTTTTAAGAACTAAATGGTGATATTATAATGCGAGATGCCTATATACTGTCAGATTGATTTTTTAACGAATCACAGTCATCTTTCCCCTCTTCACCCTCCATAGTTTGGTTTTACCCCTCATCTGTATCTTTTCGTCTAGTAAATTTGGATGTCTATGACCTTACTTTAGGTACACGGATACGTCCTTAGAAAACCTCTCTGTGTTTATCCCCTCAATGGTTGATAGCCTATTATTATAGTGATTTTTTGCATAGATTGAATCAATTTTTATAATTTTTTCAGAATGTAATTTTAGACAATGAATTTTCGACAACAATATACAAATTATTTATAGTAGGCAATAATATCAGTTTAATTATATCACGATTTAAGGGAGAATCACTGTTGAAGTCATATTGTGTAATAATATTAACTAGCTAGCTTGCTTCAATCACATTCACACATCATCTTATTAAATTTTCAATTTGAGAGACGGGTATCGCCGGTACCACCGCCCCGAGTACCAATTATCGGATAATCAACACCCTTGCCATAGGTCACCGCTAGTGGTTCGCTACGTTTAGTGACTAAGCATGGGTGCCCAAGTTAATTTTTATTTATTTATTTTATTTTATTTACTATGTGCATCTATATACAACATATATAGATATCAACATATATAGATATATGGAAAAGAAAATGTACATGTATGAATGTTCATGTATGTACTTATAGGTATATATTTTAATAGTTCTTATTTTTTATCTTTCATATATATTTCTTTATCATATAAGCGTAGTAGGCATAGGAATAGGCAAAGTGCATATAGGCATATAATTTCACATTGTTTTTTTATCTTTTTATACTTCTTTTTTTATCAATATCATTTTTTATCATTTTTATTATCACATCGTTTTTTATCTTTTTATACTACTATTTATCTTTTTATAATATTATATCTACTCTGATTCATATCCTTTTTAATAAATATAAAATGTTATTTACCTACCTCGGAACAGACTATGTCTAGTGAGGTGGGTAAAATAAAACTTTGTAAATAAATGAAAAATAAATAAACGCCCGGGTTGCCGGCACTGAAACTGATATAAAAAGGTTAACATATATTTTTTTTGACCTTGCCTGCCTCACTAGGAAATCCTGTGTCGAGACAGACTAGTTTACAAATATTTTATTAATATTAAATAAAGAACATTTTTCAATAAAGCTGAAATATTTGACAAAAATTTTCAGGTTGGTAGTAGTCCTGGGTCGATCGATCGTTTTACACGACCCGGGTCGCTCACGACCCACTGGCGTCACGAGCGGGTCGCGAAGACCCGCTCTTTTCGCGACACAAAATACGAAACTCGATTACTCATCACCCAATTACTTTCTACGGGCGCGCCGCGCGGTAGACGCTCGCCGCCCAGACCGGTCAAGTCATACGCGACACGAAACCCAGGTTATAATTGTGTGAACATTCTCTCACAGCTCACACCTGTAACTAGTAATGTCATTTCAGGGCAAAAGACATGCTTCAGGGGTTAAAAAAACAATGTTTTATCATGTTTTGAAGGATATAAAAACCTTGTAAAAACGTGTTGTTCTGAAGCTTTTATTGAGAATTTAAATAAGTAAATTTGCTGTAAGCTGTTATGCTTTATTATAATTTCTTTTTATTAAGGTCAGACATTTTACACTTTTACCAGTTTATAGTTTCTATTACAATGCACAATTACATTCACACCCACACGAAAAATTAAAAGTTTTTATGAAAACAGCACTTCGCACTTTGATTAACAATACCAAGATACGCTCTTATTAAAAACGTCTCCGTGTCTAGTCGAATATTCAAAAATCGAATCTACTAAACAATCCCGCTATGGCGTGACACACGGGCAGGAAGCAGGATACTGTTACGTCACGCACGTGTGTGCGTTGATCGGCAATCGGCGACCGAGTGTGTCGCAGTTGCAGTTCGAGAGTTCCGGGAGCTGACACGTCTCGCCACTCGCCACATGGGCACCCGGCGGTCGGTCCGTTAGTCACGGGGTGCAGGAATGTGTCGTAGTTGGTAGGTTGCGGGAGTGTGTCGCGGTTCACGGGTCCCGGAAGACCCGTGTGCTGACGAATAAATAACCCGCTCGCTCTTTGGTGGCTCGTGAGCGGGTTTCGACGATCAGGTCTTTCACGATCGACCCAGGACTAGTTGGTAGGTAGTGGTAACAATAATGAGATAGAGGATTATATTTGGGTCAGGTGACTAATTATTGCACGACCTTTTTCGATGATCCATTGATTGATCAGGATTTTGCATTTGTTAATATTATTTGATTGTCTTGTTTTGTCAGGTACGTTATTGTATATTTTAGGCGCAATGTATTTGAAATTTCTTTGACCAAATGTTGTGATTGTTTTAGGTGTTTGTATGAGTTCTTTGGTTTTGTGCCGCGTGTTTACAATATTTTGGGTATTTTCATAAAATGTATGTGTTTTATTTTTAAACAGATGAGTTAAGATGGTTTTTGTGTAAATTTGTCGAGGGTTAGGTTTGTCCAGGTCTTGGTGGTTCATACGTTTGCTCGCCTATTGCGTGGCGGGCCGGGTTGGGAGAGGTCGGTTTAGGAAGACCCTTTGATCTCTCCAGCTGCTACGTCTCGACCCGTCGCCTTGCACCGCAGTTGGAGGGATGAATTCATACGTCCGTCGCTGCTAAACACAATGACCCCAGATTTCCATTAATCCTTCATGCCCTTTACCTTCCCAAAACCAGAATTTTTTTATTAGTTTTTGTATAAATACACAATATAACATAATCATGAGTAATTAAACATGCAACATTGATTAAAAAACTGTAAAAACACATATATGTATACTCGCAATTACTCGTGTGTAAAGGGAACAACAAAAAAAGTTTTAAAAATTAAAATTAAAAATAATGACGCAAATATATACGTGCATAAATAAAAAGTAATAATATTTATATACATAAAATAAAAAAAATTATGTTATGTGTGGTCGGTTTTGCTGTATGGATGTGAAACATGAACAGGTTAGAGGCTTTTGAAATGTGGCTTCACCGGAGAATGCTCAAGGTCCCATGGACCGACATGATCACCAACACAGAAATTCTCAGGCGGGCTAGAGCAGATAGAGAACTGCTTACATTAATAAAAATCAGGAAAATTTAATTTCTGGGTCATACACTTCGAGGGGAGAAGTATCACTTACTCCATTTAATATTGAAAGGCAAGATAGAGGGTCGCCGAGGGCCTGGTAGGAGACAAATGTCTTGCCTGCGAAATATATGAGAGTGGACTGGCATTAGAAGTGTGGAGGAGCTATTCCGGGCAAGAGACAGAGATACATTTTTAAGAGTGATCGCCAACGTCGGGGGAACCTGATACGGCACACAAAGAAGAAGAAGAAAAAAAAAACAAATTAAAAAAAAACTGTCAATTAAGTATTGGTAATTAATTGCCAATTCGACTCTAGGTTGCTATACTTTTTAAGATATCATCGTTTAGTCTATTTTTTTTATTATTTATTATAGTCAGGTTCCAATCTCAGTTCTATTGCCAGTTGATTAAACCACATACAATGGGTAAAGTAGTAGTGTTGTGCAAAACTGGCATGCATTAATGGCGTACTTAAGCGGCCCACTGTATTTTGACTATTGCTCTCTACGCGTACCATGGCGTGGTGCGACTTCTTAGAATAGTCTTTGTGTAAACTTCCTTTCCATTAAAAGATCCCCCACACAGCAACCCTAGATGACATAGGACTCGAGGGAAATGATTTTGTGTAGAGCTATTGTATTTTTTTTTTTTACAAGGTAATGTCAATTTTATTTATTTTGTAGGGTAAGCAAAAAAGGTTGAGATCCAAGGAAACGAAATTTTTCTTAAAAATAAATTATTAATAGTACAAATTAAAGTATTTAATTATAATTAAAAGTATAACCTTAATTACAAAACATCGACATGAGAAGATTGCATCAGATTCCAGTCGTTAGTGTAAATAAGTCAGTTGTTTGTATTCTGAAACGTGATTCTGTGCGAACTGCTTTCGCCAGAGCGGTGCAAGTGGGGGGCAAGGAATCGTCCACGTCACGACAGATCAGACAAGTGTGCACTGGCCAGTGCTGTGTTGTGATGACTGTATTGATTCTAAATATCGTCAGAACCATGGATATAAAAATATATCTGGACCTGCCCTAAGTGATAAAAGCGTATTATTTCCCCCTCCCCATACCGGTTCCATGGAGCCGGCTGGGCTTACGAGAGCCTCGCTTGAATCTAAAATATGTGACGTCATCATTCTTATCCTGACCAGCGCCGAGCTCACATCGTACATTTTACGAAATAACACGACAAAAATGATAGCTTGTGCTATACATGCTATACCCTAAAATATGTGGACATAGCGAATGTGGGCGGTTCTCCGTGAGCTCGCCGCTGGTTACATGGGTAAGTAAATTATGAAACATTTGTAAAAGTGTCTTAACTAAATACGGCAACAAAATATTCCTCTGTGAAAATCGGCGAATTTTACTATGCCGCATTTGGACTTCGCAAATATGTTAATAACGTGCGAGCAATTCGCGCTCCCATGTAAAAAGGTCTATTCATTCAAAAGCAGATTTTGATATTAAGAACTAAATTATAATGCGAGATGCCTATATACTGTCAGATTGATTTTTTAAAGAATCACAGTTATCTTTCCCCTCTTCGCCCCCCATAGTTTGGTTTTACCCCTCATCTGTATCTTCTCGTCTATTAAATTTGGATGTCTATGGTCAGAACACGATATACAGATGTGAACGCTAGCCATCACGTCAGAAGTCAGAACACATCACGACACGTCAGACAAATATAAACCCACCACAATATTAGATATCGTATTAGTATAGGGTTTTATCGACCTTTCATGCTTGTTTGTTCTTTTGGTATGAAGAAGAATTCGTTTAGTTTTGATTTCTAATGTCCTCGAGTCGACAACGTGACAGCGTTGATTGTATTTCTTCCATTCCTATAACACTTTGTTCTAGTGACATCTTGCGCAGCTGTTCAGCAACGTGGATCCCAAATTTGTCGAATTCGTCTGTTGCTGGTGCAGTCAGTTCTCGGTTTAGTTTTCTCATATTGTCCAAAACAGAGTTTATTACTGTTACCCGACCTCTCTTTCTAGGACGTTTAGGTGCGGAGGGAGTTTGTATAGGAGAATCTTCAGGTTCATTTGCGGCTGATGCTAATGGATCAGAAGCCAAATTTATCTCCAGGTCTTCGTCAACCTCGTCCTGAAAAAAAAATTAATACCAATATCTCTCGTCTCATTCAATTCAATTCAACGTAATAATTTTAAAAAATTACAATTCATTTTTAAACGTACATAACAACACTACAAAACTACATTTATGACCAAAAAACAATTATTATTTTTAATTGTTAAACTAACGTTTAAGACAAGATTTTTATGCATAGCACAAAGGGTAACAATTATTATAAGCAATAATTATCAGCCTGAAACACTCATCCACATTGAAAAATCTTCCGAGAAAAGATACATGACGCCAACGGGACATGAACCCGTGCCCTTCTGATTGCCGGTCAGCTGCTCTCCCAATTGAGCTATGGCGGCTTATCTTATACCCGCCAAATGATTCAATATATACTAGTGTTTCATTCAACAATTACTGCTTATTATATTTTTCCACCTGAAAACAACCAACTTTATTTTTGCGAGAGAGACACTGTTAGTGTTAAATCCGTCGCTAGGTGGCGTCGAGACAAATTATGTCTTCATTTATTGGGGAAATACTTAAACTTGTCAAATATTAATTATTATTTTTAATTGTTAAACTAACGTTTAAGACGAGATTTTTATGCGTAGCACAAGGGGTAACAATTATTGTAAGCAATAATTATCAGCCTGAAACACTCATCCACATTGAAAAATCTTCCGAGAAAAGATACGTCCCGTTGGCGTCATTTATCTTTTCTCGGAAGATTTTTCAATGTGGATGAGTGTTTCAGGCTGATAATTATTATTGCTTATAATAATTGTTACCAAAAAACAAATTTCAACAAACACAAGTTAAGGCGATTAACCAGCGGCCGAGAATTCAAATTTCGTCGAAAGACGGTCTTGCGATTGTACCCTTGCAACTGTACAGGGCGGTCCCGAGATTAATTTTTCTCCGTATCAGCATTTTTAAACAATAACTCAATATCGATTTTCTTTCAATAAGAATTTACTTTGATATATACCTATATTCAAAAATGCCCAATCGTGTGATGATAAAACTAATTATTTACTTTATGTGATTATTTTTTGATCATAAGAATTTATACTTTTTCAATAATGTCTAAGCAAAATAAGAATGTAAAAAAATCTTTAATATATTAGTTTGTAAGACCGTAAATAGATAGACAAACTGAAGCATTTTCGTCACAAATCACAAAGCGCGTATCTTTTTTTAAAATGATTTTATTTAAATCAAAATTATAATTAAGAAACAAAGGTTTTTCAGATAATTTATTGATTTATTTTACAGCATGATTATATTATGTTTTGAAATGTGTGTTGTATAATACAAAATTTTGTTTTTGAAAATTTAACAAATCTGCCAACGACCTACGATAAAACCTTATTCTACTAAAAAAAAACATATTTTCTCAAAATTTAAAACATAGCTTTACTAGATAAAAAAGTCTGTCGAAATCAATTTGTAAATTTTTTTGTTGAAAAGAGTCAATACATCTAAAATTTGATTTAAAAATGACGTATATTCCGATTTTGTATGGTTATTATTACCTTGGGGTCACTCTAGACTGCAAACTTTCTTTCCGTGATCACATAAATAATATCGTAAATAAATCACTTAAACTACTCGGCTTCATTCATAGAATTACCTCTGACTTCAAACATATAAGTACACTTAAAACTCTTTACTGTTCGCTGGTTCGCCCTCACCTTGAATATGCTAGTGTCATTTGGTCTCTTTTCTACGCTGTCCACATTTGTCACATCGAATCCGTACAACATCGTTTCCTAAGAGGAATTGCTTGGAGGTTGGGTCTTGAAAGAGGCAAGTACTCATATGATGAAATTGAACACATTTTAAACATTTCTTCTTTAGAAAAACGTAGAAAGGACTCTGATCTAATTTGCATATTTAAAATTATCAACAGTATTACTGATACACCTGCTTTGTTACAACTCATCCAGTTTAACATCCCTTCCCGTAGGCTTCGAAATAATGAATTGCTGTTCCTCAATCAACATTCTACTAATTACGGATACCATTCTCCCTTATCCAGAATGTCGAGACTTGTCAACGCAACTCAAAAAAATTGATTTTTTTGGTGTAAAACTAAATGACTTTCGGCAGTCGTTACGCAATATTTAAATGCTTCTTCATGCTTTGACTTGTAGTGTCTCTATATGTACTTTTTATATTTTATATTGTCATTGCTATTAATTTTTATGTGCTCTCCCTTCACTGTCATCTCTGTTTTTTTTTTTTTTTTTTATTCGTGTTATTATTATGTTTTTAATGGACTGTTGTCCGTAAATTAATAAATAAATAAATAAATTTCCTCCGTGTTAAAATTAAAAAAAAAAAAGAGTTTAGACCACACGACTGAAGTAAAACTACTAGACAAACCTCGCCCAATGAACCCAGGTATCCCTGCTAAGTTACCAAACGTAGCGAACGGTTGACCTATGACCTGGGGGTGACATATGACATTTGGGTGAAATTTGACCATGGGGTGACCTACGACCTTGGGGTGACCTACGACCTTGGGGTGACCTATGACTTTTTTTTTTCGCATGAGCACCACACAGGAGGCCTTGACGAAAATAATTTCCTTCAGGGCCTATTACATCTTTGGGGATGCTGTGTGGAGGCTTTTTTAAGGAAAGGAAGGAGAGGAGAGTTCTGGGAAGGAAAAGGGTTTAAGGGGTGGGTAGGAATCTGGGGTTCAGTATGTTCTGGTCATACGCCTCCAAGACCTAGACAAACCTCACCCCATGAACCCGGGCACCCTGCTAAATCACCAAACGTAGCTAACCACTTGGGGTGACCTATGGCAGAGGTGTTGGTTATCCAATAAAGGTTCCCGGGGCGGCGGTACCCTTTCCCGCCTCCCAAATTAAAAAAGACAATAAATCGTTATTATTGTTATTATAATGAACCCAGGTATTCCTGCTAAGTTACCAAACATAGCAAACGGGGTGACCTATGACCTAGGGGTGACATATGACATTGGGGTGATATATGACCTTGGGGTGACCTACTAGCTTGGGGTGACCTACGAATTTGGGGTGACCTACGACCTTGGGGTGACCTACGACCTTGGGGTGCCCTACGACCTAGGGGTGACCTTTGACCTTGGGGTGACCATCCTTGTCCTTATCACTTCCCTAGTCAAGCATGCGTAAAGGCCCAACCGTCCGCCTCGCCATCGATCACCGTTCGCATCGATTACCGTTCGCATCACACTTTTCGTAACACATCACTTTTCGTAACGCATTCACCAGCTTACCCCCCAAGGCCCCAAGTCGAGCGTACGTAAAGAAGTTTTATTACAATAAAAATGCACTTACCATATTATCTTCTTGAATGTTAGTTTTGAGTTGCACATAATTGATGAAAGAATCCATTTGATTGAACCACGGTATTTTTGGCACATATACAGCATCTGAACTGGCTCCTGATCGTACAGAGTCCTTTATCTTCTTAACTTCAGTCAAATATGTTGAACGCAGACTTTTAATTTTCAGTTTCAGCTCTTTTGAAGTGAAACCCGGCATTTGCATGGCGGCAACAATTGCTTTAATCGCGTTTTCTCTACACTGTTTATCTCTGTAATAAGGACAATCGGTTCTCCATAGGCAATCGTGTTCGCTGTATTTGGTTATCAGTTTTGTAAGCTCTTCTTGGTTCCATTTGCGCGTCATTTTGAAGCAGAAAAATGCGCGGGAACGACACGTACGCGCTGAACGACTGGCAGTTGTCCCGCTGTACTGTCCGCGCTGTGCGCAGGTGCGCGTTCATGCTAGCGTTGTGTAGGTTTGGCTGGATTGGGTTTTTGAACCCGGGTTCTTTGAGGGAAGCCGATACTGCTACTCCTTTTTTTTAAATCATCTCTTTTTAAAGATTAGCTCCTCACAGGAGGCCCTGAGAAAAATAATTTCCATCACGGCTTATGTCGTCTTACAGAATGCTGTGTGGAGGGTATTTTTAATGAAAGAAAGGAGAATAATCTCTGTGAAGGAACAATGATTAATCCTTCTAACATAACAAACGGATTGCAATCTTTAGAGCACAGGCGTCGGGTGTGAATGCTATCCTTGTTCTACCTGTATTTCATTGGAAGATGCTTCGAGGGACTAGCGTCATTGATCCCTTCGGCATAATGGGCGTACCGGTGCATAGTCGGGAAACACGCCAATATGTACCGTCACGCGGCAAGTAGGCAGACGCATCTGCCGCTAAGAACCGGACCTCACCATGTACCTCACCATGAACCCGGGCGCCCCTGCTAAGTCACCTACTCCCAGAGATCCCGGAATGCTCCCAGTTCTTACCTAAGAATCCGGAACTCATTGCTAGAACCCGAGTGCTTTAAAAGGGAGTACTCTTCGGAGGCCTCCAGCAAAACAGTACCGACTCATCTCTAGTTTACACGCGGACAATGCGGCCGGGCGCGGTGGTGGGGGTAAGCCATTGTCCTAAGAATACAGTGTTGCCATATCCCCCCATAAAAGAACATATTTCGGAGATAAAAACATGCTTTCCATATTTTGAAGGATATAAAAAAATGTTTTCTTATTTATTGAGAACTTAAGTGAGAAAAAAAAGTTATTAAATAAAATCATTTTATAATTTTCGTTTGAATTTTAGTCTCAAAAAATTCTTGAAAAAATACACTGTATAAATAAAAACGTCTATATTTTTAATCGTTATTAAATTTAATTTTCTAGATCTCCAAATAAAATAATACCCAATGTTAGTACTTTAAAAAATAAACTATTTGAAAGTTTTTCAGATCCATGAGATAACGAAGAAAAATTTTCCCACAACTGCAGCAATAATTTTTTGGACATTTTCCAGTGGTTGATGGCCATTAACCAGCGGCCGAAAATTTAAATTTGCAACTTTGCAGGGTGGTTCCGATGGGAAAGATTAATTATTCTCCATACCAGCATTTTAACACAATAACTCAATATCCATTTTTTTTCATTCAAAATTTGCTTTGATAAATACCTACATTCAAAATTGCTCAATCTCGTGATGATAAAACTACCAAAACTGTATACTTTTTGTATGATCATAAGTATTTATAATTTTTCAATAATGTCTAAGCAAAATAAGAATGTTTTTTTTTTTAAATATAAGTTTAAGACCGTAAATAAATAGACAAACTGAAGTATTTTCGTCACAAAACAAGATTTTTTTGATGATTTTATTTGAATTAAAATTAAAATTTTGAATTGTGGCTTTCCCAGATAATTTATTGATTTATTTTACTGCATGATTATATGATTTGAAATGTGTGTTGTACAATACAAAATTTTGTTTGAAAATTTAACAAATCTGCCAACGATCTACGGTAAAACCTTATTGTACTAAAAATAGACTTATTTTCAAAAAAATTAAAAAATAACTTTACTAGATAAAAGAACAGCCTTTCGAAATCATTTTTTTTTGTGGAAATGGTATACAACGGACGCTATGCTCCACGTGAAATCAATTTTAAAATTCTGTTTTATTGCAATAAACAATGCGTAAAAAATGAGTTCATGTTTTTTACAGGCCTTTTCGAAATCAACCTGTACAAAAAATTCTTGTATAACCTAATTGTACTAAAAAAACATTTTTTTTTCTCAAAATTTATAACATGCGTTTACTAGATAAAAGAACAATCTTTCGAAATCAATATTTATCAAGTCTAAAATATGATGTAAAAATGACACGTTTTCGGTTTTGTCTGGTTATTCCCTCTTCAGTATTTTAAGTATAAATGTCTCAAAAAAGTTTGCATCTGGCAACACTGCGGCACAGCAACCTGGTGCCGTGGTGGGGGAAACCCATTGTCTTGTGGAAACAGCTTACCCGTCATCCCTAGGACAATATCTGGGTTCATTGTCCTTCAAACTTCTATTCACAATAGGACAATATAGGTGGGCCGGAACAATACCGTACTGTCCTATCTTCGTGCGAACTACGCATAAGCAGCATTTAGGCTAATCTTAATAATTCCTGGTATTGGATACGAAACTAAACGCCTAATACCACGTTGAGAGGAAGCCACAAACCAAAGGCGTGTATATTCTTTTAGGACGTGTTGTATAAAAAAAAAGAGAAATTCATCAAATATTTTAAGTTAATTTTCACGTTCTGTGTAAGTTCTATTCAAGTTCTGTGATTATACCAGTTTTATGTAGCAACTGGCCTATAATGATATAATAACAGAACTTGAATAGAACTTACACAGAACGTGAAAATTAACTTCAAATACTTGAAGAATCATGCCTTCAAACGTGCCTTATATCGCTACAGGCAGTGGGTTGAAAACCTCTTGCCAAACGGAATCTGGAAATGCTCGATTTACAAAATGATCGATCGCAAAAGTGTGTTTTTATTAATTTATTTTGTGAATAATTTTATAGGAAATGAAAAAAAATAATCAAGGGAAACTGTCACAGATAGTCCTGCCCGTAAAATGGTATTTAAAAAAAGTTTTTTCTTATATACGTTTATACATTTCTAATGAAAAAAATGCATTTTTTAGTAGTTTTCTCTTATATTATTTTATAAAGTAGGTAACTAGCGAGAAATTGTTTCTCCCTAGGTGTTCTTTTCCATGCATCCCCACTTGCGCCCCCGTTCCCCTCCTGCGTCTCATTCCCCTCCCGAGTTCCCCTTCCGCCTTCCCCACCTTTCCCCTCCCTTCTTCCCTCCCTGGCGAATGAAAAATGAGTGTATTTTATATTATATAACTCACCCATATATATAGAAACCCTTGCGGGCATGCGCACAACAACTCACCTCACACGAAGTTTCATCGCAACTGGAAAAATAGTGCTTTTAGGACATAATTTCATAACGCCAGGGCTAACTTTTATATATAGAAACCATCGCGAGCATGCGCACATCAAATCACCAAATTTTAATCGGATAAATGGTTTAGGAAAATATAAGGGACAAAAAAAGAAACATTCATTTTTAAACGACTTCAAAAAGGAGGAGGTTCTCAATTCGACTGTATTTATTTTTATTTTTTATTTTTTATGTTTGTTACCTCAGAACTTTCGACTGGGTGAACCGGTATGATGATTATTTTTTTTATTTGAAAGCTGGTGCTTCCCGTGTGGTCCCATTTTAATTTGTTCTAGTTCTGACAATGGCATCCACAAGAAAACCTTATAAGTCTTAAATTTGCATTGATATGTGCGCGTCAAATGGACGAATAACTGAATATCACGCCAACCGATTTCGATGATTCTTTTTTTATTGGAAAGGATGTACTTCAAGGGTAGGTTGATGAGAATTTTATTAGATTCTGATTATAGGATCCATGACAAAGTAACGGAACTCTTCAATTCTTAGGAGTAAAATAACGATACTCTGCCGAATTTCTTAATTTGACCGTAACATCGTTATGTCTGTCTCATACAAGCAGCACGTTTAGTAGGTCTACCCATATTCAGACAAATTAGTGTACTTCAGATTCACTAAAAATCAAAAAATAAACGAAAAATTTAACAAAACAAAAAAACGACTTAAAAAAATGCACTAAAAAGTAAAAAATAATAATTTCGTATTTTTCTACAACTTAATAATCAACTTACTTTTTCTACTCATCAACATGTAGGTACGATTGTTATTTTTGGAGTCGGTGTCAGCAAAGGTACCCGGCCCGGCGTGTTCACTTGACAGCTCCCCTCACGCCGCGGCCCCGCTCTCGCCTCATACCCTATAACTGTGTATGTAGTTACAAACCTACCTTAGCTGACACCGACTACAAAAATAACAATCGTACCTACATATTGATGAGTAGAAAAAGTAAGTCGATTATTAAGTTGTTGAAGAATACGAAATTATTTTTTTTACTTTTTAGTGCATTTTTTGAAGTCGTTTTTTTGTTTTGTTAAAATTTTTGTTTATTGTATATTAAGATTAACAATTTTATTTTAGGTCTACACAAGCGAAACGACTTGCCATCATGATATGCCGATCATAAAATCAGGCAGTTCATGATGCGCCTAGCTACTTACATCATCGGCCTGATTTTACGATTTGCCTGCAACATATATAAATTAAACCGATTTGTAGTAAAGATTAATTTAAAATATTGATTTACTAGCTGACCCGGCCACGCGTTGCTGTGGCTAATAAAACAACGTTATCTACTGGATGGTTATCCAACCTTTATAACCACCGCCGTCTTTGAGTTTATCGCGAAGAGACAGACACAGGGGTGGCTCGAGCACTTCTTTAGTGGTGGGGATCGATTTTTTTTACGTACACCGTAATCTCACCACCCGTAGAATATAATACAAAATTTATCAAAAAAAAAATTTATGGTCTAATCATGCTAGTCGGATATCTAAACACAAAATAATATAAAATATCTATAGATATAAGCCAATTTACAATATCTATAATATAAAAATGAATCGCTAAATTTGTTGGTAAGCGCAAATCTCGAGAGCGGCTGAACCGATTTCGCTAATTCGTTTTTTAGAATATTCCTTGAAGTTCGAGGATGGTTCTTACGGAGAGAAAAATTAAGAAAATTGCGCAGAAAATTAGATAATAACAGAAAACATCGCACGTTTGACAGTTCGCGTGTTAGAGAATGACATTTTTCAAAACAATGAATGATTGTGCAATCAGGATTCTATTTTTGAAAAGTTGAAAAATATATTTAAAGTAGGTACTCCCCTATTATTTTGAATCGAATCAAGAATTTTAGATATTTTAAATAGGTACCTATGTTAGGTACCAAATTTTATATACATGAAAAATGGAAATTTGAATAAAAATTGTTAAAGGTAGAACGCGGGCTGTTTAAGAACTGAATGTACTGGGATTGAATATATGGAACGCGGGATGAGGGTTGGCGGGACGAGGGAGCGGTAAAGGGAAGAGGGAAGGCGGGGAAGGTGGAAGGGGAACGCGGAAAGGGGGACCTGGGAGGGGGAGGGGAACTCGGGAGGGGGGTTCGCGGGACGGTGAAGGGGGGGGGGGGGAGTAGAGTAGGGAGAGGGAAGGTGGAGGTGACGAACTGGGAACGCGAGAGGGGAAGAGGACGCAGGAGAAGAAGGGGAGGCGGAAGGGGAACGGGACGATGGGAAAGGACACTCAGGGAGAAACAATTTCTTTATTAAGTGGCATAGCAACGCATGCCGGGACCAGCTAGTAGTATAATAAAAATAAAGCTTTATCTTGCAAAATTATTATCAGACTAAATTGAACGCGAGCGATTCCCGCCCGAAACTTCGCAAACAAATGGTTCTGTGGGGATCCAAAGAATTGTCCCCGCGGGTATTTGGATTCACATACGACTGCGCATGCGCAGATGCATACGATCGCGTAACAACGCAAGGAAAGTATGGGGATAGTTCGGATCGTCCCCCAAGTGCGCATTAGATTCTGCGCACTGAGAAATACACCCGCTGTTTTGTGCGCCGTACATTGTTCGCTGTACGCGCGTCATCCGGAATAATTATTTGAATTTTATTTCTGCAAATGTTAATTACTTTTATGTTCAACAATTATTATAAGCAATAATTATCAGCCTGAAACACTCTTCCACATTGAAAAATCTTCCGAGAAAAAATACATGACGCCAATGGGACATGAACCCGTGCCCTTCTGATTGCCGGTCAGCTGCTCTCTCAATTGAGCTATGGCGGCTTATCTTATACCCGCCAAATGATTCAATATATACTAGTGTTTCATTCAACAATTACTGCTTATTATATTTTTTCCACCTGAAAACAACCAACTTTATTTTTGCGACAGAGACACTGTTGGTGTTAAATCCGTCGCTAGGTGGCGTCGAGACAAATTATGTCTTCATTTATTGGGGAAATACTTAAACTTGTCAAATATTAATTATTATTTTTAATTGTTAAACTAACGTTTAAGACAAGATTTTTATGCATAGCACAAAGGGTAACAATTATTACAAGCAATAATTATCAGCCTGAAACACTCATCCACATTGAAAAATCTTCCGAGAAAAAATACATGACGCCAACGCCAACCAATTATTTTTTTCTCGGAAGATTTTTCAATGTGGATGAGTGTTTCAGGCTGATAATTATTGCTTATAATAATTGTTACCCTTTGTGCTACGCATAAAAATCTTGTCTTAAACGTTAGTTTAACAATTAAAAATAATAATTACTTTTATGTTTAAAGAATTCATTCATTTTGGTGAAAACAAAGCATCGACTGTTATTTCCTTTAGTAGGTTTCGAGTGTAACTGGTGGGGACTGTCCCCATTGTCCCCCTGTGAAGAACCGCCACTGGATTTAACTTATAATACGTAGAGATGGTGTGAAAGATTATAATAATGTGAATGAAATGCTTGGGGTAACTAATGTATTTAAGTTAATAAGGATTAATACTGTATCCGTCTAAATAACTTTTCAATTACCGCAATGTACGTGACCATTTTTTTAGAAGATAGAATGGGTATAGTAAGCTATCCGTAAAAGATAGATATATGCCTTCGCGGACTTTTGTGTAGATCTATAAAAGAGGAATATCCCACCATGCATTGTTTTGTTATATCCCAAAAGGATTAGTCAGCGTTTTCGATGAAAGCTATCAGGCGGCTTGACTTTTTCCAAAAATTATCGTTATGTTTCAACCAATTTACACAAATCCTTGACAAATTACATACCTAAACCTTCCTTACGTAACACTCCATCTATTGGTGAAAACCGCATGAAAATCCGTTCAATAATTTTCGAGTTTATTGCGAACAGACAGACAGACAGACGACTTGGGGGACTTTAATTTATAATATGTAGAGATGCTTACATCAGCTGGCATTCTTTCCGGACATCTTAACACATATCATAGTTTTATCACACATACGCCTCAGGGATCTGATGTCTACAGTATTCAGTCTACTTTTGTAACGGTCACTTAACCCGCTCTGATAAAATCTACCGCTGCGCCACTGGACTCTATGGAACGCGCGAGAATTACTACGGCATACCTACCTTCGCTACAAACAGCGGTTAATAATATCGCCACCGCCTAGAAAGGTCTCGAGATAGCACCGTACAATATCTGTACGACGCCGAACATTGTCGTCAACTGCCGAGTGGCATGCATTACCTACCGTGAGAGTAATTACTCGCCGCGGCTATATAAGCAGCAGATCCACTCGCCCGCTCCAGTCAGTCAGTACCTAGTCTCAAGTCTAGTTCCCATTCATCGGTCGAGTAAAGCAACACAGTCCGACCAGTGCCGCGAACAAGTACGTGCCTGCGCGGGGCACTTGTCCGCGCAGTCAACAGCAGTGAATAACATTTGTCCAGTGTGACTCCAGGAACTTTTCCAACACCTTCGAGGATTCTTTCTCCAACCACCATCCGCTGTCCGGCCCATTCGCGCCTCGACATTAGACGTCTCCGTCCGCAGCACATAAAGCCCGCCGTGCTTTCTGCTTGGGATGCAACCCGTTCTCTGGCAAATCGAAACCCATCGCGTTTCGCTGCCAGAGATCATCCTCATCGCCTCTCAAGGTTCCTTCCTGCGTCACGTGTGTGAGCCGACTCAAAGGACACACAGCTGCCATATCTCGTCAGCAGGACGACGATCGACCGCCTGGACCAAGGTCACTTCTACACCGCCATGGTGTAGAGCAACACGCCGGCTCCCTGAAGACCAGTGATCTTTACCGCCGTAGTCTCCGACCTTCTTCACGCATCATCACGCAGCAGCAACACGCACGGCACCACTGTCACTCCGCTCCGCTTCGACCCTCGCTACGTAGCTCAATAAAGACTGACTCACCACACCGACTGACGCCTTTTATTTCTCGCCCCGTCTCTGCCGATACGTCCCGCTCCCTCACTTTCATACTTCCTCTGCCATTTCAATTAGTACTGGGCGTTGACGATAATTCTATCCAACGCCAACGTCGTTATCGTTGGCAATTTTCAACTGTTGAAAATAGCTGTTGAAAATAACGTCGACGTTGACGCAACTATAATAGGAGATCGACACGATACTAACAAAAAATATATCAAAATCGTATTAAGGAATCCCTTTTAACGGGTGGTTCCCCGAATCATTGATATATTATTAATTATTATTATCTCTATGCCCCACGCGACACACACGTAATAATAATCCTATAATAACGTTGAAAGTTGAAACTGTTGGAAGACGTTGGTTTCGGTGTTGAAAATATTATCCTGTTGAAGATATATTTTGCTTGTCACTGATAAATTCGCTTGTTGCTTGACGCTACGTATCGGCCGTATTGGACGGGAAAAAAAAAACGTGCAGTAGGTATGTACATTACCAAAAGACCTTGTGTAATTGGGTATAATATCGTTCACAAAGTGTGATCTCTTGACCCTTTTGACTTAATCATTCCAACACCGTTGAAAACAATAGGTACAAAACATTGACAATTATCAATAGGTTATTTTTTTGCTGGTCGTTGATAAATTTGATTGTTCCATGGCGCTACGTATCGGTCGCATTGGACGGGAAAATAAAAAAAAGTGCAGTAGGTATGTACATTACCAAAAGACCTTGTGTAATTGGGTATAATATCGTTCACGAAGTGTGATCTCTTGACCCTTTTGACTTAATCATTCCAACACCGTTGAAAACAATAGGTACAAAACATTGACAATTATCAATAGGTTATTTTTTTGCTTGTCGTTGATAAATTTGATTGTTCCATGGCGCTGAGTATCGGCCGTATTGGATGGGAAAAAAAAGTGCAGTAGGTACGTACATAACCAAAAGACCATTTAAAATATCGAGTAATGTTGTTCACGAAGTACAAACTCTTAACTATTTTTATTTATTAGGCAGTTGAATCGTTGACTGCGTTGATTAATATTCGCATGTAGGTATTATATTTCAACTGTTGGCGCTAATTAATTTCAACAGCGTTGGACGTTGAAATAATATAACTATTGTTTCCAACGGCTAGTTATATTTTAATACAGTACTAATTTCAATACTACACTACCATTTTTTATTAACGATTTTTTATTTTATGACTTCGGTAGTTAAACAATCTCTATGACCAGACTTAAAAATAATATAAATATTGATGTATTTATTGTGTGTTTCTTATCCGATGTGGCAATGTAATAAAACCTATTAGATTGTCTATTGTATAGAAGAAAAAAATACCAAGTAAACTGATTTCTCTAGTTTACAAAATACTTTTTAACAAGCCCCAGACTGCCCAGTGAAAATATTTGTCTTCTCTTTAGTATGTCTTAAGAGGGTATTACCAGAGAAAACCAGAAATATGTCATTTTAAATCAGATTTTAGACTATTGACTCTTTTCCACAAAAAATTATAAATTGATTTCGAAAGATTGTTCTTTTATCTAGCATTCGCATGTTTTAAATTTTGAGAAAAAAATGTTAATTTATTAATTTTTAGGGATCGCTGAAAACGGTTAATATGCACTTTTAAAAAAAAAAACCTTTTGATTCACCTTAATTACATTAAAAGGCAACTATTTGCATTGGGGGAAGTGGAAAATATTTCATTCTAAATTTCATTACGTAAAATTAAAATTAGCTTTCGTCTTGTGTGATTGTACGCCAGAATCACAAACCATGTTACACAAACCTAGCGTAGCCGCTAAACTACTTGAAAACTGGGATGTTTTTCTTGCCTTGACGCGAGTAGGCGTTATAAAGGGGCACTTTCTTTTGTATCACAAACCATGTTACACAAAAATATTTTCCACTTCCCCCAATGCAAATAGTTGTCTTTTAATGTAATTAAGGTGAATCAAAAGATTTTTTCAAAAAAATTGCGTATTAACCCGTTGCCAGCGATCCCCAAAATTTACCGTTAATTTTTAGTCTAATATGGTTGTACCATAGGTCGTTGGCAGATTTGTTAAATTTTCAAAAAAGATTTTGTATTGTACCACACTCATTTCAAATCACATAATCATGCAGTAAAATAAATCAATACATTATCTGGGTATCGCATGTTTTAGAATTTTAATTTTAGTTTAAATGAAATCGTTTAAAAAATATACGTGCATGTGTTTCTTGATGAAAATTGGTCCGTTTGTGTATTTATTTGCGCACTTACAAACTAATGTATTTCAGATTTTTTTACATTCTTATTTGAGTTAGACATTATTGAAAAGTGTATAATCAAAAAATTATTACAAAAAGTACATTATTTTAATAGTTTTATCATCACGCCTTTCAGCATTTTTGGATGTAGGTATAAATTAAAGCATATTTGGAATGAGATAAAATCGAAATTGAGTTGTAATTTAAAAAAAGCTGGTACGGAGAATAATTAATCTTTCTCATTGTAACCGCCCTGAACGATCGTAAGAACAACTTTCGACGAAATGTAGATTTTCGACCGCTGGCTGGTTAAATGCTCTTAATTACGTGATATGTGTATTCTAATTTCGTGATAAATAGTACATTTTTCGTGGTATATAATTCTAATGTGACAAATATTCCTAATTTGGTGACAAAATATTCTCGTGATAAATAGTACATTTTTCGTGGTATATAATTCTAATGTGACAAATATTCCTAATTTGGTGACAAAATATTCTCGTGATAAATAGTACATTTTTCGTGGTATATAATTCTAATGTGACAAATATTCCTAATTTGGTGACAAAATATTCTCGTGATAAATAGTACATTTTTCGTGGTATATAATTCTAATGTGATAAATATTCCTAATTTGGTGACAAAATATTCTCGTGATAAATAGTACATTTTTCGTGGTATATAATTCTAATGTGACAAATATTCCTAATTTGGTGACAAAATATTCTCGTGATAAATAGTAAATTTTCCTTGGTATATTTATTTATTTATTTATTAATCATTAACACCCTTATGGGCTTTTACACACATTTACATTTTTATGTTTTAGTGCATACAGGTGTGTTTAGAATATAAAGAAAACATGAATAGTTTTTACACATGGTACATATAAATAAAGCTGGTAAGTAAAAAGTATAGCATTATACAATAAAGAGAAAAACATCAGTTTTATATGTATATACGTATATAACAAATAATAATAATGGTGAGTTTTTAATATATGTGCAATTTATGTGTTGAATACATAGCGAAGTTGATTTTAAACAAAAATACATACTACCGACTTGCACCGAACTAAAATTAATATACAAAACAATTCCATTTTGACCAATTACTTTATCGTCAGAATTTCTGCTTAAGGAATTCAATTTCCGAAGACGAAATACTTTATACCATAAATATACCAATCCCCTTTATACTGATACCATGGAACAATATATAATTCTAATGTGATAAATATTCCTAATTTGGTGACAAAATATTCTGATTACGTCATGTTTTATATTACGTTAAGTTAAACGTCGTGATATATCGACCCATAATCGGCAGAACAGCGTAAACGACAAAGTTGTCAAATTACGATTTTTGGCGAAAACTGTTCAATGCTGCCTAATACATCATTGACAAACATGTTGCAGCTCTATCTTATACGCATGTCACTTTTTTTAGTAGTTGTAGCTTTTAGCGTAAGCGACAGTGGTCGGTTACGCTGCCTTACGCTGTCGGTCAAGAATGTTTCCGTTTGGTCGGTTGGCGTCCATCTGGTGACTAGTGCAGATGTGTCGGCGGCTGGTAGCATCAGAAACTAAACGAAAATTCTTAATTTATTCTTTTGTATTTGAATATTATAATAAAAAGTATTAATGTAAATTATATCATTTTTCCCAACCGCCTGGAGAGCCAGTGAGAATATGGCATCCCCAATTTTGGTTTGTTGTTAGGCTGAAGGTAGTGGGGAGGGGAAGGGGATGTGGAAAATGGAACTGGCCGTTCAGATCTAGTCACCAAATAGGATAAATACGGTGACTAGATCTGAATAGCCCGGTACATTTTCCACACCTCTTCCTTGTATTTGGATAAAAAGAGTTACATTATATGATTTTTTAAAAATATTTTTACGCTGGTGTGTAGTGTATATAATTATTAGACTTATTACTTGAAATGGCTTTGACCGTATTCGGTGTCTAGATTTGAATATCCTGGTACATTTTCCACATCTCCTTCCCCTTTCCACTACCTTCAGCCTCACAACATACTAAAATTAGGGATTCGGCTCCAGTTGGGAGCAGTTGGGACTCTTGCGTTGTATTCTGATAAAAAAGTTATTATATATGATTTTTTGTATTTGTACGCTGGTGTGTAGTGTGTAGGTATTAGACTTATTACTTGAAATTGCTTTAGCCGTGTTTGGTAACTAGATCTGTACAGCCAGGAGCATTTTCCATATCTCCTTCCCCTCCCCACTACCTTCAGCCTCATAACATATCAAAATTGGGGAGGCCATGGTATCACTGGCTCCAAACAGTGGGAGAAGGTGCGCCTCTGGTGTTGTATTCAGATAAAAATGTTAATGTTTTCAAAAATTTTAATTTAAAAAAATGTTTTTTGCTAAACCGACTGCACATATAAGTATGCCGTATTTTGTTATTACCGCATGCTCCTTCGGAGAGTCGAAATTATTGTTAGTAAAAATATCATTACAACGGATTTTCAATCAAGATGCCTGCAGATACACGTATATCGACTTTGTTTTACGGCCGTATATCCTCTTTGCATATTTACTTGCAAATCATTGTATTTAGTCAACTTTAGGATCAAATGTCATGGAACCATCAAGGGATTCACCATGGACATATGAATATATCTGGACCTGCCCTAAGTGATAAAAGCGTATTATTTCCCCCTCCCCATAACGGTTCCATGGAGCCGGCTCGGCTTACAAGAGCCTCGCTTGAATCTAAAAAATGTGACATCATCATTCTTGTCCTGACCAGCGCTGAGATCGCATCGTACATTTTACGAACAAAATGAGAGCTTGTGCTATACATCATACCCTAATATATGTGGATATAGCGAAAGTGGGCGTTTCTACAGTGAGCTCGTCGCTGGTTACAGGGGTAAGTAAATTATGAAACATTTGTAAAAGTGTCTTAACTAAATACGGCAACAAAATATTCCTCTGTGTAAAAGGGCGAACTTTACTTTGCTGCATTTGGACTACGAAAATATGTTAATAACGTGGCGGGCAATTCGCGCTCCCATGTAAAAAGGTCTATTCATTCAAAAGCAGATTTTGCTTTTAATAACTAAATGGTGATATTATAATGCGAGATGCCTATATACTGTCAGATTGATTTTTTAAAGAATCACAGTCATCTTTCCCCTCTTCGCCCTCCATAGTTTGGTTTTACCCCTCATCTTTATCTTCTCGTCTATCCATTTGGATGTCTATGGGCTTCACGTTTTTTATCAGTATGACAACGACTGCTCTGTGCAAGTTTTTTGTGACGCTAGACAACCTGTGAACTTCTTTTTCAATGGTTACCAACATAAAAATAAAAATGAAAGACCCGTCCTTGAAACAATGTGCAAGTGATATTAAATCTGAACTTTGCAAGTCGTGTTATTGTTTACAATATGATATATATTTCTACGATAATGGGATATCGTTAACAAGTTATTGCTGAATTATTGTTCAACTGAAAATATAAAACGCTAGAAGTGTGTTCGTCCGTCCAGAGTAAGC
Organism: Limnephilus rhombicus; assembly: GCA_929108145.2. Classification (NCBI taxonomy): domain Eukaryota; kingdom Metazoa; phylum Arthropoda; class Insecta; order Trichoptera; family Limnephilidae; genus Limnephilus; species Limnephilus rhombicus. Next base: position 8,587,038 of record OV815289.1, on the reverse strand, counting down.
GAAATTTTTCCTTAATTCTGGTAAATTAATCAAAGATTTATTTCAAGAACGCAAACAATTATTTCACAGGCCGTAAAACAAATATTTTTTAAATTCTTAATTTTTAATTTTATTTATTTTTAATTTTTATAAAATGCTAGCTTTTGCCCCAGGCTTTGCTCGCATAGTATTAGGAGGGTTACCACTCCGCCTCCTCCACCTTCCCTCTCCCCACGCCACTCCCCCCCCTCTCTCCAACGTTTTTAAGGGCCCGCTACCCGAATTACTACCGATTTCTTACATATCTCCCTTAAACACGTTAAGTTTTAAAACTCTTAAAAAAATATCTGTTATTCTTGAAGATAATATCTAAACGCGTTCCACGCCGAAACGCAATAAAATTCCTTCGATAGAAAAAAATCGCAAAGTATGCTCCAAAAATTATTATAAACAAGTTTGGTTCAGTTATTTTACAAGTTATATGTATGAAAAAAATCATAGTGTTTCTTTTAACGTTGTTTAAGACAATGCCCCCGAGATTTTCTCTCTATTTTAAACGAGCCGTGTTTTATAATTATTACAAGCAATAATTGTCAGCCTGAAACACTCATTTACATTGAAAAATCTTCCGAGAAAAGATACTTGCCGCCAACAGGACTTGAACCCGTGTCCTTCCGATTGCCGGTCGAATGCTCTGACCACTGAGCTATGGCGGCTTATCAAATACCCGCCAAATAATTCAATATATACTAGTGTTTCATTCAACAATTACTGCTTGTTATATTTTTTCCACCTGAAAACAACCAACTTTATTTTTGCGAGGAAGACATTGTTAGTGTTAAATTGTATCTTTTCTCGGAAGATTTTTCAATGTAAATGAGTGTTTCAGGCTGACAATTATTGCATGTAATAATTGTTACCCTTTGTGCTATGCATAAAAATCTTGTCTAAACGTTAGTTTATAAATTAAAAAATAATAATTAATATTTAACAAGTTTAAGTATTTCCCCAATAAATGCAGACATACTTTGTCTCGACGCCACTGTTAGTGTTAAATCCCTCGCTAGGTGGCGTCGAGACAAATTATGTCTGCATTTATTGGGGAAATACTTAAACTTGTTAAATATTAATTATTATTTTTTAATTTATAAACTAACGTTAAGACAAGATTTTTATGCATAGCACAAAGGGTAACAATTATTACAAGCAATAATTGTCAGCCTGAAACACTCATTTACATTGAAAAATCTTCCGAGAAAAGATACTTGCCGCCAACAGGACTTGAACCCGTGTCCTTCCGATTGCCGGTCGAATGCTCTGACCGTGCCGTGTTTTATTAAACATTTTCGCATCGATTTTGTAGCTGTAAATGTTAGCGCTCTCCTCTAACATTCGTAATTTCGTATCTCTCCATCTTCTTCTTTTCTAGCCCGGTTGCGGAGCCTTAATGGAGCCGGTTTCGTCGGGAAATTTAAACAATAGGTATTTCACCAAATTATTGCCGTCGCTGTCCCTCTTACTCCCCTGAATATTGAGCGAAAGGGACAGCTGCACCTCAGGCTGAAGATACCTAAATAAATTTATCAAAACGTACCGACACGCTATTGGTCGATAACGATATTATATTATAAAATTTTCTGACCCGACGAACTTCGTACCGCCTCAGAATCAATAACTGTAGAATTAAATTAAGTTTTTTTATTAAGTTAAAAATTACACAATGAAGCAATTAGCGATGCCCAACTGTCCGTTTTTGTTTTTGTCAGTATCAGAGATGTAGGTTGTGTACGGATTTATATTTTTTGTGATTTTCTTACTTTTCCACTTGCTTACGGGAATTTTTGAAAGGAAGCGGTTACGGGTGCCGCCGCCCCGGGAACCATTTATTGGATAACCAACACTTCTGCCATAGGTCACCCCAAGTGGTTCGCTACGTTTGGTGATTTAGCAGGGGTGCCCGGCGGTGTTGGCCGTGGATGCGTCTGCCCAAATGCTGCGTGGCGGGCCGGATCGAGATAGACTGGTTGAGGGAGGCCTTTTGACATTTCCAGCCGGATTCTCTCGACCAATGGGTCGAAAGAGTCCGGCTGGAAAGGTCAAGGTAAAAGGTCAATTCCGGTCAAATCAATGGCCTTGCACCGCAGTTGGAGGGATGGATTCACTCCCGGATGCGCTGACCTCCAGATTCCTACCCACCCCTCATGCCCTTTTCCTTCCCAGAACTTCCTATCATACCCTACCTTAAAAAGACCCTCCACACAGCATCCCCTGAGATGACATAGGTCCTGAGTGGAGCGTAAAAAAAATGCGTTTCTTTTCAGAGATTTATGTATGAAAAAATTATTTTTCTACATAACTTTCTTTTTCGTGAATTTTTGCGATGTTTTAATAGTTATTCTGTTGTCCGGGGCGGAGACAAATCCAACAAATCAAAGATCATCAAAATCGGTCCAGGTGTTTTCGGGTTATATATAGTGTAACCAAAGATATTGAAATATAAGGTAGATGTGCTATCTGCTGTTTTTACTACGTGGGTCTACGCTTCCGGGTGTCGCCGATATTGTTTACCAATTAACAAATAAACTAAAAGAACAAATAATTAACGAATAAACCAAACGAATGTTAAACGAAATGAACGAATTCTTTCCTTATTCAAAATATATTGTTAACCAATATTAATGCACATTTTCAAAAAATCAACGAAATTAACAAATCCTTTTTGTATGAAAACTGCGCTAATTAGCGCGTAGTCCGGCGACAGTTGCGCGGACACCATAGCATATCTCTTCTGTATTTGAATATCTTTGAGTGTAACTAACCCGACTTTGTTTTATATGTACTAGTGTCAAAATCCAAGGCGACAATCGGGGACAACAATATGTACAAAACGCCGCCCTTTTTAGATAAAATGCGACACAGACGTTAAATTGTAAACAAGTGAGTCCATAGACGGAAATGAATCGAGATGAAATTAAATATAAAATGACAGTTAGAAGATTAAATTAAATATTTAAAAACTAGCGAGCAACCCCCCTCCCGAGTTCCCCTTCCCCCTCCCGCATTCCATTCATTCAGTCCCGGTACATTCAGTTTCCAAGCAGCTCGCGTGCCACCTATTGCATTTTTTAAACATAAATTTCATAATGCCAGAGCTCACCAATATATATAGAAACAACTCGCAACAATTCACCAAAGTTTCTTCGCAATCGGATGAACGGCTTAACAACGCATAATTTCATGATGCCAGAACTCACTATTGCATATAGAAACCATCGCGGGCATGCGCACATCAAATCCCCAAAGTTTCATCGCAATCGAATGAATGGTTTAGCAACGCATATACGTCTCATGTACAGCCAAGCAAGCATATTTTGGTTTTTATATATAGACGACAAAACATTCAACACTTACATTCATAATTACTAGAACCACTTCTGACTTCAAAAACATAAATACCCTAAGAACTCTTTACTGCTCCTTGGTTCGCCCCCATCTTGAATATGCTTGTATTATATGGTCTCCTTTTTATGCTGTCCATATTCGTCATATTGAATCCGTTCAACATCGGTTCCTAAAGGGAATTGCTTGGAGGCTAGGATTAGAGCGAGGCAATTACTCGTATGCTGAAATTGAACAAACTCTAAACCTTTCTCCTTTAGAAGACCGTCGGATAAAATCTGATCTCATTTGTTTCTTCAAAATTATTAACTGTTTAATCGACTCGCCTACATTACTACAACTCATCACATTTAATATACCTTCTCGTAGACTCAGAAATAAAGACCTGCTTTTCCTCAATCAGCACTCGACTAACTATGGTTATAACTCACCACTGTCCAGAATGTGTAGACTGGTCAACTCACGTCAAGACCTTGATTTTTTTGGTATTAGCTTAAATGATTTCTGTCGCTCTTTAAACAAATGAAGATATGTAATATTCACCCTAATTTTTGCAAGGTCTTAACGTGACTTGACACTTATTTTTCTTCTATTTTCACTGTTTGTCTTTGCTTTCATGTACCATCCGAATCCTTACATTGTTCATTTCTATACTTCGTGATACCTTGTTTTAAATTGGACGTAAGTCCGTAAATAAATAAATAAATAAATAATTAATACATTTTCGTTCATCCCAGACACGAGAGACTGTAGATAGATCTTTTATACTGTTAGAAAACAAAGTTAGAGAACAAAGAGAAGAATGGTTTAATGAGTGTGTATATAATTGGTCGTGTGTAGTTTATTGCGCAAAAACGCAATTATACTGACTTCTTCACTGCGCTTTTATCATTTTCATAATTGTTAGGCTTCCAAGCGAAACCGTTTTAGTTAGGCGGCTCAGGATTATAGTGGCTTACGTTGATATTATTGAAGTGAAAACTTCTTTAGCACCGTTGTGAATTGAAACCGGCTGAAGCGAAAAATTGTGACATTAAAAAGAGACAACCATACCATTTATTGGATAACCAACACCTCTGCCGTAGGTCACCCCAAGTGGTTCGCTACGTTTGGTGACTTAGTCAGGGTGCCCTGGTTTTTGAGGGTGAGGTTTGCCCGGGTCTTGGCGGCGGATGCGTCTGCCCGCCAGCTGCATGGCAGGCCGGATCGGGAGAGAACGGTTGAAGGGTGTCAATTTGAATTTTCTAGCTTAATCTCTCGGAACATCGCGTTGCACCGCAGTGGGAGGGATGGATTCATACGCCCGTCACTCCTGGATACACTGACCCCCAGATTTCTACCCAACCCTAATACCCTTTTCCTTCCCAGATCTTCCTCTACTTCCTTTCCTCAAAAGACCCTCCACACAGCATCCCCAAAGATGACATAGGCCCTTAGGGAAATTATTTTTTCTCAGGGCCTCCTATGTGGAGCCTATGTAAAAAAAAGACAAACACATACATCTGTAAGATTTAGCCTGTGAGAGAATGATATAGTATAATCGCTCTCCTCTTTGTGCGGTGCTTCATAATCTCCTCTCTCTTATCTATATTAGTTTCCTGAAGTTTTCACTTCTACTGCATGTTAATTGCACACTCTGATTTTTTAAGTGAAAACTTCTTTAGCACCATTGAGATTTTGTGACTTGAAACTCGATGAAACGAAAAAGCAACACTTAAAAGAGACAAACACATAAATTTATAGGATTTAGCCTGTGAGAGAATGATACTGTATAATCGGTCTTCTCTTTGTGCGGTGCTTCGTTGCCTTTGAAGGTTTCACTTCTACCGCGTGTAAATTGCACAATCTAATTTTTTTTCTATACCGAACATGTCATAGAAAAGTGTTGCTAGTCAAAAAAGTACATTTACTGTAGAGCCAAAACATGCGATGAATGATGAACAAAATGAAAAATAAAAAAATATATTATTTTAATAATTGTATATTATTTGAAGTATGAATTTGATTTGTTTATATTTCAGACAGGTATTGTTTTGGTGATTGTTCAAGTTGAATAACTGTATTCATTCAAAACGTAAATTTGTGATTGTCGCTTCAAATTATGAATACAAAATATGTATGTAATTACATTATTACAAAGAAAATTGACAAAACATACGTATTTGTTTTTGAAAGACATTTGAGACAATCTATAATATAAAAATGAATCGCTAAATGTGTTGGTAAGCGCAAATCTCGATATCGGCTGAACCGATTTCGCTAATTCTTTTTTTAGAATATTCCTTGAAGTGCGAGGATGGTTCTTACGGAGAGAAAAATTAAGAAAATTGCGCAGAAAATTAGATAATAACAGAAAACATCGCACGTTTGACAGTTCGCGTGTTAGAGAATGACATTTTGCAAAACAATGAATGATTGTGCAATCAGGATTCTATTTTTGAAAAGTTGAAAAATTTATTTAAAGTAGGTACTCCCCTAATATTTTGAATCGAATCAAGAATTTTAGATATTTTAAATAGGTACCTATGTTAGGTACCAAATTTAATATACATGAAAAATGAAAATTTGAATAAAAATTGTAAAAGGTGGCACGCGGGCTGTTTAAGAACTGAATGTACTGGGATTGAATATATGGAACGCGGGAGGAGGGTTGGCGGGACGAGGGAGCGGTAAAGGGAAGAGGGAAGGCGGGGAAGGTGGAAGGGGAACGCGGGAAGGGGGACCTGGGAGGGGTAGGGGAACTCGGGAGGGGGGTTCGCGGGACGGTGAAGGGGGGGGGGGAGTAGAGTAGGGAGAGGGAAGGTGGAGGTGACGGAGTGGGAACGCGAGAGGGGAAGAGGACGCAGGAGAAGAAGGGGAGGCGGAAGGGGAACGGGACGATGGGAAAGGACACTCAGGGAGAAACAATTTCTTTATTAAGTGGCATAGCGACGCATGCCGGGACCAGCTAGTCTATAATATAAAAATGAATCGCTGAATGTGTTGCTAAGAGCATAACTTTCGAACGACTGCACCAAATTGGATAATTTTTTTTTTGTGTGTTCGTTATTGTCAGTACAAGGTTTTTATAAAACTTCCGGTGAGCTCTGGCATTATGAAATTTGTATAAAAAAATTGCTATTGGTGGCACGCTAGCTGTTTGAAAACTGAATGTACTGGGACTGAATGGGGAGGGAGAAGGGGAACTCGGGTAGGGGGTTCGGGGGAGGGGAATCAGGGAGGAGAACCTGGGAAGGGGAGGGGAACTCGGGAGATGGGTTAGCGTGACAGAGGAAGGTGGGGAGTGGAGTGGGGAGAAGGAAGGTGGAGGAGGCGGATTGGGAATGCGAGAAGGTAAGGGGACGCGGGAGGAGAAGGGATGGCGGAAGGGGAACGGCACGAATGGGAAAGGACACGCACAGGGAGAAACATTTTTTTCAAAACAACAAATTTCTTTATTAAATGGCATAGCAACGTATGCCGGGACCAGCTAGTGAAGTATATATATAGCATTGTTGTTTATGACTTATTCGCTATAACCGTGAGCCTGAAGACGTTTCTCCTTTCTCTAGACTGGAACCTTCATTAACATGAGTCCGCTGTACAAATTCACAACTCTAAGAAATCTAGAGAAATAAGAAAAAAAATTATGCACGATTATTCTCCCGGTCATTGTACCACGCGCTTAGTTCTCGACGGGGCAGGCAGATAGCACCTTAGCTGTTTACTATCTAATAAAATATTATTCACGCCGTTTTCACGAAGGAATAGGCAGAGAGGATGGACCGCCAAACAACTCGGTATTGGCACACACTGCTTGCTTCAACCACATTCATACATCGTCTCATACATGCTCTTCTATTATTCTGAATCTTGACATGGTCCGATTCAAGTATCTGATTCACTTGGTCTTACACAATTTTTTTTATTTTTATTTTTTTATTTACGCCCTTTTACGGGGCTCTTACATAAGTATGAAATTTACAAATTACACTATGATTAAACAATATATAAATACTATTTCTTTAACAAAGAAATATAATAGGTTTTTGCAACACAATATAAAGTATTTATTGTACATAACTGAACTGCCTCAGTAACAGTATTTTGTATTTGTTTAAAGATAAATTGAAGATGTCCACTGACTTGGTATAATTATTTCCCTCCATTAGTATTCTGGGCAAAGAGGAGAGACCTTACATTCATGATAATTAATTACGAAGTTTTTATCGAAAATGTCGGCAACTTGTCATTATTTTCGAGCACGGCTGCAGATCGCCAACGAACAAACAACAGTTCCCGTCGAATAAATAATATGTTTATTACTATCGATCAATTAAGTACAAAGTTTTTATCGATAATCTGTATAACTTGTCTTTGTTTTCGGGCACAATTGCAGATCGCCAACGAATAAACGACAGTTCACGTCGACTGAATATGTTTATTATTTTCTTTCAATTAATTACGTAGTTTTTATCGATAATGTCGGCAACTTGTCATTGTTCTCAAGTATGACTGCAGATCGCTAAAGAACAACAGTACAAATATGTTTATTATAATCGTAAATTAATTAAGATGTTATTATCGGTAATGCCGACACGACCGCAGATCGCCAACGACAGTTCACGTCGACGAATATGTTTATTATTATCAATAAAATAATTACGAAGTTTTATCGAACACGACTGCAGATCTCCAACTGAAAAAACAACGGTTCAAGACTAATAATATGCTTATTATAACCAACGCCATCTGTTAATTTGCACACATATCAAATCCACACCGCCCGCTTGCCAGCCCGCTCCCTTTAAATATTATATGTTTAAACCAATTTATCAAAAACCTTGACAAATTATATACCTATACCTTCCTCATGAATCACTCTATCTATTGGTGAAAACCACAAGAAAATCCGTTGCGTAGTTTAAAAATCTAAGCGTACAGACAGCGGGAGCGATATTGCTTTATACTAAGTAAAGAAAAAGTAATTACTGAGTTTTATCAATAATGTCGGATATTTGTCTTTGTTTTCGAGCATTGCAGGTCGCCAACGAACAAACAGAAGTTTTACGTCAACTAAATATGTTTATCATTATCGATCAATTTATTTATTTATTTATTTATTTATTTACGCCCTAGTGGGCTTTTACAAAGATAGATAATAACAGTAAGGCAGGTATGTAGTACACAATATACATTGTTTAAAATAATAATGAAAAATAAAATTAATTAAAATTAAAATCATACATTTCATTAAAGTAATTATAAAGATTTCGTTTTATAACTAATATGGAATCTGCAAACATGTCTACAATATTTCCAAATTAATTGCCAAAATAATGTAATCTATTTATACGTGTATGAGCTTCATAGTTTGTTTTAAAATTGTCACAGAAGAAGGTAGCACTTTATAATTATTAATTATGAAGTTTTCATCTTTTGTTCAAAATGTCGGTGACATCCATAAAACCTTGAGATATTTTTGTACACTATTGTAACTTCACATTTGTTTGACATCGTAAATACGAAATCAACACGAGACGCTTGTCAGGCGAAACAGCTGTCATTAGCATAAATGAATACGGATTATTGTAGATCTATGCTAATTATGAATTTATAATGCAGGTATTTTAAATTCTAACAACTTGTTTATACAGTTGGTTTGGAAAAGACAGAAATTGCCAACAATTTTCAGAACAATGTGTTTGTCGGTTCCATGCCAACTGAGAATCAAGTCAACTCAACACCTCTTTGAAAAATCAATTAAAGCTATGTAGACCTAACCTAACCTAACTTAACCTAACGAAACCTATTTAAGGGGCCGCAACCCGAATTTCTTCCGATTTCTTACATATCTCCCTTAAACACGGTAAGTTTTAAAGCTCTTTAAATAAATGTTATTCTTGAAGATAATATCTAGACATTGACCGCGCCGAAATACGAATTATATAAAATTCTCTCGATAGAAAAAAACCTCAAAGTATGCTCCAAAAATTATTATAAACACGTTTGTTTCATTTATTTTACAAGTTATATGTATGAAAAAATTCACAATGTTTCTTTAAATGCTGTTTAAGAAAATGCCCGCGAGATTTTTGCTCTATTTTAAAATAGTCGTGTTTTATTGAAAAAAATCGCAATTTTCGCATCGATTTTATCGCTGTAAATGTTAGCGCTCTCCTCTAACATTCGTAATTTCGTATCTCTCCATCTTCTTCTTTTCGAGCCCGGTTGCAGAGCCTTAACCAACATCATCATCATCCTTTCCCCTTGTCCTATTCGGGTCGGGGGCCCACTGCATCGGCAAGGCTTCTTCATGCGTCCCTGTCTTGTGATGATTGTTCGGCCTTTGTCCATGGTAGCCCCATCCTCTCCTCACACAGTTTCTGGAGTTGCCTCGCCCAACTGTGTTTGGGGCGGCCCACTGGAGGTCTACCCTCTGGAATCGCACTCAGTATTTTCCTCGGAATTCAGTCATCAGGCATTCTTAGTACATGCCCAAGCCACCTCAGTTGCGATTTTTCTATGAAGAGTAGCAGTGGTTCAATGTTTAGATCATCTCGGATCGTCGAGTTTCTTATATGATCCCATTTCGTAACCCCTGCCACTCCTCTCAAGTACCTCATTTCAGCAGCGTGGACTCTAGAGCGTGTTCGTTCATTTAGCATCCATGTCTGGTGGCCGTAAGACCTATTTAACCAATTTTTTAATATATTTTTTCATCACTTTAATTACTTTTCAAAGGAGGTGTTGAGATGATTTCATTCTGTGTTGTCTGGTCACCGTGTTTATCGCGTGCATTGCCGGGAGACATGTCGAACGCAAAACTTTCCAACCTTCCCCTTTCTTACCGCCCCTCCCTTCCGCACCCGCTTCAGTCTCGCAACATTTTTATTTTATTTTATTTGGGGTACCAACATTTTAAAATAAAAATATATCAATGCATAAATACCATCTTTGGGGATGCTGTGTGGAGGGTCTTTTTAGGGAAAAGAAGGAGAGGAAATTCTGGGAAGGAAAAGGTAAGAGGTGTGGGTAGGAATCTGAGGGTCACTGTGTCCATCGTTCCCTAGGAAAACTGCAGATCGCTAACGTACAAACAACAATCTGTAGAGCACAGGCGTCGGGTGGCAATGCTATCCTTGTTCTACCGGTATTACAATGGAAGATGCTCCGAGGAACTAGTATCATTGATCCCTTCGGCACCGGTGCATATTCGGGAAATACGCCAAACGCGTGCCCAACATTTGTACACGGTTGACATTTGTCACATGAGAACGGGTCGTTTCTTAGACTCGTTCTTGTGTTCAACAGCTCGGGTCTGGAATGATTTGCCGGCCTCTGTGTTTTCTCCTTCCTACAACATGGCTCTCTTCAAGACCAATGTTCATTCCTTCCTCTCCTCAAAAAGACCCTCGACACAGCATCCCAGATGACATAGGCCCTGAGGGAAATTATTTTTCTCAAGGCCTCCTGTGTGGAGTTAATGTAAAAAAAAATAGTCGTCGAATATATTAAGAACACTTAGTCATTGTGAAATTGTTCGTACTTTTTGTTCGTACTTGTGTTACTTATTCGTTGGCGATCTGCAGTCAAGGTAGGGAAAGATGAGAAGTTACCGAAAGTTATCCTATCAATCCTTATCGATCGACCGTGCTAGGGGGGCAGGAGTTCAATGTGACCTTATATACGAATGTATGAATCGATTTCTCCCACCGAGGTGCACGACAAAGGGTCGAGAGAGTCCGGCTGGAGAGACCTAGATTAGGTCTCCCTCAACCCGTGTCTCCCGACAAACACGTTCGCCGCTAAGACCTAGACAAATGTAACCTCATGAATCCGAGCACCCCTGCCAAGTCAAGGACGCCCGAGGAAGATATGAACAGATGAGTATTTATGAGAAGATGTATGAAAGTGAATAAAGCAAGGAGTGAGTACCGACATCGATCAGTTTGGCGGTCCATCCTGATTACACGCTAGTGGTCGATATCTTCTATATTATATTAAAAAATTACAAGTGTGCAGTTCTCACGCGGTTGAAGTGAAACCTTCAGAAAACTAAAGTAGACAAAATTGGGAGGCTCGGAAGCACCGCACAAAGAGGAGACCGTTTATTCTATCACATTCTCTCGCAGGCTAAATCCTATAATGTACTTGTTTGTCTTTTTTTAGTGTCGCTTTTTCGTTTCATCGATTTTCAAATCACTAACTAACCATCACGCCGTTTCCCCGCAGGGGTAGGCAGAGAGGACGGACCGCCAAATATCCCGGTCTTGGCAAACATTCCTTGCCTCGTTTACATTCATACAACGTCTCATGCATTCTCTTCTGTTATTCTGACTCTTGACATGGCCCGACACAAGTATCTGATTCACTTGGTCATGCCATGTCTTTCTTGGGCGTCCTCGACTTCTTCTACCATTCACATTTGCGTCATATATTCTCTTCAAATCACGATGGTGCTAAATAAGTTTTCACTTAAAAAAAAATTACATTTGCGTCAAAATACAGAGAGGAAATTGGGGAAAACGTTTGTATGGACAAAATGCCGTCCGATGTCCTCTTAATATACATTTTTTAAATAATATCGTTCATCAACTTAACAAAAAGTGTAGAAAAAATCACAAATGACTTCATGATTAACGTTTTTTCCTTTTTTATTCAGAGCAATTCGTGAAATAAAAGTCGTGATAAATGATTTCTGAAATTTCGTGGTCGAATTTCATGGAGTTAATTGTGTCAACCATCTAGTTGGAACGTGGCTAGGATTTCGCCACAGTTCGATGCAAAACTTCGTGACATATGGCATTAAATTCGTGATGCTCTCAAAATTCTTTAAAATTTGGTTTTTATGAATTTTTTATCATTTTTTTTACCCGCATTTAAGTCAGTCTCAACATTTTTTCTTTGATGTTTTTTTAAATTTTTTTATTTCACAATTTATTTATTTATTTATTGTTTGTTTATAAATATTACATAATACAATATAATGAACTTAAAATGTCCAACTAGGCAAATGCCCGTTTTAGGACATTCCAATATGATAATGTTATTACATGTAAATTATAGTAAGTTATAGTGTTGACTATTCTGTTGGTAAAATAATACATATGTATATTCATATTCTAGAATATTTTCAGTTATACCATGACATTTTTTACTATTGTTTAGCTGACACAATAAACTAAAGTAATATTAATAGATAAAACAAGAAAAATGAATTTGAAAATGAAAATGAATGAAGAAATTCTGTTGGTAAAATATATATATATATATATATATATATATATATATATATATATATATATATATATATATATACATCCCGCTATCATTGCTGCGTCTTCTAATGGTCCACTTTCATTCAATCCTGCGTCCGACCGTCATTCTGCGTCCAGTATACGGACGCAGGATCGAACACATGTAATTTCAAGTTTTCCCCACTCCTCTACCCTCATACAGTCCAAAAACGAAAATAAGCCAGACGCAGTTTTGGTACCTAAATCAACTGAAATATGCTATTTTAGTTCAGTGTTTTGTCACCGAGCGGCGAGCCGTGGCGCTGTAGTAGACCAGCGTATATTTTTAGCATAATATACGTTTTTATTGGCTTTTATTGACTCGCGTATCGCAACTCCTACATTTGGCAACATCGCTTTTTAATAGCGTTTCTTCTGATACAGATCATTCACAGTAAAAACATCGCACATTGCAATCAGGATAACAAAAGAAATGATTTCATTCAAATTTAGCTTTTGATTATATTATTATTGTACGGCAAATATATCAGCAACTTAATTTTTTTATATTACTATTTTTAAACAAATATTAGATATTTTCTTATCCATGATTATAAATTCCTACAATGCTTAATCGTGTGCCAAGCCACTCTTTTATTATTAAACAAGATAAAATCAATGTTCTTAATATATTAGTAATTTGAAAACTTACTACAAATAACTAGAATAAATAAAACAATTTTTTCTTCAATTTATGACTGATTTGACAGTAAAAATATATGTGAAATATTTGGAGATTCACAGAGAATGCAAGACTGATGAGTGTAATGAGATAATAATAGGAATCTTAGATGGTTTGGGCATGTAGAGCCAATGATCTAAAGATAGGTTGTAAGGAGATTATATGTACATATGACGTGAACTTGAATGGTAGAAAAATTCGGGGATGCCCGAGAAAGACATGGCATGATTGAGTAAACCGAATTCTCGAGTAATGTCAAAAGACAGAATGAAAGAGCGATGTATGGATGTGAATGAGGCAAGGAGTGTGTATGATATAGTCAATTCTCGAAGCTCCGGCGCTCCTAGATTTGACTAGTCAATCCTCAGGTCTGACTTGAAGTCTTAGTCAAAGCCCAAACAAATGAAGTTTTTCGGCCACTGACTAAGGAATTTTCGTCAAACCTAGGAGAAACTAATTTGGTCAGGCAAACGTCAAAACTCAATTTAATGAAATTTCGATGTTTGACGAAAAAGTGAAAAAGTTAGGAACTTCTAGGTTTGGCTAAAAATACTTTAATCAAAGGCCGACATTGGAATTTATTTCGGGGTTAGCCCGATATACCAGTCATTCCGCGAAGAGACTGCATACAGACCTTTGACTATGACATATGCACAGACCGAGTTGTTTGGCGGTCGTCTCTGCGAACCCCTGCGAGGAAACAGCGGGTTGGTTAGTTTTTGTGAGATAATATTTATTTATTATTAAAGGCATGTTATTTTATTTGTTTACACAGTTTTATGCTTTCGATTTTCCTTTTGAGAGATTTAACATATAATTTTACATTAGCACAACACAGGAGGCCCTGGGAGGAAAATAATTCCCCTCAGGACCTATGTCATCTTTGGGGATGCTGTGTGGAGGGTCTTTTTTTACATTAACTCCATACAGGAGGCCCTGAGGAAAATAATTTCCCTCAGGGTCTATGTCATCTGGAATGCTGTGTGGAGGGTCTTTTTGAGGAGAGGAAGGAATGAACATTGGTCTTGAAGAGACCCATGTTGTAGGAAGGATGAAACACAGAGGCCTTCTTAGAAAAAGAAGGAGAGGAAGTTCTGGGAAGGAAAATGGTATTGGGGTTGGGTAGGAATCTAGGGGTCAATGTGTCTAGGAGTGAAAGTCAAAGACGCTCTCTCAACCGATCTCTCCCGACTTGGCCTGCCATGCAGCTGGTGGGCAGACGCATTCGCTAACAAGATCCGGACAAACCTCACCCCATTAACCCGGGCACCCCTGCTAAGTCACCAAACGTAGTTAACCACTTGGGATGACCTGTGGCAGAGGTGTTTGTTATCCTATAAAAGGTTCCTGCGGCGGCTGTTCCCACACCCGCCTCCCAAATTGAATTAATTATAATTTTGTTATAAGATTCGCAAAAGACGTAATATTTCTACCGATAATGGTGTTGTAGTAATAATTACCCAATCTGCCAAAGCTGCAAGTAATTTGAAAACTGTTACTTTTCTTTTTTTTTGTTTATGGCAATTCACCCTAAGGAGAGTGCTATGTGACACGTTACTTTTCTTCTTACTCGAAAAACGTGTTGAAATTCATTGCTAGATTAACATTTAAAAATCAAGGCACGTGATGCTGTATTCTGGCATATTTCTAATGATAGAAATTGTATTTTTCAAAGTTCTCCTACTTAACCGAAAACGTTCAGGTGAACTTCAGAGACTAATCGAGAAAAACTACTAGAATTGGCTATTGGCGATTTTAATCAACTAAAAATATTGGTACATTTTTTTAACGTGAAGTGTGTAATGATAGGGAAAAGACCCGGTTCCATTTAATTTAGACGTGCAAGAAAACCTAAAGACAGGAAATAACGACCTCCGCGGTCGAGGGCAAAGCTCTCTATTAGCAATCCGGAGGTTTCGGGTTCAAATCCCGGCGTGAGCTCATAAAATTTTATTTGATTTAATACGTATATTATTACAAAAATTTATTAATTAAAATTTGTTATTGTATTAGTAGCTATATTTGTGACTTCTTCTAGAGAAGATGATAATTTCAGTTCGTTCTGGTGTAAGACCACCATTCATCCAATGGAGCCAGTGAGTCTATGGCATCCCCAATTGGGGTACCTATTCATGCTGCGGGATTGAAGGTAGATTTGAAAGACTTTGAGATTTGAACCCGTGTCCTCCTGATTGCAATTCGAGAGCCTTACACCTCGACCACGGATACCGGCAATGTAGAACACGATGAATTTCACAGTAGGTGCGATTGATGTCCTCGATAAGTAGGTATCCGCTGTCGTTGAGAGATATTGCACTGCTGTCAAAAATGTAGATTAAAAACGTTATCTTTTTAATGGCATGAACCGTTCATTAGAGTAATCGGCAATATTCCAGAAGACAAAATTAATGAATGAATCCCTTGTTACGTAACGGGCCTCCTAATCCATTATAGAGTTCTAGGAACCACATTTCAAGTGTTTGGATGTGATGTATTTGTTTATAATATATATAATACAAACAAAATTTTCATTATTAGGTCAAGTTCATGAACCAGTACACTAAGTGTACACCGTACAACTCTTGATGGTACATCCGATAAAATGTTGAAGTAATATTAACCCTTTTAATTATTATCTGATATCATTGGACAATTTTTTTTTCAATCCTCTTATGTTTAGAATTCATTCTTCAGAACTGGCATAAATAGACTGGCTACAATCAGACACTCAAAAGTTAGCACGTAAGGAGCCGCAACCGGGCTCAAAAAGAAGAAGATGGAGAGATATGAAATTACGAGTGCTAGAGGAGCGCGCTTTTATTTAAAGCGACGAAGTCGATGCAAAAATTGTGAAAATGTTTAATAAAACACGACTCGTTTAAAATAGAGCAAAAATGTCATGGGGGTTGTCTTAAACAGCATTTAAAAAAAACACTTTGAATTTTTTCATACATATAATTTGTAAAATAACTGAAAACAATGTGTTTATAATAATTTTTGGAGCATATTTTCTGATTTTTTTCCATGGAGGGAATTTTTTTTTTTTTTTTTCAGCACGGGGAATGTCTAGATATTATATTCAAGAATAATATATATATTTTTAGAGAGCTTTAAAAGTTAACGTGATTGAGGCAAGGAGTGTGTGCCAAGATCGAGTTCTTTGGCGGTCCTCTCTGCAAAGGACAGTGTCATTTATTATTACATAATATTTACTTATTATCCGAAGTCATATTATATTATTTGTTTAGACAGTTTTATGCTTTCGCTTTTCTATTTTCCCCTTTCCTTTAAAGGATTTATCATATAATTTAGTTGTTAAAAACCTAAGCCACTAAAACCCCTAAAATTGTTTCTCCCGTGAACGAAAATGCATCGTCAATCATGATAAGCATTAATTTTTTTTGTAAAGAAAGATAAACATTTCCGGGTTAACGAATAACCCGACAATATTTGAAAATCTTCCACTACCACCACAGTAAGCCGAAAATGTTGCTTGAGTCACGACGGAGGACTTAGTCAACCGAGGAATCAAACACGAAACGCCTGGGTGGGACCCAAACGCGATGCCCACTCAACCACTGACCGGTCTATAATATTATTCAAAATAATAAAAAAAATATAAATAATTAGTGACCGACCGAAGGTTCGGTTTCGGTTTCGGCAAGTTTTGGCAAAAAAATCTAGTTTTGGCATCAGTTTCGGTTTTAGAAACCGAAACTTTTTTAGACATGTTAAAAATCGGTTGTTTACTGTTATTTGGCTTATTTTGTACACTTATTCCGACAGTTAACACGTGTTAAATTAAATAAATAAATAAAAACAATAATTTAAGTATGTGAAAAAAGAATTACTTCTATAAAACAAACCAAATTTATAAAAAAATAAGCCAAATAACAGTATTCAATCGATTTTTAACAATTCTAAAAAAGTTTCGGTTTCGGCCGAAACTGAGACAGACACCGAAGATTCGGTTTCGGTGGAAAGGTCTGTTTCGGTGGGACGCTATATATATTTAACTAATTATAATTCTAATTTAATTTTTCATTAATTATTAACATAATTCCTCTCAGGGCCTATGTCATTTTTGGGGATGCTGTTGGGAGGGACTTTTTAGGTGAAGAAGGAGAGGAAGTTCTGGGAAGGAAAAGGATACTAGCGGTGGGTAGGAATCTGGGGATCAGTATGTCCAGGAGTGACGGACATAATAGGAGTGACGGGTATGAATCCATCCCTCCCACTGCGGTGCAAAGCGATGTTTCGAGAGAATACGGCTGGAAAATCAAAGGGACTCCCTCAACCATTCTCTCCCGAACCGGCCTTCTATGTAGCTGGTGGGCAGACGCATCCGTTGCCAAGACCCAGACAAACCTCACCACATGAGCATTACACATTATAGGGCACCCTCGCTAATTCACCAAACGTAGCGAACCACTTGGGGTGACCTATGGCAGAGGTGTTGGTTATCCAATAAATGGTTCCCGGGGCAGCGGTACCCATACCGCCTCCCAATTTGACTCTTTGCGAAGTCTGCGGCTTCTTTATAATTAATAGGTCACATAATATTTCTACTGATAATCGTGTTGTAGTAATAATTAAGCACTTATATCTAGAGTTCATTCTTTAAAATTAACATGAAAAAACTGTTTTTGATGAGAAAACCATACAGGAGTCCACTGATATAGCCAAAATATGGTAATCACTGTCTGATGCGAAATCAAAATGGAGAAAAGAGGAAGCAAAGGAAGATCCCAGCAATATAGATCTAGTCACTAAAAATAACAAATCACACTTCAAGCAATGTTTTAATTCTGAATGATAAGTCTCAAAAAATCTCATACCAATTTAATAAATTTTACGTGGGCATTGCCGCCGCGCCGGGTTGATTAGAGTCCGCGACGTATGGGCCAGACATATTGTCGCCTTCATATTCTATAAATACCTATACAGTCGTTCAACCAAAAACTTGAACAAATAAGCGGCAACGTCGCAAGACGTCGGTTTGTCGTCAACATGAAAATGAATATATAATTGGACGCTTCATTGTGGACCAAATTAAAGTAAATATACGCAGGATGCCTCTCTGCATTGAATATGAAAGGAGTTCAGATTGGTGGAACGCTAAAGGGCGTTTTTATCGTTTTGTATATTTTTAAATTAATGTTTTTCAAAAATTTAAATACCTAACTACAATCAAACACTGAAAAGATAGTATATACTTTAGTTAGAACTATGTAAAATCAAGTCCTTCAGGTAGACGCAGTAATGTCGATCTGATGAAAGGACGCAGAAATGATAGCGGGATGTATATATATATATACACACACATATATATATACATACATATATATATACACATACACACATATATATATATATATATATATATATACTAGTAAATTCATTATATAATTAAATTCACATTTGCGGCACGTTCCAGAGTTGAAGATATTCTCAACCCGACATTTGGCCCCCGAAAAGATATCTCTACATATTATAAATTAAAGTCCTCCGCCGCGTTTGTCTGTCTGTCTGTTTGCGATAAACTCAAAAACTTCTCAACGGATTTTCATGCGGTTTTCACCAATAGATATAGTGATTCATGAAGAAGGTTTTTAGGTATATAATTTGTCAAGGTTATATAGGTATTAGTTAAAGTCCCCCGAGGCGCCTGTCTATCTGTCTTTTAGCGATAACTACTCAACGGATTTTCATGCGGTTTTCACCATTATATACAGTGATTCATGAGGAAGGCTTAGTTTTATAATTTGTCAAGGTTTTGTGTAAATTGGTTGAAATATATCTTTATATTACAGTATAAAATGAATTCGCTCCCGCTGTCTGTGCGTTTAGATCCTAACTACGCAACGAATTTTCATGCGGTTTTCACCAATAGATAAAGTGATTCACGAAGAAGGTTTTTTAGGTATATAATTTGTCAAAGTTTTGTGTAATTTTTTTTTTATATGTGGTCCACACAGGAGGCCCTGAGGAAAATAATTTCCCTCAGGGTCTATGTCATCTCTGGGGATGCTGTGTGGGGGTTTTTTTTAAGGAAAGGAAGGAGAGGAGAGTTCTGGGAAGGAAAAAGGTTTAAGGGGTGGGTAGGAATCTGGGGTTCAGTATGTTCCGGTCATCCGCCTCCAAGACCTAGACAAACCTCACCCCTTGAACCCGGGCACGATATATGGCATTAAATTCGTGATGCTCTCAAAATTTATTATAAATTAGTTTTTATTAATTTTTTATCATTATTTTTACCCACCTTGCGGGTGAGTAAAAAATTGCGTGGTGGACAGGATTGAGAGAGTCCAGTTGAGCTCCAGCCAGAAAATCTCGACCCATCGCCTTGCACCGCAGTTGGAGGGATGGATTCATACGTCCGTCACTCCTGGACTCACTGACCCCCAGATTCCTACCCACCACTCATACCTACTTCCTTCCAGAACTTCCTCTAATTAAAACAACCCTCCACACAGCATCTCCTAAGATGACATAGGCCCTGAAGGAAATCCTGTGTGAAGCTAATGTAAAAAAAAAACAACAAAAAAATAACCACCACCATCTTTTAATTTGCATACAGATCAAATCCACACCGCCCGCTTGCCAGATCGCTCGTTCACCACATACAGACATTCTCCTTTATATAATATATATTTTAACCAATTTACACAAAACCTTGACAAATAATATACCTAAACCTTCCTCATGAATCACTCTATCTATTTGTGAAAACCGCATGAAAATCCGTTGAGTAGTTTTTGAGTTTACAGCGAACAGGCTGATAGACAGACGCGGCGTAGGACTTTAATTTATAAAATGTAAAGGTTTACCAATTTCAAACCTGAAATCGACTCCAAAAATACCTTTAATAGTAATTTGGTATGATATATCCAACAAATTTATTTACAGAGCGTGGATTTTTTGTACTATACTCTGGTATATACAGTAGATATGTGTATAGACAAGTAGTTTTATCCTTGATGCTTTTAAATGCTTCTTTAGCACCGTCGTGATATGAAACTTGATGAAACGACAAATATCGACACTAAACAGAGACGTCCACATACATCTAGAGGATTTAGCCTGCGAGGGAATAATTTATTTATTTATTTATCTATATAAGGAATGTTTACATTACATTATTGGATGCCTGTCTCACTAGGGTATACCTGTGTTGAGAAAGGCGTAGAGGTACATAAATGAGTATCATACATAAGAATATTTAAGGTAATTTATACAATTCAAACAGAAAGATGATTTAAATTGAGGGTTAATACCATAAAGAGAGCATTATATAGATGAAGGAAGAGATGAATAAAGTAGTAAATCCTGTCGAATCTATATAGGGAGTTATATTATACATATAGGATTTTACTATTTTAAGATCTTTAATAAAGGTAAGGACATACGTGAGAATGTAATTCTGACTATTTGTATTCTATTTTTCAGATGTTAGCAGTAGTGTGACGTCCAATACTTATAATCCATTTCTTTATATCTTGTTCGTATTTGGTCATTGATTCAGTTTGTCTAATCGTCGCTGGAAGTGTATTGTGTAGTTTGCAAGCTATGTATTTAAAGTGTTTTTGTCCAAAGGTGGTTTTAGAAAAGGGAGTTTGGAGAAGTTCTTTATTTTTGGCTCGGGTATTGTGTATCATTTGGGTTGGTTTGTGTAGGATTTTGTTGTTTTTATGCAAATAAACTTAGATGGATTTTGCGTAGAGCTGTTTAATGTCCATAACGTTGAAAGTATTGAAGATCGTATCGGTGCTGGTAGTGAGAGGAAGTTTAAGAATTATTTTTATTATTAATTTTTGTGCTTTAATGATGGGGTCGAGGGCATTAGAATAAGTGTTACCCCAAGCTAAAATTCCATATTCGATGTGAGATTGGCACAGTGAGTAATACACTGTTTTTAAATAATCGATCTCCTCTTTGTGCTGTGCTTCGTAGATTGTCGATCTTCTCTTTGTGCGGTGCTTCTAGCCTTTCCATTCTTGTCTACTTTAGTTTTCTGAAGGTTTCACTTCTACCGCGTGTGAATTGCATACTCTGTTTAATTTTTTTAATATTTCCAATGGTTGTCGATCTCTTTTCCTTACAGACATCTCGTTTATTGACTTTATTAAACAAGGAAATCAACTTCCTTATTATTGTCATGTTTTCTGACGTCGATGCATTACGGAGAAGTGAAGAAAGAGGCACTTGGTCGGTGTTTCCCACGGACTAACCAATGGATTAATTACACTGCTTTAATCGGTTGCATTCTAGGAATAAATCATTGTAAGACAATTAGCATCATCAATATTGTTCAATGTTATGAGTTCCTTTCTCTGCTAACCTAAAACCTAACCCAACCTAACCTAACTTAAGTAACTAGTAGTTATGTGAACAGAGTAGTCTTTCTGTTTAAAATCATAAATAACATGTATGATTTGTCTTTACTAACTAATAGGAATGATCGAGCACTGGACGTTTTTGAAAGGAAAATTTTGAGGCGCATCTTTGGACCGGTTCTAGAAAATGGATTTTGGCCCAGACGTTATAACAATGAGCTCTATACTTTGTTTAAGGAGCTAAACGTCGCAAAATTTATAAAACTGGGAAGACTTCGGTGGCTGGGTCATGTGGAGAGAATGACCGAGCATCAAGCACTAAAGTCCCTGCTGAACTTAAGACCAATAGGGCGAAGAAGCCTGGGAAGACCAAGATTAAGATGGAGCGACAACGTCCTCAAAGACATCCATCTTGGAGCTTCTAAACTGGAGAGAGCTGGCACAAAACCGAGATGAGTGGAGGAAGACTCTTGAGGAGACCAAGACCCACCAGGGGTTGTAGAGCCAATAGTGATGATGATTTGTCTTTAATTAATCTTAATATAAGGACAAAATTCACGAGAATCCTTGAAATCTTTTAGATCCCATGTACCCACTTTGTGTCCCAAGCGTCTCATGTTTCCACTTTCCACACCGTGTAGAAATATGGGGAAAATCAACACCTTCTATTTAAACTATCTCTATTTAAAACAATATTTTATACCTATATTTTACCGTCTTTTTTATTAGCCATAAATATCAAAACTACTAACCCAAATATGTGGTGCAATTTAAAAATATAAACTAACTGTCTGATTTTTGAATAAATTAAATTTCGTGTATTTGAATAATAAAATGTTTTGTTCAGTTATTTGACATAGTATTTGTGTTGTGGATCGGAGACGGTCAATTGTCAATGTTCTTATGTCATTGACAATTGAAATGCGATTGTAAATGCTCACGCGATCTCTAGCCGGATACATCGGCAGTATAAAAACGGCCGCCATCTTGAAACGGAACTTACAAACAAATTTACATCAAACGTTCGACTTAAACAGGACGATGATTAAAAATATAGGTTCGGTAATTTAAGCTATCATTTCAAATTATGGAGAGGAAAACTGAATTTATATATTAATTTATTCAAATGGGCAAATTTCAAAATTGTTTGGAAAATTGGAGTGTAGTTCAGACTTAGAAGAGATGAGATGTTGAATTGAGGGGAGGCATTTTTAGATAATGCTTGATAGAAGAGAGGATATATGTGTAGAGAGGGTCAACCAAAAAATATGTGATCTAAAGTTCCCACTTAGAATATACAATCTGGGGAGTCAAGGACGTGAATTTTAAAATGGTCTGAAGGAACGGGACAACGTCCAATTCTCATTCGAATAAGTGAGGAAATTTATTTTTTGTAAAAATGGGGGAATTGTTGAAACCATGGTATTGATGGGATAGTCCTTGTATTGAGGCATAGCAGGTTCTCTCGGATTGAACAGCAATGGGCCAATACTCTGTCAAAACATTGCGAGATCTGTCTTTGAGGATGGAAAAAATTTCAGATAGGGGTATTTGGTTTACAAGGGTAATAATAGCGTCATTAGTTTCGCTTAATTTCGTGAAAAATTAAAACTCAAACGTTTTTTTTTTTTTAGAAATGTTTTTTCTGACCAATATTTCACGCTATTTAAGTATACTAACAATAGATTAACAATATTTCAGTATACTAACAATGCCTAGAATGCCTAGAAGCAATAACTCGTTGGATGTCTTCAAACAAGCTGAAGCTGAATCCATCTAAGACCACAAACAAACAAATGCCAACATTTCATAGACAATACACCTATTTCCATTTCCGGCAACGATATTATTCCAAAGACAACATTCAAACTTCTTGGCGTTAATTTAGATTCAGACTTTTCGTTAAAAAGTCAAATAAATAGGACAGTAAGCACCGTTTTTTTTCACCTAAGACAACTCAAGTCAGTTCGAAGAAACCTTCCTACAGAGGCGACAAAACTATTAATTAACTCTTACGTAGTCTCGCGGCTCGATTACTGTAACGGCATCTACGCTAGTCTTCCCAAATATCAAATTGACAAACTTCAATCCGCGTTTAATGCAGCGGCAAGGCTCATAACTGGGGTTTCTAAATATTCGCATATTTCAGAACACCTTCGTAACCTTCACTGGCTCAAGTGCCCTGAGAGAATCCAGTACAAATTGTGCTGGATGATTTTTAAATCAATCTACGAAATGGCCCCACCTTACATCTGCGAATTATGCGTCCCGGAAAATACCGGTCCAAGACAATTAACCCTTAGATCAGCAACTTCATCTGCTAAAGGCAGACTAATAGAACCTAAACGAAAGCCAAATACTATGTTTGGAGATCGTGCTTTCGGAGTATCCGGGCCTAAGGCTTGGAATAGACTCCCTCCGGAATTAAGATGCATAACAAGCCCAACAGAGTTTAGGTCCAAACTAAAAACCTTCCTTTTTGGGCTCTCATACCCGTAATTTAAATATACCTATTTGAGAGTATTGTCTATGATATGTTTTAATCACACTTTTCTTACTGAATTAAAATTACTCGATTCCTTACACATCAATCTGTCTCTTGACGAATCACATTTAGAAAGATCAAATCCTTATAGGTACTACTGCACCACCCACCTTTACATGTTGCTTTTACTTTCCAAAATACACTCGTCAAAGAATCCATTGCATATTAATATTAAAACATTTTTCAGGATTAAATAACATGTGTTCACAATAATGTCCTCTGCGTGCGAACTCTATCTAAATTTCTTTAAATGGATAATATACAGTGTTAATTTCAAGCGACCTCCCAGGTAAGTATGGTCCTGTTTTCATTAAATTTTAGGCAGCATCGCGTTCATTGGTCAAAATATTGTACACATATTTTCGTATCGGTGATCAATGAACCGATGTATGCAATTTTTAGCCATAAGTTGTTTATAATTGTTTGCCTAGCTTGTAGTTTTTTAGATTTTAGAAACGTATTATAAGTTTGTACAGCGCCCTTGAGGTGATTTTTCACAAAAACGGCGCTATATAAATCATCCAAATATTATTATTATTATTAGAGAATGCATACAAAAAATTGCGATAAGTTCTTTGGGTTTCAACCCGGAGATAACTACTTCAATTCGAAACTTTGACGAACGTAAATTTTACTTATGTGAATTTAATTTTTAACATGAGTAAAACCTTAAATTGTAATATTTAATTAAATGAAGAAACTCGCACGAAAATCTGAAAACAGAAAAATCAGAAAAAACGAGTGTGCTTTAGACCACGCAACTGAAGTAAAACTACTGCTCCATCTATATGATAGGAATAGAGAAAGAAAATGTGCGCGCGCACTGCTCTCTCTTGCTATTACAGAGTGATGCAGACAATAGGCCTGCACTGTGTAACGTAACTGGCTATGAGAGAAAGAGAGAAAGAAAATGTGCGCGCGCACTGCTCTCTCTTGCTATTACAGAGTGATGCAGACAATAGGCCTGCACTGTGTAACGTAACTGGCTATGAGAGAAAGAGAGAAAGAAAATGTGCGCGCGCACTGCTCTCTCTTGCTATTACAGAGTGATGCAGACAATAGGCCTGCACTGTGTAACGTAACTGGCTATGAGAGAAAGAGAGAAAGAAAATGTGCGCGCGCACTGCTCTCTCTTGCTATTACAGAGTGATGCAGACAATAGGCCTGCACTGTGTAACGTAACTGGCTATGAGAGAAAGAGAGAAAGAAAATGTGCGCGCGCACTGCTCTCTCTTGCTATTACAGAGTGATGCAGACAATAGGCCTGCACTGTGTAACGTAACTGGCTATGAGAGAAAGAGAGAAAGAAAATGTGCGCGCGCACTGCTCTCTCTTGCTATTACAGAGTGATGCAGACAATAGGCCTGCACTGTGTAACGTAACTGGCTATGAGAGAAAGAGAGAAAGAAAATGTGCGCGCGCACTGCTCTCTCTTGCTATTACAGAGTGATGCAGACAATAGGCCTGCACTGTGTAACGTAACTGGCTATGAGAGAAAGAGAGAAAGAAAATGTGCGCGCGCACTGCTCTCTCTTGCTATTACAGAGTGATGCAGACAATAGGCCTGCACTGTGTAACGTAACTGGCTATGAGAGAAAGAGAGAAAGAAAATGTGCGCGCGCACTGCTCTCTCTTGCAGTGTGATACAGACAATAGGCCTGCACTGTGTAACGTAACTGGCTATGAGAGAAAGAGAGAAAGAAAATGTGCGCGCGCACTGCTCTCTCTTGCTCGTACAGTGTGATACAGACAATAGGCCTGCACTGTGTAACGTAACTGGCTATGAGAGAAAGAGAGAAAGAAAATGTGCGCGTGCACTGCTCTCTCTTGCTCTTACAGTGTGATACAGACAATAGGCCTGCACTGTGTAACGTAACTGGCTATGAGAGAAAGAGAGAAAGAAAATGTGCGCGCGCACTGCTCTCTCTTGCTATTACAGCGTGATACAGACAATAGGCCTGCACTGTGTAACGTAACTGGCTATGAGAGAAAGAGAGAAAGAAAATGTGCGCGCGCACTGCTCTCTCTTGCTATTACAGTGTGATGCAGACAATAGGCCTGCACTGTGTAACGTAACTGGCTATGGGAGAAATAGAGAAAGAAAATGTGTGCTCGCACGTCTCTCTCTTGCCCCTACAGTAATATACTACGCGTTCGCCTCGCTTTTCGTAACGCTCTCGTCACGCATTCGCCAGCTTACTCCCCAAGTCAAGCGTGCGTACAAAAGTTTTACTTCAAAATATACGGTCACATCTGGGACTCGAACCCAGGACCCTTTTCCTTGTCGGGGCGGAGCTCTACCAACTGAGCTAATGTGTCCCTATCCGACTCGGTCATATTTAACTTTGTTATACGTCAACTAAGAACTACCAATATTAACGCATATTTTTAGTGGCTGCTATCTTTATTTATTTATTTATTTATTAATTAATTTACGGACAACAGTCCATTAAAAACATAATAATAACACGAATAAAAAAAAAAACAGAGATGACAGTGAAGGGAGAGCACATAAAAATTAATAATAGCAATGACAATATAAAATATAAAAAGTACATATAGAGACACTACAAGTCAAAGCATGAAGAAGCATTTAAATATTGCGTATCGACTGCCGAAAGTCATTTAGTTTTACACCAAAAAAATCAATGCTTTGACTTGCGTTGACATGTCTCGACATTCTGGATAAGGGAGAATGGTATCCGTAATTAGTAGAATGTTGATTGAGGAACAGCAATTCATTATTTCGAAGCCTACGGGAAGGGATGTTAAACTGGATGAGTTGTAACAAAGCAGGTGTATCAGTAATACTGTTGATAATTTTAAATATGCAAATTAGATCAGAGTCCTTTCTACGTTTTTCTAAAGAAGAAATGTTTAAAATGTGTTCAATTTCATCATATGAGTACTTGCCTCTTTCAAGACCCAACCTCCAAGCAATTCCTCTTAGGAAACGATGTTGTACGGATTCGATGTATGATTGCAAGATTCAAACCCGAACTAAATGCCATCTAGGTAGTGTCTTGGATAAATTTATATCCATTTTTATTTTTAATGCGCCACAACTATAAACTTTTCTGCAAGTTGAAGTACTATATCGAATACACAGAGACACTGTAGCTCAGTTAGTAGAGTTGCGCCCCGGCAAGACGAAGATTCTGGGTTTGAGTCCTAGATGTGACTGTAACTTTTTCTGTTTTTATATTTTTGATTTAGTTTCGCTAATATTGTCTTCCTCTAATTAAAAACAAAATATAATTATTTTTTATGTGAATACCAAATTGTCTAGAGCCAGTGAGACTATTGCATCTCCAATTGGGGTATGTTGTGAGGCACTGACTGCCTTCGTGGTCGAGGAGCAAGGCCCTCGACTAGCAATCCGGAGGATGCTGTTTCACAATTTTATTCATTTAAAATAATAATATAGTATATTTCCGGCACGTGCCAGAGTCGAATATACTCTCAGTATCGCCCTGGTGTAAGACCACCATTCAGAATAGAAACGGTGCTTAAAATGGCTTGAGGCGTGTTTGGTGACCAGATCTGAATGGTCAGGTACTTCCCCACCTTCCTCTTTCCCATATCCCCCTTCCCAATACCGTCAGCCTCACAACATACCTCAATTGGGGATGCAATAGACTCAGATGGGAGCAGCTGGGACTCTTGTGAGGTATTCATATAAAAAAAACCTTGGATTTCATATCTGGTCACCAAACATGGCTAAAGTAATTTCAAACAGAATTTCAATTCTCATCGTCTCACAGCAGGGTGATACTGAGGGTATCTTCCACTCTGGAACGTGCCGCAAATATGTTGTATATAATTTTAAACTAGCGAGTTCCCGGTATGCGTTGCTGTGCCACTTAACAAATAAATTGTTTGTCCCTGCGTGTCCTTTCCCATTCGTCCCGTCTCCCCTTCCTCTCCCGCGTCCCTTTCCCATCACGCATCCCCACACCGCCTTCTCCGCTTTCCCTCTCCCCACTCCCCCCCTTCCGTTTCCCGGTCCCGCGAACCCTACTCCCGAGTTCCCCTCCCCCCTCCCGCACAACATACATTCAGTTTTCAAACAGCTCGCGTGCCACCCATTGCAATTTTTTATACAAATTTCACTATGCCAGAGCTCACCGTTTCTTTTATACGAACCTCGTCCTGACAAAACGTCCCGTCAAACTATTGAGAAATTAGATATGAGCGCATCAGCAGAATGCTGCCTGCTCATTACATAATTATAATAATAACTACAAACAACACAAAAAATAAATTCCAATTTGATGCAGTCGTTCGGAAGTTATGCGCGTACATACATTTCGGCGATTCATATTTATTTACGAGTACATATCGTAGATATAATAAGAATATAGATAGATAGATTAATAAATGGTGAAATAACACAAATTAATCAAATAAAATTTTATTTATTCGCCCACGCCGGAATTTAAACACGCGACCTTCGGAATGCTAGTCGAGTGCCTTACCCCTCGACCACGGAGACCAGTAAAAACCAGCATAAATTTGCATCTAATTCGTATGCATACACAATTCTTACACATATTTATTCTTTTGTAGCTAATTCCCTCAAAAACATAAAGCCCGTATTACATCACTTAACTACTAAATCTAATGCATACGCCATTTGAAGTGTCACTAATCGTGTTTTATATTTGCAGTTTTAATTTATTTTCAAGGTTTTTCTTGCAAAATGTATGTATTTTACTTAAAAAACGAGATTTTAGCAGTCTATAATTGAAATATCAAATTTTTATCATCCAATTTATAAAATCTTGGAGCATTTTAATATTTTGTTCGAAAACATCACGTGCTTTGGAGAAAGATGGCGGGCGGTTGACGCGATGGTGACTGGACCACTCAGAATTAAATCAACTCAGAACCTCATTTGGAATGTCATTAAAAGTGATAAAAAAATATATAAGATTATAAAAATATATTAAAATAGTACCCGGCGTGCGTTGCTATACCATTTAAGGGCCCGCAACCCGGATTTATACCGATTTATTACCTATTTCCCTTAAACACGGTAAGTTTTAAAGCTCTTAAAAAAATATATGTTATTCTTGAAGATTTTTTTATTTTTATTTTTTTATTTTTTATTTATTTACATATGCATATATATTACAATACATTACAATATGATACTTTGTCTGTCCAACTGGGCAGAATACCCGTTTCAGGACAGCCAAATTGTATATTTAGTTCATAATATTCTTAACAAAGGAATGGTTTCGTTCAAGATATCACGGGAATTTGCTTCTGTCAAGACAACTTTTGAGAAAATTAAGAATTGTATATAATTAATGGATGGTTTCTTTAAGTCTTTAAAAGAGTCGCAAAGATGTGATTTTTTTCAAGGTCAATTTGGAGTTTTGGATTTGTTTTCTTTAGTGAGATCACAAGTAGGAGATTCTTTCCAGGCCATTATATATATATATACATTATATGATTATATCTAGACTTTGCCCGCGCCGAAACGCAAATTATATAAAATTCTCTCGATAGAAAAAAATCGTAAAGTATGCTCCAAAAATTATTATTAACACGTTTGTTTTAGTTATTTTACAAGTTATATGTACGAAAAAATTCACAGTGTTTCTTTAAATGCTGTTTAAGATAATGCCCGCGAGATTTTTGCTCTATTTTAAACGAGTCGTGTTTTATTAAACATTGTCGCAATTTTCGCATCGATTTTGTCGCTGTAAATGTTAGCGCTCTCCTCTAACATTCGTAATTTCGTATCTCTCCATCTTATTCTTTTCGGGCCCGGTTGCAGAGCCTTAATAAAGAAATTGTTTCTCCCTGCGTGTCCTTTCCCATTCGACCCGTTACCCTTCCGCCTCCCCTTTCTCTCACGCGTCCCCTTCCCCTCTCGCGTTCCCACTCCGCCTCCTCCACCTTCCCCCACCCCACTCCACTCCCCTCTCCCTGGTTCCCCTCTCTCCCCCTTCCCACGAACCCCCTACCCGAGTTCCCATTCCGCATTCCATACATTCAGTCCCAGTACATTAAGTTTTCAAACAGCTCGCGTGCCACCAATTGCAATTTTTCATACAAATTTCATAATGCCAGAGCTCACCAGTAGTTTTATCCAAACCTTGTCCTGACAATAACGAACATAAAAAAAAGAATTATCCAATTTGGTGCAGTCGTTCGGAAGTTACGTGCGTACATACATTTCGGCGATTCATTTTTATTTACTCGTATATAGAAGAAAAAGATAGAAGATCGATAGATACATATAGAAGATATATGACTGAGTAATCTGAAAGTATGTTACCTGTTGTATGCAGATGATACGATGCTGATTTCTAACAGTATGGAAGATCTACAGTCTCTCGTGTCTAAGATGAACGAAATATGTATGAAGACTGAGTTAACGATTAATGTAAGTGAGTCTAAAGTCATGGTGTTTGAAAGAGATAGTACGAAAACAGTGTGCGATATAGTTGTGAATGATGAATACTAGAAGCAGGTGGATGAGTTTGTGTATTTGGGAAGTATGTTTACTAGAGATGGAAAGGCTGATAGAGATATTGAAAGAAGGGTAAATGCAGGTAACTTCATGAATGCCGTTAGCGCTAATAAAAAACTGTCGAAAGAAGGGAAGCTAGCAGTCCACAATGGAGTGCTGGTACCTACCCTGATGTATAGCAGTGAGGCATGGAACTGGCAGAGGAAGGATGAAAGTAGACTGAATGCTGTTGAAATGAGATCCCTGAGGCGCATGTGAAGTAAAACCATATGTGATCGTGTGAGAAATGTGGATATCCACAAAGTATGCAAGGCAGATGTAAGCATAATGAGTAGGATTAAGATAAGAAAGGGACCCTCAGATGGTTTGGGCACGTAGATCGAATAAACGAAGAAAGTAGTGTAAGAAGCAGTGGCGTAGCTAGCATAGCATGGGTGGTACCCGGGGCGGATATCACCCCCCCCCCCCAAAACTCCAATTTTGACTTCGATGGGAGGGGGGGGGGAGGGGGGGCTAGAGAATTTCAGATTTCTCCACAAATATAGGCTATGTTTGCCTATAAAAAGACCTAGACACAAAATTTGGGGAACTCTACGGGGAACATCCTTCGTAAATTTTTTGCACGGTCGCGTGTCACCCCTCTATCGGGTGGCACCCGGGGCGTACCCCCCCCTCGCTACGCCACTGGTAAGAAGAATATATGACGCTAATGTGAATGGAAGAAGAAGTCGGGGACGCCCCAGGAAAACCGGGTTGCCGGCGCTGAAATTGAATTGAGATACTTCAGCGAGAAAAAAACCGAAAATTTCCTGGTTTTTTGGGTCCACCGCCGCTCGCACAGCACTTTGTAAGTTGCAAATTTTTTTTTTAATACTGGTTTAGGTCCTAACAACATATAAAAAATTCAGAATGACTGGACCTTTTGCAAGCTCAACCCCCTTTTCATGTTTAACTTGACTGGACTATATGTCTATGTACGCGGCGTTCTCATCTCAAAAATTATGGTCAAGAATTGCCTATACGTTTAACGAAACGTGCACTCACCTGAAGAAAATTCCTTACATTAGTAGTATAGGCAATATACATTCTCGTCTATTCGTGTAATATGGGCAGGCCAAATTATTCATTCATCAGGGGTCCTAGCATGGTGGATCGATAAGGATTCTTCTTCTTTCGTATGGTGGGGGGTCAGAGGGGGACATCTAGGTCTGCGAGCCAGTCTAGGGCCTCAGGCGTTGCCCTGTGGACCTCATCAATCCCGCCAGGGAATTAATGGAGCGGGCATTCGTTGACCACATGTTCGGTGGTCTGCATCGCACCGCATTCACACGTCGCCGACTCTTTAAGGCCCCATCTATGCATCATGTGAGCACAACGGCTTATCCTATTGATGGCAGTCCAGAGTTTGCGAGGCAATGAGAACCCAGGCTGTCTCTCAGTGGGGTCTTGCACGAGATGTGCGTTTTTGACGTTGGCTGATTGCCACTCAAGCTTTCACCTATCTTCTGGGGTGAGAGGTGTTCGAAGGAGTCTTTCTCCTTCCGTCCAGAAGGGTTTTCGAGACTTTAAGCGGCATGCCGGGTGAGAAACGACATCATCGTGCAAGGATATTTCGCTTTTTTGCAGCGCCTTCTTGTATTCCCTCAGTGTTGCAATCTCTCGCCTGATATTTGGCGGGGTTATATTTGCAAGTACGGGGAGCCAAGGAAGAGGAGTCGATTTTAAGGTTCCGCTGATGGTTCGCATTGTGGCATTAAGCTGAACGTCGACCATGGAAGTGTGGGCGCTTCTGGCCCATACTGGAGCACAGTATTCAGCTGCTGAGAAAACCAGGGCAATGGATGCCGTTCTGAGCGTGTTGGCGTCGCATCCCCAGCTAGTACCAGCCAGCTTATTGACTAAGTTTAGTCTTGTCCTGGTTTTTTTGCCCACTGTTTCCATGTGTTTCCGGTAATTCAGGCTCCTGTCCAAAGTTACTCCAAGATAGCGGGGATGGGGGTCAAGGTAAATATTTTTTCCATCAAACTGAACACAGAGTTTTGCGTTTGCCTGTGAATTACTGAGATGGAAAGCTGTCACAACTGTTTTCGACCCATTTGGCTTTAGTCGCCAATTGAGGAAAAATTCTTCCATAGCCTTGAGGTCAGAATTAAGGATCTCTTCTGCTGCATTGAGGGTTTTGGCTTGGACTGTGATGGCGAAGTCATCTGCGTAAGCAAATTTTCTGCCTTCAGTGTGAGGAAGATCTCGTGTATAGATGTTGAAGAGCGATGGGGCCAGCACTGAGCCTTGGGCAAGGCCATTATTCAGGTGCACATCGATAAGGATTAAGGGGTAATTTACCAAACCGAAATAATATTTCGGGGTGGGGAAGTATGAAGTATGCTCGAACGGGGAACCGCTGCGCGAGAGAAAGATAGTCGGGCCATGTCAAAAGTCAGAATAATAGAAGAGTATGTATGATACGATGTATGAATGAGACCGAGTTGTTTGGCGGTCCGTCCTCTCTGCCTACTGGGAAACTGTGTGATGGTTCACCATTGCGTTCACCACTGCGTCCATTCACCATTTCTTATGCATATATTTAGCACGTGCAACCATTGTATGTTATTTTATTACGGTCAAAGTTAAAAACGATGTCATTTTATGCATTTATTATCTGTACGCAGGTCATTAAAATCACGATTTTATCTTTTATATTCAAGTCTCGTGTTCGCGTTTGGAGTTTCGAAATTAATCACAACTTTCTTTCGCATAGTGTCGCCACATGACGCATTTTTACATGACGCTATGTGCATATTGTACGTGACAAATTAGAAAATTACACATTATTTGTTTGTGACTTATGATAAAATTAGATGTAAGAAGTGTGTTAAGTTGTGAAACCATGTTTTTTTAAATTTTTTTATTAGCTCCACACAGGAGGTTCTGAAAAAATAATTCCACTCAGGGACTGTGTCATCTTTTTGGATGTTGTATGGAGGGTCTTTTAAGAAAAGGAAGGAAAAATATGTTAGGCTGGGTAGGAATGCAGGGGTCAATGTGTCTAGGAGTGACGGACTTATGAATAAATGAATCTATCCCACTTACTGCGGAGCTAGCCGAATGAGTCCCGCTAGTGAGGTCAAAAGGTCTCCCTTAATCAGTCTCTCTCGATCCGACTTGCCACGCAGTTGGAGGGCGGGAGGCTTCAATTTGGGAGGCGGTAATGGGTACCGCCGCCCCGGGAACCTTTATTAGATAACCAACACCTCTGCCATAGGTCACCCCAAGTAGTTCGCTACGTTTGGTGATTTAGCGGGGGTGCCCGGGTTCATGGGGTGATGTTATTCTAGGTCCTGGAGGCGGATGATCAGGACACACTGAACCCCAGATTCCTACCCACCCCTTAAACCCTTTTCCTTCCCAGAACTCTCCTTTCCTTCCTTTCCTTAAAAACCCTCCACACAGCATCCGCAAAGATGGGAAATTATTTTCCTGAGGGCCTCCTATGTGGAACTCATGTAAAAAAAAAGACGCATCCGTCGCAAAGGTCCGGACAAACCTCACACCAAACGTAGCGAACTGCTCGGGGTGACCTTTGGCGAAGTGTTTATTATTCAAGAAATGTTTCTTGTGATTGCGGTATCCATACCCGCCTCCAAAATTCAGCAGGGGTGCCCGGAATCGTGTGGTGAGGTTTGTACCGGCTTGGCGGCGGACTGCCCACTTGCTACGTGGCGGGCCGGATCGAGAGAGACTGGTGGATCCCTTCTGACCTCTGCAGCAGTAATCTCTCGGAACATCGCCTTGCAGAGGGAGGGATAAATTCATACTTACGTCACATCTGAACACACTGACCGTCAGATTCCTATCCCACATACCTTTTATTTCCCAGAGCTTCCTCTCCTCCTTCTTCTTCCTTGCGCTGTCCCAACTCATTGCCTAGGTAGGCTGTTGGGGTCGGCTCTTCTCGTTCTCAGGTTGTAATATCTTCTGTTCTGGGTATCGCCTTCATCCAGGCCGTTTCTCTGAAGAATTTTGGAACATTGAGTCATCCAGGAGTTCTTTGGTCTTCCTCTGGATGACTGTCGGTGAAGCTCCATAGACATTGCCTGCCTCACTGTGTGGTCTGATGGTCTCCGTCTTGTGTGTCCATACCATCTCAACTGTCGTTCTTCCAGCTTACTATTTATGTCTGTGACACCCAGGCTACCACGAATGCGTGATCTTTTGATCTTATCTTTTAGTGATACTCCTGCCGACCATCTAAGCATTCGCATTTCTGCGGTTTCGAGTTGTCTAGAGTAGGAGTTGTACATAGTCAAGCTTCCTCTCCTCCCTTACCTTTAAAAGACCTCACATCCCCAAATATGTCAAAGGCGCTGAGGGAAACTATTTTCTTCAGGGCCTCCTGTTTGGAGCTATTGTAAAAGAAAAAAATTAGAGTGTGCAATTCACACGCGGTAGAAGTGAAACCTTCTGGAAACTAAAGTAGACAAGAGTGGGGAGGCTACGAAGCACCGCACAAAGAGACGACTGATTTTTCGACAGAATTACGCTTTGATCATCTGCGCATTCCCCCTGCGCAGAGAGAGTTGCCATTGTAGGAAATGTTGTCCGCTCACAAAAATATGGATTCGCAGTTCCTACAAGACTATCTCATTCTCTCGCAGGCTAAATCCTATAGTTGTATGTTTTTGTCTCTTTTTAGTGTCGCTATTTACTGTACTAACGAAGCACCACACAAAGAGGAGGCCGATTGGCTAAGAAGCACCGCACAAGGAGGAGATCAATTATACTATCTGGTACTCTCGCAGTTTAAATCCTATGGTTGTATTTGTCTCTTTTTAGTGTCGCTATTTATTATACTAACGATGCACCACACGAAGAGGAGACCGATATGCTAAGAAGCACCGTGCAAAGATTATACTATCTCGTTCTCTCGCAGGCTAAATCCTATGGTTGTGTTTGTCTCTTTTTGTGTCGCTATTTATTGTACTAACGAAGCACCACACAAAGAGGAGACCGATTGGCTAAGAAGCACCGTACAAAGAGGAGATCGATTATACTATCTCGTTCTCTCGCAGGCTAAATCCTATACATGTATATGTTTGTCTCTTTTTAGTGTCGCTTTTTTTTTCATTTAATCGAGTTCCAAATCGCAACGGTGCTAAAGAAGTTTGCAATTTAAAAAAAACCACAAATTTCACGATACATGTGTATTAATTTTTGTTTTCCTTTGTTTTAGGTGGTCAGGGGAGTTAAACTGGAGGACGCACACATTGTGAGAAAGCGTAGTACAGAGCAACCGCTTAGAATAGTTTTATATTACGACCACTCCGTATACAGGTAAGAAAATTTTATTTTGATTTGAGTAAAATGACTTTTTTAGACACCACTTTTTAAATTATTTTTTGAAAGTTAAAATTTTTAATGTACATTTACGAAACGAAACGTTATTCCGAACGAAAGAAGTATTATCGAACTAAGAACGCAACCTAATGTAACCTAAACTAACCTAGCCTAAATTAACCTAAATTAGCTTGACCTAACCTAACCTAGCACAAACTAGTCCAACATCACCTAACTTAACCTGGCTTAGTCTAACCTAATTCGCCCCTATCTTAACCAAACCTAACCATTTTCAAGCCAATCAAATATCAAACCTAGCAAATCTCTCTTTCAAATCGCATATATCTGATATTGTCTCCCGTGCCAACAAAATGCTTGGATTTGTTCTTCGTAATTCAAGATCATTTACCAACGGAATCGCAATCCGAAGAACGTATGAAGCACTTGTTCGCAGTATCTTGGAATATAGCTCCATTATTTGGGCCCCTTCTGAGCAAAACCATATTCTCGAAATAGAAAAAGTACAAAAGAGATTCATGCGTTACCTATATATGAGGGAATGTATGTACTACCCTTTCCTGTATCCATCCTTATTCTTAGCAGGAATGCTCGATCTTAATGCATTAGAAGCCCGCCGAAAAATATTTTTAGGAAATCATTTTTTTAAGATAATCTCTGGAACTATACATAATCCACCTATTTTGAAAGAGATTAACTTATATGTCCCAGACAAGTATACTCGTGGGAGGTCCCATACCCTTTTTTATGCTCCAAAAGCGAGGACTTCTGCCTATCAGAACGCGCCAGTCAACAGAGCGACTGAACTGCTCAACGAGTCTGCATTGACCATCGACATTTTTAACGTAACCTACAGGCAGTTTAACAGTTATCTTTTGACGTATGTCACAAAGTAGTGAAACTGACCTATTCATGTGTTTTGCTATACTTTTTGTCTAATTTGTAATCTTCTCCATAATGTATTGGTGAATAACCGTTTTACGGAGAACATGGAAAATAAATAAATAAATATATGTTTTTTTTAATTAAAAATATATTAATACGCTTGTACCTAGATTGCATGCAGTTGGCAATGCTTTCTCAGAAGTAGTAGATGTGTTCAACTGCACAGAATACAGTCATAAGAAGGCTATAATATCATACCTTATATTGTAACACATAATTGAATTCCGTAAGTCTAAACTTAAACTTTAGGGCGCACAGTTTACATCCGCGCCGTGCAAGCGGGTTCCTACAGAGCATCGAACCATCCCATAATTGTATCCTATAACTAAATACTAGTTGTTATTTTTACGCACCAGATTTAAATGTCCGGGTTTAATTTTCCCCACAGGAAAAACTAAACCCTTTCACACACTTCCCAAATGATCATCTGGTCAATCCACGTTATGCAATTGCACTATATGTATTATAATTACAAAACAATACAAGAACAACATGTCAACCTACCAGAGACCAGATGGGAAAATAATTCACCGACTCCAGATATTTTCATATCAGAGGGTTCGGCTCTGTGGAATTCCTAATTGAACCTATAAATCCTACTGATCCCTCAATATAAATATTTAAAAAATCTTATTATTATTATTTTGTTATTTATAATTACTCTTGTGTACCACTGTGTATCACGTATCGCCCGATTGTAAAAGTCATTCTATGGCGTTCAAACAAATAAATAAAAATATTACCTCCAAACACAATTTTTGAGACAAGTGGATAAAAAATATTAAAATTGTTTTTTTTTTACAGATTGGAGCCAGAAAAATTTGATCTCATTAATGTAAGTAACTTTTTTTTTCATTTTAATCACTCATTTATGCACTCTGAACAGTCGCATCGCTCATGCGCTCTGGTGGAATAAAAAAGTACTATCAAACACGGCTACCATCTTGACAGGATTGACCGAACACGAAACTCATAAACAAATTTACGGACAGACGAAATTCAAAGTGGTTGAGTCAATACAGGACTTCGCCAAGCTCAACCAATATACAGTAAAACCTCAAATTTTAATATTTATTCAATGAAGATAATATAAGCGATTCTCAAATGAAAATTTGAAACAGAATAATCAGAAAAAGATTCGGTTGCTTCTAGGAATTGAACCAAGGACCTCAGACTTGCCTAGGCTCTGCTCTAACCACTCAGATAATTCGACCCTTCGGTCATATTTAACTGTATCATACTTCGACCGAGAACTGCCAACATTATCTCCACTTATTGGCTGCCTTCTTAATGTATGATTGCAAGATCTTTCCGAACTAAATGCAATCTAGATATAGTGTCTAGGATAAATCTTCCAGAACTAAATGCAATCTAGATATAGTGTCTCGAGTAAATCTTCCCGAACTAAATGCAATCTAGATCTAGTGTCTAGGATAAATCTTCCCGAATAAAATGGAATCTAGATATAGTGTCTAGGATAAATCTTCCCGAACTAAATGCAATATAGATATAGTGTCTCGTGTAAATCTTCCCGAACTAATAGCAAATTTAGATATAGTGTCTATGATAAATCTTCCTGAACTAAATGCAATCTAGATATAATGTCTAGGATAAATCTTTCTGAACTAAATACAATATAGATATAGTGTCTAGGATAAATCTTCCCGAACTAAATGCAATCTAGATATAGTGTCTAGGATAAATCTTCCAGAACTAAATGCAATCTAGATGTAGTGTCTCGAGTAAATCTTCCCGAACTAAATGCAATCTAGATCTAGTGTCTAGGATAAATCTTCCCGAATAAAATGGAATCTAGATATAGTGTCTAGGATAAATCTTCCCGAACTAAATGCAATATAGATATAGTGTCTAGTATAAATCTTCCCGAACTAAATGCAATATAGATATAGTGTCTAGGATAAATCTTCCAGAACTAAATGAAATATAGATATAGTGTCTTGGATAAATCTTCCCGAACTAAATGCAATCTAGATATTCAGCCTTACTCATCATGAAACCGCACCACGGCTCTGTAGCGTCGCGGTAGCTACACAGTGGAGTAAGCCTACACTGCTCAGGGTAAAAATCTTTACTCATCATCATAATGTTTCTCGAGAGCTGTTATGATTTTTTTACGGTAGCAACACTGCTCCAAAGCTGAAAAACGCGGTCAATTTAGCATTTCGCGGCGTGTTGCCAACTTCACGTTTATTCATACGTCAACATCAGTCAATACAACATATTATTCGAGGAGCTTCAGCGAGATTGATCTGTGTTTGTTTACCGTTTCTAACGCAATTATAAACACTATCTCACCTCGTTTCAACCCCAGTATCGTGTGGCACAAAGAACTTGGAGATCGGTAGATACTTTGCCACCCCGTTTATTATTCACATCCAAATACGGCCGTACCAAATCAATCAAACGTCTCATGTTGACTTTGGTAAATCTATATTTAGATCTAAAATCTCCTTCCGTAAATGCCGCAAATGGATCGTACCTTTTTTTACCTTTTCCGTAGTCGTGATGCACGAATGCCGCGAATACGGTCAATATTTGCCAAAGCTCCGTTCAAAACGTCAAGATTCTCATAAAAGTTCGCCATTTCGTCAGTTACAACGCACGGGGTACTGAGTTAACCCTGGTGATCGGGTGGTTTAAATTCTGACAGCTACTACATCTCCCGTACAGCGACGCGGTAAGAACACGCGCATGCTCGCGATTAACCCACCATGTTGAGTAACAATTTCAGCTAACCCGGTCTTACTGCAAAGTTGTATCTTATTTTGCGATGATGAGTAAGACTGATAGTGTCTAGGATAAATCTTCCCGAACTAAGTGCAATTTATGTACATCTTCGACCAGATATCATACGTCAATGGTGTACATAGATACAGTGTCTAGAATAAATCTTCCCGAACTAAACGCAATCTAGATAATATAGTGTCTAGGATAAATCTTCCTGAACTAAATATAATCTATGTACATTGTACTTAGATGTAGTGTTGGGGATAAATCTTCCGGAACTAAATGCAATCTATGTACATAGATATAGTGTCTAGAATAAATCTTCCCGAACTAAATGCAATCTTGTACACAGATACAGTGTCTACAATAAATCTCCCCGAACTAAATGCAATCTAGATACAGCGTCTAGGATAAATTTTTAATTTTTAATTTTAAATACATAAACGGCTATACTGCCTTTTATAAAAGGCAATATAGCCGTTTATGTATTTAAAATAAAAAATCTTCCCGAACTAAATGCAATCTAGATATAGTGTCTAGGATAAACCTTCCCGAACTAAATGCAATCCAGATAGAGTGTCTAGGACAAATCTTCCCGAACTAAATGCAATCCAGATATAGTGTCTAGGACAAATCTTCACGAACTAAATGCAATTTAGATATAGTGTCTAGGATAAATCTTCCCGAACTAAATGCAATCCAGATATAGTGTCTAGGACAAATCTTCCCGAACTACATAAATGCAATCTAGATATATAGCGTCTAAGATATAGTGTACATAGATATAGTGTCTAGAATAAATCTTCGCGAACTAAATGCAATTTATGTACATCTTCGACCAGATATCACACGTCAATGATGTACATAGATACAGTGTCTAGAATAAATCTTTCCGAACTAAATGCAATCTAGATATCGTGTCTGGAATAAATCTTCCCGAACTAAATGTAACCTATGTACATTGTACATAGATATAGTGTTTGGGATAAATCTTCCGGAACTAAATGCAATCTATGTACATAGATATAGTGTCTAGAATAAATCTTCCCGAACTAAATGCAATCTTGTACATAGATACAGTGTCTAAAATAAATCTCCCCGAACTAAATGCAATCCAGATATAGTCTCTAGGATAAAACTTCCCGAACTAAATGCAATTTAGATATAGTGTCTAGGATAAATCTTCCCGAACTAAATGCAATCCAGATATAGTGTCTAGGACAAATCTTCCCGAACTAAAGGCAATCCAGATATAGTGTGTTAGCATTACCGCTTACTTACGGCCATTTGCTAAACCAAACCTGGAAAGGACACGCAATTAATAGGCCAACAAAACTAGCTCAGGAAAGCCGGCGCAAGCAAGGTTCTCTCAAAACCAAGGCGAGTGCTTGTGGTTCGCTTGTGAATACCTCCTCCTCCTTTCCTCACAATCTCCAGGGTCTCCTTCCTCAATCAGAACACAGTATTGCACGTAAAGTGTTTATTCATTTAGAAGGAGACAGGGTTTTACAATTGCCAGCTTCGGCACACTACACATGGGTATTTGCTAGGACTAGAATTCTATCATGACTGGGGAACTCTCCTCTCAACTCTCCACACGTGTTAGTGAATTTAAGGGCGGGACGTAGCACACAAAAGAGGGCAAGGGTTCATGTTACTCACAGCAGCAGGAAATGCGGTAGTCAGCAGACAGGCTACTGGTGGGCGGGAGCCTTCTCGTGCACAATTCACATTATAGGAACATCACGAGTTTAGATTCTCGGAGAGCGCCTTGGCTCAATCACTTGGGACACTGTTGTCGCGCCTGAGGCAAGCGGATGAATGCGGCGCGGGCGCTGCCCGGCACGCAGGATTGCCCGTGTCGAACTCAGCGCGGTGCGGGGGAATTTAGGTACTACGAGCTATTCTGGCGTAAAATGGGGGAAGCAGTGAACTAGGGGAAACATTGTCACTTCGTAACGTAACAAGTGTCTAGGACAAATCTTCCCGAACTAAATGCAATTTAGATAAAGTGTCTAGGACAAATCTTCCCGAACTACATAAATGCAGTCTAGATATATAGTGTCTAAGATAAATCTTCCCGAACTAAATGCAATCTACATACGATGTCTCACACACAGCACCGTGACGTCTCCGTAGACCCCTACCATACTAGATACTAGACGTGACGGTAATTTTGAAAGTATGGAATATATTTACAAGGAGAATATTGAAGTGTGAGTGAATTACAAAATTCAAAAACGTCAAACTTCAATGTGCTGATGGTTTTGCTTTTGTTCTTAAACATATAATGCTGCAGCTATTACACACTAAGTAACAACAGTCGAAAATGAATCAAACGGTGTACGTATGTCTGCACCCCCTTCAAAGGAAACATACGATCATTATCATACATCTCCCTCACACTTATAAAGAAAATGAAACGCAATTCTCGTCGCAGAAATGTAGTACTTTGGAGAAAACAGTACATGTATTTTATGTATATCCATTATTTGATGTGTAAGAGAGAGCTGCAGTATTATAGCGATAAGGAACGTATATTTATTGCCTTTTTTGCCGTCATGGTACCGGTACCGTGAATTGTCACGGTAATTATAAAGCGTCCATTCTCCTAAAGAACTGCTTGTGGTCGGTAATTTTAAAATCATCTTTATAATTAATTTCTGAGTTTTAAAAGTAGGATTAATGTCGGCAGCCAGTAGATTATACTTAATTAATTAACATTTTAGTAATTAATTAAATATTTTTTTACTGCATTTGGTTGATATTTTTAAACGTCTTCTTCTTTTATTACAGAACACAATATTGCCAGGTGCGGTTCAGTTTTGGGAGAAAACCTTAATGGTTCGCAAGACGGCGGATGTAATCAAACTCAACAGGTAAGTCTTATATTTATATTACTGAGTATCCGGCATGCGTTGTAATGCCATATTAAAATAAATAAATGGTTTCTCCCTGCATGTCCTTTCCCGTGCGTCCCTGTTCCCCTCCCGCGTCCCCTTCCCCTCCCGCGTTCCCCTTCCACCTTCCCCGCGTTCCCTCTTCCCTCCGCCACCCCAATCCCCTACCGCGTTCCATACATTCAGTCCCAGTACATTCAGTTTTCAAACAGCTCGCGTGCCACCTATTACAATTTTTTTATTCAAATTTTCATTTTTCATATAATATTACAAATATTAATTTTTATATATTATAAAAACAATCAAATCAAATTTGGTACCTACATTGGTACCTACCAAAGTATTGAAATATAAGTAGATGTGCTATCTGCTGTTTTTACGATGTGGGCTGCGCTTCCGGGTGTCGCCGATATTGTTTATCAATTAACAAATAAACTAAAATAACAAATAATTAACGAATAAACCAAACGAACGTTAAACTAAATGAACGAATTCTTTCCTTATTCAAAATATATTGTTAACCAATATTAATGCACATTTTCAAAAAATCAACGAAATGAACAAATTCTTTTTGTATGAAAACTACGCTAATTAGCGCGTAGTCCGGCGACAGTTGCGCGGACACCATAGCATATCTCTTCTGTATTTGAATATCTTTGGTACCTACCTATTTAAAATATCTATAAATTCTTGATTCGATTCCAATGTTATGCGGGTAGGTACTAAATTCATTAATTTAAAGAGTTTCGAAAATTGAATTTTGATTGAACAATCATTGTTTTGCAAAAATTCATTTTCCAATTTTGACATTTTTGACAGTTTCTTAAGAGTTTTTGTAATGATTAAAAAACTTTTCAGATGTATTGTCATGTGGTAGTAATAATTCAGAAACCTTCACGAGGGTTTAAAGAAGATATTTGAAAGTTTCAAACATTTCCTATGCTTTATATAGCAATACATAGACATCTCATATATTCACTCATATAATCATATATCCTCAAGCAAATATATTTTGATTTATATATATATTACTAGCTGGTCCAAGAAATTGTTTCTCCCTGAGTGTCCTTTCCCAATCGTCCCGTTCCCCTTCCGCCTCTCCTTCTCCTGCGTCCTCTTCCCCTCTCGCGTTCCCACTCCGTCAACTCCACCTTCCCTCTCCCCACTCCACTCCCCCCCCTTCCCCCGTCCCGCG
Organism: Limnephilus rhombicus; assembly: GCA_929108145.2. Lineage (NCBI taxonomy): Eukaryota > Metazoa > Arthropoda > Insecta > Trichoptera > Limnephilidae > Limnephilus > Limnephilus rhombicus. The sequence goes on along the minus strand of OV815289.1, from coordinate 8,543,192 downwards.
AATCCCCGTCCTGAGTTCCCCTCCCCCATCTCAGGTCCCCCCCCTTCCACGTTCCCCTCCCCCTACCTGGTTCCCCTCCCCCATCTCTCCCTCCCTCCCGCTTTCCATAGCAATAGCCGCTTCTTCGCGTGTCACCAATAGCAATTTTTTTATACAAATTTCACAATGCCAGAGCTCACCTGAAGTTTTATAAAAACCTTGTCCTGACAATAACGAACACATAAAAAAAGAATGATTCAATTTGGTGCAGTCATTCGAAAGTTATGCGCTTAGCAAACACATTCAGCGATTCATTTTTATATTATAGATAGATATAGATTAGCAAGTGCCTGATAAGCATTGTAATGCCTCTCATTCCCCGCATTCCCTCCTCTTCGACCTCCCTCCCGTGACCTCCCCCTACCTCGTTACCCTCTCCACCCCTCCCGGATTCATCTCTCTCTCTCGCCTTCCCTCTCTGTCGCTAAATTATATGAAATACACACATTTTTTTAACAACTCGCGCGCTAGCTATTGCATTTATTTTATACTCTTAACGCCAGAATTCGTTTGCGGGCGTGGGCACAACAAATCACCAAAGTTTCATCGCAATCGGACAAACGGTGTAGGACATAATTTCATAACGCCCAAGCGCTAATATACATATACAGGAACCTTCGCGGGCGTGCGCATAACAAATCACCAAAGTTTAATCGCATTTGGATGAATGGTATAGGAAATAATAAAGGACAATCAAAGAAACATTCATTGAAGACGAAGATAACAATAATAATCTAAACGAAAATATGAAAGAGAAAAAGACACAGAAAACAGAAAAAAGACAATGGTCGCAACTGGGACTCGAACCCAGACCTCTCGTCTAACCGGGACGAGCGCGTTAACCAATTTATTTCTTTTTTATTATTGTTATCTTCTTCTTCAATGATATATAATGCTACGTCCAGACTGAAGCCAACCTTGCAACTCCGAACTTAGTTCGGAGTTGCAAGGTTGGTTGGTTGGCCGATCGTGTGGTCGCTGCGGCCAACCCTCCAACCCCGAATTCCGTACTCCAAAATGGCGGACATGAAACAGCTGTAGCAACGCTGTATCTTTTTCAGTTGCCTACAATTATTACGTACGTATAATCATATACTTATATACACGATATGTTTTCAAACAATTGTTATACCACTCTCCGTAATAATATAGTCATTTTAATAGTACGCGGCACGGTGTGGACAGCTGCGGCAGGCTGGTTCGTGTGAGTTGGCCGTCGGGATCGCCTCGAAGGCGATCCCGGACCAACGCGAACTCCAACCTTCCAACTCGAACTTCCAACGCACGAACACCCCTCCACACGATCGTCCAAACGTTTGAAGTTGGAACAGTGGTACATTGATGGGAATAACCTTCAAAAGTTATAAAAGAGTTTTTCTTATAAAAAATTGAAAGGAACATTAATTTATATATATTTGATCAGATAAACAATTTCCCTCAGGGCCCATGTCATCTTTGGGGATGCTATGTGGAGGATTTTTAAAGGAAAATAATGAAGGGAAGTTCTGGGAAGGAAATAAGTATGAGGGGTGGGTAGGAATTCAGTGTTTCAGTGTTTCCAGATCATCATTTCCCTCAGGGCCCATGTCATCTTTGGGGATGCTATGTGGAGGATTTTTAAAGGAAAATAATGAAAGGAAGTTCTGGGAAGGAAATAAGTATGAGGGGTGGGTAGGAATTCAGTGTTTCAGTGTTTTCAGATCATCCTTCGCTAAGACCTAGACAAACCTCACCCCATGAACCCGGGCACTCCTGCTAAGACACCAAACGTAACGAACCACTTGATGTGATTTATGGCAGAGGTGCTGGTTGTCTAATAAATGGTTCCCGAAGCGGCAGTACCCATACTCGCCTCTCAAGTTTTGTTGACGGTCCGTCATCTCTGCCTAATCCTGCGGGAAACGGCGTGATGGTTAGTTCGTTAGGTTCATTATGATGTTGTTTGTGTGTACGTCGTGATGTGTATTGGAGGTTCCTACCTAAAATGACTTCACACCTGTCGTAAGTGAGATAACGTATAAATAATCGAATGCACACAACACAGTACAAGTCGGCTAGGAACAATGTTAACTCGTGAACTAAGGTTGGTCGGTTTTTGAAGGTAAACCACTCTTGTCTGACATTATAAACTATAGAAGGAATAAAATGCATTATTGCCCAGCGGTGTAACTAAATTTTACACGACCCCACGGCACGTCGACCATCAAAATTACTATTGTTTTTTTTTTGAATTTTTTTTTTTTTGAAGTGAATACCGCACAAGAATCCTAACTGCTCCCTTAATTTAACACAACCTAACCTAACTTAACCTAATTGACATAACCTAACTGACATAACCTAACTTAACTTAACCAAACCTATCCTAACCCACCTTACCTCTTCCCATCTCCTTCCATAGTCAACTTCTTTCAGCCTCGCAATTTCGCTTCCCCGGGAACCAATTATTGGATAACCAACATGCCGTAGGTCACTAGTAGTTACCTCTTCCCATCTCCTTCCATAGTCAACTTCTTTCAGCCTCGCAATTTCGCTGCCCCGGGAACCAATTATTGGATAACCAACATGCCGTAGGTCACTAGTAGTTACCTCTTCCCATCTCCTTCCATAGTCAACTTCTTTCAGCCTCGCAATTTCGCTTCCCCGGGAACCAATTATTGGATAACCAACATGCCGTAGGTCACTAGTAGTTACCTCTTCCCATCTCCTTCCATAGTCAACTTCTTTCAGCCTCGCAATTTCGCTGCCCCGGGAACCAATTATTGGATAACCAACATGCCGTAGGTCACTAGTAGTTACCTCTTCCCATCTCCTTCCATAGTCAACTTCTTTCAGCCTCGCAATTTCGCTGCCCCGGGAACCAATTATTGGATAACCAACATGCCGTAGGTCACTAGTAGTTACCTCTTCCCATCTCCTTCCATAGTCAACTTCTTTCAGCCTCGCAATTTCGCTGCCCCGGGAACCAATTATTGGATAACCAACATGCCGTAGGTCACTAGTAGTTACCTCTTCCCATCTTCCTAATTGACCTAACCTAACCTAACTGACCTAACCTAACCTAACTTAATCTAACCTAATCTTTTTTTTTATGTGAATACCTCATAAGAATCCCAGCTGCTCCCGTCTGGAGTTAGCGAGACTATGGCACCCCCAATTGGGTATGTTGTGAGGCTGAAGGTAATGGGGAGGGGAAGGAGAGGTTGGTCACCGAACTTAAAGCCAACGTTTTTCTTTCTGAATGGTTGTGTCATAGAGTATTTTCCACTTTCGAATGTGCCGCAAATATACCCAATATTATTTTTAATTTGGGAGGCGGGAATGGGTATCGCCGCCCCGAGAATCATTTATTGGATAACCAACACCTCTGTCATAGGTCACCCCAAGTGGTTCGCTGCGTTTGTTGACTTAGCAGGGGTTCTCGGGTTCATGGGGTGAGGTTTGTCTAAGTCTTGGCTGCGGATGACCCGGACAAACTGAATCCCAGATATTTACCCATCCCTCATATCCTTTCTTTCCTTAGAAAGACCGTCCACACAGCATCCCCAAAGATGATATGGGCTATGAGGTAAATTATTTCCCTCAAGGCCTCCTGTGTAGAGTTAATGCTAAAAAAAAAATTATTGTAAAATTACAAAAATCAGTCACATAAAATTTACTTGCGCACACCGGGATATGAACCCGCGATCTTCGAATTGCAAGTCGAGAGCCTTACCCCTTGGCCGCGGAGTATTCTAATAAATTTTGTTGCAACTTTTTTTTCACATACATTTAAAAAAAAAAATATATATATATTTTGGCGACTATATCTATAAAATAATTGTTTATTCTAAATATAATGGTGAATTTATATAGATATAAATATTGTATTTCTTCGTCCTCCTCACTAGGGGATCCTGTGCCGAGGCGGACTAAAGTTATTTAAATATAAGTAGTTATTTGTCTTCTGGGTCGTTTTTATTGTCTTCATTAGTGTTTTTTTATTGACCTCTTTCAGCCATATTTTTATTCTTGATTTGTATTCATTAGAATTTTTTATTAGTGTTATGTCTTGGGGAAGAATGTTATGAAATTTTGTTGCAAAGTGTAGTTTCTTTGTCCGAATGTGGTTTTATAACTTGGAATATTTTTATTCGATCTAGTGTTATGCATATACGGTCTAGTAGAAGATTCTTACTTATTAATTATTAAAAAAAAATCTTGGGGGACTACAAAGTTTAAATTTGCGTCACTGAGTGTAACCGTGGATCATTACTGCATCGAGTGTTATACTATATTAATTTGTTGGTTGCTTGCTTCTTGTTTCGTGACTCTTTCCTTGTCTTTTCTTATCTCAACATATTATAAATTAAAGTCCTCCGCCGCGTCTGTCTTTCTGTTCGCGATAAACTCAAAAACCACTCGACGGATTTTCATGCGGTTTTCACCAATATATAGAGTGATTCATGAGGAAGGTTTAGGTATATAATTTGTCGAGGTTTTTTGTAAATTGGTTGAAATATATAATTAAAGGAGAATGTCTGTTGTATGTGATGGACGATCGGGCTGGAAAGCGGGCAGTGTGGATTTGATCTGTATGCAAATTAACAAATGGTGGTGTTAGTTAATTTATCGTGGTTGTAAAGGTTGGGAAACCATCCAGTAGATAGCACTGGGCTTCATTAGCCACAGCAACGCGTGGCTGGGTCAGCTAGTAATAAATATTTCTAGTTGTCCTATGTATACAGGGTGTAACAGGACGTACCCGAGGGATTTTAACCAGCGGTTCCTGAGCATATTTGGAGTAAAAAATGTAGATTTCATTTTGCTCTCCGGTGATATTTTTTTTCTATTAAAAACAAAAATTATGTTTTTAAATCACGCGTCGCCAATGGCATGATCATTGGTCTACTCGGGAGACAACGTCGCAATTTCACACGTGCACACAGTGGAAGGGAGGCGACAATGGCCAGCGCGCTTCAAGGCAGGACCATATTATATGCTCCAATACCAAACAAGTAATATTTAATATTGCGTAAATAATTATTATGCTTATTTTACTCAGATATTATTGCTAGCTTTAAGTAAAGACTTTAAGTACCGAAAATTCCTCATGGAATTCTAATTTAAATAATTTGTGGTTAGAAGACGGGTGGGTTTCTTCATTTACCGAGAATGCTAAATGGAATGCTAATTGTAAAAGTAAACGATCGAAATTTAAAAATGTCTATGCATTTGACCGTTTACTTTTACAATTAGCATTGCATTTAGCATTCTCGGTAAATGAAGAAACCCACCATTAAATAACTTTTAAACAAAAAAAAATGTAGTTCTACGAATTAAACACAAAAACAGTAATTAAATAACTTATTTGTTGACAATAATTGAGAATAATTTCCAATGGTCCTTTTATCATAAATATTAAGAAATAAGATAAGATAAATATTTAACCACCTTTAAAAACACAATCTCCCTTGCACTTGCTTAATTAGGTATCCAGAATCACCAAAACGAAACGCGCATCAATGCTCATATAAAACGAACTTGTCAACAGCTGCAAATGCGTAACCGTGACCTTGACCCACAGAATTTAAAATAATATGAAATACATACATGTATAGGTAGAATACGATGTTATTTTAAAATTAGAATGCTGCCAGGTGCTGAATTATTTGAATAAGAAAAATATTTAATTTTATAAATGAATTTAAAAATAAATCAATTACATATTGGAACAATTTTAAAACCGTGTGAAATATTTTGTTCAAAAGATTTATTAAACATCACGCGGTAGGTAGAGAGGATGAACTGCCAAACAACTCGGTCTTAGCATACTCCTCGCAATTCCACGTAGTAGGTAATTGTGTATTCTTGGAAGTACCTAGTCATGATTCAAATTCCAATTCAAATTCCCCATTTATTTTTACCTAACTACACAATGTAGGTACTAATATTTTTCAGTTATGTAGGTACTCAGAATAAGGGTTACAATCAATAAACTATTGGTTTTACCGATCTATTAATACGTATTATGAAGAACAGGATACCTAACACAATTCTTAGAAAGTTCTCGACTTATAATGTGGCCTAACCAGTGTTTTGAAACAATAAACTATTGGTTTTACCAACCCATCAATAAGTATGTTGACAAAGTTCTTAGAAAATAAGTTGATCTAGCAATGTTTTGAATGTAATAGCATACATTTGGATTACAAGGAACTATCCAGAATAAGGATTGCAATAATAACCTGTTTTACCGATACAAATAATATTATCATTTTACAGAAGGGAACGTACCCATACTACGTGACCAATTTTTTTTGCATTTTTTAACCCCCCCCCCCCCCCCGGTGACCAAAATCCTAAGCAAATCGCCGCTCATTTGTACCAAGCGTGACATTTTGAAGACCCCCCCCCCCGAAGAGGTTACGTAGTATGAGTACGTTCCCTAAGGTAATGGTGCCGATTTAAAGAAAAAAAAATCAAGTCAATAAGTTGACTGTATTCAGCCTTACCAATAAAATACAAACTAACCACAAACAGTCCGATTATGAAGGATTGGAATGTTTCATAATTTTGACACAAAATGTGAGTTCTTATAGAAGTTTCAAATAAATTAATCGTGGTGGTTCGATCATAAGCTTTGAAAACATTTTAGTATCTACTGTTTAAGTGTAATGTTGACTGAACTTACAATACTTAAAAATACTATTTGCGAAAGTTATAATTAAATAATACCTCTAAAAATAATTTAAAAACCCACCCGGCAATGTTTTGTTCGCGTTTGTGTCTGTCATCTGTCACAGATACGAACATAATATTATGAATGACATGTAAGAATAAAAATGCTGACATTTGGTTATAATATTTTTTTTATTATTATTATAAAAGTTGCTCGAAGTGGCCGCCATCGGCTTCAATGCATGCATGCAATCTTAACACATTATGGATGCTTAAATTAGCAGGATTCGCCTTCAGTTCGTCTGCTGCCTCCATGATCAGTTGGATCAATTGCTCTCTCGTCGCTATCGGCTTCGAATATACCTTTTCCTTCAGAGTTCCCCAGAGGTAGTAATCCAACGGTGTTAGGTCGGGTGATCTCGGTGGCCATGCAATGTTAGGACTACCTCGGCCTATCCACCGTCCAGGAAACTCTACATTCAGGTAGTTCCGCACGGCAACGGAATAATGGGGTGGAGCTCCATCGTGCTGGAACCACATCCTTCGCAGTGCTTGTAAGTTTACTTCGTCCAGAATGTCGCCCAGCTGCCCTTGCAGGAACTCCAGATACATCGGTCCATTTAACCTGGGAGGCAACTCGATCGGACCAATTATTTTGTTACCCAAAATACCCGCCCACATATTTACTGAGAATCTCTCTTGGCTCGACGATTCCCGGACAAGCTTAGGATTTTCTTCGGCCCAATGATGCAGGTTGTGGATATTTAATATTCCTGTTTTTGTAAATTGGGCTTCGTCTGTGAATAGAATATTTTTCATGAAATCTCCATTTCTCAACACATTTCGTAGCATCCGTCTACAGTAAATTAGTCTTGAGAAATGGTCGTTCTCCAGTAGACCTTGGCAGCGCCTGTAGTGGAAAGGTTTCAGGCGATGTTTTTTTAGGATTCTCCATACCGTCGTGTGTGTTATGTCTCCAACGATCATGGCGACGCGACGCACGGAAAGCGTCGGGTCTTCTGTCATCATGTTGAGGATCCTCTCTTCAACACGAACTGGAACATCATTATTTCCTCCGCCCTGAACCCGTACGATTCCATGGTCGCGCAGGCGTTGATACATCTGCAAACAAAAATACAATTGCTAACATTATTCTGTTATAAAATATCAGTAAAAATGAATGACGGGTGCGTTTTATATCAGTTTATTTCTGAGAACATAGAAATATTTGATTAACATAGAAAACGTTCCGTAAGTACGAATTAATTTATTTTGTGAGTGAAACTATTTAAAACAAGCTTTCTTGGAACCGATTTTGATTAGCAACTATTTACGTTGGGGGACAAGCACAAAATATGATTATTTAGTTCTTAATTTGGGTTATAAATAAGTGTTAATAACAATTTCAAAATGACGCGACGGCTTGATATTTTTTTCACAAGAATTTCGAACTTTAATTGTAATGAAAATGGAACTTTAAAGCATCTTTTACCAATTAACCTACGTAAATTATTCTTGTTTCTGTTGTATTATTATTCATTTTTTACATCAACTCCACACATTTTCGGGGATGCTGTGAGGAGGATATTAAGTTAAATGAAGTGTTATTTAAATAATTTGAGCTTAAAGAATTAGCCAAGTTGGGAAACATTACCCTATTTTTTTTACTTGGCACGTTTGATAGGTATTATCTTGGATTTCCGAGAGTGAAACATAAAATTTTGGAAAGTTTTGTAAATAAACATACGTAGTGATAACCTTTTTCCGTAACATTACAAGACACAATTAGGCGGATTTTTGGGAGCCTTTACAATGAGATGGCGGCATTAAATGTGTGTCTAGCTCTACGATAATAAATAGGTAGTTAGGTACAAACCTGTACGAAAGTTGTATGGTGTGGTAGACGTCGTTCTGGATATATTCTGCGATACTCTCTTACAGCTTCCACTGAATTTCCTCGGCAAATTCCATAAACAAACACTATATCTGCTTCATGGGCAGGTGGATAATTTTGAGGCATCTTTTAGAATAAACACTAATAATAACAGTAAAACAAAAACAAATTTCAAAGCAACTACGCACGACCCCGTTCACCGTCAAACTCCAAACACAACTGACCGAGCGGTATTCGGAAAGGGGTAGCTTCGCCGCGGTATGGGAGTGAGGGAGCGTGCTGCCGATAACTGTAGGGTTGGCTAGCGGATAGGGGGAGGGGTTATCGCGAGGTTGCCATATCCTTTACTCGAAATATGAGATCAGTGAAGGTGTGTAGAAAAAACAAAAAAAAATGTTTTTAATTGAAAAAAAATGTCACCGTACAGCAAAATGATATACAAATTTTTTTCTCCAAATAAGCTCATGAATCGCTGGTTAAAATCCCTCGGGTACGTCCTGTTACACTATTTAAAAATACTGTATGCGAAAGTTATGTTAAATATTATCTCCAAAAAAATATCTATTTAAAAAACCACCTGGCAATATGTTTATTCGCGTTACGAGGAGGCGCGCAGTAGAGAGTGAAAGAGTACGCTGCCAACAACGGGGTTCGGGTTGGCTAGCGGATATGGGGGAGGGGTTTGCGCGGAGTTGCCGTATCCTTTACTCGAAATATGAGATCAGTGACGGCGTGTGGAAAAAAACCAAAAAAATGATTTTATTTGAAATAAAAATTTCACCGGAGACGAAAATTTCATTTACATTTTTTACTCCAAATATGCTCAGGAATCACTGGTTAAAATCCCTCGGGTACGTCCTGTTACACCCTGTATTTCTAATTTTCTCTTCTCTTCATCTCTACATATTATTCTGTCTGTCTGTCTGTCTGTTCGCGATAAACTCGAAAACTATTGAACGGATTTTCATGCGGTTTTCACCAATAGATAAAGTGTTTCTTGAGGAAGGTTTAGGTATGTAATTTGTCAAGGATTTGTGTAAATTGGTTGAAACATAACGATAATTGTTAGAAGTGTCGGATAAAGTCCAGCCGCCTGGTAGCTTTCATCGAAAACGCTGCCTAATCCTTTTGGGATATAACAAAACAATTAATGGTGGGATATTCCTCTTTTATAGATCTACAAAAAAGTCCGCGAAGGCATATATCTATCTTTTACGGATAGCTTACTATACCCATTCTTCTAAAAAAAATGGTCACTTACAATAGGATAATTGGAAAGTTATTTAGACGGATACAGTATTAATCCGTTAGTTACCCTTAGCATTTCATTCACATTATTATAATCTTTCACATCATCTCTACGTATTATAAATTAAAGTCCTCCGCGGCATCTGTCTATCTCTTCGCGATAAACTCAAAGACGGCGGTGGTTACAAAGGTGGAATTTTACAAAGTGTTTTATTAGCCACAGCAACGCGTGGCCGGGTCAGCTAGTGTTTAATAAATCAAAATTCAAATTTCCTCTGAAATCATAAGATTTGTAAGTAGGTATTTAAATACCTAACTTCTTAATTATAAATACTAAGTCACATTTGGTGGGAGGAGTCAACATAACATGGAAACATTGTCAATAAGGGTGACTTACAGGGTGCTATTATTTCCTTAACTGAATTAATTTTTGATTTAATTTTTTTTATCTTTATTTCTAACGTAGGCTATGAGTGAAATTATTTTCCTCAGGGCCTCTTGTGTGGAGTTAATGTAAAATAAATAAATGTTTTTTTTTGGTTTGTTTTCAGAAAATGCTCGTCCCGTCAAGTGTTTGTGAAGAATGGACGAACGCACTGCATCGGGGCCTGCAAGCCCATCACCACGTGTGGAGAAGTTCAAGTGCCGGAGGAACATCTCAATGTAAGCAAATATAAAATTATGATAGGTTTGTCTAGGTCTTGGCGGCGGATGCGCCTGCCCACCTAACCTAGACCTCTCCAGCCGGGTTTTCTTGACCCGTAGCCTTTCAACGCAGTGGGAGGGATGAATATGTCCGTCATTTCTGGACACATTAAACTACAGATTTGTGCCCATCATTCATATCTTTTTCCTTCCCAGAACTTCCTTCCTTTCCATAAAAAGACCCTCTGCACAGCATCCCCAAAGGTTATGGATTTTTGAGGAATTTTTTTCCTCAGGTCTAATGTAAAAAGTCGGCCAATGACCGGTCAGTGGCTCAGTTGGCATCGCGTTTGGGTCCCAGCCGGGCGTCGCTTGTTCGATTCCTCGACTGGCTAAGCCCTCCATCACAACACAACCAACATTTACTGCTTACTGTGGTAGTAGTAGGACGTTTTCAAATATTGTTGGATTATTCATAACCCAGAAATGTTACTCTTTCTTTAAAAAAAAAAAACTTTGTATGAAAAATAAATATTAATTTTTTCCAGCCTTGCTACGTTTGCAATGCCACCGGTCACAACTGTGGTCCCATCGCTTCACCGAGCCCCCAAATCAGTATACCAGTCTCAAATACCGGTCCGGGAAACGCCTCACATCCCGGCACTGGGGGAATAACGAACGCTGACTTTGTGCTGTACGTCTCGGCAGTTGAGACGGAGAGATGTACGCGGGGACTCACCGTGGCGTACGCCGCACATTGTCAGCAAGAAGCTGCTCTCGACAGGTGAGATTATTATATTGTATCATAAATTATTTTTATCCCGTTCCATATTATAAAAATTACAAGTGAAACCTTCAGAAAACTAAAGTACATAAAAGTGAGGACGAAGCATTACACACAGAGGAGATCGATTAATCCATCTCATTCTCTCGCATGCTATAAGATATATGTGTTTGTCTCTTTTTAGTGTCTCTATTTTTCATTTCATCGAGTTTCAAATCACATTGGTGCTAAAGAAGTTTTCATTACAAAAATACTGGACTGCCTCATACAGTCTTTCCCGATCCGGCCCGCCACGCAGTAGGTGGGCAAACGCATCCCCCGCCAAAACCTCGACAAACCTCACCCCTGCTAAGTCACCAAATGTAGCGAACCACTTATGTGACCTATGTCATCTTTGGGGTTGCTGTGTGGAGGATCTTTTTGGGGAAATGAAGTTCTGGTAAGGAAAAAGGTATGTGAGGTGAGTAGGAATCTGGGGTCATTGTGTCCAGAGTGACGGACATATGAATACGTCTCTCCCACTGCGTTGCAAGGCGATGTTCCGATAGAGCCCTACTGGAGAGGTCAAAAGGTCGCTCCCGATCGGCAAACGCATTCGCCGCCAAAACCTAGACAAACCTCACATCTTGAACCCGGGCACCTTTGCCAAGACAAAAAAAGTAGCGAAAAACTTGGGGCGACCTACGGCAAAGGTGTTGGTTATCCAATAAATGGTTCCCAAGGCGGCAGTACCCATACCCTCCTCCCAAATTAATTACGATAATATTGGATGGTTTGTTTTTCTGTTCTAGACCCATCGCAGGCCACGCCAACTTCTGTCCCTCCGAGTTATCCACTCGTCCTCAGGAGTTGGGATCCATGATGTCCACAGTCCAGCATGAGATGCTGCACGCACTGGGCTTCAGCGTGTCACTCTTTGCCTTCTACAGGTTAGCTTATTTATTTATCACACATCTTTTAGATTCTTACGAGTTGTTTGTATCACTAATATTGTAAATCCTTAAAATTAAAACAATAAAGAAAATATAACATAATTGTGGTATATCTAAAAGCTTCCGAGCTTAGCACAAAGAGGGCAGTGCTAAGAGCTGTCTCGAAAGTCCGCTAGATGGCAGTTAGTTTAGTTTGGAGTTTGGGCACCAGGGGGGTGCAGTCTGCGGGAGCTCATTCAATTCAGATCTCATTTAGCCATCTTCCAGTTAGGCCGACTATCGTAGTCACCACTTGTAATACGCCAAGTATTAAATAAATCTTAGAATAACATAAAAGAACTCTATTCATTCCCAAGAAGTAATCTACTCCCAAGACGAGTTGGAGAACTAAGTAACAATAAAAGCTTAAAATTTTAAAAAGCATTTGACGGCCAGCATGGTCTAGCAGTAAGGCTCTTGACTCGCAATCCGAAGGTCACGGGATCGAATCCCGGCGTGGGCAAATAATAATTATTTAATAATATATAGTATATTTGCGGCATGTTCCAGAGTGGAAGATACTATTAGTATCGCCCTGGTGTAAGACCACCATTCAGAATTGAAACGTTGCTTGAAAATGGCTTTAGCCGTGTTTGGTGACCAGATCTGAATAGCCAGGTACTTCCCAACCTTCCTCTTCCCCACCTCCTTCCCCTCCCCACTACCTTCAGCCTCACAACATACCCCAATTGGGGATGCCACAGTCTCACTGGCTCCAGACGGGAGCAGTTGAGATTCTTGTGCGGTATTCACTGTAAAAAAAAAAAAAATTGAATAATTTGTGTTATTTGACAATCAATTCATGTATAGTATATTTTACTATATATATATTTAAAATAATGTATAGTATATTTTACGGCATGTTCCGGAGTGGAAGATACTCTCAGTATCGCCCTGGTGTAAGACCACCATTCAGAACTCAAAAGTTGCTTGAAATTACATTAATACTCGGAGACTTTAATATTGACATTACCATAAACACATCCTCTTCTTTAAATTATCTCAACACCTTAGAAACATACAATTTCTCAATACAAAACAAATCATTTCCCACTAGAGTCACTAATACAAGCAGCACCCTTATAGATCACATCATATCAAATAGACCAAAAATTCCAAGTACCATATCGAACATAGATGACCCACTTAGTGACCATAACATTCTTATTATTGATTTCAAGAATAACCTAAAAAAATGGTCTAATAATAGGAACAAGCCACGCCTTACAAAACCTATCATCAACAATATTAGCTAACCTAGTAGTCTCACTGGCTCCAGACGGGATCAGCTGCAACTCTTGTAAGGTATTACTATAAAAAATAAAAAAAACGTACATAAAAATGTGAACACAGACTAAGAATCCTCATATAAATAGATATTAAATTTAACAAAAAATAGTAGAAAGTATATATGTCTGTCTATTTGTGTCTAGATAAATATAAGTATTGGAATAAACAACATTTATATTTAAATTAAATGAACACAATAACACCCCATGAACCCGGACATCCCTACTAAGTCACCAAACGTGTTTTTGTGGTTTTACGTCAGAGGTGTTTTCGTCAAACATTTCGTCATTTATTGGATAACCACTTTCCATTATCGGCGGTACCCATACCCGTCTCTCAAATTATTATATCCCACAACAAATTGTCAATCAGACAGACCGCCCTCCTTTGCATAAAATCAAGTAGGTTTATCAAGTATTTTGGAGCTCCAGCCCAGAGGTGGCTCCCAAATTCAATTGTAGGCTGTACTTGAGATTTGTACACGATTGGCGGCTGATCACTATTAAAGAATCTGCTAGCCCTGTACAAGTCGCCCAGTTTTTTTTTTTTTTTTTTTACATTAATACCTCACAAGAGTCCCCACTGCTCCCGTCTGGAGCCAGTGGGACTATGGCATCCCCGATTGGGGTATGTTGTGAGGCTGAAGGTAATGGGGAAGGGAAGGAGATGGGGAAGAGGGAGGTGGGGAAGTACCTGGCTATTCAGATCTGGTCACCAAACACGGCAAATGCTATTTCAAGCAAGGTTTCAATTCTGAATGGTGGTCTTACATCAGGGCGATACTGAGAGTATCTTCCACTCTGGAACGTGCCCCAAATATAGTATATATTATTTTAAATGAATAAATTGTGAAATAACACAAATTAATCAAATAAAATTTATTTGCCACGCCGAGAATCGATCCCGCGACCTTCAGAGTGCTAGTCTTACCACTGGACTATGCCGGCCGTCAGATTTTCTTGGAAGTCAGATTTACTCACGCTTTTATCCAATGGAGCGCTTTTTGCCACAATATGGCACTATTTAAAATACCTCGGATTGCCTTGATGCCAATTTTGGCAAATTTTCCCTTATTTGTAAGTAATTAAGTTGATATTTACGCTTTTATATATTTTTTTTATAAATCCTACGAATGTGTGATAATCGACAAAAGATAGGTGGATTCATTGACTATATGGAACTATAATCAGTTTGTATGTCTCTATATTATAATTTGGAGGTATGATTTTTTTAATGTGGACAGAAAATATTCAAAATGATCATCAAAAAATCTCGAGCAATCAAAGAAAAAAGTTTTAAATTGAACTGTTGCTCCAGTGGTTAAGGAGCCTCAATCATTTGTTAATCTTCTTTTCATTTTCAGAGATGACGAAGGCAATCCTTTGACGGAAAGAAATCAGGACACCGGTAGTCCTCCATTAAATGAAGAGTAAGTATTCTTTCACAATTCTTTGTAATAAAATACCATGGAATTTAAAACTGCAAACTTTTATTTTTATCCAGTTAAAAAAAGTATTTTTTGGTTTGAAAATTTGATCGCTTCGAATTATTATAACTTTATAATTTTTTCTGCTATGAAAAAATTCAAACAAACTTCCATTAACTACAATTGTTTGTTTACAAAAGTAGTGAAATGAACGAACGGCGCTGCGCGGCGGCAGCAGCGGTAAGTAAAACCCGCCTCGCTGCCAGCCGACCAATCACAATCGACAGCTCTCTCACGCACTAATGTGGACGCGCGTGGTAGATTTGAATCCCATTATCCTATATCGTACATACTCGTACTTACAACGGTTTCGGTTATGGCCTAGAATCTCGGCGATTTTTGCCAAGAACCGAGACAGAATTCTCGATAGAATTTGTAGCCTAGAATGCCGAGACCGAGATCTCGGTTGACCCTTAATTAAAACCCATCCATTTTAAATTTAAGTACAGTAGAATCCGTATATAACGACCCTCAAGGGGTCAGCGATACTTTGTCTTATTAACCGGATGACGCATAAAACGACGGGATAATTTAAGTTTGTTTTTACATGAGACTCGCCGAACCCCTTCGCGAGGGTTACATTTGATTCACCGGCTTTTAAAGGGTGTAATAAAGCATTTTTTTCTTCAATTGAAAAACACTTTGGCTTCACGGAACTAACAGATGAAATACACTGACTGTGATTTATGCCTGCTAATAAGGATAGGTGTTAGCGCGCGGGGAGTAGCCGGACGCGGAGAGTAGGCGAGGCGCAGTGCGTAAACAAAACACTGCGCTTCGTTCTAACCGGACGAATTATCATTAAAATAGGTCAAAATAGGTGGTTTTATCAGTTGGTCACTTAAAACGGAGTCGTACTAAACGGATATGTTTTCCTAGAACATAACTATGAAACCTAACTTGAGTTTATATTATCGACACTAAAAACGGTAAGCTGTTAGAAGCAAAGTCGTTTTATGATTTCTACTGTGATGCTTATTGTATTGTAATAACATATTTTTTGGCAGTTACTCTATAAATCAGCATTATTTGTATATTTGTTATTGTTTTGCGCAGGCTCCAAATCCATCAATGGTCGGACCGCGTTGTTAAGAACGTGACCAGAGAACGATGGATGGTTCGTGGTGGCTTCATGACCAGGAACATCCAAGTCATGATAACCCCAAGAGTGGTGAAGGAGGTAAAACACATTATTTTGCATTTACCGTGTAAGGATCTCAAACATTTGGGATTCGTACTTCCGTCACTCCTAGACACGTTGACTCCCAGATTCCTACCCATCCCTTATGTATTTTTCCTTCACAGAACTTCCTCCCCTCAGCGGAGGCCTCCACACAGCATCCCCAAAGATCACATTGTGCGGAGCTGAAAAAAAAGAGCCTGGGAAAGCTGAGGAAGGTCACCGATGCGTTCAACCGATTAATGATTTTGAATGTCTAAATCTCTTTTGTCTTCTTTCTTTTAATTTTGGTAATTTTAGTTCCTTCTGTTCCGTCTTTCTAAGCTCTTGGTGTTTTTGTGAATCGTCTCTGTACTTCTCTATTCAATGTTTGTTAGTTAGTCTATAAACCCTTATGTTTCTCTGGTTTCTTCCAATAAACTTTGGAGTCCCACAAGGAAGCGTTTTGGGACCTCCACTAACCACAGTTTTACACCTCATGGAGATACTTTAAAAAACATTATATGAATACCATATAAGAGTCCCAACTATCTAAAGTCAGTAAGACTATGGCATTCCCAATTAGCTGAAGTTTGTGAGGAGGGGAAAGAGATTGGGAAGAAAAAGACGAGGAAGTTCTTGGCTAATCAGATCTGATCACTAAGCATGGCTAAGACCACAAATAAATTCTGGATGGTCTCTGTACTTTCTCTATTCAATGTTTGTTAGTTGTTAGTTGATAATCTCTGGTTCCTTCCGCCTTACCTATGCACGATGTATGTTTGCAGGTGCGTGAACATTACGGATGCAGCAGCCTGGAGGGAGCAGAACTGGAGGATCAAGGAGGTGAGGGTACCGCACTCACGCATTGGGAGAAGAGAATTATGGAGGTAAGTTTAAAAAAAAAACAGAGTGCAATTCACACGCGGGAAACCCTCAGAAAACTAAAGTAAATAAAAGCGGAAAGGCTATGAAACACCGCTCAAAGAGGAGACCATGGGCTACGAAGCACCGCACACATAGTACACTGATTATACTATCTCATTATTTATTTATTTATTTATTTAAATGCCCAAAGGGCTTTTACATATAACGCAGTACATTTTTTTTATTACAAACAAAATAAAGAGTTGACAAAATACAGATATCATAAAATATAGAAAATAAAATAAAGGTTACATAAAATACAAGACGCAAAGTATTCCAGAACCATCTCGAATGTTGTCCCGAGCGAAGCCGGATAACCCAGCTAGTATTAGATAATTTTCTAATATCCTCCATATCAACAATAATATTAATAAAAGTGCATAAAATGGTGTTCACAATAGTTAATGAAACAAGTTGAAATAGTTGGCACATAACGGCGTTTAAAGTTTGCCAAGTTAAAAATTGTTATCAAAACATCCATATTGTATAAGTATTTGTTACCAAGACTATGTAAAGGTTGTATTGTTGTATGTAATATGTATTCTTCTTTTCAATATAAATTGGGTAATGACTTGCTTATATTTGGTGAATGGTGGGTTGAATATGTCAACAACATCTTTATAGTCATTTCCCAAATTTTGTATGCGGCGAGCGGGGGCATACAACTGTGATTCTGTGTTGGAGTTATCACAATAGAACGGTAGATATTGCCTCGATGTTGGTTTGCGAGGTATATGAAAAGAAATCAAGTATAATAATAGTTCATGGCTGTCAATTATTGAATTTATGATTTTATATAAACATGTTAGGTCATTAACTATTCTACGTTCAGATAATTTTAATAAATTGAGTTGGCGTAGTAGATAATCATAGTTGACACAATCCCTTGTAATACCCATTTTAAAATTAATAAATCTTAAGAATTTATTTTGAATTCTTTCTATCGTGAGCGAATGATTAGCGTAGCTAGGTGCCCATACTGTAGAGTTGTACTCAATTTGACTCCTAACCAAAGACATGTACAAATTTTTATAGGTTTGAATATTTTTAAATTGACTGCAAATTCTTATTATAAAAAAGTAAATAAATATTCTTCATATTAATCATAAAGGAAAACGTTTAGATAACTTAGAAGCTTTGGAAATTAAAAAATCCCTTAAAAATAATGAATCTATTATCAACAAACAAAAAATATTGTCATATAGCCCAATCATGGATTTATTCCCCTACCCACCCACTCTACACTAATACCTACCCACCCAATCTACATTATTAACTAACAACGGCTCCACCCCTACCACAATAACACATTGTTCTAAACTGTCAAATTAGTATAAGCTTTCCCTGATGAAGGAACGTTTGTTCCGAACCGGTCGGATTTGCACATCATATAAGTGGTTTATACAAAGTTGTATTGTTTCATTTTTCTATAATGGATAACCACAAAGTAATAGCTACATTCAAAAATATATCTTATTATAAAGCCCAACATTTTCAAAGCTTTATTTGATGTAATTTCAATATGGTTTATAAAATTCAGTTTTTGATCAAAGTTTACACCCAAATCATTCACCTCGGTTACAGCTGTTAGCATTACATCATTATCACGCAGGCTAAATCCTATAGATGGATGGATGTGTTTGTCTCTTTTTAGTGTCGCTATTTTTCGTTTCATCAAGTTTCAAATCATAACGGAGTTAAAGCTAAAGAAGTTTTCACTTCAAAAATTTATGTGAGTACATTCCTCTATTGGGAATGACTATGGCATTCACCTATGGCACACACTTCCCTGATGATGGATAGTGTAACACTTACAGAAATGTTGGCTAAAGAAGGAGGTAGTGCAATACTACCCAGAAATTAATCTGACAACACTTCGTCGACTGTGAAAATCTCTAATCATATCTTAATCTTGCCTGGAAAGGCATTGATTGCTGTCAAATATTTTTACATGAATATTTTACTCCAATCTCTTTGTAAGGGTCCCAACTATATGTATATATAAAAAAACATATAAATATATTATATTTGCGATTCAAGATGAGGTAATCTTCTTATCTCTTCGTCTCTTGTGTGGAATATTTTTTCATCAAAAAGTAACTTTAACTTTGGCACTGGGGATGCGTAAATTGTAATTTTTTTGTAATGATTTTACCAAAGGGAAAACCAATTTCAATGTAAAATAATAAAATATAAATATTTTGTAATATGTAACTAAATGGCCCAAGACTGACTTTAACTTCTGTTTATAGAGTCCTACTATAAAGTAAGCTATAATTTTGAACAAAACTTCTTAGTAATAGTTGCGGTGTTGCGAGTACTATTGCAAAAAATTCATCCAAATGTAAGTCTTATTTTCGAAGATATATCAATTTACAACAAATTCCATTTTCTCCAACGTGTGTTAATAATATCTGCTTATTTCAGAACGAAGCTATGACTGGCACCCACACCCAGAACCCGGTGTTTTCTAGAATAACTCTGGCCCTGATGGAAGACACTGGTTGGTACAAGGCAGACTACAGCCAGGCCCAGGAGTTGGGATGGGGCAAAGATCTTGGCTGCGCTTTCGCCACAAGATCCTGCAAGGAGTGGATCAACAATGCCGCCGGAAAGTCAGTACTCCATTCTTTATATCTTCTTGAGTTGTTGCCTCATTATTGGGAAACAACACCCCATACTCCAAATGTCCAAGTTCCGCCACTTCTTGCGGTCCTGCATAGGGAGCAACATCACCAAGGTTCTGTACTTGGGTGATACTGACTTCTCCTGCCTTCCACTTTTCCATCGACCATGTGATTCTCCAGGTTCGAGTTATCCTTTTTGCAAACAAAACATTAACCCTCTTCCAATAAACTTTGGAGTCCCACAAGGAAGCGTTTTGGGACCTCCACTAACTACAGTTCTATTATACCTCATGGAGATACTTAAAAAAATAAATTTACGTGGATACCGCACAAGAGTCCCAACTGCTCCCAACCATCTGCAGTCAGTTAGACTACGGCATTCCCAATTGGGTTATGTTGTGGGGCTGAGTAGGTGGGAAGGGGAATGAGGTTGTAAGAGGAAGGCGGGGAATCTGATCACCAACACGGCTATTTTAAGCAAGGTTTAAATTCTGAATGGTGCTCTTTTAAAAAGGGCGATACTGAGAGAATCCTCCATTCTTATTTATATCGTACTTGATTACTTTAACGTTTCAGTGATCTTTCTATGCTTCTAATTAATTTTGGTAGTGCAGTTTTTTGATAGTTCACCTCAAGTGTGCGAAAGAGAAATTACCACTGACGAAATTGACCCTGACGTTTCGGACGCCTCTGATACTTGGTCACTCAAAATCATCAGTGATATTCCTTTGCTTCTCCTGCCAAACACCATTGACCATCTATAGGTTTAAGTTTTCCTTTTGACAAGAAAACTCTTCCAAAAAACTATGGTGTTTCACAAGGAAGCCTTTTGGGACCACCGCTATTTACGGACCTGCGCTGCGTGGAAAGCCTCGGACACTTGATCACTGCATCACATCGGTGATCTTTCACTACTTTTCCTGCTAAACACTTTGCCATTGACCCTGAGCACCTAGAGGTTGAAGTTTTCCGTTGAAGTTTTCCATTTGATAAGAAAACTCTTCCAAAAAACTATGGTGTCCCACAAGGAAGCCTTTTGGGACCTCCGCTATTATCAGTCCTGCGCTATACAGAGAGTCTCCGACACTTGGTCACTCCAACACATTGGTGATCTTCGACTGTTTTTCCTTCCTTCTACTTTGTCGATGAGCATTTCCAGGTTGTAGTTTTTAGTTTGGCGAACGACGTATCCAAAGTATTTTAGAATACATTGCAAGCAGATAGCCTTTTTTGGTTTAACAAATTACTACCCAACTCTTTCAGAGTGGATAGTTTAGTGCATTGCAACATGTATTATTGAATTAATAACCTAAAATGTACATCAATTGCTGAAAAGGTTTTATAATTCAATGAACTCGGACAATCTTTAAAAATATTTATTTATTAATAGAATTTGTTTATTTTTTCTTGCAACTTTCAGCGACGGCGAAGATCCGGATGTGGATTTGGGGTAAATCTATTTTAGATGTTTGCGTTTTTTATTTTGTTTTGTATTTAGATTAAATTTAGGTGTTTTTGATATTGGTGTATTTTTCTTAGTTTATTTTATTTTATTAGCTGCATGAAAACCTTGTTCTTTTGCACTGAAAGGATAAACCGAAAGCAGTATGCTATGGACGTGTTGAAGTAAGATCAATTTTCGCTTACTTCCAAATATCAAAATTCTTTCTCGAAACAATTTCATTGAACTGTCTGGGGCCTGAGGAGCTGAAAGTTCTCAGTTTTAGTCTCTACATCATACTTCTAGCGAATATCTGTTTGGTGATTTTTATAGTTATTTCATTTTATTTTGTAAACAGCATGAAAAATTGTTTTCTTTTTTTGAAGTATTATTGTGAAATTGTTTAATTAGTTTTATAATTATAACATTAATGAAAATTGCTTAAGCTGTCTAAAATGTTTAGGTTAAGGCAGCTCTTTTCAGTTTGCAACTTTATTTCCAGCATGAGCTATGGATTTTTGATTAAAAAAACTAGTGATTACTTACACATGTTGAATAAAATGTGGCTTTTTCATTATTTTATGTAACGTGCAATGTATTTATGTAATGGTAAAACCATGTACGATCGTATGAGAAATGTGAAGATCCGCAAAGAATGTAAGGCTGATGTAAGCAAAATAAGTAAGATTAAGAAAGGGACCCTCAGATGGTTTGGGTATGTAGAGCGAATGAACGAAGAAAGTAGTGTAAGACGAATATATGAGTCAAATGTGAATGGTAGAAGAATAGGGGACGCCCGAAGAAGACATGGCATACTTGAGTCGGGCCATGTTCAAAAGTCAGATTAATAGAAGAGTATGTATGATGTATGAATGTGAATGAGGCAAAGAGTGTGTGCCAAGACCGAATTATTTGGCGGTCCGTCCTCTCTGCTTACCCCTGCGGAGAAACGGCGTGATGGTTAGTTGGTTAGTGTATTATATATGCTACTTTATAGTAGAAAGTTATACTTAAGATTAGATTAATTATAATTATACATAGCTTCTCTAAATTACAGCTCGTTTGGTTTTCTGTGTGTAAAACTCATCATTTGATGTTTGCGTTATGTTTGTAGAGGTCGCTCGGCGCACCCATTCTGTTCGCGCGTGAAGCGAGATCCGCTGCAGACGGAGTGTTCTCAGCTGCGCGACAGTGTTGCGCTGTGCAATCTCGTGCTACACGACCGCCCGCTTCCTCCGCTGTATCAGGTGAGACTTTTACTTCCCCTTCTCCTCCCTTGCCTTTTCCTTCTCCAACTCTTTCCCGTTCTTTCTTCAATGAAAAAAACCTTCCCACATTATGCTCCATTATGTAAAACAAACTTTGAAAAATATATATGTCATCTGGGATCTGGGAATCAGGGCTGTAAGGTGCCTCGAATATTCGTCAGTCCATTAATAATAGTATCTGAAAAGAAACTTAGTCGGGAGCATAAATCTGTTTTCTAGTGTTCGACCGAAACAGGACTGTCGAAACTGAAACTTTTTTTATTTAAACTGACATGTTAAAAATATATTGTTTACTGAAGTTTGGCTTATTTTTTACACTTATACAAATGGTTAACATGTGTTAAAAAAAAGCAATAATTGAAGTATGTGAAAATTAACAAACATGTTAACTACTGCTTGGAACAAAAAGTTGGCAATAATCAACACTTATGTGCATTATAAAGGAAGGACCTCATTAATTGAGTATTTTAATTTAAATTGCATTTACAATCACAATATTCTTAAGACAAAATTTACCATTTAGTGAGATCTTTTTGCAGATTTTCGGCGCGACCGAAGGTTCGGCAGAAAATCTACCAAAACCGGAACTGATGCTGAAACTAGATTTTTTTGCCAAAACTTGCCGAAACCGAACCTTCGGTCGGTCACTACTGTTTTCATTATCATCTTCTTTTTCTCTTCTTCAATCCTTTCTTTCTCTTCTTTATTTCCTTATTTCTCTTCTTGGTTATATTCTTTCCCTTCTTCTGTATCTTCTTTCAATTCTTCATTCTTTTCTTTATCTTCTCATTATCTTCTTTCTATTCTTTTATAAAGTTCTTTCTCCTCTTCGATATCTTCTTTCACTTCATTATACTCTTTTTTCTCTTCTTTATTATCTTATTCTGTGTCTTATTTCAATTCTTCATCCTCTTCTTTATCTTCTCTCACTTCTTCATTCTCTTCTCTCCCTTCTTCATTCTTTTCTTTATATTTTTTTTTTCTTCATTATCTTCTTTCTCTTGTTCATTATCTTCTTTCCCATTTTTATTTTCTTCTTCATTATCTTCTCTCTCTTCTTCGTTGTTTTCTTTCTCTTCTTCATTCTTCATAATACTGAAACTATATTCACCAATATTTTTTCTTTCCATTAACTCAACCCATTAATCAAGTCATAAGTCTTATGTTATCCTAGCAATATGTGGTCAACTTGTGGTTTTCCTTTAGCATTTCGACTGGGTGGCAGATGCGGAACCGGGAACGGAAGGCCAATACGGAGGCAGTGTCTCCTTAGCAGACTACTGCCCCTACACCCAGGAGTTCACCTGGAAGTTCAAGAACCAGGTGGTCCGTGGGTCTCGGTGCTCCTTCGCAGACAATAACCCTCGTAAGTCAACTCCTTCATCAATGTTCTCCACTGAATGTGGACCTCGCCATTCTCCTCCAGTTCTCAGTCTTTCCTATCCTGCTCCAATCCTTTTCAACACAGTCACTTCAGGGTCTGGGACAGGGACCTTCCACTTAGCGTCTCTAGGTTTGAGTTATCCGTTTTGCAAACAAAAGAGTTATCCCTTTTCTATAAACTTTGGAGTTCCACAAGGAAGCGTTTTGGGACCTCCGCTAACTACAGTTCTACACCTCATGGAGATACATTTAAAAAGAAATTATCTGAGTACCGCACAATGCTCCCAACCGTCTGTCTCCAGGGTCTTCCTCGGCCCAAATCTGGTAACTGTTCCCATCCATTCACTTAGTGTCCTTTAATATGGAATTCTTTTTACAGACATTTCCTGCCCTTTGTAGTAGTCTATGGGACCTACAGAATCTTACAATAGTATCGTACTCAATTAGATTATCTAGTTCATTATTGTCATAGCCTTCCAGAAGCTGGGTGTACTGTGCAGGGCCTGCTGATACTTTAATAGTGCACAACTGTTGAATTTGGCAGCTACCTCCGGTCTGGAGCCCCAAAATACTTGGAAAACTCTTTACTCAGTGCAGATACGGATGGTCTGTTTGATAGATTCCCCTGCCTGAACAAACGGATTGCAATCTTTAGAGAATATGTGTCAAGTGGGAATGCGGTCTTTGTTCTACTGGTATTTTAATGTTCCGAGGATCTAGCATCATTGATCACTTCAGAAACTTGCCAAACTTTGACATGTCGCATGAGAATGGCCCGTTTTTATAATTCATTCCTGAGTGAAACAGCTCGCAAGTTAAGGAAAAAAAAAAATCTGTGTAATCCATTTTGTAGCGAGGGTCCAAAGATTTTTCAAAGTGTTTTGCGTTAAAAAAGTCTTATTTTGGGATATAAGACAGCCCAAAGATCATAACTGTGTTTTATTTTCAGATGAAGATAAAAACTTCGCCCTTGAAAGTTACGGAGAGAATTCTAAATGTTTTGACCACACCAATAGGATGTGGGAACAGCGCTCCTGCAGACAGGCAAGTACTGACAATTTGCAAATCACGGTATAACCTGGGTCAATCTTGATTGATCCGATCATTTTGACCTGATCATTTTGATCCGATCTTTTTGACCCAATCATTTTGATCCGATGATCATTTGACTCAATCATTTTACCTGATCATTTTTTAGACCCTATCTTTTAGACCCGATCATTTTGATCTAAAAATATACCACCAATAAGGGTCGACCGAAATATCGGTCTCGGTCTCAGTCTCGGCATTCTCGGCTACAAATTCTACCGAGAACTCTGTCTCGGTTCTCGATATTCTGGGCCATAACCGAGACCATTGTAAGTAGGTACGATATAGGATAATGGGATTCAAATCTACCGCACGCGTCCACATTCGTCACTTGGTGTCAGTGTGTGAGAGAGCTGTCGATTGTCGAAATCCAACTTATGGGCAGCTCCTGATTTCATAGACTTGAGAGATGAGCCTATGACCAGTAAAAAAGCAGTTCGAGTGCTGTTATAGAAATAGCGCTTGACAGCTTTCTTAGAGAGCCGAGACTGCAAAGAAATGCAAATATTTTTGAGTATTGGTATTCGTCACCATATCAAGTACTTAGGCCTGCAGCAAAAAGTTTTTATCAGCACCGCCTACTAGTGTAGCAAGTGAACAGCTCTTTAGCAGAGCTGGTTAATTATACGACAAGAGGCGATACTCTTTGAAGGGTGAAAACGCAGAACAATTGCTTTTTATGTGCTACAACATCATGTTGTTCAATTTTGATTATTAAAACTATTTAAAACAAATTACTATTGCATTTTTAAATATGTTTTTCTCAATTTATCTATTCTCGGTCTCGGCCAAGATTTTAATTTATTCTCGATCTCGGCCGAGAACGAAAAACCTGACTCGGTCAACCCTTAACCACCAATAATCGATCGTATCACTTTTCCAAAAAAGATGCGATAATTTGGTCAATATTCTGTTTTACTGTTAGGAGTTGAATTGTACATTCTGTTTCACTACTAGGAGTTGAACGATGTATTCTGCTTCACCGTTAGAAGTCGAATGGTATACATATTCTGCTTCACTGTTAGGAGTTGGTATATTCTGTTTCAATGTTACGAGCCGGACAGTATATTCTGTTTCACTGTTAGGAGTTGAATTGTACATTCTGTTTCACTGTTAGGAGTTGAACGATGTATTCTGCTTCACCGTTAGAAGTCGAATGGTATACATATTCTGCTTCACTGTTAGGAGTTGGTATATTCTGTTTCAATGTTACGAGCCGGACAGTATATTCTGTTTCACTGTTAGGAGTTGAACGGTATATTCTGTTTCAATGTTACGAGTCGGAGCACGGGCGTAGCCAGGTTTTAGTTTCGAGGGGGGTTCAAGAAAATAAAACTCAAAACTCGGGGGGGGGGGGGGGGGGGGGTATTGTCGGACTTTAAAACTGTTTTAATCCACTTGAAGCAAATTGGGAAGGTGAAAAAGCTTTAAAGGTGGATACCTCACGAATTGAGTGAAGCAAATCAACAAACGCGCTTTGACTGCTGCGTTGCATTACTCAACCGGCACAATAATGAAGGGATTTTAAATCGAATCATTACCTGTGATGAAAAGTGGATCCTGTACGATAATCGGAAGTGCTCACCGCAATGGCTGAACCCTGCCGAACCAACCAAACCATGCCCCGATAGTTTCGATATTTCAAGTTTTCCATATTGTAAACTAAGTGCCTCAAAGAAAAAAACTATTGCTGTATAAATTTGAATTTGGAATTCCTAACCAAAGAGAAGATATTTGAGATCAAAGTTGCCAGTATGGCAAAACGCCAATTTCATATGTAAGGACCTAATATTTCTAACAATTTGTGTTGAAAACTTTTATTTTCTATTTACATTGGTATTATTATTATTTTTTTTAAAAATTTGTTTTTAATAAAATTAAAGTAACTATTATATATAGAAAATAAAACTTTTCAAAACAAAATACATAATAAACGTTAGTTGTACATGTTATAATATTTTAAGCAGTCAAATTTTTCAAATAATCACTTTTATGCAAGTACGTATTCACCTGACTGTAACACTAATCCTGTTATATTTGATATATATATTTTGCAAGAAAGACAAACATTCCCGGGTTACGAATAACCCAAAAATGTTTTAAAATCTCCTACTACCACAACAGAAAGCCGAAAATGTTGCCTGTGTTGTGATGGAGGACTTAGCCAGCCGAGGAATCGAACACGCGACGCCCGGGTGAGACCCAGGCGCTATGCCCACTCAACCACTGATCGGTCTGTTGTTTATGTTATGTCTGTTGTCCGATGTGTATTAAACACTTTTTGCTAAGTTAAATAATAATTTTAAAGTACGTATACACTTACCACTGATTAGAAACGGAATTCCAAATAAAAATCACTTTGCAAAATAAAAATCAACCGCAATCACCGAAAAAACGTAACTTGCAAGTTAAAATTTTTTTTTTCTTTCAGAGGTCCCCATTTATCTTTTAAGATACATAATATCATTTTGAGATGTCAGTGTTAAAAAAACATTCTCTTTACTCTCCTTATTTTAATATTATTGATGTTGATATCTTAACTTTTCGGGGGGGGTTTGAACCCCCAAAACCCCCCCCCTCGCTACGCCCATGAGTCGGAGAGTATATTCTGTTTCACTGTGGAGTCGAACAGTATACTTTGTTTCACTGGATTACCTACCCCCAATGAAATCGTGATTTGTCACTTAATAAAAATTATTTATTTGGTGTTCAGGTTCGTCAATG
Organism: Limnephilus rhombicus; assembly: GCA_929108145.2. NCBI lineage: Eukaryota > Metazoa > Arthropoda > Insecta > Trichoptera > Limnephilidae > Limnephilus > Limnephilus rhombicus. The sequence continues at coordinate 8,515,560 of OV815289.1, read as the reverse complement.
GCAACACTGGGGCTCTGGATGCTACGACTACAAATGCGAAGGAGGTCGACTGCATCTAATGGTAACACTAAATTATTTTATTTAACATCTCGGCCCTCATTTTGTTACAGTGGCTGATTGGTAGAAGTTGCCATTTGGAAAAAGTTCAATTTTTTTAAAATGTGAATACCGCACAAGAGTCCCAACTGCTCCCAAAATGTTTGAGGAAAAGTGTCTTAACCTAACAATTTAGGACATATACACAATTTTCGGTAAATGCCTTGAGATTTACCTATGTTGCTCTCAACTGATTGAATCCACGGTATGGCAACCCTGATTGGGGCATGTTGTGAACCTGAGGGTATTGGGGAGGGAAAGGAGATAGGCAAGAAGAAGGTTGGGTAGTGCTTGATTATTCAGATCTTGTCACCAAACACGATGGCCTAGCCATTTCAAGCAACACTTCATTTCTGAATGGTGGTCTTTCACCAGGGAAATGTGAATATAGCACAAGAGTCCCAACTGCTCCTAACTGTCTAGAGCCGGTGAAACTATGGCATACCCGATTGGGGTATCTAGTGAGGCTGGGGGTGGTTGGGAAGGAAAGGTGATAGGGAAAAAGTTTTTTTTTTTACATTAGCTCCACACAGGAGGCCTTGAGGAAAATAATTCCCCTCAAGGCCTGTCATCTTTAGGGATGCTGTGAAGGGGTCTTTATTTAGGGAAAGGAAGGAGAGGAAGTTCTGAGAAGGAACAAAGTATGAGGGGTGGGGGGGAATCTGGGGGTCAGTGTGTCCAGGAGTGACGGACGTATGTATCTAACCCTCCCACTGTGGTGCAAGGCAATGTTACGAGAGAGTCCTGCTGGAGAGGTCAAAAGATCTCCTCAACCAGTCTCTCCTGATCTGGCCTGCCACCCAGTTGGTGGGTTGCAATGTTACGAGAGAGTCCTGCTGGAGAGGTCAAAAGATCTCCTCAACCAGTCTCTCCCGATCCGGCCTGCCACGCAGTTGGTGGATTGTGCGCAGGTTGGGTAGTGCCTGACTATTCTGGTCACCAAACACAATGGCCAAAGCCATTTCAAGCAAGGCTTCCTTTCTAAATGGTAGTCTTTCACCAGGGAAATGTGAATACCGCACAAGAGTCCCAACTGCTCCCGACCGTCTGGAGCCAGTGAGACTGGCATCCCCAATTGGGGTATGTTGTGAGGCTGAGGGTATGTAGTTGGAAAGGGAATTAGATGGAGAAGTGGAAGGTGGGAAGTACCTGGCTGTTCAGACCTGGTCACCAAACATGACTAATGTCATTTCAAGCAACGCTTATTTCTGAATGGTGGTCTTTCACCATAGATTCTTTTTTTTAAATGTGAATACCGCACAAGAGTCCCAACTTCTCCCAACCATCTGGAGTCAGTGAGACTGTGGCATTCCCAATTGGGGCATGTTGTGAGACTGAAAGTTGGAAAGGGAAGGAGATGGAAGGTGAAAGTACATGGCTATTCAGATCTGGTCACCAAACATGGCTAACGTCATTTCAAGCAACCTTTCAATGCAATGAAGACGATATAAAGACAATCCATAAGCAAATACAAATATTTTAAAAAACTACAGGCCACTTCAGAACAGGAAATCCTAGTGAGGAGGTCTGTGAAAAAAAAAGAATCTATACTTATACTATACATTATACATACATGTACAAACCTTGCTATTGAAACTAATAATAAATAAATAAATAAATAAAATGGTGGTCTTACACCAGGACGAATACTGACAGTATCTTCCACTCTGGAACGTGCCACAAATATACTATTTACATATTATTTGAGACGCTCAGCGGAAGAGTGGCCCAACCCACAAAAATTCATTATCAGCGAAAACATCATTTGTTATATATTTTTGTCAAATCTACGGAGTCATAGTGGCCCAATTTTGGTTTTCGCTATTTCAAAGATAAAGATCTTTTGAAATCAGTGAAAACTAAAATTGGACCACTGTGACTTGAGTCGTATAGTTCCTATCCACGATAAGTCCACTATGATCCAAAAATGATGTAATGATGCAGTTTTTCTCTAGCGGTTGTTTGGCAAACTAATAATATGTTAATGAGTTCCAAACGGCCGTAAAATCCTATGAAAAGTGGGTTTATAAATTACGATGAATTCCAAACAACGATAAATCCATGGTGCTGAATGTTCCAAACGCCGATAAGTCCACCGCCATGCAGGCAGCCAATGAGCGGGAAGTATTTCGTCCAGACAGCCAATGAGCGGAAAGCATTTCGCTAATCCCAACATGGCCACAGAAGTGTTGTTTTGAAAAAGTGTCTGCCGTTTTATTAGTTTTTAAAGCTAAATAATGTCTGATCTAACCATAAATGTTATTCAAGTGACGGGAAACATATCTAGAAAGAGAGTTATCAACAAGAAATCATGGAAAAAGCACGTCGATAGCCGTAGCAGGAACTTAAAAATCTCCTATTTTGAGTGAATTCGACATCGAACGTCAGCCTTTACTGGGTGATTCCAAAACTTTACCGAGTTATTTTTAATAATTTTTGAATTTTTATTTATTGTTTTCAAGTTTAATTTTATTTAGTTTTCAAGTTCCGCTAGTATTTAATTTATGCGTGACCGCTTTTTAAAGACCTTGAATTAAAAAAACTTTTTTTGTTTTATTAATTCGTTTTTTCGTATTTGCTTTAATTGTCTATTTACTTATTCTAGACACTCTGCGACACACCCGCCAATTTACCCACTGTGCAATTTATCCTCTGTTTTTATGTAAAATATATCTGATTTCGTTTTCGAATTTATCGTGATAAGGACAGAAAAATTGTATACATGAAACATCTGAATTTCTTTTTTATAATAATATTATTATGTTTTACACTATAATTTAGTTTAGTTTTTGAATTTATCGTGATAAATGCAGAAATTTTGTAATCATCAAATCTCTGCATTTCCTTTTTATAATAAAATCATTATGTTTCGTTATTTTTTTGTTACTGCATAAAAATGACATACAATGGTAATTTATAAACGGGAATAAATTTTATTAAAATTTTCATTTTATGTAAAAATTATTTACGTTAAAAAAAATTATTTGTGTGATTTTTTTAGTTAACACTTATTTCAATCCCAATTATTTTTTTTCTTAATAAACTTATAATAAAATAAAAATATTTTAGAAAAAAATTTTGTGCTCTTTTTGTGTTGAATTTCATTTTATTTTATTCCAACGCAATTTTAAATAAACGAAAAAACTTAGGATAAAAAATTTATTTCATTAAATATTTTCGTTTTTCTTAGATAATATCTTTTATTGACCCTGTACTTGCCTTCCATGTTTCAACGGTGTTGAGAAACAAACACCGATAAGTCACAGGCTGGTGAGTTCCTATCTACCTTTAATATGACAGTTAGTTTCAAATTCCGATAAGTCCATCCTTATTTACGTAATTACTCCTAAACTATCAAGAAAACAATTGTTTTAGTTTATCGTATATGTCCGTAGTTCAAAAACAAAGCCCACTAAATAAAAAGTTCTCCAGATTTTACTTAAAAAACATCGCAATTAAAAAATAATAATTTGCCAACATTTCACCAAAGTGGACTTATCGTAGATAGGAACTATACGACTCACTTAATAGATATGACAAAAATACATAACAATATGATGTGTTCGATGGATTTGTTTTTGATGGATTGGGCCACTCTTCCGCTGAGTGCCTCATTTTATAAAGGCTAAATTGTCAAATAAAACAAATTAATCAAATAAAATTTACTTGCTTATGCCGAGATTTGATCCCTTGACCTCCGGCTTGCTACTTGAATGTCTTATCCCTCGACTACAGAGGCCACCTCTTCCAGTATGTAATGAGTGATTGGTTGCAGGTGGGTAACTACTCGTATGAGTGCTACCACTCGGGTCAGGAGATCTCCATCAGGATAGTGCGAGGGGGATGGTTGCACCGTGGTGCACTGCTCTGCCCGCCGTGTCGGGACTTGTGCCAGAAACAATTTCAGGTAACTTTTTTTATTACAATTAATAATAACATAAATAAATAAATAAATAAAAATGAATCGATGAAATTTATGTACGGCGTACGCGCATAACTTCCGAACGACTGCAGCAAATGGGATAATTATTTTTTTTTGTGTTCGTTATTGTCAGGACAAGGTTTGTATAAAACTACTGGTAAGCTCTGGCATTATGAAATTTGTATAAAAAAATTTAAATCTGAATGTATCAGATTTGAATGCTTGGAATGCGGGAGGGGGGAGGGGGACTCGGGAGGGGGGTTCGCGGGACGGGTTAAAGTGGGGAGTGGGGTGGGGAGAGGGAAGGTGGAGGAGGCGGAGTGGGAACGTGAGAGGGGAAGGGACGGGGCGATTGGGAAAGAACACGCCAGGAGAAACAATTTCTTTATTAAATGGCATAGCAACGCATGCCGGGATCCAGCTAGTATATATATATTTTTTACATTATTTCAATTCAGGACACCCTGAGTAAAAAATCTCACAGGGTCTGTGTCATCTTTGGAGATGTTGTGTATATGGTTTTTTTAGGCAAATGTACCAGAATAAGTTCTGGGAAGGAAAAAGGTATGAGGGGTGGGTAGGAATCTGGAGAGTCGTCAAAGTGTCTAGGAGTGACGGATGTATGAATCCATGCCTCCCACTGCGGTGTAAGGCGATTGGTCGTGAGAGTTCGGCTGGAGAGTTTAAAAGGTCTACCTCAACCGGTCTCTCCCGATCCGGCCTGCCACGCAGTAGGGGGGAAAACGCATCCGTCACCAAGACCTGGACAAAAAATGGGTCGTAAAATATTTATAAATGCAACATTTTTTAAATTACAATAATAAAAAAAGTATTAAAATTTTCCATCAGAAATAACATGTAGTATTTCCTGACTTTTTGACAGTCAAAAATAACATCTTATAATTTCACAAGAGTTAAATATAACATCCTATCATTTCACAACAGTTAAAAATAACATCCTATCATTTCATAATAGTCAAAAATAACATCCTATCATTTCACAACAGTCAAAAATAACATCCTTATCATTTCACAACAGTCAAAAATAACATCTTTTATCATTTCATAATAGTCTAAAATAACATCCTATCATTTCACAACAGTCAAAAATAACATCTTCTATCATTTAATAACAGTCTAAAATAACATCCTATCATTTCACAACAGTCAATAATAACATCCTATCATTTCCCAAGAGTAAAAAATAACATCTAATCATTCCCTGATGGTCAGAAATAATGTTCAATTATTTTGTGACAACCAGAAATAATCGGTTATAATTCCAGGTGCGCGGCGAGTGGTGCAAGCCGGGCGATGAGGCGCCCCCGAACACGGCCTACCCCCGCGACGAGCTGTCCTGCGGGTCTGGGGCAGGCGGGGCTAGCAGGGCCCCCCCCGCCAGACTGCACATCATCGCAGTGGGCATCTCCCTCGGAGCCCTGGCCGCTAGCGCCCTCTGTCTGTGCACGGGCATCATCACCAAGTTGCAGGGCTGCGTACAGAACTGCAGGTAATTATTTTAAAGGAAGGCAAACTAAGAAAAATCAAATTGCTATGAAAATTTCGAGAGCAATTCGAGAGGGAAAACCTACAGCAAATTTGGCAGAAGAATCCCACAGGGGTCGTGCGGGAAGAGTTCGGGTCATTCTATGGACAGAAGTTGCGAACCTGGGCACTTAGTAAACCAAAACGAACATAGTTTCTCACTGGGTCAATGTTAACTGCGGTTGCTTGAGGCGAGCTTGCTGAACGCTATGAAAAACACCGTAATACTGATCTGTGTGTGTTGCTAGGCGCCTTTATATAGCCCGACAAGTCGGAGTGTTGCTTTGTGCGGCAGTAATTCTTCATTTGACGAATTTCTCGAAAGCGCCTGAACTGTGCATTTCAGGCGCGCAATGTTTCGAACCTTTTCTGGAACGCATGAGAGGTATGTAGAACTGTGGCTTAGTATCGATGTGATAGGTAACTACTGTCCAGGCGTCTAGCAGTGGCCGGAGCGTTCTCGATGGTTCGGCATTCGAACATTTTAATATGGGCGACGCTTCTTGAAAGATCAATATTTTTCGTAAACAATCATTTATGAAAAGATTAGTGGCAAAAGTACAGTTGATATTTATTTTGAAAGACTGGAGAATTTAGGACTCTTGAGGGCTGGAGAATGACCTTTACATACGCTTACAAACGGTATTTTTTTTTTTTCTAAGTTTTTACAAATAAGTTATTTACAGTGTCTCGGGCGTTACTTATACGACTGTCTGTCTGAAAAGATGAGTTTTAAGTTTCTAGATGTGGTCTAGGAAGGTTGGGTAGCATCTGACTATTCAGATTTGGCCACCAAATATGAATATGGCTAAAGCCATTTCAAGCAATGTTTTTATTCTAAATGGTGGCCTTTCACCTGGGCAATACTGAGATGATCTACTACTCTCTAACGTGATGCAAATATAGTAAGTACTTGTATTTGTTTCTATAACAATTGATTTCTTTTTACAGAGACCGAAACGCCGTCAAACAAGCCAAAATTAACAAGGCCAAATTCAAACTAGAAGAAGTGGTCGTCGCAAAAAAAGACGCCCAAAGAGCAGCAGACAACGAAGAACGAAACATGGACGCCAGCGACCTCATAGAGTCCGAAACACTGGTCGTGGACAACCAGCGCAAACCTGCACACGCATCTCCCAGTCGCGAAGAATGCTGTACAAACTACGCCGCATGCACTTCCGTCGTAGAAGCCGATAGCAGCAGCAAATTTGAAGACGCAGTCAGATCCGTTTTAGACAAGAGTTTAGGCTTCCAAGACACCTGCGTAGAAGACACCATTGAATTCGACGCAGATTTAAAACGAAAGATATCGCGAAACGAAGATAATGATGAAATTAAACGATTCGACGATGCAAATTCTAGTTTTAAAGAAAAACGCGGACGAAAAGACTCTAAAGGAAGAGATAGTAAACGAAAAATCTCACGACAAAAAGAATTTGATATGATGGACGAAACACCTGGTTATTTTGTGTTGGACGAACCTGTAGTATGCGATGGGATCGAACTAGAAATGATGAATGTCGATCCATCGTTTGATAAAAATAATCTGACGAGAAAATCAAATAAATCTTCAAACAGATAGAAATAAGAAATTTTTAAAATGGACGAAATAATTTTATTTTTTTGGTGTTTTTAAATTATTTTTATGGTTTTTGATGGATAGAAATTTTTTTAAAATTTGCAATTGTGAATAATAATGATAATAACCATATGACGAGATAAGCCGATAGCAGCAGAAAGTAAGGTCAATTCACCCTTACTTCAGCTAAAATTGAATCTTAAAACATTTTTTTAAATATTGTGATTATTTCTCGAACAGATAATCTATTTTCATTGTGTACCTCTCTGGGGCCTAGGAGTTGAAAAGTCTTATGTAAATTTGCTCTAATACATCCACTGAAGAGATAATCTGATAGAAATGTATGTTGGGCGTATTCATGTGGCCGACATAGGTTTATTTCTACCTTACTTTTCAAATATTTATTGGATAACCAACACCTCTGCCATAGGTCAACTCAAGTGTTTCGCTACGTTTTGTGACTTAGCAGAAGTGTTCGGGTTCATGGGGTGAGGTTTGTCCGGGTCTTGGAGTTGGATGCATCTGCCGACCATCTGTGAAGCAGGCCGAATCGGGAGAGACTGGTTAAGGGAGATCTTTTGACCTCTCCAGCAGTATTCTCTCAGAAAATCATCTTGCACCGCAGTGGAAGGGATGGATTCATACCTCGAAATTCCTACCCAGCCCTTAAACTTCTTCTGTTCCCAGAACTTCAACTCATTCCTTTCTTCAAAACACCCTTCACACAGCATCCTCAAAGATGACTTAGACCTTTAGGGGAATTACTTTCCTCAGGGCCTCCTTAGTGGAGCTAGCTCAAAGGGAGGGTGGGGGGGGGTCCAGCAAAATCTCACGTTACTTGAAAAGAATATATGAAGTGGCCCAAATTTGTCTCACCAAGGGACAATTTTTTTCCCCTTATTTTGAACGCCATGTGTGCAAAATTTCATCAAAAAGTATCAAAAACTGAGGGCTAGCAAATTGGGAAGGAGGTAGTTTTTCGAAATCTCATGCAAACAGTGACCTTCCTATTTTTTTTAAGTCAAGTGTGCGAAATTTCATCAAACTCAGAAAAAAACTTTAGATTTGCATACAATTCAAATCCACACCGCTCCACATACAATGAACTTTATATATTAGAAGATATTAAATATTTTATTTTTAACGTGTACCCTTTAAAATTTGTGTTTTGTAAATATTGTTTAGTGAAATTATTTGGTTTTATAATTTTTAAACTTTTTTTTGTAGCATTCCATATATTAGTCCTCCAGTTGATTAGTCAGATATCTCCGAAAAATTTGAGTTCAGTATGCAGTTATATGTGTTAGTGTTCCCTCTATCTGGTAGAATATTCAGATAACTCATAAACACCACCAACATCTATTAGACACGCACTCAAACTTGAGATAGTGAATTAAACAAGATTTCAACGTTTTCTGGATCACTAGTAAGACATTTCAAAATTTCATTCTAATTAACCAATTCGGAAGTGTGTTTACACAACAATACGAGCATAACAATAGCAGTCAAATACAATAAGCATGTTTTCACGCAAACGCGTGTGTTCCCACAGAAGTCGTTATAACTCTGTTATTGTTCTAGTGACAACCCTAAAACAAAAAGTAGAAGATCCGTATTGAATCAAGCTTCACATTTCTATTCAAAGTTTTTCTTAGAAATACATAAAAAATACTTATTTTGTAGAAACAGTTTTCACCCGCCAAATCACCCAAGTGCCGTTGGATATTGTTAATTTTTTTATTAAATATTATTGTATGTAATGGTAAAAAGTGAGGTGACAAAATTGTTTATTAAACATTTATACAATAGAATAAGTGATTTTTTTTTAACATAATCTCTGATCTTGGTAGCGTTTTCACATAAAAACATCACGTTAGTAATTTTAACAATTTTTTTATGTTTGCATTCTAAATTTTAATATTTACAAATGTTAATATTTATTTTGTAATATAACAATTTGAAAGCTTATTTCATAACCTTTCAAAATCAGTTTTTAGTATTCGACTATGTTCATAAATGTTTCATGTATAGAGCTTTAATTGCGAAGCGGAAATTACACAAAGTTTTTATAAATCTGACACTTCGTTTAAGACAAAAAACTTGCATAATCGCAAAATACTTGAGTGGTTAAGAAAGGTTGATATTTTATAGCATATTTAATATGTTAAACACAGACATTTGTAAATAATATTTGATTTTTGGTGAGCATTTGAGTATTGCTTTCCTCATTATCTTAAAACTTGGTATTTGGAGATGTCCTACTAATTGACTGGATTGTCGATATGAAATAATATAAACACATTGTAGTGATTGTTCTTAGAAAGCTTTATTTGTTCAATGAGAAGGGATTATTTAAAAAAAAAACAAATATTTATACTTTCTAATTCATATTTTTTATTTATTTTTTAATTCAAATTATATATGTATATATATATATGTATATGAGCAATAGCACCATTCCTCTTGACGTTCTCTCTAGCTTTCGCGCTAATAATTGTTATACATGTCCTGCGTCCGTTTTTGAAATTTCCCGCCTTCATTAAAACCCGTCAAAGGCCAGGAAAAACACGGAAAATTCCTAACAAAGCACCACTTTGAATTTTGAATTGAATGTTTTGTGGATTAATTTTGAGCTATCATTTATTTTATTGACCGAAACACATTCCTAGAACCATAAAATATGTACCAAAACAACATTACTTGCGTTAATTACGTAAATTGTTAGGTTTTACGATGTTTTCGTCAAGTAACACGCATCGACAGAAAGAATCGCAGCAAATTTGACATTTTGATGCCACAGATAAAATCATTTAAAAATATTCTGGGGTTGCCAGGTGAATGAAATTTTTGCCTATGACATGGGTAAATGTTTGCGCAAGCGATTCTGACCTTATCTTTCATAAAAATTCTGTACATAGAAGGGTCAAAATTGCAGACAAACATATGTTTTTTGAAATTTTTTCCGCGCGCATGTGCACAAACTGCGCATGGATTCGCGTCTCCAGTCAATAAGAAGTTAAGAAAATCATACCGCCGAATTTAAATATGGAGAAAGTTCAAAGGAATTTTTTTCTGAATTTCAGAATATTGTAGGAACTACTTGTAATTTCATTTTAAATGCTGGCAATTTTAATTTAGTTGCGCTTACAACGCATGCTATATGTTGCATGAACCTCGGATAAGTTCCATGCCCCCGCATATATAAAAGGATTTTTTTTCTGGATTTCGCCATATTAGGAACTACTTGTAATTTGATTTTAAATACTGGCAATTTTCATTTAGTTGTGCTTAGGCGCATGCGTTACAGTGTGCCTCAAGTAACTCTCTGACTTCAAACATATAAGTACACTTAAAACTCTTTACTGTTCGCTGGTTCGCCCTCACCTTGAATATGCTAGTGTCATTTGGTCTCCTTTCTACGCTGTCCACATTTGTCACATCGAATCCGTACAACATCGTTTCCTAAGAGGAATTGCTTGGAGGTTGGGCCTTGAAAGAGGCAAGTACTCGTATGATGATATTGAACACATTTTAAACATGTCTTCTTTAGAAAAACGTAGAAAGGACTCTGATCTAATTTGCATATTTAAAATTATCAACAGTATTACTGATACACCTGCTTTGTTACAACTCATCCAGTTCAACATCCCTTCCCGTAGGCTTCGAAATAATGAATTGCTGTTCCTCAATCAACATTCTACTAATTACGGATACCATTCTCCCTTATCCAGAATGTCGAGACTTGTCAACGCAAATCAAAGCATTGATTTTTTTTGTGTAAAACTAAATGACTTTCGGCAGTCGATATGCAATATTTAAATGCTTCTTCATGCTTTGACTTGTAGTGTCTCTATATGTACTTTTTATATTTTATATTGTCATTGCTATTAATTTTTTATGTGCTCTCCCTTCACTGTCATCTCTGTTTTTTTATTTGTGTTATTATTATGTTTTTAATGGACTGCTGTCTGTAAATTAATAGATAAATAAATAAATATGGCGCATGAACCTCGGATGGGTTACATGCATCCGCAAATAGAGGAATTTTTTTCTGGGTTTCAACGTATTATAGGAACTACTTGTAATTTAACTTTAAATACTGGTAATTTTCATTTAGTTGGGCATACAACGCATATGTTACACTGTGGCAACTAAATTGCCAGAAATTTGCCAGCATCTAAAATCAAATTACGAGTAGTTCCTGCAATGTTTATGCATTTAGTTTGGTGCGGAGTCTGGTGGTTGGATTACTAGCATACGGCTTGCTTCTTATAATGCCATTGAACATGAGGGAGAATCTGACTATCCAGATCTGCTCACTAAAAGCTATTTCAAGTTAAATTTCAATTCGGAATGGTGATTCTGAACTACTCTACAGTTACTAATTTTATTTATATTTAATTTTTAATTTTTAACTTTATGAGTAAAACCTCAAATGTAATATTTAAATAAATGAAGACAATATAAGCGAAACTCAGTTGAAAATCTGGAAACAGAAAAATCAGAAAAACATATTGACACCTCTGGGACTCGAACCCAGGACCTCTTCTTAGTGGTTAGCGTATATGTTTTTAAATATGTTTTTCTGATTTTTCTGTTTCCAGATTTTCGATTGAGTTTCGCTTATATTGTCTTCATTTATTTATTTATATTTATTTATTTTGTTTGTATTTTTTTTAGATATTCCTTCTCAACGAACTTAGATAATTTATCATTATTATTATAAATAATATAGAAATTATATGTTATTTTTTTGTCATAGTCATTCCATTTATTATGTATTTGAATTACTTTAAGATATTTTATTATTATATTTAAGTGTGATATTTTATTTCTTGTCAAAATCAAACAAAAACCTTCTTTTTTAATATTAACTTCACACAGGTCATCTTAAGGGATGCTGTGTGGATGATCTTTTTAATGAGATGATACACATAGGCCAGCAAATCGTTCCAAAGCCGATTTGTTGAACCCAAGAACGAATCGTAGAAACCACCCGTTTTCATGTGAGAAATGTTAACAGCGTATTTTTTGTCTTTGTTTATGACTAATGAGCTAGTTCCTTGAGCATTTTACATTGAAATACCTGTAAAAAAAGCACAGCATTTCCACCTCTTTCAGATTGCAATCTGTGTGTTAAGAAAGAGAATCTACCAAACAGACCGTCTGTTTTAGCTCAGAATCAGGTACTTTTTTCAAGTATTTTAAGGCCTCAGATTAGAGGTGGCTGCCAAATTCAACAGTGCGATTTGTACAGGGTCAGCAGTTGTGTACTATTAAAGTATTTGTGAGCCCTGTGCAGTAGCTTGTGTCGCTCTCTATAGAGAGAAAAAAAATTGTCATATTTTTAAACGCCTGGGCTCTCGTATAAACTGTAGCTATTCGAAAACGTAAAAATAAATGAAATTGGTTTTCACTATTCGCTCGCTAAAATGGCTGGAAGTTTTGATAAAAAATTGATTTCGTGGTTAGGGAAAAAAATCAAACAGGGTCCATACTTTATATTTTGTAGCAAACTTAATTTTTATTCCATAACTGCAGTACAAAGAACGCAAAAAAAATGTTTCAAAAATTTGTGAAGTGTTTGTTTTAAAATATAAAAAAGAAAAAAAATAATATCTCTTCTGGATAAAATCATCTTGTAGACTTACTTGTATTCATAAATTCGATTTATTTTAAACATTTTTATCAGCTAATCGCGGTTTTTAATAATAAACGAACATTAAAAGATAATTTTTTGTAAAAAAATATTAATTACATACCATAATTTTTCCAATGCATTTTAGCGAGCTAATAACCATCATCATCATCATCTTCTCCCCCTTATCCTATTCGGGTCGGGGACCCACTGCATCGACAAGGCTCCTCCATACGTCCCTGTCTTTTGCTGCTTGTTCGTCCTCCGTCCATGGTAGTCCCATCCTCTTCTCACACAGTTTCTGGAGTTGCCTCGCCCAACTGTGTCTGGGGCGGCCCACTGGCCGTCTACCCTCTGGAATCGCACTCAGTACTTTCCTCGGAATTCGTTCATCAGACATTCTTAGTACACGCCCAAGCCACCTCAGTTGCGATTTTTCTATAAAGAATAGCAGTGGTTCGATGTTTAGATCGTCTCGGATCGTTGAGGTTCTTATATGATCCCATTTCGTAACCCCTGCCACTCCTCTCAAGTACCTCATTTTGGCCCCTTGGACTCTAGAGCGTGTTCTTTCATTTAGCATCTATATCTAGTGGCTGTAAGTGAGCGTCGAGCGGTATACAGTTTTGAACAATGCCATCTTTGTCTTGATACCGAACTCGGCTTTCCTTATCACTGAGCTGTAGAGAGGACGCAATACACCGCTTGCCGCACTAATTCTTCGATCAATTTTTCCATCATGCCATCCATCGCTGAGAATTCAACCCCGAGGTATTTGAATCTGTCCACCTGTTTCAGCTGAGTCTCATTGCAAGTATGTTGCACTGAGTTTGGTCCCTTCCTATAACCATCACCTCTGTTTTTGAGGTGCTCATCTTCATTCCCGCCGCCTCCATTCGAAACGGTTGATCCACTCTTGTAGTCCCTCCTGTGTCGCTAATCTGGCGATGATAATAACCAAGCTAATACCATTTAAAAAAAAAAAATTAATTGCAGTTCACATTTTCTTCGTAAGACGCAACTTTTGAGATATCAGGCGTTTATGAATTCAAAAGTTGAAATAATTGACACACCCTACTGTACAGTACTCTCAGCTAATGATCATATAAAAATCAAACATTATATTTGACTGATTTAGTTAATCCTTGAATTACCCGGTGACTTCATACATACACAATTTACCTGGTGGAGTCCCCAGGACTCCCGGAAATAAAATCGTAAATTTAACATGAAATAAACACATTTTAAATGAAATGCTAGTTATATTTATTTATTATACACTAGCAGACCCGGAAACGCGTTTCTGTAGCTAACGGAACCTTTATAACCAACGCCATTTGTTAAATCAATTCCACACCATTTGTCAGCCTGCTGCCGCTTGGCCAGATATATTATGTACTTCAACCAATTTACACAAAACCTTGACAAATTATATACCTAAAAACCTTCCGCATGAAACACTCTATCTATTGGTGAAAACTGCATGAAAATCCGTTTCGCAGTTTAAAAGATCTGAGCGCGTATACGGTGTGAGCGACTTCATTTTATATTTAGTAAAGATAAAGATAAAGATTTGGTTTTACAATGAGATAGGTTTTTACTTAAAATTATAGAATCACAGCCTTCTATTAATAAACATCTAGAATATGGCACTTTTTGTAACAAAATTACGAGACCTGACATAAATTTCAAAACAAAATAATTTTTAAAGAAATATAACAAAAACATAATCAATTCTTATAAAAAGCAAAAAAATAACATTGTTAAAAAAAAAAAAAAAAACGCTAGTAGAGTTCCACGGATTCCACTAGCGTGATTACTTACTAATCGGTGCCGCGCGCATCGATGTCCCCTCTCCCCCGCGTTTGGCGCATCACTGCGTGAAGGTACTGGAATGCACAATTTGTAATTCCAAAAACAATAGGTTTTATGAGCGCTGAAAGTTTTCAATGGAATCCCAGGGACCTACCCGGTAAATTAAGGGTTAAAAAACTTTATTTTGTCAGTACTGTGATTGCAAAAGGTTATGTTATCTGTCATTGACTCAATTTCTTTTATTGAAAGACATTGAAACTACATGGTTTACAGCTCGTTTCCCTTGTTTCTATTACTATAAAAGCAATATGCCCAACAAGCCTTCCATTGATGTACTTTAAATATTGGTTTGTTTAGGTTAAAGTAGTATTTAAGGTGTATTTTGGCTTGCAGTGTCGTATTTAAGGTGTGTTTTGTGTTAGTGAGGAACTATTTTGTTATTATTGTGTGTACGAATATTTCCTAAATAACTATTGCAGACTTTTGTAATGATTTTAATAAAAAGCAATATTTTTATTGATTTATTTTTTAAAGTTTTTATACCTCACAAGTGTCCCAACTGCTCCCGTCTGAAGCTATTGAGACTATGGCAACCCCAATTGGGATATGTTGTGAGGCTGAAGGTAAGTGGAGAGGGAAAGGAGATGGGGAAGTGTCCCCACTGCTCCCGTCTGAAGCTAGTGAGACTATGGAAACCCCAATTGGGGTGTGTTGTGAGGCTGAAGGTAAGTGGAGAGTGTAAAGAGATGGGGGAAGTGTCCCAACTGCTCCCGTCTGAAGCTAGTGAGACTATGGAAACCCCAATTGGGGTATGTAGTGAGGCTGAAGGTAAGTGGAGAGGGGAAGAAGATGGGGGAAGTGTCCCTACTGCTCCCGTCTGAAGCTAGTGAGACTATGGCAACCCCAATTGGGATATGTTGTGAGGCTGAAGGTAAGTGGAGAGGGAAAGGAGATGGGGAAGTGTCCCAACTGCTCCCGTCTGAAGCTAGTGAGACTATGGCAACCCCAATTGGGATATGTTGTGAGGCTTAAGTTAAGTGTAGAGTAAGGTGGTCCAGGCCTATATATATATTTTTTTTTTCAAATATAGATGTAGCCACCCATTTTATTTGTTACACCTATCATTCCTATTATGTGTAAAAAATTTCAGCCCCCTATCTTATATACAAGGGGGTGCTCATCGAATTAGAAGTTTCTGACAAAAGTTCTTGATTTTAATTAAAACACGTAATATAAGGTTTATTAATATTACAAGTATTTTAGTCAAATAAGTATAAAACGTATTTAAATTTGAACAAAATTTGGTAACAAAGCAATAATTAACATAATATTAGTCGCAATCTTTCAAAACTATATTTGTTAACTCCATTTTGAATGTTTCAGTAGAAACGATTTTTCTGTTTTGTTCAACGATGTGAAGTAAAAATTGCTTTTCTTCCTCATTCTTAGTGAGTATCGTGTTGTAATCTTCAAATAGTTTAACACCTCTCTCCGCTGTATCATCAACAACACGCAGATTTTTGACTCAGCTTTTGCCTTGAAGGTAATCAACATTGTTATTCCAAGTCTTAGGAGGTAATTACAAGAAAGAGTCCTTCATATCAAGAACTAGAGCGTTTTCAACGTTCTTTGTGTTGCAAAGGCTTCTAATGTAACCTCTGAGGCAAGCTTAGCAGAATCACCTCGTACTGAACAATTACCACCATCAGAATTTAATTTTTGAACAATGGCCTGTTTCTCAGCATCAGACAGCTTCTCAGAAAACAAGGTAAATGAGACTAGTTCTTCTGACAAATACCATAAGTGACGCTCTAAGACACCCCTAGCTGCTATACTGATTTCGGAATCAATGGCTTCGTACAATTTTAAGCTATTCCAAAGTATTAAGTCATTTACTGGTGCATCTGCTGCCAAAGACACTTCGATTCAAACTTTGGTGTAGATGATAACTAACAAATCGAACAATTAGTTTTTCTTATCTCTTGATTAGTTTAAATCTTATTACGATCAAGCGCACTGGTAGTGTATTGTGTAAATATGTCACTTCTAGACAGCTCAACGCACTACAAACTCATCTTTGGACTTATCCTCTAATATGCTAGCATTACTAGAAGTGCTACTGAAGCTGCACTCAAGTTCTAACTCTTGTCTCGACACCACCGAAGATGAAACATTACTTTCAGCAGCCATTTCTTTGAATTCTTCAGATCTTTGTTTCCCTTTTAGAGAACTTTCTTTGACCTTTTCTAGTTTCTTGTCGATTGAGGTCATAATCATCTTACGTTCTCATCTTTGATCGACGAGAAACGCTCTGTCTTCCGTAATTTTTATCAAATTCAAAGCGCTTGCATGGGCAATATCAAAAAGTTTGTCTAGTTCTTTTTTAAACAAATACTATCCTTTTTTTGTGCTTCAGAATTTCTTCCTCTATTTTTATTCAATAGCAGCCAGTTCTTAAGAAACTTTTTAATCAGTTTTTCAATGCAGTGATTTTGTTGTCTGGTCGGAATACTAGACTTACTCCATACTTTTATAAGTTATTGAATAAGTACATGCGCGGAATCTTTCACATTTTTGGAATCATTTAATATGTAGTGATAACGGAGTAAAACTTGCCAAAGAGTAGGATGTTGGTTAAGCCTCATCAATGGCTCAATATCTCGAACCCCAAGTAGAAAAATTTCGTATTTTTTTTCGAGTACCTAGATGAACACATTTGACTACACTGATTCACTTCACAGTCTACTAAATAAGTATCAAATACTGTTAAAATTTGTCTATAAAACTCTTCAGTAGTTTATTTTAATGTTTATTCAATAGTTTAACACACGAAATTGGCCTGAAGCGAAAAGTTAAAATTAAGCATTTTACACAAAAAATTCAAAAACAACACTCGATTGAGCACCCCTTTCTACTTGAGCTATCTCGCTGAAATTTTACCATGTTATTTCTATGAATACGTGTAACAAATTCACGGGGTGGCCAAATGAAAAATAAAAAAAATAAAATTTTTGGATCACCTTAGTGCAGAGGGAAAGGAGGTTGGGAAAGTGTCCCAACTGCTCCCGTCTGAAGCTAGTGAGACTATGGCAACCCCAAAATTGGGGTATGTTGTGAGGCTGAAGGTAAGTGGGGAGGGAAAGGAGATGGGGGAAGGTGGGGAAGTACCTGGTTATTCAGATCCAGTCACCAAATTTTGAGTGGTGGTCTTACATCAGGTGATGCTAAGAGTATTTTATATTATTTTGTAATATACCTTATATTATTTTGAACCTGCAACCTTCGGATCGGTGTTCGAGAGCCTTACCCCTGGACCGCGGAGGCTGTCGACTTATTTATTCATTCAAATCAAAAGTTACATTGTTTATAATAATATATTATTCCCAATGACGTAAATTTTTATTTTTTTTTTAACACAAGAGACCCTGAGGTAAAATATTTTTCTAAGGCCTATATCATCTTTGGAGATGCTGTGTGGAGGCTCTTTTTAAAGAAAGGAAGGAGAAGAATTTCTGGGAAGGAAATGAGGGGTGGGTGAATGAATGAACAGGCACATCAATCCATCCCTCCCACTGCAATGCAAAGCCATCGGTAGAGAGAGTCCGGTTGGACGCATCAAAGGGTCTCCTCCAGATCATTGTTTGCAAATTCTACGCTCACAGTGTCTCCCTCACTCGCTCGCTCTATTACGAAAACTAAATGTGGGGAAAAGAAACCTGTTTTTAACATTCTCCTGTAAAACATAATTTCTCTCAGAGCCTTTTTTGGGATGGGAATGCTGTGTGGACGGTTTTTTTGTCATCATGCAAGTTTCCTAGAGCATCTTACATTGTAATACGGGTAGAACTACACACTTCGCCCGCCGACTGTCTTCGCTCGTCATATGCGGTAAGTCAGTAAACCATCAGAAACCATCGCGGGCATGCACAAATAAAATCCTCAAAATTTCATTACAATCGGATGAATGGTTTAGAAACGCATAATTTCATGATGCCAGAACTCACTATTATAATATATAGAAACTATCGTGTGCATGCGCACATCAAATCCCCAAAGTTTCATTGTAATCGGATGAACGGTTTAGCAATGCATAGACATCTCACGTACTCAAGCAAGCATATTATGATTTTTATATATATAGATTCAACGTTTTTGATATGTTATAATAATTCAACGCATACTTTAAAAAAAGTGAATTAAAAAAAAGAGTCCCAACTGCTCCCAGCTATCAGGGCCAGTGTGACTGGCATCCTCAATCAGATATGTTGCGAGGATAAAGGGAAATGGAATGGGGAATGAGATGTCGAAAAATACCTAACTATTCAGATCTAGTTACCAGACATGATTAACCCTTAGCAACACTCCCTAAGTCCAGCCTACAGAAATTCACTTGTGGGGGACGTAGGTCCCCCATAAATTTATGCTTCATAAAATAGAAATAAGCACTTTTTGGGTTTTATTTATTTAAAATTAATGAAAGAGATATAATAAATGCAAGAAGACTAGTTGTTTTACATTTTTACACAAACATGTGACATTTATAGAAATTTCAAGCGGAGTAATTTCATTTTTCAATCGAGCAGGATCTCTTAGACCAGGGTCTCCATTCCCGAGCAACGATCAATCGTTACTCGTTATGCGCCTCCCAGCGACCAAAAATTACTCGTCGTCGCGACCAACTTTGTCGAATCCTTCAATTTTACGTATTCTTGAACGTCGAACGATCGAAGAGATGATTATATTGGCAGCCCTGTGAATATTGTCTATGTTTTTGAGATTTCTATGGTGTGAATGTCAAACCATATGTCAAACAGTTGATATTAGTCTGGATTAGTTTAGTTATTATTTATGAGTTGATATGCTGATAATATTTGGCATGGCTGCAGGATACAAATGATTGGTTTATTTATGCATTACAAACAGCCAAAAGCAATTTCTAATAATCGAATTAGTAAGTTCGGAAAGTTTTTATCGTCACCCATCTTCGGCGAATCTCGACGGAATTCAAACACTGGAGAAAGGTTAGTATTTATTAATGTCCATAATTTGTGTGTAAAGTACATTTAAAATGTCTACTTGTTATCCTAACGCTTCGTTCGGATGAAGCTCCGCCTTTGACGAATTTCTATTCAACAAACCGAACAAGATGCTCACTAAGAATGAAGTCAACTACATCTCTTTGAAGTTATTAAAAGCTATGAAACAAATCATTTTGAAATAGCCCTTAACCTATTTTTTTATATTTTTGTATCATCACTAATGACTTCATCGCTCACATGGTGTTCATTCTAAGTCTTAATTTGTATGTTACAGGTTTGCAGGATACAAATGATTGGTTTATTTATGCATTACAAACAGTTGCTTACGTAAGTTCGGATATGGATTTAATGAGAGGAAAGTTTTTGTCTTCACTCACCTTCGGCGAATCTCGACGGAATTTAAACACTGGAGAAAGGTCAGTATTTATTCATGTCCATTAATTTGTGTGTAAAGTACATTTAAAATGTCTACTTATTATCCTAACGCTTCGTTCAGATGAAGCTCCGCCTATCCCGAATTTCTATTCAACAAAACGAACAAGATGCTCACTCAGAATGAAGTCAACTACATCTCTTTAAGAAGTCATTAAAAGCTATGAAACAAATTTTTTTGAAATAGCCCTTAACCTATTTTTTATATTTTTCTATCATCACTTATGACTTCATCGCTCGCATGATCGTTTTAAGTCTTAATTTGTATGTTAAATGTCACAATATTGAAAAGAATTATAATGGGGCTACGTTACTTCAAAGCCAATTGTTTAAAAATTCAAGTAAAATTGTGTGATCTTGACGTTGTCCTTCTTTTTGAATACTCTAAGATATAAGAAAGTCTCTTTCCACTAATATTTAGTGTAAATAATTAAAATAATTCAAAAATATTTTCAGGCACGGCAAGATTTACGCTCAAAGGCCAAAATAAAGAATGCCTTCTCGAGGCGGCTTGCGGCCGAGACTAGAGGCAGACCACCGCCACCGCCGCGCGGTGCCAGCAGCAGATGTGATGGGCTGATACTACAAGCAGTCAACCCATTGTGATTACAGTGTGGGCTGTACGGAGATCAACTTGGACTTTTCCTTTCTCGGAAGACCCCAGCCTGTTGCTGGCTGCAGCAGCTGACAGTCTGCCGAGGCGCCCTGGAGGTGCTCTTGAAGGCCACACCTCCCCTTGTGGAACCCCCTACCATTGATTACACTGCCGATTTTTTCATTCCCAGCCCTGCTAAGCTTAGTCAATAGTCCGGAATCCGGAGCGCGAACCTTATGATGTTTATAAACAAAACATGATATTAACGCTATCTTTGCGTGTACGATGACATTTCTTTTGTGCTTTGAACGCAGGTAATTTGTGATTATTAAAAAAAACTTATAATTTCGGTTGATTATTTTGAAACTAATAACTTTTGTTGAATATTTTTTTATTAATAAAACTGCGATTAAAGGTATTTACGCATTTATTTTAATTTGATAAATTTGGAGAAAAATTTAAATAAATTCTAGAAAAATTGATTATATATAAATCGATTTTTAATGCTAAGAAAAATAAACGATTATTTAATAATCGATTATTTATATATTTTTTATTTTATTTATTTATTTATTCCATTTTTACAATTTTACAAAGTTAGGTATAAGTACAATTATTTTTTTAATTATGTACATGTAATGCAAATATTTTTTAATGGTGGTAATAATACCTCTCTAATTGAGAATTTCTCGTGTTTAGGGAGGGAGTACTAACACAGTTGATATTTTGATACATGTTTAATTGATGCTACCATGAGCGTATTTATGAAAAAATAAAATAAAAACAACATGTATGTAAAATTATATACCTGTGCACTATTTTAGGAAGAAAGTTTTTTTTTTTTTAAATTATAAAATATAAAACCTGTGTACACATTGAAAATGTAAGCGGGCGTAATATAACACAAACATGAAATTACTTAGTGGTGAAATGTATTTTAATTTTTTTCTTAAAAATTTTATAATTTTTTTCGGATTGAATATCTTTAGGGAGTTCGTTAAAGCATTTTAAGGCTGAGTATGTGTAATGGTGTTGGGCCGTTGTAGTATTAAGTTCAGGGATTATTATTTGTCCTGTTGTTCTCGGCCTGGTGCTAAATGAATTTATTTTTAGTTTGTCTTAAAAGTATATAAAAGTCACATCTCTAGCTCGAACTTGAGACCGCGATGGCGTTGTTTTTCCCCATTTGTACCTGATTTTATTTATTGTTTGAAACATTTACAGTGTTAAAAATTATTACAGTAATAAAATTACAGTTGGGACGTACATAGATATTAACACCCTAATTAAAAATGTTTACAGCATGCTTAGCATGAGCATGAGCATGCATTTTGACATGAAATGCGTTAGAGATACTGCCACTAAGATTTGCATTATCCAGGCTATTATTTGTCCGAGTCACCAATGCATAAAAATGTAATAAATTTTTTTTTCTTACGTAACTACACTCGTGGCGTATCTAGGTACCAGGTCCCAAGTCCTAGGTCCTAGGTCCCAGGTCTCCCGGGCGATATTCTTAGTATCGTCCTTTTGGGCGATACTAAAAATACACAAAGTCGCAAGCGTTAAAGTCTTAAAAATGTGACAACCTGCTTGATGGGGGATTCTACTCCCCCGCGAGTAGTGTTAAGGGTTAAAGCCGTTAAAAGCAATAACATTTCAGTTATTTGTGATACTTTAGCAGGGATATATTGTGAGTATTTACCAATTGAAATAATGAACCAGTATGATGTATTTAAACACATATTATTTCTTAAAAAATACGCCCATTTTTTCGATTTTTAGCATTTTTGAAAATGTTTGCCGCCCAAAGATTTTTTTAGACTAATTAAATATTTTTCCATTGTCAAAAATCCAGGGTTCTTCAAACTGAAACATTGAAGAAAAAACATTAATAGTAGAAGACAGTAAATATTTATTAAAAATATACATATTTAAATAGAAATACATACCTACATATATATTTTATAGTCCGGTCAAAATAGACATTCACCCTTGCATAAATTCTCTAGAAGTTTCATAAATTTCTCATAAATTCTCAATTTAAAACTTTTTTCTCCGGTTGCTCGAGATTTTTTGGTGATCACTTTGAATATTTTCCGCCCACATTAAAAAAATCATTCATCCGAATTTTAATACGGAGAGAGACAAACTGATTATAGTTCTACGAGTATATAGCCAATGAATTAATCTATCTTTGGTCGATTATCACATATTTGTAGGATTTATAAAAAAATATTATAAAATCGTTAACTTCTACTTAATTATTTACAAATAAGGGAAAATTTGCCAAAATTGGCAGCAAAGCAATCGGAGATATTTTAAATAGTGCCATATTGTGGCAAAAAGCGCTCCAGTGGTTATAAACGTATTTGAAATTTTACTCACGAGCAACTGGAAAGTAGCAGGAGCATTCTCGATCAAAACAAGTGCCCGATGAGTACGCAGCGGCTATGCACATCTCATTGCAATCGTTACAATCTATGGAAAAAAGCCGAATTATAACAAAAATAATTATATAGGTACCCTGTATACATGGAGTCTGGAAACTCGTGGCACAAGCGGAAAACTGATAAATTAACAGAATTCTTTATGGCGTCCATCGTGCGTTACCGGCTGTCAAATTTCTGTGGCTTGTATTTGCTTGTCATGGATTAAATCGATTAATTATCCATTTAGGAACACCAATTACGATTTATTAGTTATTAAAACTACTTACATTTAAGCCTGATGGGTGTTCATAAATGACTATCTACTTGTCGTATTATTTTAAAACATGCCGTGAAGTTAACCACCCAAGACTACTCACACCACCAAGAAGATAATACACGTCCACTACAACCCGCCCTTCATCTTGCCTAAACTATGGATAATACCTGCATCCAGCTTAGGATCATTACTTCGATGAAATACAGAAATAACATAACAACGAGCCACAGTCAGTGTAAAATAATGATTGGAAGAAGAATAAATAATTAAACATAACAAACAAACCAGATGTACTTGCATACAGCACCCAGTTATCACGTACATTCAGGTGTCTACGTGCATCGGACCAACAGCCTCTTTATTTAGGAGGTTATCCACCACTTACCCGCCCTATATGTAACAGATGGTTGGTTACTCCTTCACGGCTCTCGCAAGGACTCTATTTTTTTTTTAAAGAACGAATCCACATTTAAGTTTAAACTAATCTAGGCCTCTAGTGTCCCTGCATACGGTGTTTGGAAGCAGTATGCAAGTGCTTACATAATATACAAAATGCAAATAATATAGATCAATAATAAAAAGTAATTAAAAAAAAGCAATGTCACATCCAGAACACCATTTTTGGGAGGCGGGAATGGGTACCGCCGCCCCGGGAACCTTTATTGGATAACCAACACCTCTGCCATAGGTCACCCCAAGTGGTTCGCTACGTTTGGTGATTTAGCAGGGGTGCCCCAGTTCATGGGGTGTGGTTTGTCTAGGTCTTGGAGGCGGATGACCAGGACATACTGAACCCCAGATTCCTACCCACCCCTTAAACCCTTTTCCTTCCCAGAACTCTCTTCTCCTTCCTTTCCTTAAAAAAACCCTCCACACAGCATCCTCAAAGATGACAAAGATGTAAAAAAAAAAAAAAAAACATCGCCTTAACTTTCCCGGCCGATCACACAGTTTTGATTATTTTTGCCCTTGGTAAGTTTGTGTGATGCAATTTCATCGACTGCTTCTGTGATTCAGGATCAAAAAAATGAATGCACATTTCGTCTCCGGTCACAATTTTTTCCACTTGTTCGCATTGGGCAAGTAGTTAGTCGAGTAACGAGTATACTCGCTAATTTAATGATCAAAATGCTACTACTAACTACTAAATAGGTATATGGTGTTAGGACACGTTTAGTTACTAAAATACTCGCTACTCGACTAAAATACTAGCCTGGTCTGTACGGTTCATAAGCGCTGCAAGTGTTGTGAGGCTATTGTTTTTCTTATTCTCTGGCCCGTTAACCTTCTTGGTAACCACCTTGCATAAACTTTTGTTGAATAATCAGCTGTCGAATAATCGCCATCACACTGCCTTTACTGAGGGATAGAATGCGACATCTGTAGTTATCTGGGGTCACCACGAATGATGTCATCAACTCGCTCAATGTTGCGTGCGGTCACTTTTTTGTCAACTAGCTTTTCGTCAACCAGCGGTGTTTGTCCTTCAGCTTCGTTTCAGTGACGAACCCATCGTCTAGCAGTGCTGACGTCCACTGTTGCATCATGGTATCTACACATTTTTCAATATTTAATGATTGCGAATGGGCGTTTCACCTTCTACAGTGAAGAAGCAATCACAGAGCGCTGTCTAATAGGAACATAATAGGAAAATCAGTACATTGGTTTAATTTCGAATTTGGGTAAGTGCGCCGGTAAAGGCCTTACCATTATTTTTGATCCAAATTTTTATGTTATCTTTGAAATTATTTTGCGAATCAAATTTTTTAATTCTATCTGAATGAATGTTGCAAAGTCTTGTTGCAAGGTATCTGTAGTTAAGTTGACCAAAAGTAGTACGCGTTATGGGAATTTGTAGTAAGTCTTTGTTATTGTTTCGAGTACAGCTAGTATTTAATCTTTTTTCATAGTATACTAATATTCATTATGTAGCAACCACGCATTGTTGCTACGTCACGCTTTGGATTGCACCCGAAACGTATCGATGTTTCCAGAAGCGGCGCCTGTGTTCAAATATATGCAAGCGAAATTACTAGAGCGCCCGCCAGCTGTCGAGCATGGACGGTACACGACTGAGCAGTAAGTACCTAGCGCATTGAAACAGAGTCGTGGACCTACCTACCTCTCACACATTCCAGAAAAGGTACGAACCATTGTACGCTTGAAATGCACAGTTCCAGCGCTTTTGAGCAACTCGCCGAGTGACGATTTACCACTAATACTCCACTCGTCTGGCCATATAAAAGGCGCCCAGCAACAACGAAAGTATCAGTATTCGTTCAACTTAGCAGTCGCCTCGTCTATCCGCAATCAACCTTGACCCAGTGTGTACTATTTAATATCGTAAAACTGTTACGCTGACCGTGTTTGTGTGCTTATGAATTATAATTATTGTGGGAACTCATTAAAGGTTTATTTTATCACGCAATCTCGTTTTTCTACATTCAACCACCAGTCTACACTCGAGTACCTACAATTATATAACACTAATACCTACCGTGTAAACAAAGAAACAATAAATAAATATTGGAGAAACCCTGCGCCTAAATAGGTAAATACCGCAACCACTGCAGCATGAAAGTAAAATTAACGTTGAATCGGCGAAATAAGGCGCAATCCTTTTATGTCATTTCCAGACTATACAAAGGCCACATCATCTTCTACAAATCAATCTATCTTGTTGATTAAACCAAGCAGTTGCTTGCGCTATTAGCCACTAACTTGATAATTCCCTTAGAAATTGTACTCGGTGTTTTGTACTTTTATATTAATCTTAATAATAATATATAAAACAAAGTCGGGTTAGTTACACTATTTATAACTCGTGAACGGCTGGGCTGATTTTGATGATCTTTGATTTGTTGGATTTGTCTCCGCCCCGGATAGGATAATAACTACTAAAAAAGCATCACAAAAGTTAACGACATAAATAGTTATAAAGAAAATTATTTTCCCCATACATTTTGTATGGAACGAATTCTCCTATTTTGAAAGAACTGCAGCAATATTGTGAGGGGTATAATATTGAACTGTGCATGAATTCCAAACATTCAAAAACGTAAAATGTCAATGCGTTGATTGTTGTGCATTTGTTTTTAATCATATAATGCTGCCCTTCTTTTTTACACACTCAATGTCAATAGTCGAAAATGAGACAAATGGTGAACGCATATCTGCACACCTCCAAAGGAAAAATACAATAATTATAATAAATATCTGAAATGAAACGCATTTTTTTACATAAGCTCCACACAGGAGGCCCTGAGGAAAATAATTTCTCTCAGGACCTATGTCATCTTAGGGGATGCTGTGTGGAGGATCTTTTTAAGGAATGGGGAGGAAAGAAAATTCTGGGAAGGAAAAAGGTATGAGGGGTGGGTAGGAATCTGGGGGTCAGTGTGTCTGGGAGTGATGGACGTATGAATCCATCCCTCCAACTGTGGTGCAAGGCAATGGGTCGAGAGACTCCGGCTGGAAAGGTCAAAAGGCCTCACTCAACCAGTCTCTCTCGATCCGGCCCGCCACGCAGCAGGTGGGCAGGCGCATCAACTGCCAAGACCCGGAGATAAGTCACCTCATGAACCCGGGCACCCCTGCTAAATCACCAAACGTAGCGAACCACTTGGGGTGATCTATGGTAGAGGTGTTGGTTATTCAATAAATGGTTCCCGGGGCGGAATAGAATTCCCGTAAGTAATTGTAAAAGTAAGAAAATCACAAAAATATAAATCCGTACACAACGCCATCTCTGATACTGACAAAAACAAAACACGGACAGTTGCGCATTGATAATTGCTTCATTGCGTAATTTTTAACTTAATAAAAAAAATGAATTCAATTCAACAGCTATTGATTCTGAGGCGGTACGAAGTTCGTCGGGTCAGCTAGTTAAATAATAAATGATAGTTATATCCACAAGAATATTTTTTTAATCGAACGAAGACGACAAAAGTCAACTCTGACGTTAGGGTAACTATTTTTAAGAGTTGGTGCCACACAAGCGCAGTACTTAGCTAGTTTAAGAAAATTGTCAAAATGTATGATACCGAATCACGCTTCAGGATTGGTATCAGCACTCTTGGTTGTACTTACCTGCCACAAAAAATTTAGTTATACAGCGACACGTGCCGTAGTGGCACATTCCTTCAGAGTAGGTGTAGCTGGGAAAACTTAGGCATTTTGTTTTGCAATCATGAGGGGTGCAGTTCGGTGAGGTGGTAGCTGAAACACACATGTTGTTTGATAAATACCACATTTAACAAGGGATGGATCTAACAGTCATTTCAGTAAATTCGTCGTCATCATTTCGTCGTCAGTATGTCAGTTAGGGACAACAGCTCTCTCACGAATAAAAAACTAACTCCGGTATTCCCCAGGGATCGAATCTAGGACCCCCACTCTTTCTTTCATAAATTAATGATGTAGGCATGACTTTTCAGAGCCATTAAAAGTCATATCAATTCCATTCTTTTGCAGAATGATCTTGATTCTCTTGTCAAATGGTCGGAATTTAATAACTTACCCTTCAGCATCCAGAAATACAGAGTCGTTACATTTACAAGATCCAAAGATACATTTTTATTTGCATACCGCATGGATGACGGCCGGCGTAGTGCAGCGGTAAGGCGCTTGACTAGCATTCCGAAGGTCGCGGGATCGAATCCCGGCGTGGCAAATAAATTTTATTTGATTAATTTGTGTATTTCACAATTTATTCATTAAAAAAAATATATCGTATATTTGCGGCATGTTCCAGAGGGGAAGATACTCTCAGTATCGCCCTGGTGTAAGACCACCATCCAGAATTGAAACGTTGCTTGAAATGGCTTTTGCCGTGTTTGGTGACCAGATCTGAATAGCCAGGTACTTCCCCAACTTCCTCTTATCCATCTCCTCCCCCTCCCCACTACCTTCAGCCTCACAACATATCCCAATTGGGGATGCCATAGTCCCACTGGCTCCAGACGGGAGCATTTGGGACTCTTGTGCGGTTTTCATGTAAAAAAAATTAAAAATATATTTACACGCAAAAACGAGATTCGCGACCTTGGCGTGATTTTCAAATCCAACATATCTGACATGGTCTCCCGCGCCAACAAAATGCTTGGATTTGTTCTTCGTAATGCGAGATCATTTACTAATGGAATTGAAAAACGGAGAACATATGAAGCACTTGTCCGCAGCATCCTGGAATATAGCTCCATTATTTGGGCCCCTTCTGAACAAAAGCATATCATAAAAATAGAGAAAGTGCAAAAATGGTTTCTGCGTTACCTGTATATGAGAGAATGTACATACTATCCACTCCTGTATCCATCATTGTTCTTAACAGGAATGCTCGATTTTAATACCCTAGAAGCCCACCGAAAAATTTTTTAGGCAAACATTTTTTTAAGTTAATATCCGGTAACATACTAAACATACTAAATCCGCCAATATTGAAAGAGATCAACTTATATGTCCCTAACGCTATACTCGTGGGAGATCCCACGCACTTTTTTATGCTCCGAAAGCGAGAACTTCTGCCTATCAGAATGCACAATTATGCAGGGCGACTCAACTGCTTAACGACTCTTCATTGAGAATCGACATCTTCAATGTCACCTACAGAGAATTCAGTAACTATCTCTTGACATATGTCACAACATAGTTAAACTGCCCCCCATGCACTTAAAAAAATTTGACACCTTTCCATATTTTTTTTGTGTATAACAGTTTAATGGAGAACCTAAATAAAAATGCTGACTTCTTTACCATGTGTATACTTATAAGCAATGAGCCTCCAGATGGTCTTGTATTTTTTGTGACACACATTATTTGGCAACGGAGGTCTGCCATTAGCGAGCAGTAAAGTTGCATGAACTCTCAAATAGTGACCGACGGCTAAAGCCGCATGAACTCTCTAATAGTGACCGACTGAAGGTTTGGTTTCGGTTTCGGTTTTGGCAAGTTTTGGCGTCAGTTTCGGTTTCGGTAGAAAATCTGTCGAACCTTCGGCCGCCCCGAAACTCTGCGTTCGTGTATTATCGCGCGTCGTTCGACTGATTTCGGGTGAGTCCGTGGTTCGTGTGTCATACGCCATCATCAGCTGAGTTCGCCGGTCGGTCCGGCGTGATTGTGTTGGGAGTTTATGTGTTAATTTTTATAATTTTGGTAGGTTTTATAGCAGTAATATCAAAAAATAAATTATCATTTTTCACAAACCTACTTCAATTATTGTCTTTTATTTCATTTAACACGTTTTTATTTACGCACCAGATTTAAATGTCCGGGTTTAATTTTCCCCACAGGAAAAACTAAACCCTTTCACACACTTCCCAAATGATCATCTGGTCAATCCACGTTATGCAATTGCACTATATGTATTAAAATTACAAAACAATACAAGAACAACATGTCAACCTACCAGAGACCAGATGGGAAAATAATTCACCGACTCCAGATATTTTCATATCAGAGGGTTCGGCTCTGTGGAATTCCTAATTGAACCTATAAATCCTACTGATCCCTCAATATAAATATTTAAAAAATCTTTTGTAATCCTACATGTATTTAAAATTACCGATTTTTGCATTTTTATGTATAAATTCTTTGACAAATCTAATACGCCTAAATTTTGAATCAGAGACCTAGGTATAATGCCAGTAGCCGAAATAACAAATGGTAATATTTTTATATTCCGAGAATGCCAAATTCTTTTAATCTCATTTCCTAAATCTGTGTATTTTCTAATTTTTTCAGAAACAGTTTTTTGAATATTACAGGAATTTGGAATAGCTACATCAATGATATAAGTTATTTTTTAAATTTTGTCATGTAAAACTATATCAGGTCTATTATGACTAATTGTTCTGTCTGTTAGTATAGTTTTATCATAATATATTTTATAAAATTCATTTTCTAAAAATGAATTTGGTTCATATTCATAATATGGTACTATATAACGGCAGTCAATCAAGTTATGTTTAATTACCAAACTTTGGTGGATTATTTTTAAAACCTGATTGTGCCTAAATGTATACTCGGACGGCGCTAATATAGAACATCCCGATATAATATGTTCTATAGTTTCCGGAAAAGCCAAACATTTTCTACATAAATCATCAATTTGATTTATATCTTTGATTATATGCTTCCTATAATTTTTAGTATTAATGACTCTATCTTGAATGGCAAGCATAAATCCTTCTATTTCTGCGCTCAACTCTCCAATACTCAACCATTTGTTTGACGAAAGTTTGTCAACATACGTTTGGTTGAGATAATTGAAGTGTTTTGCATGAATAATTTTATTTGACCAGGAATCTAATAATTCCTGGTTAGTATTTATAAGAATGTTGGCATTCTCGTCATATAAATTTAAAGGTGTAATGTTTCTATGTGCCTTACAAATTATTTTGTGCATTTCTGAGCTATTAGCTTTCCTATGGAAAAAATTTCTAAGCATTTCTACCTGATTGTGTTTCAAAGATGTTATTTTGACTACACCTCTACCTCCTAAATTTCTAGGTAAATTAATTCGTTCTATAGCTGAATTTGGATGATGGCAATTAAACTTTGTTAACGTAGTTCTAATTAATCGTTCTAAACTATCTAAATCTGTATTGGACCATTTAATTATGCCAAATGAGTAAGTTAATAAAGGTATTGCCCAAGTATTTATTGCTTTTACTAAATTTTTAGCAGATAGATTGCATTTTAAAATTTTTCTGATCCTAGTTTGAAATTTAATCCTAATATCATTTTTAATACTAGTGTGATCTAATCTATTCGATTGCGGGTATCCTAAATATTTATAAACCTCATCCCCTTTCATACTTTTAATTTTGAAATTTCTAAATATACCCTCGTCTCCATCTACAATTTTGCCTTTCTCTATATGGATCGTTTTACATTTATCTAAACCAAAAGTCATTTTAATATCACCTGAAAAAATTTTAACTACCTTAATCATTTTTTCTAATTTTGATTCAGAATTTGAAAATAATTTTATATCATCCATATATAATAGATGTGAAACTATACTACTCTCTCTTGTATTACCCTTAATTTTTATTCCAAACTTGCTTTTAATTAACATTTTAGACATAGGATTCAATGCTAAGCAAAACCAAAGAGGACTCAATGAGTCTCCTTGAAAAATCCCTCTTTTTATTGAAATGCCCGGTACTACTATTTTCTTACCTTTTAAATTTACTAGTAAATCTGTATTCCAAAAGGACATAATATTTTTCAAAAAGCTAATTATAATTGGGTTAACTTTATATATTTTTAATATTTTGATTAGCCACGAGTGCGGGACACTATCAAAAGCTTTTTGATAATCTATATAACAAGTATGTAAATTACGCTTTTGATTTTGAATTTGTTTTAAAATTACAGAATCAATAACTAATTGTTCTTTACATCCCATATGTTTTCTGCGACAACCTTTTTGTTGTTCAGATAAAATATTTTTTTCATCCAAATGAGTATATATTAAATCAGTATATATTAAATAAGAATATTGTAATTGTAATCGCAATTAAAATTAAAATACTTAATTAATGAGGTCCTTCCTGTATAATATGAGTGTTGATTATTGACAATTTTTTTTCCAAGAATTAGTTAACCTGTTTAGTTTATTTCTTTACGTTTTATAGCAGTAGTATTGAAAAATATATTTTTTTTCACGTACTTTAATTATTGTTTTTTATTTCATTTAACACGTGTTAACTGTCTGCATAAGTGTAAAAAATAAGCCCGATTTCAAAGTTTTTATTTTTATTAAATCGACAAATGTTACGAGGTAGGTACTGTTGAATTTAATATCTTATATTTTATTTTATTTTATTTTATTTTATTTTATTTTATTTTATTTTATTTGATTTGTAAGAAACAAACAGCTTATATACATACAATAGACATAAATATATACTCGTTAACTGCAGTGAAGCCAAAAGAGTTTCTTATGCTAATATTGTTTCTAGATGGAGTTTTAATTTATCTTAAGCTAAATTTAGACTTAGGAAGGGGAGAGGAAGGGGAGAGGAAGGGCAGAGGAGGGGGGGGGAGGGAGAATATAGGATAAGGATATGAGATGCTCTCGATACCTTGCACACCCCGTGTCAATCCAATATCGCACGCGTTACTTCTATTCGATACTTCTGAAGGTTTAATTTAAAAATGTCTACGTTGTGAAATAATTCGTTGTATTGAGCACATATTCGAGGAATCGGGGAATTTTTTCTAAAGTTTGTTCTACAAGTGGGCAAATAAAGTAAATTCGATTGTCGGGTAAATCTTGAAGGAATATGGAGTTTTATTAAATTGGTAAGCTCTGGTGAGTCCAGGCCATTGTTTAAAATTTTAAATAATCAAATTTGATCAAAAATTAATCGTCGTGTATGAAGGGAGTTGAAGTGATGAAATTTAATAGAATCGGTGTAATTTAGAAAGTGTAGGTTAAGTATATTATAATTTAAGTGTTTAAATTTTTTTTTTTTGAATTCTTTCGATCCTAACAATGTGGGCTTGGTAGAAAGGAGTCCAGATCGGTGTGCAGTGTTCTAAGTGTGGGCGGATATATGCGGTGTAGAGGGAATATAGAGTATTTTCGTTTCGAAAAGGTTTCGATATACGAATTATAAATCCCAGCATTTTGTTGGCTTAGTTGATGATATTATTAGTGTGTTGGATAAAGTTTAATTTAGAATCAAGCGTTACCCCAAGGTCCCTGATAGATTCAACTTCGTTGATAAGTATCCCGTTTAGTGTATAATCAAATGAAATTTTATTTTTATTACGTGTAAATGATATTTTATTACATTTTGAGATATTTATGACTAGTTTATTCAATTCACAGTAGACAAAAAGACGATTGAGGTCCTCTTGAAGTTTAAAGCAGTCGTCGATTGATTTGACAACTAGGTATATTTTTTTATCATCTGCGTATGCTAGATAATTAGAGTGTAAAAAACATTTGTGAATATCATAAATATACACATTAAAAATAATGGGCCTAGATGAGAACCTTGAGGTACGCCGGAGGACACGGAAAAGAAGTTGGACTTTGATCCCTCAACTGAGACGCATTGGAGTCTACTCGAAAGGTATGAAGTGAGCCATCGGAGTAAGTCACCATGAATGCCTAATTGATTTAATTTTTTAATTAAAATTAAATGGTTTACCTTATCGAAGGCCTTCGAGTAGTCAGTATAGATCACATCTATTTGGTTTCTGTTGTCCATATTACTCGATAAATAATCGGTAAAATTTACCAAATTTGTTAAAACCGATCTTTTTTGTAAAAATCCGTGCTGTTGATTTTGAATGTTGCGAACAATTGTAGTATAAATTTGATCGTAGATAATGCGCTCAAATAGTTTGCTAAATACGGTGAGTATTGATATTGGGCGGTAATTTTCAATGTTGCTTTTAGAACCTGTTTTATGAATAGGGATTATAATTGCTTCTTTAAATTTTGGGGGAAATTTTCCTTCTTTTAGTGATATTAAAAATATGTTAGTTAAAGGGTATGAGAGATTTTTGGCACATTTTGAGACAAAGTATGGTGAAATACCGTCACTGCCAGCACCCTTACTAACGTCTAAATTCTTCAGATATCCATTGATCATTGAAGTGTGTATTTGTACGTTTCCAATTGGGTTATGATTATTCACATAAGTATAACTATCGTTTGTGCTGGTATTATTCGTACCCATATCGCTTACGTAGGTGGACTGAAAGTGTTTAGAGAATAATTGACACACAGAGTCATATATATATTTTTTAAATTTTCTCGTATATCCAATAATATTATTGAATGATTAAGAGAATTAAAAATTAAAATGGACTCCCACAAATTAAATTTCGTACCAATAAATAGTCAATTTCTTCTTCAATGATATATTCCATTGATGGGTAAAATATTCAAGAGTAAATAAAAAAGTTTTTCCAATATAATTATGGAAAATCAATTTATTTGGAAGTTGGACTTACAGTAAGTTGACGTTGTCCATGGAATAGTGGGCGAAGGTGGTGATACTGTCGTGGGTGTTGGTGTTGGCGTTGTTGGCCCCGGACCTGTTAAAAATGATAAATTCTTCTAAATATTTCGGCATCCAATAGATCTAGCTGGAGCGCTTTTTGCCACAATATGGCAATATTTAAAACACCTCGGATTGCTTTGTTGCCAATTTTGGCAAATTTTCCCTAATTTATAAATAATGAAGCAGAAGTTTACGATTTTATAATATTTTTTTATAAATCTTACGAATATGTGATATTCGAAAAAAGATAGGTGTGTATAGAATGGGAATCACGAATATATTTGGTACACAAAGTCACTAAAATACACACAATAGATTTGTGAATTCCCCAAAAGTTCCTTTACCTCCAAAATGAAACCATATTCTATTGAAATTAGTATTTATTTTTTAATATTTAGTCATTTTCGGATTTGTTGACATCTTGGACCCAAGTCCAAAATCATCCGTTTTATTTTCTTTCGTTAGAAAATTCTAAAATAATTGCGTTGCAAGCAATAGTATTATTTTGTTTGGTTCTGGGCGAATGGAACTGACTACATTTGACATGAGAATGCTCATTAAAGAGCATGCGTGTTCAATTGTTGGCTTTGAGCGTGCTCATTCATGAGAAAGCTCAAACAATTTATGAGCTTATTAATTATTAACTTAGGTATTAACGAATTTAGAAAAAATAAAAACTCAAGGGTACATCTTCAATTACTTTTATTTTCAGAATGACAAT
Source organism: Limnephilus rhombicus (assembly GCA_929108145.2). Classification (NCBI taxonomy): domain Eukaryota; kingdom Metazoa; phylum Arthropoda; class Insecta; order Trichoptera; family Limnephilidae; genus Limnephilus; species Limnephilus rhombicus. The sequence goes on along the minus strand of OV815289.1, from coordinate 8,480,439 downwards.
CGAAGCGCAGGTTTGAAAGATGCAATAACAATAATAAAGTGTGTCCAAAATGAAATAACTAAACTGAGATCAAATGAAATGGATCATACAGTTTTAGAACAAGCAATAGGCCACTTGCATCAAATTAAAAAAAATTCCAGTTTAGGCAAATATTCTAAGACATTCTGTATTATTTTTTTTTAATCGTCTTTTTGAAACCCTGGGGATTTTTTGAAAATTTCAATCCGAAAAATCAGACCATTTTTTATAAACCGGAAGTCGGGACATAATTTTATAGGTGAGAAAAAACAATAATTACATAGCCGAAAATCATTTTTAAAAAAAGAACATTTTCCACACGAATGGCACAGGAGAATAACGAGACATACCAAAAATATTACATCTCATAAATATTTTTTTCCTTGATCCATCTTATTGATCAAAAATCATTATAATGTACAACGTCTATATTAATAAATCCAATGTAATATACTTGTACTTGTAAATTATAATAATAATACGAATATTATAAAATTTGATTTTGATAAAATCAGCACCATAACCATTATACCTCTAAAACACGTACCAACATCTAAAATGTACGGGATTCTCTTCATAACATCTGTCAAAAACTCGTATTAAATAATCGTGATGCTGAGTGCCATTGAAGTGTGAATTTTAGAAGAAGGCAATCTCTCACCTTATATTAATCGGAGTTTTTAAATAAATTTCATGCCAGAGGCCTGAGAGGTTAATAACGTAATATTGTGTACCAATTTGGAGGAATCATGTAGTACCCCTTCAGAGTGGCGTGATATTAAGTTAGTTACAACTTACAATAACAAGGTTCCGCTTCGGATGGGAGTTGGAAGGTACACGGCCCCTGAGAATAGTCACAAAACAACGCGCATGCTTGTTCACAAGAATAGTCAAAATCTGAAAAATAAAATGATTAACCTTTTGGATTAGTGTGTATTTGATAAAAGTCTCTACACACCATCCAATTTAAAGCTACTGCCTGCAGGGCTGCAAGCAGTGCTGCAGATTGGAGGTTGCCTACGGGAAAACTTTTCATAAGGAAGGACTAATGATGACTTTTAGGGGAAGGTGCGTAAAGCATTTTGATTACGGCTTTATATTGCATCAATTTGCTGTATCCCGTGAGATAATAAGTAAATAACGAATTTTTTAAACTGGCAACATTGTTTCTACAGACTGTTAATTTGACAGTTGACAGTTGATTTTTAGTCAGTGCGTTTTGCCATTTCACCAAAGTCTTACTAAAGTCAGAACAGCGCTTGCAAATTGTGGAAATTTTGAAAAATTGTGCAAATCACGGCGAGTGCCACCATCAATTTATTGCGGGAAACATTTGGTGCATAATTTCACGTAATGGACCTGAGAACTGGCCTCCACGATCGTGTGATCTCACACCATTAGATAACTTTCCTTGGGGGTACGTGAAGTCACTAGTCCATGCTGATAAACCAGAGACGTTGGACTATTCGGAAGTCAACATTTGCCGTGTTATTGCCGATATATGGCCCCAGTTGCTCGATAGCGCTTCATTCGAGCTAGCCGTGGCGCTCATATGCCCGAAATCAGATTTAAGAGGAATATAAACGCTAGAAATATTTCGAATCTCACGCCTTCAAAATTTAAAAATCAAAAGTAGTAAGCGAAAAAGTGGTTTTTATTTATTTTGTGCATAATTTTATAAGAACGAAAAAAGTTAGAACATGGAAAACCTCAAAAATAGTCTTAGCCATAAAGGGGTATTTAAAAAAAAAGTTTCTTGTATTACTTCACAGATAAGTCATAAAAAAACATTTTTTTGTGGTTTACGCTTATATTTTTTGTTACGTAAATAATAATTTTATTAATTCCAATACATAGAAAAGCTAGTAAAAGCTTCGATTTATTCGTAGCATATTTTTTGATGTTCTTACTGTAAGTCGATTCGTCGTACAGTACATGCCACTTTGACTCCTTAACACCGGATCGGCTAATTAAATAGATTTTCTGTTCAATTAGAGAATTAAAAATTAAAATGGAGTCCTACAAATTAAATTTGATAACAAAAAATAGTCATATTCTTCTTCAATGATATATTACATTGATGAGTAAAACATTAAAAAGTCATTTTGGTAATTTTTTGGGATTAGTGTCCATGGCTATTACGAATAATTTTTAGAAAAAAAACTTTAGATTCGCCTTAATCACTATAAAAGGAAACTTTTTGCATCACGGCTGGCGGAAAATAATGCATTTTAATTTTCAATTTCGTTAAATAAAATTTCACTTCGCGAACCGGTACTACGACAGCCCGCCCGCCATTTTGTCACTGTAAACCATTCAAATCCTGGGATGTTTTTTAAAATAAAGATAATATACACACGCCCGCTACACAAACCCTGCTTTGTCAGACGAACCATTCAAAAACGTAGGCTGTTTTTTAAAGTAAAGATAACATACACAATCCCGCTGGACAAACCCTGCTTGGTTTGTGTAGCGGGAAAAATGGCGGGCGGTAGTATCGGTTCGCGAAGTGAAATTTTATTTAACGACATTGAAAATTAAAATGCATTATTTTCCGCCGGTCGTGATGCACAAAGTTTCCTTTTATAGTGATTAAGGCGAATCTAAAGTTTTTTTCTAAAAATTATTCGTAATAGCCATGGACACTAATCCCAAAAATATACCGTCATTTTTTTCAAGTTTATCCAATAAAATTTATGTTATTTATAAATTCATTTGGAAGTTGGACTTACAGATAGTTGTCGATGTCGTAGTCGGTGGGAAAGGGGGCGAAGGTGGTGTTTCTGTCGTTGGTTTTGGTGTTGTCGAGTATGGTGACGGACCTGTTAAAAATGATAAATTCTTTTATGGTTCGGCATCCAACGGCTCTAGAATTGTAACCGATTTATATATCTGTTAGTTTATTAGCATACTATTTAGTTTGATTAGGTGAAAAACTTTTACAGTGGGTTACTAATACGCATTTGTGTAGTTGCAATTTCTTCTTCTTCTTTTGTGTGGTGGAGGGGGGGGGGGATGAGATGGAGACATCTAGGGTTTCAGGAGTCGCACTTTGATCTTATCTGTCCTCTTTAAGAATATATCATTCGGTTAACGAATAGTAACGGTGAACGGTGGTTTTACGTCCGGTGGTTAGACATCAAAAAAGGTGTTGAGCAAGACTGCGTAATGCCACCATGGTTATTCAATCGATATATGGATTTGTAAGAAAGAATTGAGAGAGGTGGGATTGGGCGCGCAATTGAGTAATCTGAAAGTATGTTGCCTGTTGTACACTGATGACGCGGTGCTGATTTCTAACAGCCTGGAAGATCTGCACTTCCCTGTATCGAGGATAAATGAAATATGTGATAAATGAGTTGCTGATTAATTTTTATGCATTAATTAATTTATTAATTATCAACGCCTTAACGGGCTTTTAAATATTTGGAGAAATCTCGGATCTGCAAGCCATTCTAGAGTTTTAGGAGTCGCCCTTTGGAATTGTCAATCCCAGCGGGAATGAATGAAGTGGGCATTTGTTGATCCCGTATTCGGTAATTTGCACCGCACCGCTGACATACAAGGCAGAGGCGAAAAAACATAATACGTACCTTATTTATCGCAACGGTGACCCGACATTTGATCCGGCGACATTTGGTCCGGCGACAGTTGGTCCGGTGACATTTGATCCGGCCGACATTTGATCCGGCCGACACTTGATCCGGCGGACAATTGATCCGGCGGACAGTTGATCTGGCGACAATTGGTCCGGCCTGATCCTTTAGAAGATTTTTTCTTCAATTAAGTATGTAAAGAGGATATACGGCCGTACAACCAAAGTCGATGTACTTATATCTGAAGGCATCTTGAGTGAAAATCCGCTGTAAAAATATTTTTACTAACAATAATTTCGACTCTCCGAAGAAGCATGCGGCAATACAAAATACGCCATACTTATACTTGCAGTCAGTTTAACAAAAAAACCGTAAAAGATTCCTACTTGCGTATAATTTTTTATCTGAAAATTACACTAGAGTCCCAACTGTCTCGAGCCAATGAGTGCCAATGGCATCCCCAATGTTGGTACGGTGTGATACTGAGGGTAGTGGGGAGGGGAAGGAGATGTGGAAAACGTACCTGGCTATTCAGATCTAGTCACGTCATTTCAAGTAATCCGATTAAACCCACAAACACTGTAAACCAGCGAACACTATACAACACTATAAGTATAATATATAAAAAAAGTTATAACAGATGATTTTTAAAAATTTTTCGCTGTTGTTCAGTGTATGTAGGTTTAATCTGATTACTTGAAATGGCTTTAGCCGTGTATGGTGACTAGATCTGAATAGCCAGAAAAATTGCGGTGCAAGGTGATGGGTCGAGAAAGTCTGGCTAGAGCGGTCCTGATTATGTCTGCCTTAAACAATTTTTCCCGATCCGGACCGCCACGCAGTAGGTGAGGAAAAGCATACGCCACCAAGGCCTGGACAAACATTTCTCCAAGAATCCGGGCAACCCTTATAATTCACCAAACGTAGCGAACCACTTGGGATGACCTATGGCAGGAATGTTGGTTAATAAAAATAAAAATATGAAAAAATTTATATCATATGATTTTTGTAATTTGTTCGCTGGTGTACAGTGTATGTAGGTTTAGTCGGATTACTTGAAATGACGTGAATATCTGAATAGCCAGGTATGTTTTCCACATCTCCTTCCCCTCCCCACTAAACTCAGTATCACACCATACCAAAATTGGAGATGCCATTGGCACTCACTGGCTCGAGACGGTTGAGAGCAGTTGGGACTCTAGTGTAATTTTCAGATAAAAAAGTTATACGCATGTAGGAATCTTTTACGGTTTTTTTGTTAAACTGACTGCAAGTATAAGTATGGCGTATTTTGTATTGCCGCATGCTTCTTCGGAGAGTCGAAATTATTGTTAATAAAAATATTTTTACAGCGGATTTTCACTCAAGATGCCTTCAGATATAAGTACATCGACTTAGGTTGTACGGCCGTATATCCTCTTTACATAATTAATTGAAGAAAAAATCTTCTAAAGGATCAGGCCGGACCAATTGTCGCTAGATTAACTGTCCGCCGGATCAACTGTCCGCCGGATCAAGTGTCGGCCGGATCAAATGTCGGCCGGATAAAATGTCACCGGACCAACTGTCGCCGGACCAAATGTCGCCGGATCAAATGTCTGGTCACCGTTGCATTAAATAAGGTACGTTTTATGTTTTTTCGCCTTTGCCTTGTATGTCAGCGGTGCGGTGCAAATTACCGAATACGGGATCAACAAATGCCCACTTCATTCATTCCCGTTGGGATTGACAATTCCAAAGGGCGACTCCTAAAACTCTAGAATGGCTTGCAGATCCGAGATTTCTCCAAATATTTAAAAGCCCGTTAAGGCGTTGATAATTAATAAATAAATTAATGCATACAAATTAATCAGCAACTCATTTCTTACATATTTCATTTATCCTCGATACAAGGAAGTGTAGATCTTCCAGGCTGTTAGAAATCAGCACCGCGTCATCAGTGTACAACAGGAAACATACTTTCAGATTACTCAATTGCGCGCCCAATCCCACCTCTCTCAATTCTTTCTTACAAATCCATGTATCGATTGAATAACCATAGTGGCATTACGCAGTCTTGCTCAACACCTTTTTTGATGTCTAACCACCGGAGCAGAGTCGAAATTATTGTTAGTAAAAATATTTTTACAGAGGATTTTCACTCAAGATGCCTTCAGATATAAGTACATCGACTTAGGTTGTACGGCCGTATATCCTCTTTACATACTTAATTGAAGAAAAAATCTTCTAAAGGATCAGGCCGGACCAATTGTCGCTAGATTAACTGTCCGCCGGATCAAGTGTCCGCCGGATCAAATGTCGGCCGGATCAAATGTCACCGGACCAACTGTCGCCGGACCAAATGGCGCCGGATCAACTGTCATGGAACCATCGCAACAATGCTCTATCTCTTTCTTACACACTCAATAAGAGTGAGATAAACGATGAACGCACATTCAAAGGAGAAATGCGATCAGTATCTTACATTTCCCTCACCCGTATTAAATTATTGTGATGCTGAGTGCCATTGCCGTCGCCGTGACGTTGCAGTGTGAATTTTAGAAGAAGGCAATCTCTCACCTTATATTTAGCAGTGTTTTAAAAAAACTTCATGCTAAAGGCTTGAGAGGTTAATAACAGAATAGTGTGTACGAATTCGGCGGAATCAGGTAGTTCCCCTTCAGAGTGGCGTGATAGTAAGTTAGTTACAACTTACAATAACAAATTTCCGCTTCGTGTGGGAGGTGGAAGGTACACGGCCCCTGAGAGTAGTCACAAAACATCTCGCAGGTTTGTTCACAAGAATAGTGAATATCTGGAAAATAAAATGATCGACGTGTTAGTATAGTTAATATTTACTAAAAGTCTCCTACACATAGGGTTGCCAGCTCCCGTTCTATGTATTAGAGGATTTGATACGATTAAATAAAGGAAATAGGATGAAAATAAAGGACATCAATATTTTTTTAATAAAATGCTGTTATGGTATCAGTAGCGACATTTATTAATAAAAAAACATTGTTAATATGTAGAGACACTGATTCATAGCTTTAATTTTTAAGAAATGTAGCATTAATTATTGAAAAAATAGCTTTTATAGCTATAATTTTGCGTTTTCATAGCGTTTATAGCTAAATAGGATAACGTCAAGGAATGGGAGTCGGCAAGAGGGGAAAAACAATTAAATTGGCAAAATCACTTGAAACATGTTTATTTTATTATTGGTTGAAACTCAACATGGCACATGTTTCTACAGTAGAGTGTGTCATGTTCGTTCTACGATCTGTCAATACAAAATTATAGCAACTAAAAAATCTTTCTGCGTCAACACTATTCACATGGGCCCACACAGTCATCAGATCTGCCTCAGCAAATTCGCTGTGAACAATTTTTACAGCTAAGAGTAGCTGAATTATGTCTACAGTGACTCCATCCCTCACTTGCTCTACAAGCTGTTGTAGGGGATGATACTCAACAGCCTAATAATTGGTTTTATGCGCGGGCAACTCGCCTGCGCGAATTCCGTTCCGGCAAAGCGAACGGAATTCATTCGTTTCTCGGCTACCTGACGCGCTAGCTTGTTTGCTCGAGTATCTTCCCTATAAACCTTCCAAGTTAATACTTGTAGTATTTCGTAATTTAAATAAATGTAACTTTAGTATTCAGAAACATTCCTTTCATTTTTGGTGTATTTGGTAACCCATGGAGTCAGATCAGAGAAGTGTGAAGTAAGTATAACCACGCGGATCGCTGAACGGAAATAGCAGATGACATTATTGGATCTACCCACATTCATCTCAACAAACCACCAAATAACCACCAAACTGGTGACCCCGACGTGATGGAAGAAATGGGAAACTCGCATACAGCAGCCGTCAGGAGTCGGGAAGCGAATCCTGAGAAATCACGCACCCGGTGAGTCGCATTTTTTTTTTTTTTTTTAATATTTAAAGCATTTCATAATTTAGCTTCAATTACGTTCAATGACCACCGGGGGACCTCAGTATTTTATAAATATAATGTGCTTCGTTTATGCTATCAAATAATGACAGTGATAAACGAGCATTTGGTTTAAAATGAGTTTTAACTTCTATTAAAGTTAACAACGTGCTTTGTTTTTCAGCTAACACATAATGTTTTTTTCATATACCCACAAATTTCAAGTTAATAATTCTAATTGTGAAATGTAAATTGAATTTATCGCGGATTGTGAAACCCGCCATTTTTATCACAAATTTATGAAGTAAACGGTATAAAACCGTTGCTAACCATTTTGTCTGATATCATCTAGCTGTCTCATGAATCCCTGTCAAAGATTATGTATATTTCCTTGTTTTGTGCATTAAAAAGGACTAAATTCGCTGGCCTTCCATTTCAGCTAGATTCACAAGGGCGAGCGGTTAAAGGCGGAGACACACATCACTGCTTGGAATCGTTCCGGATAAAGGCAGACACACACCGGCGAGTTTCGCGGACCAGTTTTGCCGAGAGAAAGGCAGAGAACCGATCTCACGAAAAAGATGACTCATCAGACACGTGAAAGTTTAAAAAAAAAGTTTTACATTAATCTAAATTTTTTTTTCCAGCATTTTAGAAAATTGTTACATTAATTGATGCGTATACAATATGTTACAACTTAAATGTGTTGCCTTTGAAAAATCTGCAGAGCTCATGTAATCTAATTGCATCTCGAAAACGTAACTACCTACCAATAAATTTATCATCATTTAATATATTTCAATAATATTATTAAAGTTTAGCACTTTTCATTTTGATGATATGTAATGTGTATTTCTTGGTAGAGCATCAGAATCTCCCTCAAGTTTGTGGGAAGGGAATTACAGTCTTTATCTTCGAGCATTTTTAGTTAAATAAAAGAAATAATTTAGCAGTACAATATCACCTATATTTTAAAGGTATGGTGTATACATGGGTGCCCTCCAAGGGGTCAAGAATTCCACATTTCCTAAAGAAATAATAAAATAACACATAAGCAAGAGAGCATACCTGTGGACCGTAATTTATCTAAATTATCCTGACTCTAACGCTGACGCGAATCACTGTTAATAAGCGACCAGGAGCACGCGGGGTCTCCATAGACAGGAACCGAGGAAGGCCCCAGGGCCTGGGGACTCCTCACCAGGGAACAGGAACCAGGAAAGGCCCCAGAGGATGGGGACTCCTCCACAGGGAACAGGAACCAGGAAAGGCTCAAAGTCTCGGTTGTGCGTACCGGTGAAATCTCGGTAGACGCCGTTTACCGCGCCCTTCATAGATCAGCGCCGGGCCTCCATCCGCCTCAAATATCGAGTTCCGCGAGGATAACCCCTCTCAAAGCCTTGGCCACGTTAATATCATGAACGCCAAACAAAGGATTACACCGATTATCCACACTCAAGTACGAGAGTGAAGGTGAGCACATTGACAATATGGCGACTCGCGACTTCACCATTTAAACTTTTAAAAATCCCGTTTCACTCACGGAAACAACACGGCTCGCGGTTATAAAATAATTCATGATTCTTTTTTTAAAATGGGTAAAACCCGTAAAGGTGAAACTATCACATATTTAACAAGCAACTTAAATAATTCGGCGACTTGTCGAATTGGCGTCGGCTCCCTAGACGACGAGAATTCAAAAAGTGCCTCCGGAAATAGATGGCGCTATTTGCTAGCGGTAAAGAACTCATCGTTACGGCGATCATGATAAAACGTGAGCGGCCAGGTGAGTTTAAGATTAACTAGGTCAAGACAATATTTATTTAATCAAAATAAATATTATCGTGACAGATAATATTAAATTTCATGAGTTTTGGAGATTTTTATACATATTTTTAGCCAAGTAATAAATTTTAATAATAGTATTACAATTTTAATCCTACGGATGATTTTGTCTTCTTACTTTCTTGCATCATCTAAAATAAAATATTAAAAATTTCGGTTATTTTTAAACTTTTAATACAATTTTTAACAGATTTCAAAAATTTTAACTTTTAAAATAAAAACATTATCAATTTGCAACAAACAATTTTAGAAATCATTTTTAAACTTATATGGGTATTAAATTAAAAAAATATTTTATACATTCACACTTCCTTTGAAATTTTGCCATATCTGCTGCGAATTGTTCTGACCAAATTGGGAGATGTTTACTATCGAAAAGGAAAATAAAGAAGAAAACTCCAACGAATCAAACTCAAGTAATCTCATCGTAACCAACGAAGGAAACGCCAGCAGTTCAAGCGTTTCTGATCCTCCCACAATCCCAAGCGGCAAACCCAGCAAAAACAACATGGAAGGAGACAGCAGACCAGCATCGGACGTACACCCAGTTTCAGTACGCTTACCGAGCTGTTGGAAGTCTAATATTGCTCTCTGGTTGGCCCAGGCCGAGGCACAGTTCGTGAATTCTCGGATAAAAGATGACTTCACCAAGTACAACATCGTAATTGCCGCTCTTGATCCTGACACCCTGCAGATAATAAGCGACATAATAATTAATCCACCAGCCCAAGAAAAATATGTACGCGTCAAGACAGCCCTCATCGAGCGTCTTCAAGACTCGGAGGAGAAGCGACTAACTCGACTTCTCACCGGCATCCAGTTGGAGGACCGAAAACCAACTGGTCTACTAAGGCACATGCAGGAGTTAGCGGGACCCGCTTTGGCAAAAAGCGCCATCGTCAGAACACTATGGTTGCAGAGACTCCCACAGCATGTCCAGGCGATACTGTCCGCACTGTCAGACAACGATCTCGAACAACTTGCTTCAGCGGCGGATAAAATTATTGATGTGTACCAGGCAACCGAATGTACCGCGGTTGACCGTAACAAGCGACTAAGCACATCGCGAGCCGAAGAACCTGAGAATTCCATACTTCTAGAACTTCAAAAACAAGTGCTCACACTTACAAGAGAAATAAAACAATTGAAGTTAGACCAAAACAACGCCAATCGACAATCCGATTATAAAGGACGAAATAGACAAAACTTTCGCCGAAATTCGCACGACCAGTCCCCATCTAGACAAAACCCCGCTAGAAGACCAAGGTCAGGGTCTCGTGGGAGATCTCCGAACAGGAACCCTGAGGGATATTGTAAATGGCATAACATTTATGGTGAAAAGGCATACAAGTGCTACCAACCGTGTTCTTTTCCAAAAAAACACCAGGGAAACGACAGAGGAAGACCACAGTAGAGACATGTGAGCTTCCTGCTAATACTTGTCGTCTCTTTCTATATGATCGCGAAACACGCCAGAAGTTCCTTGTGGACACGGGAGCTGACGTCTCCATAATCCCTAGAGATTTTAACCACAATAAAAAATGCATTACCTCGGATAGCTGCACACCAGCTTTGTACAGCGCCAGTGGTAATTGCATTAAAACATACGGCACAAGAATACTGGAACTCAACTTGGGTCTACGTAGGACAATGAAGTGGAAATTTATAGTGGCAGATGTATCAAGAGCTATTTTGGGAGCCGATTTTCTGCACAACTTCAACCTTACCGTAAATTTAAAAAAGGCAGCGATCACGGACTCGTCTACAGGATTACTGATTCGAGGCACGAAATACAAAGGAATCTCTTCAGGCATTTCAACAATATCTAACACCCTGAAGTATCGAGATATCCTCTGTAAATACCCAAGCTTGACGCGGCCTAACATGGAGACAACAGGAATTAAGCATACAGTGACCCATTGTATCGAAACTAAAGGCCCTCCTGTAACCGAACGTGCGCGCAGGTTAGCACCAGCACTTCTAGAAGCGGCCAAACGCGAATTTAAATTTATGATGGAACAGGGAATATGCCGACCTTCCAAGAGCAACTGGGCCAGTCCGTTGCATATGGTAAAAAAGCCTAACGGTGAGTGGCGTCCCTGTGGAGACTATAGGCGTTTAAACGCAAAGACCGTTCCGGACAAATATCCGATCCCTCAGCTCCACGACTTCACTCACAAACTGTCAACAGCAAAAGTATTCTCGACCATTGATTTAGCGCGGGCATATCACCAGATACCTGTAGAACCTGAAGACATACCGAAAACGGCTATCATCACACCGTTCGGATTGTACGAGTTTACCACCATGCAATTCGGGTTATCCAACGCGGCACAAAGTTTCCAACGCTTTATGCACGCCATCACCAGGGATCTGGATTTTTGTTTTGTATATCTTGATGACATACTAATTGCATCCTCAAGTGAAGAAGAACACCAAAGACACTTAGACATTTTATTCAAACGCCTAGCTGAAAATGGTCTTATCATTAACATCCAAAAATGTCAATTTGGTGCCTCTACCGTAAATTTTTTGGGGCATACAATTACACCAAAGGGGATGACCCCTATTAAAGAAAAAGTGAAAGCGATAACAGAATTTCCACTACCTAAAACCGCGAAAGGTCTGCGCCGTTTTTTAGGTATGCTTAATTACTACCGGAAGTTCCTACCTAATGCTATCCACACCCAGGCGAAATTATTTGACTGTATAGCCGGATGGAAAAAGAATGACAAACGAGAACTTACATGGAGCTCGGAATTAACCGCAGCGTTCGAGGATTGCAAAAATCATCTTGCAAATGCAGCGTTGCTAGCTCATACGAATCCCAACTCCAAAATCGCTATCATGGTAGACGCTAGCGATACGGCGATCGGAGCCTCTTTACAGCAGTTAAACGGCGACACATGGGAGCCACTTGGATTTTTCTCTAAAAAATTCACTCCAGCTCAGAGGAATTACAGCACATTCGACCGCGAGCTAACAGGTGTCTACGAAGCCGTAAAATACTTCCGCAATAGCGTTGAAGGACGTAATTTTAGTATATATACTGACCATAAGCCAATCACCTATGCCTTTCACAAGAAACGAGCCTCCAGCTCTCCACGGCAGGAAAGACAGCTGGACTTCATCGCACAATTTTCGACTGATATTAGGCATATCTCCGGACTGGAGAATGTAGTAGCGGATACCCTGTCTCGGATCGAGGAGATAAACTGTCCCTCTACAATTGACTATGGGAGAATGGCAGAAGCGCAGTGTCAAACTGACGATCTAATTAAGGCAAAAGATGACACCGGTCTCTCCCTACGTCAAATGGTGATACCTGGCACAGATAAATCGTTATGGTGCGATATATCAACTGGTCATGTCCGACCTTTCGTTCCAGAGTCCATGCGAACCGAGGTAATAGAAAGCGTACACAATGTCTGTCATCCAGGCATACTCGGAACAACAAACTCAGTGAAATTGAGGTTTGTGTGGCCCAAGATGGCGAAAGACATAAAAATTTTCGTTAAAAACTGTATCCCTTGCCAAAAAGCGAAAGTCTCAAAACATACAGTAGCTCCACCATCAGCTTATATCTTACCAGAAGACCGCTTTCGCAACGTACATATCGATTTAGTTGGACCTCTTCCAGCATGCAATGGATACCAATACCTGTTGACAATGATCGACAGATTCACACGTTGGCCTGAAGCAGTACCATTAAAGACATGTCTGCAGAAACCGTCGCAAATGCACTGATGGACCACTGGATAGCTCGTCACGGGACCCCGGAGACGATAACCACAGACCAGGGCCGTCAATTTGAAAGCTTTCTTTTTAAGAAACTGGCGGAAAAATTGGGAATAAAGCATACAAGGACTACGGCATACCACCCACAAGCCAATGGCTTAATAGAGAGATGGCACCGTACTCTGAAAGCCGCTCTTAGTGCGAGCGGTGACCCGAACTGGTTGGAGACTCTTCCGCTCATACTACTCGGATTGAGATCTACTGTTCGTGAAGATCTAAAATGTTCCCCAGCTGAACTCACATATGGTAGAACATTAAGATTGCCATGTGATTTCTTCACCGAAACACCTAAAGAAGAACCCGACACTTATGTAGGTCGACTTCAAAGAAAATTTGAAAGCATCAAGCCAACACCTACCACCGCCCATGGATCAAGGAAATGCTTTGTACATAAAGACTTATCTCTAACTACCCATGTCTTTCTTAGAACAGACAGTGGAAGAAGGCCCCTTCAAAATTCATACGAAGGACCTTATAAAGTGGAGGAACGCGACGATAAAACGTTTGTAATCAACGTAAAGGGCAAAAATAAACGTGTTTCCATAGATAGGTTAAAACCAGCCTTCCTACCTGTAGAAGAAAAGGTACCAGTAGAAGAAAATATTCCTGTTGCTACAACTGTCCAGGAACCACTCCCAGAAATAAAAAGAACAAGATCTGGTCGTAGAGTCCATTTTGGCGACCGTTACCGGTCGGAAAGCAAATAATTGGCAAAATTAGATATAATTAATTCTTTTCCTTCCTACAGATCCCATATCAAATTAAAAATGACTACCAAAAATAATATTTAAAAAAAAAGCATATACAAAGCTTGTATTCTTAAACCGTATATCTGTAAAATTACTGATAACTAAAGACTTCAATTTTGAAAGAAATTTTGAACTCTAGTACTATTATTTGTTTTATACAATACATATCGGTCATCAAAGTGATGAACCATTTAACCAATGAAATTTTTTTCATTTTTTAAAAATCATGTAAACCATGTAACTAGTTTTAAGAAAAATTTAACACTTTAAAGTGTGTAAAAAACGATGTACTCAGACAATAGTACATCGTTTTCTAAGAAAAAAGTTATTTCAATTTATTTAGACCTATGTAAAGCCTTCGACACAATCTCACACGAAAAACTTTTCAAGAAGTTAAAAAGCATTGGTATTAACGGAGTAGAATTCGAATTAATTAAAAGTTTCATGTCTGACCGAACTCAACAAGTTAAAATTGATAACAAGATAAGTGAACCACTCTTAATTACGTACGGAGTCCCACAGGGGAGTGTACTTGGCCCTTTATTATTCCTCATCTACATAAACGAACTATGTGACATTAAAATTGAAGGTAAAATCGTGACCTTCGCTGACGATACAGTTCTTCTTTGTCAAGCTGCCACATGGAAAGATGTATTCGTAAATGCCGAAAAAAGTTTATCAGTTGTCAAAAAATGGCTAAACAGTAATACGCTTACCGTCAATACTATCAAAACAAAATACATCACACATAGTATTACACAAAGAGGTCAACCTCCATCAAACATAGACCTGCTTCTGCATGACTGTGAACAAACTTCTTCCAATTGTCAATGCGAGCATATAGAAAGGGTCAAACAAACAAAATACCTAGGGGTTATTATTGATACACACTTACGCTGGACTGAACACATAACTTTCATCACAAATAAACTAAAAGGAGTCATGCACCTAATAAAATCCATTAAAAACATTTTCCCACTAACAATACTCAGATCCATATACTTTGCACTTTTTCAATCCATTGCGACATATGGAATACTGGCTTGGGGAAGTGCTACAAATGTAGCAATTGACCCAATTCAAAAGATACAGAAGGCGATAATTAAACTAATTCTGCAAGTGCCTTTCTACACAGATTCAACCGAAATATACAATACATTAGAAGTCATGTCAATAAAACAACTTTATGCCAAATCTGCTCTGCTATACTTCCTCCAAAACAAACTCCATATTCCAATTCAACCCAAAATAATAATTAAAACCAGGTCATTAACAAATATAACCCTGAACATACCAATAAAACACACCACACACGGACAACGACATTTTCAGTATTATGCAACCAAACTTTTTAATTATATGCCCATTACTCTGAAACAACAACTAATTGCAAATACATCTACAAACATCCACAAAAAACATATCACAGCCTGGATCAAAAATCAAGATATTCACTTTATTCAAAATACTTTAATCCCTAACCAAACATAACCAAACTATAACAAGTGCAAAATAAATAAACATGTCTATCAAGGATTTACCAACTATTCATATGTACATATAATATACATATATACCTTTTATATATTTTTTTCTTCTAAGTAATCTATGTACAATTACCATTAAAATGTAAAAAAAAAATGAAAAAAAAAAACTAACTTTCTACTACAACACATAAATACCTGTACCTGTCACACTTAATCATAAACACGTAAACACCTCAGCACAGGTTCTCCTAGTGAGGTGTTCACGAAACATACAATATTACCAACCAACAGTTTCACCTTCTCAAACCTACCAAACACACAACATAATAAAATGTAATATTAATATGTAAAAATGTTTTTTTAAATATATTACATATGTAAAAATGTTAACAATAAGGTGTAAACTGTAATATATAGATATAAATAAATAAATAGTCATTTTTTAAACTTAATATTAACAGAGCGTAATATGTCTTGTATTGACCACATACTCAATATAACACATATTAACGTAAATAATAACCTTGTTTTAAAAATAAAACATTCCGCAGCTTGCGATGAATATATAAATAGTAAATCTAGCCACTCCGCTTTATGCGTTGAAGTTTTTATAAATTTTATACAACTTTTCTTTAAAAACTTGTATAGAATGTTAGAATGAAATTTTTACATGTACCTATTTTTAAGCAAACATAAAACATTATATATCAATCAATGAAACCTTCTTATCCAGCAATAATCACTTTTCACAATACTTGTACAACTTATGCTAAAAATAACTTCTTATGGGTTGTATAATTATTGTGTAATTCAATCTTAATATATTCTATATTGAACATGTTCCCAATATGGAATATATTAACATATACATATAAACCTAGTATCTAACATTGTTAAATAACTTTCAACTAACAAAAGTGTCATATATAAAACAATTCTTAATTCAACTTAAACATTAAAACTTTTATCAAATCATGTATAGTGAAAATGTCTTTACCTTTGGTAATTTTAACCATGGTCACTCAGATGTGTTTTAAAATGATACTCACTATCTGACTGAACACTTGTTGAATCTTTATATAAATAATATGTACTAATTCTTTTCAATTGTTTACGGTAGCGACTAAATGCTATTAGTCAATTAATAATTAATTGCCATAATTTTTAGAAAATAACAGATCTACTCTGGACGATCCAAACCCAGTCTAGTTCCTTTTGATAATAATAAACTCCATTTGTATGTCGAGTTGATAAATGCGCTCCGGTAAACAATTGAAGATAATTTTTATTCGTCTTTCTTTAAAAAAAAGGAAAACAAAAACAATTCTTGTATATACGT
The DNA here is from genome assembly GCA_929108145.2 of Limnephilus rhombicus. Classification (NCBI taxonomy): domain Eukaryota; kingdom Metazoa; phylum Arthropoda; class Insecta; order Trichoptera; family Limnephilidae; genus Limnephilus; species Limnephilus rhombicus. The sequence continues at coordinate 8,463,689 of OV815289.1, read as the reverse complement.
TTAAGTATAATAAAATTTAATATCGTAAAAAATGATCAAATAATTGATCAACTTCTATGTACACATGACAGTTGTTTTGTTGTATCAAATTTTAAATTATGTAACAGTACATTAAAAATTAGTGTAATTTCTTATAAGTACTTACTTTATTATAAATAATAGATCAAAATTTTACTGAAAATTTTCCACATTCAGGGTGATGTGAGGTATTCTTTCGTATCACAAACGTGATGTAACATATTTATTATAATATAGAAATATGAAGTACTACATTGGTACCTACAATGACTTAACTATATAATCATTTCAACATATTTCTAGACTATATTAAATACATGGCTAGTTGTATAATGTACACTTATATGTTCCTTTTGTGTTTTTAATAACTTAATACATTAATTAACTTATAGGAAACTTAGATATTTTGGTTTCATAACTACCATTTTTATAAATTCAAACAAAAACTTTTGTAAATAAATTTTTTTTTGCCAAAAATGTATACTCACCTATTAACAACTAGTTGAAGCATTATCCTAGTTAGTAATCTTTTATTGTTTTCGTTGAGTCATTTCAAATATTTAGATTTTAATAAAACTTTTACGTATATTTAGGTTCATATTTCTTGTATAAATATTTAATAAACCTGCTATCGTTTTCGACTGGCACTGCATGAACATGTTGTTCAAATTTTAATACTTATGTTATCATAATTCTTTCCAACTGTTTACTGAAGCATATAAATGTTATTAATCATTTAGTAATTATTTGCAATAGCTTTAAAATAAAGTAATAATAGGTCCACTCTGGATGATAACTATACCCAGTCTAGTTTTCTTTAATTACAATAAAACTCCATAAACATGTTGAGTTAATAAATAAGTGCTCCAGTAAACAATTGAAGATAATTTTTTTCGTTTTAAAAAATTTAAAAAAACCATAGTGGTTTATACATTTAAGCATTGCTCTTATATATCTTATTTAAGTTTATTTAATTTTTTTATCGCTAAAAAACTGGGCGGGAGGTATGTAGGGGATGATACTCAACAGCCTAATAATTGGTTTTATGCGCGGGCAACTCAGTCGCCGCGCCTGCGCGAATTCCGTTCCGGCAAAGCGAACGGAATTCATTCGTTTCTCGGCTACCTGACGCGCTAGCTTGTTTGCTCGAGTATCTTCCCTATAAACCTTCCAAGTTAATACTTGTAGTATTTCGTAATTTAAATAAATGTAACTTCAGTATTCAGAAACATTCCTTTCATTTTTGGTGTATTTGGTAACCCATGGAGTCAGATCAGAGAAGTGTGAAGTAAGTATAACCACGCGGATCGCTGAACGGAAATAGCAGATGACATTATTGGATCTACCCACATTCATCTCAACAAACCACCAAATAACCACCAAACTGTCTTTGAAAATACCTGATACCTTCCAGGAATTTACTGTCATCAACAGATTTAAACGTTGGAGTAAGCCTACTTTTACTAGCTAAAAGAATAGCATCTGATCGCTGGACATTCTGACCTACAATTGGAGGATTGAAAATTTTACCTGCGTGCTCAAGAAATTGATTAGTGCTGTTATCTTGACGGTTCAGCATATGAGATGCCAGTTTCACAGAACTCTTCTGACAACTCTCTCTTATTTGAATTTTTATTTGGGTTAAGACAATCCGGTTCTTTACCTCCTGCACAGCCTTTAAGGTTTTGGCAGGGGAAACACCATCACTCAATTTTTGTAAAGAAAGGCTTAGGGACACCAAGTCCTCCCAAAGCAAATGAGCGTATGGATATTTTGACCCTTCTACCACATTTACCAATTTGACAAATTGGCCACACACTTCGTCAACAAATGTCAAATGAATACATATCAAAGTTGCCTTACTACTATCTGCAAACTGCTCTAAAATGTAATCAATACTCAAGTTTTTGGGTACATACTAGTACTGTATTAAAATATAACTAGCCGTTGGAAACAATAGTTATATTATTTCAACGTCCAACGCTGTTGAAAATAATTAGCGCCAACAGTTGAAATATAATACCTACATGCGAATATTATTCAACGCAGTCAACGATTCAACTGCCTAATAAATAAAAAGGGTTAAGAGTTTGTACTTCGTGAACAACATTACTCGATATTTTAAATGGTCTTTTGGTTATGTACGTACCTACTGCACGTTTTTTTTTATTTTCCCATCCAATACGGCCGATACTCAGCGCCATGGAACAAACAAATTTATCAACGACAAGCAAAAAAATAACCTATTGATAATTTTCAATGTTTTGTACCTATCTTTTTCAACGGTGTTAGAATGATTAAGTCAAAAGGGTCAAGAGATCACACTTCGTGAACGATATTATACCCAATTACACAAGGTCTTTTGGTAATGTACATACCTACTGCACGTTTTATTTTATTTTCCCATCCAATACGGCCGATACGTAGCGCCATTGAACAATCAAATTTATTAACGACAAGCAAAAAAATAACCTATTGATAAATGTCAATGTTTTGTACCTATTGTTTTCAACGGTGTTAGAAAGATTAAGTCAAAAGGGTCAAGAGATCACACTTCGTGAACGATATTATACCCAATTACACAAGGTCTTTTGGTAATGTACATACCTACTGCACGTTTTTTTTTTATTTTCCCGTCCAATACGGCCGATACGTAGCGCCAAGCAACAAGCGAATTTATCAGTGACAAGCAAAATATATCTTCAACAGGATAATATTTTCAACAACCACCAACGTCTTCCAACAGTTTCAACTTTCAACGTTATTATAGGATTATTATTACGTGTGTGTCGCGTGGGGCATAGAGATAATAATAATTAATAATACATCAATGATTCGGGGAACCACCCGTTAAACGGATTCCTTAATACGATTTTGATATATTTTTTGTTAGTATCGTGTCGATCTCCTATTATAGTTGCGTCAACGTCGACGTTATTTTCAACAGCTATTTTCAACAGTTGAAAATCTCAACGATAACGACGTTGGCGTTGGATAGAATTATCGTCAACGCCCAGTACTAGTACATACTCCCTCATGAAAAATCGCTGCTATTTCGCATTTTAACGTTTTTATCGCTAAAAACACCATTTATCGCTTTAATTCGCGAATATATCGTTAATGCGATGAATCAGTGTCTCTATTAATATGAAATGTAACGTAGTTTGTCGTTAATCGAAGAAGAAGTAAGTAGTTCGACCTTAATTAGTCTTTTTGCATTTAAAATTATACTTGGTAATACTTTTGGCTGCTCTAAGAGCTTGTTCGTTGTATGAAATTATAAAATTGTTTGCATTTCATATTGAAGTTCGACTTTATTTGTGGTTCTGCTTTAACAGTGTCAATATCTAACTTATTTCGGTTTTTGGTCCACGTATTAGTAGTAGGGTTGGGCGGGGCTAGTTGAACCAAAGGGCTTGTTGGGCCACGCCAATATCTTCGGAGCCGAAAGACTTACAAAGTATGCCGAACATGTTCTGGCAAGCTAGAAGTGTGGGGACCGCGCCAAAAGTAAAAAAATACGATCGACTGCTTTTTTGAAAATAGATACAAAGGAAAAAGGTACCAAGTCAAGGTAAGTCAATTTGATATTGGTGTTTACTTAACTGTATCTTGTCAATTGTAAAAATGAAATACATTTAGTGGTATATGAGTTATCCGATGAAATTTGTAATAAAACATGGGTGGGGCTATTTGAACCATTTGGTTCAACTTGCCCCATTCAGATTCCTTACTGTAATTTTATACGTAATTTCCAGGAGAAGAGTGCGTTCGTTGTCAAGCCAGTCTAAAGTGGGCACACCAAAAGTGCACATCTGGCACTATTCCAATGTATATCTGCGTCAATTGTGACAGCGATATCAATTAAATAATTCTAAGAAAATTTACCTGTTTTATTAGACTCGCTTTTTTAGATAAAATAATCATTCTATTACCTAATTCTGTATTCTTTCATTATTTCAATAAATTTAGTTTAATAATTTACATAATTTGTTTTATTAAACCATGAGTGTGAATATATGACACTATATTGTTCAACAAGCCCCGTGGGTGGTTCAAATAGCCCCACCTATGAGGCAAGTTGAACCATTTCTCCTTCTGCGTGAAAATTTAAATATCTTGCCTAAGGTCAATGTATTATATCATTTCGTGAATATCATTATAATGCCAGATAATGAAACTATCTTACTAAATTGAAAAAACAAAAATATCTATAAGGGTTTCGAGTCTGGGTCAAATTAGCAAAATCATGTTCAATTATCCCCGCCCTACCCCACACAAGGAAAAAATCCTTTCGGCTTGGGCGTTAGAAACTGGGATGGAAAATACGTATTGTATTATTTTTAGCAGATTCTTGTATTCATCCGTAGATTTGAGAATCTGAATCCAATTTTCAATTCTTACAATTCTTATCATCTATAATTTTCGTCAGGAGAGGCTTTAATGTACAAAAACTACGCGGATTCATTTTTTCCAAATTATCATACAAAGTATTGTCCTCTATTTAAGATTTCAAATTAGAGGACAAGATCAATTTTCGGGTCTGAAATACAGGACATCCTTTAAAATAAAGGACGTCTGGCAACCCTACCTACACACCATCCAATTAAAGGCTCCGCAACCGGGCTCGAAAATAAGAAGATGGAGAGATACGAAATTACGAATGTTAGAGGAGCGCGCTAACATTTACAGCGACAAAATCGATGCGAAAATTGCAAAAATGTTTAATAAAACACGACTCGTTTAAAATAGAGCAAAAATTTCGTGGGTGGTATCTTAGGTATCATTTAAAGAATCATTGTGAATTTTTTCACAATTATAATTTATAAGACAATAAGAAACAGACTTGTTTTTAATAATTTTTGGAGCATACTTTGCGATTTTTTCTATTGAGGAAATTTCATATAATTTGCGTTTCGGCATGGGCAACATCTAGACATTATCTTCAAAAATAACATATATTTTTTTAAGCTAAGAAAATAAATTTGCGTTGCGGGCCCTCAAAGCTACCGCCTGCAGAGCTGCAAGAAGTGCTGCAGATTGGAGGTTGCCTACGGGAAAACTTTTCATAAAGAAGGACTAATGATTTTTTTTTAACATGAATACCGCACAAGAGTCCCAACTGCTCCTGTCTGGAGCCAGTGGGACTATGGCATCCCCGATTGGGGTATGTTGTAAGGCTGAAGGCAGTGGGGAGGGGAAGGAGATAGGGAAGAGGAAGATGGGGAAGTACCTGGCTATTCAGATCTGGTCACCAAACATGGCAGAAGCCATTTCAAGCAACGTTTCAATTCTGAATGGTGGTCTCACACCAGGGCGATACTGAGAGTATCTTCCACTCTGGAACGTGCCGCAAATATACTATATATTATTTTAAATGAATAAATTGTGAAATACACAAATTAATCAAATAAAATTTATTTGCCACGCCGGGATTCGATCCCGCGATCTCCGGAATGCGAGTCAAGTGCCTTACCGCTGCACTACGCCGGCCGTCAAATGATGACTCTTAGGGGAAGGTGTCTAAAGTATTTTGATTATGGCTTTATTTTGCTGTATCCCATGAGGGGCCATTCAAGTATTACGTAACGCACTTGGGGGGGGGGAGTTCGAACAACGCGTTACGTAATATGTTTTTCTTAGATAAAAAGACTACGGAATTATAATCTTCCAAGTTGGCAACCCTTTTCGTTCTCGAAATGTCTTGTTTTATTTATTACCGCAAACGCGATTAAAAAAAGAAAAAAGTATTTAAGCGGCTTTGCAGTACTTTGCGCAACTTAATTGTGACTTTCATGTAAAAATTGTCACTTGGGCGTTACGTAACGTTTAAGGGAGGGCCCCTCCGAGGGGAGGGTACAGAAAAAACGTTACGGCGCGTTACATGGGGTAGATGAGGTCAAAAATCGTCAAAAATTGCGTTACGTAATACTTGAACGCCCCCTGAGATAATAGGTAAATAAAGGGTGTTTTTTTAGAGGTTTGGTTTTTAAACTGGCAACATTGTTTCTACAGACTGTCAATTTGACAGTTGATATTTGATTTCACCATATGTATGGTTGATTTGTAGTCAGTACGTTTTGCCATTTCACCACGAATAGACTGACTCAGAACAGCGCTTGAAAATGGTGCAAATTTTGAAAAATTGTGCAAAACACGGTGGGTGCCACCATCAATTTATTGCGGGAAACTGTTAGAATAATAAATTCGTATAAACCAAACTATCCTTTGTATCAGACGATTGCCGGTAGATGGCGACACTATCTATCGTCTCATACATACTCTTCTATTATTCTGACTTTTGACATGGCCTGTCTCAAGTATCTGATTCACTTGCTCGTGACATGTCTTCCTCAGGCGTCCCCGATTTCTTCTACCATTCACATTAGCGTCATATATTCTTTTCACACTACTTTCTTCGTTCATTCGCTCTACGTGCCCAAACCATCTGAGGGTCCCTTTCTTAATCTTACTCATTATGCTTACATCAGCCTTACATTATTTGCGGATATCCACATTTCTAACACGATCATACATGGTTTTACACACATACGCCTCAGGGATCTCATTTCAACAGCATTCAGTTTACTTTCATCCTTCCTCTGCCAGTTCCATGCCTCACTGCCATACATCAGGGTAGGTACCAGGACTCCATTGTGGACTGCTAGCTTCGCTTCTTTTGATAGTTTACTACCTGTAAAGTATGTAAAGTACCTGTTAGTATGCTACCTGTCACTTCGTGGTCGGCTATACTTTGTCAATGTCGTGTATGCAATTCATTACAATAAAACTAAGTTATAATATTCAATCCTGGTTTATTTTGCTCTCTATCCTTAAGGTTATGGGCCCAGATAAAAAATATTTATTTGGTTAGCGCATAATTTCACGTAATGGACCTGAGAACTGGCCTGTAGATTATTTTCTTTGGGGGTATGTGAAGTCACTAGTCTATGCTGATAAACCAGAGACCCATTTCGAAGAGACCCATTTTTATATATAAATTCTTTGACAAATCTAAATTTAAAATCAAAAATTTTGAATCAAAGACCTGGGTATAATGCCAGTAGCCGAAATAACAAATGGTAATATTTTTATAGTCCGAGAATGCCAAATTCTTTTAATCTCATTTCCTAAATCTGTGTATTTTCTAATTTTTTCAGAAACAGTTTTTGAATATTACAGGAATTTGGAATAGCTACATCAATGATATAAGTTATTTTTTTTAATTTTGTCATGTAAAACTATATCAGGTCTATTATGACTAATTGTTCTGTCTGTTAGTATAGTTTTATCATAATATATTTTATAAAATTCATTTTCTAAACATGAATTGGGTTCATATTCATAATATGGTACTATATTACGGCAGTCAATCAAGTTATGTTTAATTACCAAACTTTGGTGGATTATTTTTAAAACCTGATTGTGCCTAAATGTATACTCGGACGGCGCTAATATAGAACATCCCGATATAATATATTCTATAGTTTCCGGAAAAGCCAAACATTTTCTACATAAATCATCAATTTGATTTATATCTTTGATTATATGCTTCCTATAATTTTTAGTATTAATGACTCTATCTTGAATGGCAAGCATAAATCCTTCTATTTCTGCGCTCAACTTTCCAATACTCAACCATTTGTTTGACGAAAGATTGTCAACATACGTTTGGTTGAGATAATTGAAGTGTTTTGCATGAATAATTTTATTTGACCAGGAATCTAATAATTCCTGGTTAGTATTTATAAGAATGTTGGCATTCTCGTCATATAAATTTAAAGGTGTAATGTTTCTATCTGCCTTGCAAATTATTTTGTGCATTTCTGAGCTATTAGCTTTCCTATGGAAAAAAAAATTTCTAAGCATTTCTACCTGATTGTGTTTCAAAGATGTTATTTTGACTACACCTCTACCTCCTAAATTTCTAGGTAAATTTATTCGTTCTATAGCTAAATTTGGATGATGGCAATTAAACTTTGTTAACGTAGTTCTAATTAATCGTTCTAAACTATCTAAATCTGTATTGGACCATTTAATTATGCCAAATGAGTACGTTAATAGAGGTATTGCCCAAGTATTTATTGCTTTTACTAAATTTTTAGCAGATAGATTCCATTTTAAAATTTTTTTGATCCTAGTTTGAAATTTAATCCTTATATCATTTTTAATACTAGTGTGATCTAATCTATTCGATTGCGGGTATCCTAAATATTTATAAACCTCATCCCCTTTCATACTTTTAATTTTGAAATTTTTAAATATACCCTCGTCTCCATCTACAATTTTGCCTTTCTCTATATGGATCGTTTTACATTTATCTAAACCAAAAGTCATTTTAATATCATCTGAAAAAATTTTAAATACCTTAATCATTTTCTCTAAATTTGATTCAGAATTTGAAAATAATTTTATATCATCATCATAATAGATGTGAAACTATACTACTCTCTCTTGTATTACCCTTAATTTTTATTCCAAACTTGCTTTTAATTAACATTTTAGACATAGGATTCAATGCTAAGCAAAACCAAAGAGGACTCAATGAGTCTCCTTGAAAAATCCCTCTTTTTATTGAAATGCCCGGTACTACTTTTCTTTCCTATTATTATTATTATTATTATTTTATTTTTTTTTTTTTTTTTATTATTATTTATTGAAACATTTATTATAATTACAATTTTACAACAAAATATATTTTTTTACAGGTTTTTTTTTACTACTCTTCCATTAAAAGCATTTGCTTGTGTATGGAAGGGGAGTGTACATAAATGCTATTAGTTATTAGTTAGGTATAAGTTAGTACTTAAATAATGAATTGTACATAAATATATGTGAGCTGCAGTATTTATTTGATAATGGTGTGTTTTTTTTTTAAAAGAAAGAATGTTATGGACTAAGATATTTGATGAATTTATTATTTAATGAACTAAGATATTTGTAAGATTAGTTGACAGTAGTTTTTTTTTTTAAGAATATTTTTAAAATGTCTCTTGACAGAAAGCAGTATTCGGGTTTTATCATTGATGCTTCTGATTTCTTCTGGTAGACGATTGAAAAAAGTTCTTCCCTGATAAGTATAATGATGCTGTGCAAAAGACGTATTTAGTTTTGGGCATAGAAAAACATGTTTAAGTCGAGTTCTGTTTTCATTTAAAAATGGATATTTATCTTTTTCTTTTATTATTTGAATTACTGAATTTTTAATATATAAATCTTTAAATGTGGGAACTTGAAATTCTTCAAACAGGCGTTCAGTTGGGTAGTCTAAGGATTTTTTTAATATAATTTTAATAATTGTTCTTTGTACAATTTCTATTGGAAGAAGGTTACATTTATACGCGGATCCCCAACTAATAATAGCGTATTGTAGAGTGGATTGAACTAAGGCATAGTAGATTAAATATAGATTTTTTACCGACAGAAAATTTCTAATTCTTAAAAATATATATATTAATTTTCTGATTTTGTTTACTACTTGACATATTTGTTCCTTCCATTTCAGATTTTTATCGATAATTACGCCGAGATATTTAATTTTATTTGTTGTTTTTAATATTGTACAGTTTGATTTGCAATAATGTTGGCTGTGAATTTTAGTGTTATCGTGTATGACAATGTTAAAATTTTTGGGAGCGTCGTTTGGATGGATTGCAAATGGAATTACAAATGTCTTTTCACTATTTAGTGATAGTAAATTAGTGTCGAAAAAATTCTTAAGCGTATTGATGTCTTCTGTGGCCTGTAATTCTACATTTTCCCAAGTATTTTCACTTATTATTAAAACTGTATCATCGGCGTATGATGTAATTTGACCATGTAGATGTTGAAAAAAAATATCGTTTACATATATGGTAAAAAGGATTGGTCCAAGCACTGTACCTTGGGGGATTCCAAAGCTTGAAATCTCTTGATCACTATTAATACAATTGATTTTTACCACTTGAGGGCGGTTTTTTAAGTAGTTGGTGATCCATTTAATCGCGTTGCCTTTTATGCCAATATCATTTAATTTTTTTAATAGTATCTCATGGGATATGCTATCGAAAGCCTTTCTGAGGTCAATAAATATGCCCGCACATTTTTTACCTTTATCTAATGATTCGTAAATGTATGAAGTTACGTTAGCAATTGCATCTTGTGTGCTGAGTGATTTAATAAAACCAAACTGGTTTTTGTTTAGTATTTTATTACTATCTAGGAAATTTACCAATTGTTTTTTTACTATTTTTTCAAAGATCTTTCCTATGTTAGAAATTAGACAAATTGGGCGATAATTCGTTACTTGGTGTGGATCACCAGATTTGTAAATAGGTGAGATTATTGTGTTTTTGTAGTTCATTGGAAATATTCCTTTCGTTAAACTCAAGTTTATTAAATGAGTGATGGGTTTTATTAAGTAAGATTTCATAGATTTTAACATGTGTGTCGTAATAGAATCAAAACCGGGAGACGAACCTCCTTTCATATTTTCTATTATTTTTAAGATTTCACATTCTGTTGTTATTTCAAATGTTGAAAGTATATTACGTATCTGTAAATTTCTATTTTTATGTTTTTCCGGGTTAGAAGGTTTATGAATATTTTTTGCAAGATTTTTTCCAACATTTGCAAAGAAGGAATTAAATATGTTTGCACATTGTTTAGGCTGTAAATTGGCATCTATAATTTTTTTATCATGTTCGATGTACTTAATATTTTGAGTTTTTTTTGTATTGTCTATGGCCATATTCACAGTTTTCCACATTTGTTTATGATTATTTTCTGAAGATAATATTTTATTTTTAAAAAACTCTTCTTTACTTTTTTTAATATAAGAAGTTAATTTATTTTTATATTTTTTATAAAAATTATATGCTTTTTCATCATGGGGATTTTTTAAAGTTGTTTTATAAAGTTTTTCTTTGTTTCTGATAGATATTATAAGTCCTTTGGTAATCCAAGGTTTTAAACATCTTAATTTTGATTTTATGTGTATTATTATTTCAGTTGTCGAATTTTTAATGTGTTGTGACAGGATTTTTTCAAAGTTAGTCGAACATATTTCAGTATCATCACTCTTTAAAACATTGTTCCAATCTTCCTTTTTTAGTTTTTCGGAGAGAATAGTCATGTCTATTGTTGATTTTTTGGGTATTAAATTATGTTTTTTATGTTTAATATTATTATTATACAGAAGTAAGCATGAATGATGATCAGTTATGTTAGTTTTCCAAACAATTGATTTTAGTTTGTGAAGATCTTTAATGTTTACGTTTGTCCAAATGTGATCTAAACAAGATGGAGTATGTTCTTTTATTTCTCTAGTATTTTTATTTATGCAAGATATGAAATTTTGTTCAGTCATACAATTGATGTATTCAGTTTTGTTATTATTTTCTATTTTTTCATTAATGTTCACATTAAAATCACCCACCACGAAGCAGAGTTTATTTTTTAATTTTAATAATATGTATTTGAGGTCGTTAATAAACGTAATAATACTCGAGCCATGCGTTCTATAGATAGCTATTAAATGATATATTGATTTGTCGAGTTTGAAATGTACTTCGATGCAGTTTACCAAATGTATTGGGTGTTCTATAATGTTAACAATACTAAATTTATTATTTGCAAATATTATTATTCCCGAATTTTTGTTGATATCTACTTTGGTAGAAATATAATTGTACTCAGGTAAGTGATAAGACGGTGACTCAGCGTTACATTATTACAGCGTATTATTACAGAGAAATTTATCTGAAGGTGATTGTTAGGTTAAATCATGGTTTAATTGGCGGTAAACAAAAGTTGACCAATCATGTTGATATTACCCACAAAAAGACTGTTAAGTTTTCGTGTGATAAATGTGACAAAGTGTTTTACAGAGAAATTTATCTGAAGGTGATTGTTAGGTTTAATCATGGTTTAATTTAGTCCTGGGTCGATCGATCGTTTTACACGACCCGGGTCGCTCACGACACACTGGCGTCACGAGCGGGTCGCGAAGACAGTCTTCGCCGAAGACCCGCTCTTTTCGCGACACAAAATATGAAAACTCCATTACGCTTCACCTAGCTACTTTCTACTACCTGAGTAGAGAGAGTGGGTGGCGAAACCCGGGTGTTGACAACCCGTTCGCTCTCTCAGTCTCTCATACATTTATCTATCGTCGCTCGCCCCACCACATCCGCACCCGAAACCCAGGTTGCAGTAGTAGAGCGGTTGCGAGAAGTGGGTCGCGAGACCCGGGTGCTGACAAAAAAATGACCCGCTTGCTCTTTGGTAGTCCGTGAGCGGGTTTCAATGAGCGGGTTATTCACGACCGACCCAGGACTGGTTTAATTAGCGTTAAACAAAAGTTGACCAATTTTGTTCTTTTTAAAATTGCTTATTTTCCACGATCTGTAAAAATAACTTACCTTTGATTTCAGAAACACATCAAGACGATCCACGAAGATAAGTGCTTTTATTCGTGCACGTTCTGCGATAAGATTTTGCCGTCCATTAAGCAGCTCGAAAGTCACACGCGCGTTCATACAAACGAGCGTCCATTCGGCTGTAAGTTCTGCGAGAGCTGCTTCATGACGCAGCGAGACCTCAACGAACACGAGCGTATATATAGCATATTTCCAAATTTAGGTAAAACTGATTTTTCCAGCACATAAGACATTTTGACTCCTTAACACCGGATCGGCTAATTAAATAGATTTTCTGTTCAATTAGAGAATTAAAAATTAAAATGGAGTCCTATAAATTAAATTTGATAACAAAATATAGTCAAATTCTTCTTCAATAATGTTGTAATGAAATTGCCCCCTTCCCCCCTTTTTTTAAAATGTGATTTTATTGTTTGTTTCTTTCTACATAACATCGTTCGTAGACTCTGCAACGTATGCCCTGTACGTAGAGTTCGTAGCCTTGTAGCTCAGTCGATCTCGCTTCTCTCCCCTCTGCAGCGCCTCAACACCCCTTTACGTAGTACGTTTTAGTTATGCGTGGCAAGATGCTCCCAATTATCAATTTGTAATTAACCCCATAACGTTGTGTAAATTTTTTGTTTTAATGGTTTGATATGGTTAATCCAATTTAATTAATCATTTATTTGTGGTAAACCCTTGTTATTTTAGATATGCCGTGTTACAATTTTCAAGGACCAAATTTACAATGACTGACTCTAGCTAACTTGAAAATGACTAATTCCACTCTTCGTTCAGCTTCCTCCCCTAATAACGCCCGTTCTATACTTATGTTTGTTGATGATTATTTTTTTGAATTAATCCGTGTCATCCTCCCTAGTACCTAGTACATAAATATACATTTATACAGTGAATTGGGAAGATCCTACCTTTGGTGTGACGCTGCGTATCCTCTGCTGTTCTTAGGATGCTATCATATAAAATAATTTGAAATTTCTAGTTACGGATTTTCAATCAAAATTCTACCAAAACAGGTTCGGGGTGCACAAATTCTATAGTCACAGTTCTAAGTACAGTTTGTTAGTTAGTTTTGGGTTTAAGTAGGTATTTTTGGGAGATTACTAGGGATTAACTTGAAACAAAATATGTCTTGCTACAATTGGACCACTCCATTTTCGCAACTGACTTGGTGAGGTTCAATAAAACCGCCCAGTCAGATTCCAATTCCAACTCCTCCAGAGAATATTTTTAAGGTCACATTCCACAAATGAAAAATCGATATGTTTTGCTTCCTGTCGGGAAAGGGTTTGATGTGTGTTTCCGGTTTGTAGGGTGATAGTGGGAGTGTTCTCAACCAATACACCGCCAATTTATAAGGGTGATAATGTTGATGCTGCTTGATGAAATGTCATCTCATATCTTTTGATATGAGGATCTGCTTCGATTTATTGCGGTATAACCGGTGTCTGAATGCGTGGGTGGCACGAGCTATTAGATCGTGTCATCCTCCTCCGAATTGATGTTGGTGTTGATGTTAATTGATGTAAGGTCATCGAAGCCCTTCAGCATGTCGACGACTAGAGTTCCATTCACTCCTATAGCGTCGAACATGAACATTAAAGCGAAGTGGATTAGACAAACGGCAATGTCAGGAGATCGGTGAGGCCGCTCTCTCCTCTGATCTCGCGAAGTTTGAATTTACTTAAAATGGATTTTGCTGTCATCGACCCTCTCCTCTGCAGTCACGCATCTCCTCAACAGTCCCGTTCTCCGTCCAGCACACCGCCTCGAACCAGTAGAAGTAATGCATACGTTCTCCTAGGCATGTTACAAAACCATGACGGTGGACATCGGTATTTGATTTGAATGAAAATACCTCCCATCGCATGACGTAAGCGGGCGTGACGGAGACGGTACTCCAAGGTAATGCCACGGGCATTCGCCCTACGATAGGTGATATCCCAAGCTCATCTCAAAAATCAGCTCGAAGAAGGAATGTCAAGCTCGGCTTCCAGGGTGCTGGGTCTAGGAATGAACGCACCAGGTCGTGAATCTGGCCTCCATTCCTTCTATTTCCCCTGCAACACTTTCGTTCAAAGTTCATTCCCATCCTGATGCTGGATGATCCCTAATTCTAATTTTGAGGAAGTTTAGAAAACTTATCCGGTTTCCAACAAGAGACCACCGATCGATTGCCAAAACAACTCCATATGTCATGTTCCCATCGTTCCGCTGACAAGGTAACTCCCCACGAGCGCAACCAAAGGATAGTGAAGCCAACACGAATTTTGTCACTTCTTTTCCTTCATGATGAAGGTAGCCTGGCCAGATCGTTATCTCCGTTCTGTATTAAATCGATCTCCCGCGATAGCGACTTTTATCAGCAGATACCTCAGAAGGGGGCTAAAGAAGGGGGTCAGTGGGTGCACGTCCTTTACTTTCCAGACGTCTCCCAATGCCTTTATGACGATACATGTGATAGCATATATGTCGACATCATGAAAGGGCACCTACCTCTCTTTCAACTGCTTTAGGGCCATTCTGAGACACAGGTTTCCGAGCCTCCATCACAAAGGATGCCAATTTAATTGAACTAAGTTCGTGGTATCGCTTGCTTCGCCTCCACATTTGGGAAATAGTGTAGCCTACATGCATCTCGTTCACTTCGCCCACAGATAGTAACTGTATAAAGTGCACCCTATAATCATGGAGTATGGAAGCTTGACCCGAAAATTACTTCAGCAATCACCAGCGATGTACCTCGTAATTGGGTAGAGCGCGCCGCGCGTGAAGTATGAATAGCATAGTGATATATGAAGCCTACCAAAGGTCTCGTTCAACCGCAAATACTAAAGATTTAAGATAAGTTGTTTATTTTGTATAAAATATACCTAGGTAAGGTACTAGGCCCACTTTCAAACTTAAGTGTGATTTTAAACGATGTCAAAAGCTAGTGATTCCTAGAGTTTGTGGTGAGAGGATGGAGAAATTTTTCGGAATGGGAATTCTATAAGGTCAAATTTTGTTATATTAGGTCAAATTTTGTTAGTAAACAAAGGGCTCATGCAATGCATCATTTTTCAAAACTTTTATAGTACGTACAGACCTTGTCTAACAAATATCTTCAATTACTGTGTAAATCCTAATATATATATATATATATTTTTTTTTTGAGAATAGATTTTCCTGATGTAATGTAATTTATTCTATCAAAATATTCCACTAGATTGGTTTTTCTGATGTAATATAGTTTATTCTATTCAAACAAATCCTTTACTTAGTTCTTCTAATGTAATGACTCGCAAAATAATCATAAAACACTTAAGTACCTCTTGTCTGTTAAAATTAACAAACCATCCCCAAAAGGATCCCCTTACAATCATTGAACCTCGGCGGCTCCATCTCAGAACAATTAAACCCCTTCAGTTCCATTGTTGTAATGCTACTGAAAGAATGTCTCTTATTAACCGTTGACCATTCCACACGCCCCAGACGTCTATCGATTAGACTGTGAAACTACCTAAAAATGTCTAGTTACACAACATTTTATTATTAGCCAATATTCGCAAAGTCCGTACAATCCAGAACTGCAGTAAAATAATTATCCCTCTACTGTGGCCCACAGTAAAGTCTTAGAATAATAATAACCATACCACAAAATTTACTCGCGTCCTTAAAATATTAATGAATGACTCGAATAGGTATTTCCTGATGATAATTCCTTCCGTTAATGTATCCCGTTATATTCGACACAACCTAATCTAGGTTTTGTTCAATGATTATCCAACATTTACCTGTGAAGAATCTTATCACTGTCTGTAGTGGTTTAAATGTTCCGTACTCAAAAAGAAAGGAAGTCCCTCATCCAAAAAATTTATGACCCGAACCAAAACAATCCCGTCCCCAATTTGAGGTCTCTCAGCATGACCTTGGGTAGGTACACTCTCCGAAAACTAATAACCATGAATGATTATTCCTCTGCAAGGCCCGCACTAAACATGTTAAAAATTATCTAAACATGTATCAATCTCGACTTTCACGCACCCTGAAAAACCGCCCGTTCCCGAAATTAAATCTTCCCTGACTGTTCTCCTTAAAATTTTCTTAAGATCGATTTTGATATCACTGCTTTTCTTTCCCTGCCTGTGTGTGCGGTCCATCTGTATCCCATCTTTCTTTACTTTATTACCGTTTCTTCTAAATTCTTCAAATAATAAGTCAATATCCAATACCGATATAGTCAACGTTAATGCCCGCCTGTCAAAATTAAACACCACTTCGGGGAATCTCGACGTCATTTCACGTTTCGCTAGTTTTTTGACGTGGCTTCAGAACTTAAGCAAAAATTCAAAATAGTAATAAATTATCATGTACTTGAAAGCCAGAACGTATCCCAACACTTCCCAAAACAGGTCCCAGTGGCATACTTACTTGACTATGCGTTCCATCACCTGTGTCGACTTCATTGGTTATATAATATTAGTATATATTCATTGTGTGTACACACGTCCGTTATATCTACGTGCGTCATTATTTAGCGAATTAATCAATCTTATACTTTTGAATGTAGCTATAACTTTGTGGCTATCAAAAAACTTTGTAACTGTAAATCAGTATACGTTTGCCCTGAAGATGAGACGGTCATTCTGAAACCGGTCGGCTTTACTCAAATATATAAGTGGTTCAAACAAAGTAACATTGTTTCATTTATTGATCAATCCTATTTTGACAAATATGTTAAATATGCTAACCCCCAATTGGCGCGTCGTGCTAGCATATGTCAGTGTAACAGTGCTCAACGTTTTCAAAACTTACAGCCGTAGAAAACTTTACCAAATAATTAGTAGACCAATCTCGCATCAAAATCACTTTGATGCGAGCAGATTCCGCTCTCAATATTTACTGTCACACGTGGCACAAGTCCCTTTTTTGTGCATTAAGGATGGCCTTCGCCGAGGGTCGCCTGTATTTTGGTCGCTGTTCGGATCCATAAACTGCTCTTAGTTATATCAACTAAAACCAGTCCCGGCATTAAAAGTAAATAATTTTTAAATTCGATCTCTTCAATTATAAAACAAACCTCTCGTAGCACAGCTGAGACCATTATAGAGTATTCCATTGATGGGTAAAACATTCAAAAATCATTTATTCTTGGGGTGTTATGCCGTGTTGCCCTACCTCCTCTTTTAGCCAACGTTTCGGACAGTGTTACGGTGTCCATTATCAGGGCAGATGTGTAATTGTTAGTGGTGAAATGTGTGCTATGTACTTAGAAGCGATACCGTGTCGCCAGCTCAACTCTACTACAAGCAGTATTACAGTATACTTCACAATGTTTGCGTTTAGCTTTGGTGTAACCGTCAATTACCGAATACCAAGAACTATTAAGCTTAGCTCCGTCGTCTCTATTAATATTAATTGGGTTTTTGTGGATTTCAATTGCCCCTGGTGTTGAATTGCCTATATGGATTTTGGGTCTTCCCAGGACTTCAGGAACAAATCCAAAGTAATGGCCGGTTTCGATTAAGTGTTCAGGATGGAGCACGAAAGTGTTCTGATAACACCCCAAAATTGAATAACAAAAATACCTTTGGCCGTGAAAATCTCAAATTCAAGAGTCAGTTTTTTTTCAAGGTTTTTCAATAAAATTAAAGAGTATCAATTCATTTGGAAGTGGACTTACAGGCAGTCGTCGATGTCGTAGTAGAAGGTGGTGTTTCTGTCGAGATTTTTGGTGTTCCAGTGGATTGTACCGGACCTGTTAATAATAATAAATTCTGTAAAATGGTTCGGCATCCAACGGCTCTAGAATATCAACCGATTTAAATATCTCTTCGTTTTTTGGTAGGTAGTTTTGTGTAATGGCGGACCTCGCCAGCCTTTTTTCAGCCTTTGTTCGGACGGGACTCCACATTAGGTTACCAAAGTGTACCATGATATTTTAAATTTTTTTATTTTTTTTATTTAATATAGATATATAGTACAGTGGTTTTATATAAATTACATATCGGTACACAAATTATTTAAACTTGCAATCTCACCAAAGAAGAAACTAGTTCTTGTGCTTGATGAGCGAGTTACACTAATTATAACAGAAATAGAATAACATTATGCAATAGGTAAGTATATAATGGGAACAATTGAAACTTCTGGATTATCTATAAGTGTAGGTGTACATACATGGGATACGGTTACGTACTAAAATATTGTGCACTTGAGTGAAATTCGAAAAATCTAAATAAAATAGAGATGAATATAGATTGATAATACATAGTGTAGTGAACGCATGTCTTGCAGTATGAAAGAGACATGCGTGTATGAGTGAGACAGCATGCGGAACGTATAAAAGGCGTGAATGTTGTCCATTCGTCCTCTCTTGTTATCAGCTTCCTAAGAAGAACCTTGTACAATATTCTCGGATTAAATACACATAGTCTACCCACATCTTTTATTGACATACACCCCATACTGAGATCATCATATCTGAGGAATCTGGATCCATCACTAAGGAGTCCAGAGGAAATGGTATAACCGGCCACGGTCATTACACATAGAAAGAAAGAGAAAAACAGGTAATTATTAAGTTAATTATTCCCGATGAAGTGTAGCTTCAGTTTGAGTTTCAGTTTATTGATGTCTTTGGTTTTTTTTATTTCAATCGGAAGGTTGTTGAAAAAACTTTATTCCTAAATAGATATAATTGTTTTGCATTAGTTTGGTATTAAACTTTGGTATTTTGAAGTTGTCTTCATATCTTTTTGATTGATGGGTTTCAAATTTTTTGATGATATTATCTTTGTAAATTTGTATAATTGCATTTTTCTTGAAGATATTCTCTACTCGAGGCACCGTGAAATCGGCGAAAAGCGTTTCTGTTGGATAAGTGGAGGGTTTCTTTAGGATTACTTTAATGATGAAAGAAAGTATTTTACACTGAAGTTAAAGTTTATTCAATCTTGTAAAACACGACAAGTATTTATCAGAAGATTTAAGTAGGGAACGACACTCTACGCGTGGGCAGCTGATCGGGCTGTCGGAAAACGAATGAAGTTCGGTACATTTGCCGAACGGAACACAGCGCAAGATCCGTCATTTTGAGTTGCCAGCGTACAAAACCCAATTACCCAGTTGTCGAGTATCGTTCTCTACAGTTTATTAGCATTCTATTTTGTTTGATAATGTAGAAAACTTTTACAGTGGATTACTAATATGCGTTCTTGTGTGTAGTTGCAGCTTCTTCTTCTTTCGTGTGGTGGGGGGAGGAGGTGAGACGGAGACATCTAGGGTTTCAGGAGTCGCACTTTGATCTTATCTGTCTTCTTTACGAATATGTCAATCGGTGAACGAATGGTAACGGTGAACGTAGTTTTACAGGGTGGTTTGCCATCACAGAAGATCTTAAGCCGGGCTGCGTACTGCCACCATTTTTATTCAATCTATACATGGATAATTGTATGAACGAATTAAAAGAGGTGGGATTGGGCGCGAAATTGAGTAAACTGAAAGTATGTTGCCTGTTGCACAATGATGATGCTATGCTGATTTCTAACACTATGGAATTTCTACAGTCTGTCGTGTATACCATTAACCAAGTTTTTGATGACAATTGAAATCGTAGATATGAAAATAGAGATGAAAATAGCGATCGCGTAAAGCGAAAAATGTTGACTCTTGTCTCTAATTGGAATCGGGTTGAAAAAAGATGTCGTGTATAACGGTCATTACTTACTTGCAGCCAGTGGCGTAGCTAGCATGGGTCGCACCCGGGGTGGATGTCACCCCCCGGGGCGTGGTGTCACCCACCCCCCCTATTAAAGTTGACTTGAGAAAAAATTCAAAACGCTAATTTCGACTTCATAAAATTGGTCCATCCTGGGTGGGGGGGGGGGGGAGTGGCTTAAGAATTTCTGTCAGATGTCTCCACAAATATAGGCTATGTTCGCCTGCAAAAAGACAAAAAGACCTAAACAATTTTTTTTTCCACGGTCGAGTGTCACCCCCCTATCGGGTGGCACCCGGGGCGGACCGCCCCCCCGCCCCCCCTCGCTATGCCACTGGTTGCAGCAATCTTATTTGATTGTGTATTGGAGATTGCTGCCTTTGCTTTTCAGACTCACTTGCAGCAATCTTACTTGATTGTGTATTAGAGATTGCTGCCTTTGCTTTTGCAGATTTACTTACTTGCAGCAGTCTTATTAGATTGTGTATTGGAGATTGCTGCCTTTGCTTTTCAGATTCACTTGCAGCAATCTTACTTGATTGTGTATTAGAGATTGCTGCCTTTGCTTTTGCAGATTTACTTACTTGCAGCAGTCTTATTAGATTGTGTATTAGAGATTGCTGCCTTTGCTTTTGCAGATTTACTTACTTGCAGCAGTCTTATTAGATTGTGTATTAGAGATTGCTGCCTTTGCTTTTGCAGATTTACTTACTTGCAGCAGTCTTATTAGATTGTGTATTGGAGATTGCTGCCTTTGCTTTTCAGACTCACTTGCAGCAATCTTACTTGATTGTGTATTAGAGATTGCTGCCTTTGCTTTTGCAGATTTACTTACTTGCAGCAGTCTTATTTGATTGTGTATTGGAAATTGCTGCCTTTGCTTTTCAGACTTAGTACAATAATCTTATTTGATTGTGCAGACTTATGTAGGTTTTAAACGATCTTTTTTTTCAGCCCGATTCCAATTTTAACACAGAGACATAAAAACTTATTATAGTGCTATGTAGCAAATGAATTAACCCCTATTTTACCGCTTATCTCATATTTGTAGGATTTACAAAAAAATATACAAAATCGAAAAGTTTATAACCGCGCGAATCTTGCGTGTTTGTTACTTTGAAACTGCCGTGAGAGGTACTTATTCTAGTCAATATAGAATATTTTCGATTTTGTGTGTTAAAAATATTTTTAACATCGTTATTAAATAGTCTACGAAATTCAGATTTACGACATCTATGGTCATAATAGATATAGCATTTCAATTGTTTCGTTTTAAGTACAAAATAACAAATGTGGGAGCTACAAATATCTTTTAAAAACATTTTTGCTGAATCGAGGAGATAATTGCCTTTTTTATCTGAAAAGCAATCGGTGACATTTAAAATGGCGCCAATATATGACAAAAATCGCTCCTGTGGTTAAATGAGTCACAGTTGGCTAATGTTACTCCATCTAGTTGCATCGAATGAGTTACAGCATTTGTGTCTTCAAATGGCAAGTACAAATATTCAGTCTTTTTCCTGCTAATTTTTAGGCCACTGTCTTTCAGGATCTTCCTCCACCTTTCCGGGCCATTCTGTAAGTCACAATAATTAGTAATAAAGGTAAAGCTAAGGTTGAGGGTTCAATTTCTATTTACAACCGTATCTTATTTCTGATTGATTCAAAATGTCGTTTGGTCTTCAATGATAAAATAAAATATGTATTCATTTGGATGTTGGACTTGGTGTTACAGGGTCTGTAATAAATGGTTGCGGAGTTGTTGTTAGCACCGGACCTGTTAAAAAAAACAAATATTTCAATTTATGTATTCAAAAGCTCCTGTACTCCAACCGATTACATAACTGTATTTAATATTTAAACTGTACTTATATATAATAAATTCCTATTTCCCTTGGTCACGCCATAATTTCAGAACGACTTTACCTATTTCATTCAAACTTTGGGGATTTGATATTTGCATGCTCGCGATGGTTTTTAAAATAAATAAATACAAAGTAAATACCATGAACAGGTTAGAGGCTTTTGAAATGTGGCTTCACCGGAGAATGCCCAAGGTCACATGGACCGACATGATCACTAACACAGAAATTCTCAGGCGAGCTAGAGCAGATAGAGAACTGCTTACATTAATAAAAATCAGGAAAATTTCATATCTGGGTCATATACTTCGAGGGGAGAAGTATTACTTGTTCCATTTAATATTGAAAGGCAAGATAGAGGGTCGCCGAGGGCCTGGTAGGAGACGAATGTCTTGGCTGCGTAATATACGTGAGTGGACCGGCATTAGAAGTGTGGAAGAGCTATTCCGGGCAGCGCAAGACAGAGAGACATTTTCAAGAGTGATCGCCAACGTCGGGGAGACCTGATATGGCACACAAATAAGAAGAAGATGGTTTTTATATACAGTAGTGAGCAAGGGCGGATCCAGGATTTTTTTCTGGGGGGGAAGGGGGGGGGCACAAGGGGCGGTCGGACAAAACAATCAACAATCAGTGTTAGGATTTTTTTCTGGGGGGGAAGGGGGGGGGGGGCACAAGGGGCGGTCTGACAAAACAATCAACAATCAGTGTTAGGATTTTTTTCTGGGGGGGAAGGGGGGGGGGGGGGGCACAAGGGGCGGTCGGACAAAACAATCAACAATCAGTGTTAGGATTTTTTTCTGGGGGGGAAGGGGGGGGGGGCACAAGGGGCGGTCGGACAAAACAATCAACAATCAGTGTTAGGATTTTTTTCTGGGGGGGGAAGGGGGGGGGGGGGGGGCACAAGGGGCGGTCGGACAAAACAATCAACAATCAGTGTTAGGATTTTTTTCTGGGGGGGAAGGGGGGGGGGCACAAGGGGCGGTCGGACAAAACAATCAACAATCAGTGTTAGGATTTTTTTCTGGGGGGGAAGGGGGGGGGGCACAAGGGGCGGTCGGACAAAACAATCAACAATCAGTGTTAGGATTTTTTTCTGGGGGGGAAGGGGGGGGGGGCACAAGGGGCGGTCGGACAAAACAATCAACAATCAGTGTTAGGATTTTTTTCTGGGGGGGCACAAGGGGCGGACGGGCAAAAAAATCAATTATGTACTGTGATGGAAACTCCACAGTACACAGAAATACGGCCCCCCCCGTAAGGGAAGGGGACGCGGGAGTGAAAGGGGAGGCGGAAGGTCAACTTGACAAATGAGAAAGGACACGCAGGGAGAAATAATTCTATCAAGAAGCATTACAATAAACAATACGTTTTGAAATAATATATTTTATTTATTATTGCTTATTTCAGTTCGAATTGAATATTCATAGCTAAAACAGGACAATGTCTGTCGTGTCAGCTAGTTTTAAATATTAAGCACCTGAAACTTATTAAATACACAAATGTTTTAACAAATTATTACAACAGTGTAATAATTTTTCGTAATCCGTTCATGTAAACAATTCAAAGATCATATTACTTTCAAACGACTATATTAACTTATTACGTCCCACCACAGGCGGCACAGGTATGTGTTGCAAAAGAATGTTATATTTTGTCTAGTATTCCTTGTCGGTACATGGAGTTTAATACTAGAAACGATGGCAGGGCTGTCAATTAGGTTGTTCATAACTCTGTACAATAAAATTAGGTCTGAAATGATTCTTCTGTCAGACAGCGTAATTAAATTTAGTCGATTCATTAAACTTAAATAATAAATGTTTTCTATTGGAATTTTGAGTTTGAAATTTAAGTACCTAAGAAATTTGTGTTGAACACGTTCTATTTTGTTAGAGTGTACTTTATAAATAATAATAACATCTTAAATTTTTTTTAACCGTTTTCATTTCATATTTCTGTCGCACCTGCAATTCGGACCGATTGAAATGGGCATGAAATTTTCCATTACTTATTCTGTGACAAAACCGCGGAATCCTCTTTCTTTAAATGAATGCATAATAATATCATATTGATCACTGTTGTGACTGGCAACACCGTTTGTAGTGAATTGAAAGATTTCCCCAAATTTTGTTTTGCGCTTGGACTGTTTATGACTAATGATCAGTGAGAATGATTGAGGGAGGTCCGTAGGCGATGCTTCGACAATTCTAAGAAAGTTTCATGGATTATTATGTATTCCGATGGATCATCAAAACCACCCACGTGTTCCAAGCACAAAAATAGGAGGAAAACCATTTTCTTGTTCCGGTATAGTATCAAATAAAGCTGATGACTTGCGTGAACATTCACTCTTAGGTTAAAACCAGTTTTATGTTTCGAATGATCTGTAAAAAATTCCAGTAGCGGATTAATCTGCTGACGCATTTCGAAGAAAAACATTCTAATATCTCGAGTGTGAGTTAAAATTTTTGTTTCAAACCATTTTTCAAAATTCGAAATTCATAGAAAAACCATACGCATATTATGAGAGTAATACTGAATAAAGCTGGGAACTTGCAAGTAGATTCACTCTTAATTTAAAACCAGTTTTGTGATCAGAATGTAAAATTCCAGTTGTGGATTCACCTGCTGACGCATTTCGAAGGAAAACATTATCTCATTCGAAGTGCAGTTATAAAATTCTAGTTGCAGACTATGGAGTGCTGCCAGAATAAAGAAAAACCTTTTTCATCTGAGTGTAGTTTTAATTCGCCGTTTACAGATTTAACTTATATCAGTTTTGGGTTCAAAATGTAAAATTTCAGTTCGGAATTCATCTGCTGACACATTTCATTATAATATTTTTATATTGTTATTGTATTTTATTGTCTTTATATTATTTAGTTTCACTTTGACCGCCCGTATAGGTATATACACTTGTTGAACTGTATTTGTCGCTGTTCTTATATGAAAATTTGAAACTTACCAGCACAAACACCAAGGATTAGGACCACTAGGTTAATACAAGGAAAATGCCTCATTTTGATGGAGTTTTTCAATTTTACTGAAACTAAAAACACTCGCTGGATTTACTTATAACATTGTTTGCTGACATATTAAGAGGGTTGTTCGAAATGAGTTGTTCGTTGTTGATTAGTAAAAAAATATAATTTTTAATTAATGAAGACAATATTAGCTCAACTCAATGGAAAATCTGAAACAGAAAACTCAAAAATGATAGGGTCACATCTAGGAGCTCAAACCTAGGACCTATGACTTGAGGTGTCAGTGCTGTACCAACTGACCTAATATGTCCTTCTCCGATTCGATCATATTTAACTGTGTCATTCTTCGACTAAGAACTACCAACATTATCTTCACTTTAAGGGCATATTTTTATTTGCTGCTATCTTTACACAGATATGATTGCAAGATTCAACCCAAACTTAGTGCTATCTATATAGTGTCTTGGATGAATTTATTCTTTTTTTTTAAATTTAATATGCGACGTCTATTGACTTTTCTGCAAGTCTAGGATGAACATATATATATTTTTAATTTAATGAGTTGTCAATTTTTTAAATTCAATTAATGAAGACAATATTAGCGAAACTCGATGCAAAATCTTAATATTTGCTTACCTTTTTTTTTTTTTTTTAAATTTTCTTTATTCATTTTGTTTGTTACAGGTTTGTTTTACATGGTTTTTCGACTACCAAGCTAGGCAAATGCCCGTATTATGGTTGTATTTACATTAAAAAGGACTGTTCTCTTAATCGAACCACAATTCATGATTAGTACAAGCTTAGCATCACGATATATTGCAGTTTTTAATCACAACATAACGAACTTACTATTAATTTTTTAATCACCTAGAATAACGATAAAAAAGGTAAAAAAATATTTTGCGATGTTTTTAGATTAAAATTTACTTTTGAACAAAATTATACCTTTGTAAAAGTCACAGCAAGATACCTTAAAATGAAACTAAATACGTGTCAACAGGAGTCCCTCAGGGATCAATTCTCGGCCCGAAATTATTATAAAGAATAATCCATTGCAATAAAACTCATGCAGCATGATTTCTTTTCCTTAAATAACTTTTCTTTTCAATATTTTATTTATTTTTTTACATTTACACAATATAACATAACATAACTTACATATTTTATACACTCTCCTAATAAAGCAAATGCCTGAGTTGGTCTGCACCTTTATTCGAGGACCTTCACAGGCCTTTAGACCCAGAATCCGAGGACTCACACGAATCCGAGAACGTCTCGGATTCGAAATGCGAAAAACTGAATATGTACCTATAATCTATGCGTTCTGATTGGTCAACTGTCGAAATTTTGGGCCAATCGGAGAGAGTCCTCATTTTCGTGGTGAAAAATATCGTGTTTAATTTGGCTAGTGTTTCATTAGTACGGGTGTGTGACCACCAGGGCGGCGCCGCTAATGCTGGAAATCACACACAGACCCTAAACCGAGGACTCTCTCAAAGTCCTCGGTTTCGAAGGTGCAGGAATGTGAACACCAGGAGGCGCTGCAAGCTCGAGTGTCAAGAAATCTCTCCTACGCCCTAAACCGAGGACCCGTCGTTCGAAATTCCTACGTGCATGTGAATATAATAAGTATTGCACTATTAAGATTGTGCCGACAAGGAATTCAGTTTTTGACAGTTGAAACAAAATTCATTATTGCGTTTAGTTCGTATTGTGAACTATGTTCTGTAATACTGTTTAATTCGCTGTACGGTATTGTAATATTTAATAAGTAATTAGGACACCTGCTCAAGTATTTCATTAATCCGCGTCATATATTCTTCTTTCACTCCATTCTTCGTTAATCCGCTCTATGACCCTATTACCTACACTTCACAAAAACGCCTCTGTCTGAATTAAGGACAAGGGAAGAATATCGCCACCTGGATGGGTGATGTTGTCAAGCGGGTTAACGAGGAGCTGTAGGAAGGGTTTTATTAATGCGAATCTTGAAGAGTCGGAAAAAATTACCAAACGCAGAGTAACATTATCATCAAATAAAACATACAAAATCGTTAAAAAATATGGTTTTTTAGGTAGTCTGACAAAAAAATTAAGACAACAAAGTCGTTTATAATAAAAAGTATTGAACCAATATTCTTTCCTTCCAGGCATGATCTTATACAGGGTGTTAAGGGACGTACTTGACTTACTTTAACCAGCGATTCCTGACATTATTTGGAGTAAAAAATGTAAACGAAATTTTGGTCTCCAGTGACATTTTAGAAGTTTTTTTTTCCTACAAAAACATAAAAAAATGGTACTTGTTGAATAGTTGGAGGCGGGGTAAGGGGTACGTCGGACACCCGGCTGAGTGACCAGTGACGACATGTGGAAGAAATTTTTTGTTTGTTGGATTTTGAAGAAAAAATTTTTGAAAAAAAAAAGTCGTCAAAAAAAGTCACCGGAGACCAAAATTTCATTTACATTTTTTACTCCAAATAATGTCAGGAATCACTGATCCCTTAACACCCTGTATTTTATTTCTTGGCGTTCTTTTTTATGATGTTGTGCACATAAAATTTAATGTTTTTCCATGTTCTGTGTCTTAAATCTAGTTCATTGGTCAAACATTCTTCGCACGCTTTTTTGTTTGGAATTTTTTTTTCAATTAATGGAAGACAGCCATTTAGTCCAGTCAACGAATGCTCCAAAGGGAGGTGTAGAGTGCGTGAGCAGGGACCTAAGCCATTCCTTCAGAAACTTGTTTAGGGTGCTTAGGGTGTAAACATACTAAAAGTCCTGACGTCTAGGTGTTGAGCTGGGGGGGGGGAGAGGGGGGGGGGGGGTAAGGTCCCAATTTTCGGGTTACCGCTTGTATCTCAAAAACGGTGTGTCGCAGAGGATTTTTTTTTAAAAATAAATAAAAGCTTATAAAATTCTCTACAACTTTTATCATTTATGTAATTTTCTAAATCTCTGCCGTTTTTGAGTTACACGCTCCACAAATGTGGATATTTTCGAAAACAATCATTTTACCTCACATTTTTCATCAAACATTACTTCATATCGTCTAAAATATTCATCACACATAGATATTTATTTTGAAAAAGTTGTAAAAAAATTAATTTCCTTTTAGAATACGTATATGTATATACATAAATCTCCAACCAGTAAATATTTACAGCAATTTAATTTTTTTTCGTAAAATATCCCCATTTTCAGAAAAAGCTGTTTTTATCTTACTACTGACACACCGACGCGTGACGACGATTATGCGATGCTCTGATCGCTTTTAGTCAGGCGTATGGTCAGCTGAAACCACATTGATGCGATCATTCAAAAGCCGAGGAGGCATATCAGGAAGCAGAGGTGTTTCGCACAATGTAGTCAACAAGTGGTTAGTTGGTATGAGCGCAACTCATGAGATCTGCACTTCCCTTGAAGAGTTTTGTGGAGTCTTCTTCACGTCAAGTGAACAGCACAAGGACCTCGGACAAGCCCGCCGAAGTAGAGATACAGCAGACATTTCCCAACTCAGTCAGTAGTTTGATGCACATCCTCCCTTCCCACAAACCAGTGAAATAATGTCAATTCCCAATGTCTCCCGTCAGCTCGTCGATAAAAATTCACGATGAAAAGGTTGCAGTTGATCCAACGTATCTGTTTCAGCGGATAAGCAAACGGTCAAGCAAACTGATAGGCAAACGATCAGATG
Organism: Limnephilus rhombicus; assembly: GCA_929108145.2. Taxonomy (NCBI): domain Eukaryota; kingdom Metazoa; phylum Arthropoda; class Insecta; order Trichoptera; family Limnephilidae; genus Limnephilus; species Limnephilus rhombicus. Next base: position 8,435,010 of record OV815289.1, on the reverse strand, counting down.
AGGATTTGAAGAAATTTTTTGAGTATAAATTGGCCCCATTTCCCTTGGCACTGTTAAATGAAAATGGGATGCGAAAGACAACTAAATCGGTCCTGTACAGCTTATTTGAAACTACCAAAAAACTGGTCTACTGTCTCAGATGAACATAGTTGTGGACGGAGGATTTCTAGTACACAGAGTAATTTGGCAAAAAGATGCCTCCGTTGCCACAATTTGTGATTAAAATGTGAAGTAAAATGATTTTTTCCGAAAATATCCACATTTGTGAAGCGTGTAACTAAAAATCGGCCGGGATTTAGAAAATTACATATAGAATAAAAGTTGTAGAGAATTTTATAAGCTTATTTCCTCTGCGACGCACCGTTTTTGAGATACAAGCGGAAACCCGAAAATTGGGACTTCCCCCCCCCCCCTCCCCCCCTAGCTCACCACCTAGACGTCAGGACTTTTAGTATGTTCACACCCTAAGCACCCTAAACAAGTTTCTGAAGGAATCGCTTAGGTCCCTGCTCACGCACTCTACACCTTCTTCCTTGACAATCATAAGCTTTTTATAATATAATACAATAATATCGCACGTAATACCCGTTGACTAATGGTTGCATTTTGCGAGAGACATATTATGGTATCTTGTTCAAACCCTAAGTAAGAATACTATTTCGCTGGAGACGTGTCGTCGGAACAGTTCGGAAGTTTTCGGTACTTTCCGTATTACGATCGCCGATCTGCTGTTGCACCGGGCGCGCAGGTGGAGGGGTGCACTGCCTGTCGGGTGTCAGCCGTAATGATCTCTTACCAAATTTATATATTTAGATAGGCAATTCAATTTTATTTTGAACCTTTTTTTAAGTTTTGTGCAAATTTATATTTTAAATAAAATATTTAGGAATACGATGAGGCGTATAATTTTGTTGACTGTTCACCGCACGAGTGAACGTTAGGACGAGCCGCGCCTGCTTCCAAGATACGTGTAAGAAATTCGTTCCACACTATTTCGAGGAGCCAAGACCTCCAAAAACTACAGGCCACTAAAACGAGGACCTTCCGAGATCCGTGTATTTTACGTAAGTGTAATCCTGAATACGTGGACAGGCCTCGGATATGGGAAGTCCTCAGTTACCGGGTGTGTATTCCGGTTTTTTGAAGACCGTTTTCTAGGTGCTTACCGGGTGTATGATGAAACCGAATAGTCAGCAACCATCACGATTAACTTGAGTATACGCATAAGTGTAGAATACATGTCTACTTTATATAATATAACAGGACCTCGAATTCGGGTAGCCAGTTGAAGTCCTCGAAATCGGGATTGGACAAACAAGGGTGTGTTTAGGAGAGTTTAGTTGTTATTAACTTAAGAATTATTAAAAAATCCTTGTCACAAACTTAAGAATTTAATTTATGAGGGGATTTAGACTTAACATATTTTTTAAAGATTATAAGGGTAATTAAAAGAAAATATTGGATGTACATAAAACATTAGGAAGAATGATGCGGGTCTTATGATAAATTTAAAATAAATTAAATTAATGCAATCTATGAAAAATCGCATACATTTGAGTATATACATCACTCAAATTTATGAATTTAACCTCAATACAGGCTGCTAGTCCTAGTGAGGTTAATATTTTTGTATTTAAAAAAAAATAAGAACACATGTATGGTGAGAAATTATAAATAAATAAAAAATTTACACCATTTTATACAGCTCTGTATATGTGGAACTGGTACAAACTTATGTGTATTTGTGGATAACTGTAAACACGATCATGAAATGGGATACACATGTAAGTAATATCCGCAAACGTCTACAAGCTGTTGCGGGCAAAATTCAGGCCTGTCATAGCTTTCGGCAAGCAAAAAAAATTATCATATGACATTTTAGGTACATATCCCCACCATTTTTCGACTTAGTCCCCGTTATGATCGATGCACTTGGTGAGCCGTGCCACAAGATCCTTGACTTCCTTATCGCAGAACTCCACCGCCAAATATGCTATCACCTCTCCCTACGCTTCCTAGTTGGTCTCCAAAGCTTTTCCGGCTAAATTTTACTTTAGGTGAAGAAAAAGATGCAACTCATGTCATTGATTGCATTTTTGATTCCGGGGTTAGGTGTTGAACCCTTGCTTCAACCAAAAAAATTTCGCCTTGGTTGGAAAACCCGAAAAAAAGTTTTTCAAGATCAATGCCGCTAGTTCCTCAGAGTATCTTCCAATGTAATACCTGTAGAACAAGGACACTATACCTACCTGACGCGTATGCTCTAAATAATGGAATCCGTTAATAAGATAAAAGAATCTATCAAACGGACTGTTTCTGCACAGATTCAAGGGTTTTTTCAGGTATTTTGGGGCTCCACTCTGGCTTCAATGGAGCCCCCATAGCTGAGCTGGTCACTTAGAGTTACACCAAGCATATCAATGAGAGGCATGTTGAGAAGACTACTTGTTTTATATTTGTTGCTTGGTGAAGGTACTCCAGATACTAATTATTTAGATAATTCAGAAGGTAGAGGATTATAGCGTACATATTATGTGGCGTGGAGTTACGTTGGTAGCATGTAATGCTGCATCTCTTTCTTACACATTAAATAATGGCGAGTCACACAAAATAGGTGTGAATGTTATCTCCAAAGTAAAACTTTTGCGATGGGAATTGCGTTTCATTTTTTTTTTCAGGGATTCACCGTTTGTCTCATTTTTGACTGTTGTTATTTAGTGTGAAAGAAAGAGCAGCAGCATTATATGGTTAATAACAAAAGCAAAACCATCGGCGCAATAATATTTGGCGTTTTTGAATTTATGGAATTCACGCACACTTTAATATTATCTTTGTAACTTTATTCCACACTTTCAAAATTGTCGTTACGGCTAGTACTATTGTAGGAGTCTACGGAGATGTCAAGGTGCGGTGTGTGAAAGATGCCAGAAAAAGATGACCTTTTCCTTTGGAGGGAACAGACCTACGTACATTGTGTATCTCATCTTTTTAAAAGCTGCAGCAAAATTGTGATAAGGAACGCATGTTTATTGCCTTTTTTATGCAGTCACGATACCGTTGAATCGTCACGGTAAATATTAAAGCGTCCATTAAGTAGTGGAATGTACAGAGCGTTAACCAGAGATAATTTCATTAGGAATAACAATGAAATAATTTAAAATCTTACCACAGGCTTGGGAAAAGACAAAGTCAAACTTGACGTTTACATAAATATAATTCTATACTTTCTTCTTACGAAATTTAAGTAATTTTTTATCAGTGTGGACTACTATATTCATCAAACGATGAGGAATGTCGGCGTTATTAATTGATAAACAATCTAAAATAGTTTGGTAAGGGATTTTAAAAGATTCAACTTCAAGACATTTTGTTTTCAAAGGTTAGTTCATCATAAATTTGTGTACTTACCTAATTTATAAACCAATGTACATCACATGTACACATTTGACTTGAACTTTTAGTTACAGCCGCAACTTTTTTGAATAAAGTTATATTATAATTAGTTTTTTGTAGATTTTGTAGCTTTTAGTTCCAATGAATTCTCTTTTTTACCGAAAGCTGGGTATTACTTTTTTAATATAAAGGCTCAATATATTTATTTGCAACCTTTTAGCTAGCTGGTATAAGTACGTCTTTGTTCATTTCATCTGAGTGATCTTGAAGATGAAAGTTTTCTTGAGTTACCACTTTGGCTTATATTCCGACATTAAAGTATAGTAAGAAAAAGAGGTCTAAGAATCGAGCCTTGTGGTACCCTACATGTCATTTTTCCAAAGCTGTTTTAATATGTTTATTGATCGTTTGTGAAAATGGTTTTATTTAAGATCTATTATATTGTATTGTATACATAGGATACTTTAAGAAAAAATGAATTCAGCACAAGAGTCTCAATTGCTCCCGGCTATCAGAGCCAGTGGAATTGTGGCATCCTGAATCGGATATGTAGTGAGGTTAAATGTTGGTATAGAGAAAAAGGAGGGTGGGAAAGTACCTGGCTATTCGGATATGGTTACCAGACTTGATTAAAGCCCTTACAAGCAATAACGTTTTGATTCTGATGTGGTAAGTATTTCTATTTACTGAGGGTATATTGGGTATTGAGGGTACTGCCGCCCCTAGAACCATTTATTGGATAACCAACACCTCTGCCATCGGCCACCCCAAGTAGTTTGCTATGTTTGGTGACATAGCAGAAGTGTCCGGGTTTATGGGGTGAGGTTTGTCAAGATCTTGGCGGTAGATATATCTGCCCACCTGCTGCGTGGTGGGCCGGATCGGAAGAGACTTGTTGAGGAGGTCTTTTGACCTCTCCAGCCAGATTCCCTCGCTTTGCACCGCAGATGAAGGGAAAGATTCATACGTCCGTCACTCCTGGACACACTGATCTCCAGATTCCTATCCACCCCTCTTACCTATTTCCTTTCCAGAACTTCTTTTTCTTCCTTTTCTTAAAAAAACACTCCACATAGCATCTGCATCAGCAGAATTTTTTTTTCACAGGGAATCATGTAAAAAAAATTACTTAATAAATTGAAGTAATATTATGTATTTAATCACAAATCATTATTCTCTAACATTATTTTTTAACATTTTTGAAAAGTGTGTCGCACAATTTTTTTTTAAACCAATTAAATATTTATCTATTGTTTAAAATCCAAGTTTCAAGGTTCTTCAACTGAAAAAAAAGATGTTGAAAAAAATTAATATGTATCATTTTAAGTTAATGAATGTAAGTAAGTCTTAGGTACGTGAAAGAGAGAGAGTACGAAAACAGTGTGGAATATAGTTGTGAATGATGAATATTTGGAGCAGGTGGATAAGTTTGTGTATCTGGGCAGTGTGTTTACGAGAGATGGGAAGGCTGATAGAGATAATGAAAGAGGGGTAAATACAGGTAGCTCCATTAATGGAGGACTGAATGCCTTTGGCGCTGATAAAAAAAACTGTCAAAAGAAGCGAAGCTAGCAGCCCACAATGGTGTCTTGGTAACTACCCTGATGTATGACAGTGAGGCATGGAACGGAGGAACTGAGTAAATGAACGGATGTGTGGTAAAACCGTGTATGATCGTGTAAGAAACGTGGAGATCCGCAAAGATTGTAAGGCTGATGTAAGCATAATGAGTAAGATTAAGAGAGTGATTCTCAGATGGTTTGTGCATGTAGAGCGAATTAACGAAGAAAATAGTGTAAGAATAATATATGACGAAAATGTGAATGGTATTCTGATATTGGAATAATATAATGTGAATGGTGTTCTGATATTGGAATACCTATTTCCAGCCAGTATAATGTTCCCAATATTAATGATTATGATGTTTATATTTTAATATTTATAGTTTATATTTTAAATATAAAATTTAAAAACGTAAATAAATTATATATTTATATGTTGTTATTTCAGCCATCATATCTATGTAGACATAGTGTATATTTAAAATTCTTTGCCTCTACCATTTGTCATTACAAATTACATAAATGTATCCATAAAATAACTAACCTAAAACTGCAAAATGAATGATTTTTTATGTAACGCTTTGGATAAAAAAATTTGTATAGAAGAAAATTTGTATAGAAGAAAATTTGTGTCACTCCATAAAAGATTTCAATTTAATTTGTCCTGATAAAGGATTTAGCCTATTTCATGTAAATATTAGAAGCATAGAAAGGAACATGGATGAATTAATAATATCATTAAAAGAATTAAATTATTTCCCGGGCTGCATAGTTTTAACAGAAACTCACTCAGCCGGTGAATTGAATTTCACTATCCCGGGGTACTCTTACTACACAACAACAACAAAGTTAAACAAAAACTCTGGTATTGGAATATTTGTATCTAACCAATACAATGTACTTAATATTAAAGAGATTCACAGTATTAGTAATGTTAACATATTAAATATTGAATTTAAAGACATAAATAAACATTATAACATTATTGCTATTTATCGAACACATAGGTCGATAGTGTCACACTGTATTGATGAATTAAAAAAAATATTTTATTAAATTTTAGAAATAAAAACAATGTTTTGGTTGGAGATATGAATTTAAATATCGCAAGCCACTATTCTAGTAAGGATAAAGATAGCTATCTCAACATGTTAGCAGAACTCAATTATTTATCGTGCATAAATTCGTACACTAGAGACGTTCGAGGTCAACGACCTTCATGCTTAGATCATATTTTTACAAATATACCGGATATCCAAAATATAACAGCAGGTGTCATTCACACAACTATCACTGATCATTATTCTTGTATCTTTAACCACAAAACCAGCAATCCAATATTGCCATCATTTAAACAAACAAAATCTTCCAAAAAAGTACTTAATATGGATTCATTAAAAAACAAATTTCAATCAGAAAATTGGATCGAATTATTACAATGTAATGATGTCAATATCTGCTGTAAAATATTTGAAGAAAAAAATATCTAAATACATAAATGACTCGTCAAAAAATGTAATTCCCAAACACAAACTGTCTAACTTCAAACTTATAAAACCATGGATTACTCATGGATTAATAGTATCTGTACGACGTAAGCAAGCTCTTTATAAATTAACAACTCAACAACCTAATAATAAAAACTTACTTAATCACTTTAGAGCATATACAAATAAACTTACATATATCATAAAACATACTAAAGAAAGTTACTATAAACGGAAGTTGGATCTAGCTGAAAATGATAGTAAAAGAGTATGGACGGTTGTAAATGAAATAATTGACAAGAAAAAGAACAATAATAACGAAATCAATGCTATTAATCATGATAACTCAAAAACATGCTGTAAAGAAAACCCCTCAAAAGCTGCAAATATATTTAACACTTTCTTTGCAAATGTTGGGAAAAATCTCGCCAATCTCATTCACATTGATCCAAATATTATAACATCTCCAGACTGTAATATAAATGCTAAAAATAAAATGACAACATTTGAAGTCACCACAGAGGATGAAATAGTTTCTATCATAACCGATATGAAAGGAGGATCTGCTCCGGGCTTTGATGCAGTCACGGTTGATATTTTAAAAAACATAAAAAATCAAATTTCTAAGCCATTAATGCATATAATAAATACAAGTTTCCAAAGCGGAGTATTTCCATCAATTTACAAACAAACTACTATTACCCCAATATTTAAGTCAGGTAATCCAGAAGAAGTAAATAATTACCGTCCCATATCAGTAATCTCAAATATAGCAAAATTTTTTGAAAAACTAGTTAAAAAAAGAATGAGCCAATTTATAAAATGCAACGATATAATTAATGAAAACCAGTTTGGTTTTATGGAAGGTAGAAGCACACAAGATGCAATTGCAAAATTAAGTAGCCTTGTACATAGTTCATTAGATAAATCATTTAAATGCCTGGGAATTTTTATAGATCTCAAAAAAGCATTTGACAGTATATCACATGACAAACTTATAAGTAAATTAAGAAACATTGGATTAAATGGTTCAGCTCTAGAATGGATAAAAAGCTACCTTTTCAAACGTCCCCAAGTTGTAAAAATTAATGGTGTGCTTAGTTCACCAAAAATGAGTCATTTCGGCATACCTCAAGGTACAGTCCTGGGACCGTTACTGTTTATTATCTATGTTAATGACATATTCATACAAAAACTAAACGGAAAAATAATATCTTATGCTGACGATACTGTCATAATAATTGAAGGTACGGATTGGAATACTGTTAATAATCTAGCTAATATTGATATTAACATATTGAAAAATTAGTTCGATAAAAATCTCCTCTCTCTAAACACTGAAAAAACAAAATTTATCCCATTCTCTATCAATAAATTCAAATTAGAACCAAATTTAAACATCATAATACACCAAAGTAAATGTAATAAAACTAACTGCAATCAAGATTGTGCTATACTTAGTCCAACTCCCAAAATCAAATATCTTGGTGTATATATAGATCAACATTTTAAATGGAAAACACATATTTGTGAACTCGTCAAAAGGATTAAGAAATGTATTTATATATTTATTAGACTTAGAAATATTCTTAGCTTAGAAAACCTAAAAAGAGTGTACTATGCAACTGTTCAATCTATATTGCATTATGGTATTATTGGCTGGGGAGGAACATATGACAATATTTTAAATCCCCTCAAAATTGTCCAAAGGTTGATAATTAAGGTAATCTTAAAAAAACCGTCTAAATTTCCTACTGAAATTCTTTTTTCAATATTCAATGTGCCTTTAATAGACAAAATCTATAAAAAATATTCAATTCTTCAAATTTACAAAGAAAAATACTCGTAACTTCCAATTCAATACATCAGCAAGATACCAGAAAACTATTAAAATTCCTAAATTTAATACTAAGCACATCCAAAATTCCTATCTTTATCTGGGCGTAATCTATTATAACAACCTCCCATTAAAATTAAAAACCATCGAAAATATGCAGGAATTTAAGCCGAAATTAAAAAATTACCTGAAACTACTATAAAAGTCCCAAATATGTTTACTTTGTATCTTAAAGTCTGCTATTTTATAAATAATTTATTCCTTCTTTTTTCTTTCATTTCTTAGTTTCTAAATCTCTGAGTCTACTATTACTACTTTCTTACGTATCCTTTACTTACTTATTACAATAATTTTTGTTACTAACTTACATGATTCTTCCATTTATAATGATTTTTTAATTTATATTATGATTTTTTTAAACTCTTCAGGATTTTTATTTTTAAATTATAAAAGATTTTTTAACCTTCTTATTATTTACAATAGCCGTTATTACTAACTTACACGATCATTAATTTACTAATTGAGCTAGAACTCCCTCACCAAACACAAGAGCATTGTCTCTTTATGGTGAGGAAAGGCAATTTATTTTTATTTTTTGTTAACCTTATGTAACTATGTAACTGTTGTAACTTCATATGTATTTTTAATAAACATTGCCAATAAAAAAAAAAAAAAAAAAAAAGAAGTCGGGGACCGCCGAGGAAGACATGGCACGATCAAGTGAATCAGATATTTGAGACGGGCCATGTCAAGAGTCAGAATAATAGAAGAGTATGTATGAGACGATGTATGAATGTGAATGAGGAAAAGAGTGTGTGCCAAACCGAGTGTTTGGCGGTCCGTCCTCTCTGCCTACCACTGCGTGGAAACGCAGTGATGGTTAGAGAACGTACCCATACTACGTGACAAACTTTTTGCAATTTTTAACCCCCTCCCCCCGGTGACCAAAAACCAAAGCCCCCCGCCGCTCATTTGTAGCAAGCGTGGTATTTTGAAGCCCCCCCCCCCCTCTGAACTGGTCACGTAGTATGGGTAAGTTCCCTTAGTTCTTCGTTATTAAATTTTCCAATACCTATAATGTTGTATGATAGAACATACATTTCAAATCACACGAGTAAAGTTATACAGTAAAATAAATCAATAACTTATCTAGGAAAGCTACTTTTACTTAAAAAAATCCGCCCACGGGTTCTGTGACGAAAATACTTCAGTTTATCTATTTATTTATGGTCTTACAAACTAATATATTTTCAATTTTTTAACACATTTGTCTACCTCATTGAAAATTTTTAAATACCTATATTAAAAAAAATAATTACAAATAGTACCGAATTTCAATATTTTGACTAGGTATGTATTAAAGCAAATTTTGAATGACAAAAATCGGTATTGAGTTATGGAACATATGAGAATAATCAATCTTTCTCATCGAAACTGCCCTGTACAGTTGCAAGGGTACGATCTCAATAAGCGTAGATAATAAATAATGAGTTGCTCCTTGGCTAAGTGGTACACTCGCATCGTTTCGTATCATTATATATATATATGTGTTTACATGCCTGTGGGAGGCGAACGAGCAGACGAGCTTGAACGCGAAGCATTCCTATTGGTTCCTGACACGCCAATAGCGATCCTCATTTCTCAGAAGTCTCCTCTTGCCGTGACAAATTTAACGGAACCGCTCTGTTACCAAACTGCCGAAGAATTAACAGCTTTGTAAAATCGCTTCTTGTTCGCTCCCATTTTCATGAACAAAGTATTAATAATATTTAATTATTATGCGGTCGTTTTCGGCTGTAAATTGTTTCATAGGACCAAATAAATAAATAAAATCCTTCATTTGGATGTTGAACTTACTTGGAGTCGTTGATGGTTTCTTAGATGGTGTTGGTGTCGTTGTTGTTTTTTCCAAAGCCTGTCCAAAATAAGAACACCTCATTAATGTCATTTATTTAAATATAAAATAAAACAATGTAAAAAAACCTTAAATAAACTAACAATTGTAACGCAGTAAATGCCTGGTTACAGGAATTCTACTGATATGTCACTCAATGGTTTTCGAACCGCTACCAGAGACAACTATTGCAAATGTCAGTTCCGAGATTTGATTAGCGGGTGACGGATCGGGTTCCCTTTGAAGCAGCAGGAAGGTGACTTCTGGAGATACGAAGCCAACCAGCAACACCACAATTAGATATGAAGTAGTTTTATTTATATTTTTCCCTGTAACGCAGGGTATGGCGCCCATCAACCAGTAAGTGGTTCCTAATATTTACGTAAAAGAAGTCTTGACATGTGCTAATGTAGGTAGCCATTTAATTTTGGTTCTCTCTAGAATAGAATATAAAGGAAATCAAAGAGGACTCTTCGAGTACGACGAATCCATGCCCTGAAGTAATAGCATTATCTTAAACAATAATTCAAATCATGTTTGTAGAATAAATAACATAAATAAACCCGAACCTTTGTTAAATGTACTTCGACTTTTCATTTCCAGTAGCATTGCATAAAAGTTTTACTTTTCAGCATTAAATACGACGCATAGTAATTTAATCTGTGACACAATGAACAGAAATTGTCACACAAAGCCATTTTTTTTAAAAGTGAACTTCTGTACGCACGCTCTACTTGGGGGGTTAAGCTTTTACGAAAAGTGGTGATTGTTAAGAAAAGTGTGATGCGAACGGTAATCGATGCGAACGGTGATCGATGGCAAGGCGAACGGTCGGGCCTTATGCACGCTTGACTTGGGGAGTGATTAGGATGACGGGGACGGGGACGGGGACGGGGACGAGGACGAGGACGAGGACGAGGACGAGGACGAGGATGAGGATGAGGATGAGGATGAGGATAAGGATAAGGATAAGGATAAGAATAAGGATAAGGATGACAATAAGGGTAAGGATAAGGATAAGGATGGTCATCTCAAGGTCGTAAGTCACCCTAAGGTCGTAGTTCACTCAGAGGTCGTAGGTCACCGCCAAGGTCGTAGGTCACCCCATGGTCATATTTCACCCCAATGTCATATGTCACCCCTAGATCATAGGTCACCCCGTTTGCTACGTTTGGTAACTTAGCAGGGATACCTGGGTTCATGGGGCGAGGTTTGTCTTGTAGTATTACTTCAGTCATGTGGTCTAAAGCACGCTCGATTTTTTTAAATATAAGATTTAAGTGACTTCTACTTACAGATGCAGGTAACATCCGTATACACAAAAATGCAGGTTCGTGCCTGACAGTTCGCCGTTCTGCATACGTCGTCACAGTTTGTTGTCGATCCTGCAACTGAAACAATTCCAATACTGACAAAACGACTTCTTACTTGTATGAAAAATCTAGATGGCGCTTTTTTAAAAGTTAAGTGGATTTTTGTGAATGACCGAAATTAAATTTTCAGCCGAAGCCGTAATCAAAACCGAATTTCGGCTTCTGTTCTAGTGTCAGCCGAAAACAAAATCAAAGCCAAAACTTAATTTTGTACATATGCAAAAAATACTCTACATATCTTACTAATATTATAAACCCAAACGAATGGACGTATAAATGTTTGTATGGATGTTTGTTACTCTTTCTCGCAAAAATTGCTGAATGAATTTTGATGAAAGCTTTAGAAGAATATAGCTCATACATCAGAATAACACTGGTAAGGAATGGGCTATCGACGAAATTGTTTCAAATTTTGAAAGACAGAATGGCAAGACTTGCTTTCTGCTTAGTTTCCAGATTCACAGAATCAATTTCTTCAAGTGAGTTAATGTGGTGCATGAATCTTGGATAGGTTCTACATTTTCTCAATGTACCTCTGATAGTATGGTGCCCAAACATCGCAATCGTACTCCAGTTTTCTTCTCAGTGTGCCATCGAACAAAGTTAGTATAGCTTCTTGGTTATCCCCAAATGACTGACTACTCAGGGGTTTTTTCTCCAGCATAATTAAATATTTTTATGGTCTCTAATATTTGAACTTATCTGAAGAGTGGTGAGCGAATTATGTATTTTTGTTCATTGATTGTTAGAATTTTTATTAATTTACAACTGATATTAAGTTTACGTTATTTATTTTGTTTGTGTAACGGAGTTGGCTTATTATCATCATTAAGTTGGTGATTTTTTATTACGGACATGTTTGACAAATTGTGACTACATTTTATTATTATTTTCTTTATGTTCTTCGTTTATCTTTGGCCGCTATCTTTGGTATATAAATCTGTTTAACTAAATCTTGTTGCTGTTAAAATTAAAAACTTACCAGCGCAAAGAACAATGATTAGGACCACCAGGTAAATACATAGAAGGCGCCTCATTTTGATGGAGTTTATTCAATTTGACTGAAACCAAAAACACTTGCTGCATCTACTTATAGCATTGTTTGCCGACATATTAAGAGGGTTGTTCGAAAAGAGTTGTTCGTTGTTGATTAGTAAGAAAGAATAATTTGCTTAAATCTCTGCTGACAGTTGAGTGAATTTGGAGCAAGTTGGAATGATAGATACTTTACTTTTCAGAATCGAAACGTTGCTTAGCCGTGTTTCATGACCAATTCTAAATAGCTAAGATACAGTATTAATACCCTTGCGTCTGGGTAGACACGCTATTCACAAATAGATACAAACGGAAGTGCTGCCATCAATCATCAAACAGTATCAATTATATAATTTATGTAATTATGCGTAATATAATATGCTCCCGAGAGTTTTTTCTGACGTTATATTAGTACGGATAAATTACAATACTCCCGTATAGGTAGCGCCACTTTCATCTACGTCTCGCACACGAATAATTCCAACAACCTGATTTATATGAACCTTGAAAGAGGACGGTAGTTCTTAGTTGTAACACTCGGCTACATATTACATATGACGTCATTGCCCGTCCTGGTTACATACTTTGTCCCGGTGATTAGATTTCACTGGATGATAGTGGATTTGGAATGAGATATTTTTGGAACCAGTTCTTAATGATTATCTTCCCACCGGAGGCCCTTGGGAAAATATGTTCCCTCAGGGCCTATAAAATAACGGTCTTTTTAAGGAAATGAGGAAGTTCTAATAAGGAATGTATAAGAGGAGTGGGTAGGAATCTGGTAGTCAGTGTGTCCAGGAGTGGCGGACGTTAAGTACGTAATAGCATTTATGTACACTCCCCTTCCATACACAAGCAAATGCTTTTAATAGAAGGGTAGTAAAAAAAAACCTGTAAAAAAAATATTGAGTTGTAAAATTGTAATTATAATAAATGTTTCAATAAATAATAAAAAAAAAAAAAATTAAAAATTGAGTCATCCCTCCCACAGCGGTGCAAGGCGATGGATGGAGAGTCCTGCTGGAGAGGTCAAAGGTCTCCCTCTACTGACCCCTCCCGATTGGAACCAAGTAAGCCACCAAGTTCTGAATAAACCTCATTCTTGATCTCTGGCACCTCTACGTAGTCACCGAACGTAGCGAACCACTTGGGGTGACCTATGGCAGAGGAATTGGTTATCGAATGAGTAATTGAACCATGTACTTTGCCACTTTCCTCTCTCCCATCTCCTCCCCTTTCCACCCCCTTCTTTCTCACAACATATTTTAATATTTGAGGATGTCATACTGCCACTGACCCCGAGTAATTTGGACTATTGTGCTGTATTTACATTAAAAAAGACTGTTCTCTTAAATCGAACTATACTTCATGATTATCACGAGCTTTGCATCACGACATTGAAATGTTATTAATCACAATATAACGAAATTACTATTATTTTTTTTATCACCAAAGATTTTAATAAAATAACAATAAAATTTAGTTTTTAACAAAACCATGTCTTTGTTGAAGTCATGGCAAAACAAATTAAAGTGAAACTCTTGTTACATAAAAAATAATGTAACAAGTGAATTATCTGTGTATGGGTACTTTTGGTGTGAAGTTTGTTAACATTCAACATCTTTATATTGGTAGAATTTAAATGTTTACCTTTGCTCAGTTGGTGATACTGAGGATCTGCACAGAGTGGTTCACTAGGCAGGACTGGCCTTGAGCTCTTCATTCTTTGAGTAGCCACAGGTGACCTTGGCCACTGTCCCTGTGGCGGGTCGACGTAATCACATAGTAATAGTTCGCCATTATTTTAACAACATGTGAAGATTGATAAATCCACGGCTTCCATTATTGAAGACCATCAGGACAATCATTAAAATAATCCTGGATCAAATAATCCTGGATTTAATTAAATCCTGGATCAGCAGCGGAGTACCATGGGAGCACATTATTTCTGCTGGATTAAAACCACATCCAGCATCTGCAGACGCAGTCATCACAAGACCTTCCAACTATACCTGGAGCCAGAGGTGCTCGCCGAGATGCGGCCGAAGATCGCCCACCTTGGCCGTCATCAACATAGTCGGCTGGCTGGCAACCGCCCTGGGACGGGACGTCGTTGGGAAACCGCAGGACTGGAGGCCTGTTCGTCGCTCCAGCCTGCCGTTCAGCACATGTCAGCAGCGGAGGGAGCTGCCCGTCCATCTCCGAAGGCAGCAAGAAGCAGCATGGATCGCCTACATATGGCATTCACCCATTCATCAACTCCTCAAGATTAAACGGTACTAACGCTCCATAATATGCCCATTCAGAATTTAGTCTAGCCCTGATTATTATTTGTACTTAATTAATAAATTAATTAAACTGTGTCAAAGCACTAAACTATTTCATTTAAATAACCTATCCTCATACAAAGTATTACACAGCCGCCTGCTTAAGGTCCACACTGAGATATAAATTCTAGTAATAATCACACTTGTCTCATGCTCTCCATCTATTATATTCCTAAAATTTTAGCTTCCAATGCGAAAGCTAAATATTTTCATAACATTTTGGCGTCCAACGTAAATATCTTCATAACACTCTTCCAAATGTATAGCAAGGCTAAATACATGTCAACAGGAGTCCCGCAGAGATCAATTCTCGGCCCAACATGGAAAGTAATATTTATTTCATTCTTGAATAAAATATTCACTTTTGTTAAACATTATGTGAATGGTGATGATACAGCGCTAATCATATCGCATGAACAATTATCCATTGCAATAAAACTCATGCAGCACAATTTCTTTCCCTTACATTACTTTTCTTTTCAACATGATGTGGGTCTTACAATAAATTTCAAATAAATTAAATAAATGCTTTTATGATCTCCACGTGCCAAATATATCATCACGCCTATAAAAAATGGCATGTATTTGAGTGTATTTGGGGGTAAACACGATCATGAAATTATATTAACATAAACATCATATGACATTTTAGGTACATATCCCCACTATTTTTCGACATAGTCCGCGTTATGATCGATAAATTAAATTCCAAAAACTGAGAATGCTATAGTTTCATTGGCACCGGGCAGTTGAGACTCTTGACTCGGGCCAGGAGTGCTATATCGTTAACCAAACGACACGTCCTCACAAAACTAATTCTATATCCTTATTTTATTATAGCCAAAGGGGAGTCGGAAAAGCTAAAATATGTAACTTAAAATTATACATAGTTACCTATTAATGACACACTTAGCAAAAACTTTGTGGATAGTTTTAATAATAAAACAGTGCTTTTTTGCACCATAATTCATTTGTCATTTTCTGTAAGATAATAATATCTTTGGAGGGAACAAAGAGTTCGGCAAATCGTTCAACAGCCGAGTTGATGAAATCAAGAACCAATCATAAAAGCGACCTGTTGTCACATGACAAAAGTCAACTCTATAAATATGTTTGGTGCATGTTTGGTTTGTTTACTGACTGACTGACTGGTGCCAAAGAGATCAATGCCGCTAGTTATTCAGAGTATCTACCGGCAGAACCAGGAAATTATACCTACCTGATGCGTGTGCTCTGAAGAATGAAATCCGTTTGTTAAGATAGAAGAATCTATCAAACGGACTGTTCAAGGGTTTTTTCAGATATTTTGAGGCTCCAGACTAGGTCTACCAAAATCAACCGTGGAGCACAGCCGTTGTGTACTATTTTATTTATTTTATTTTAGTTTATTTAGGAAACAAACAGTTATACATATTTTAGTAAGAAAGTAACATATTACATGATTGCATTAACCAGCGAAGTTTCCGCTACAATTTATAATATATAAACATGGATTAAAACATTGAAGAAAACATAAAGTGGTAGAAAAAAAAGAAATATATATATATATACAACAGAAATGAAAGAAAAAAAACACAAACACAAATTAAAGCATATGGGATATATAAATCATCCAAATATTATTATTATAATAAAAAGAAGGAAAACCAACATAATGAGAATGAAAAAAATAACATGCAGCAGGGGTGGAGAGTTCGTAATTAACAATTTGTTTTAATTTTTTCTATTATGGATTTAATAAATTGGCCTGAGGACAAATGGAAAATATCAGCGTCGTAAAAGATATCATTGTATTTTGTGCACGTCATTCGGAGAAATGAATGTTGTGTGTAATTTGTTTTTGAGTGTGGGATGTGGAATAGTTGGTTTGACCTTGTGTTTCTTATTGGACAGTGGAAATTAATGTGTTCTAGAAGATAGTTGTTGTCAACAACGTTGTTAATGATTTTGAATAAAAATTTTTGGTCGGATATATTTCTTCTATCTTCTAAAGTTGATAAATTATGGAATGTTAATGAGTCTTTTAGGTTTTCTGAAGTTCGAAAGGATTTAAAGTCTAGGTGTTTCAATAACTTTTTTTGAATTCTTTCTAACCTTTCAATATTTACTTTGTATTGGGGATTCCATATGACTGATCCGAATTCTAATATTGAGCGAACAAAAGAGACGTACAGTATTTTGATTACATGTGGAGACCTAAATGGTTTGGTCATTCTTATGATGAATCCTAGAAGTTTGTACGCCCTGTCACAGATGGAATTTATATGTGTTCGGAAAGACATTCCGGAGTCCATTATTATTCCTAAGTCCCTCACTTCACAACATCTTTTTATCTCTACGTCATTGATTTTGTACGGGAATATTAGGGGGTTTATGCTTTTGGTGAATGATATTGTGTTACATTTTTCCAGATTAAGGAACAGTTGGTTGTTAGCACAATATATTCCAAGCCTATTGATATCATCTTGCAATTCTAGGCTGTCATTAATATTAGTGATTTTTTTGTAAATCTTAGTGTCATCAGCAAAAATTTGGAATTTGGAATTTTTAAAGCATTTACCTATATCATTGATATATAAAATAAACAAGAGAGGTCCGAGATGTGATCCTTGCGGGATTCCTGAAGGTATACTGTAAAAACGCGAGGAGAAACCCTTAGCTCTAACTGCTTGACTTCTGTTTGTTACATATGATTTGATCCATCTGAGAAGGTCACCATTAATCCCGATTTTTAACAGTTTCTTCAGAAGCAGGTCAATGTTAATTTTATCAAAGGCTTTTGAAAAATCCGTATAGATAGAGTCTACTTGATTTTTACCACCCATAGAATTTAAAATAAAATCTGTGTATTCCAGAAGGTTTGTCTCGACCGACCGTTTTCTGAAAAAGCCGTGTTGATTTTTAGATATGATTGTTTGTACCGCCGGAAAAAGTTGATCAAGAACTATGTTTTCCATGATTTTGCTGACAATTGGGAGTTTGGAGATGGGCCTGTAGTTGGTAATGTTAGTTTTGTCCCCGCTTTTGTGGATTGGTGTAATGAGTGCTTGTTTCCAGACGTTGGGGAAGTTGCCTTCTTCAAATGACATTTTGAATAGCAAGGAGAGAGGATAAGCCAATTGGTCCCGGCATTTTACATAAAATATGGATGGAATTAAATCAGATCCCGCACTTTTATTCGGATCAAGTTTTTTAAAATAATTAAGTACACATGATTGATTGAAGTTAATATTGTGGATATGTAGATTAGAGTTGTCGTCATCATTCTCACAGTTTATAAGATTGAGGCGAGGGTTGGAATTTTCTACAAAAACTGATCTAAAATAATCACTAAAATGGTCGCATATGGATTGTCCATCATTGCAGGAAATATCTCCAAGATACATTTGCTTTGGTAAATCGGAAGAGGATTTCTTTGATTTAACAAATGACCAGAACTGTTTGCTGCACTTTTTTATTGAATCTTCTGCCGTCATAATGAAGTTTTCATAACATTCTAACGCGATCTTCTTTTTACGATTTCTCAGTACTGAAAATGATTGGTAGTCAGCCAGGTTCTTGTATTTTTTCCATTTCTTGTGGTATTTTAATTTCTCTTTTACAATTTTAATAAGTGGTAAAGTGTACCAGGGGGGAAACCTACTATTAAAGTATCTGCGGGCGCTGTACAGTACGCCCAGTTTTTGAGAGGCTAACTTAACTCTGGCTTCGATGGAGTCACTTAGAGTTACACCAAGCATATCAATGAGAAGCATGTTGGGAAGATTACTTGTATTGTAATATTTGTTGCTTTGAGAAGCTACTCCAGATACTAATTACTTAGATAATTTAGAAGGGAGAGGATTATAGCACACATAATATGTAGCCTGGAGTTACGTTGGTAGCATGTGCAAGTCAATAGAAATAAAGCTTTTAAAACTTTTTATGATGATTCACTGTAACGGCACTCTTACGGTAAAAAAAGGAATAAACATACGTTCCTTATCGCTATAATGCTGCACCTCTTTCTTACACATTAAATAATAGTGAGACACACAAAATACATTTGACTGTGTTCTCCAAAGTAAAACTTTTGCAACGGGAATTGCATTTAATTTTCTTTATACGTGTGAGAGAGATGAATGAAAATGATTGTACGTTTTCTTTGGGGGGTGCAGACATATGTTCACCGTTTGTCTCATTTTCGACTTTGTTATTTAGTGTAAGAAAGACCGGTAGCATTATATGTTTAAGAACAAAAGCAAAACCATCAGCGCGTCGACATTTGACATTTTTGAATTTTTGGAATTCACTCACACTTCAATATTTTTCTTCTAATTATATTTCATACTTTCAAAATAATTTATCTTCAGGGCAAGTAGTTCTGGTAGGAATCTACCTAGACGTCACGGTGCGGCGTATGAGAGAGATGCAAGAAAATGTGACTTTTCCTTTGAAGGCAACACACCTACATACATTGTGTATCTCAACTTTTGAGGGAGCTGCAGCAATATTATGACAAAGAACGTATATTTACTCGTAAACCATATTCCCCTATCTGATATTTTACCCATCATCAAAGATAGATCCCGCATTGTTTGGACAGAGTATTGGAACATTGCTAGTCAATCCAAGGGTGCCCACTACGCCTCAATACAAAGGACTATCCCATCAAAACCGTGGTTTCAAAAATTACCCCATTCTTCCAAAAAAGAAATTTCATTACTTATTCGAATGAGAATCGGACATTGTTCCATTCCTTCTCACCTTTTTAAAATTCACACCCTTGACTCCCCAGATTGTAAATTCTGTGGTCTAGATGTGAGAACTTTAGATCACACATATTTGGTTCTCCCTCTCTGAATAAATATCCTCTCTTCTACCAAGCGTTATCTAAAATTGCCTCCCCTCCATTCAACATTTAATCTCTTCTAAGTCTGAACTCTACTCCGATCTTCCATATAATTCTGAAATTTTCTCATTTAAATAAATATAACATATAATTTCACCTTTCCTTTCTCTGTAATTTTAAATGATGGCCTAGAACACCCTTGAAGGGTGAAAGCCAGAAATAATTGAAAAAAAGTATAATGAAACAATATAACTTTGTATAAACCACTTATATAATTTGAAAATCCGACCGGTTTCGGAACAAACGTTCCTTCGTCAGGGAAAGCTTATACTAATTTGACAGTTTAGAACAATGTTTTATTATGGTAGGGGTGGAGCCGTTGTTAGATAATAATGTAGATTGGGTGGGTAGGTATTAGTGTAGAGTGGTAATCAAAGAACATTTAAGGTGTCTTAATAATAATAATTTTTCTGAGTTCGCTAACCATATCATTGAAAATAACCATAGTTTTGAAAAAAACACAGGGATAAATATTCTTCATATTAATCATAAAGGAAAACGTTTAGATAACTTAGAAGCTTTAGAAATTAAAAAATCCCTTAAAAATAATGAATCTATTATCAACAAACAAAAAATATTGTCATATAGCCCAATCATGGATTTGTTCCCCTACCCACCCACTCTACACTAATACCTACCCACCCAATCTACATTATTATCTAACAACGGCTCCACCCCTACCATAATAAAACATTGTTCTAAACTGTCAAATTAGTATAAGCTTTCCCTGACGAAGGAAAGTTTGTTCCGAAACCGGTCGGATTTGCAAATTGTATAAGTGGTTTATACAAAGTTATATTGTTTCATTTTTCTATAATGGATAACCACAAAGTAATAGCTGCATTCAAAAATAGAAAAAAAGTATATTTATTGTTTATTGCCTTTTTATGTCGTCACGATACCATCTCCATGAATCATCAGGGTAAATATAAAAACGTCCATTAATTAGTGGAATGTACAGAGCTTTAACCAGAGATCATTAGGAAGAACAGCGAATTAATTTACCGTCTTACCACAGACTTGGGAAAAGACAAAGTCAAACTTGAAATTGACGTAAATAATTCCATACTTCCTTATCATGAAATCTAAGTTATTTTTTTCAGTATATTCATGTATATATTCAGTATATATATATATTAATACACAGTTGGCATTTGGTTTTCGAAAACTCACTATGGAAACGTTGCCTTTTAGAGACAGGCGAAAATCGACCACTCTGCCTATCCAGTTTCACCGACCGCAGAGATCGATTTGGCCGGACAGGGGGCATGGACAGCGATCTCATACAAAAAATCGTAAAAAAAATCGCGTTTTGATGATGCGATAATCGACCCTTCTCCCCCGCGATCCGCAAGACCTCACGGCGCACTGTCGCTTAAAAAAAAGTCGCTTACGCCCTTTCAGATAAAAAATTCAGACCACGTTTCAGTACTTTGACTTTGCGACAAAAATTAAGCGTTTTATGGCCTACAAAATTTAAAGAAAAAAACTGGCGGCGAAAACTAGAACTCTAATAAAATCACTCAATTCGGCTCGGTTACACTTCTCGCCGACAGGTTCGCATTAAAAAACAAGAGATGTCTTTTTTCCAATAGTTTCAATGCAAATTAAAATGCTAGGAATATCGAGTCAGGTCAGGATTAACCCATCACTTTTTGCATGTTTGCGAATGCTGAGATGTAGATATATATATGTAGATTTCAAATGTCAGTTTTATGCTACCGAAGCGGACCTCTCGGCGGTTTCGGTTGGGGAATACTGCATTACAGCCCAAAAAGCGATCCCAGCTTTGATATTTAAAAAAAATATAATATAGTAGAGGAATACGCAACTTTTAATACCAAAATTATATACGCATCTCTTATAAAATATGTCAGTAGAAGCTGACAAATATCACACATTTCCTGAAAAATTCATGTCGAAAATGCGTTCTAAAATTATCCGAGAGTATTAAATTACTGGCCATATGAAAAAAACTCAATTTATAACGGGGCAGGTACCTACCGGCTTAGGAACAGTATTCTTTCATTTAAATATTTAATGATATGAAAGTAAATAAATCACTCAAGATGGTCACTTTTTAATCTATGTAGGTACCTACCTGCACATAACTTAATCGGAATCATATGATGATTTTGCTTATGTATTTTTTTTGTAAATGTATAACGAAATTGCTTGAAGTTGAACGGGATAATTATTTATATTTATTATTATTTACTTATACTTATTATGTTAAAACTGAAATAATTACGGAACTTGAATAGAATTTGAACAGAAATTTCACAGAACCTTAAAATTAACTTGAAAAATTGAGGTTTTTTAATTTATTTTTTGTTATTTTTAGGACAAGGTTTGTATAAAACTACTGGTGAGCTCTGGCATAACGAATTTTGCATAAAAATATTTCAATAGGTGGCACGCAAGCTGTTTGAAAACCAAATGTACCGGAAATGAATTAAGGAAGGGGGGGAGGAAAACCAGGGAGGGGGGAGGGGGGAGGGGGGTAACCTGGGAAGGGGGAGGGGAACTCTGGAGTGGGGTTTGCGGGATGGAGGAAGGGGGGGGGGGGGAGTAGAGTACCCTATGAAAGAATGTTTTTTCTGTTTTTTTTACTCGAATAAAACAAAATTTTTGTTTCTAAAAAATTCAGAAAAATTCATTTTTGTAGCGCCGTTTTGGAAAAAAATACTAAATGTCTATTAAGTACCTACCTGCGCACTATGAAATCATTTTTTTTTTTTACTGTAATAAACCTTAGTTATTGTTTCTAAAAAAATGTGACGAATGTACCTATCGATTTGATGTCTGTATCAGACCACTAAATTATAAATTGGGAGGCGGGAATGGGTACCGCCGCGCCTCCCCGGGAACTTTTATTGGATAACCAAGACCACTACCGCAGGTCACCCCAAGTGGTTCGCTACGTTTGGTGATATAGTAGGGGTGCCCGGGCTCATGGGATGAGGTTTATCTAGGACTTGGAGGCGGATGATCAGGACTCACTGAACCCCAGATTCCTACCCACCCCTAAACCCTTTTCCCTTCCCAGAACTCTCCTCTCCTTCTTTGCCTTAAAAAAACCTCCACCCAGCATCTCCCACACCCAGGAGCTCCACACAGGAGGTCGTAGGGAAAATAATTTCCGTCAGGGCCTATGTCATCTTTTGGGATGCTGTGTGGAGGATTTTTTTGTAGAAAAGGAAGGAGATGAGAGTTCTGAGAAGGAAAAGGGTATGAGGGGTGGGTAGGAATCTGAAACTCACTATGGAAACGTTGCCTTTTAGAGACAGGCGAAAATCGACCACTCTGCCTATCCAGTTTCACCGACCGCAGAGATCGATTTGGCCGGACAGGGGGCATGGACAGCGATCTCATACAAAAAATCGTAAAAAGCAAATTAAAATGCTAGGAATATCGAGTCAGGTCAGGATTAACCCATCTCTTTTTGCATGTTTGCGAATGCTGAGATAGGTATATGTAGATTTCAAATGTCAGTTTTATGCTACCGAAACGGACATCTCAGCGGTTTCGGTTGGGGAATACTGCATTACAGCCCAAAAAGCGATCCCAGCTTTGATATTTTTTAAAAATATAATAGAGTAGAGGAATACGCCACTTTTGATACCAAAATTATATACGCATCTCTTATAAAATATGTCAGTAGAAGCTGAAAAATACCACACATTTCCTGAAAAATTCATGTCGAAAATGGGTTCTTAAATTATCCGAGAGTATTAAATTACTGGCCATATGAAAAAAACTCAATTTATAACGGGGCAGGTACCTACCGTTCCATCGATAGAAAAGTAACAAAATACGTAATGTTGACGCAATTTTTATTGAGAAAACGCGTAGGTAGGTACCTACAACAATGTTATTTTTCTCGGGGTTTACCAGTAGGTACCTACCCCGGCTTAGGAACAGTATTCTTTCATTTAAATATTTAATGAAATGAAATTAAATAAATCACTCAAGATGGTCACTTTTCAATCTATGTAGGTACCTACCTGCACATAACTTACTCGGAATCATCTGATGATTTTGCTTATGTATTTTTTTTGTAAATGTATAACGAAATTGCTTGAAGTTGAACGGGATAATTATTTATATTTATTATTATTTACTTATACTTATTATGTTAAAACTGAAATAATTACGGAACTTGAATAGAATTTGAACAGAACTTTCACAGAACCTTAAAATTAACTTGAAAAATTGAGGTTTTTTAATTTATTTTTTGTTATTTTTAGGACAAGGTTTGTATAAAACTACTGGTGAGCTCTGGCGTAACGAAATTTGCATAAAAATATTTCAATAGGTGGCACGCGAGCTGTTTGAAAACTAAATGTACCGGCAATGAACTAAGGAAGCGCGGGAGGGGGGGAGGAAATCCAGGGAGGGGGGAGGGGGGTAACCTGGGAAGGGGGAGGGGAACTCGGGAGTGGGGTTTGCGGGATGGAGGAAGGGGGGGGGGAGTAGAGTACAGTAGAGTCATGGGGTGAGGTTTATCTAGGTCTTGGAGGCGGATGATCAGGACTCACTGAACCCCAGATTCCTACACACCCCTAAACCCTTTTCCTTCCCAGAACTCTCCTCTCCTTCTTTGCCTTAAAAAAACCTCCACCCACCATCTCCCACACCCAGGAGCTCCACACAGGAGGCCGTGGGGAAAATAATTTCCGTCAGGGCCTATGTCATCTTTTGGGATGCTGTGTGGAGGATTTTTTTTAGGAAAGGAAGGAGATGAGAGTTCTGGGAAGGAAAAGGGTATGAGGGGTGGGTAGGAATCTGGGGGTCAGTGTGGCCAGGAGTATAGGACGTATGAAGCTATTCCTCACACTGCGGTGCAAGGCGAAGGGTTGGGAGAATCAGGCTAGAGTGGTCAAAATTCTCCCTCAATCAGTCTCCTCTGATCCAGCCAGCCACGCAGTGGTTGGGCAAACGTATCCGCCACCAAGACCTAGACAAATACATACAGTTTTTGAATACAAAAATGAGCTCAGGCATCACGAAATTACGCGAGAAAATGCCCGTTCTGAATCCTAGGGGCCTATGTCATCTTTGAGGATGCTGTGCGGAGGGTTTTTAACATGATCTCCACACAGGAGGCCCTGGAAAATATGGAAGATATGGATATAAAAGAAGGATGGGGAAGGGGATAAGGAGGGAAAGGATAAGAGGGAGATATAAGTTAGTGACGTGTTTTATTTTGTTAATGGACTTTTTGTCCGTAAACAAATAAATTATATACAGCGGGTACCCGGCATGCGTTGAAAAGCCACTTTAAACTCGGGGTCAATTAAACTGTAATGGTTCCATCCCAAATCCCGGAAAACTACATTATAATGCAAGCGCCTGTACTATATAACATTATATACAATGGCTATCCGGCATGCGTTGCAAGGCCACTGTAACCTCGGGGTCAACTTAACTGTAATGGTTCCATCCCAATTCCCGGGAAATAACATTTTAATGCAAGCGCCTGCAATATATAACATTATATACAACGGGTACCCGGCATGCGTTGCAAGGTCACTGTTACCTCGGGGTCAACTTAACTGTATTGTTCCATCCCAATTCCCGGGAAATAACATTTCAAACCAAGTGCCTGCAATATATATAATGATATACAACGGTTACTCGGCATGCGTTGCAAGGCCACTATATCCTCGGGGTCAACTTAACTGTAATGGTTCAATTCCAATTCCTGGGAAATTACATTTTAAACCAAGCGCTGCACTACATAACATTATATACAACGGGTACCCGGCATGCGTTGCAAGGTCACTGTAACCTCAGGTTTCTTCATATATTTAATTTAACACACACTCCTCCTCGCTTCGTCCACGTTCACACGTCAAATCGCATAGTGTTTTAACCCGTTAGTTGCTTTTGCAACGGGCCCAGCTAGTCACTATATTCATCAAACGATGAGGAATGTAAATCAGTCGATGTAAAAAATGTCTAAAATAGTTTGGTAAGGGATTTTAAAAGTTTCACCCCAAGACTTTTGGTTTTCAACGGTTAGTGCTTCATAAATGTACTTACCTAATTTATAGACCAATGCACACCACAGGTACACATTTTACCAGTATTTTAAGTTACAGTTGCGTTTTATTAGCATTATTATTTTTTAAATTCTGAAACAGCTCATAAATTGAAATCCATTTTCCAATAGTCCTTGCATTATTATTTTCTCCCTTTGTCCTTCTCCTTCCTTGAAAAGCCCTACCTACTTACTAAAAGAAGGGGAAGATGATGCATACCTACTTGGAACACATACACATTATTGTACAAAAAATCGAAAATCACCCACGTCAATTCAGTTGAAAAATCGTCGTGAAATCGTTATTGAAATATCGCTTGAAAGTTCGTAAAATACTGATACAAAAAAAAACGATAAATTGTGACCACTTTTGTGCCACCATCGTGGAAGAACAGCTACCACCAAGATTGGACCATCACGGCATATGAACCCAGCAAAGGTAGGGGCTTTCTCCTTTCCAGTTGCCATTTCCTGTGATTTGACTTTTAAAAACCCCGTCTTGCATCACATAAATATAGCTTACGTTTTTACCGAAAGTTGGGCATTATTTTTCTTAAATATAGAGGATCAATTTATATATTTACAACCATTTAGTTAGCTGGGATAGGTACGTCTTTGTTATTTTCATCTGAGTGATCTTGAAGATCACTCAGATTTCTACAATGTTATTAAATCACAATATCATTAGTGTGAAGTTTTCTTGAGTTAACACATTTACTTAAATTCTGTCATTGACGTGTAGTAAGAAAAGCAGAGGTCCAAGAACCGAACCCTGTGGTACTCCACATGTCATTTTCCCAGAGCTGTTTTAATTTATTTATTGATCATTTGTGAAAACAGTTTTATATATGATATATTATATTGTATTGTATACGTAGAAAACTTTATGAAAATTGAATTCAGCACAACAGTCCCAAGTGCTCCCACTCTTTACAGAGCCGAACTCTAGGGAAGACATAACTTAATTTTTAAACACGCAAAAAACGCGTAGGTACCTATTAAATAGTTGTTTTAAATTACTTCACAGTTTTAGCAAGTTGAGTACGTTGTCGGAAATAAAAGTTTATTGACTTATAATAATAGATGACGTGCAAAGTTTTCTCGGAACGGTTTGTTTTGGAGATATACTTTAACTGCTGACCCTGTACAAATCACAAGTGCGCCCAACTGTTCAATTTGGCAGCCACCTCTGGTCTGGAGTCCCAAAATAATTTAAAAAAAAACCATGACCCTGCGCAAAAACGGGCGGTCCGTTTGATAGCTTCCCCAATTACAACTGGATCGTAATCTTTAGAGCACTGGCATCAGTTAGGAATGCTGTCCGTGTTCTACCGGTATTTCAATGGAAGATGCTCCAAGGAACTAGCGTTTGTGATCCCTTTGGCACCGTTGCATAATTGGGAAACACACCAATCGGGCACCCAACATTTGTGCATGGTTGACTTTTATGTCGCATGAGAATATCATTTCTACGGCTTGTTCAAGTTCTCGAGTTCTTGAGCTCAGCTGTCGAATGATTGCTGGCTTCTGTGTTTCCTCCCTTCTTCAACATAGATCTCTTCAAGGCCCTTCTTCTCCCTAAAAAAAACCATCCACACAACATCACCATAGATGACATAGAATCTGAAGAAAAATTATTTTCCTCGGGACCTTCTGTGTGGAGTGAAAGTACAACAATAAAAAATTAAAAACATTTGTTTATGTGAATACCGCACAAGAATCCCAATTGCTGGGGCTGGAAGTTGGAAGAGGAAGGTTGGGAATTACATGGCCATTCAGATCAGGTCACCAAACACGGCCAAAGTCATTTCAAGCAACGCTTGAATTCTGAATGGTTGTCTCACACCAGGGTGATACTGAGAGTCTCTTCCACTCTGAAACGCGCCGCAAATATGTCATATATATATATATTATTTAAAATAATTTTAAAATTTACGCGCCAGACATTTGTCGAGTGAGAACGAGTTATGAGAACGAGTCGAGTCACATGAGAACGGTTCGTTCCTACGACTCGTTTTTGAGTTCAACAGCTCGGCTATGGAATATTTTCGCTTACGGGGGGGGTGGGGGGTTGGCTAGATAATTCCAGCTCTACACAAGGGGCCCTGAGGAAAATTCCCCTTAGACCCTATGTCATCAGCTGTGGACGTATAAGTCAAAAGGACTCCCTCAACCACTCTCTCCGGATCCGGCCTGGACAAACTTCACCCCATGAGCCCAGGTACCCTTGCTAAGTCACCAAACGTAGCGAACCACTTGGGGTGACCTATGGCAGATGTGTTGGTTATCTAATAATGGTTCCTGGGGCGGCGGTACCCGCCTCCCGTGTTTGTTAGTTTGTCATATTAAAAATATGACTTAAACATCTGCCAGCTTTATTTTTAAAAGGGGCGCCACTGGTTGATTAACCAGGCTAGCAGTTAGTAAAACAATAAACCTCTCTCAGGGTCTTTGGTATGAAAACTATACGATTAAATTAGAAGGATTTTTAAAATAAAATAGACAGTATTATTAAGAAATATGAATTAAAAGATTTATTATCACATAATAAAATAAAACTGGAACCAATAAACATATTAACAGAACTTAAGACTCACCTTCCTTGAATCGACCAAAAATTTACATGATTCTAACTATCTATCTAAATTACGATCTTGAGCTTCTGGTTTTTCTCCTGAAGTATGGTCAGACAAAATACCTGGAACTGATTTCAGCCGAAAACAGTATCTGCTCCCAAAATCAAAAGCCAGCCTTGAAAATCTTGTATTATCAGGCGAGAATAATTATTCCTTCGTTATTTAACAGATTAAATTTCTTGTATTTTAAATCTTCCATGTTTTAAAATAAATTGCTTGTTACTTGGCAAGTAAATTCAAAATTAACCATCAGTTATATTCGGTGAAAATTACGAAGACAGAAATGTGTATTTACAACACTTATCGGCACCACGATTACAATAGTCGCGGCCTAGTTAATTATCATCCAGTTCGGATAAAATAATAATCGTTTTCCTTTATAAAATTATTAACGTAATCAATAAGAATCACGCCCGACTTGTCAGTAAAACCCTCCACCACCATAGAAAGATTACTCAGAAGTGGGCTCTAAACAAAATATTCGATTTTTATACCCTATTCAAAAAAGAAAAAATGAATGATGTTACTTCCAAAATTTAAAAAAATAAATTTATGAAGAAGCTTATTTAATATTATTTAATCACCTCTTGAAATGAGGTACCTGCTTGCCTAAATCTATGATAAAATAAACTTCGAGATATATTGACAAATATTTTATCATAACATTACCTCCCGGACCACGCAAATGTTTGTCCCCAAACATAATTATAAAAGAAACCTATTCTATCTGATACATTTGTCGATCCAAGGATTTCTATTAAATAAAAACAACAAAGCAATTAGTAATATTTAACAATCTTTTCAAAGATTAATAAAACATAATTTATAATAAATAATTCGTATGAACCTTTGAAATATTTAAAATTGATTAAATTTGAATTAGAATTAGAATACAATATTATTGATTATTATAGTTAAAATACCTGAAATAAACAGGACATAATTAAATGTTACGTGAACAACAATCATTAAATGATAAATAAACAACACACTTTAAACTGAAAGAGAAAAAAAAAATTATAAATATTAATTCTACAAATTTTACATAACTCCTTCAAAAACGTCATATCACTTTTATGCTCAAAAGCGTCACTGTCCCAAATCAGGGTATTAAGCCTCAATAGGCATCACTTTTAGGGAGATCAATCAACCCTCACTTTGCACTGAATTTAAATCCATCTTTAGGATATCAAGAATGTTCACTCCGTGGAGTTTCCTGACTAACTCACTAAGGTCATTTGGTCTATCCAAGAAGGAAATTTATATAATAGCAATCAACATTTATGTAAAATCAAATTATTTAAATGTCATAATGTCATCAACCATCGCCAATGAATGGTGCCAAATAATTGAGGTAGACAACCAGCTTTGTGGAGTCGAAATTGTTTAGTAAATTTGTTTGAAACAAACAAATTTCAGTTTCCCAAGAGAAAACAAACACTTTTTAAGCAAAAGTTTATAAATTAAATAAACTAATCTCTTCAATTAGTATAAAAAATATATATTGCATACTCGAATGCATAGGAGATATGCTCTATTATAAACTAACTTAACAACATCTAGATCTCTATATATATATATGTTTTATATATATATATAAATATTTAAAAACAAATGCGACATGAAATGAAATTAAATTTAAATTAAACATTATTTTATGTAAATTTTATATTTTTCAACTATCAAGACAACTCAAGTTGCAAAGAGGTACGAATCTTTGGATCTCTGAGTAATCCTGTCAATTAAAAAAAACACAGTTCATTTATAATAACCTTTTGTTTAGAATTTAAAAAAAAATAAAGTATAAATACTTAGTGGTTAATTTTTTTTAAAATTCTAAGTTAAATAAAAAAACTAAAAAAATTATACATATATATATATATATATATATATAAAAACAACGTGATTCTTATTTTAGTTTGTCTGTTCATTCATAACATGTCAAGTAATAAGTTATATTATTAATAACTTCGTACTAATATACGATAATGGTTGAACTCGAGCGAAGTACTAGAGTTGTACGTGTGTTATAAATTGTTGTTTAAACAATATTTTGGAATTATTCATTTCATAATTAATGTTCTTTATTTCATAATCATATTTAAAAATATTTGAACTCGAGTCTAAAACTAGAGTTTAAAAAAATAATAATTTTCCTTCTCAAGGAAAATTAATTTGAATTCCGCATTCAAATTATATTAATAATGTATCAACCCGGTTGATCAGACCTGATTGAAATGTATCGAAATTTGAATAAATTTCTACTGATGTTTTTGGCCAAACCCTTGGAAACCACCATATAACTTAGGAATATAAGCTCGGCTTTACAGAACTTACATGTTTTAGTCAATGGATAGATTCTCCATGATTATGACACCAAAAAAAAAATTACACGTCAAGTGTACAATATTTATTACTGATTGTAGGGGCTTGAATTTTATTGGCTCTGACGTAGAGCATAACGTAAGACAATATAAAGGCATGCACAAATTAATTGAGACTTGATATATTTGAGAAAAATAATGATGTGATTTTGCAGAAATCACTACCAATAGTACCGTGTGAAAAAAAATTAACATACAACTCGATTTCAAATAGAGTTTATGAATTACTTGTAGAATGTTGTGTCAGAATTGCTCATTAAAACTTCCAGAACAACTCGAACCACTCAAAACAAGTTTCACACCACCAAGTACTGCGAGTATGCACATGGACCAGTGGACTGCAGTCCTTCCATCACCTATAGGTATTATCCGTCTACAGGCAACGGATCCACTGCCTTCCGCCTGACGATGTAGCACACTGTGTTCCGTACCTGAGTCAGCAGCTCAGGGTTTGATGAGCAGACAGCAAGCATCTCTCGCCCTCTGTCTGTCATGTAAGGTAAACGTTATCGACGCCGGATCGATACGTTGCGGATGGGGTACAAGCCCACCCTTACCTTTGGAACTTATTTGGACCATTAGGAATGGTAAGTTGAACACCAGGACCCAGTTGTTTAGACTGGATATACCTCCGCTAACTCCCCTCCAATGATAATAATGACGTTGCGTCATTGTCCGATTATTTCTCGAAGTCTTATCACATTTCATGTATATTGTCCTTTATTTGTTAAAATATTGATAATAAATATCACATTATTCCTTGTGTCACCGTTGAAAATTACTTGATTGAACTTAAATTCAACGCATTTTTCAAAATTGTTTTTAAAAATAATGCCCGTTTTTGTAAACATTGATAATAAATATCAAAATTGATTGTGTCACGATTGACAATAAATAGTTTTAAAAGTTTTATAATTATGTATATTGGTATACAATCTATGACGTTACATATTAATACAATCGACTATTTCATTCTATCTCGAATCCTGGGGTGATCGGCCCACCACCTCAAAAAACGAAATAGAAAGAAACTGTCTAACCAGTAAAGGCAACTCTGAAATATCTGCATTCCGTGCGCATGAAATACGAACAAATCGAGTGGCTCCATTCAAGTTATTTGTATTCATTTATAGAAATATTTTTTGAATAAAATCTTTACTATTAGATTGTAAATGACGTTTAAATAATGATAAAATCTGCATTTCGAAAAAAAAATCTTATTTGTTAAAATATTATAAAAGGAAAAATTGATTCTTGTTTACGATGCAGTCGTTGAATAAGACGCTTAAATAGATCTTCTTTTGTTTTATCATTTATATTCTCGAATGAAGTCGACATTTTGGAAAAATTATTCAAAGTTGTTCTATTTGCAATTCGTTTGAAAATCACAGCCGTAATAATTCATTTAAATAATTCGTAGTAATATATTATTTTGGAAATGACGTAGCGAAATGAAAATAGTTATACCGAAATACAAACAATAAACAATAACATTTGATTGTATATCCTTTGTTTTTCTTTTAAATAAATAGTACGCGGCCGTAATAATTCAAACACAAAGAAAAGATATTAAATCTTGCTTGATTAAAATTAGAAATGACTTTACGAGCTGAAAATAGTTAAGCTATTTTGCCATTTTAACCGCAAAAAAAAAAATAATCAACTTTGATAACATTCTATTGTTTTTAAACAAATGAAATATTTTCAAAACAAATGAAACTTGTTAATAACAAAAGCTCTTGAGAGAAAAAAAATGACATGTTATTAATAAACAGACATATTTCTGAAGCCAAATAAATACATTTCATTAGTAAAAATCCTTGTAAAATAATCATAACGTATAAAACGAAACCCAACACGTTTAAGGTCGCCAAATTGTCAAAATAGATATGAATTAAACGATTATATAGGCAACGAAAAATGACAATGACAAATAACGTAGTAACCGCACTTAAGACTCACCTTCCTTGAATCGACCAAAAATTTACATGATTCTAACTATCTATCTAAATTACGATCTTGAGCTTCTGGTTTTTCTCCTGAAGTATGGTCAGACAAAATACCTGGAACTGATTTCAGCCGAAAACAGTATCTGCTCCCAAAATCAAAAGCCAGCCTTGAAAATCTTGTATTATCAGGCGAGAATAATTATTCCTTCGTTATTTAACAGATTAAATTTCTTGTATTTTAAATCTTCCATGTTTTAAAATAAATTGCTTGTTACTTGGCAAGTAAATTCAAAATTAACCATCAGTTATATTCGGTGAAAATTACGAAGACAGAAATGTGTATTTACAACACTTATCGGCACCACGATTACAATAGTCGCGGCCTAGTTAATTATCATCCAGTTCGGATAAAATAATAATCGTTTTACTTTATAAAATTATTAACGTAATCAATAAGAATCACGCCCGACTTGTCAGTAAAACCCTCCACCACCATAGAAAGATTACTCAGAAGTGGGCTCTAAACAAAATATTCGATTTTTATACCCTATTCAAAAAAGAAAAAATGAATGACGTTACTTCCAAAATTTAAAAAAATAAATTTATGAAGAAGCTTATTTAATATTATTTAATCACCTCTTGAAATGAGGTACCTGCTTGCCTAAATCTATGATAAAATAAACTTCGAGATATATTGACAAATATTTTATCATAACAAGTTTTGTAATACGAAAAATGGATATGAAAAAAAGCATACCCTCCCACCCCCCCACTCTCTCACCCCCTTCCACCTCCTCCCCCCACCACCACCTCTGATCCACCCCCCCCTGCACCCACCCTCTGATCCCCCCCTCAGCAACCCCCTCCACCTCATCTCAACACTCCCTCAACCTCCCTCCCTTGGGAGCTGTTGGGACTCTTGTGCGGTATTCACATAACACATAACAATAATTAAAAAAAAAATTTTTTTTTGAACAGTTGGAACGTGCGGTATTCACATAATAATAATTTCCAATAAAATATATTTAAAAAAAAATTAAAAAACATTTTGGAGCAGTTGGGACGCTTGTGCGGTATTTACTTAACAATACATAATTTACAATAACAAAAAAATATTTAAAAAAAAAAAAAAAAAATTGGAGCAGTTGGTACTCTTGTGCGGTATTATTATATGAATGGCTCACCCCAACACCACCTCCCGGTTCTTATACAAAAATCTCATTCAAACTCCTCACGCCTCACCACCTCTTGCATTTGACCCATACGATACGTGACATGACATGTAGCCCAATACACCAACCACCTCATACCTCACCGACAAACCTCATCCCATGAACCCGAGCACCTCTGCTAAGTCACCAAACGTAGCGAACCACTTGGGGTGACCTATGGCAGAGGTGTTGGTTATCCATTAAATGGTTCCCGGGGCTGCGGTACCCATACCCGCCTCCCAAATTGAGTCGACTATACCTAAATAAAAACAAATCTGTTCACATCTTATTTCAAGTGGATTTCTAAAAAATACTGTCGAAATATTACAATAATAAAATTATATTGTCAATACTGTTTCGTAATATTCAAAGTATTAAAAACATTTCACGTCCTGCTGTAGATTAAGGAAAGATTGTTTTCTTAGAAAACAAGCCGATAATATATCTCTTTTCTTTTCCTTATATTTTCTATTGAAGAGAAAGAGACGAAAATAATATTATATACATATGTTTATAATATTCCAAATAATGGTATCATATTTCATTTTGCTCGACTCACCGCTGAGGGAAACCGCAGCTAGCAAGTCAAGTAAAGTGATTTTTATCACAAAAAGGACAAAGAGAAGTAAAAGATGTAACGTTATTTTATTGAAATCGATTTATACCTTTCCATTTAAACTCAACCTTTTGCATGTCGTAATATTTTGTCTGCTATATCACAGTAGTTCGCTCTGCACCTGCATGCTAATGCCAGCGACAAAACTGGAATATCGTTATTATTAAATTTTCTATTTATTTCCTACAAACTTGGTATAATATTTCATTAAAATAACACAATTGATATCACACAACCTCCAAACTGAAAATCCAATATATTTGTATGTGCAAAAGTGTTGTTTGTACGAATTCACTGTTTGAAAATCTATTTCGTAAAAAATAATAAAAAAATTGAGAATTTGTTCACACCAAACCTCTCGTGGTATTCGCTAGCCACGTGCATGAGCTACACTCTGTTTGAAACAAATTTGACCGGTTAAATAACGATAATTTAATTGTTTTGCCTTTAATAATGAGCGGCTCTGGAATTTTACGTTTTGCCGCCACTATCCGCCTCATAGCTCCCAGCTTTCAGGGCCAGTGGAATTGTGGCATCCTCAATCGGATATATCGTGAGGTTAAAGGTTGGGTTGGGGAATGAGATATCAAGAAGTACCTGGCTATTCTGATACGGTTACCAGACTTGATTAAAGCTCTTACCAGCAATAACGTTTCGATTCTGATATGTGGTAAGTATTTATATATACTGAGAATTTTGGGAGGCGGGTATGGCCGCCCCGAGAACCATTTATTGGATAACCAACACCTCTGTCATCGGCCATCCCAAGTGGTTCGCTACGTTTGGTGACTTAGTAGGAGTGCCCGAGTTCATAAGTTGAAGTTTGTCAAGGTCTTGGCGGCCAATATATCTGCCCACCTGCTGCGTGGTCGGCCAGATCGACTGGTTGAGGGAGGTATTTGGCTTCACCAGCCAGAATCCCTTGCACGGCAGTTGAAGAGATGGATTTATGCGTCCGTCACTCCTGGACACACTGATACCCAGATTCCTACCAACCCCTCTTACCAATTTCCTTCCCAGAACTTATTTTTCTTCCTTTCCTTAAAAAAAACCTCCACATCCATATCCCTTAAGATGACATAGACCACGAGGGAATTTTTTTCCTCAAGGCCTCCTGTGTGGAGCTAATGTAAAAAAAAATACCAATTGAAATAATGAAGCAGTATTATGTTTTTGATCACAAATTATTATTCTTTAAAAATACGCACATTTTTCAATGTTCCTACGATTTTTTAACATTTTTGAAAAGTGTGCAGCCAAAAGATTTTTTTAAACCAATTGAATATTTTTCCAATGTCCAAAATCCAAGGCTCAAGGTTATTCAACTGAAAAAATTTAAAAAAAAAACAATTAATAGTAGAAGACAGAAAAAAAATTGATAAAAGTATTTATCATTTTTAGTTAATGATGAATGTAAGTAAGTCTAAAGTCATGTTATTTAACAGAAATAGTACGTAACATAATTGTACGATGTAATAAGAACGAATTAATGATGAATGTAAGTAAGTCTAAAGTTATGTATATATGATTTCAAAATTGTACGATGGAATAAGAATGAGTTAATGATGAATGTAAGTAAAGTCATGGTATTTGAAAGAGAGAGTACGTAACATATTTGTACGATGTAATAAGAATGAATTAATGATGAATGTAAGTAAGTCTAAAGTCATGGTGTTGGAAGCAGAGAGTACGTAACATAATTGTAGGATATAATAAGAATGAATTAATGATGAATGTAAGTAAGTCTAAAGTTATGGTGTTCGAAAGACAGAGAACGAAAACAATGGGAAAAATAGTTGTGAAAGATGACTACTTGGAGTAGGTGGATGAGTTTGTGTATTTGCGAAGTTTGTTTACGAGAGATGGGAAGGCTGATAGAGATATTGACAGAAGGGTAACTTGCAGGTAACTCCATTAATAGAGGACTGAATAACGTTGGCGCTAATAAAAAAAAACTGTCAAAAGAAGCAAAGCTAGCAATCCACAATGGAGTCCTGTTACCTACCTTGATGTGTGAGGTGTGAAACTGGCAGAGGAAGGATGAAGGTAAACTAAATGCACCTGAGGCGTATGCGTGTAAAACTTTGTATGATCGTGTGAGAAATGTGGAGATCCGCAAAGAATGTGAGGCTGATGTAAGCATAATGAGTAAGATTAAGAAAGGGATCTTCAGATGGTTTGTGCATGTAGAGCCAATTAGCGAATAAAGTAGAGTAAGAAGAATATGTGACGCAAATGTGAAGAAGGACATAAGACATGGTACGTCAGAATAATAGAAGAGTATATATGAGACGATGTATGAATATGAATGAAGCAAAGAGTGTGTGCCAAACCGAGTTGTATGGCGGTCCATCCTCTTTATCCGTAGTATGAGTACGTTCCCTAATGTATTTAAAATTATTTTACACACCTACTGAAATTATAAATACTAAATTATAAATACTAAATACCTACCTAAATTATAAATACTTATGATGAAGAAATAATTACAAAATTTCGAATGAAATGAAATCGATATTGAGTTGTAGAATATATGAGAATACTCAATCTTCCTCATGGAACCGCCCTGTACAGTTGCAAGGGTACGATCTCAATAAGCCTAGCTAATAAACCAACTCATCAAATCCCAAAGACGAGCAATCGTCGCGTCGAAAGAATGTTTCATTTAGTGCAAGTTCTTCCGTTGCAGTGCACAACAAATATAAAATTATCGGAAGCGGGCATCGTAACTCTGATTTTGATTCTTGGACGTGTTGGCATCATGGGTAACGATATCGCGGATTCCTTGGCAAAAACAAGGAGCATTCAACCCTATTGGCATATTGCTAGTCAATATAAGGAAGTCTGCTATGCCTCAATACAAAAAACTATCCTATCAAAACCGTGGTTACTATGATTCCCCCATTTTCCAAAAAAAATAAATTTCATCACATATTAAAATAAGAATTTGACAATGTTCCGTTCCTTCTCACTTTTAAAAAATTCAGATGCTTGTATCCCCAGATTGTACATTCTGTGGTCTAGAAATAGGAACTTTAGACCACACATTCTTTGGTTGTCCCCTTCTAAACAAATTTCCTGTCTTCTATCAAGCCTTGTCTAAAATTGCCACCCCCCCTTTCAACATTTCATCTCTTCTAAGTCTGAACTCCACTCCAATATTCCATATTATAATTGTGAAATTTGCCCGTTTAAATAAAGTAATATATAAATTTTCCTTCCCTCACTCCATAATTTTTATTGATGGCCGAAAAATAACACCCTTGAAGGGTCATATCCATACAAATTTAAAAAAAATTTCAATCAATTTATGTCGGCCCACCCAAAATATAAATATTGACTTATTAAGTTGCCTAATATATCAGTGCCAACTAGCGTACCGATCTCACCAGGAAAAGAGTTGCTCCTTTGCTAAGTGGTACACTCGCATCGTATCGCATCGTTATATATGTGCGTTTACATGCTTGTGGGAGGCGAACGAGCTACCGATCTCGTTCCTCACATGTCAACAGCTTCTCATTTCTCATGAGTCACCTCTTACCGTGGCTAATTACCGGAACCATTCTGTTCTCAACTGCCAAACAATTAACAGCTTTGTAAAATCGCTTCCTGTTCGCTCTCACTTTCTTGTACCTACTAATTATTTATAATATTAAATTATTATGTGGTTGTAAATTGTGTGGCTGTAAATTGTTTCAATAAACTTGTAAGTACTGTATCAAATGCTTATTTGATTTATATACAATATCCACATACACAACTCTAACCACCCATATGACTAAATAAATAAGATAAAATTCATCATTTGAATTTTGAACTTACTTGGAGGCGGTGTTGGTGGTGGTTTTGTTGTTGTTGGTCCAAAGCCTGTCCAAAATAATAATATCTCATTAATGTTATTAATTGTTATTTCGGCTACTGGCATTATACCTAGGTCTCTGATTCAAAATTTAGGCGTATTGGATTTGTCAAAGAATTTATGTATAAAAATGCAAAAATCGGTAATTTTAAATACATGTAGGATTACAAAAGATTTTTTAAATATTTAAATTGAGGGATCAGTAGGATTTATAGGTTCATTTAGGAATTACACAGAGCCGAACCCTCTGATATGAAAATATCTGGAGTCGGTGAATTATTTTCCCATCTGGTCTCTGGTAGGTTGACATGTTGTTCTTGTATTGTTTTGTAATTATAATACATATAGTGCAATTGCATAGCGTGGGTTGACCAGATGATCATTTGGGAAGTGTGTGAAAGGGTTTAGTTTTTCCTGTGGGGAAAATTAAACCCGGACATTTATATCTGGTGCGTAAAATAATTATATGTAAAAAAGTGTAAAAAATAAATAAACTAACAATAAACAGAAATTGTCGCATAAAACTATTATTTTTTGTAAATATAAGTTTTAATTGACTTCTACTTACAGATGCAGGTAACATCCGGATACACAAAAATGCAGACAGGTGCCTGACAGTTCGAACTGCTGCATACGATGTCACAGTTTGTTGTCGATCCGGCACCTAAAACAATTCCAATACTGACAGAACGACTCCTTACTTGTATGAAAAATCTAGATGGCGCTTTTTTAAAAGTTAGAAGAATTTTAGTGATCGACCGAAAATAGATTTTCAGCCGAAACCGTAATCAAAACCGAATTTCGGCTTCTGTTCCAGTGTCAGCCGAAAAAAAATTGAATCCAAAACTTAATTATGTATGCTAAAAATACTCTACATATCTTACTAATATTATAAACGCAAAGGTTTGTACGGATGTACGGATGTTTGTTAATCTTTCACGCAATAACTACTGAATGAATTTTGATGAAAGCTTTATAAGAATATAGCTCATACATCAGAAAAACACTGGTAGGGAATGGGCTATCGACGAAATTGTTTCAAATTTTGAGAGACAGCGCCGGATCTGCCATACGTTCAAAAACATGCAAAAAACCTGGCGCCAACTCCGAAGGGGCGCCGTGAGAAAATAAATATTGTATTTAAATTTAGTTATAATATTCCCTGAATCGTTTAAAAATTACCCATAGTACGAAATAATTATTATGCTCTAGCAACACTTTCCAAAGAAACAGAATGCGCATGCATTAGGTTAGTATCAACGGCTTACGAATTTATAGTCAGTTACAGAATTTTTTTACAAATTCCATATATTTAGTTTAAACGTAAGATCTATTTTTCCATTTATCTTTTACGACGAATGGGTGCGATCCAAATTCAATAACCAATCACAGCGCGGTATTTTTGTTCTAGTGAATCAAACAAACCGACTTGCGCCTTTCAAAATGCTGACAATTTTAGTTAGTGTGTCGTCCGTACGCTCGCTATTGTTTTATTTTGTACGATTTAAGTCTCTAGGAGAAGGTAGTTAAAGACCATTTTCTTATGAAATCTTCAGTAAATTCCATTAAAAAAAGCATCGCACGGTTTGCAGGATTTGCAGGTTGCAACGTTTTAATAGTTGTTTCATCATTGATTTGACATATTATTTGAAGTTCGTTAAATGTATAATTAATATCTATTAATTATACATTTGTTGGATTTGTTATTTTAAGGTGTCAGAGAAAGCGTTTTTCGTAAGCCGTTGATACCATACGTCAGTGTTTAGTGTTTGTTCGCTCAATTTGGTGTTTGTTCGCTCAACACGGGAAATGCAAGGTACAAATTTGAGGTTATATTCTTATTAGTCAGAAGCTGTAGATGATATTCTTGTGTTGTACGTTGCCATGAGAACGTATGTGTATTTGCTTTTTCTATTAATATTCGCGTTGGGTATATACATAAACGCAGTAAATCTCAAGAATGTCAAATGGACCTAGTTCAGCGAAACCACCCGCATTGTCTCGTAACCTATTGTTATGTTGGTAATAATAATAACCAGCTGTCAGATGCTGATAGTTGGCAGGTCTGTCGCGTCACTTGATGTAACCTTGAACTTGTCAATAGTGTCAATAAACGTCTTACATATGAATCAGTTTCTGTGTTTAATTAGAAACCTCAGACATTATAATTGGCGACGAGGAAAATCAGTAAATCAGTTAAAACGTGTGTTAATAGTATTTTCAGTGATTAACAGTGATTTCGCCGTGGAAAAAACATTTTTTTCAACATGTCGAGTAGTACCTTGCCAGTGCCTCATTTCGAACCAGATTGCGAAAGTTTCAATATGTTTTTGGAACGCATACAAATGTATCTAAAAATTATTAATATCGCAGAGAAAGAAAAAAATGGATATATATGTATGTTGATCGGTGCAGAGAAATTCAAAATTTGAAAAGAAACAGTGCATCCGAAAAATCTAGAAGATTTAACCTTCAACGATATTGTAACAACACTGAAGAGTAAATATGAAGAAAAGAGGTGTACAATTGCGCAAAGATATAAATTTTATAACCGGAAACAACATTCTAACGAAGGAATCGATGATTATATTACGGATATAAAAAGTCTGTCAATATCATGCAATTTTGGTGCCTTTCTAGACCAAGCTCTGAGAGATAAATTGGTGTGTGGTTTAAAAGATGATGCAATGACTAGAAGATTGCTATCTGAAGATGAATCGTTAACTTTTGAGAAAGCAATATTAATTGTCAAGAATATTGAGACAGTAAATCACAGCTCAGAGCAAATTTTACACAATGAAAATTATTCATCGGAAATCTGTGAAGTCAAGTCAAAAATGTCACATAAAAAAACATGTCATGTCTCAAAGGATCGTCCTTCACGCCAGCATAGTCCGAGTAAGCGAATTCATCTGGGTCAAAGGTCTCGGTCCAAGGATCAAAGGAGTTCAAGGTCATCGAGTCAGCTGTCATCTCCATCACGTCAAGGGTCCAGAAGATGCGAGAGGTGTTTTATAACTCATCAACCGGAGTTATGTCCTTCAAAAAAGTGGAAATGTTACAAGTGTAATATTTACGGGCATACGTCGAAATTTTGTCCAAAAGCAAAATCAATCATCAATCACGTAAAATGTGTCAATAATGTAAATGTATTAAATATGTCAGTGTCTGATACAACGAAAATTAATTTAATTGTAAATGGTATCAATATGTCTTTTATGATTGACACAGGAAGTTCTTCGACATTAATAACTAACAAAATGTATTTAAAATTTTTCAAAACTTGTCAGTTAAGTCAATTCTACGGTAATTTGTTCACAGCAAATAGTCAAAATTTATTTTGTTTTGGATTTTTTATGGCAAAAGTAAATGTTGTGGATTCTAATGTTGTAATGGATTTACCAGTATTGGTTATAAAAAATCTGTCGTCTGATGCTATTCTGGGTAGAAATTGGTTAAAAGTGTTGAATCCATCTTGGGAAAATACTTTCATAAGTTCTTTAATGTCAAATATGCATAATAATACTGTAAATTCAGTGTCTGTCAGCCAGAAAAATAAAACAAATATTGTCAAAAAATTGTCACAAAAATATTTAAATTCTTTTTCGATTACTAATAACGATTTACCAATTAAAGAATTTTCTGTGAATTTAAGTTTAAAAAATAATGCTACTCCTGTTTTTCACAAAGCATATGAAGTTCCTTATGCACTTCGTGCTGAAGTATGCCAAGAGCTAAGTCGTCTTGAAAGCGAAGGCATTATTTCAAAAGTTAAATATAGTGGTTGGTCTTCTCCTATAGTTTGTGTACCTAAACAAAATGGAAAATTACGTTTATGTGCAGATTTGAAATCTACAGTCAATCCACAATTGAGAATTGATCAATATCCTATTCCACGTCCAGAGGATATTTTTAATAAATTTTCAGGTTGTCAAGTATTCTGTAAATTAGATTTAACAAACGCATATTTACAGTTGTCTGTGTCAGATTCTAGTAAAGAATTACTTACAATTAATACATGTAATGGTTTATATGTCTATAATCGTTTACCTTATGGTTTGTCATCGGCTCCTGCCGTTTTTCAAATGGTAATTGATACAGTTTTGGGTGGCATAAAAAACTGTGCTGCATACATTGATGATATTTGTATAGGTGGTAAAGACGAGAAGGAGTGTTCTGATACTTTGGATAAAGTTTTGTCAAAATTAAATGAGTTTAATATAAAAATTAATGTGTCAAAAAGTGAATTTTTTGTGAATTCTTTTGAATTTTTAGGGTTTACTTTGTCAGGTCAGGGCAAAAGTCCGTCTTTGTCGAAAGTTGAGAAAATTAAGTCTACTGGGTGTCCAGAAAATGTTACTCAACTAAAGTCATATTTGTCAATGTTAAATTTTTATAGGAATTTTATTCCTATGTGTCCTACAGTGCTAGAACCACTTCATAATTTATTAAGAAAAAATGTAAAATGGTGTTGGTCTAATGAATGCGAAAAGGCATTTGTAAATAGTAAGTCTCTTTTGTCAGATAAAACTATGTTAGTTTTATTTGATCCGTCAAAACCATTGTGTCTTACAGTCGATTCCAGTGCATATGGTGTCGGTTGTGTCTTAAGTCATGTCGTAAAGAATCAAGAATTTCCTATAGCTTTTGAGTCTGCAACATTAAATTCAGCTCAAAGAAATTATAGCCAATTGCACAAGGAAGCCCTTGCTATTATTTTTGGAATTAAGAAATTTCACAAATATTTAATTGGTCGTCATTTTACGATATATACTGATCATGCCCCATTGTTGTCTTTATTTGCTGAAAACAAAAAAGTCCCCGTTTTAGCAGCATCACGTCTTATAAGATGGTCTATAATATTGTCCGCATACAATTATAAATTGGAATATAAAAAAGGATTGAAAATTCCTTAAGCAGATGTA
Source organism: Limnephilus rhombicus (assembly GCA_929108145.2). Classification (NCBI taxonomy): domain Eukaryota; kingdom Metazoa; phylum Arthropoda; class Insecta; order Trichoptera; family Limnephilidae; genus Limnephilus; species Limnephilus rhombicus. The sequence goes on along the minus strand of OV815289.1, from coordinate 8,391,585 downwards.
ATGTCACGTTTGCCAAGTAAACAACAATTCAATACTGAGGAATGTAATTTTGTATACATGTCTACACCTTTAATTCCATTCTCAGAAGTTGAAAGTCATTCTGAAAAAGATGAAACATTATGTAAAGTCATTAAGTATGTTTCAATCGGTTGGATTGAAAACTTGTCAAGTCCAGAAATTAAGAAATATTTCAAGTTTAAAAATTTACTGTCGGTCAAAGGAAAATGTCTTTTATTTGGTGACAGAATTGTAATACCAGAATCTCTTAAGTCCAAAGTCCTAAATTTAATACATTATGGTCATCCTGGTATAGTCAGATCAAAAATTCTTGCTCGTTCATATGTATGGTGGTTAGGTATGAATCAAGATATTGAAGATGTTATTTCTAGATGTGAAATGTGTCAGTCTGTACAAAATGCTAACAAAAATGTACGTCATAGTTGGCCTATTGCTGAAAGTCCATAGGAAAGAGTCCATTTGGATTTTTTTGATTTAAAAGGTTCAAAATACTTATTAGTTTGCGACTCATATTCAAAGTGGGTAGAATGTTTTTACATGAAAAATACTAAATATTCGGATTTGTTATCTAAATTAAGTGAAGTTTTTTCCAGATTCGCTTTTCCGAAAACTATTGTTTGTGATAATGGTCCCCCATTTTCATGCAAAGAATTTTCTATTTTTTGTAAAGAAAAATCAATTAAATTATTATTTTGTCCGCCGTATAATCCCGAGTCAAATGGATTAGCGGAACGGTCTGTTCAAACTTTCAAAAAAATATTAATTAAATTTATGTTTTCGAAAAATTCTAAATTTTTATCGCCAGCTCAACGTCTAATAGATTGTCTGTATAGTTATCGTTCCACTCCTACTTCTGTTACGGGTATATCTCCAATGGCTAAAATATTTTCATATGAGCCAAGTACACCACTACATATTTTGTCAGAAGAAAGTCATGTCAATAAAAGTAAACAATCACAAAATGTCAAACAATCAAGAAAAAATTCATTGAAAGAATTTAAGGAAAATGATAATGTTTTGGTCTATTTAAGACATGTGAAAGGTCCTATGAAATGGTTTCAGGGAACTGTTAAGTTAAAATTAAGTTCATGGGTGTATCTAATTCAATTAATCGGAGGAGAGGTGAAAAAGGTTCATGTTAACCAAATAAAAAAAAGTTGCCTTAAGTCAAAATCAAGTTATGAGAATCCCGATGAATGGCAAGACTTTAGAAGTCAGGAAAATAAAATTGTTATTGAACCTTTACCCAGCACTAGTGGAAATAATGATATTATAACTAGGTCTGGCAGAGTGGTGAAACCCCCTGTACGATTTAGTCACAGTGATTACTCTTAAGTTTCTTTGTCATTATTATTTGGTTAGATATAAAAATAAAAATAAAATGGAAGGAGGGAAGGATGTTATGTTGGTAATAATAATAACCAGCTGTCAGATGCTGATAGTTGGCAGGTCTGTCGCGTCACTTGATGTATAACCTTGAACTTGTCAACAGTGTCAATAAACGTCTTACATATGAATCAGTTTCTGTGTTTAATTAGAAACCTCAGACATTATACCTATATTTTAAATCATGGTACGGGCACAAACAAACAATTCGTTGTATTATTTTAAAGCATAACTTGCAAAAAGAGTTTTTCCTAAAATAATTAAAATAGCACCATAATTTTATAAAATGAAACAATGCAACTTTGTATAAACCACTTATAAAATGTGCAAATCCAAAAAAAAAAAAAAAAAAAAAACCATAATTTTATGTTTACCCAATAGATTCAGAGAGTATAGGGCTCCTGGCGATCCTCTCTTAAAAAAAAACGAGTGTGAGAGCTACCGCCAGGTCACTTGGAAAAGTTACACCCTTTATATGTCTTGATTTTATTTGATAAATTAGTGTAAAAAAAAATTAAATAAAAAAATTAGGTTGAACGAATTTTTAATCAAAATAAAAATGTAGGAGGGGGGGCGCCATCGGTACTTACTGCACAGGGCGCCAGATTTCACAGATCCGGCCCTGGCTTTCCGCTTAGTTTCCAGATTCACAGAATCAATTTCTACAAGTAAATCAATGTGGTGCATGAACCTTGGATAGGTTCCACATTTTCTCAATATACCTCTGGTAGTATGGTGTCCAAACATCGCAAGCGTACTCCAGTTTGCTTCTCAGTGTGCCATCGAACAAAGCTAGCATAGCTTCTTGGTTATCCCCAAATGATGACTGAGAAGTTTTTTCTCCACCATAATAAAATATTTTTATGGTCTCTATTATTTGAACTTATCTGAAGAGTGGTGAGCGAACTACATATTTTTGTTCTTTGATTGTTAGAAATTTGTTAATTTCCAACTGCTCTAAAAGATTCAGTTTACGGTTTTTATTTTGTTTGTGTAACGGAGTTGGCTTATTATCATAATTAAGGTAGTGATTTTTTATTACGGACATGTTTGGCAAATTGTAACTACATTTTATTATTATTTTCTTTACGTTCTTAGTTTATCTTTGGCCGCTCTCTTTGGTATATAAATCTGTTGAACTGAATCTTGTTGCTGTTAAAATTTAAAACTTACCAGCGCAAAGAACAATGATTAGGACCACCAGATAAATATGCAGAAGGCGCCTCATTTTGATGGAGTTTATTCAATTTGACTGAAACCAAAAACACCTGCTGCATCTACTTATAGCATTTTTTGCCGACATATTAAGAGGGTTATTCGAAAAGACTCGTTTGTTGTTGATAAGTAAGAAAGAATAATTTGCTTAAATCTCTGCTGACGATTGAGTGAATTTGAAGCAAGTTGGAATGCTAGACACAGCCATCGAAACGAAATCTATTCTAAACAGCTATCGAACAGTATTTATACTGTAGCATCTGCGTGGTTGAATTTCAGATCCCAGCTACGAGTGCACGCCGGACGCCACGCTATACGCGCTGCGCCACAAATAACATCTGTGTACGTGGAATTTCACACAAATCTACTGTTATAATTCGGTTTCGAATTAAAAAATTCGACACAAGATGTTGCTACTTCCGTCAGCAGGTCAGACGGGGACGTCTCCCCTCTAGGTATAACTGCTACGAATTTGTGAATATGCGGTATCTCTCCGGATATGAAGAGATTGACGGTAATACATGTTGTATCGTCATTGCTCTGATCCCGGTGACTAGCTATAGTAGATACGAGAAACGGGCTATTTTTGGAATCAGTTCGTATTGGATCTATAAAATGGTCACCAACACTAACTGGGCGAAGCCATACCAAAAGCCGCCCACAGGGCGCAGCTGTAAAAACCTGCGGAGCATAATTATTATTTTCTCTCCGGTGGCCCTTGCGAAAATAATAATGATAATACCAATCTTTTTAAGGAAATGAAGGAGAGGAATTTCTAATAAGGCATGTATAAGAGGAGTGGGTAGGAATATGATGGTCAGTGTATCCAGGAGTGGCGGACGTAAAGTACGTAAGTGAGTCATCCCCCCCACAGCGGTGCAAGGCGATGGGTGGAGAGTCCTGCTGGAGAGGCCAAAGGATCTTCTTCTACTGACCCCTCCCGATCGGGACCAAGTACGCCACCAAGTTCTGGATAAACCTCATTCTTGATTTCTGGCAACTCTACTATGTCACCGAACGTAGCGAACCACTTGGGGCAACCTATGGCAGAGGAATTGGTTATCCAATAAGTAATTGAACCATGTTTTCGCCACTTTCCTCTCTCCCATCTCCTCTCCTTTCCACCCCCTTCTTCCCCACAACATATTGCCACTGGCCCCGAGTAATTTGGACTCTTGTGCTGTATTTACATTGAAAAGACTGTTCTCTTAAATCCAACTATACTTCATGATTATCACGAGCTTTGCATCACGACACGAAATGTTTTTAATCACAACATAACGAATTTACTATTATTTTTTTAATTACCCAAGATTTTAATAGAATAACAATAAAGAGGGTAAAAAAATATTTTGCGTACGTGTTTATATTAATACTTAGTTTTGAACAAAACCATGCCTTTGTTAAAGTCACGGCAAGACAAAAGAAAATGAAACTCTTCCAAACGTACAGCAGGGCTAAATACATGTCAACTGGAGTCCCACAGGGATCAATTCTCGGCCCAACATGAAAAGTAATATTTATTTCACTCTTGAATAAAATATTCACCTTTGTTAAACATTATGTGTATACTGATGATACAGCACTAATCATATCGCATGAAGAATTATCCATTGCAATAAAACTCAAGCAGCACGATTTATTTTCCTTAAATTTTTTTTCTTTTCAACATGATGTGGGTCTTACAATAAATTTCAAATAAATTAAATGAATGCATTTATGATCTCTAAGTGCCAAATATACCACCACGCCTATAAAAAATGGCATACATTTGAGTGTATTTGGGGATAAACACGATCATGAAATGGAATACTCACGTAAGTAATATCTGTAAACACCTTCGAGTTATTGCGGGGTGAAATTCAGGCCTATAAGTATGTTAAAAAATAATATATTTGTTATTAGCAAAACTACTATCAGATACTAAATATCGTATTGTGGAAACCTGTGAAAGATTAATAATATAGGTTAGATTCAGAGATGTGCTTTATTTCAAATAAATCCATTTCACATGGAAATGCAAAATGCAAAATGGGTATTTTATATTTTGCATTTTAAATGGTTTTTCTTTTCACCCATTTCCATTTTCATTTTAAATGCTTTTCTCAATGCATTTTCCATTGAAAATGCATTTTAGCAACATTCTTCCTACTATATTAACTCTGTCGGTCCATTGGTCCTTAACCTCGATATGAGAAATATTTACATCTGTCAAGTTGCTCCCTGGTAGGAGCCCTGCCAAGCAGACGCTGTAATATTAAATTTTTGATAGAAGTTACTATTTTTTACGTTGGCAACATTAGTCCCGCGTAAATTTTTTGCGGTTTCGTAATCTGTCAAACTTTTAATTAAACTGTAGCTTGTTTCGACTTGTTTCTTTTTCGCGTCTTCATTTATTGCGTGGTCATGGTGTTTTTGGTTTTACATTAATCATGTAAGTACTGTAATTAATATTATTATATTGAACTGTCTAGGTATGCACACTTCAAAGAAAATCAATATGCTAGAATATTGTAGAATGCTATGTTAGTTTATTCAGTATTAGCATTTAAATGCAATCGCCGGCCGATGATACAAGTGAAGACCAATATGAGGACAGTTTCGATCGAAAATTTGTATGGCATTGCTTGTCTTATCTCATTATATAAATATATATACGAACTGCATTTTAACCAAATAAGATGTTACCAGCATTGGCAGCATTGAGAATGGACAAAATGTTCAAACTGTTCGCACATGACAAAAGTCAACTGTATAAAAATGTTTCCGCCACTTGCTTAACTTGTTCCAAGGTTCCAAGGCGCCTACTAATGAAGTTTTCTGTGACATTCTATAGTCAAATAATGGGTGCGCACTAGAAAACCTCATATTATATTGTCTCGCTGTCCTATATTTCTTTATTATTCACAAGTGAATGTCCCCTCACTTGAGAGTTACTACACAAATGATGATGGCCCTAAGAAAAATTCCTTAAAAATAACATTATTCAGTTAATAATAGATACTGTTATATTCCACTCAAATTCAAGATTTTTTTACACAGTACGTATCAGTATCTATGATTTTTTTTATTCCACAAGTTGGTGGCCATTATTATAATAAAGTTGTTATAAAATTCAATAATCGTTTTCATAGAAGGCTGTTAGTTTTTACTCTCGTTTGACCCGAGAAACCATTTTGCATTTTCAATTCATTTTGAAAATAGTTATTTTGCATTTTGCATTTTCAAATGGAAAAGTTTTGACCCATTTCCATTTTGCATTTCAAATGGTTTTGGGTACCCATTTTGCACATCTCTGGTTAGATTCAAACAATCCAAAACTCGATTGCTTAGCTTTCGGTAAGAAAAAAACATTAATCAACAAAGAAGATATAAAAAACATATTATATGGTTGTCCTAGAATGAACAAGTCCAAATCTTGACCGTTCTTATTTAAAAATCAAGAAAAAATTATATTAAAGTAAAAATAATATGACATTTTAGGTACCTATCCCCACTATTTTTCGACATAGTCCGCGTTATGATCGATTAATTAAATACCAAAAATTACGAATGCTATAGTTTCATTGGCACCGGGCAGTTGGGACTCTTGACTCGGGCCAGGAGTTCGATATCATTAACCAAACGACACGTCCTCACAAAACTAATTCTATATCCTTATTTTATTATAGCCAAGTGTCAAGTTGGGTAGAGGGGAGCCAGAAAAGCAGGTAAATAATGTCACTTGAAATTATACATAGTTACCTATTAATGACACACTTGTAAAAACTTTGTGGATAGTTTTAATAATAAAACAGTGTTTTTTTGCAGCTTAATTCATTTGTCATTTTCTGTAAGAAAATAATATCTTTGGAGGGAACACAGAGTTCGGCAAATCGTTCAACAGCCGAGTTGATGAAGTCAAGAACCAATCATAGAAGCGACCTGTTCTCACATGACAAAAGTCAACTGTATAAATATGTTTGGCGCATGTTTGGTTTGTTGACTGACTGACTGACCGGTGCCAAAGGGATCAATGCCGCTAGTTCTTCAGAGTATCTACCGGCAGAACCAGGAAATTATACCTACCTGATGCGTGTGCTCTGAATAATGGAATCCGTTTGTTAAGATAGAAGAATCTATCAAACGGACTGTTCAACGGTTTTTTCAGATATTTTGAGGCTCCAGACTAGGTCTACCAAAATCAACCGTGGAGCACAGCCGTTGTGTACTATTAAAGTATCTGCGGGCCCTGTACAGTACGCCCAGATTTTGAGAGGCTAACTTAACTCTGGCTTTGATAGAGCCCCCATACCTGAGCTGGTCACTTAGAGTTACACCAAGCATTTCAATGAGAAGCATGTTGGGAAGATTACTTGTGTTATAATTTGGTAATTTAGCAGAAAGACTTCAAGAAAAACATGGCTTCAAGTAGGAAATCTTCTCGTTTATTCACGGCACATTTTACAATAAAATTGTTCCCGACCCGAACAAAAACACTTAATTTGGCCACTTTGACCACTTGCTAGATAATGCTAGCTGTTTACAGGAGATCCACGTATTAAGAGCGTGTTTTTAACTAAAATTGTCCTATTTATAACTACACGTTTCCACATACAAACATAAAAACAAAACCACCATTGTTAATCTATAAATAATATACAGATTCCAGAAATCGTCTAGCCTTAAAAAAGTGCAGCTCTATGGCCGTAGCCTGTAATCTGTGCTCCAAACAGTCAAGTTACAAAATATACCGCTAGATGGCAAAACAGTGCAGCCCTATGGCCGTAGCCTGTAATCTGTGCTCCAAACAGTCAAGTTACAAAATATACCGCTAGATGGCAATAACCTTCACTTTTTGAACAACTTGTATTGTAATATTTGTTGCTTGGTGAAGGTACTCCAGATACTAATTACTTAGATAATTCAGAAGGGAGAGGATTATAGCACACATTATATGTAGCCTGGAGTTACGTTGGTAGCATGTGCAAATCAATAGAAATAAAGCTTTTAAAACTTTTAATGATGATTCACTGTAACGGCAATATGACGGTAAAAAAAGGAATAAACATACGTTCCTTATCGCTATAATGCTTATGCTGCACCTCTTTCTTACACATTAAATAATGGTGAGGCACACAAAATACGCGTGACTGTGTTCTCCAAAGTAAATTTTTTGCAATGGGAATTGCATTTCATTTTCTTTATACGTGTGAGAGAGATGTATGAAAATGATTGTATGTTTCCTTTGGGGGGTGCAGACATATGTTCACCGTTTGTCTCATTTTCGACTGTTGTTATTTAGTGTGTTAAAAAGACCGGTAGCATTATATGTTTAAGAACAAAAGCAAAACCATCAGCGCATCGACATTTGACGTATTTGAATTTTTGGAATTCACTCACACTTCAATATTTTTCTTGTAATTATATTCCATACTTTCAAAATAATTTATCATCAGGGCAAGTAGTATTGGTAGGGATCTACCGAGACGTCACGGTGCGGTGTGTGAGACAGATGCAAGAAAATGATGACTTTTCCTTTGAAGGCAACACACCTACATACATTGTGTATCTCAACTTTTGAAGGAGCTGCAGCAATATTATGACAAAGAACGTATATTTACTCGTAAATCATATTCCCCTATCTGATATTTTACCCATCATCAAAGATAGATCCCGCAATGTTTGGACAGAGGTATGGTATGGAGGTATAATACAAAGGTCTATCCCATCAAAACCGTTTCAAAAATTACCCCATTCTTCCAAAAAAGAAATTTCCTTACTTATTCGAATGAGAATCGGACATTGTTCCATTCCTTCTCACCTTTTTAAAATTCACACCCTTGACTCCCCAGATTGTACATTCTGTGGTCTAGATGTGAGAACTTTAGATCACACATTTTTGGTTGCCCCTCTCTAAATAAATATCCTCTTTTCTACCAAGCATTATCTAAAATTACCTCCCCTCCATTGAACATTTCATCTCTTCTAAGTCTGAACTCGACTTTTCTAATTATAAATTTTACATATTATTTCACCTTTCCTTTCTCTGTAATTTTAAATGATGGCCTAGAACACCCTTGAAGGGTGAAAGCCAGAAATAATTAAAAAAAGAATATTTATTGTTTATTGCCTTTTTTATGTCGTTACGATAAGGTCACCGGGAATCGTCACGGTAAATAGAAAAGCGTCCACTAAGTAGTGGAATGTACAGAGCTTTAACCAGAGATCATTAGAGAAAGATCAGCGAATTAATTTACCATCTTACCACGTAATTAATTTAACACTTCCTTCTCACTATATTTAAGTAAATTTTTTTCAGTAGTGACTACTATATTCATCAAACGACGAGGAATGTCGATGTTATTAATTGATAGTCAATCTAAAAGAGTTTGGGAAGGGATTTTAAAAGTTTCAACTTCAAGACAGTTTGTTTTCAACGGTTAGTTCTTCATAAATTTGTGTTATTATCTAATTTATAAACCAATATACACCACAGGTACACATTTAATAAGAACTTTTAGTTACAGTTACAATTTTTTAAAATAAAGTTAAAGTTAGTTTTTGTAGCTTTTGTAGCTGTTAGTTCCAATGCATTCTCGTTTTTTCCGAAAGTTGGGTATTATTTTTTTTTAATATAGAGGCTCAAGTTATTTACATGCAACCGTTTAGCTAGCTGGTATAAGCACGTCTTTATTCATTTCATTCATGATCTTGAAGATCACTCAGATTTCTACAATGTTAGTAAATCACAATATCATTAGTGTAAAGTTTTCTTGAGTTACCACATTTACATAAATTCTGTCATTGACTTATAGTAAGAAAAGCAGAAGTCCAAGAACCGAGCCCTGTGGTACTCCACATGTCATTTTTCCAGAGCTGTTTTGATTTATTTATTGATCATTTGTGGAAACTGTTTTATTTATGATTTATAATATATTATATTGTACACTAGACATGGGCAGATTCATTCCCAGGAGTGAATCGATTCAATCTAACCTTTTGAATTGATTCCTTTTATTCATTCCTTTAATTCAATTAATTCCAAAAAAAGTCTCTTTATATGAATGTATACATAGATATATTATCTAATACGCGGATTTCACTTCAGAAAACCAAAGTAGACACGAGTGGGAAGGCTACGAAGCACCGCACAAGAAGGAGAACAATAGACTACGAAGAACCGCAAAAAGAACACCCTTTAGATGCAACTGTTTATTTTTAATTGGAAAATAAATTAATAGAAATAAAAATTAATATGGTGCTGTTAAAAAATCGTAAGAGGCAAGGCCAAGTGCAAGGAATAAAGATTTAATTCCTTTTGAAAATGAGAATCAGATCGAGTGTGTTACAAGATTGAATTTATTCATTTAATTCATTCATTTAATTTTGCCCACGTCTTATCTACACAAAGGCTACTTTAAAAAAGGTTAATTCAGCACAAGAGTCCCAATTGCTCCCAGCTATCAGGTCCAGTGGAATTGTGGCATCTTCAATCGGATGTGTCGTGAGGTTAAAGGTTGGGATGTGGAAAAAGGAGGATGGGAAAGTACCTGGCTATCCGGATATGGTTACCAGACTTGATTAAATCAAATCAAATCAAATCAAATTAAAAAATATTTACTGTAAAATAAAAATTACAAATGGTGTAGCTTATGGGTAGACCCCATTTCTTCCAGCTAACCACATTTATTTATTTACAATGTTTATATAATATTATTTGTTTTATTATAGTTACAATGTTTATACAGATAAAATAACAATATTCCAATGGAAAAAAAAAATACAAATATATATACCAATAAAAATAGGCGTTTCATTTACGTGAGGTATTCACTCAACGTGTAGTGACATTTATTAACAAGGAAAGTGTTTAGTGACGATTTGAATTTGTGTGTATCTTGTATTTGTTTAATGTTATGTGGAAGGTTGTTATATACTTTAATGGCCATGTAGTATGGTCCTTTTTGGAATGTTGTTTTGTTTGCTTTTGGTATTAATAGGTTTTCTGTGAGCCTTGTAGCGTATTTATGGGTTGAGTTTTTTAGTGGGAGCTTGTCTGTAGATGATCGCACTAACATGCATAACTCCATTATATATATGTCTGTGACTGTTAGAATTTTCAGATTTTTAAACATAGGTCTACATGAATCTAAACGACCGGAGTTTGTAATTTTTCTTATGCATCTCTTTTGTATGATGAAGACATCTTTGGCGTTTACCGAGTTTCCCCAAAAAATAATACCGTATTTTATTATTATATATACATAACCATAGTATGCGGCTATTACTGATTCGGTGTTCAATATTTTTCTCAAGGTACCCAGAACATAAGAAAAACTACTGATTTTTGCTACAATTTTTGAGACATGTTCTTTCCAGTTTATGTTTATGTCTAATTCTATTCCCAGTAGTGAACAGGTTTGGGAAGGTTCGATAATATTATTATTAATGTTTACATTTATATTTATAGGTGTAGCTTGCACACCTATAAATATAAATAAAGTACTTACAAGCAATAACGTTTCGATTCTGATATGTGGTAAGTATTTATATTTACTGAGGGTATTTTGGGCATTTTGGGAGGCGGGTATGGGTACTGCCGCCCCGAGAACCATTTATTGGATAACCAACACCTCTGCCATCGGCCACTCCAAGGTGTTCGCTATGTTTAGTGACTTAGCAGGAGTGCCCGGGTTCATGGGATGAGGTTTGGCGGCCGATGTATCTGCCCACCTGCTGCGTGGCGGGCCAGATCAAAAGAGGCTAGTTGAGGAGGTTTTTTGACCTCTCCAGGATCCCTCACCTTGCACCGTAGTTGAAGGGATGGATCCATGCGTCCGTCACTCCTGGACACACTGATCCCCAAATTCCTACCCACCCCTCTTACCTATTTCCTTTCCAGAACTTCCTTTACTTCCTTTTCTTTAAAAAACCCTCCACACAGCATTCCCTAAGATGACATATGTACACCCTGAGGAAGTTTTTTTCCTTAGGGCCTCCTGAGTGGAGCTCAAAAAAATACAACTGAAATATTGAAGCAGTATTATGTATTTAATCGCAAATCATTATTCTTCAAAAATACGCACATTTTTTCTAGGCCCGATTTTTTAACATTTTTGAAAAGTGTGCCGCACAAATTTTTTAAAACCAATTAAATATTTTTCTATTGTCCAAAATCCAAGGTTCAAGGTTCTTCAACTGAAAAAAAAAACATATTGAAAAAAAATTAATAGTTAAAGACAGTAAGAAAAATAATAAAAATATGTATCATTTTAAGTCAATGAATGTACCATATAATGTTAATGAATGTACCGTACTTAAGTTAATGAAGTAAGTCTTAGGTCATGGTATTGAAAGAGAGAGTATGAAAACAGTGCGCAATATAGTTGTCAATGATGAATACTTGAAGCAGGTGGATGAGTTTGTATATTTGGGCAGTGTGTTTACGAGAGATGGGAAGGCTGATAGAGATATTGAAATAAGAGAAAATGCAGCTAACTCTAATCTAATAAAAAAACTGTCAAAAGAAGCGAAGCTAGCAGTCCACAATGGAGTGATGGTACCTACCCTGATGTGTGAGGTATGGAACTGGCAGAGGAAGGATAAAAGTAAAATGCATGCTGGTGAAATGAGATCCCTGAGGCGTTTGCATGGTAAAACCGTGTATGATTGTGTGAGAAAAGAGGACCGCAAAGAATGTAAGGGTAAGGCGGCCAACCGTCCCGCGTTCTGATGGACCGTCCCGCATCGGCAGTTACAGTCCCGCATCGAAATATTTGATAAAATAGTACCGCAATTCGTCCAAAGCGTCCCGCATGTTTTGCATTTCTATATTTTTATAATATTGTCTATGGTAGACAAATAAACTTCCTTTATCTTTATTCTATTTTAACCATTTCCGTTCATCTGTGGTGAAGTTGATAACCATATTTGTCCCTAGAAAAGGCCCGAAGATATCGATATGGGATTGGTTTATTTAGGTAAATCAAGCAAGAGTCAAGGATTGCCAGTGTAGTATTGAATAAGTGCAAGCCGTGGACACGTGATTGATAACCCGTATTTGGCATTCAAATCAAATCAAACAAATTGTTGACCATGCCGCCGACAGCGAAAAAGCGAAGTTGTGTGTTCACTGAATTACAAAAAGAATTTCCTAAATATTCTAAATTATAAATAACCAGTTTTGTGTTCAGAATGTAAAATTCCAGCTGGATCCACCTGATGACATATTTCGACGGAAAACATTATTTTATTCGAACTGCAGTTATTACATTCTAGTTGCAGACTATGTTTGTGCTGCCAGAATTAAAGAGAAACCTTTTTCATGTTCTGAGTGTTTAAACCAGTTTTGAGTTCTGAATGTAAGATTTTAACTGGATTCATCGGATGACATATTACGAAAGAAAACATTATCTTATTGGAAGTGCGGTTATAAAATTCTAATTGCAGACTATGTCCTGCCAGAATCAAAGAGAAATTATTTTCATATTCTGAGTGTGGTTTTATTTCGCCGCATACAGATTGAATTTACCAGTTTTGTGTTCAGAATGAAAACAAATTGTTGTGGATTCATCTGCTGACACATTTCGAAGGAAAAATTCTCTTTTTTGTAGTGCAGTCATAAAATTCTAGTTGCAGACTATGTATGTGCTGCAAGAATAAAAAAAAAACCTTGTTCATGTTGTGATTGTAGTCTAAATGAGCCGAATTCTCGATTTCCGAGAGAGTAATAAATTTACCCACCCTCCGACACCGCACACCACTGTGGCCCGAATTGATATTTTGTAAAATTGACCGCCTTATTTAAGGGTGATGTAAGTATAATCAGTAAGATTAAGAAAGGGACCCTCAGATGGTTTGGGTATATAGAGCGAATGAACGCAGAAAGTAGTATAAGAAGAATATATGACGCAAATGTGAATGGTAGAAGAAGACATCGCACGATCAAGTGAATCAGACACTTGTGATGGGCCATGTCAAGAGTCAGAATAATAGAAGCGTATGTATGAGACGATGTATGAATGTGAATGAGGAAAATAGTGTGTGCCAAACCGAGTTGTTTGGCGGTCCATCCAATTTGCCTACCCCTGAGGGGAAACGCCGTAGATTTGTTAAATTTTCAAACAAAATGTTGTATGATAGAACATACATTTCAAATCACACGAGTATAGTTGATACAGTAAAATAAATCAATAATTTATCTAGGAAAGCTACTTTTAGTTAAAAAAATCACCTGTTATGTGACGAAAATACTTCAGTTTCTTTATTTATTTACGGTCTTACAAACTAATGTAATCCGAATTTTTTACACATTTATCTACCTCATTGAAAAATTATAAATACCTCTGATCAAAAAATAATTACAAATAGTAACTAATTTTAATATTTTGACCATCGCGTGTTTGTGCATTTTTTTGATAGGTATATATTAAAGCAAATTTTGAATTCGAAAAAAATCGGTATTGAGTTATGGAACATATGAGAATTATCAATCTTTCTCCTCGAAACCACCCTGTACAGCTGCAAGGGTACGATCTCAATAAGCGTAGATAATAAATAATGAGTTGCTTCTGGGCTAAGTGGTACACTCGCGTCGTATCGTATCATTATACAGGGTGTCCGGGAGTAAAGTGCATTAACTTCGGGTGGTGATTCTACATGATAGTACAAGTAAAAAAGATAAATAAATTTGTTCGAAATTCCAACTTTTAGGGGTAGTTTTGAGGTAAAAAGATAAAATTAGTCCGGCGTGTGCGGCCAGATTTATTATTTTCCGCTGTTACGATACGGGCCAATCACAATCGAGTCGGGCGCCCGGCAGGCTCCTCAGCAAGTAAGATCGTACCTCACACTAAGGATTTTTAGTAGGTACGACTTTTTGTATGGGAAAAAAAAAGTTGGAATTTCGGAAAAAGTTGTTAATCTTTTTTACTCCTACCATCACGTAGAATCACCTCCCGAAGTTAATGCATTTTACCTCCGGACACCCTGTATATATGCGTTTACATGGCTGTGGGAGGCGAACGAGCAGACGATCTTGAACTGCGAAGCGTTCCTATTGGTTCCTGACACTCCAATAGCGATCCTCATTTCTCACCTCTTGCCGTGACAAATTTAACTGAACCATTCTGTTCTAAACTGCCGAAGAATTAACAGCTTTGTAAAATCGCTTCTTGTTCGCTCCCATTTTCATGTACAAATTATTAATAATATTAAATTATGGTACGGATGTTATCGGCTGTAAATTGTTTCAATAAACTTGCAAGTACTGTATCAAATGCTTATTTGATTTATGTACAATATCCATATACACATCTCTAACCACCCGTAAGACCAAATAAATAAATAAAATCCTTCATTTAATGTTGAACTTACTTGGAGTCGTTGATGGTTTCGGTGTTGTTGTTGTTTTGTCCAGGGCCTGTCCAAAATAATAACATCTCATTAATGTTATTTCTTTAAATATAAAATAAAACATTAAAAAAAAACATAAATAAACTAACAATGAACAGAAATTGTGACATTTTTGTATTTTTTATTTTATTTAATATAGATATATAAGTGTACAATAGAGTTATATAAATTACACATCGGTACAGAAATTATTTAAAAATTGCAATCTCACCAAAGAAGATGCTAAAACAAAAAAAAAAGTTAAACATAAAACCATAAAAAAACTAAACTTCTGTACGCACGCTCGACTTGGGGGGTAAGCGGGCGTCAGGCCCGGCGCAAATTGAGCCCAGTCCACGCACAGTTCTCGCACAGCACACGCGTGGTTATTTTGTAGAACATGGTTTCTGTTGGAGCGGCGCATATTAAACACATTCCACGGCCAGTCTAGTCCCAAGCTTCGTCGCGCGTTGGCGTGTTGTGCTTTCGAAACAGTTTCGTGGATCGTGTGTCCCTAGTATAGTCCCTATTGTGGGGTGATAATGCAAATTGACTTTTTCCAAAATGGGCTGAATTGAGTTTATATATGCAGTCAGACTAACACAAGGCCAAGGAATCGAATGGCATCATTATTTTTACGATACAATGACGAAATCCTCCTCAAATCGCACTATTTTAATTATTTCATGAACCTCACTAAACTGACTTCTGTTTAACCTAAACGATTCTTTAAACACACCATCTGGAACTTCACTGGATAACTTAAACTCCCCATGACCCTCTCTTTTTCGTAAATACTCATTCGTTTTACTTTTTTTTCTTTTTTTGCTGAGTAGGTGCGATATGAATCTTTCGTCATCCTCAGACTCAGATTGTAAATCGACAAGAAGTTGTTGCCTTGTTGTCATCTTGCATACTGCGAGAAGTGGGTTGGGTATGGTGTGGGTGTGGGCTGTGTTAAATATGCGCTACTATTAAAAAAAACGTGTACGTAGGCTGGGTTTCGGTCACGTGGTGCTGTGCGTGGACATGCGTGGACTGGGCTCAATTTGCGCCAGGGCTTACTATGATGTCTTGTAGGGCGGTTATTGTATGTAGTAAATAACATACGACAATGTTACTATGTTTATTGTTGAAGAGTTAATCTGGAGAGAGCGCACAACAGTTCGTACATGCCTTTTATACATCCGCATACTCGCTGTTTCGCTCTCATGCCGTCACACTCAAGGATAAGGATAAGGATAAGGATAAGGATAAGGATAAGGATAAGGATAAGGATAAGGATAAGGATAAGGATAAGGATAAGGATAAGGATAAGGATAAGGATAAGGATAAGGATAAGGATAAGGATAAGGATAAGGATAAGGATAAGGATAAGGATAAGGATAAGGATAAGGATAAGGATAAGGATAAGGATAAGGATAAGGATAAGGATAAGGATAAGGATAAGGATAAGGATAAGGATACGGATAAGGATAAGGATAAGGATAAGGATAAGGATAAGGATAAGGATAAGGATACGGATAAGGATAAGGATAAGGATAAGGATAAGGATAAGGATAAGGATAAGGATAAGGATAAGGATAAGGATAAGGATAAGGATAAGGATAAGAATAAGGATAAGGATAAGGATAAGGATAAGGATAAGGATAAGGATAAGGATAAGGATAAGGATAAGGATAAGGATAAGGATAAGGATAAGGATAAGGATAAGGATAAGGATAAGGATAAGGATAAGGATAAGGATAAGGATAAGGGTAAGGATAAGGATAAGGATAAGGATAAGGATACGGATAAGGATAAGGATAAGGATAAGGATAAGGATAAGGATAAGGATAAGGATAAGGATAAGGATAAGGATAAGGATAAGGATAAGGATAAGGATAAGGATAAGGATAAGGATAAGGATAAGGATAAGGATGAGGATGAGGATGAGGATGAGGATGAGGATGAGGATGAGGATGAGGATAAGGATAAGGATAAGGATAAGGATAAGGATAAGGATAAAGATAAGGATAAGGATAAGGATAAGGATAAGGATAAGGATAAGGATAAGGTTAAGGATAAGGATAAGGATAAGGATAAGGATAAGGATAAGGATAAGGATAAGGATAAGGATAAGGATAAGGATAAGGATAAGGATAAGGATAAGGATAAGGATAAGGATAAGGATAAGGATAAGGATAAGGATAAGGTTAAGGATAAGGATAACGATAAGGATGGTCACCCCAAGTTCGTAGGTCACCCCATGGTCATATTTCACCCCAATGCCATATGTCACCCCTAGTTCATAGGTCACCCCGTTTGCTACAATTGGTAAGTTAGCAGAGATACCTGGGTTCATGGGGCGAGGTGTGTCTTGTAGTTTTACTTCAGCCATGTGGTCTAAATCACGCTCTTTTTTTAAAAATATAAGATTTAATTGACTTCTACTTACAGATACAGGTATCATCCGGATACAGATAAACGCAGAGACGTGCCTGACAGTTCGACGTTTTGCATACGTTGTCACAGTCTGTTGCCAATCCTGCAACTAAAACAATTCCAATACTGACAAAGCGACCTCTTACATGTATTAAATATCTAGATGGCTCTTTTAAAAAAAGTTAAACATATTTTAGTGACCGACCAAAACTAGATTTTTAGCTGAAATCGTAACCAAAACCAAATTTCGGCTTCTGTTCTTGTGTCAGCCGAAAACAAAATGGAAACCAAAACTTAATTAATAGGCCAGTGCAATTAGCGATCCGCGATCGGAATTATTCCGGAAGTCCCAATTTTTTTATATGTTTTATATACTCACCTAGTGATATAAAATCTGAGTTTTCGACCTTGGGTCACTTGAGCTTTCGACGCCATTTTGAAAAAACCAGCCGAAATCGCGCCAAAATCTAGTTTTTCTCAATATCTCGTTTCCAATAAAAAATTTGGCTAAAATAGCTTTACAAGTTCAGTAGAACATAAAATTACCTACAATTTTTATTTTAAAAAATTTCTTCTATCTATAATGAATATCAAGATATGCAGTCGTAAAAATGTATATAAGTTTATAAAAACAGGTAAATTGCTCGACTTGGTTTGGTTTTTTGTGCGTATCTCTTTTCCAGTACAATTTTGAGAAAAAATTACTGATATCAATTTTGTAGAGAATAAAATTTCGTAAATATCGCTATATCGCTATTTGGTATCCAGGTTCTTATACAAAAATTTCACAAAAATTAGGTAAAAAAATGAATCAGAAGAAGTGTGTTTTAATCTTGGCATTCATTGATTATTCTTTTTTTTTAAAACAATTATGGTTGAAATAACATGTAACATACATAACAGCAATATTAATCATCAATATGCCAAAGACGTGGCACCTGTGAGTATGCAGTACCCCATTGCAAAACTAGGTTGTTCCAAAGGTATATTAGTTTTATAGCTCCAAAAATGTATAATTTACTATGTACAACCTTTAAAGAGAACATATGTCAAAATCTTCAATCTTATAAAAAATACACCAAAATTTGGCTAAAATACACTGAAACAGATATTTTTTTCTTTTAAGTTTAAATAAAGCCGTTAAGTATATCTATGATTAGACAGCTTTTAGAGAAGATATATAATATTGTTTGCGATTTTTTTGTTTGTTGGTTTTTTATGTTTTTAAATTGCACTTTAATATGAATATATACGTGAAGTCCTTTTTATATACTATTTTGATTAATCTTTACGACGAATCGGCTTACAGTATGAACATCAAAAAATATGCTACGGATAAATCGAAGCTTTTACTAGCTTTTCTATGTGTTAGAATTACAATAAAATTATTATTTACGTAACAAAAAAAATAAGCGTAAACCACAAAAAAAAAGTTTTTTCATGACTTTACTATGAAGTAATACAAGAAACAATTTTTTTTAATACCCCTTTATGGCTAAGACTATTTTTGAGGTTTTCCATGTTCTAACTTTTTTCTTTCTTATAAAATTATGCACAAAATAAATAAAAACCACTTTTTCGCTTACTAGCCTCGTGCAAAAAGACGCTCGATTTTAAAATTTTGCAGGCATGAGATTCTAAATATTTCTAGCGTTTATATTCCTCTTAACATCTATTCTTACAAAACTTACAAATATGATAATAACAGTGCAGACTGTTATTTTGTTGTAGTTATTAAATGCATTTATTCAGTTACTTTTTTTAAATCCCTAATTTATGTATACTTAAAATATCCACTATAACCATAGATATAAAAATAAAAGAAAACAATCAATATTATACCCACGCACAGGCATTACCTTTGTGGGATTTTTTTGTTCATAGATTTATTATATTAAGCTTTTTTATATACTTTTCATTATTTCATGTATCTATTATATGTATTGTATCAAAAATTTTCAATAAAAAATAATATATATAATCATAACATATAAATAAAATTATTAATTAAGGTTCATAGTAGATACATAGATGTGGTAAAAAAGAAGAAAAAAATGTGTTTTCTTAAAATTTATGACTATTGACTTTAGTTTCTTAGTGCCACTTATGGGCCCCGAAAAGCTTCAATATAAACTTCCCATGTCTCATCAGCCGAATTTGTGACGACTGGGTCATCAAATTCCTCGTTATCATCATTAACGAGGGCTTCCACAGCATTCTCGCATGAGCTGCCATTACATTGAAAACAAAGTAGAGCATTTCAAACCCGATTTTCTACATGTGCACTTTCTAGCGCACCTTTTTTGCATTGGCATGATATAAAGTTCAGCAACGCCTAAGGTGCAGTTTTCTTCAACATTGGTACTGGAGTTAGTAACCAAACAGCAAGATTCCTTCTTCCACCTCCATTCAGTTGGATCTTTATGGTGACCAAGTCAAATCTGCTCTTTGAAGTATGTGGTAGCCTGGATAAATAGAATTTGTTCTTTTTCACCCCTTTGACAAAAATAATGTACGATGTACCTACCTTACATTTTCCAAATTTGATTTTTCATTGCCGCCATACAAAAGTGCAAAGAAAAAGAAAAAGTGTACAAAGTGATTATTTCTCGCTTTGCTTTTGGATCTGAGTAGTTCTTTTTTTTGTTTTTTTTAATAAACTCCTTTATTATTTATTTACAGTTTTTTTACATTTTTAAATTAAGTCCCGTTAAACTGATTGATATCAGTTTGTCAACGGGTTATTTTGACAATTACTTTTTTAAAAATTGAGACAGGTCTTCGACCAAGTCGACGAGACAGGTACATAAAATATACAGGTACATGAAAAAAAATTGTTAATAAAATTTATAAGAAATACAGAACAGAGAAAATGAAAGAAAAAAAGAAAAGACAAGAGAAAATAATAATGGAAAAAACATTAAAACGAAAAGCGAAAAATAACAGAAATTAGTACAAAAAAGTTCTTTTACTTAACCATTTTTTTAGCGTACATTTCCTTCTGAAACTCAATTCACAGCTTTTTATTGCGTTGCGTAACATGTTGTAAATTATTGGAACAAGGTATTCTAGAGTTCTTTGACCGTATTTATTTAGGTATCTGGGAATTATAAGTCCATCATTTGCAGTTAGTCTTGTATTATGAACATGAACCACTAGTTTATTATATTCAGATTGAGATGTATGCTGACTCGCAATTTTAAGCCACAATATAGCACGAACAGATAATACATTTACAGAGTTGTATAATAATGATTTTGGTATATCATGTCTTTGTTCGTATTCAGTTTTTTTTAATAATAATTTTACCAAAGAATATTGTACGTTTTGCACTGAAAGAAGATTTGTTTTTGTTGAATGTCCCCATGTGGTTATTCCATATCTTATTGAGAAGAATATTAAAAAAATTGTATATATCTTGACCGGACGGAGCACCAGTTGCGTGGCAGCCACTTATTGTATGAATGAATAAAATGTTTTCAACAATTTCAATGTGTTTAAAACATTTGTTGGAGTACAACGCGTCAGGTGATTTACCTTTACCAACTTTTTGGTAATATGCGTTTGGAGGTGAGAGAGCTGTGAGGAGTACGAACAGGTCAATATCCTGACCAATGATTATGAATGCATCATGTTGAGATGACAACGAGTTTGCTGTGGTTGTTGTGAGAACATCAGAATCCTCTTCAGCTTGTACTGTCGTTATTTGCGATCGTTCAAATGAGGCTCTGAGTAAGGAAATAAAACGAGACTTGTTCTTCTCATTTCCCAAAAACTTTTCCTAAGTGCTTTTTTTTCAACCGGATTTGAGTATCATAATGATTTTGTACATAGCTTAACATATTGCTAAAAAATGATTGAAAAGGGTTGAGCACGACCCCATACAACATTGTGCAGTAAATATCCTCCAACCACTACGTGTATTTTACTGCTTCCCAGTTCTGTGTTATTTGGTAGAGGGTTGGTAAAAAATAAAATATGGATTTGGTTTCTTTGTGCATGCCTTCCTCTGAGAAAAGAGACAGTGGAACAGGAGATAGTTCATATTGGAAATATTCTTTATGTTCAATTTCACACTTTTTGGCAATACACATACGATGGAATAGCATTGATGGATCTATTGTCACAGTCACGCGCTGATTTTTTTATGCTGCTGGTGACCGAAATTTCCCCATCTTTTCCCATTCTTATCATCGTGCCACTGCTTATAGACATAATCACGTTTGTTGTAGGAAATAGTTCATGGCAAGTAAACCAATCAATGATATTTTGGACGTCTTTGTCATCCCTCTTAATTCGTGTAGGCCTCATCTCTACATGTTGCTCTGACGTTCCTGGTTCAACCCCACAGAATGACTCGGTACCCTCAAAAATGTTATACAGATAAAGAAATCCATAATCCTATAAGAGCTATAATCCTGTGTAGCCTAATTTATGACCGACAAGTTTCATGGGGGCTGACACCCGATGGCCAGTCCTGGAGTGGCTAATTGGCGCCAACTGCAGGGAACCGGGGGGGGGAGAGTTTGAAAGGAGCGGAGGGAGGGGGTGGGGGGGCGGGGGGGACAGGGGGCGACCCCCCACCCTCGTTAACTTATTTATAGTTATTATAGTTAAAAATGTAAAGTGAACAAAAGTCTAATGACGTGTTTATTGATATTTCTTTATTCATACTTTAAATCAGTAAAAACAATACAAAAAACATAAAAACCACAATTCTTTTTAGAAATTTTATTCTCTACAAAATTGATATCGGTAATTTTTCACAAAATTGTACTGAAAAAGAGGTGATTACAAAAAACCAAACCAAGTCGTGCAATTTACCTGTTTTTATAAACTTATACACATTTTTACGGCTGTGTATCTCAATACTTATTAGAGATAGAATTTTTTAAAAAAAATACAAATTGTAGGTAATTTTATGTTCTACTAAACTTGTGAAGCTACCTTAGCCGTAATTTTCATTGGGAACGAGATATTTGAAAAAACCTAGATTTTGGCGCGATTTCGGCTGGTTTTTTCAAAATGGTGGCGAAAGCTCAAGTTACCCAAGGTCGAAAACTCAGATTTTTCATCAGGAGATGAGTGTTTAAAACATACAAAAAAAATTAGGAATACCGGAATAATTCCAATCGCGACCCTCTTTTCTGTGCTAAATGCACTGGCCTATAAGTATGCTAAAAAATGCTGTTCATATCTTAATAATATTATAAACGCGAACGTTTGTATGGATGTTTGTTACTCTTTCACGCAAAAACTAATGAATGAATTTTATTGAAACTTTACAACAATATAGCACATACATCAGAATAACGAATAGGCTATATATAATTAAAAGGATTGGGCTATCGATGAAATTGTTCCAAATTTTGAAAGACAGAATAGCAAGACAGGCTTTCCGCCTGGTTTCCAGATTCACAGAATCAGTTTCCTCAAGTAATGTGTTGCATGAACCTTGGATAGGTTCCATGCTTGTGCATATTTTTTCTGCATATGCATCAACATATCAATGTACTTCTGTTGTATGGTGCCCAAACATCGCAAGCGTACTCCAGCTTGCTTCTAAGTGTGCCATCGAATATATCATTATACCCAAATGATGACTTAGGGGTTTTTCTCCAGCATAATTAAATATTTTTATGATCTCTAATATTTGAACTTATCTAAGAGTGTCGAGCGAAATATATATTTTGTCCATTGATTGTTAGAATTTGTGTTAATTTCCAACTGCTCTAAAATATTGAGTTTACATCCTTTATTTTGACGTGCAACAGAGTTGGCTTATTATCATCACTAAGGGGATGATTTTATGTTTAGGGGATGTTTTGCAAATTGTGACTATATTTTATTATTATTATCTTTACATTCTTTAGTTTCACTTTGGCCACTCTCGTAGGCATATAAATCTGTTGAACTGTACCTCGTCACTGTTCTCATTTGAAAATCTTTAACTTACCAGCGCAAAGAACAATGATTAGGACCACCAGATAAATGCAAAGAAGACGCCTCATTTTGATGAAGTTTATTCAATTTAACTGAAACCAAAAATACTTGCTGCATCTACTTATAGCATTGTTTGCCGTCGTATTAAGAGGGTTATTCGAAAGGAGTTGTTCGTTGTTGATTAGCAAGAAAAAATAATTTGCTTAAATCTCTGCTGACGATTGAGTGAATTTAAAGCAAATTGGAATGCTAGATACAGCCATCGAAACGAAGTCTATTCTAAACAGAAAACTTTTTATATTATAGTATTAATACAGTAGCGTCTGTGAGGTTGAATTTCAGATCCCAGCTACGAGTGCATTGTGGACGCCATGCCATACGCGCCGCGCCACAAATAACATCTCTACGTGGAATTTCACACCAAGCTACAGTTATATTCGATACGAGATGTCGCTACTTCCGTCAGCAGGTTGGACTGGGACGTCTCCTCCCTGGTGACCGGACAACCCAGAAAGAAACCAACTCAGAAGCACCTCAGAAAAGTCATTAAAAAGATGATAAAAAAATATTTAAAAAAATTGGTTAAATAGGTTAAGGTAGGTTAGGGTTACCGGCTATTTTAAAATTATTTTTTAATAGCTTTTATTGACCTCCCTGAGGTGTTTCTGAGTTGGCATGGAACCGATGTCATTGCTCTGTCTTGGTTACTTTGTCCCGGTGACTAGCTACAGAGGATCCGAGGAACGGGCTGTTTTTGTAATCAGTTCGTATTGGATCTATAAAATGGTCACCAACACTAACTGGGTGAAGCCCGCAGGATGTAGCCATAAAAACCTGCGGAGCGGGTGTTTAATACCGAAGGTCGCGGGATCGACTCCCGGCGTGGCATATACGAATTGAAGGAGAGGAAGTTCTAAGAAAGAATGTATAAGAGGAGTGGGTAGGAATCTGGTAGTCAGTGTGTCCAGGAGTGGCGGACGTAAAATACGTAAGTGAGTCATCCCTCCCACAGCGGTGCAAGGCGATGGGTGGAGAGTCCTGCTAGAGAGGTCAAAGGGTCTCCTTCTACTGACCAGTAGCGGCCCCTGCCTTAGTGCACTTGTGCAATGCACCACCAAACACCGAGAAACGTCAAAAGTGTAAATTCGTATAAAAAAACTAACAAACGCCAAGTGTAAATTCGTAACATTCATTCACGAAGAATTCCCGCCAATTCGTTATAATATCCTTACCAATTAACTTTCGTACTAGACTCCGTACTCATACTCGCATCGGCGCATACGAAAAAGCAATGCGGGCATCTTCCGTTGTGCCGAGAAGTGACGTCACATGAAGTGATATTTCTACTGGGACAGTCTACAGGGGCTGGATCCGTAAAATGGGCAAGACATGAGTGAAGTTATATGACACGCTCGTGCACTAGCAGCGCACATGCGCAGAGGCATTCTGATTTATGACAAAACCATTAACATGCGTGGGATGTTACCGAATGTTTGGAATGACTAAGTTAGGAATAACGAATTTACAACTAATTGACAATGTTATCTATTAGCTGTACCATCGCACCGGGGCAGCGAAATCAAGCATTTGGCAGATCACTGATCACTATTGAGACATTTTTAATGGTTTTTGCTAGTTTTGCTCTGTAAAAAACTCATTTAAAAATGAGTGGCAATGAAAACATTGCGATTATCGTCGATTTTTTCAAAAGCAACAGAATTTCATTTGAGAATAAATTGTTTTTGAAAAATAATGGCCCTCCAAAACCTTTGCTAAATATAATACAAGTAAAGTTAAGGGAAAAAAAACTATGAATAGAGTTTTTAAAACAAAGTATTAAATATTCGAAAGCATGTTGGCTTTGTGAATGTGATCGTTTGATCACATTTTTTTTTGTTTTCTGTGAAAAATTTTCGTGGGTACTGTGGAGTGAAAGTTGTCTAAACGATGGCCTTTATTTTACTGAAAAGTTAATAAACATTCATACTCCCAATACACATACATAACGTATTGCAATTTAGTTTGTTAGGTCGAGTTGATAGGTACACAATTACAACTTGATGTTGGTTTTGGCGAATCTGTGAATCAATCAATTATATTTTCCCGTATTAATGTTCCCATTTTTTGTGAAATGCACTGCTGGCAAATTTGTCACGGGCCGCCTCTGCTACTGACCACTCCCGATTGTGACCAAGTACGCCACCAAGTTCTGGACAAACCTTATCCTTGATCTCTGGCATCTCTACTAAGTCACGAACGTAGCGAACCACTGGCCCCGAGTAATTTGGACTCTTGTGCTGTATTTACATTAAAAAGACTGTTCTCTTAAATCGAACTATACTTCATGATTTTCACGAGCTTTGCATCACGACATTGGAATATTTTTAATCACAATATAACGAACTTACTATTATTTTTTTTATCACCAAAAATTTTAATAGAATAACAATAAAGGGCGTACAAAATACTTTGCGTACATTGTTAGATTAATACTTAGTTTTGAACAAAACCATGCCTTTGTTAAAGTCACGGCAAGATAAATTAAAATGAAACAATTCCAAACGTACAGTAGGGTGTTATGGGTTGCCCATATACCTACCTACCATGCGGCAATCACGAGGCCAGACCGTGATAGAAGCCTGCCACGGGTGTCTTGCAGCCAATGAACAAGCACTAAACATTCCGCTACCATATAAGGTCACGTATTTTGGCACATTTGCACGTGACCATTGCGTGTGAATCATCGCCCGACCTCCCTGGACCAGTAGGAGAGGCGTTGCCCATATATGGGATTGGCCATCTCACGGACAGTTACCAGCAGTCCGCCCGAGCGACAGGTTCTCCGCGGACCGCCATGTGTTGTGCCACTGCCGTTCCCGCTCGTAACACAAAGGTGAGCGTCGGCCAGGATTGTTAAACCCTGTGGGCCCCTCTGAGCTCCACTGCTACGTGTTGTGATACTGCCGTTCTCGCTCGTAACACCGTGAGCGCTGGCATGGATTGTTAAACCCGGGTCCTGCTGCGTACCTGTCCGGTGCCCCATGACGCTCCTGCTGCGTACCTGCCCGGTGCCCCATGACGCTCCTGCTGCGTACCTGTCCGGTTCCCCATGACGCTCCTGCTGCGTACCTGCCCGGTGCCCCATGGCACTACCCCTGCGTGCTCCAGCGCCCGCCGTCCGCTGCTGTGTGGATTCTTTTTGAGGAGAAGAAGGAGTGAAAATGGGTCTTGAAGACCCATTGTTGTAGGAGGGAGGAAACACAGTGGCCGGCAAATCGTTCCACAACTCAAGAATAAATCGTAGAAACGACCCGTTCTCATGTGACTAATGTTAACCATGTACAAATGTTGGGCGCGTGTTTGACTATACACCGGTGCCGAGGGAATCAATGTCGCCAGTTCCTCGGAGCATCTTCGATTGTAATACCGATAGAACAAGGACAGCCGCAACATGGCTTTAGCCGTATTCCGTGACCAGATCTGAAGAGCCAACTTCCTCTTTCCCTTCTCCTTCCCCACTACCTTCAGCATAACAACATATCCCAATTTTGAATTCCATTGTCTCACTGGCTCCAAACGGCTAGGAGCAGTTGGGACTCTTATGGGGTAATCACGAAAAAAGGCTGTGAATGAGATTTACTATCACTGCTTGAAATGATAAAAATACATGTGGCATAGAAAGGAAAGGACTCACCGAAAAGGATAAAAGAACTTGTAGGCTGGCAAATGCACTTGTCTGCTTTCTCTCCCATCCAACAGGCACAAACAGCAAAAGGCATGAATTTCGTTTATTTTATAGTACACGGCGGAGTTATTTATAATGGCGGTTCACCGATAGCGGAGGCACAATGGCTATATGTTGCGGAGGGCGTTTATTACAGACTGAGTAAGAATTGACGGATAGGCAATAGGGATAGGTAGGAAAGGAATTTGCAACAATATTAATACCAATCTCAAGCAGTGACAGTATGTATGCGTGCTATGTAGGTATGTGTATGTGTAGGTATGTGTATGGGCGTAACCAGGCTGCTTCTCAACTGATGTAATTAAAGTATAAATTATAATATTGTATGGATGTAAAATTTGATTGCATTCAGATTTTTTTTTCAATAAATAAACATAAACGTAACCAAATTAAACAAAGCAACCAAATGCAAATCGTCCTTGAGGCTTTGAACCACTAAATCACGCCTTGTAAAATAGCGATTTGTGTTCATAATTTGTATTAATTTATTTCAAAAATAAGTAAATATAAATGCACATATATTTAATAGCGTAGCTAGCGAGTCATGTAGGTTATAATGCTGTTCGCAGGCACTACTCACACACCTGAAATAACTTCAACAAAAACAACACCACCAATAATACCACCAACAACGACTAAAAGGACGACATCACCGACAACCACAAAAAGAACTACAACACCAACAACACGTGAGTTAAACATTCAAATGAAAGTTTTTTCTTCATTTGGGCATGTTAACGCATACAATATAGCATTGAATAATAATATAACATTGTTTTACCTAAATTAATATAAAAGGTACTAACTGTGTTCCTTGGGGCACTCTTGAAAAATTAAATAATAATCTACTAATCGTAGACTACGTGACGCCGTTTCAAAAAACTAAATAGCCAACTATCACGCCATTTTTCCGGAGAGGGTGAACCATCACACAACTCTGTATTGGCACACTCACGCTCCTTGCTTTATTCTCTTTGACATTTCGTTATTCTGAACCTGATAGTGCCATTAATTCCTCAAACACTCCTGTTACAGGACCGCCAACAAATTGTGTGTACGTGTGCAGCACGTCGGACTGTCAGGATCCTGTCTGCTTTTTTGTGTATTGGGATATTATCTGTGTCTGTCAGTAGATATCAATTAAATCTAAGATTTATTGATTTTTTTAAAATACGTTTCGATCAGAATTTTTTTGATATAGTTAGTTAAAAAAAATCGATATTTTTACATAATTGTGTAATTTTTACTTTATTTTAACCTAAACGCTTTTATAAGATGTTATTATTTTGAACAGGCTATGGACCAACAACATCAACCCCAACAGAACCGCCAACAATGACCATAACACCACCGCCAACCACACCGCCAACACCAGCGCTAACTCCAATACCACAGTATAATATCTACAACACCACCACCAAAAGTGACAACACAGCCGCTTACATCTACAACACTACCACCAACAATGACAACACAACCGCTTACATCTATAACACTACCGTCAACAATGACAACACAACCGCTTACATCTACAACACTACCGCCAACAATGACAACATAACCGCTTACATCTACAACACCACCGCCAACAATGACAACACAACCACTTACATCTACAACACTACCGCCAACAATGACAAAACAACGGCTTACATCTACAAAACTACCGCCAACAATGACCACACAACCGCTTACATCTACAACACCACCGCCATCAATGACAACACAACCGCCTACATCTACAACACCACCGCCAACAATGACAACACAACCGCTAACATCTACAACACCACCGCCAACAATGACCACACAACCGCTTACATCTACAACACCACCGCCAACAATGACAACACAACCGCTTACATCTACAACACCACCGCCAACAATGACAACACAACCGCTTACATCTACAAAACCACCGCCAACAATGACAACACAATCGCTAATATATACAACACTACCGCCAACAACGACACCACCGCCAATGACTGCTATGTAGTTCAACATAAAAATTTAGGATACTTTTTACTTATTTATTTGGGAATGTAAACGCAGATAATATAAAGATACGAATGTACCACTTAGCCAGGGGTACTCCTTTCCCGGTGTGACCGGTACGCCAGACGACATTGATATGTTAGGACTTGGAACACGCGCTTTGAGGACGGGTCGGAGGTTGGAGTTTAATTGACGTGATCACGGCAATCTAAAAAGTCAATATTGAAATTTATGATGGGCAGGAATAAATGAATTGGTTGAGAGGTATTTTTTCAGATATGGCTGAGGGAATATGAATTTTATTTAATTGCCCCAAATTTCAAAATTGCACAGAAGACTGGAGTCCAGTTCAGACATAGGAGAGATGAGATCTTGAATGGAGGGGAGGTAATTTTGAAAATGACTGATAGAAGATAAGTTATTTGTTCAGAGGGGGACAATCAGTGATCTAAAGTTTCCACTTCTAAACCACAAAAAGAAACATCTGGGAAGTCAAGAACATGAATTTTAAAACGGTGAGAAGTAACGGAACAATGTTCAATTCTCATTAAGGAAATCAAAGTGAGGAAATATTTTTTTCGGAAAAATTGGGAGAATTGTTGAAAGCACGGTTTTGATCTTTTGTATTGAGGCATAGCAGACTCCCTTGTATTGACTAGCAATATTATACCAATAGGGTTGAATGCTCCTAGTTTTGGTATGGATTACGCGATATTATTACCCATGATGCCAACATGTCCAGGAATCCAAATCAGAGTTACGATCATAAAATAGTTCTCTGCCAAAATGGGAAACTTCAATGAGTTTTACTATTGTTATTCCTAACAATAGAAGTCTCCAAGGGTATATATTCAAAACAGAGGATAGACCGCAGAACAACTCTCTCACACTTTTTTTGGTATTTGCTACATTCAACCCTATGCTTACAATCAAATTATGTAGAAAAGTGTTAAAAAGTTTGAGCGATATCTTTACAAACAAGAGTTTGGGTTCTTCTCTTGTTGTAGGTATTCTTCTAACCCTCTCTTGCATTCTTCGGATTTTCTCGCTGGAGTGCTAGTATCAGATGGTCAAGAATTGAAACTCATTTAACGGTGGAAAATACTCTCAGTATCGCCCTGGTGTAAGACCACCATTTAGTATTGAAATGTTGTTAACTCCACACATTACTTTCCGCCACTAAGGAAAATAATTTCCCTCAGGGCCTATGTCATCTATGAAGATGCTGTGTGGGTGGTCTTTTTGAGGAGAGGAAAGAGTGAGCATGAAGATACCCATATTGTAGGATGGAGGAAACACAGAGGCCGGCAAATAGTTCCACAGCCGAGCTGTTGAACTCAAGAACGAGCCGTAGAAACCTGTTCTCAGGTGACTAATGTCAACCGTGTACAAATGTTGGGCGCGTGCTTCGTGTGTTTCCCGACTATACACCGGTGTCGAGGGAACAATGACGGTAGTTCCTCGGAGCATCTTCCATTGTAATATAACGGTAGAACAAGGACAGCACCCACCTGACGCTTGTGCTCTAAAGATTGCTTGAAATGGATTTAGCCGTTTTTGGTGACCAGATCTGAATTGCCACCTTCCTCTTTCCCATCTCTTTTCCCACTACCTTCACCCTCACAACATACCCCAAATGTGGATACTATAGTTTCTCTGGCTCTAGACGGTTGGGAATAGTTGGGACTCTTATGGGATATTCACGTAAAAAGGCTGCCTCTCAACGGATGTAATTAAAGTATTAATTATAATAGAATGAATGTAAAATTTAATTGTTTTCATTTTTTTCGAAATCAATATACCTATAAAGAAAGTACAAAAAACGTGAGTCCCGCAAAAACTCAGAAACGAGTTTCAGCATCTTTAGCAGCATCTTCAAGGGAGTTATATGGTGTAGTAGATCTATATCCCTCCTCTAGGATGAAGGTTCCCGTTTTTACATAAAAGGTGTGCTTTTGAAGATATAAGGGTTGGAAGATTCGCCCTCTTGAAATTTCTAGAACAGTCTTCCAGTAAGTTCTAGAAAGTTCGACAGAGCTCTAGAAAGTTCGGGAAGGAGTGGCGGAGTATGTCTTGGAATGTTCGAGAATAGGGAACATCATTGTGGAACATTCCAAAACACTCTCGAATGTTATCCTGAGCGAAGCCGGGTGACCCAGCTAGTAAATAAATAAAAAACGTAACAAAATTAAACAAAGCAACCAAATGCAAATCGTCCTTGAGGTGTTGAATCACATATCGCGCCATGTAAAATAGCGATTTGTGTTCATAATTTGTATAAATTTATTTTAAAAATGAGTAAACATGAATGCACAAATATTTTTAATAGCGTAGCTAGCGAGTCATGTAGGTTATAATGCTGTTCGCAGGCACTACTCAGACACCTGAAATAACTTCAACAGCGACAACACCACCAATAATACCACTAACAACAACTAAAAGGACTACAACACCGACAGTGACAAAAAGGACCACAACACCGACAACGACTAAAAGGACCACAACACCGATAACGACAAAAAGGACAACAACACCGTCAGCGACAAAAAGGACAACAACACCGACAGCGACAAAAAGAACTACAACACCAACAACACGTCAGTTCAACTTCCAAATGAAAGATTTTTTGGATAAATGACACAATGTTACTTTGTTTGAACCACTTGTATATTTGTTTTAAGTCGACCGGTTTCGGAACGACCGTTCCTTCTTCAGAGTTTTTTTCGTTATTTGGGGATGTAAACGCATATTACGTAACATTGAAAAGAATTGTTTTACACAAATTAATACAAGTGATACTAACTGTGTTTCTTGGGGCACTCTCGAAAAACTAAAAAATAATCAACTAATCGTAAGATTGCGTGACGCCATTTCCAAAAACTAACTAGCCAACTAACACGCCACTTTCCAGGAAAGAGTGAACCATCACACAACTCTGTCTTCGCACACACACGATCCTTGCTTTATTCTCATTTACATTTCACTATTTTGTTATTCTGTACTGATAGTGCCATTAATTCCTCAAACACTCCTGTTACAGGATCGCCAACAAACTGTGTGTACGTGTGCACACCGCCAACCACACCGCCAACACCAGCGCTAACTCCAATACCACAGCCAACAATGACAATGCAACCGCTAACATCTACAACACCACCGCCAACAGTGACAACACAGCCGCTTACATCTACAACACCACCGCCAACAATGACAACACAACCGCTAACATCTACTACACCACCGCCAACATGACAACACAACCGCTAACATTTACAACACTACCGCCAACAATGACAACACAACCGCTTACATCTACAACACTACCGCCATTAATGACGACACAACCGCTTATATCTACAACACCACAGCCAACAATGACATCACAACCGCTAACATCTACAACACTTAAGCCAACAGTGACAACATAACCGCTTACATCTACAACATCACAGCCAACAATGACAACACGACCTCTTACATCTTCAACACCACCGCCAACAATTACATCATAACCGCTAACATCTACAACACTACCGCCAACAGTGACAACACAACCGCCTACATCTACAACACCACCGCCAACAATGGCAACACAACCGCTAACATCTACAACACCACCGCCAACAATGACAACACAACCGCTAACATCTACAACACCACCGCCATTAACGACAACACAACCGCTAACATCTTCAACCCCACCGCCAACAATGACACCACAACCGCTAACATGTACAACACCACCGCAACAATGACAACACAACCGCTAACATCTACAACACCACCGCCAACATCTACAACACCACCGCCAACAATGACAACACAACCGCTAACATCTACAACACCACCGCCAACAATGACAACACAACCGCTAACATCTACAACACTACCGCCAACAATGACAACACAACCGCTAATATATACAACACTACCGCCAACAACTACACCACCACCAATGACTGCTAGTAAGTTCAACATCAAAATTTAGAAAACTTTTTACTTATTTATTTGGGAACATAAACGCATACAATACAAAGATACGGTACCATACGAATGTACCACGGTAATCTAACAAGTCAATATTGGAATTTATGATGGGCAGGAATAAAGGAATTGGTTGAGAGGTATTTTTTCAAATATTGACTGGAGTCCACTTTAGACTTAGAAGAGATGAGATCTTGAATGGAGGGGAGGCAATTTTGGAAAAGGCTGGTAGAAGATAAATTATTTGTTCAGTCACGATCAACCAGTGATCTAAAGTTTCCACTTCTAAACCACAAAACAGTAAAAAAGTAACATATGGGGGTCAAGAACATGAATTTTAAAACGGTGAGAAGTAACGGAACAATGTCCAATTCTCATTGATGTAATCAAAGTGAGGAAATATCTTTTTCGGAAAAATTGGGAGAATCGTTGAAAGCACGATTTAGATCTTTTGTATTGAGGCATTGCAGACTCCCTTGTATTGACTAGCAATAAACCAAAAGAGTTAGCCGCTTCTTGTTATGCCAAGGAATCCGCGAAATCGTTATCCGTGATGCCAACACATCCAAGAATCCAAATCAGAGTTATGTTGCCCGCTTCCGATAATGTTATATTTGTTGTACACTGCAACGGAAGAACTTGCACTAAATGAATGATTCTCTCGGCGAATGCTCATTTTTGGGATTTGATAGGTTTCTTAGCACCGATTTTTCATGGGATAAGCTAATAATAAAATCTGGATTGAGACGATACTACGAGTACTGCTGACTAAAAGTAAAACTGACTAAAAGTAACTTTATTCCATACTTTCAAAATTATCTTCTTGGAAAGTAGTATTGTAGGGGTCTACGGAGACGTCACAGAGCGGTGTGTGAGAGAGATACAAGAAAAATATGACTTTTTGCCATTTGGAGGACTCAGACCTACGTGCATTTTATCTTATCTTTTGAAAAAGCTGCAGCATTATTGTGTTAAGGAACGTATGTTTATTACCTTTTTTATGCCATCACGGTACCATAACCGTAAATAGTTACGGTAATAATAAAAGCGATCAATGACCGGAAGAAAGTTCGGCGAACGATTTTCTCGATAACGAATTTCAAACTACTCTTTTTTGAAGTCTCAGACCGGTTAAAACTGTATTTATGAAATAACATGTGTGTTTTAGTTGCCGACCCAGTAACGTGCACCCCTCATGATTGCAAAACGAAATGCCTAAGTTTTCCCAGCCATACCTACACTGACGGATTATGTAACTATGGCACGTGTCGCTGTATAACTAAGTTTTCTGTTAGAGGTAAGCAACACCAACCAAGAAGTTTGTTTGACATTTTGACAGTTTTCTTAAATACGATCTAAATACTGCGCTTGTGTTAAGGTACCAACTCTTAAAAGTGGTTACCCTAAAGCAAAAGATGGCGGCGTGTTTTAAAATAATACGAAAAGCGGATGGTCTTATATGAAAGTAGTACTAATAAATAGTAATTGGTGTTTTTAAATAGGTAATTAATTCATTTGACACACGATAGACAAAGAAAAGCCATAAAAAATAACAGAAATTTGGCAGCCGACAACGTCTGATGGACACCTTCCGATATTCAACGAATATCGCTTTTTTTCTTAATTGTTTTCTTAATTGCCTCGTAATGCAGACTTTACGCAAAAAGATAACACAAAAGATACAGAATGATTTTAATTCATCAGTTTCCAGCTTGTGCCACGAGTTTCCGGACTCCATGTATGGATACCCGCAAAGAATGTAAGGCTGATGTAAGCATAATGAGTAAGATTAAGAAAAGAACCCTCAGATGGTTTGGGCATGTAGGGGAACTGAACGAAGAAAGTAGTGTGAGAAGAATATACGACGCAAATGTGAATAGTAGAAAAAGTCGGGGACGCCCATGGAAGACATGGCGCAATCAAGTGAATCAGATACTTGAGTATTTCAAAAGTCAGAATAACAGAAAGCATGTGCCAACTCATATATGAATTGTGAACAGTGGAAAAATATTTAATTGAAAAAAAAATCGAATTTTTTGGCAGCACACATTTCCAAAACTGTTAAAAAACGTACCTAGAAAAATGTGCGTATTTTTGAAGAATAACAATTTGTGATTAGATACATAATACCGCTTCATTATTTCAATTGTTTTTTTATACATGAGCTCCACACAAGATGCCCCAAGGAAAGGGGTATTTAAGACTCCACAAGCTTAAAGAATAGTTACACACAGATCGAGCAGATAATTTTTCTCTGGTGTGCACCTCGAATTTAAATCTTTTCTCGAAAATGGTTTTAATTTAAGAGTGAATCTGTATGCAGGATGTCATTTTAATCTTCACCCAGAATAGAAGAAACTGCAACTATTAATGTTCTCGAAAGAAACATTTAAAAGTCCACAAGCCGTTTCACAGTTGAGAAAAACCTTTTGTATGATCCGATTGAAATTATTTATGTGCTAAAAAGGGGACCTTGAAAACCCACAAGCTTACTCAACTGGAGAAAAACCATTTTCATGTTCCGGCTGCAACTATTCATGTTCTCAATAGGAACATTTAAAAGTCCACAAGCTGTTTCACAGTGGAGAAAAAACTTTATCATGTTCCAGCTGCGACTATTCGTGTTCTCGAAAGTGACAATTTAAAATCCACAGCTGACTCACTGTGCAGAAAACCTTTTTCTTGTTCCGAAATTATAATAAATAGGAAGTATTATAATACTTCCATTATATTTGATTCCTCACTCATAAAACAAAGGTCTCTTCAAGACTCTTGTTCATTCCTTCATCTCCTTAAAAAAGACCCTCCTCACAGCATTCACAAAGATAACATAGTCCCTGAAGGCCTCCTGTATGGAGCAAATGTAAAAAAATCTGAAATGAACCATAATATAAACCATCTATGATAGGGTCAAAGATACAAATTTTGCAGAATTTTCAACTCTTAACCTGCATTCCACTTAAAGACCTGAAACCCTTCTGGATTTTAGGAGAGAGTTAACTGTCACTCCAGAAGATAGGTGAAGACTTGAGTGGCAATCGGCTGATGTGAACAATGCCCATCTCATACATGACTCCACTGAGAGACAGCCTTTCTTCTCAGTGCCATGTAAATTTTGGTCCTTCGTCAACAGTATAAGGCGCTCCTGTGGCGATAGCCTAAATTATACCAACCTGTCGCGTGTGCTCTAAAGAATGCAATCCGTTTGGACTGTTTCAGATTCAAGGATTTTTCAGGTATTTTGGGGCTTCAGACTAGAAGTGGCTACCAAACTCAACAGTAGGGTGCACTTGCGATTTATACATGGTCAGCAGTTGTGTACTGTCTGCAGTATCTGCGGACCCTGTAGTTTTTGAGAGGCTAACTTAACTCTGGCTTCGATGGAGCCCCCATATCTGAGCTGGTCACTTAGAGTTACACCAAGAATATCAATGGAAGGCATTTTCGGAAGCTTACTTGTAGTCTGATATTTGTTGCTTGTGATGGTGCCAAAAATACCATTTACTAAGATAATTCAGAAGAGAGAGGATTATAGCATACATAATATGTGGCACGTCAATAGAATTAACGCATTTATATTTACCATGATGATTCTTGGTAACGGCACTATGAAGGCAAAAAAGGCATAAACATTCGTTCCTTATCGCTATAATGCTGCAACTCTCTCTTACACATTAAATAATGGGAAGACACAAAAAATACATGTGACTGTTTTCTCCAAAGCAAAACTTTTGCGATGGGATTTGCTTTACATTTCTTTATACGTGTGAGGGAGATGTATGAAAATGATTGTATTTTTCCTTTTATTTTTATTTATTAATTTTATTTTAGTAATTTGTACATTTAACAAATTTATAATTAATTATAATATTTCGTATCGCAAACTAAATTTAACGTAGTTTTATGTAGCTCCTACAATACGTCTTGAACTTTCCAATTTTGTGTGAAATTTAAAGTTTCTGGTAGCTTGTTATATAACTTCATTCCTTTGTTCTACGTATTCGCCTTGTCCCTTTTTTGAAGCCTGATTTCTTTGCACGTCCTTGTGTTATGTCTGTGAATGTCCTTGTTGAATATAATTTTATTTGAAAAGTATTTTGGTAAAATGTTTTTAATTATTTTATGTATAAATATCATCGTATTCAAGGTCAGCATCTGTTTCACGGTTAGCCAATTCAGTTCCTTTAACATTTTGTTTACTTTTGAAAATCTATTTCGCCGTGCTTTTTTTTTTTTTTTAATTTTATTTATTTAATTGAATATGGTAACATGTAATACAATATAAGATATGGGTAGTCCCACAAAGCTGTGACAGATCAGCTTGTCTGTAGGTTCTACCATTAAATATTATTACATAACACACATTAGTCTAGGTTACAATATTAATACCTAATATAAGATTTACTATAGATAAATATGTTGTTCATTTATTAACCACTTTTTTGTCAGTTTATGGCAAGGTTCCTCATTATTTTTAAAATTAATGTTTTGATGTAATATGTTGTAAATCAAGGGTATCATATATTCGAGCGTTCTGCTACCATACTTATTTGATATTCGTGGTATTTTTAGGCCTTTGTTTTCAGTAAATCTTGTTGTGTGACTATGCACCAATAAATTTTTATACGTGCTTTCTCCCGAATTATTCATAATTATAATGTACCAGAGAACTTTAATTGGAAGTAGGCCCTCAGACCCATTCAGTAATTTTAAGTTGTTTCTTTGTTTGTAAATGCTAGGTTTAACAATTTTTTTTAATTAGAGCTGTGTGTAAATTTTGAATGTATTTAATATTAATTTTACTCGAGTGTCCCCAAGTTCGAATTCCATATCTAAGTATGGATTCGACCATAGAATGGTATATAAGTTTGAGAGTGCATCGAGACACCACAAATTTTGATTTATAAAAATTACTCGCCAAACATCGGAGCTGGTTACAAATTTTTATCACTTGTTTATCCCATTTAAAGTTATTATCTACGATTATGCCAAGGTAATTAAATTCATTTGTAAAATCAATTTTTTCACAGTAGCAAGTGTTATGAATTTTTTTATGTATACATTCAAAATTATGTGCAGTTATTTTAGGTAAATTCCACATTTTCAAGCTCGGTGATCTTATGTACATACATTTAGTTTTTTTGACATTAATAATTAGTCCTACATCATGAGACCATTTGAGTAGCTCGTTAAAGTCACTTTGCAATTCTTTAATAGCTATTTCCGGGTTTTCATTTGATACAACTAGTGCTAGTGCTACTATTATTCTCATTGCCCTGTTTTGGAGAATTTGAAACTTATTTTGTTCTCGTTCATTACATTGGAAAAGGATAGTTGAGCAATAGTTAAAATGTGGAGCAATAATCGATTTGTTGATAGTTCTTGCAGTTTTACCAGAAAGTTTTTCCGAATTCTTCCCAAAAAAGATATATTTTTTCCCAATTTTCTTGTGTATATTCCGCATGCTTGTTGAATGTTAGTTTGGAATCTAAAATAACTTCTAAGTATTTCCTTTCAGTAACATTTTCAAAAAGTTTAATCATCAGGGAAGTGCAGCTACCACCAAGATTTGACCATCACAGCATATGAACCCAGAAAAGGTAGGGGTTTTCTTCTTTCCAGTTGCCATTTCCTGTGATTTGACTTTAAAAAACGCCGTCAACTGTCTTGCATCACACAAATATAGATTACGTTTTTATCGAAAGTTGGGTATTTTTTTTTTTAAATAAAGAGTCTCAATTTATTTATTTACAACCATTTAGTTAGCTGGGATAGGTTCGTCTTTGTTCATTTCATCTAAGTGATCTTGAAGATCACTCAGATTTCTATAATGTTAGTAAATCACAGTATCATTAATGTAAAGTTTTCTTGAGTTACCACATTTACTTATATTCTGTCATTGACGTAGAGTAAGAAAAGCAGTAGTCCAAGAACCGAACCCTGTGGTACTCCAGGTGTCATTTTTACATCAAAATAGTTTGGGGTTAATAGGGATTACACACACTAATACACACATCAAAATAGTTAAGTAAGGGATTTTAAAAGTTTCAACTTTAGGACAGTTT
Source organism: Limnephilus rhombicus (assembly GCA_929108145.2). Classification (NCBI taxonomy): domain Eukaryota; kingdom Metazoa; phylum Arthropoda; class Insecta; order Trichoptera; family Limnephilidae; genus Limnephilus; species Limnephilus rhombicus. The sequence continues at coordinate 8,352,432 of OV815289.1, read as the reverse complement.
GTTTTCAATGATTAATTTATAATAAATTTGTGTACTTATCTAATTTATAGACCAATTCACACCACAGGTACACATAAAAAAGTATGTGTACCTGCTACAGTTGCAATTTTATTGCAATAAAGTATTATTATTATTAGTTTTTTGTAGCTTTTTAGTTCTATTGCATCTTCGTTTTTACCGAAAGTTGGGAATTATTTTTTTTAAATATATAGGCTCACTTAATTTATTTGCAACCACTCAGCTATCTGTGATAGGTACGTCTTTTTTCATTTAATCTGAAGATCATTATTCATGAAGATCTTCAAGATCACTCGGATTTCTATAATGTTAGTAAATCACAGTGTCATTAGTGTAAAGTTTTCTTGAGTTACCAAATTTACTTATAATCTGTCATTAACGTACAGTAAGAAAAGCAGAGGTCCAAGAATCGACCCTTGTGGTACTTCACAAGTCATTTTTCCAAAGCTGTTTTAATTTATTTATTGATCGTTTGTAAAAACTGTTATATTTATGATATTTTATATTATATTGTAGATTATATTGTGTAAGAAAAGTGAATTCAGCACAAGAGTCCCAATTTCTTCCAGCTATAAGGGCCAGTGGAATTGTGACATCCATCATATCCACGGATATGTCGTAAGATTAAAGGTTATAATGAGGAAAGAGGAGGGTATTATTTTTTTTAAATATAGGAGCTCAATTTATTTATTTGCAACCATTTAGCTAGCTGGGATAGGTACGTCTTTGTTCATTTCATCTGAGTGATCTTCAACATGAAAGTTTTCTTGAGTTACCACATTGGCGTGTATTATGTCATTGACGTATAGTAAGAAAAGCAGAAGTCCAAAAACCGACCCCTGTGGTACTCCACATGTCATTTTAATTTATTTATTGATCTTTTGTGAAAACTGTTTTATTTTTGATATATTTCTTGAAGAAAAATAAAACTTGAATAAAAGTGAACTCGGCACAAGAGTTCCAATTGCTCCCGGCTATCAGGGCTAGTGGAATTGTGGCATCCTCAATCAGATATATCCCGAGGTTAAAGATTGGGTTGGCAAAAGAAGAGGGTGGAAAAGTACCTGGCTATTCGGATATGGTTACCAGACTTGGTTAAAGCCCTTACAAGCAATAACGTTTCGATTCTGATAAGTGGAAAGTATTTATATTTACTGAGGGTATTTTGGGCATTTCGGGAGGCGAGTATGAGCAATGCCACACCGAGAACCATTTATTGGATAACTAACAACTATGCAATCGGTCACCCCGAGTGGTTCGCTACCTTTTGTGACTACCCGAGTTCATTAGCTGAGGTTTGTCAAGTTCTTGGCGGCCGATGTATCTGCCCACCTGCTGCGTGGCGGGCCGGATCAAAAGACACTGGTTGAGGAGGATTTTTTATCTCTCCAGCCAGAATCCCTCGCCTTGCACCGCAATTGAAGGAATGGATTCATGCGTCCATCACTGATCCCCAGATTTCTACCCACCCCTCTTACCTATTTCCTTTCCAGAACTCCCTTTTCTTCCTTTTCGTAAAAAAACCCTCTACACAGCATCCCCTAAGATGACAAAGACCCTCAGAGTGTGGCTCAAAAAAAAATTACCAATTGAAATAATGAAGCAATAATATGTATTTAATTACAAATTATTATTCTTCAAAAACAAGCTCATTTTTTCTAGGAACGATTTTTTAACATTTTTGAAAAGTGTGCCGCCAAAAGATTTTTTAAACCAATTAAATATTTTTCTATTGTCCAAAATCCAAGGTTTAAGGTTCTTCAACTGAAAAAAAAACACATTGGAAAAAAACAATTAATTGTTGATGACAGTAAAAAGGATAATAAAAATATATTTCATTTTAAATTGTGTAGGTCGAACAAAGGACACGGAATCGCAGTCGGCTGGCTATTCGATTGGTCCCCAAGCAGTCAATCCAATCCATTTTTAAATCACGAGAACTTCTCCCGGTCAAGACTTACTTGCAAATCGTGTTTGTTCGCCCTTCACATTATTATTTTTGTAAAATATTAAAATTTAGAGGAATTGTGCATAAGTTGTAAATTGTTAATTAACCTGTAAGTAATGAACTGACATTCTACTTATTTGATTTACCACACCCTTTACACACTTTAAAACACATAACACATCATTAATATTTAACTATTATCGTCACCTCTTTTTTCAAAACCACCTTCGGGCAAAGACACTCTAAATACATAGCTTGCAAACTATACAATACACTACCAACTACGATCAAACAAAGTGACTCCTTTACAAAATTCACACAAGATATTAAAAAATGGATTATAAGTATTGGACGCCACACTATCACAAATAACTGTAAAATAAATCACACATAGACAGTAATAACTATTCACATACAACCTAACCCATATAAAACAAATGAAAATAATGAAATCCTGTCAAATTTAACCTATAAATAGACTAGGCAGAATTTATTTCATTACTCCATCTCCAACATTTATAAAATAACTCTCTTTGAAAGATTTACCACCCTTCCAATCACCCTTCTGTTCTAATTCTAATCATAATATGTATTTTACCTGAAATATCCTTGTAACTACTATATTCATTTATGTACACCTGTCTCGACACAGGTATACCCTAGTGAGACAGGCATACAAATAAGACCATTGTAAATATATTTTATTATAGATAAATAAATAAATAAATAAAAAAATAAAAACCTCTACAACTGGTGACCTCCATAAAATACATTCCTTTATAAAATTAATGATGAATGTAAGTAAGCCCTTAAATCATGGTATTTGAAAGAGGGAGTACGTAACATAATTGTACGATGTAATAAGAATGAATAAATGAAGAATGTAAGTAAGACTAAAGTCATGGTGTTTGAAAGAGAGAGTACGAAAACAGTGTGCAATATAGTTGTGAATGATAAATACTTGTAGCAGGTGGATGAGTTTGTATATCTGGGCAGTGTGTTTACGAGATATAGAAAGGCTGATAGAGATATTGAAAGAAGGGTAAATGCTGGTAACACCATTAATGGAGGCGTTGGCGCTAATAAAAAAACTGTCAAAAGAAGCGAAGCCAGCAGTCCACAATGGAGTCCTGGTACCTACCCTGATGTGTGAGGTATGGAACTGGCAGAGAAAGGATGAAAGTAAACTCAATGCACCTTAGGTGTATACATGTAAAACCATGTATGATCGTGTGAGAAATGTGGAGATCCGCAAAGAATGTAAGGCTGATGTAAGCATAATGAGTAAGATTAAGAATAGGATCTTCAGATGGTTTGTGCATGTAGAGCGAATCAACGAAGAAAGTAGTGTAAGTAGAATATATGACGGAAACACATGGCACGACAGAATAATAACAGAGTATATATGAGGCGATGTATGAATGTGAATGAGGCAAAGAGTGTGTGCCAAACCGAGTTGTTTGGCGGTCAGTCCTCTCTGCCTACCCCTGCGGGGAATCGGCGTGATGTTTAGTCCTTCCGTTGGTCGTCGGTAAATTTGTTAAATTTTCAAACAAAATGTTGTATGATAAAACATTCATTTAAAATCGTACGAGTGTAGTTACACAGTAAAATAAATCAATGACTTATCTAGGAAACCTACTTTTAGTTTAAAAAAATCCACACACGTGCTTTGTTACGAAAATACTTCAGTTTGTGTATTTATTTACGGTTTTACAAACTAATATATTTCAGATTTTTTAACACATTTATCTACCTTATTGAAAAATTATAAATACCTATGATCAAAAAATTTACAAATATTACCTTATTTCAATATTTTGACCATCGCGTGTTTGATCATTATTTTGCCAGGTATATACATTAAAGCAAATTTTGAATGAACAAAATCGGTATTAAGTTATGGAACATATGAGAATAATCAGTCTTTCTCATCGAAACTGCCCTGTACAGTTACAAGGGTACAATCTTAATAAGCCTAGCTAATAAACCAACTGAGTTGCTCCTGGGCTAAGCGGTACACCCGCATCGTATTGTATCGTTAAACTATGTGCGTTTACATGCCTGTGGGAGGCGAACGAGCGGGTGATCTTGAACGCGAAGCATTCCGATTGGTTCCTCATACGCCAATTGCGAATTGCCGTGACAAATTTAATGGAACCATTCTGTTACCAAACTGCCGAAGAATTAACAGCTTTGTAAAATCGCTTCTTGTTCGCTCCCATTTTCATGTACACATTATTAATAACTAGCTGGTTCCCGGCATGAGTTGCTAAGCTATTTAATAAAGAAATTGTTTCTCCCTGAGTGTCCTTTCCCATTCGTCCCATTCCCCTTCCGCCTCCCCTTCTTCTCCTGCGTCCTCTTCCCCTGTCGCGTTCCCACTCCGTCACCTCCACCTTCCCTCTCCCCACTCCACTCCCCCCCCTTCCCCCGTCCCGCGATTTCCCTCCCGAGTTACCCTCCCCCCTCCCCCCTCCCCCCTCCCCCTCCACCTCCCCCTCCCCCCTCCCCCCTCCCTCCTCCCAGGTTCCCCTCCCCCATCTCTCCCTCCCTCCCGCTTTCCATAGCAATAGCCGCTTCCTCGCGTGCCACCAATAGCAATTTTTTATACAAATTTCGTAATGCCAGAGCTCACCTGAAGTTTTATAAAAACCTTGTCCTGACAATAACGAACACAAAAAAAAAATATCCAATTTTGTGCAGTCGTTCGAAAGTTATGCGCTTAGTAACACATTCAGAGATTTATTTTTATATAGATATTAAATTATGGTGCCGATGTTATCGGCTGTAAATTGTTTCAATAAACCATTAAGTGCTGTATCAAATGCTTATTTCACAACCCTAACCACCCGTAAGACCAAATAAATAAATAAAATCCTTCATTTGGACGTTGAACTTACTTGGAGTTGTTGATGGTTTCGGTGTCATTGTTGTTTTTTCCAATGCCTGTCCAAAATAAGAACATCTCATTAATGTCATTTATTTAAATATAAAATAAAACAATGTAAAAAAAACATAAATAAACTAACAATAAACAGACATTGTCACATAAAACTTTTTTTTTAAAGTGAACTTCTGTATGCACGCTCGACTTGGGGGGGGGGGGGGGGGGGGGGGGGTAAGCTGGTGAATGCGTTACGATAAGTGGTGATTGTTACGAAAATCGATGCGTACGGTGATCGATAGCGAGGCGAACGTCGGGTCTTATGCACGCTTGACTTGGGGAGTGATAAGGATAAGGATAAGGATAAGGATAAGGATAAGGATAAGGATAAGGATAAGGATAAGGATAAGGATAAGGATAAGGCTAAGGATAAGGATAAAAATGGTCACCCCAAGGTCGTAAGTCACCTCATGGTCGTAGGTCACCCCAAGGTCGTAGGTCACCTTAAGGTCGTAGGTCACCCCAAGGTCGTAGGTCACTCCAAGGTCGTAGGTCACCCCATGGTCATATTTCACCCCAATGTCATATGTCACCCTTAGATCATAGGTCACCCCGTTTGCTACGTTTGGTAACTTAGCAGGGAAACCTGGGTTCATGGGGCGAGGTTCCTCTTGTAGTTTTACTCCAGTCAAGGGGTCTAAAGCACACCCGTTTTTTTAAAATATAAAATTTAATTGACTTCTACTTACAGATGCAGGTAACATCCGGATACGTAAAAATGCAGACACGTGCCTGACAGTTCGACGTTTTGCATACGTCGTCACAGTCTGTTGCCAATCCTGCAACTAAAACAATTCCAATACTGACAAAGCGACCCCTTACTTGTATTAAAAATCTAGATGGCTCTTTTAAAAAAAGTTAAACATATTTTAGTGACCGACCAAAACTAGATTTTTTGCCGAAACCGCAACCAAAACCAAATTTCGGCTTCTGTTCTTGTGTCAGCCGAAAACAAAATCGAAGCCAAAAGTTAATTAAGTATGATAAAAAATACTCTTAATATCTTACTAATATTATAAACGCAAAAACCAATTAATGAATTTTATTGAAACCTTACAACAATATAGCACATACATCAGAATAACATATAGGTTATATATAATTAAAAGAAATGGGCTATCGATGAAATTGTTCCAAATTTTGAAAGACAGAATAGCAAGACATGCATTCCTCCTAGTTTCCAAATTCACAGAATCAGTTTCCTCAAGTAAGTCAATATGGTGCACGAAGCTTGGATAGGTTCCATGCTTCCGCATACTTCTGCATTTGCTTCAACATATCAATGTAATTCTGGTAGTATGGTGCCCAAACATCGCAAGCGTACTCCAGCTTGCTTCTAAGTGTGCCATCGAATAAAGCTAGCATAGTGTCTTGGTTATACGCAAATGATGAGTCAGGGTATTTTCTCCAGCATAATTAAATATTTTTATGGTCTCTAATATTTGAACTTATCTAAGAGTTGCGAGCGAATTACATATTTTGTTCATTGATTGTTAGAATTTTGTTAATTTCCAACTGCTCTAAAAGATTCAGTTTACGGCTTATATTTTGTATGTGTAACGGAGTTGGCATATTATCATCATTGAGTTAGTGATTTTTTATTACGGACATGTTTGGCAAATTGTGACTACATTTTATTATTATTTTCTTTATGTTCTTAGTGTATCTGTGGCCGCTCTCTTTGGTATATAAATCTGTTGAACTGAATCTTGTTGCTGTTAAAATTTAAAACTTACCAGCGCAAAGAACAATGATTAGGACCACCAGGTAAATACATAGAAGGCGCCTCATTTTGATGGAGTTTATTCAATTTGACTGAAACCAAAAACACTTGCTGCATCTACTTATAACATTGTTTGCCGACGTATTAAGAGGGTTGTTCGAAAAGAGTTGTTCGTTGTTGATTAGCAAGAAAAAATAATTTGCTTAAATCTCTGCTGACGATTGAGTGAATTTAAATCTGAAATCTATTCTAAACAGCTAACATATTATATTATAGTATTAATACCCTAGCGTCTGCGTGGTTGAATTTTAGATCCCAGCTACGAGTGCATGCCGGACGCCACGCCATACGCGCCGCTCCACAAATAACGTCTGTGTACATGGAATTTCACACAAATCTACTGTTATAATTTGGTTTCGAATTCAAGAATTCGACACAAGATGTCGCTACTTCCGTCAGCAGGTCGGACAGGGACGTCTCCCCCCTGATGACTGGACAACCCAGACTGAAATCAACTAAGAAGTACCTCAGAAAGGTCATTTAGAGTGATGATAAAAAAATATAAATAAATTGATTAAATAGGTTAAGTTAGGTTAGGGTTACCGGCTATTTTAAAATCATTTTTTCATAGCTTTTGATGACATTTCCGAAGTGTTTCTGAGTTAGTTTCATTCTGAGTTGGCATGGAACCCTTCTCCCTAGGTATAACTGCTTCGAATTTGTGAATATGTGGTATAACATGGGACTCTTCAAGACCAATGTTCATTCCTTCCTCTCCTCAAAAACACCCTCCACTCAGCATTTCAGATGACATAGGACCTGAGGGAATTTATTTTCCTCAGGGCCTCCTGTGTTGAGTTAATGTAAAAAAAATCTCTTCGGATATCAAAAGATTGACCTTAATGTTGTATCAAGTGTCTGTATATTACATAAGACGTTAATAATAATAATATTTGGATGATTTATATAGCGCCGTTTTTGTGAAAAATCACCTCAAGGGCGCTGTACAAACTTATAATACATTTCTAAAATCTAAAAAACTACAAGCTAGGCAAACAATTATAAACAACTTTATGGCTAAAAATTGCATTCATCGGTTCATTGATCACCGATACGAAAATATGTGTACAATATTTTGACCAATGAACGCGATGCTGCCTAAAATTTAATGAAAACAGTACCATACTTACCTGGGAGGTCGCTTGAAATTAACACTGTATATTGTCCATTTAAAGAAATTTAGATAGAGTTCGCACGCAGAGGACATTATTGTGAACACGTGTTATTTAATCCTGAAAACTATTTTAATATTAATATGTAACGTATTCTTTGACGAGTGTATTTTGGAAAGTAAAAGCAACATGTAAAGGTGGGTGGTGCAGTAGTACCTATGTATAAGGATTTGATCTTTCTAAATGTGATTCGTCAAGAGACAGATTGATGTGTAAGGAATCGAGTAATTTTAATTCAATAAGAAAAGTGTGATTAAGACATATCATAGACAATACAAGTATGATACTCTCAAATAGGTATATTTAAATTACGGGTATGAGAGCCCAAAAAGGAAGGTTTTTAGTTTGGACCTAAACTCTGTTGGGCTTGTTATGCATCTTAATTCCGGAGGGAGTCTATTCCAAGCCTTAGGCCCAGATAGTTATTGCTCTGTCTAGTTTACTTTGTCCCGGTGACTAGCTACAGTGGATCCGAGGAACGGGCTGTTTTTGAAATCAGTTCGTATTGGTTCTATAAAACGGTAACCAACACTAACTGGGCGAAGCCGAACTAAAAGCCGCCCGCAGGGCCTAGCAGTAAAGACTTGCGGAGCGGGTTTTTAACAGCTAGTTTTCAATTATTATCTTCCCACCGGAGGCCCTTGGGAAAATATGTTCCCTCAGGGCCTATGTAATAATGGTCTTTTTAAGGAAATGAAGTAGAGGAAGTTCTGACAAGGAATGTATAAGAGGAGTGGGTAGGAATCTGGTGGTCATTGTGTCTAGGAGTGGCGGACGTAAAGTACGTAATTGAGTCATCCCTCCCACAGCGGTGCAAGGCGATGGATGGAGAGTCCTGCTGGAGAGGCCAAAGGATCTCCGTCTACTGACCCTTCCCGATTGGGATCAAGTATGCCATCAAGTTCTGGATAAACCTCATCCTTGATCTCTGGCACCTCTACTATGTCACCGAACGTAGCGAACCACTTGGAGTAACCTATGGAAGAGGAATCGGTTATCCAATGAGTCATGTACTTCGCCACTCTCCCATCTCCTCCCATTTCCGCCCCCTTCTTCCTCACAACATATTCTAATATTTAAGGATGTGTTATAGTCCCACTGTCCCCGAGTAATTTGAAGTCTTGTGCTGTATTTACATTAAAAAGACTGTTCTCTTAAATCGAACTATACTTCATGATTATCACGAGCTTTGCATCACGACATCGAAATATTTTTAAACACAATGTAACGAACTTAATATTATTTTTTTTATCACCAAAGATTTTAATAGAATAACAATAAAGGGCGTAAAAAATACTTTGCGTACGTTGTTAGATTAATACTTAGTTTTGAACAAAACCATGCCTTTGTTAAAGTCACGGCAAGACAAATTAAAATGAAACTGTTCCAAACGTACAGTAGGGCTAAATACATGTCAACTAGAGTCCCACAGGGATCAATTCTCGGCCCAACATTAAATATAATATTTATTTCACTCTTGAATGAAATAATACCTTTGTTAATCATTATGTGTATGCATATGATATAGCGATAATCATATCGCATTAAGAATTATCGCAAGGTCGAGAATAATATATAAGAAGTTCGTAAGGTCGCAACTTGATCCCGAGCGTCAATAAGTCTACCACACAAATGATTTTGAGGGAAAAATGGTTCCCAAAATGCTGAGCAGAAAAAATGTATGGAAAGCGCTCGGATCTCTTTCTGTTGATTGCCGGAACAACACGGAAATTTCACGACCTTCAATTTGAATTTTTGAATGTTTTGTGGATTAATTTTTACATATCGTATATTTTATTGACCGAAACACATTCCTAGAACGATAAACTATGTACCAAAACAACATTATTTGCATTAATTACTTAAATTGATATGTTTTGCGATGTTTTAGTCGAGGAAGACGCATAAATTATGACGCGGCACCCGGCGGCAGAAATGACATTTCTTGTCCACAGATAAAAATTATTAGACGTTTTTCGGGTGGAAGTTTTAAGGGTTCATCACCTAACCCCGGAATCAAAAATGCAATTTGAGAATTCAACAAGTGCAGCAATTTCAAATGCAACAAGTAGCTCTTACAGAAAATCATGTGGTCCGAGCCGGTGTTTTACTGGGAAAAATAAAAAAAGTGCAAAAACATCATGTAAAAGTGTTATTATAAAAATAAATTCAGAATACTTAGAATCGGTGTGTATTTTTTACTAATGTGACCTGAAAACTAAACCCAAACATAAATGCGTTTGCTATAAGCCTTAGTCGTAAATAATAAAATTATATTGTCAAGCCACGATGTTCATTACTAATAAATAATTAAACAATTGTTATTGTTTTAAGGGCCGTACCTACAACTTTACAAAGAAGTTTACGTAAGTGTTGGAAATGGCTTTATCTTTGTTAAGTGTTTAGATCTGAAGAGTCAGGAAGTTCATAGCTATCGCTTTCCCCAGCTCTTTCCTTCCTTATTTCTATCGATCTCACAAAATACCAAAAATTGAGAGTGCTATAGTTCCATTGGCACCGGGCAGTTGGGACTCTTGACTCGTGGCCCGAGTCAAGAGTCCCAACTGTATGTGCTATATCTGTCACCAAACGACATGTCCTCATAAAACTAATTCAATATTATTATTTTATTATAGCAAGTACCAAGTTGGGTAGAGGGGAGTGTGAAAGATTGTTAAATAATGTCACTTAAAATAATTAATGACCCATTTCGTAAAAACTTTGTGGATAGTTTAATAGTAAAACAGTATTTTTTGTAGTAGGTATAATTCATTTGTCATTTTCTGTTCGATATTTTCAATATTAATCTTAGATATTGTAGTGTTGGTAATATGTTTCTGTCGGGTAGGTTTGGAAATACCGAACCTAGCCGAAGCGACCTACATCGGTACGATATAATAGCGAGTGGAGTTCTCGCGCGGTCTCTTGCTTGTCAGATGGCTCACAGCCAACATTGTATCTATTATATTCTAATAAACAGTTTCCGTGTATCAAAGTACTACGTGTTTATAATACTAAACCTTGAAGTCATCCTAGAGGAATACTGGAGATAAAGGGCCCAGTATTGCCTGCATTTATTGGATATTACAAGTGGCGCAGCTGAAAAGGAATATACGGGTGACTGTTTATCAGATTGCGGCAAGTCGATTTCGTTTCAGGGATCGTGACTTGCAAAAAAAAAAATCTCCCGAAGGTGACAATAATCACTTGGGGCTTCGCTGAAGTGCCATCCTTCAGGAGATTCTCAGGGCATAATAGGAGACAGTGGAGAAGAGGAAATCACGGGACCCTGGGTAACTAGGTCCAGCCCGGTAATACAGAGGAGAAGAGGAAATTACGGGACCCTGGGTAACTAGGTCCAGCCCGGTAATACAGTGGAGAAGAGGAAATTATGGGACCCTGGGTAACTAGGTCCAGCCCGGTAATACAGAGGAGAAGAGGAAATTACGGGACCCTGGGTAACTAGGTCCAGCCCGGTAATACAGAGGAGAAGAGGAAATTACGGGACCCTGGGTAACTAGGTCCAGCCCGGTAATACAGAGGAGAAGAGGAAATTACGGGACCCTGGGTAACTAGGTCCAGCCCGGTAATACAGTGGAGAAGAGGAAATTACGGGACCCTGGGTAACTAGGTCCAGCCCGGTAATACAGTGGAGAAGAGGAAATTACGGGACCCTGGGTAACTAGGTCCAGCCCGGTAATACAGAGGAGAAGAGGAAATTACGGGACCCTGGGTAACTAGGTCAAGCCCGGTAATACAGAGGAGAAGAGGAAATTACGGGACCCTGGGTAACTAAGTCCAGCCCGGTAATACAGTGGAGAAGAGAAAATTACGGGACCCTGGGTAACTAGGGCCAGCCCGGTATTCAGTCAGGAGCGAAGAAACATTGAGATTCCTGGAAGCGGCTGGGCGCCTGGACTGCATAGGCGCCGGTTCCTGGTGTCAGGTTGTTTTGTTTCTTGGTTTTTTCTGGAAGGTGTTATTGTTGCCGGGTGTGTTTTTTTTGGTGTGTGCGATCATGGAGTCGGGCGGAATTTCCAAGTTCTCTCACGTTAATGGGGATTGGAGTTTGTTTAGCCTGAGGTTAGAACAGTTCCTACTAATTCGTGATGACACAAGAACGATTAAGCTAGATGCTTCACAGAAACGCGCATATTTGCTAAATCTTCTTGAAGCGGAGACATTAACTCTTTTGATCAACTTATGTTTTCCTTCTAAAGTTACAGACGTGGCATTCGATCAGTTAATAGAATTAATTGAGAAACATTGTTCCAGACCGCGATCGGTGTTTAAGGAACGAGAAAAATTTTATCAGGCCAAGCAATCACATGGTGAATCAGTCAGAGATTTTGCAGTGCGTTTACGGGGATTATCATCGTTTTGCGAGTTCGGAACGCGATTACCGGAATGCTTAGCTGATGTTTTCGCAATCGGCATTTTGCGGGGCCGAGCCAAGGAGAAAATTTTTCTCGAGGGGACTAGATTAACGTTTAACAAAATGGAAGAATTAGCCATAACGGTTTCAGCTTTAGACAATCTGGTTCCGGAAATTAAATCAAAAGTTTCCGTAGGGACGTCGGGCGGCGTGAATTCCATTAAACGCTCGAATTCGCCGGGGAGACATTTGCATCCGGATAAAACTCAAGGTTTCCGAAGGTCGCCTTCGCGGTCAAAAAGCCCCGAGCCAAGGGGTTTCTCGAGTAATAAAAAATGTACCATTTGTGGTGAAACACATTTAGAGAAGTTTTGTAAATTTAAGAATGTTTGAATTTGAATGTTTTAATTGTCACAAAATAGGGCATTTTAAGAAATTCTGTAAGAATCACAATGTTTATCCGATTTTTGAACAATCCCGTGATAAGGTTATTAATAGTATTTCTTACATTAATCCGTTTAGGGCTAATATAATAATTAATAAAGTTAAATGTTCCGCTATGATTGATTCAGGCGCAAGTATGTCGGTCATGCCTGATTTTATTTTCAACCGTTATTTTAGGGATGTAACATTGTCACCTGATAAGCGTACTTTATCTGGATACGATGGTAAACCACTTAATCTTGTAGGTAGTGCTTGTTTTACCGTAGAATACAATAATATTAAAAATAATTTATTATTTACTGTTGTGATTAATGGCTCGGAATTTATAGTGGGTAGGGATTTCATGGAGGCTTTTAATCTGAAGATAGTTCCAATGATGGATAATTCGGTTTCAACAATCAAAGACAAAATTGAAATGATTTACAACGAGTTTCCAGAGGTGTTTTCGCCGGGGCTGGGAAAATTCAGTAAACATAAAGTGAGTTTCAAAGTGAACAAGGAACTGTTTTTTTTAATGCGAGGCCTGTTCCGTTCGCTATTAAGGAAAAAATTGAGAGAGAATTAGAAACTATGGTAGCTGATGGTATCATTTCTCCGGTAACCAGCAGTGAATACGCGTCTCCAATTGTACCGGTAATTAAAAAGAACGGGAATGTTAGGATTTGCGTGGACTACAAGAGATCTTTAAATCTCATGACGGACTTGGAAAGGTACCCACTTCCCTCCATAAATGAAGTTGTTCACAAAGTAAGTTCGGGTAAAGTGTTCGCTAAACTAGATTTAAGACAGGCTTACTCACAATTAGAGTTAGCTGATTTTTGCAAAAAGTATACTACAATAAATACGCATTTAGGGTTATTTCAATATAACAGACTAGTTTTTGGTTTTAAAATCAGCACCAGCGATCTTCGCTAGGACTATAGCAAGCTGTCTTCAGGGGTTGAAGGGAGTGGCATTCTATTTAGACGATATCATCATTTCGGGGGTCAACGAACGGGATTTAGTGAATAATATACAGGCAGTGTGCGCGCGTTTACGAGAGTGCGGGTTGAGGGTCAACACGGATAAATGCGAATTTTTTGTAGAATCGGTTGAATTTTTGGGGTATGTAATTTCAGGGAACGGAATCCAACCACAGCCAAACAAACTGGAAGCTATAAAAACGCTCCGTATCCTACGGACGTACATAAATTGAAAAGTGTATTGGGTTTTTTAAATTTTTATCGGAATTTCATTCCTAGGATGTCATCGATACTGGAACCCCTACATAACCTTTTGAAAAAAGAGGTAGAGTGGAATTTCTCAGAAGACTGTAAAGTAGCAGTCGATACCGTTAAAGAGTTAATGGGCAACAACACGATTCTTACAAATTATTTTCCGGACTTACCGGTAAAACTATATACGGACGCAAGTACATGCGGACTCGGAGCTTGCTTAATACACGTGTTTAAGGACGGCACAATGCGTCCAATTGAGTTCGCTTCTCGTAGTTTAACAACCGCCGAAAAGAAATATAGTATTTTGGATCTCGAAGCTCTGGCAATTGTGTTCGGGTTAAATAAATTTTTTCAGTACCTTTTTGGAAGGGAGTTCACGTTATGCGTTGACAATATTCCGTTACTAAGAATTCTAGGGGAACATAAAAATATTCCGGTTCTCGCGGCAAACCGTTTGCAGAGATATGGCATCATTCTGGCAGGGTTTTCGTACAAAACGGAATTTGTGAAATCTTGTAATAACCAAGCAGATTTTCTTTCTCGCTTACCGTTGAAGGACACAGTTGAGGATTTTAAGGATGATTGCGGGACTGACTTTGTTTGTTTTATTGAGAATTGTGACCATGTTAATTTTCAAGCAGTTGTGTTAGCCACCGCAGCGGATAGCGAATTACAGCTAGTGTTTAGGTATTTGCGGCAGGGCTGGCCCAAACGAGTAAATCGTGACAGCAGTATATGGAAATATTGGTTTAAAAGGAATGAACTTTCTATCGTAGAAGAGTGTTTGTTTTGGCAACATAGAATAGTTATACCTGTTGCTCTCCAAAGGCAAGTGTTAGATTTATTACACAGGTCACATCTAGGTATTGTGAAAATGAGGGGAATTTCTAGAACATATTTTTGGTGGACTTCTCTGAACAAAGACTTGGAGGAAGTCGTTCAATCATGTTCAGATTGTTCGTTGTCAAAACAGTCACCACCGAAAAGTCAATTGACGGTTTGGCCAAATCCAGGTAAAGCTTGGAGTAGGGTACATCTAGATTATTGTGGGCCCCTAGCGGGGAAGATGTTCCTTGTGGTTTGTGACTCATTCTCGAAGTGGTTAGACTGTATCGAGGTGCAGAAGGCAGATTCAACTCATACGATTATGGAATTGAGGAAATTTTTTTCTAATTTTGGCAACCCTGAGTTAATTGTATCTGACAATGGCTCAGTTTTTACAAGTGAGGAATTTAGAGGTTTCTTAAAGGAGAACAATATTAAACTTATGACTTCTCCGGTGAAACACCCCCAGTCAAACGGATTGGCAGAAAATGCAGTAAAAATTTCGAAAATGTTCCTCAAGAAACTGTTAATAAACGGTAAATTCCCACTAGATTTTAATGTCAAGCTGTTGAATTTTTTAATGGACTATAGAAATTCTTTCCATTGTTCGACAGGTATTGAACCAGCGGTTCTGTTATTAGGAAGAAGGCTGCGTTCTACGTTCGACAGTTTATTGCCAGTGGAAAATGGAGAAGACTTTTCGGAAAAAGTCAAGGAAGCTAACGTTAACATTTCTAAAGCTCAATCGGATCAAGTTAGGTTTTACAGAGGGGTAAAAACCAGGGTTTTTAAAGTTGGACAAAAATGTTTAACAAAAGATTATCGTCATGATAATAAAGTCGTTTGGGCTAAGGGTGTAGTCTCTAGAAAGCTAGGAAAAAAGTTTATATTATTAGAATAGGAAACACTGATGTGACATGGAAGAGACATGTGGACCAAATGAGGGAAATGTCAGTGAGCTGGAAGGAAGATGGCAATATTGCGCAGCATCCCGCGTCTGAAATTTTGAGGAACGAGCCTCATGAGTTAGAAACTTCGACCTTGTTGCGTGGATTGACTGGTTTTTCTCCTGATTCCAGGTTGGCGGGGGAGGAAGTGGTGTCGGAGCAGGCACGGCAACAGAGACCATGGTCGGGAAGACTGCGTTCAAGTCGCAAGGCACCCTCATCTTCCAGAGGAGACGGAACAACTTGACCCAGTCACCGCGGTTGAATTATGTGTATCTTAAAATTAAGTTTATGTTATTTAAGTGTGAAAAATGTTTTAATAAGTAGCTTCAGAGTTGAAGGAGGGAGAGATGTAGTGTTGGTAATATGTTTCTGTCGGGTAGTTTCGGAAATACCGAACCTAGCCGAAGCGACCTACATCGGTACGATATAATAGCGAGTGGAGTTCTCGCGCGGTCTCTTGCTTATCAGACGGCTCACAGCCAACATTGTATCTATTATATTCTAATAAACAGTTTCCGTGTATCAAAGTACTACGTGTTTATAATACTAAACCTTGAAGTCATCCTAGAGGAATACTGGAGGTAAAGGGCCCAGTATTGCCTGCATTTATTGGACATTACAGATATAAAAATGAATCGCTGAATGTTATTGTCAGGACAAGGTTTTTATAAAACTTCCGGTGAGCTCTGCCAGATTTCATTAGCAGAGCATAGGGAAGGGGAAGGGGAAGGGGAAGGGGAAGGGGAAGGGGAAGGGGAAGGGGAAGGGGAAGGGGAAGGGGAAGGGGAAGGGGAAGGGGAAGGGGAAGGGGAAGGGGAAGGGGAAGGGGAAGGGGGATGGGGGAGGGGGAAGGGGAAGGGGGATGGGGGAGGGGGAAGGTTAAGGGGAAGGGGGAGAAGGGAGGGGGAAGGGGGAAGGGGGAAGGGGGAAGGGGGAAGGGGGAAGGGGGAAGGGGGAAGGGGGAAGGGGGAAGGGGGAAGGGGGAAGGGGGAAGGGGAAGGGGGAAGGGAGAAACAATTTCTTTACGAAATAGCATAGCAACGCATGCCGGGACCAGCTGGTTTATAATAAAAATTCATATTTAGGTATAGGTCTATAAAAATGAAAAGGTGTGACGAGAAATTAAAATTGCCAGTAGAATAAAATATATTGTACATTGAACAATACCTTGCTAATTTTGCTTTCAAAACTTTAATATTTTTAATTGCATAATGTAGTGTATGAGTCTATGTATGTAGTTTCACTGTCTCTCAACAGATGGCATCAGTATGGGAAGAGTTATATGTTCTTTTAATGTGTTCTCTTGTGCGGTACGCACATAAAACAATAAATACAAAAATGGGACATTGATCGCGGAATCCCACTTCACAAGGAATTGGGTTTAAAAAATCAATAAGCAAAAAAAAACAGCAATATTCATACTTTTATTGAAGTACTCTCTCTTAATATTCAACGGAAACGCCGTAAATTTCACTAAGTATATATTTCTGCTAGTTTGTTAATGTCAGCATAAAATAGTTCTTTGCCAAAATGGGGAAACTTCAAGGTGTGTTACTATTGGTATTCCTGACGATAGCAGTATACAGGGGTATGTATTTAAAATAGAGGATAGACCGCCAAACAACTCTCTGACACTTTTTGGTATGGCTGCATTTAACCCTATACTCAAATGTTGTATTCTTCTAACCCTGTCTTGCATTCTTCGTATTTTCTCGATAGAATGTTAGTACCAGATCGTCGAGACTTGAGACTCGTTCACAGTGGAAAATACTCTAATTCAGTATTGAAACTAACTAACCATCATGCCGTTTCATCATGCCGGCAGTGGTAGGCAGTGAGGATGACCGCAAAACAACTCCATCTTGGCACACACTCCTTACCTCGTTCATATTCATACATCGTCTCATACATGCACTCCTTTTATTTCGACTATTCACATGGCCCGACTCAAGTATCTGATTCACTTGGTCGTGCCATGTCTTCCTCGGGCGTCCGCGTCTTCTTTTACCGTTCACATTTGCGTCATATATTTTCCTTACGCTCCTTTCCTCGTTCATTCGCTCTACATGCCCAAACCATCTGAGCGTTCCTTTCTTAATTTTACTCATTTCGCTTACATCAGCCTTGCATTCTTCGCGAATCTCCACATTTCTCACACGACCGTACATGGTTTTACTACACATACGCCTCAGGGATCTCATTTCTACAGCATTCAGTCTACTTTCATCCTTCCTCTACCAGTTTGATGCCTCACTGCCATACATCAGGGTAGGTACCAGCACTCCATTATGGACGGCTAACTTCGCTTCTTTGGACTGTTTTTTTTTGGCGCCAATGGCATACAGTCCTTCATTAATGGAGTTACCTGCATTTAACCATCTTTCGATATCTCTATCAGCCTTCCCATCTCTCGTAAACATACTTACCAAGTACACAAAGTATTGTAACGTTGCTTTAAATGGCTTTAGCCGTGTTTGGTGACCAGATCTGAATAGTCACCTTCCTCTTTCTCACCTCCTTCCTCATTACCTTCAGCCTCGAATGTCAGAGTCTCAGTAACTCCATACTTTTTGGGCAGTTTTGAATCTTGTGTGGTATTCACATAAAAAAGGCTGCATCTCAACTTATGTGATAATTAATGTAATGTTATTAAATGTATGTTATGAATGTATGTTATGAAATGTTTTATTTTTTATGTGAATACCTCACAAGAATCCCAGCTGCTCCCGTCTGGAGCCAGTGAGACTACGGCATCCCCATTTGGGATATGTCGTGAGGCTGAAGGTAGTGGGAAGGGGAAGGAGATGGGGAAGAAGAACGTGGGGAATACCTGGATATTCAGATCTGGTCACCAAAGACGGCTAAAGCCATTTCAAGCAACGTTTCAATTCTGAATGGTGGTCTTACACCAGGGCGATACTGAGAGTATCTACCACTCTGGAGCGTGCCACAAATGTTATTACTGTATATATAATTTTTAAATTAATTAATAGTGAAAAATAAGACCAATTAATTAAATAAAATTTATTTGCGCACGCTGGGATCGATCCCTCGACCTTCGGATTGTGAGTCAAGAGCCTTACCACTCGACCATGGAAGCCGTCAAATGTAATTGGAATCAGTGTTTTCACAATAAATAAATAAAGTAATAAATAAAATAAATCAATAAAATGTAAAGCGTCCTTGATGTGTTATCACTAAAGTATGCCATGTAAAGAAGCAATTGTGTACTTATAATTACTATTAACTTATTTAAAGAACGAATAAATATATCTATACAAAATGCAAGGGCGTAGCGAGGTACGGGCAGGGAGGAGGGGGGCAGCTGCCCCCCCTAGAAGATACAGGAATGCTCACAAACCGTAAAGTAATATTGCGTCGTTAGCCTATTGTTTGTTAGAATCAATTGAATTTTTATTTAATTAAATGAACACAATATTTATTTATTTATTTATTTATTTATTGTTCTTATACGCCCGTAGGGGCTTTTACATAGATTATAAAATAATATTTAAGATATCGAGGATTACACATACATAGAATTTATATCAAACGTTATAAAAGTGAAAAAACTTTTAAGAATATACAAGTAGTTTTTAAAGAAAAAACCACCTGTATATTCTTGCTTAAAACTGTGAAATATTTTAAACAATGTAATATTTAACAATACCATAGAACAAAACATAAAATAAAACATTACAATAACACATCAAATCGTTAAATATATTATACCCACGTTACAATAATTTGTAGGATTCCACAAAGTGTTGGTTTAAATTGCATTTTAGAATGTAAAGGGAATCAGCGAATATATCTACAATACCACCAAACTTGTTGCCTAAATCATGCATCCTATTGGTAAGTGAAAAAGCTGAGGATCCGGCATCGGGAAGTACTCCATGTTTTACGAGGGCTTGATGTTAATAAAGCTAGTGGGCCTGACGGAATACCTGCCCTGGTACTGCAAAGGTGCGCTGCAGAAATAGCTCCAATTTTGACGAAGCTTTTTAAACTGTCCCTGAAGACTGGCTCTGTGCCCTCTGGTTGGAAAAAAGCGGTTATCCATCCTATTCCAAAGAAGGGTGACCGCTCCAACCCGGCCAACTACCGCCCCATAGCGATCACATCAGTTCTGTCTAAGGTGATGGAACGTGTGATCAACGACAAACTGCTCACATACCTCGAGAAGAACAAAATTATTAACGACCGTCAATACGGATTCCGGCGGAACCGCTCGTGCGGTGATCTTCTCGCGTATGTGACGCATGTTTGGGGGCGATGCCTGGAACGTTTCGGTGAGACCCAAACGGTTGCACTGGACATATCCAAGGCCTTTGACCGGGTTTGGCACCGAGGACTTGTCAACAAACTGCATTCTTACGGACTTCCCGCATCCTTGTGTACGTGGATTGCCGACTTCTTGAGGGAGAGGTCGATTCAGACGGTAGTCGATGGTTTCACCTCTTCCTCTCACTCGATAAATGCTGGCGTCCCGCAGGGATCGGTTCTGTCTCCAACTCTGTTTTTGTTGCACATCAACGACCTTTTGTCATGTGCACCAATTCACTGCTACGCGGATGACAGTACAGTTCATGATAGCTTTTTGTTTGACAAGCCCCCAAAGGGCTCACAAACTCCAACAGCTCGTAAGGCTTTGAAGCAAAGAATGGACGGTTACCTCGAGAGTGTTTTCTCTTGGGGTAAAAATAATCTCGTTGAATTTAATGTTTCAAAGACCCAATCTTGTCTGATTACGTCTAAAAGGGATCGCAATGAAAATCTAGTCTCTTTCAACGGAAGCCATCTTCCGAACAGGCCCTCCATTGATTTGCTTGGTGTAACCCTAAGTGACCAGCTCAGGTATGGGGGCTCCATCGAAGCCAGAGTAAAGTTAGCCTCCCAAAAACTGGGCGTACTGTACAGGGCCCGCAGATACTTTAAAAGTACACAACTGCTAACCCTGTACAAATCGCAAGTGCGCCCCACGGTTGAATTTGGCAGCCACCTCTGGTCTGGAGCTCCAAAATACCTGAAAAATACCCTCGACTCTGTGCAGAAACGGGCGGTCCGTTTGATAGATTCTCCCATCTTAACAGACGGATTGCAATCTTTAGAGCACAGGCGTCGGGTAGGAATGCTATCCTTGTTCTACCGGTATTACAATGGAAGATGCTCCGAGGAACTAGCATCATTGATCCCTTCGGCACCGGTGCATAGTCGGGAAACACGCCAAACGCGTGCCCAACATTTGTACACAGTTGACATTAGTCACATGAGAACGGGTCGTTTCTTCGACTCGTTCTTATGTTCAACAGCTCGGCTGTGGAATGATTTGCCGGCCTCTGTGTTTCCTCCTTCCTACAACATGGGTCTCTTCAAGACCAATGTTCATTCCTTCCTCTCCTCAAAAAGACCCTCCACACAGCATCCCAGATGACATAGGCCCTGAGGGAAATTGTTTTCCTTGGGGCCTCCTGTGTGGAGTTAATGTAAAAAAAAAAAAAAAAAAAAGTGAGTGTGATTGATAGTTGGTTGTGTATGTGTTGCAAAAGAATGTTATATTTTGTCTAGTATTCCTTGTCGGTACATGGAGTTTAATACTAGAAACGATGGCAGGGCTGTCAATTAGGTTGTTCATAACTCTGTACAATAAAATTACGTCTGAAATAATTCTTCTGTCAGACAGCGTAATTAAATTTAGTTGATTCATTAAACTTAAATAATTAATGTTTTCTATTGGAATTTTGAGTTTGAAATTTAAGTACCTAAGAAATTTGTGTTGAACACGTTCTATTTTATTAGAGTGTACTTTATAGAAAGGGGACCAAATAGGTGAATTATATTCTACTTGACATCTAACTAATGAAATGTAGAGTGTTTTCATGCAATCCATGGACTTAAAATCAGTTAGGGTTCTACAAAGGAAGCCAAGAATCTTTAAAGCCTTATTAGTTATATCATCTATATGTGCTGTGAATGTTAGGTTTGAATCGAATATAACTCCCAAGTCGCGAATTTGTAATACTGGTGTTAATTTAACATTATTTAAATTATATTCATGTAAAATATGAGAATGAGTTCTGGAAAATCGTATTACTTGACATTTCTAAATATTCAAAAATAACATATTTTGTTCGCACCATTTAAAAAATTCATCTAAATTAGCTTGTAAAATTAGGCAATCATATATATTTCGTATTCTTTTAAACAATTTTAGATCATCTGCAAAAAGTAGGACTTGTACATCTTTAAATATGTTTACAATGTCATTAATGAATATTAAGAAGAATATTGGGCCGAGGTGGGACCCTTGCGGGACACCACTTGTGGCCTCGAATACATAGGATTCTATAAAATTAATCCTGACACTAAGCACTCTATTACTGAGGTAACTGATAATCCATGTCAATAAACTTCCTTTGATGCCTAACAGTCGGAGTTTGGATATAAGAATGTGATGTCGAACCTTATCAAATGCTTTACTGAAATCGGTGTATATAGAATCCACTTGTTGTTTCAGACTAAGGGATTCGGATATGTAATTATTATAGATAGTTAAATTACTTAAGGTAGATCGACCTCTGATAAAGCCATGTTGGTTAGGAACAATAATATTGTTGATAGGTTTTACAATGGTATCTAATACTAATGACTCGAAAAGTTTGGGTAAAGCAGACATAATACAAATAGGTCTATAGTTTGATATATCGCTTTTGTCACCTTTTTTATGAATAGGCGTTAAATAACTCTTTTTCCACAGAGCCGGAAAACAGCCAGATGCTAAGGATTTGTTAAAAAGTTTGTGTAAGGGATATATCAAACTATCAATGCAAGTTATTAAAAATATGGGAGGAATACCATCCGGTCCAGCAGATTTATTACTATCTAATGCGTTTATGCCCATTTCTATAGATTCTAATTTTATGAAACATTGGCTTAGGTTTAATGACTCTTCCACTGAAGCACTGGAGACTGCATTGACGGGAATATCTTTGTCGTAAACACTTTTAAATGAGTCAGCAAAGAGATTAACTATACCCTCGATACTGTCGGCACATTTTCCTTTAAAATACATGCTATTAGGATATCCACAGTTGTCGTTTCGCTGAGATTTAGTAAAATTCCAGAATTTTTTCACATTGTGACGACGTACCTCATTTTCTATTACGTTAACATAGTTATTATAGCATTTTATTGATAATTCTTTACATTGTTTTCGTAGTTTAGTAAATGTTATATAATCGTTAGGATTTCTGGTATGTTTATATTTTCTGTGGACACATTTTTTTTTATTAATTAAATTAGTTAATTCCCTTGAAAACCATTTCGGATAATTATATGATGTGAAGCTAACCCTGGGAACAAATTGTTCTATAGAGGTATTTAAAATCGTGTAAAAGTGTTCTAATTGATCATTTATATGATTATCCTCATCTAAAAAGGACCAATCTGTTTGGATAAGGTACTCAGTAATATGATGGTATTCAGCTTTGGAAAAGTTATACGATGGGGCACTTGTTTTTTTTGAAGATGTTAAAGGCAAATTTGTTATGATAATGTCCAATGGTGGGTGGTGTTGATCTAACGGTAATAATAATTCGTCGGATAGCTCAACTACTATTTTCGAATCACTTGAAAACACTAAATCCAACATTCGATTGTTAAAGTTGAAAATCTTGTTTGATTGAGTTAGTCCCAAGAATAAAGACATATCACGAATTTCACTGCATTTAGCACACTGTAATTCGGCTTGGTTTGTAGCAGGTCCATTGTCATCTTGGCTGGTCCAGTTAGGAAGGTTATAATCACCGGCAATAATGAATTTTGCTTTAGGATATTTGAATTTGAGTACTTCTATGTCCTCATTGTGATTTTTATATGTTTTTATTAGCGAAACTCAATCGAAATCTGGAGACAGAAAAATCAGAAAAGATATTGGCTCCGCTGGGACTCGAACCCAGGACCTTTTGCTTACATGGCAACAGCTCTACCGATTGAGCTACGGAACCCATATTAATTCGGTCACTTTTAACTGTATCATACTTCGACTAAGAACTACCAACATTATCTCCATCTTCTTAACGCACATATTATTGGCTGACCCGTCCCAGCGGAGCCAATATCTTTTCTGATTTTTCTGTCTCCAGATTTCGATTGAGTTTCGCTAATATTGTGTTCATTTAATTAAATATTATAATTTGAGATTTTACCCATAAAGTTTAAAAAATTAAAAATAAATTTATATTATTACCTTTTTAGTTGATCATGATAATAAAGCATAAAAAAACGTGCTTATCAGTTACACTGCGCGGTTATTAAATCAGTTTTTATTATATGTGTTCAACTGATAGCCAAGTACTCAGGCATATTGGAACCTATTGCCAATGCTTTACAATCGGAAACTATCAATAAATATGTACGCATGTATGAGTCATATTGAAGGTATAATTTCTGTAATAAATGATCATCGAAGCAACGTAGACATAGAGAGCCAAAATATTTTAGATAGATATTTCAATTAGAACTGCAGCTGCCTTTGGAACTGATATACAAATCCCACGCATTGTATCTTGCCAACAACATCGGTCCAATCACCTTGCTGAGACTCCAAGCGATTTTTGGAAGCGACAGATTAACATTCCTTATTTGGATTCCCTAATATCTGCACTGGAGCAGCGTTTTGGTGACCAAAATTTGCCTGCTTTCGGATTAATGTCGCTACATCCCTGTACAATATTGAAAATGTCATTAATTGATTTCAAAGAAAAGGCACAAAGTTTTTGCCTATATTACGATTTACTTAATTTTAATCAAGAAGCCGCGAACTATGGCATAAAAAACGGCAGAACAAGGGTATGACCAGAGAGGATCTCGAAAAACTAGATTTTACTTGAAGTGTTAAGGCGAACATTTTCTTTCCTGCAACAACTTTTTTTATTTATTTTTATTTAGTAACTATATAATATTTTTAACATTTTTATATGAAACATGTTAGTTAGATGTGAAGGCACCGCGTATATTATTTTTGTGCCCTGATATCATTTTTTAAGGGGACTGCTTCAGGCCAGCGAGTGAATCTGTCTATCATTGTGAGCAAATATTAATCACGTCGGGGTCACCAATTTCAGATGGGTAGGAATATCTCCGCTCCGATCCTTTAAATAAATAGCGCTTTGATATTTTATATAGCTAGATTTATTTACAAAAAGTACTTTAAAGGTTACAAGAGTTATCCGCGACAATTATTTTAACGCAAGCTAATTTACTTATTTTTACTGGCGAATGCTGGCGAGGAAGAAAGCCGATGACAGAATGAGCTAGAACGTTACGTCAAATCCGAGCTCACTTCTGTAATCTGCGCATTACGACTGCGCAGGCAGTGTTGTCAGTTTAAAAATGATATCAGGGCACAAAAATAATAAACGCGGTGCCTACATACCTCCCCACCAGCATTTTACGCGATAAAGCAAAAATCCAGATCTCTGGTTACGGCATGCATAAAACGCTGAAAGCTTTGGGCAGCGTTGGATATACCCAAAACGGCTATTATTACACCATTTGGCCTTTTTGAATTTACGACTATGCAATTTGGTTTATCCAACGCTGCCCAAAGCTTTCAGCGTTTTATGCATGCCGTAACCAGAGATCTGGATTTTTACTTTGTGTACTTAGACGATATCCTGATAGCCTCCAGCAATGAAGAGGAGCATAAAAAGCATTTGGATACTCTATTTAAAAGATTAGCGGATAATGGATTGGTAATTAACATTAAAAATGATATCAGGGCACAAAAATAATATACGCGGTGCCTAAAGATGTATATATAAAATATAAAATATATTCGTAGTCCTCCTCACTAGGAGATCCTGTGCTGAGGGGGACTATGCTTTGGATAAGTTTTTCAGCGACTTCTATGGTTTAACTTCATTGATTGGATAAGGTTTTCCAGAAACTTCTATGATGTTTTAAGTATACTAGTAAGTTCATTTTCCGATAGATTCTTCAGCCAACATTTAATGTCCTTAATGTAGCTATTTTTTTTAAAATTTGTTTGATACTAAGTGGGAGTTTGTTATATAACTTTACTGCTAAAAATGCAGAACTTCTTTGACCAAATGAAGAGTTACACTTTGGTATATTAAGTACGTCTGTTTGTTTGGCTCTGGTTTTATGAGCGTGTGAGGTGTCTGCCTCTGAATCATTTTTGTGGTGATGTACTAGAATGTTTTTGACATAGATTTTCTGTATGCTTGGAACATCAAACTGTTTAAAAAATTCTGTTGTTGACGTCCTTATGGGGACCTTTAGAATGGTCTTTATAATGCAATTCTGAGTTATCTTAAGTTGTTTTAAGTGATTAGATGCTGCTGAGCCCCATCCTATTACTCCATATTCCAATCGAGAGTGGCATAAAGCATAATATACTCTCTTTAGATCCCTCATCGACAAGATGTTTCTTAATTTTTTGAAGAAGTAGATGAGTTTTGTTAGCTTTTTTGCTTTTTTAATAAAAAAGCAATACTTATTTCCTTGGCACAACTTTACACTACAAGTAACATAGAGAGGTCCCTTTCTACACTGCGTCGTGTTAAAACATGGCTGAGATCAACGATGACTGAAAACCGTTTGAACGCCCTATGTATGGCTCAGTGTACATCGAACCATGGTACAAAAAACTAAGGATACAATTGAATCTGAGGATTTAAAACGGTTTTGTGAAGAACCTCGTCGACTACTTTTTGGAAAATAAATTAACTGGTGGATATTTTGAACGTAACCTGTCCCGTTGCTCATGCAGCATTTACCTTAGACATATTCTTGGTTTGTCTACGTCTTCCCCCCTTAACAAAATCTTAGCTTCGCCCTTGACAAAATGTGCATATATGCAGTAATGTAGCTAGTGAGTCATGTAGGCTAAAACATTGTTCCAGGAACTGCTCATAAATGTGTAACACGACCAACAACAACCACGAGGACTACGACGACTACACCACCAACAACGACTGAAAGTCCTAAAACACCAATAACACTACCACATCCAATTGCAGGTTTATTTAATATTTATTTTTTGGCCTTGTAAATGCATTAATTATCCACTGGAGCACTTTTTGCAACAATATGGCACTATTTAAAATACCTCGGATTGATTTTGTGCCAATTTTGGCAAATTTTCCCTTATTTGTAAGTAATTGAAACGACAATATACTCTAAAATATATTCAGAATCTTAACGACGTAAGTAAAGAAGCCGTGTGTACGAATTGCGACTCGCGACCCGTGTATTGAACGGAACAACTGTCGAATTTGCTGTATAAAAGAAAAGAAGATGAAGAAAAATAATGTGGGAATCTTAATGACGTAAGTGAAGAAAACGTATAAACAAATGTACGCCGCGGCACGGCGTATTGGACGAACGTACGGTCGAATTCACCCTAGCTGTGGCCTGGCGATTGGACCTTTCCGCCGCGTTAATTTTAATTAATTCTGAAGAATGTGTTACAAATATTTAAAATATGTCTCCATGTTGTCCTCCCGAAGTTATTAATTCATCGTCTAGAAAAATAATATCTGGTGCTTACCGCCATCTTTACAGTTGAAAAACGGGTTATTAAATGTTTTAAAATCGTTGTATGTTAAATATATTCATGGTAAGGTACTGTTGTTATTAATCTAAAATATAAATAACTCGCATCCCTTGTGCGGCATGGAAATAAAAAAAGTTATTATAGTTACGAATTCGCCGGAAATTATTAAAATGAGAGTTTGGAGCAAACAAAAATCATTAGGATTGTGTACCGCCTTAAGTAGAAGCTTACGATTTTATACGGCCTTTTCCGCCTTCCCTCTCCCCACGTACCTCTCCCGCTTCCCCTCCGAAGAACCCCCCTCCTGAGTTCCCCTTCCCCTTCTCGCATTTCATACATTCAGTCCCGGTACATCCAGTTCTCAAACAGCTCGCATGCCACCTGTTGCAACTTTTTTTATACAAATTTCATAATGCCAGAGCTCATTAGCATATACAGAAGCATTCGCGGGCGTGCTCACAACAACTCACCAATATTTCATCGCAATCGGATGAACGGTTTAGCAACACATAAGTTTATGATGCCAGAGCTAACTATTATATATATGGAAACCATCGCGGGCGTGCACACATCAAATCCCCAAGGTTTCATCGCAATCGGATAAATGGTTAGCAACGCATAGTTTCATGATGCCAGAACTCACTATTATATACAGAAAACGATCGCGGGCATGCGCACATCAAATCCCCAAAGTTTTATCACAATCGGATGAATAGTTTAGCAACGCATAGACATCTCATATATACCCCAAGCAAGCATATTTTGATTGTTATATATACATATGAGATTGAAAAAATGTTTTACCTAAATTAATACTAGTGGTACTATGTGTGTTCCCCGAGGCACTCCTGAAAAACTAAATAAAATTTCACTAATCTACGTGAAAACTAACGAACCAACCATCACGCCATTTTCCCGGAGAGAAAGGTAGAGAGAGTGAACCATCACACGACTCTGTTTTGGCACAGCTTATTATTTCATTTCACTATTCTGTAATTCTGAATCTGACGGTGCTGTGTCATACCAACTTATTATACCATTCACTTTAGCTTCACCCCTTTCTTCGAAAATCCTCTGTACACGCCCAAATCATCTAAGCGTCCCTTTTTTAATCTAATTCGTTCCTTTGTCAATATTTTTTCTTAAATAATAACCTTATGGCTCTTGTTACCGACCGAAGTTTCAGATTTGGTTCGGCCAATTTCAACTATTAACAGAGTTTCGGCCGCGGTTTCGGTTACGGTTTAAAATAATTCCGAAATTTCCGAACCGACATAAAAAAAAACTATTCCAAAATAAAATAATATGCACCAAAAGTAAAAAAAAAAATAATTTCGTATTCTTCTACAACTTAATAATCAAATTATTTTTTCTACTCATTAATATGTAGGTACGATTGTTATTTTTGCAGTCGGTGTCAGCAAAGGTAGGTTTGTAACTACATAGATAGTTATAGGTAAGATGTGCTTGTGTCGCATGGGCGACTTGACGAGGCGAGAGGCGAGAGTGGGGCCGCGGCCGTGGAGAGGAGCTGTCAAGTGAACACGCCGGGGAAACATCTCACCTATAACTATGTATGTAGTTACCTTGGCTGACAGAGACTCTAACAATAACAATCGTACCGACATATTGATGAGTAGAAAAAGTAAGTTGATTATCATTAAGTTATAAAAGAATACGCAATTATTTTTTTAAACTTTTTAGTGCATTTTATTTTGTTTTGGAATATTTTTTTTTTTAATTTAAAATACAAAAATTTTAACAAAAAAAAAAGTTTTTTTTTTGTTAATTTTTTTGTTTATTTTTTGATTTTTAGTGAATTTGAAGTACACTTAACTAATTTGTCTGAATATGGGTAGACCTACTAAACGTGCTGTTCATATGAAACAGATATTACTTGACCATAACGACGTTACGGTAGGTGACTCAAAGATCCGGATAGCCTATAAAAGATTCGGCCAAGTATTGTTAATTTGCTCCTAAGAATTGAAGAGTTGCGTTACTTTGTCATGGATCCCATAATCAGAACCTAATCAAACTCATATCAAACTACCCTTGAAGTACGTCCTTTCCAATAAAAAAAAAACCATCGAAATCGGTTGGCGTGATATTGAGTTATTCGTCCATTTGTCGGGCACATACTTAATGCAAATTTAAGACTTACATGCGTTTTTAATGGATGCCATTGTCAGAACTAGACCAATTTGAAATGGGATTACACGGGAAGCACCAGCTTCAAAATAAAACAAATCATTAATATCGGTTCACCCAGTCGAAAGTTCTGAGGTAACTAACATAAAAAAATACAGTCGAATTGAAAACCTCCACCCTTTTTTGAAGTCGTTTAAAAACAAACAGCCCCGTATTTTTCATGTCGCTTGTGGCTAGGTCCTTCATCACGACACAAGCAACATATTACGCTTACTGTGGTGGTAGTAAGAGATTTTTAAACCGGGAATAACCCGAGAATGTTTGTCTTTCTATCAAATAAAAATAAATAAAATTAATTCCAAAGACAAATACTGTAAATATAATGAAAGATCCCGATCCAAAACAACTTAAAAAAATTATTTAAAAAAATGCCTAGTTTTGTGGTATTTTTTAGCGTAGATAATTAAATTTTGGCTTCGATTTTGTTTTCGGCTTACACTAGCACGGAAGCCGAAATTTGGTTTTGGCTACGGTTTCGGCTGAACATCTAGTTTCAATCGGTCAGTAAAATGCTTTTGACTTTTAAAAAGCTTTAACTTTTTTTTTAAAGCAACATCTAGTTTTTTAATACAAATAAACTAAGTCGTTTAAAGTAAGTGTTAGGTGGCAAAACTCCCAACTCTACGAATTCCGAACAAACGAACTGCCAGCTATACCTCGCCTCATGTAGCGGCCCCCCTCACCCCGCCCGTGCAGCTGCACCCGTTCTTTCCCCCTCAACGGCCCCAGCCACCGCTAGCGCCCGCCACTCTCCCCGGGACCTCGCTAGCGGCCGTTGCCCGCACGCCACGCGATCCTTGTTTTTTCGAAAACATTCCTTACAAGCGCGATGTTTTGGTTCGCGCTCATAGAAGCCCGCTCGAGGCCCCTGCCGCCAAGGGAATACACCTGTGGCTACCATAAACACACCCTGGACTCCCTGCCCTGCTGCCCAAGCCGCCCTCCCCGGGTCCTGTGAGTCAAACAATCCTCCTTTCGATATGTGTCTCCATTAATTTCCCGCGTACCCATAACTGACCCCCAGTGCTGAACTCGAGTCGAGAGAGATTTAGTAGGCTTTTCCCCATGTATAGTTCGGCAATTAACTTACCTGTACTCAATTATTGACTGTGAATGTACCCATGTTGTATTTACAAATCACCAACAATACAAGTAATGTTTACCCCAGCTAGTGTTTTTATTGCCCTGACGAGGTACGTACAGGTTGGCTTTATTTTAGGTATTCCCCACTTGCTCCTTTAGGTACCTACCACCCTGGTGTTGGGAGACTCCACCTGCTCTGCCGGACGATGAACCTGAGCTAGTTCTGGTGCAGAAGGTAGACACTTCCATCGAGGTGCATCACACTGCCGCTCTAACGTGGGGCATTTTTTTTCTTTTTCCTCAGCATCACTGGTCGTCACACTGTCCTCCAGAGTGGTGCCTTTTTGCGTTTTGATACCCACACTGGCGGCAGGGTGGAGCATTTTTTCTTTTCTCAGCAGTTTTGTATCCACGCCGACGCTATCGCCAATGTGGGTTTGTTTTTTCTTCTCTGTTAATGTTCTTAAGCCAACACTGTGCTAATTATTTGTCTCTCCTCGTCTCCACTTACACACTTATGTTACAAAATCAACGATATGCCGAAGTACCGCCAAAAAAACGGTCACCGTTGCCCACGCATTCATGTTCGGTCAAATCCGCGCGAAACGCTAACGTTGTTCGAGAATGTTCCACGAATTACGTAAGCCTATACCTACCACATTCGGGCGGAAAATAATAATACGTTCTCCTTCCAAAACATATAGGTTCCCGTTATCATGCAGGTATTTTTTTTATGAATAATGAAAGTTTGTTTCTGCTCTTTTGTTTCCTCATGAATAAATAGGTACAGTGTTTATGTGTACTCGCCTAGGAAGTGAAAATCTATACGTTTGTCCCCCGTGTCGTTTTCTCCCTCATGAAGTGTGAACCTTTGTTATAAAGTGAAATTCGTCAAGTGTTGGGCAGTGAATTTGTTTAAAATTAATTAAAACAGTGTTTTTCTAAAGACTTCCCCTTGGAATTTTTTTTGCCGGAAAGTAAAAAAAACATTTGCAACTTTCACCGTGTTTTCCAAAAGTGCTTAGTGAAAATCGAAACTAGCTGCCCTTACAGTGGAGTTTATGGCCATTTTTTTCCGGCCTTGTGTTTTCTTTCGTTTCAAGTGTCTTGTGCTTCGACAAAATGGTGTTTTTTCCAAAAGTGCTTTGTGAAAACTAGAATATCCATCCCAAGAGGGAGACCGCTGGCCATTTTTTTCAAAAATTAAAACACTTTGAAAAATTTTCGACAATTTTTCAAAAACTGCTTATTTAAAACACAAATGGCAATCCTGTAAGGACTCCCCATGGCCGATTTTTTTCCAACCCCCCAAAACACTTCAAAACGGAAATACCGGCGAATTTTTTTCCCAATTTTGGACAATTTTTTTTCTTTCTCTTTTGCACATCGCCCAGCAAACACATTTAAGTTGTCACTTACACCTAATGGAATCCAACGAAGCAAGCACGCCACCGGCCCTAGGCATCATTTCTAATGTGCGCAGCCTATCAAAAACTGGCCTACAAGCCGTTTTAAAAGACAGAGGGTTCCCCCCTATGAATAATTCAACGACTGCTTTGAGAGCTTACGCGCTGCTATTCAATAAAAGGTATATCAGAAGGATAAACCTTACATCAGCGAATGAGGACAGTGAACCCGTCATAACCACAGTTTCCAAAAACCCGTCTCCCAATAAAGAACCCGAGGCAGTCTCCCAAATAAAACAAGACGCGGCACCCATCACAGCACACGAAAAAACCTACGACTTTTCCTCCTGGAAAATCAAGTACAACGGCGTTACTAATGTACTGGATTTCATTGAAAGAATCGAAGAAACGGCAACAATCAAGAATGTTCCCTTTGATGTGCTCCAAAGAAATTTCATAGAGTTAATTTCTCCAGAATTAATCCCCTGGCACCGTATCCAGAAATTAAAATGTAAGGACTGGAAGAAACTAAGGAAAGCATTGATAGCTAGCTTCGGCAAAAAGGAAGCACAACACCGAATAAAACTTTCTTTACTATCCATCAAACAGTTAGTAAACGAATCAGTTGCATCATTCATAGAAAGGGCCGAAACCATAAACATCAAGCTTGCCCACCGTTAAGAGGAATTGTCTGCCATTTACAGTGAGGTTACCGATGCTCTACTACTGGCCCACCAAAAGAGTGCGGACAGGTATAACTTACGCAGGAAACACGTCACCTTTAACGTAGGCAATGTCGTCTGGAGAAGGAATAATACCCTTTCCCAAGGAGCTCTGTACTTCTCTGCCAAATTGGCTCCCCGTTTTGTCAAAGCCAAGGTCGTAAAGAAAATATCGGACTTAGTTTACTCTTTGTCCGACACCTCTGGCAAACATGTCGGTAATTACCATATTAAGGACATCATAAAGTCTGGAAGTGAGGATTCAACCGATACCACTCCCACTATCGATGGAATCATAAATTGATTCACTATGCATCACCACTTCCCTTTGGTAAACCCACCAAGTCCTACCTTAATTGGCGTGTAAAGTGTCAATTACACGTCCAGCCCTCCATAAATAAAGAAAGCCCCTTTATTTATTCTTGTTTGTAAATAAATGTACATTTATAATAGGTACATTCAAATGTCACGGTTGTACCAGTTTCTCTTTCTCTTTCTCACGGCTACTTGCCGGCATTGTTCTTTTTACCTTTTTGTTTATTTTTTTTCTCTCACCTGTTCTGAGGCTGATCACTTCAGAACGGAGACACACTTCGAGTCACAATGTTTTGGGAGTCATGAACCCAAACTATCGTTTCTCACCCCCACACTATGCAATGCTCATGTCTGTCTTGCTTGGTCTCGTCATGTCATGTTCCTTTTTTTGTTTTGTTTTGTTTATGGCCCCAGCCTTGGCCGCCTTTGTACATCTTTTTTCTCTCCTTTTTACAATCACCACATTTTACCTACCATGGTAAAACCCCCTTTTCTTCCCCCTCGATTTTCAGCTTACCTTGAGTACGTAAAACCCAATAGTGGTCTCAGGCATGAAAGTCGGAAACGGTTACTTTACCTTTCTTGTACATTTAAGTTTTTTTTTCAATTTTTTCCTTAAAATCTAAAAATTGATGGCGTCCTTTTCACCCGTGCTCATGTTTTCCCCCAAAATTGGATATTGACACGTCCATTTTGGAAATTGTATTTTACAAATCCAAAATTTGGCCTTTATAAGTCATACACAAATCCTTTGGCTCGTTTCGACTAAAGTATGTAAAACCGAATCTTCCGTTCTTTGGTTGCTACAACGAAACCTTTGATTTGTTTCCCCTCTAATGTTACATCACGTATGTTTTGTATTACACGTTTCAACCCCACGGGACAGGTTAATAAAACTTCACGGTCATCCTGATTCTCGAACTCAAATAATTGTAATTTTTAACGTAAATCAGCATTGCCTTGTGCAACAGTTTGGGCAAGTACTTGCCTAATTTAGAGAGAGTTTGTAGCCACGCGGGTACCTGTTTAGTTTGACAGCCGGCCGTTATGTACAGGTGCCGGTAGAGAATTACGAGAAGTTTCGGTAGGTTCGTCAGTTGGTTCCTGGGAGTGCTTGGTGTAACAGCTGGTCAACAAGCCGTCTAAGGTCATGGCAGAAACACACGTGAGCGAAATTATTTCTAACAAATCATCACGAGATAATTCTAGCTTTGGCTTTTAATTTTAGTAGTAATTAATTAATCCATATAAATATGTATAGTCCATCTGTACAGGCGCCCATCAGGATTATAATAATTATGTACTTTTGTTCGATACCACATGTTCCGAATTTAGCTTCACATTAATTGATTACTGCAGGTAGTCAACCACCCCTGTAGATTCATTAAATTTAATTAGTTCATGCTCTACTGTTAATGTTGGTGATTTAGAATAAATGTTTCACCCTTTGTTACTATAAACATTCAGTCTTTTCTTTTATTATCCTACCCACATCTCACTTACGCATAGTGCGTACATGTTTATATGTGTTTTATTTTAGATAAGAGGTTATGTGGGATGGCGACGTATGCATTATAATTAAATGGGAGCATAGAATGTTACAATCTGGGCCCAACGTAATAGAAGAACTTAATGTGGCGTCTCGGACATGTGGTCGGGTATTTTATTGTTTCGTTTTAGTTTGAATTATCTCGTGATGTCTTGTGGTTTCGTTCGCGTGTGTTGTCGTCAACGGCGGCTTGTTGCATCACCTGCATAGACACGGGTCTCCCGTTAGTATTATAGGTTATCAATTTTGGCTTTGAGGGAACCAACTCACCGGCGTTTTGCGCGTTTCAAACGTCTCCAGTTATCTGGCGACATTATATCATAATTTGATCTTGATTTGCATGGGAAACATTTCCGAGTATTGTGGTATCATGTTGTGTTGTCGCATGTTCTAATAACTTTGTTTCATATTCCTTTGTAGTTAGGTTATGGAATTTACAATTGTTACAAGGAGTAAGCAGATACAATCAACATGTCAAAAGCTGGTGAAACTTCGGCGGCATCGATCCCCGTTACGTCTCCTTTGTCGGTTCCAGTGCATAAGTGGAACATTTTGTTTGACGGCTCAGCTGGCGTTCACGATTTCATAGAGAGAATCGAAGAGCTCGCACTAGCCCGGAATGTGAGTAAAGCTTCTCTTTTTACATCTGCTGTTGAATTGTTTTCTGGTGATGCACTCTTGTGGTATAGGGTAAATCGCTCCTCATTTACTTCATGGTCTGACATCGTCGTGGCTCTGAAGGAGGAATATGAGTTTCTGGATCATGAGAGACGACTGTTGGCTCAATTGAGAGCTACCGTTCAAATGCAGAAGGAAAATTTAAACTCCTTCATTACTCGTATTTTAATTTTGAATAATCGTCTGGCATCGAAGTTACCTGATGAAGAAGTATTGGAAATATTACGATGTAACATGTTACCCAGATATATTCAAAAGTTATCGCTATCAGTAATTCCGGATATTATTTCTCTGAAGAAACTGGGAAAAATGATTGAGTTAGCGGACAGCCGCTCAAATGACAGGGTTCTTTCTTCTACTGTTTCATCTAATAACCAGAATTCTGCTAGAAATAACAATTCTTATAACAGGAACAATAGTAGGAATATTAATTCAGGAAATGTCAATCCCAATGTTAGAAATAACCGTCGTTTTACGAATCATGGTAATCTTAGCCCTTTAAATAACGTTTCCAGGGAGGTGCATTGTTTCCGCTGCGGGAGACCAGGAGTGAAGTCTCCAGCTTGTGGCTGCCGCCGTTCAAAAAAACTGATTACTTCGGAGTTCCAGACAGCGGGCGTTAAGACGTCGACGCTCGCCGAGGAGACTTCCGGGGAGTGGGCTTCGTGGCTGGCTGTAGTAAGAGATTTTTATAGAAATTTAAATACTTCAAAGGAGATGGGAGCGGTTAACAGGGACAACCGTCCTCACATTTCTTTTCAAGTTTTAGGGTTAAATTTTTCTGGTCTTTTAGATTCGGGTTCTCACATTTCCATTCTAGGGAACAATTTTCATAAGAAATTTTTAGATTTGGGTTTCAAGCTTTCCGAGCTAGACACTAAGTTTTCTTTAGTTTCTGCTACAGGTCATTCTGTTGTTTGTTCGTATAAAATTACGGTACCGATTCGCTTTGATAACGCTGAGAGGGTTTTCAGTTTTGTGGTAATGCCTCAGATAAATGCTAACATTATTTTAGGCTGTGATTTTTGGAAAATCTTCAATATTTGTCCAAGAATATCAAAATTGATGGCTTCTAAGGAGTCGGTCAAAACACAGGGTAGAGCTGATGCAATAGGTTTAGAAAACGCTGAAAACTTATCTATTTCGCAACGCTCAGTCTTAAATAAAGTAATTCGGGAGTATGTTTCATATTCGGGTAATCGGTTAGGTAGAACATCTTTAGAGAAGCATGTCATTGACACAGGTAATTGCTCTCCGATTAAGCAACGGATTTATCCGATTTCACCGCACCTACTGCCGCAGGTACACAAGGAATTAGACAGACTGTTAGCTTTGGGAGTGGTTGAACCCAGCAATAGCGCGTGGAATAATCCAATTGTATTAGTACCAAAGAAGAATGGCACTTACCGGTTATGTCTTGATAGTAGACTTTTGAACGCAAACTCTAAACGCGACGCATATGCGACTCCGTTCATTTCTGATATTTTGAATAGCTTGGGGGGTGCTCGGTATTTAACAACGCTAGACTTGAATGACGCTTTCTTTCAAATTCCCTTAGAAGAGAACTCAAAGGAAAAAACCGCATTTACGATCCCTAAAAGAGGCTTGTTTCACTTTGTGACCATGCCTTTTGGCCTTCATGGAGCGAGTTCCCGCATGATGAGGCTAATGGACAAGGTACTAGGGCCACAATTTGATGGCAAAGTGTTCTGTTATCTAGATGATATTATCATTATAAGTTCTTCGTTTGAAGAACATATAGAACTTCTAAGACAGGTGAAACAGAAATTGCAAGCCGCAGGCCTTACCATAAATGTGGATAAGTCTGTCTTCTGCAGGGACTCTTTAAAATATTTAGGGTTTGTTGTAGACAGCAAAGGGCTTCGCACTGATCCTGAAAAAGTAAAAGCAATTGTGGATTTTCCCACCCCTACGTCCCAAAAGAGTCTACGTAGATTCATTGGTGTGCTATCGTGGTACAAAAGGTTTATCCATAACTTTTCAATCATTGCGTCTCCTTTACACAACCTAACAAAGAAGGAATTCGCGGGGAAAAAGTTTGTGTGGAATCAGCAGGCGCAATCGGCTTTTGATAAATTAAAGAATATCCTAGTTAACGCTCCGGTTCTCGCATGTCCTGACTTTAGTAAGCCTTTCACCATTAGTTGTGACGCCTCAAGCGTAGGCCTCGGGGCAGTTTTAAGTCAATTTGATGAAAATCAGATAGAGCACCCGATTTCGTTCATTTCAAGGTCGTTATCTGCACAAGAGAGGAATCACTCCACAACGGAAAGGGAGTTAAACGCTATGATTTTTGCTCTGGAAAAGTTTAGAGGTTACATTGAGGGTTCACCTATTCCGGTTAGAATAATTACTGATCATTATAGTCTCAAGTGGTTAACACAGCTAAAGTCGCCCACGGGACGGCTCGCACGTTGGGCAGTAAGACTGCAACAATTTAATTTTGAAATTATTCACCGTAAGGGTAAAGACAATGTCATTCCAGATGCGTTATCACGTGACCCCTTACAAGTAAATGCATTAGCTCAAAAGTTTAGTACTTCCGACTCGTGGTACATCAGGCTTAGAGAGAAAATTTTAACAAATCCGGACAAATTTTCAGCTTGGAAAGTGGAAAACGATAAGATTTTTAAACACATCCAAAGCATGGACGCTCTTCACAGGTCATATGACTGGAAGGAGGTTGTGCCAAAGGAGAGTAGGAAGAACATTATTTTAGAACACCACGTTCCTCCAGTGTGTGCTCATTTCGGGATCATGAAAACCATGAATAGAATAAAACTTAAGTATTATTGGCCTAAAATGTCAGCTGATGTCAAACGGTTCATTAGTAAATGTCAAATTTGCTTAGGGTACAAAAGCACCAATTTGTTACCGCCAGGGCTAATGGGAAATCCCAAGTTGGTGCAGTGTCCTTGGCAGATGATTGCCACAGATCTGCTAGGTCCGTATCCGAATTCTTACAAAAAAGGCTATACATATTTGTTAGTAGTTTCTGACTTTTTCTCCAAATATACTAGGCTATTCCCTTTAAGAAAGGCAACGGGTAGCAATATCGCTAGCATATTAGAAAATGAAATTTTCTACAAGTTTGGAGTGCCAGACACTATCGTTTTAGATAATGGTCCGCAGTACATATCTCGGGACATGAAGGCTTTAGTTAGCAAATTTCATATTCGGCACCTTTTCTACAACTGCAGGTATCACCCTCAGAATAACCCGGTTGAGCGTGTTAATAAGGTTTTAGTCTCTGCCCTCGCTTCGTATGTAGGCACTGACCACAGAATGTGGGCAAATTATTTACCAGAGATAGAATTAGCAATCAACACTGCGGTGCACGAAGTCACTGGTTACACTCCGTTCTTTCTCAATTTTGGTAGGGAAATTATAATTTCAGGGAAGGACTACATTGGTGCTGACTTCAACGCGGAAGAAATTAAATTTGCTGAACGGGATTCCTGGGCTGCAGGCTTGCAAGAGTTAAATGATATTTTTTCACAGGTGCGCACATCTTTAAGACAGTCATATGAACGCAACAAACGCCAATATGATCTTCGTCGTAGGGAGGTGCAGTACGCGGAAGGTGACGTTGTGTGGCGTAGGTCTTTCATTCTTTCAGATGCTTCTAAACACTTTTCAGCTAAACTGGCTCCTAAATTTATAAGAAGTAAGGTTGTTCGGAAAATTTCCCCGGTGGCATACCAGTTGGCTGACATGAATGGGAAACTCTTAGGTTCTTTCCACGTGAAGGACATTTTAAAATCCGAGCATGCGGAGGAGTCTGCGGTTTAATTTTATTTCCTTTCAAATAATAACACAACCTTTCCGTAATGGGATTTAATTCGGTCCATCGTACCGATAGTTAGTAAAATTTGCATGCATTTTGACCTTATGTTTGCAAAATACATTCAATGTGATGACATGACTTTGTATGAAACTTGTGTCCACACATTGAGTGCTATATGTTAATTGTTTTGTGGTTGTTTTGTCATTGTATTTGTTACAGTAAGTTTAGTTTACGTTTTGGGTAATTAAATGTGTAATTTTCTTTCGGAGCATGGGGGTAATTGGCCATTACGCTCATGCTTTGAACTAATAAAAAAGAAAATTGGTGCTTCCTATCCCTGTAGGTAAGCCTTACTAGTAATTTTAGTAAATTATGATTGGTGTTTATAATATACTACATGGTTCTGTGCATGGTTTCTAATATGGTTATATTTAAAAATTATTTGCTTAATTGATGTTCGTATATACGGTTTCTACCTTGGAGAATTCCACATGTTTCTCTTGGTTATAATTTTTCATAATCAATAGCCTCAGAAGCTGACAGTAATCTATTTGGGAGCTTTAGGAAGCTTCACAGCATGGGAATTTTCCAAGTTTAGGGAAATGGGTTTTTTTTACATATACCTATATATAATTTGATGTTGCTCGGTGAAATGCATTCTTCAAGAAATATAGTCATAACAGAATTTCATATTTATAATATTTGAATTTATTGTTTGTATTACACAAATAATTTAAAAAATATCTCTACTGAGGAAGCTATACGATACATTCGTGTTTATAGACATAAATCTTATTTTTAATACTTGCGCACAATCTCAGAAGTTCACAGCAACTATCTATTTTGAGTTTTAGGAAGCTCCGTTGCATGTTTATTTTTAATTGTAAGGAACAAGTTCTTGAGTTATATTATAACGTATAAATTTACTTCGAGTAATCATGATTTTAATCAGTAATAAATGGGAAAATAAATAAATAAAAATAAAATAACAATTATATTTGATAAGTTTAATGATTTATGCATATAAATGAAAATTCAATTAGTATCTCTATAGATTAGGTACCTGATATTAGTTAATTGGTTTTGCGGTTAATTTTAACATTTCTTGCACAATTCCGTTTTACTAACACGGCATGTGACTTCAGGTTTGTTCTAGAGCTCGGAACTCATTTGGAGGCACATGTTGTCTTTTAAAAAGGAACTGTGTGACAGATTTAAATTCCTAAATTTTTCAAACACGGCATTGAGATTGATTATCCGGGATCTCAACCTTTTAAATATTGGCAGGTTCATTCATCTTTCTCTACTGTTCAACAGATGTCAGTGGTTGTGGCATTACCTTAATGTTATATATTTTGAGGGGTTGGTTTTTTTTTAACTTGAAATTTTATTGGTAGGTGTCAAGTTTTGGATGTTTCTTAAATTCAATGGTATCATAACAGTAATTTTTTTTTGCATAAATATTTGCATAGGTTTTTTGTGGAATGTGGTATTAGAGTCAAGCTTCTTTTGTTTAAATATTTTCATGTTTAGGTCAAATTATTTTTTTTGCGCAGTTTAAATATTTGCTTTGTATAAAATTTGATTTCACATTTAATAGATAGTGATTGCATCTTCTTAGAAATAGCTTAGTATTATTCTTTTTTCGCTCACGTGTTTCCTCTACATTCTTCAAAGAAGTTTTAACCCAAGCATTTGGACTGCGGCTAAAAGAAAATTCTACATCAACATGGAACATCACTTATTTATATCAACCGACTTTCAGTTGCCCTTGAATAGGCAGAAGTTTTAACCCAAGCATTTGGACTGCGGCTAAAAGAAAATTCTACATCAACATGGAACATCACTTATTTATATCAACCGACTTTCAGTTGCTCTTGAATAGGCAGAAGTTTTAACCCAAGCATTTGGACTGCGGCTAAAAGAAAATTCTACATCAACATGGAACATCACTTATTTATATCAACCTACTTTCAGTTGCCTTGAATAGGCAGAAGTTTTAACCCAAACAATTGGGACTGCGTCAAAAGAGAATTTCTACAACAACATGGCACATCACTTATTTATGTCAACCTACGTTCAGTTGCTATTGAATAAGCAGAAGTTTAACTCAAACATTGGTCGGCGTCTAACAGTTTTCTTCATCTGCAGGGATCAGCACTTCATTGCATCATCATACAAATAGTGGCTCTGTTATAAGCAGAGGGTTGAGCCGAATCATTTGGACAGTATGAAGTTTATTCACTGGTTCAATGAATATCATCGAGGGAGGACTTACTGTTTCACAACATCACCTTGAAGATAATTCAGCCGTACACATGTGGGAAGAACATTACGAGAAATGACTCAGTTGGGAAGGCGCTAGAAGCTATAACTCATTCACCGCAAATCTGGATAACATTGGAATTCTTGGTGGCAGCGGTGCTTTCTCTCGGTGCGGTTCTGACGCCAGGTGGCGTAGTGAAATTTTTTGCAAAAATTCTCTTGGCCATGGGGGTAATGCAACAGTTTGGGCAAGTACTTGCCTAATTTAGAGAGAGTTTGTAGCCACGCGGGTACCTGTTTAGTTTGACAGCCGGCCGTTATGTACAGGTGCCGGTAGAGAATTACGAGAAGTTTCGGTAGGTTCGTCAGTTGGTTCCTGGGAGTGCTTGGTGTAACAGCTGGTCAACAAGCCGTCTAAGGTCATGGCAGAAACACACGTGAGCGAAATTATTTCTAACAAATCATCACGAGATAATTCTAGCTTTGGCTTTTAATTTTAGTAGTAATTAATTAATCCATATAAATATGTATAGTCCATCTGTACAGGCGCCCATCAGGATTATAATAATTATGTACTTT
Organism: Limnephilus rhombicus; assembly: GCA_929108145.2. NCBI lineage: Eukaryota > Metazoa > Arthropoda > Insecta > Trichoptera > Limnephilidae > Limnephilus > Limnephilus rhombicus. The sequence goes on along the minus strand of OV815289.1, from coordinate 8,310,553 downwards.
TGTTCGATACCACATGTTCCGAATTTAGCTTCACATTAATTGATTACTGCAGGTAGTCAACCACCCCTGTAGATTCATTAAATTTAATTAGTTCATGCTCTACTGTTAATGTTGGTGATTTAGAATAAATGTTTCACCCTTTGTTACTATAAACATTCAGTCTTTTCTTTTATTATCCTACCCACATCTCACTTACGCATAGTGCGTACATGTTTATATGTGTTTTATTTTAGATAAGAGGTTATGTGGGATGGCGACGTATGCATTATAATTAAATGGGAGCATAGAATGTTACACTTGTTCGATCATCGTTTTGCAATTATTACCTCTTGTTTTCTTCACCAAAACTGGTTACTTAGACAGTATGTAAAACCACTCTAGGTCTGTCTCCATTTATTACCCGGTGTAAGCAGAATGTACTCTGCCATCACTTTATGCCTCATAACATATGAAGTAACATTAAATTGCCTACCTTCTTTGTTATTCTATCGTACGCCCCCGGGCTACGAGGTTAGTTAATCTAACGAATCTTTATAAAAAATATTAAAACAAATTTTGTTAACCTCATTTTGCTGTACTTAAGCGTAACCTGTACGCAATAGGAGAGATCCTTACAACATCCACCATCACAGGATAGATTCTTAAAATACCCACCGTGATACGAGAAGGTCGTTATAATCACTTTATACTCTTGTCATCGTTTTGGTCGTGTGTCATTAATTTGTCATGAGAACCGCCCCTTTTGGTCGTGTGTCATTAATTTGTCATGAGAGCTACCTTGTTTATAATTGTGTACTTGTATAATCTGTACACCACACGTGAAGACGTTACAATACTCACCATGAATCGTGCGAACGAAATAATATCAAACCTTTATGTGCGTACTACACAAAGTAGTCCACAACCTTTTTGAATTGTTCAACGACAATGCCCGTGGACTTCCTGTTTTTCTATTTCTTTAAAGAAGCCCAGGAATATCTACTATCTCAAAAGGACTAGTTCGTCAGCTTCACTGTCAGCTATGGGGCATAGTGCCGTAGGAGTTAATCAAATGGGCACAAAACCACCAAACTCGTCGTCTGAGAAACGAATAAGAAAAATCCCAGGTTTGTGAAATTGGAGCGAGGGTCTATCTTTTCTCACAATCAAGGAGAAGTTTTTAAGTGACCCCTAATCTTTCGTCAAATACACGCGAAAGACTAGTCTCTTTAGTATAATGTGTATTCATTCTCATCTCATTGTTTTTCTAATGTAAAGAGTCAGGAAACATGCTGGTGGATTACGTTTCATCCTCACATAAAGTTTGAATTGGAAATCAGTCCAGTCCCTAGCAAGTTTCGTCACTCAACTCCTTTCCGTCCCTTTCCCTTTTCCCACCCTCATGTTCTCAAATATGCTATGAAGTGGAAAATCCGTTGTTGACCATATTTCGCCCTCACTTGGAGTTCGAACCGGTACCCAACCAGGCACAACGGGCCTTCTGCTTCACTCTCTTCATATGTCTGATCTTCTTCATCCTGGTTTCAATGAAGCAATTCATGAATATTGGACATGTATGTTATGCACTTGGCGTACCATCTGTCTCTTCGACAACCTTTATCCATGAATCAGTTTCGCTGCCTTGCCGTGACTCGTTCACGACTTTTTGTCTTGTTCTTTGAAATTCTTCGGAAATGTTACCATCTTATGTTAACATAGGCCATGGAAGGCCGGTTGCTTTTCAACCAAGGTATTTTGCCACCCGGCAAAAAGCCAGGTTATCCTAACAAAGGATAATGTTTAAAAAAAAAAAGTAATTGTATGCTAGCTAGAAATCTCTCTCTCCCTCTCTCTCTCGTGTTCTCTCTGGGTCGTCGGTTAAACCTCGTTTGTTTATTCTCTGGACACACTTTGTTTCTCTCCAAACTTTTCTACATTGGTCTCTAGGCAGGTAAACTTCAAGAATTTTGCTTTAATAATAATTTCTCCCGGATTTAAAAAGAAGCCTTGAAGGATGTCTTCACCGGCAGCCAAGCTGAGCTTCACTTCCTGGCAGCCCTCGCTGTGGTTACGGAGGTCCCCGCCGCCGCTATCTTCTACATAATTGTTCCTGAAAGCACGGACCATACCGCCCTTATGTATGTTGTCTTGTTGCGCCACTGCGAGCCGAGTTGTCCCCCTATACATAAAATGACACTCTGGACTACCTTTTGGGCACGCTAACCCCTGGGTTCTGTTCCTGCTCCCGCTACCAAGCTAGTTTTGCCGTCTCTTGCTCTGTCATGCAGTGACGCTTACCATGTCATGTGTAAACCATTATTACCTTGACTCTCCAGTATTCGCTGAATGCGTACCTTTACAAGTTATTCTGAGCTACATTATGCTTTGATAACCATTAAATACGATCCATGCCCACCATAATGGCACAATAGGATTCGTACTGGCATGTCTGCAGATCCTGGATCCTCCTCTTCATCGACCTCTGTAACCATAGCCTCCGCACTGCAACCACAGTCTCCACTCCGCAACCTTCGATGTCTACGACGAAACAAAGTGTTTTCTCCAAGGCCCTAGTATACTCTTGAGTGTTATCTCAAATGGGTCAGATTACAGTGATAATGTAATCCCTTTTAGAGTCTATGAAATCACGTCTCTTCGTAATCCTTCGAAACTCTTCGAACCTCGTCGAAATCATAAACAAATCTACGCACCGCAAACTTAACTTCCAGACCAATGAAACCCTAGAGCCACATTTTTTCTTTTGTCTTTTGTTTTCTCAATTGCATAACTTTGTCTTTTATTTTCTCAATTGCATAACTTTGTCTTTTGTTTTCTCAATTGCATAACTTTGTCTTTTGTTTTCTCAATTGCATAACTTTGTCTTTTGTTCTTTCAATTGCATAAACATGTATGTTGTTTCACCCCTCCATGTGTTAACTGCTTGTTCCTCATATTACATGTACCCTCTCCCTACCCTGACAAACATTGTTACCTAGCCCATGGAATAAGCTAGTTTTTTTAAGATGTTAGTCAGTTCTCTCTCTGGTCAACAAATCTCTCTCAATTCCCGTGGGCAGCGTAGAGGGTTTTTGCCCTATTGCTCCATTACTACGTCGCTTTTTTCCGAGCGCGGGGGGAGGTGTTAGGTGGCAAAACTCCCAACTCTACGAATTCCGAACAAACGAACTGCCAGCTATACCTCGCCTCATGTAGCGGCCCCCCTCACCCCGTCCGTGCAGCTGCACCTGCTCTTTCCCCCTCAACGGCCCCAGCCACCGCTAGCGCCCGCCACTCTCCCTGGCAGTTGCCCGCACGCCACGCGATCCCCGTTTTTTCGAGAACATTCCTTATAAGCGCGATGTTTTGGTTCGCGCTCATAGAAGCCCGCCCGAGGCCCCTGCCGCCGAAGGAATACACCTGTGGCTACCACAAACACACCCTGGACTCCCTGCCCTGCCGCTCAAGCCGCCCTCCTCGGGTCCTGTGAGTAAAAAAATTCTCCTTTCGATATGTGTCTCCATTAATTTCCCGCGTACCCATAACTGACCCCCAGTGCTGAACTCGAGTCGAGAGAGATTTAGTAGGCTTTTCCCCATGTATAGTTAGGCAATTAACTTACCTGTACTCAATTATTGACTGTGAATGTACCCATGTTGTATTTACAAATCACCAACAATACAAGTAATGTTTACCCCAGCTAGTGTTTTCATTGCCCTGACGAGGTACGTACAGGTTGGCTTTATTTTAGGTATTCCCCACTTGCTCCTTTAGGTACCTACCACCCTGGTGTTGGGAGACTCCACCTGCTCTGCCGGACGATGAACCTGAGCTAGTTCTGGTGCAGAAGGTAGACACTTCCATCGAGGTGCATCACATAAGTCAGTATTGAAAATGTTTTAGTTGCTGGAGGAAGTACGGGACCGCCAGTAGGCTGTGACAGCTTTTGCAAAAGCTGTCTGTCACCTGTCTGCATTTTGGTGTATCCGGGTGTTACCTGTGTCTGTAAGTAGAAGTCAATTAAATCTCATAAATAAAAATTTAAATGGATGTTAGTAAAAGATTTTTTTTAAATTGTGTTATTTTTAATTTAAATAAATAACATGGATGACATGTATTATTTTGGACAGGCTACGGATCAGGAGGATCGTGACCACCGACAACCACAACAGAACGTCCAACGACACCGCCACAAACTACTTCAAGTAAGTTCAACGTCCAAATAAAAAAAAAAATTATGATACCGGAAGGCAAAAAAGCTATAATATTGCAGCTCTTTCAAAAGCTGAGGTACGCAATTTACGTGGGACTCGTCCAAAAGAAAAAGTGATAATTTACTCACATCTCTCTCACACACTGCACCGTGACATCTCCGTAACGACGTCTACAATACCACTTGCCGTGACGATAATTTTGAAAGTATGGAATATAGTTACAAGGATAATATTGAAGTGTGAGTGAATTCCAAAAATTCAAAAACATCAAATTACAATGCGCTGATGGTTGTGCTTTTGTTCTAAAACGTATAATGCTGCAGTTCTTTCTTATATACTAAATAACAATGGTCACAAAAACGGTGAACGTATGTCTGCACCCCCCCAAAGAAAACACACAATCATACTATGATACATCTCCCTCGCGCATATAAAGAAAATGAAATGCAAGGAAAAAGTAGTACTTTGGAGGAAACATTGAGCATGTTGTGTCTCACCATTAATAATAATAATAATAATATAGCCTTTTTATTCTGGACTTCTGTTAGGTATGTATTAGACATGATCTTATTTGTTATAGTATATCCCGAAGCTCAGTTTGCCTCTTGGCATAGGCTTCCTCTAACATTTTCCATTGGGACCTGTCACGCGCTACTCTTCTCCATTGATGTCCAGCAGTGAGTTTTAGGTCATCTTCCCATCTTATGTGTTGACGTCCTCTACTTCTCTTGCAATCTCTGGGATACCAGTCAGTGACATTTTTGCACCATTTCTCTTGTGGATCGCGTATCATGTGTCCTGTCCATCTCCACTTTTGTTGGTCTATTCGGGTAACTACATCGGCAACTTTAGTTTTATCCCTTATTGTGCTACCTCTCACTCTGTCTCGTTTCCTTGTTCCTGTCAAACTTCTCTCCATGGCTCTCTGGCAGCGTTCCAACTTTTCTCTGTGGCGTTTGGTGAGTGCCCAAGTTTCACATCCATAGGTGATGACTGGAAGTATACACGTGTTGAAGACTTTCCTTTTTATTTGCATACTTAGCTCCTTAGATTTCAAGACTTCTTTCAAAGACCAGTATTTCTTCCATCCATTTGCTACTCTTCTCTCGATTTCTTTAGTGGTTTGATCTTTGTGAGATATTATCTGTCCTAAATAGATGTAATCTGACACATATTCATTATTTAATGTTTAAGAAATAGCTGCAGTGTTATAGCGATAAGGAACGTTTGCCTTTTTTTGCCGTCACGGTACCGTAACCGTGAATCATCACGGTAATTATAAAAGCGCTCAATGTGAAAAATGAAATTTATATATATATTTTTTTTATTATAGCGACTATATAAAATTTTTTACATACAAAATGCAATGTGAAATTAAGTACAAAATATTTTATTTCTTAGTCCTTCTCACTAGGGGGTCCTGTGCCGAGGCGGACTAAAGTTATTTAAATATAGTTCATTTGTCTTCTATGTCGTTTTTAGCATCTTCGCTAAGGTTTTCTCATTGACCTCTTTAAGCCATATATACATTTTTAATAAATATTTTGCTATCATTAATGGTTTTTTTCGATTTATCAGTTTGAAGACCATTAATGGTTTTTTTCGATGTTTCAGTTTGAAGACCATGAATGGTTTTTTCGATGTTTCAGTTTGAAGACCATTAATTTTTTTTTCGATGTTTCAGTTTGAAGATCTTTAACGGTTTTTTCGATGTTTCAGTTTGAAGACCCTTGGATTTTGGACAATGGAAAAATATTGTAGTTAATAAAAATCTGCATTTCTGGCGGCAAACATTTTCAAAATTGTTAAAAACATACCTAGAAAAAATGTGCATTTTTTTGAAGAATAATAATTTGTGATTAAAGCATAATACTGCTTCATTGTTTCAATTGGGAAATACTCTCAGTAGTGCCCTGCTAAAATACCACAAACCACAACCGAAACATTATTGCTTGTAAGGGCTTTAACCGTGACTGGTAACCATATCCGAATAGCCAGGTACTTTCCGACCTTCCTCTTTCCCATCTCATTTCCCATCCCAGCTCCCTTCAATCTCACATCATACCGATCTAGGATGCCATAGCCGGCTCTGATAGCTGGAAGCATTTGAGAATCTTTTGCAGAATTCGCTTTTTTTTAAATCTTCTCTATTTACAACTTATGTACTACTAGCTGGTTAACGTTATTAATGGCCTAGCATCTGCGTGGTTGATTTTAAGAATCCGGCTTCCAACGCATGTCTGCCGCCACGCCTTACCCGTTGCACCATATAAGCATCCGAGTACGTGGTTTTTCAGACAAATCTACCGTTGTAATTCGGTTTCTAATTCAAGAATTCGTCACAAGATGACGCCACTTTCGTCGGTAAGACCTTCCTAGGTATAAGTTCTACGAATTTGTGAACCTGGAAACGCCTGGAGTGTCTGGCGGATTTTGAAAGATTGACGGTAATACTGTATATTACATATAATGTCATCGTACGTCCCGGTTACTTTTTCGCGATGAATAGCCATCACTGGTTGATACGTTAACAGTGGATACTAGTAACGGGCTAATTTTGGAACCAGTTCCTATTGGATTTATAAAATGATCACCAACACTAACTGGGCGAAGCGGTACCAAAAGCCTCCCGCAGGGCCTAGCAATAAAGACCTATGGAGCGGGTTTTTAACTGCTAGTTGTATCGATTGGCGTCATTATCCTTGCAAATCTCTGGAATTCCTCAAGGGTCTAACCTCGGACCTATGTTGTTTTTAATACTTATAGATGACATCCAAAACTGTGTTAGGAACAGCAAATGTCTACTATTTGCTGGTGACCTTAAAATTATGATGGAAATAAGCTGCCAACAAGATTGCTTTAAAATGCAAACTGATCTGGATGCACTATCTGAATGGTCGTTGGCAAACAAATTAGATTTTAACACAAAGAAATGTGTCACAATGTGCTTCACTCGTTGTAAAAACATTAAAGTTTAGGATTATAAAATAAAGGGCGAAACGTTATCACGTGTAAAATCCGTGAAGGATTTCGGTGTCGTCTTTGATCCCGAACTGACATTCTCTTGCCATATATCGCAGCTCACTCAGTCTTGCTACAAACTTCTTGGGTTCATCATCAGGAGTTGTAAGCAGTTTGATAACCAAGAAGCTATGCTAGCGTTATTCGATGACATAATACGTACATACGTTCCGCGAGCGATGTTTTGGCACCGTACCACCAGAAGTACATGGATGTGTTAGAGCAAATCCGGAAGAAATTCCTCAAGTATGTTTATATGCGGAAGCATGGAACCTATCCAAGGTTCATGCACCATATTGACTTACTTGAGGAAACTGGTTCTGTGAGTCTAGAAACTAGATGGAAAGCAAGTCTTGCTATTCTGTCTTTCAAAATTTGGAACAGTTTCATCGATAGCCCATTTCTCTTGTGATGCTATGATTTATATGTACCAGACCACTACAGCGGAAGTCAACATCATGACTTATTTAAAGTACCGAACGGCAGAACAGACGTTTTGGCAAAGCATAGCATGACGAGAGGAGTGGTGCTGTGAAATGAAATTGCAAACCATTTGGATGTAAGTGACTGTTCTTTATATGCCTTAAAAATATGATTGAAGAGTCACTTGCCTAAATGCTGATAGGGCAACTAAATTGTACTGAAATTGGAAATATTCTGTAGTTCAATAATAATAAAATAAAATAAAATAAAGTTGATCATCAGGCCTGTTTCGACTGATTCCATGACGTTGATCTCCCGTCAGTTGGCCCCCCGGCATATTTATATACAACTAGCTGGTCCCGGCATGCGTCGCTATGCCATTTAATAAAGAAATTGTTTCTCCCTGATTGTCTCTTCCCATTCGTCCCGTTCCCCTTCCGCCTCCCCTTCTTCTCCTGTGTCCTCTTCCCCTCTCGCGTTCCCACTCCGTCAACCTCACCTTCCCTCTCCCCCCTCCACTTCCCCTCCCCCCCTTCCCCCGTCCCGCGAACCCCCCTCCCGATTTCCCCTCCCCCCTCCCAGGTCCCCCTCCCCCTCCAGCGTTCCCTTTCCACCTTTCCCGCCTTCCCTCTTCCCTTTCCCGCTCCCTCGTACCGCCAACCCTCCTCCCGCGTTCCATATATTCAATCCCAGTACATTCAATTTTTAAACGGCCCGCGTGCCACCTTTTACAATTTTTTTTCAAATTTTAATTTTTCATGTATATTAAATTTAGTACCTAACATAGGTACCTATTTAAAATATCTAAAATTCTTGATTCGATTCAAGCTATTAGGGGAGTACCTACTTTAAATAAATTTATCACCTTAAAGTTTTTCAAAAATAGAATCCTGATTTAACATTTTGCAAAATGTCATTCTCAAACACGCGAACTGTCAAACGTGCGGGTTTTCTGAAATTATCCAATTTTCTGCCCAATTTTCTTAATTTTTCTCTCCGTAAGAACCATCCTCGTACTTCAAGGAATATTCTAAAAAAAGAATTAGCGAAATCGGTTCAGCTGATCTCGAGATTTGCGCTTACCAACACATTTAGCGATTCATTTTTATATTATAGATATGCAACCGGTTTAGGGAAAATATGGTAATAATACCTACTTATACAAACTAAAACTAAAAGTTAAAGGAAAAAAATCACTTTGTTTGTAACCACGATTTATTGATTTAATTTTTATTTACCGACCGGTTTCGCTTAATACAAGCATCTTCAGGGTAAAAATTAAAACTGATGAAAAAATACATAGTGTGATTACAAACAAAGTGATTGTTTTCCTTTAATTAATATGTCAAACCACAAAGTGACTGCTTTCTACCAAAATATAAAACTAAAAGTCCCCGAAGGAATGTGCAGAGAGGATGTACCGCTGAAGAAAAAAAATATAAAACATATTTTCATTCAAATGCTTCAAGGATAGAACTACATGTCTGTATACTAAAAACGTAGGGTGGGTAGGAATCTGGGGTCGTTGGAGGACCCACCACTTACCCGCCCTGGTATAGGTAACAGGTGGTTATCCCTTCAAGTCTCTTGCAAGGACTTATTTTTTCTATATAAACGACTCTACGTTAAATTAATTTTTTATTTATTTATCAATTTTTATTTTATTAATTTGTACATTTAAGATATTATTTATTTAATTTTTATTTTATTAATTTGTACTTTTTGATGTTACCTATTTCATAAGAATTATTCTACGGGCTGCTACTTCTATTTATCTTTTGTATAATATTAATGTAAGTACTTACATACTGCTTACTAACCCCGTATGCATGGACATTGGAGGGTCTAGAGTCGTTCAAATAAATTTAGCTTCGTTTAAAAAAAAGTAGTCTTGACGTGTGCGGTGAAGGAGGAAACCATATGTTTCCTTATAACGCCGTTGGGAAAGTGGTGGGTCCCCTCCAATGTACATTTAAGTAAAAAAAATTCTAATTAATTATAATATTTCATACTGCAAACTAAATTTTATGTAGTTTTATGTAGCTCCTACAATACACCTTGAACTTTGCAATTGGTGTGGAGTTTAATGTTTCTGGAAGCGTGTTATATATGTAACTTCATCCCTTTGTATAGTAAACTGTTCTGCCATAGATATTAGACATATGAATATTAATAGACCTGCCCTAAGCGATAAAAGCGTATTATTTCCCACTCCCCATACCGGATCCATTGGAACCGGCTGGGATCGAGTATGGCTTCGCGTGAATCTAAAAAATGTGACTTCATCATTCTTCTGCGAGCCAGCATCGAACACTCATCGGTGCATTTTACGAACTAACACGGCAAAAATAGTGGCTTGTGTTTTGAAAACGTGTAAAAATAGAAATGAAAAAGAGAATAAACCCAATTGTTGTATTACATTCCATAGGCAAGCATTATTTCACTTTATTTTAAACTTATTCAGATCACATAATATGATCGTTTTTGTAACACACACTATCACTCGAGATACATGGTGTGTGCTCGTCGCTGTTTAGTGGGGTAAGTAAATTGCGAAACACTTGTAAAAGTGACTTAACTAAATACGCCAACAAAATATTGGACCGTGAAAATATGCGAACTTTACTTTGCCGTATTTGAATTTCGCAAATTTGTTCATTACGCTGCGAGCAATTCGCGCTCCCATGTAAAAAGGTCTATTCATTCAAAAGCAGAGTTTACTTTTAAGAACTACATAAATGGTGATATTATAATGCGAGATGCCTATATACTCTTAGATTGAGTTATTGACGAATCACATATCACCAAATTCATCTTCCCGCTCTGCGCCCCGCAGTAGTTGGTTTCTCCCCCTCACCTTTATGTTCTGGTCTATTAATATTCATATGTCTATGGGTTTTGCACATTCGCCTTGTCCTTTTTTAGAAGCCTGATTTCTTCCTTGCACGTCCTTGTGTTATGTCTGTGAATGTCCCTGTTGAATATAATTTTATTTGAGAAGTATTTTATTTTCAATTTGAGAGGCGGGAATGGGTACCGCCGCCCCGGGAACCTTTATTGGATAACTAACACCTCTGCCATAGGTCACCCCAAGTGGATAACCAACACCTCTGCCATAGGTCACCCCAAGTGGTTCACTACGTTTGGTGATTTAGCAGGGGTGTCCGGGTTCATGGGGTGAGGTTTGTCTAGGTCTTGGAGGTGGATGACCACGACACACTGAACCCCAGATTCCTACCCACCCCTTTTCCTTCCCATAACTCTCCTCTCCTTCCTTTCCTTAAAAAAACCCTCCACACAGCATCCCTAAAGATGACATAGCTCTTGAGGAAAATTATTTTCCTCAGGGCCTCCTGTGTAGAGCTCATGTAAAAAAAATATATTTTTTTGGTAAAATGTTGTTTATTATTTTATGTATAAATATCAATTCAAGGTCAGCATCTGTTTCACGGTGAGCCATTTCAGTTCCTTTAACATTTTGTTTACTTTTGAAAATCCATTTCGCCGAAGTATTGAAACTTATTTTGTTCTCGTTCGTTACGTAGGAAAAGGCAAGATCATTAAACGATAGTTGGAATTAAACGATACAAGACCTCCATTGCCCCCGCATACGTTGTTAGGTAGCAGTATGCAGGTGCTACTATGTGCAATTGTTAGTAAGTGTGAATAAAATCTTACCCGGATTTTAGATAAAGGAATGAAGACAGTGTAAGAAAACAAAATGTAGGCAGTATGCCTACCCTAACATAATGCATCAAGCAAGATTAAAAACATAATGATAATACCTAGGTAGACGAGAAATCCACATACGGAGGTGCTACAGCGCGGAACACCCGGTAGTCCTGCTAAAAGTAAGTCGGTGATCAGGCAGGCTGAATGCGAGGTTCAGTAAGCGAGAGATTGGGGCATGTGTGCCCGAAGACCCTGAGGTTGTGAGCGTCGGGTTGCCGGAAGAGGGGCGGAGAGGTCCCCTGCCGGTCAGAGGTCTGCACAGACGTCCATCTGACCGGCGAATCTGGGATAATTGGAGGTTATCCACCACTTACCCGCCCTGGTATAAGTAACAGATGGTTACTCCTTCAAGGCTCTCGCTACATTTAATTTTGAACGAATATAGACCTCCAGTGTCCCTGCATACGCTGTTAGTAAGCAGTATGCAAGCGCTCAGCGAGAAATCAAGATAAAATAAGTGTAAGTATGACAATAGACAAGATTGGTGATAGTCCATGAGGAGGCAAGCGCGGGGTGATTGTATCCAATAATCTGGAGTCATTTGGAGGACCCCACCACTTTCCCGCCCTGGTATTAAGGTTACTCCTTCAAGGCTCTCGCAAGGACTCAAATTTTTTTGAACGAACTTTTCTATATAAACGAACGAAGCTAGACCTCAAAATAGCCCTGCATACAGTGTTAGGAAGCAGTATGCAAGTGCTTACAAAATTACAGGACAGCAAAGTGTTAATAGTCATTAAAGATAAAAAATGGCCGCTCCTTTAGGCAGTAGTCTTAATTCCTTAAAAGCCACTTGATGACCTTAAGAAGAAAAAAAAGAACTAAAGAAAGGATAAAGACATAATTGCTGTCTGTAAGACTGCAGATAAGCAGCATATGCAAATAAGAGATTGAAAAGAATAACAAAATAAGAAATGTAAAAAGTAGTAATTAATATGTACTAACCCGTAGTATGTATTCCACCATTCAGCTGGTAGTCCCCGGGAGAAAGTCCATGGGCTTCAGAATGACCGTGCACGAAACGCGTCATCCTCGCCATTGAGCCAGCTTCTCGGTAGTGCCTAGAAGAAAAGTAACTGGGAAAATGGGGTGGTAACCCGAAGACCCTAAGGATAGAAGCGTCGAGTCACTAGAGGCAGGGCGGATAGTTAACTGGCTCGTAAAGTCATTCCTCAGACTTATTTATTTATTTATTTATTTATTTAAACGCCCATTGGGCTTTTACATACATTGTTATTAGTATTATTACATTAACTATATGGCATATAAAAGTTTAAGTACATATATGAATAAAATAATTATTATATGTGTAGTACCTACATAAATGTTTTACAAATAATATAGAATACCATTATGGAGAACAGTTTTTTTTTTTGTACTTACAAACAAAAATAACGGGATTGAAATTAATCAGCATTAGTAGGGACTTAAGCATAATCGAAATATAAATTAAATTACAATATTAATTTGTAAAGTTACATATATATATTAAAGTTTAAAAGTCTAAAAGAAAAGAGTGAAATAAATAGAAGCTAAAAAGGGTTATTCACTATGGAATGGTGAAGTCATACATTTCAGCAAAGTGTTTATGTAGATTTCGTTTAAGCACTGCTACGGAATCTCTAAATATATCAACGACATTACCAAATTTATTACCAAAATTTTGTATTCGATTTAGGGATATGTGCGCTTGATAATTTGTTTTGAAATTGTCACAGAAAAACGTGGAATTTTGTCTCGTATTTTTGGAAGGTACAAATAATTTTATTGTGGCCAGAATTTCAGGGCTGTCGATTCTATAATTAATAATTTTATTTAGTAGAACAAGGTCGGAGATAATTCGCCTATCTGACAGCGTAATCAAATTTAGTTGGTGCATCAGCTGGATATAATTTATATTTTGGATTGGAATATTTAGTTTAAAGTTAATAAATCGTAGAAATTTGTGTTGTACCCTTTCAATATTGTTGGAATGTATTTTATAAAAGGGGGACCAAATAGGCGAATTATACTCTACTTGACTTCTTACTAAAGATGTGTACAGTGTTACTAGACTTGCACTAATCGCGGGGGAGGCGCAAGTGGCTGGCGGGTAAACATTACCGTCTAGTAACCGAACCCTTGTAGTATGCAGGGACGAGGTCTATTCCACTCCCTAAATGGGAATTGGTGGACATGACAAAAATCTGGGGTCACTTGAGGTAATCCAACCGCTTTCCCGTTCTGGTATAAGTAACAGATGGTTACTTCTTCAAGGCTCTCACAAGGACTCAATTTTTTTTAATAAATGAAGCTACATTTATGATGCACGAAGCTAAACCCTCAAATATCCCTGTAAAACAGGAGTTAGTCTGAAAATGGGATGACGGGTTAGTGTAATGTATGATGAACATAATATGAGATAAATACAGGGAATATGATTAATATTATTTTTTAAAAGTGTTTTGAAAAATATAAGAAAAAAACAATACCATCACTCAAAAAAATGGAAAAATTATAACTGCAAAAATACTAAGATTACAAGTAAAGTCACCTAAGATACAGGGACTGAGGTGGAGTAGATAAAACAAAATTTATAAAGTTCTAGGAACAACCAAAATCAACATAACTAGAATGATATCCAGTGATATCACAATAAAACACAAAATAAGGAAAAAATAACAATAAATTTCTTTTTACACAAAATTTAAATTAAAAAAAACAACAAAAAAGTGATACACAGGAAGAAAATCTGGGGTAAGTATCAGAATCCATCCCTCCAACCGTGGTGCAGAATCCGGCTGGAGGGGCCAAGAGGCATCTCTCAACCAGTCTCAATCTGGCCCGCAATGCAGTAGGTGGGCTGATGCATCCGCCGCAAAGACCCGGACAAACCTCACCTTATGAACCCGGGCACCCCTGCTAAGTCACCAAACGTAGCGAACCACTTGGGGTGATCAATGGCAGCGGTGTAGGAATGGTTAGTGGCTAGTCTGACTACCAGAGCACTTGAGTGAGACAGAAGATGTCATAGTATATATTGAGATGTTATAGTCAGGCTCGCTATCTCGACGTGTGGGATTGCACTATCCTCCCCACATCGTGGTATATTTTATTTTTATTTTTAGGATTGTATTTTGCTCATTCTTACCATGTATTAAATTGCAAGTACCTATTTGATTAATTACTAATGTATTGCAAGGTACTGTTTAATGTACAATTTATTTTATGTACTGGCAATTTTGAATGTGACGCCTATATACCACCTCTCTACAAACATAGGTCGTACGTTATACGTATGTACTACTTATTATTTTTTATTGTAAGAACACGTCGAAGATATATGTTTTTAATTTTTCCAAAGCGCTGCGTGAATTGAAATCACCCGCTAAATTATGTTTTATTCATTTCTTCTAAACATTTTTTGTAAAAATCAAAACGACGTTGAACAAACTTTCCACGTCTAAATGTTTCACAAGAAGTTACACTTGTTTATAAACGATCCTGTTCATCAGTATGACATTTTCAAATATTCTACGCATAAAACAATAACATTTTGTTTAATTCACAAGATTTACTGTATTATTTTTGATTTTATTGTATTTACGATTAATCTAATTATTGCACCAGAGGATACGCATTTACATATATGTATATATAACTGTATACTATAAATTATATAAATTTCAATACAAAGTGTAATATAAATTTCAATTTTACAAAACTTCATTATGTCAGTACAAAAGTTTTAAATATTTTTACAAAATGTTATAATTTCACATAACTCTTAATAATATTTGTTCAAATATGCAACGACCTTATAGTGTTCACATGCTTTGCCATACCAGATTGCTAGTTTATATATTTTATTTTTTCAGCAATCGACTTAAATTTTCTTTTGTTTTCCCGCACTCTAATGCTAGGGGGGAGGTATACGGCAAGGTACTGTTTAATGTACAATTTATTTTATGTACTGGCAATTTTGAATGCTGGTCATACTGAAAGACTAGATGTAGTTCCAAATGCTACCGCAAAATCATTCCGTCCCGAATTGTCCTGGTGTGTACAGCTATCAGATTTAGCTCTGCAACTTTCTGGTATTTAATATTGTGTCGCGATTGTGTTTGGCTATTACAATAAAAAGAGTTAAAACCTTCTAATCATTTATTTAACTCCCGTGACACATATGGAAGTGTTGATTTGGTAAGATTGACTCCTCCCATACTATTATTATGTTTATTTATTTATTTATTTATTTATTTATTAACGCCCTTTTTCGGGGCTTTTACACATGAATAGTAAGAAATATACAGTATTTATTGTACATAACTGAACTGCCTTCGTAACAATATTTTATATTTGTTTAAAGATAAATTGAATATGTCCACTGACTTGGTATAATTGTTTCCCTCCATTAGTATTCGGGGTAAAGAGGAATACATATGGTAGTTAGTTCCAGAATTAGTGCACTGAAATAAATCCTGACTTCTAGTATTACGTAGTGGAATCCGGAAGCTTATCAATTCGAGCAATACCAGACTGTCAACTAAATCATTTAGAATTTTATACAGAAATACCAAGTCAGTGAAAGTTCTTCTATCTGACAATTTAAGCATATTCATATCATTCAAAATAGTATTGTAGTTCAACATAATTGCTGGAATACCCATTTTAAAATTAAGAAAACGTAAGAATTTGTTTTGTATTCTTTCAACAGCTTGTACATGTATATTGTAATATGGGTTCCAGACGGGAGAATTGTATTCAAGTTGACTTCTAACATATGCAAAATATAACAGTTTTATACACTTAATATTGTTAAAATTTCTAGTTAGCCTAGTTATAAATCCCAACATTTTTAAGGCCTTATTAGAGATTTCTGTTATGTGGTTAACAAATGAAAGATTAGATTGAAAAGTGATGCCCAAGTCTTTAATTTGTGTTAAAGTCTCCAGAATATTGTTATCAATGTTGTAATTGAAGATCACTGGATTTTTTATTCGAGAAAATCTAACTATATGACATTTTGAGATATTTAAGTAAAGTCTATTTTCATTACACCAAATTAACAATTTGTTGATATTATCTTGAAGAATGTTGCAATGGTAAATATTTTGAATTATTCTAAAAATTTTGAGGTCATCAGCAAAAAGTAAGATAAATACATCATGAAATATTTTTGAAAGATCATTTATAAACAAGATAAATAATATTGGGCCAAGGTGTGAACCCTGTGGAACTCCACTTGTTGCATAAATTTTTTCCGACAAAGAGGATTTTATTCTAACAATTTGTTGTCTTCCAGTAAGATAGCTTTCAAACCAGGCTAATATACTGCCATATATACCAAGCTTTTCTAATTTCCAAATGAGAATTTTATGGGAAACTGAATCAAAGGCTTTACTAAAATCAGTATAGACAGAGTCTACTTGTTTTTTTTCTTTAAAAGCATTGGTTATAAAATTTTCATAAATAATCAAGTTAGAAAGTGTACTTCTACCTGGCATAAATCCAAACTGGTAAGGTGATATTACAGGTTTTATTAGGGCAAAAAGTTTGTCAAGTATTAGGCTTTCAAATAGTTTTGGTATGGTGGATTGAATGCATATTGGTCTATAATTACAAATATCACTTTTATCGCCCTTTTTGAAAATTGGAGTCAAATAACTAGTTTTTAATTTATTTTTTATTTTTTTATTTTTTTGTTGCTAATGTATTGCATTTTCAACTGTTTCGTGATATAAAAAAAAAAAATATATTTTCCTATTCCACTGTTTTTCACAATAAAAATGCTGATTCTAAATTATTTTCAACATTTACATATCACCAAGAGATTTCTTCAAACAACACATAAGAGCTTAATATTTAATTAGTAAAAAAATAATAATATTAATATTAATTAAAAAAAAGTATTACAAATTTAATTAATTTAACTTAATATTACATAAAAAATAACAAACAAAAAATTTACTTTCTCTAACACATCTATTTTCCAATTTCTTTCATAGAACGAATTTCAAAAGTGACTACATTCTCTCGTGCAGAAGTGTATTTACCAAATTTTATTTCTATTTTTATTTCAAGAGGTATAATACTTACCAATGTTTATTTCAATCTTTTTTAAATTATCTTTTTATTCTTTATTTCTCAGCTTACTTTTAATTCTTATATTTTTATTTTTATTTGGATAAATATTCGTTTTTAGTTTGTTGTTTTAAATATGTTGTTTTTTCTTTCCTCTTCTTATATTTTATTATATGTTTATATAAAATACTATGTCATGTATGACTACCACAATACGGTCAATAAATAGCCTGGTAGGTAGTTAAAAATGGCAAAAACTGTAACATGTAGACAATTATGAAATTATTATTTTTAATTTATAAACTAACGTTTAGACTAGATTTTTATGCATAGCACAAAGGGTGACAATTATTATAAGCAATAATTATCAGCCTGAAACACTCATCAACATTGAAAAATCTTCCGAGAAAAGATACTTGCCGCCAACGGGACTTGAACCCGTGTCCTTCTGATTGCCGGTCAGCTGCTCTTGACCACTGAGCTATGGGGGCTTATCAAATACCCGCCAAATAATTCAATATATACTAGTGTTTCATTCAATTCAGTTTTTTGTTCATTTCAATTTATAATTCAATTCAATATATACTAGTGTTTCATTCAACTCAGTTTTTTGTTAAATGAAACACTAGTATATATTGAATTATTTGGCGGGTATTTGATAAGCCCCCATAGCTCAGTGGTCAAGAGCAGCTGACCGGCAATCAGAAGGACACGGGTTCAAGTCCCGTTGGCGGCAAGTATCTTTTCTCGGAAGGTTTTTCAATGTTGATGAGTGTTTCAGGCTGATAACTATTGCTTATAATAATTATGAAATAATAAAAAAAAAAAAAAAAAAAAAACAATGTGGTGGGTGTGTCTAATATGTGTATTTTGTTGCAACGCTAATGCGTTTATGATTATTTAATTTGTTGTTGTAACTAATCTCCTGTTGACAAGATACTTGCAGTAGCTTAGCGGGTAATACATTACAATTGCATGCAATTTTTGTACAATAATAAAGAATATTTAAACAACATTAACACATTGACAGTATTTTGTTGGCTGAAAGAAAAAAAATATTTCGGATTTTTTGTATTTTGTATTTTATACCTACATCCTGTGTGGTTCAAATTCAATACCTAATATTTTTACTTTGTATTTATTTTTGAGCAAGTGTTTTAAACAGTAGTTTCCTGCACTATTTACTAGTATAATTTCATTAATATTGTTATAAACATAAAAATCGAATCAAATTGCACCACCGATTTAAAAAAAAAATTAAAAAATGGCTAATGGATCAAAACTTTTTATACTGATATTGTTTTGTAATCTTATGTATAAATATGACTAAGAGTAATTTGCCTGTGTTATATCTGTCTATCTGTATATGTTATGCCTTTGTATTGTAGCTATTTAAAAGTTATTCTTCTGTATATATTTTGTGCATTGTGGTTTCATGTTATATTTGTGATTTAATGTTATATTAATATTGTTAAATTGACATGCTGACAAACTGCTTTGGCAGTTTAGCGGGTGCTTAAAATGAAGAATAATAAAAAAAAAATAAAAAAAATATATATATATATATATATATATATACATCCCGCTACAGATTTGGCGTCCTTTCACTTCGCATCCTTTTGGCTACCACTGCTTACGGTAGGTTTTTAAATAAAATTGCGGTGAATGTTCACATGTTTTTAGGTTGACAAAAGAGTGATAGTAAAAGAATTATCCAGAAATTGTGTTTTGAGGGTATTCAAATTTTTGATAGGTACGTATACTTTAGAGTCTTTTGGGCGTCCTTTCATATTGCCGCCGTTTTGGCAACCGCGTATATCGTACGTATATCACACTTCATTCCATATTTAGGGCGTCCGTTCATTACGAACATTTGACGACCTCCGTATATTCCTGTATGCAGTACGTTTAAATTACGATGCTTTCAGAATCCTTTTAATTCGTTCTCGATTTGCCAACGGTCTATCTATCGTAGGTACATAATGATTGGTTACATAAATATTATTTTGAAGGAAACCAAAACAGAATCCCAAGAAGTCAAAACGGTAGACTGTTATTATATCATTTTATATTTGGGAGGAAAAACAACAATCAAATTAAAAATTTGGGAGGCAGGTGTGGGTACCGCCGCCCCGGGAACCATTTACAAGATAACTAACAGCCCTGCCATAGGTCACACCAAGTGGTTAGATATGTTTGGTGTCTTAGCGGGGGTGCCCGGGTTCACGGGGTGAGCTGTGTCTAGGTCTTGGCAACCTATGCATTTGCCCACCTACTACATGGCGGGCCGGATCAGGAGAGACTGGTTGAGGGAGACCTTTTCATCTCTCCAACCGGACTCTCGATCCACGCCTTATATCACAGTGGGAGGGATGGATTCATATGTCTGTCACTCCTGGACACATTGACCCCCAGATTCCTAACTACCATTCATACTTTTTTCTTTCCCAAAACTTCCTCTCCTTCCTTTCCCCAAAAATACCCTCCACACAACATCCCCAAAGATGACATAGGCCTTGAGGGAAATTGTTTTCCTCAGGGCCTGCAGTGTGGAGCTAATGAAAAAAAATATATAGAGTGAACAGGAACTAGGTTATTTTAGTTACCAATAATTATTTGGGATGCATAAAATTGGCTCCTTATTGCGATAGGTAGCAATTGACAAGTGCAATAAAGGCACAATTTTTTTTTAAGAAAGACAATCATTATTGGGTTACAAATAATCAGTCACTAATTTAAAATCTCGTACTTTTTTTTTCTTTTTTTTTTACATGAGCTCCACACAGAAGATCCTGAGGGAAATTATTCATCTTAGGGTATGTTGTGCGGAGAGCTTTTGAAGGAAAGGAAGGAGAGGAAAATTATTTTAAGGAAAGGGGTTTAAAGGGTGGGTAGGAATCTGGGGTTCAGTGTGTCCCGGTCATCCGCCTCCAAGACCTAGACAAACCTCACCCCCATTCTGAAAACGACCTTCGTTCGTCGTTTCCACAAAACTTTAACGTATTGACCAAATCCAAGAAGAAAATTGATAAAGAAATAACAAAAAAAAATACAGGGCGCAGTTCACACGCCGTAGAAATGAAACCTTCAGAAAACGAAAGTAGACAAGAGTGGATAGGCTACGAAGCACCGCACAAAGAGAAGCCCGATTATTATCTTATTCTCTTGTAGTCCTATAGATGTATGTTTTAGCCTCTTTTTAGTGTCGCTATTTTTAGTTTCATCGAGTTTCAAATCACAACGGTGCTACAAAAGTTTTCACTTCAAAAAAGGTCGAATGCCGGATTTTTGTTTTTATTTCGAAAAGGACTCGAGGCATATTTTCAGAAACCACGAGATAGAATGTGAAATTCAAAATATCCTGACAATAATGAATGGCAAGGAAAGAAAAGGTCTTCTGCTAAATTGCATAAAACGGGAGATTATGTACAAAATTATCAGGAATACAAAAAACCCATTACAAGAAAATACCATTCCTCATTTAATGATTATTTGCCATGCCCCAAATGCTTGGGATTTTTTTCGATTAAACAATATGAAAACATAGAAAACTATGCTTAGATATTTAATTTAAATGTACCTAGACAGATAATTTAATATGTATGAAGAATGAGTTAATGATGAATGTAAGTAAGTCTAAAATCGTGGTGTTTGATACAAAAACAATGTGAAACTTAGTTGTGAATGATGAATACTTGGAGCAGGTGGATAAGTTTTTGAAGTATGTATTGTGAAGTATATTTGGGAAGTGTGTTTACGGTAGATGGGAAGGCTGATAGAGATATGTGAAACAAGGTTAAATGTAGGTAACTCCATTAACGGAGGATAGAACGCTAGTGGCGCCAACAAAAAAACTGTCCAAAGAAGCGAAGCCAGCTATCCATAATAGAGTGCTGGAACCGACCCCCATGTATGGCTGTGAGGCATGGAACTGGTAGAGGAAGGAAGAGGAAGGAAGCAAAGGAAGGAAAGTAGGCTGAATGCTGTAGAATTGCGATTCCTGAGGCGTGAGTATGGTAAAACCATGTACGATCTTGGGAGAAACGTTGAGATCCGCGAAGAATGCAAGGCCAATGTAAACGTAATGAGTAAAATTACGAAAGGAACGCTCGGATGGATTGTAGAGCGAATGAACGAGAAGACGTGTGGCATTTCAATTTGGGAGGCGGGTATGAGTACCGCCGCCCCGGGAACCATTTATTGGATAACCAACACCTCTGCCATAGGTCACCCCCAAGTGGTTCACTACGTTTGGTACTTAGCAGGGGTGCCCGAACTCATTGGGTGAGGTCTTGGCAGCGGATGCGCCTGCCCACCTACTGCATGGCGGAGAGAGACTGGTTGAGGGAGGCCTTTCGACCTTTTCAGCAGGACTCTCTCGACCCATCGCTTTGCACAGCTATTGGAGGGATGGACTCATACGTCCGTCACTCCTGGATATACTAAACCTCTGATTCCTACCAGGCGCGGCCGGTGCCTCAAGTTATAGGTGGTTCACCAAGCCATTCATAAAAAACGAAAGGTTGATATTATATTTAAAAAAAAATCTAGACATCATGCATAATTTTACATTACTTGCTAAGTATCTAAAAATATCATGTAACTGTAATAGTAAAAATATCGTGCGATGTAAAAACATGCTGATGTCTAGAGTTTGATATAGTCAATTGACCTGCCAGGTAAGTAGGTATGTTTTATGTATCTGTTTGTAAATTCAAATAATAAAAATACATATAGCCTAGGAACTCATAATAAATTGTACAACGCAACATAACTAATACGGCGCTCTAGTAATTATCCAATTATTATAGAATTATTCTGGTATCAATATTTTTAGAAGCATTTTACACTCCATTACTATTGATATTACATCTATTGGAAGATTAGTGGAAAGGGTGGGTGTGATATCCATTTAAAAATACTCAACCTTCCAAAGATAATAATAACGCAATAATCCAATAATAATAATTAACACACAAGAAACACTCTGCGGCGTGGATCGCCAATATCGCCATTTACTGTCGTGACAACTTCGATCAATGGGTGACAAACAAATAATAATGTCAAAAAGGTACATCCCAAGGGCTCGAACAAGATAATGTCACACGAGACGCATAGCTGACCCTTTGACTAATGGTTACATTTTAGAAGAGAAATGTTATTACTTAATATTATCTTGTTCAAACCTTACTACCGCTGGAACCAAAGCTTCGGAATATTTCCGAAGAATGCCGAAGCTCTTCGGGTCGGCCATGCGGCACGCGATCAGCCGATTTTTAGTGACATGCATGTTTCTGACGTTTTGGGATTTTTTACTACGAGCATCATTCAAATTACGGGGCGCTTAGCTCTGGCGCGCGGTTTGGCATTGTACCTACCTCGGTTCCTCGCTCCTAGCGGGTACCCGCCGTAACTGGCGGGTGGGAACAATGCGTTTATTTGGCCGTAATACATTGTTAATTGTTAGATTGATAATTAATTATAATTTAATTTAAAGATTGTGCTCAATTTTATCAATTTAATAAATAAACACATTACGTAGAAATACGATGAGTTGTAAAATGATGTTGAAAGACCCTCCTCACTGCATCCCCTAAGATGACATAGGGCCTGAGGGAAATTATTTTTCTCATGGCCTTCTGAGTGGAGCTAATATAAAAAATGGCAAGACCAAGTGAATCAGATACTTGATTCGGGCTGCATCAAGAGTCAAAATAATAGAAGAGGATGTGTGAGACGATGTATGAATGTGAACGAGGCAAGGAGTGTGTGCCAAGACCGAGTTGTTTGGCGGCCCGTCCTCTCTGCCTACCCCTGCGGAGAAACGGTGTTATGGTTAGTTAGTTAGTGAAGGATGATTTTATATATATTTTTGACGTCGAATTCTGGTGCAACTTTTGCTATACATTGGGTCATCATATTAATAATTATGGTTTCTTCTTGGTGTGGTTCATTTTCATTTTGTGTGGTTTGAAGATTGAATATTAATTTTGCAAAAATTAAAACGTTTTTTATTTTATTTTATAAGACTCGAACCCACGCGGTCTGAATTGTCTGGCCACTAAATTCGTGAGGCGCTTTACGCCGCTGGACTATGGGAGCCTTAAGTGAGAGCGAGGATTTACCGTACCTATTATATTAGAACTAATTAACTATTATATTAAAATAATAATAAATTTTCGTGACGCATTTCTGTTTCATTTGAATTTCAAGTCGCTAGTAAGTAAGTATCTAAAACTTAAAATAATTAACAAAATTTATTATTACACTATGAATGAAAAAATAAAAAAATGAAAAAAAGTACTTATTTACTTATCACTTCTGAGTGATAAGTATAAGAGATTAGATAGACTAATCGGTCTCCTCATTGTGCGGTGATTCGTAGCTATTCGATCTCCCCTTCGTGCGGTGCTTCGTAGCTTCTTCGCTCTTGTCTACTTTAGTTTTCTGAGGTTTCACTTCTACCGCGTGTGAACTGCACACTTGTACTTTGAAGTGTAAACTTCTAGCACCTGCAAATCGCCTAGTACCGTTGTGATTTGAAACTCGATGAAACTAAAAATAGCGACACTAAAAAGAGGCAAAAGCATACATCTACAGGACTGCGAGAGAATGAGATAATAATCGGGCTTCTCTTTGTGCGGTGCTTCGTAGCCAACCCACTCTTGCCTACTTTAGTTTTTTGAAGGTTTCATTTCTACGGCATGTGAACTACGCACTGTATTTATTTTTCGTTATTTCTATATTAAAGACGTGGTAATATCGTGATAAATTTTTATGTTTTCACCTACCGATATTTGTTTATTCATACTTTAAATCAGTAAAAACAATACAAAAAACATAAAAATCGTTTTAGAAATTTTATTCTCTACAAAACTGTACTGAAAAAGAGGTACGTACAGAAAACCAAACCAAGTCGTGCAATTTACTTGTTTTTATAAACTTATACACATTTTTACGGCTGTGTATCTCAATACTTATTAGAGGTAGAAGACATTTTTTTTAATAAAAATTGTACATAATTTTATGTTCTACAAAACTTGTGAAGTTACCGTAGCCAAAATTTTCATTGAGAACGAAATATTTGAGAAAAACTAGATTTTGGCGCGATTTCGGCAGGTTTTTTCAAAACGGCGGCGAAAGCTCAAGTGACCGAAGGTCGAAAACTCAGATTTTTCATCAGGAGATGAGTGTATAAAACATATAAAAAAATTGGGGCTACCGAAATAATTCCGATCGCGACCCCCTTTTTTGCACTAATTGCACTGTCCTATAAGTCAGGCGAGATCAAAATGCTACAAAGAACAAATAATTATTTTGCGGATAGGCCACTTGCATCGCATTTAAAAAAAAAATCCGGTTTAGGTAAATATTCTAAGACATTCGGCATTTTTTTTAAATCGTATTTTTGAAACCCTGGCGATTTTTTGAAAATTTCAATCCGAAAAATCAGACCATTTTTTATAAACCGGAAAGACGGGACATAATTTTATGGGTGCGAAAAAACGATAATTACATAGCAGAAAATCATTTAAAAAAAAGATCATGTTCCACAAGAAAGGGCACAGGAGAATAGCGAGGCATTCCAAAAATATTATATCTCATAAATATTTTTTTTCCTTGATCCATCTTATTGATCATAAATCATTATAATGTTCAACGTCTATATTACTAAATCCAATGAAATATACTTGTACTTGTAAATTATAATAATAAGAAGAATATTATAAAATTTGATTTTGTTAAGATCAGCACCACTACCATTATACCTCTAAACACGTGCAGACATCGTAAAATGAACGGGGTTCTCTTCATAACATATGTCAAAAAGAAATCAAATGATAAGTTCGCAGAGAACAAACAATAATTCTACTGAACGTTAAATGTCAAATTCAAAAATTCGCCTGAAATCAAAGTGCTGCCATATAAAAAAAATAAATCAGTGTGGAATTTTATAAAATTAATAGGAACATTTTCGGCAATTATTATAAGCAATAATTATCAGCCTGAAACACTCATCAACATTGAAAAATCTTCCGAGAAAAGATACTTGCCGCCAACGGCGTTGGCGGCAAGTATCTTTTCTCGGAAGATTTTTCAATGTTGATGAGTGTTTAAGGCTGATAATTATTGCTTATAATAATTGTTACCCTTTGTGCTATGCATAAAAATCTTGTCTAAACGTTAGTTTATAAATTAAAAATAATAATTAACATTTTCGGCGATGGGACATTTTCATGTAGTGACGTCACGGGCCTAAATAATGGATTTATTTATTTAAAAATAAATTTAAAAAAACTGTACATTTCTAAAAATTTTTACTAACATTTTCGTAATCTTGGTAAAAATATCTATCCACACGATTTTTTCAAAGTCGTTATGAAATCCATGCAAGTGGCCTATTGCTTGGGTAGGTAGTAGGCAAATCAATAAAGAGTTTGAGGTACGCAAAAATTCCTCCGTCGATGAAACCTTTGCAGTCACGTGGAGTATCATTTAGGGATGACGAATGACAAAAGATCCAACAAAATATTTAACGGGAAGTTACCTAGTTATTTTTAGCAAAAACTGAAAAAAAAATTATAACTCCCGCTAGAAAAGTATTTCTTTCGAAAACTCTTCACATCTTGTTAGTATTAGGTAATTAATATCCACCTGATTAAATAGAAATTCAACAATATTATTGTTGGGAAAGTGTGTTTTTAAAAAGAGATTTGTTTTTTTATTTCTATTCTTGCCGGGAAAATTCCTCCCTCCAATTTTTGATCACGAAGTGTCTTTATATTGGTGTTAGCTTTATTTAATCAAAAGATCCAACATTTTTTTTCTTTTGGTACATGCTTTTTTGATATCAGTCAAAAATATCGCTCCGGAAAAATCCTCCGTCCAATTTTTTTAAGTCAAATTGATAGGATAGCTATGTTAAAATAATTTCTGCAAAGATCCAACTAAATTTTCAACGACAACCTATTTTTTTAAATTGATTTCGATTGCACGCAGATTCCACGTGACTTTTGTATGAACAGGAGTCCGCGGGGTAAGGGAAGCGGTGGGGCTAGTCGCACGGGGGGCAAGCAAGCCGATCGGCGCGGGATAACAGCTGTGTGGGTGAGGTGAAGGGAATCTTGATAGGGAATTCGGCCGGCAACAGCTAAGTTTGTGTGCGCTTATTGTTTTGAATTTCGTTAGTGTGCGTGAGCTTGGTTTCAATGCGATAAAGTAGATATAATGAAATAACGCTGATGCGCAGGTTAAGCGAAACCGGTCGGTATAAAAAAGGTTAATGGATGAATCGTGGTTACAAACTAAGTGATTGTTTTATTTCAATTAATATCTTTGTCAAACCACAAAGTGACTGCTTTCTACCAAAGTAAAAAAAGGATTTAATTATCACTTATAATGAATGTTCATCTTCTTATGTACATGAAAAGATATAAAACGTTTAAAAAGAATTAAAAAAAATTTAATAAAAGGTAGCTAAATAGGTATCCGAAACAATTTTAAAAAATCCGAGTACGCAATTAAAAGTGAAACCTTCAGAAAATAAATTAGAATACAGTGGGAGGAGTGGCTACGAAGCACCGCACAAAGAGGAGACCGATTATACTCTTATTCTCTCGTTGGCTAAATTCCATAGATGTACGAGCATTTTTTTATTATGTATATCATACTAATTTTAAAAATTTAAATATTTAGAGATGATGTAGGTACATAGATTAAACTCGAGTACGTGTAAACTTCTTTAGCACCGTTGTGATTTGAAATTCGATAAAACGAAAAATAGCAACATTAAAAAGAGATAAAGACATATGCGATAGACTAATCGGTCTCTTCTTTGTACGGTGCTTCGTAGCTATTCAGTCTCCTCTTCGCGCGGTGCTTCGTTGTCGTCTCCCCACCCTTGTCTAGAGTTTTCTGAGGTTTCACTTCTACTGCATGTGAACTGCACATTTGTATTTTGAAGTGAAAACTTCTTTAGCACCGTTTTGGATTTGAAACTCGATGAAACGAAAAATAGCGACAATAAAAGGAGTCAAACACATACACCTATAGAATTTAGCCTGCAAGAGAATGAGATAGTATAATCGGTCTCCTCTTTGTGCACTTCTTCGTAGCCTTCCCGCTCTTGTCTACTTTAGTTTTTCTGGAGGTTTCACTTCTACCGCGTGTGAATTGCACACTCTGAAATTTTTTACTAATGTTTACTCGCGACTGTCTGATAAGTATTTAAGAAACTTTTAAATGGTTGTGATGCATTTGATGTGGTGGGTTCTGGTTCATTTCAATATTTTCACCTACGACTTAGTCATCTAATGATTCATGGGGTGTGGTTTGTTCGGGTCTTGGTGGCGAATGCGTCTGCCAACCAGCAGCATGACAGGTCGGATCGGGTGAGAGTGGTTAAGGAAGTCCCTTTAACTTCTCCAGCCGCACTCTCTCGGAACATTGCCTTGCACCGCAGTGGGAGGGATGGATTCATACGTCCGTCACTCCTTGACAAACTGAACCCTAGATTCTTACCCACCCCTAAAATCCTTTTCCTTCCCATAGCTTCCTCCCCTTCCTTTCCTATACGCAGCGTCCACAAAGATGACATAGGCCCTGAGGTAATTATTTTCTTCAGGGCCTCCTGTGTGAAACTAAAGTAAAAAACAAAAACATTTATATTAAATTTAGTCGCATTGTTTTCGATGTTGTTTCCTCGAATACAATGTTTCTGAAAACACGCCTCGAACAATTAAAATTATAATTAACGGGTTGTTAAAAAAAATGACAGATTCTTCAAATATTTGAAGTTAATTTTCACAATCTGTGCAAGTTGTATTCAAGTTCATTGTTATAACAACAGAACTTGAATAGAACTTACACAGAACGTGAAAATTAACTTAAAATTTTTAATTTTTGATGACTCCTACAAATTTTTAAAACCACCTGTCCTAAGTCCTTTTCGAAATAAAAACGAAAATCTGGCAGTACTATTTTGAAGTAAAAACATCTTTAACACCGTTGTGATTTGACACTCGATGAAACGAAAATTAGCGACACTAAAAAGAGGCAAACACATACATCTATAGGATTTAGACTGCGAGAGAATAAGGGGGCATACATGAATAACGTGAGCAGTTAATTTTCCAATTTAACCCCCCCCCCCCCCCCCTTTGGTGAGATTTGGTGCCCCCCCCCCCTCTCCCCTCACGAGACATCAGTTGTGTATCTGGGGTCCCACCCTATCCCGTCCCGCCCAATGCTATCCCGTTACGCCCCCCCCCCCCCCCCCCCGTTGTGGTAAATATGATCGCGACAATATGCTGAAAAACTGTTCAAGATTTGGTGAGATTTTACTGGACCCCCACCCCCCATTTTGAGCTCAATTAATGTATGCCCCTAAGATAGAATAATCGGTCTCCTCTTTGTGTGGCGCTTCGTAGCCTACCCACTCTTGCCTACTTTAGTTTTCTGAAGGTTTAATTTCTACGGCATGTGATCTGCGCACTGAATTTATTTTTCGTTATTTCTATATCAATTTTCTTCTTCGATTTGGTCAACACGTTGAAGTTTTGTGGAAACAATGTTCGTGGGTCGTTTTGATTAGATGAATCATCCATGCAATATTTTTATTTTTTCGATTAAAATTAATTGGTGAGCTCGCCTTTTGTTTCACACATGGGATTTGGGTCGTATCCCACCATCACCGTCAGAGTAAGTGAACTCCTGTAAAATAAGAATCGGGAATTTTAAAGAAGTAAATTTGACCGTATAAATGACCGAAAAGAAGAATTATTAATTGAAGGCAAGTACCTCAGATTATCCGAATTCTATGTCATAGGTAGGTATGACTCCAAAGAATCATCTTGATATTGCATTTCTGTTATTCTTGCAATTATTTTGTTCCGTTTCATTGAGTCAACCGTAATCAATAATGTATTGTAATTAAGACACTAAAATGGTCGGTCGCCAAATACCTACACTCCAAATCACATGTACGTTAATGCTCGGTATACGATAATACGATTGATCACGATAAAATTTTAAAAGGCAAAACATTCGAGGCAACCGAGGCTAAATAAGCGCGGCGGCAACGTCGCAAAACACGCCACCGCCACGTGCACCTCAACTCTTGTACGGGAGTTGGAATTAACCGGCAACGTTGTTTCCCAACACATTTGCCAACGCCTCGGTGGCGGGTAAATGCTAGGAATGAAAGGCGGCATGTTATGTCACACCGGTCGCCTAAATGTCGGTAGGATGAATGGTAGTATACATGGCCGTGTATATCACCTAGCGCCTAGCTGCGTAGCGACAGATGGCGGAACTTTAATATTCGAAATCATCCACTTCACGCCCAATTTGGCTACCAGGACAATTTTTGCCAAAATGCTTGTGACGACATGTACTATGAACTGTGTAAAAATTTCGAAAAATAAAGTGAGGACCGTATATCGGTCGCCAAATGTCGGTGGTCGCCACTTTAGATGCATATTTGCCCATGCTGGTCGCCAAATAGACGGTGTTATGTATATATATATATATATATATATATATATATGTATGTAAAAGCCTAAATAGGCGTAAATAAATAAATAAATAAATAAATATTTTTACAGTTTGTTGCACACAGAGGAGATTTAAAAAAAATGTGAATTTTGCACAAGAGTCCCAAATGCTTCCAGCTTTCAAAGCCAGTGTGACTATGGCATCCTAGTCGGATGTGATGTGAGATAGAAGAGAGCTGGGATGGGGAAAGACGAAGGTCGTAAAGTACCTGGATATTCGGATATGGTTACCAGACATGATTAAAATGTTTCGGTTGTGATTTGTAGTATTTTACCAGGGCTATACTGAGAGTATTTACCAATTGAAATAATGAAACGGTATTATGCTTTAATCACAAATTATATTATTCTTCAAAAATATGCACATTTTTTTCTAGATACGTTTTTAACAATTTTGAAAATGTTTATGCCAAAAATGCCAATTTTTTTTTTAACTATAATATTTTCCATTGTCCAAAATCCAAGCGTCTTCAAACTGAAACATTAAAAAAAACATTAATACTAGAATACAGTAAAATATTTATTAAAAATTATCATATAAAAAATTTATCATTTTTCCCTTTGAGCGCTTTTATAGTTACCGTGACGATTCACGGTTACGGTACCGTAACGGCAAAAAGGTAAGCGTTCCTTATCGCTATAAAACTGCAGCTCTTTCTTACACATTAAATAATGATTAGACACACAAAATATGTGACCATTTCCTCCAAAACTACTACTTTTTCCTTGCGTTTCATTTTCTTTATACGTGTGATGGAGATGAATGATAATGATTGTCTGTTTCCTTTAGGGGGTGCAGACATACGTTCACGTGACTCCATTTAGAGTGTTGTTATTTAGGGTGTAAAAATTTTGGAGGCAGGTATGGGTACCGCCGCCCCGGGAACCATTTATTTGATAATCAACACCCCTGCCACAGGCCACTCCAGTGGTTTGCTACGTTTGGTGTCTTAGCAGGGATGGCCGGGTTCATGGGGTGAGATTTGTGCGGATCTTTGACTTCTCCGGCCGTACTCTCTCGGAGCAACGCATTGCACCGAAGTGGGAGGGATGGATTCGTCCGTCACTTCTGGACACTTTGCCCCCAGATTCCTACCCACCCCTAATACCTTTTTCTTTCCCAGAACTCATACTCCTTCCCTACCCTAAAAACATTCTCCATACAGCATCCCCTAAGGTGACATCTGAGGGGAATATTTTACTCATGGCCTCCTTTGTGAAGCTAATGTAATAAAAAAGAGCTACAGCATATATGTTTAAGAACAAAAGCAAATCCATCAGCGTATTGACATTTGACGTTTTTGAATTTTTGGAATTCACTCGCACTTCAGTATGATCCCTGTAACTATATGTAAGTAGTACTGTAGGGATCTACGGAGACGTCACGGTGCGGTGTGTGAGAGAAATGCAAGAAAATTATGACTTTTTCATTTGGAGGAAACAGTACTACATACATTCTAGATCAAGAAAACGTGGAGGCGTTTGGAGACCCTCCAGGACCAGAGGCCCGGGGAGGGCCGTCCCTTCCGCCTTCCCCGTTAGTTCACCACTGCCTAATATATCAGTGCCGTCTAGAGTACCGATCTCACCGGGAAAAGAGTTACCCCTGGGCTTAGTGGTACATTCGCATCGTATCGTATCTTTAATATACATGTAGGTATTTACATGCCCAAATAAATAAAAAAAATTCTTCAAACTTCGCAAAATTACTTTGTGGCATCATTAATTGTATAATGAATAACATATCACTTTGTTTAAACCACTATATTATAAACAATATCTACATGTTTCGATAACAATGTTATCTTCATTAGGATGTGTCAATATCCTATAGTATATACATAGTTATAATATAGTGGTTTAAACAAAGTGATATGTTATTCATTATATAAAATAAAAAATCCTTCATTTAGATGTTGAACTAACTTTAAGCGTCGGGTATTGGTGTGGTTTTCGGTTTGGGTGGCGTCGTAGGTGGTGGCGGTGGTGGTGGCGGTGTTGGTGATGGTCCAAGGCCTGTCCAAAAGAATAACATGTTATTTATTACAAGCAATAATTGTCAGCCTGAAACACTCATTTACATTGAAAAATCTTCCGAGAAAAGATACTTGCCGCCAACGGGACTTGAACCCGTGTCCTTCCGATTGCCGGTCGAATGCTCTGACCACTGAGCTATGGGGGCTTATCAAATACCCGCCAAATAATTCAATATATACTAGTGTTTCATTCAACAATTACTGCTTGTTATATTTTTTTCCCACCTGAAAACAACCAACTTTATTTTTGCGAGAAAGACATTGTTAGTGTTAAATCCCTCGCTAGGTGGCGTCGAGACAAATTATGTCTGCATTTATTGGGGAAATACTTAAACTT
This sequence comes from Limnephilus rhombicus, assembly GCA_929108145.2. Taxonomy (NCBI): domain Eukaryota; kingdom Metazoa; phylum Arthropoda; class Insecta; order Trichoptera; family Limnephilidae; genus Limnephilus; species Limnephilus rhombicus. Next base: position 8,278,197 of record OV815289.1, on the reverse strand, counting down.
GTTAAATATTAATTATTATTTTTTAATTTATAAACTAACGTTTAGACAAGATTTTTATGCATAGCACAAAGGGTAACAATTATTACAAGCAATAATTGTCAGCCTGAAACACTCATTTACATTGAAAAATCTTCCGAGAAAAGATACTTGCCGCCAACGGGACTTAGTATATATTGAATTATTTGGCGGGTATTTGATAAGCCCCCATAGCTCAGTGGTCAGAGCATTCGACCGGCAATCGGAAGGACACGGGTTCAAGTCCCGTTGGCGGCAAGTATCTTTTCTCGGAAGATTTTTCAATGTAAATGAGTGTTTCAGGCTGACAATTATTGCTTGTAATAATTGTTACCCTTTGTGCCATGCATAAAAATCTTGTCTAAACGTTAGTTTATAAATTAAAAAATAATAATAAACATGTTATTTATTGAAATATAATATAAAAATCTAAATATGTTTGCATACGGATATACGAGTGAGTATATGAGATGTATATGCGTTGGTAAACCATTCATCCGATTGCGATGAAACTTTGGGGATTTGATGTGTGCATGCCCGCGATGGTTTCTATATATGTATAATAGTGAGATCTCTTATGAAAATGCGTTGCTAAGCCGTTCATATTTGCCGAAACTTTGGTGAGGTGTTGTGAGCACGCCCGAGAGGGTTTTTTATACATTGGTAAGCTCTGGCATTATGAAATTTGTATAAAAATATTGCAATAAGTGGCACTGTTTGAAAACTGAATGTACCAGGACTGAATATATGGAGTGAGAGAGGGGGAAGGAGAACTCAGGAGGATGATTAGCGGGACGGAGAAAGCGAGAGAAGGGAGTGGGGAGGGGGAAGGCGGAGTAGGAACACGTGAGTGGAAAGAGATGCGGTAGAGAAAGGGGAGGCGGAAGTGTAACGGAACGAATTGGTAAGGAGACGCAGGGAGAATCAATTTCTTTATTAAGTGCCATAGCAACGCATGCCGGGAACTCGCTGGTTTTTTTTTTTAAATATGAGATTAAATTACTAGAGTCCAAGCTGCCGAAATGAGGTACTTGAGAGGAGTGGCAGGGGTTACGAAATGGGATCACATAAGAAACTCGACGATCCGAGATGATCTAAAAATTGAACCACTGCTACTCTTCATAGAAAAATCACAACTGAGGTGGCTTGGGCATGTACTAAGAAGGTCTGATGACCGAATTCCGAGGAAGATACTGAGTGCGATTCCAGAGGGTAGACGTTCAGTGGGCCACCCCAGACAAAGTTGGGCGAGGCAACTCCAGAAACTGTGTGAGGAGAGCATGGGTCTAGCCCAGTCAATAAACGCATTGAACTGGAACAAATTAAGGGAAAGCTGAATTTTTGCAGGTGGATAGTACTTCTTACTCCCCACCCCTCCCCCGCTTGCTTTCCCCCCTGCCCCCCTCCAAACTTTGAAATTGTAGAGTTCCACAAAATCCATTATATCTCCTAAACTATTCAATATATCTGAAAAAAATAACACCATTATACTTCTTAAAAAGCTGTCTACAAAAACAATGGAATATATTCTTTTGTTATCTACTACGGTTTGGCAAATAATAATGACATTGTCGCCAAAAAAAAATGTTTTTCCGTAAAATTTTGATTAAAGGGTGAATATTTTTTTTTGTCTGAGGGAACACGCAATTAAAACTATAAAAATCCGAAAACTTCAATATCTTGGACATGTGATGAGACATCCAGAGAAGTATGAGATCCTGCATCTCATAATGCAGGGAAAGATTGCCGGAAGACGGGGCCCTGGAAGAAGGAGAACCTCATGGTTGAAAAACCTGAGACAGTGGTATGGCCATTCTACCGTGGAGCTGTTCCGGGCTGCAGTAAACAAAGTCCGCATAGCCAACATGATAGCCAACGTCCGTTGAACGGACAGGGCACAAGAAGAAGAACACGCAAAAATGTTTCAAACCAACTATTTGCCAAATTTAATAAGATTTAAAGTGATATATAAAATTACTTACTTTTATCCTTAATACTGTTCAAAATCCGACTCAATTGCAGGGCGGCACGGCGCCGCGGCGTGCAGGCAACCTAGTCAGCTGTGATTGCAGGTGACCGATTTGTGCTTAGATAGCACTATTTATAGTTTTACATTTAAAAATCAAGTACTTTTTAATTTATTTACCATATAAAAACACTTGCCGGTCGAATGCTCTGACCACTGAGCTATGGCGGCTTATCAAATACCCGCCAAATAATTCAATATATACTAGTGTTTCATTCAACAATTACTGCTTGTTATATTTTTTCCACCTGAAAACAACCAACTTTATTTTTGCAAGGAAGACATTGTTAGTGTTAAATCCCTCGCTAGGTGGCGTCGAGACAAATTATGTCTGCATTTATTGGGGAAATACTTAAACTTGTTAAATATTAATTATTATTTTTTAATTTATAAACTAACGTTTAGACAAGATTTTTATGCATAGCACAAAGGGTAACAATTATTACAAGCAATAATTGTCAGCCTGAAACACTAATTTACATTGAAAAATCTTCCGAGAAAAGATACTTGCCGCCAACGGGACTTGAATTATTTATTTTAATTATTTTGAATTGTTAATCAATTTATTTGGCGGGTATTTGATAAGCCGCCATAGCTCAGTGGTCAGAGCATTCGACCGGCAATCGGAAGGACACGGGTTCAAGTCCCGTTGACGGCAACTATCTTTTCTCGGAAGATTTTTCAATGTAAATGAGTGTTTCAGGCTGACAATTATTGCTTGTAATAATTGTTACCCTTTGTGCTATGCATAAAAATCTTGTCTAAACGTTAGTTTATAAATTAAAAAATAATAATTAATATTTAACAAGTTTAAGTATTTCCCCAATAAATGCAGACATAATTTGTCTCGACGCCACCTAGCGAGGGATTTAACACTAACAATGTCTTCCTTGCAAAAATAAAGTTGGTTGTTTTCAGGTGGAAAAAATATAACAAGCAGTAATTGTTGAATGAAACACTAGTATATATTGAATATAAAAACACTGTTAACGCTTAATAGTATTTGCAATAAAAGTACGAAAAGAATTCCGATACAAAATTATATAACTTTTCGTAGGTATTAAGGGATTACAGAATATTATTATTAACTGGGTATCACAGTCGTCTTCAAATATTTCATCAGTATTTTCAGATGCGTTACTGAAGGATAGTCCATTGCAGTGGCCAAACATATCAGAACACTCTAGTCCTGCCCTCCGACAGCTGCACGACTTTCCGCACGAGGTTTTACAGTTATAAGAATCAATTAGAAGTTCTTTGAATTCGCGGGACATGTCATTTGTATGTGTTAACTTATATTCTCTTCTTTGCCATCCTCATTCATTACATGGTAGTTCATTTCCTGGCCATGTTTGAACTAGGAGGTATGTCCTCAGGAGATACTGGCGGGCCGCGTTCTTTACAGTTATACCGTTTTCCATATATCTTCTAGCCCACTTCCTTCCATGATTCGGCCAATAAATCCTAAATATTACATTAACAAAAGAAAACCTTCTAATCGTAAAATATTTTTTGAAATTCCGATGATCTGTCAGCCCCCGCTACCATTTCAATAGCTCTGAGAAAAAGCAGGTTGGTCGAAAGTTACAATGCATGTTTGATTGTTCTTTTTACACTGTTCTGTTGGGAGACATAGTGCAGTGTATACTGAGGATGAATTATTGGAATCAATACCAATAAATGGAACAGCAATTACTTAACTGGTTTCATAATCCACACAATCGTTCATAGCGACATTTATAAACCCGTTCCAGTCAACTTTTGAATGCGTGCCACTTAACCACCCTTGCGCGCCCTTCAGCGCCCTTGAGGTGATTTTTCACAAAAATGGTGCTTTATAAATCAGCCAAATATTATTAATTGGTTAGAGATACAAAATATAATCAATCGGCATGCTCTTTTATAGAAGATGTACATTCACTGATATTTTTTATGGTTTCATATTTCATGCTGCTCTTTTTTCTCTTCGCGTAGCAACGTTGAGGGATGTTTTCTTTTTTCCCAAAATTTCCACGAGGTACATCTAGAGTTGTTGTCATATTAGAAGCCAGAGTGATACACTTGATTCCTCCCATGGCATGAAAAGTATTTAGGCAATCTAATGTTTTTATATTAACGTCGGAATTGTCGAACGATGTGTCATCTTCGATTATAGGAGGCCCAGCTTATTAGAGATCTCTGGTATGTCACCTTCATGATAAGACGAACAACGACGACAACACTTCTATTAAATGTTTAGATCCGTCCATTCATTGTATATACACAAACTTGTCTGTATTGATGACAAAAAAGACACAGGCCTTGCAGATGCTATTATGGCTTGGTTAGTTACTAAACGTCTTCTCGTAATATCAGGTCCATTATCATACTACCTCTTCTTTGTTACAGTTGACGTGAACAAATTCAGAGTTTCAGGAACTAAATCATAACCCCTACCAGTGATTTCCGGAATATCAGGATAGCTTTCACAATCATATGGCATTTTTTGAATATCTTTTCTGATTATTTCTGCGGCAGCACGTAAAATTATTAAACGTTCCAGATTTGCTTTCATTTCTTTGTTTCTGCACCAGTCATCTAGTATCTTAAAACTAGTATTTTGAGTGAGACATTCATATGGCAGTTTTTCTGCCAAAAATATATGTATACATCCGATCTTGAAAACAGTCGATTATTGGTTTTTTTCAGAAATGTATCTGAGCACGGAACATCAGTGCCACAAATATCTATTACAATTTCCCTTAATTTCTCTAAAGTTAACTGAAAATCAACAGTATTTTCTAGGAAATTACAGAGATTAACATTTTTTTGGCTGAATTATTGCCTTTAGATCTTCATACAAAATTACTTTTTGAGTTAGTTTACTTTTACAGAACTTTTTGAAACAACTTTTATGATAGCGAGCTTCTGCGGCGACCAAATTAAACACACTTAACAGTTTAGATTTTACTTTTGCACCCCATTTATCATCTTTTGTATTGCAAGCATTCATCAATGTTTCTCTTATTTCCATTGTTAAAACCATAGACATCCAAATGACTAGACAAGCAGTTACTGGTGAGGGGTCAAACCAAACCATGGAGGGCGAAGAGGGGAAAGATGACTGTGATTCGTTATACAATCAATCTGACAGTAAATAGGCATCTCGCATTACAATATCACCATTTAGTTCTTAAAAGCAAAATCTGCTTTGAATGAATAGACCTTTTTACATGGGAGCGCGAATTGCTTGCCACGATAATAACATATTTGCTAAGGTCAAATGCTCGCCTCAAAAAGACTCGCCCCAATACACATAGCAATATTTTGTTGCCGTGTTTAGTTAAAACACTATTACAAATGTTTCATAATTTACTTACCCCTGTAACCACCGATGAGCACACTGGAGAACCGTCCACATTCGCTATGTGCACATTGATATGTAGATATATTGTATAGAATACGCTACTGTTTTGGCGTTGTATTTCGTTAAATGTATGGATGTTACCTTCTAGCTGTTCACGGCAAGAATGATGACGTCACACATTTTAGATTCAAGCGAGGCTCTATCCCCTCCCCATGGAGCGAGCCGGTTCCAAGGAGGTGCTTCAGCCGGCGCCATGTGGAGGGGGAAATAATACGTTTTTATCACTTAGGGCAGGTCCATGTATATTCATATGTCCGTGGTTAAAACCAATCGCATTTGCTTACGATATTTATGAGGTAGTGTATGAATAAAAACTTTTTTTTTTCACAAAGAATACAGTTCTCCATAAAAATAAATATATTTTCTAAATGCCTTAGGAATCGCTGAGGTGTACTGGTCGATGAGCTACAATTAATATTTGTAAAAGCCTTAATACTGCTAGCCCTAGAATACTTTTTGTGCAGGGTTACGCTATCCAAACTAGTTAATTTAACATGATTATTGTCATCGTTTTCAATACTAGCGTTAATTTGCATTTGTAACCACTTCGTTACTATTGTTATATTGTGTTGAATATAATAACACGATTGTAATTGGAATATCATTTATTAAACCAGCCGTGCTGACTGACAGTTGACAAGTGAAAGACAACCTATGAAAGTAGTCATAGACAATAATATAAGATCATAGATACTAATACCAACAACTATAACATTCCCTGTAAGGTCAGTTTACATAAAATACACAATAGGTTCTCTGCAGTTTGTTAATTTCTTGTTAATTAATTGTTTCCCAATATTTTTATCCGATGAAGGTGGTAAAACGCACAAAAAACTTTAAAGCTTGGCACAACAACATCAAAATATAACGCACAAAACCCACCTTAATCTCAAGACAAAGGAGATGAACCTGATTAATTTTTTCATTTGTTTCAACTTAATAAAATAAAAAGTAGCGACGCGACAAGATCGTCAAACATAACACGCCGCTCCGTGTTACGACCAGCGCGCGTACTAAATTAAGCGCTTATCCACATATTTTCGATAGAAATTAAGTATGTAAGTAAACACTGTTATACACGCTTTTAAAGCTTATTAAATTTGGCAAATGATTTGTTTGAAATATTTTTTCATATTCTCTCGGACAAAAAAAAATATTCAACTTCAAAAAAATATTTTGCAAAATATATATTTTTTTAACAACAATATCACTATTATTGGCCAAACTAACACAGATAATAAAAAAAAATACAATATATAATTTTTAGGCAATTTTATAAGAACTTAGGTAATGAAATTTTTTTTATGATATATGTTTTGGTTTATTATTTATTTATTTATTTATTTTATTTTAAATGCACATTTACAGTTATACATAACCAATAATAAACATACATTTTATTTTATTAAGTAATTATAGCGTTTTTGAATTGATGAATATTTAGTTTAAAAATATCTATGTCAGGGGGCAGGAAATTTAGTAAAATAATCATTTTTCCGAGCGGCATTACTAATGGTAAGTTAGTTCTGCATCTCGGAACAACAAAATTTCTGTGTCTGCGCGCTCTTGTGAAGTTGTCGGGGACATAAAATTCAAATTTTTGTAATATATCGGGAACACAGATGTTACCGTTTAAAAGTTTATATGCTGTTGTCAGCAAAGCAGTTTTCCTTCTTTCGGCGAGGCTATTAATACCCAGCATGCCGGACAAAAAGGCTGATGGATATAACCAGGGATAATATCCGAAGTCTCTAAGATATAAATATCTCAGAAACTTCTTTTGCACTTTCTCAATCATTTGAGAGTATGTTAAATCCACTGGTCCCCATATTACTGAACCACTTTCCAAAATGCTACGTACTAAACTATAGTATAGCAAACGAATCGCGGCTGAGCTGCAAAAGTGTCTGGAGTTGCTTAGCACAAATCCTAGCATTCTTAGAGCTTTGCTGCATATCGTTTCTATGTGGACGTGAAATGTTAGGTGCGCATCAAATGTGATTCCCAAATCTCTCAAAATAACAATGTGCTGAAGAGACGAATAAGACATTTTGTAGTTATAGTAAATCGTTTTGTTCGCCTTGGTGTAGCACATGATAGAGCATTTCTTAATATTAAATCCTAATTTATTGGTGTGACTCCATTCGACGATAGAATTTATATCACTTTGTAGCTGCAAGCAATTTTCCAAAGATTTTATTAAAAGGAATAATTTAAGGTCATCCGCGAATAAGAGAAACTTAGAAAATTTTATGCAATGATAAATGTCGTTGATAAATAGAGAGAAAAGTAAGGGTCCAAGATTTGACCCCTGCGGAACTCCAGAGTTTGTGATGAAGTTGGAAGAGTTAAATATACCATAAGTTACGTATTGCTGTCTGTTTGAGAAATAACTTAGAAATAGACGTAGAAGTTTCGCTGAAAATCCAAATTGGTCGAGTTTATTTAGGAGAATAAGCGGATCTACCGAGTCAAAGGCTTTTGCGAAGTCGTTATATGATACATCTACTTGATTGTTGCTATCAAGAGCTTGAGATATGTACTCCGTAAAAACCATTAGATTAGACACAGTAGATCTGCGTAGTAGCGATCAGTAGATCAGTAGATATGAGATATAATCGCTTTAGTAGAAGCCCACATTTTAATGTTTGGGAGGGCACAGGGGGGAAGCAAGCGGGGGAGGAGTGGGGACTTTTGTGAAAATACTCCCTGGGGTAGGTACTACTTACTTGCAAAAATTCAGCTTTCCCCTAATTTGTTCCAGTTAAGGCTTGTTTTTTGTCTAGATTGACTGGGCTACATGGACAGAGGCCGAACAATCAGCACAAGTCAGGGACGTATGGAGGAGCTTTGTCGATGCAATTGGTCCCCGACCCGAATAGGATAAGGGGAAGAAGATGATAATGATGATGATGAGATTAAATTGACTTCTACTTACAGATGCAGGTGACATCATCAAACACCAAAATGCAGGTATTTGCCTGACAGCCAATGCATGCCTCGAAACAGTTTGTTTGCAGTGCTGCACGTCCTGCAACTAAAACAAATCGAATACTCACTTACTTTAACCATCGACTTCTGAGTTTACTTTTATCAAAAATCTAGAAGTTAAAAGCATTTTAGTGACCGACCGAAACTAGCTTTCAGCCGAAACCCGTAACCAAAACCTAATTTCGGCTTCGAAACCAAAATTTAATTAAGTCTGCCAAAACACACACCACACCCAGAAAATATAAATATTTTTTAAAAATAATTATATGTTTTGCGGTGTTATGCCGTGTTTAGCCAAAGTTTCGGATAGCGTTGCAGTGTCCATCATCAGGGTAGATCCTGCAGATGTTTAATTGTTAGTGGTGAAATATGTGCTTATGTACTTGGAAGGGAAACCGTGTTGCCAGCTCCACTCCATTACGAGCTGGTATTACAGTATACTTCAAAATGGTTGTAGATTTCAATTGCCTCCGTAATCAGGCGTGTTACAATAGGAACCGGTTCCAAAAAACTGTTCCTCGAATCCACTGTCATCCAGTGATCGCTAGTCATAGGTACAAAGTAACAGAGACAGGCAATGGCGTAGGAACTGGTTCCAAAATAACCTGTTCCTCGAATCCACTGTCAATTTGTTTTTAGTTTTTTATAGATAGTTTTGAATAAAATGCGCAATGACGTAAAAGACACCAATATTTTGTGTAAATGTGTTTGCTGTGAATTTTATTCGCGCATTTAATATTTAGATTGGTTAGATATGCATTCGCAGACTTGGTGGATAGCAAATGTCAAAATCCTGAAATTATCCCATCTACCTAATATTCTCATCCTAAATGTCACCATGAAAAAGGCAATTGTTGCAAGAAAAAATAACCAACTTTGAAGAGATCATAAGATGTGTACTTTGAAGTGGGTGGTTTGGTATATTTACGGCTTTGAAGCTCATGTAAATTAACATCTCAGGCAGGGCGCGTATATCAAAACATCTTTTTATAAGAATATTACGATTTCGAAATTTAAATATAACATTGTGAAGTGTACACCACAACCTGAAGACCAGTGAGGCACCATACATAACGGTGAGTCCTATTTTCCCTTTTCCAATCTGGGCTAATCTTATTTTCCAAAAGCCCAGATCTGCACCATCGACTAGCGATCAAGTAGTTTCGGGACTGGTCCTTCGGGGGTTGCATAGGGCTTTGCTCTGCAGCACTTAACCGCCAGACACAGTGGAGTCGTAGTTTATTAACACCAATTTTTTTGTTTCGATGTTATGACAGTTTTTCATCAATGTACGCTATTAACCCTTTCACCATTGGACTTTTATTTCCACATATAGGTTATTTTTTATGACAACACCTTAAATAATTATTTGAAACTTTTCGGTATAAATTTTTGTTTGCTGGCTAATTTGGTTGTTTTTCTAATTTGAATTTTATTATTTTTACGCCTCAAAGAGTTGTTTTATTAATAAGGAAAATATTTAATACACAAATAATTGTTAATTTGGACAAATATTATTTTTCAGTGTAGCATGCTTAAATATAATAATATCATAGAAACGCTTAAAAATAATAGTGAATCCTCAGTCCAAGCAAAACAGCCAAAACGGGATCTGTAATTATATTTACGGTATTTATGTCTGGAAAGATATAATTTAAAAAAAAAAGAAGGTCAAACTGTATTATAACATGCGGGCATGGGGCGTGTAAATGACCCCAGAACTCTCTGTGCGTACAACTAAAAAATGTGATTGTGAATTTACCTTGCTCGGATAAAATATATCTATCACAAAAAATTGCAAACTGAAGGGAAAACACAGATTCACTAACCTTGTATGACGATCTCGGCAACGGGGGTCACCTCCCAATAATTTCAATCCACTTAAAATTAAAATCAGTCCAATTTTTGTAATTTTGAAAATATGCACAAATAAATTCTCAACTTTACATGACTAGAGTAGGATTCACAATGAATTGCAAAATATTCAAACCACAAGATGATGTGGTAGTTATATGCGGTACAATAATATTTTTAAATAAATATATATTTTAACTGCAGTATTCCTCCAAATAGACAAGCGATTTATCTATGATTAATTGTGGCCGGTCATAAAAATTGAGCAGTTTTTCGAACAATACATTTCAGGGTCTCTGTTAATCCAAGGAGAGCGCCGAATCACCATTCTTGCATTATAAATATTAATTATTTTTTCGAACAAACAAAACAAAAAACATATTATAATGCCTAACCACAAACATTCCCGGGTTACGAATAACCTGGCAATGTTTGAAAAGCTTCTACCACCAGCGCAGTAAGCGCAAAATGTTGATTGGCTCGTGATGAAGAACTGAGCTACAAGCGATACGAAAAATATGAAACATTAGAGGAAAGAAGCGAAGCTAGCAGTCCACAATGGAATGCTGGTACCTACCCTGATGTTTGGCAGTGAGGCATGAAACTGGCGGAGAAAGGATGAAAGCAGACGGAATGCTGTTGAAATGAGACCCCTGAGGCGTATGTGTAGTAAAACCATGTATGATCGTGTGAGAAATGTGGAGATCCGCAAAGAATGCAAGGGTGATGTAAGCGTAATGAGTAAGATAAAGAAAGGGACTCTCAGATGGTTTGGGTATACAGAGCGAATGAATGATGAAAATAGGGAAACAAGAATATATTATGACGCAAATGTGAATAGCAAAATGGGGACGCCCAAGGAAGACATGGCACGATCAAATGAATCAGATACTTGAGACGGGCCATGTCAAGAGTCAGAATAATAGAAGAGTATGTATGAGACGATGTATGAATGTGAATGAGGCAAAGAGTGTGTGCCAAGAACAAATTATTTGGCAGTCCGTCCTGCGTAGAAACGGCGTGATGGTTAGATAGTTAATTTAAAGGTAATTACAAAAACACAGAACTTCGAACAATAATAGTAAACAAATCGGTCTTGTTTTTAGGTTATAGTAACTAATAATATATTCTTCTTCTTCTTGTGCCCTGTCCGTTCAACGGACATTGGCTACATTCATTGACTTTGTTTACTGCGGCCCGGAAAAGAACTAAAAGTCTCTCAGTATACTGGCCAAAACACTGTCTCTGGTTTTTTAGCCATGAGGTTCTCCTTCTTCCAAGGCCCCGTGTTCCGTCAATCTTTCCTTGCATTATGAGATGCAAGATCTCGATCGACACTAGTAGATTCAGAATCATAGAATAGTGAAATGTGGATAAGGATGAGCATGTGCCAAGACAGAGTCGTGTGATGGTTCACCCTCTCTGCCATCCTCTCCGGGAAAGGGTTGGTTAGTTAGTTTTCACGTAATCTTACGATTATTTGATTTTTATTTGGTTTATCAGGAGTGCCTCAGGGAACACTCTTGGTACCACTAGTATTAATTTAGGTTAAACCTTTTTAAAATCTTATATTATATGTATATAAAACTCAAAATATGCATGCTTGGGGGTATACGAATAAATGAGATGTCTATGCGTTGCTAACCATTCATCCGATTGCGATGAAACTTTGGGGATTTGATGTGCGCATGCCCGCGAAGGTTTCTGTATATAATAGTGAGTTCTGGCATCATAAAATTATGCGGTGCTAAGCATTCATCCGATTGCAATGAACATTTGGGGATTTGATGTGCGCATGCCCGCGTGGGTTTCTATATACACTGGTGAGATCTGGTATTATCAAATTTGTATTAAAAAATTGCAATTGTTAGCTCGCGAGCTGTTTGAAAGCTGAGTGTACCCGGACTGAATGTATGGAATGCGGGAGGGGGGAGGGGTACTCGGGAGGAGGGTTCGCTGGACGTGAGAAGCGTGAGAGGGGCGTGGGGAGTAAGAAGGATGAGAAGGCGTGTGGGAAGGCGAGAGGGGAAAAAGACGCGGGAGAGGAAGTGGAGGCGGTAAGGAAAACGAGAAGAATGGGAAAGGACACGCAGGGAGGAACAATTTCTTTATTAAGCGGCATAGCGACGCATGCAGGGTTAGTGATATAATAAATGCATTTATATGCCCAAATAAATATAAAAAACCTTGAAATGGGTGTTGTATTGCCATTGGTGTTATAGGCCAATTAGTCGTTGTTGGTGGTGTAGTCGTCGTAGTCTTCGTGGTCGATGTTGGTCGTGTTACACGTTTATGAGCAGTTCCTGGAACAATGTTTTAGCCAACATGACTCACTAGTTACATTATTAAATACATGCACATTTTGTATAGGTATATTCATTCGTTCTTTAAATAAGTTAACCTTCCTTTTCTCGCGCGTTGGTCTTTCAGACCGAAAAATCAATAATTCGTTATTTTATTAAAAATTAACAATAATGGGACTTTGCGGTTTTTAGCAGTTTCTTAATTTTTTGTTAGGAATTGTTTAGTGCGGCGCGCCAATTGTGGTGTTGAGTGGACGTGTGACACTTATTTACTGTTGTTGGTCTTTTAGGAAAGTTACAATTACTACCGAAAAATCCTAATAATAATTAAAAAAAAAATTGTAATATTTTATTATTTGTGATACTTTCAATTATTAAATTTCAGGTTTTTTAAAAATTAACACGTGAAGAAGTTTACTTTTGTCATTAAAGTCAAAGTACAAATAAAAACGAGTGTGCTTTAGACCACACAACTGAAGTAAAACTTCTGCTCCATCTATATGATAGGAAGAGAGAAAGAAACTGTGCGCGCGCCCTGTCTTTCTTGCTCATACAGTGTGATACAGACAATAGGCCTGCTCTGCGTAACGTAACTGGCTATGAGAGAAAGAAAGAAAGAAAATGTTTCCGCGCACCTCTCTCTCTTGCCCCCACAGTAATATACGAAAAGTTCGTCTCGCTTTTTGAAACGCTCTCGTCACGCATTCTCCAGCTTACTCCCCAGGTCAAGCGTGCGTAAAGAAGTTTTACTTAAAAAATGATGATCTTTTTAAGAGGCTGTGTTAAAAGGCTGTTTCTACCAAGTTTTTATATTTTTCTTTTTTAATTCAATTACACTCCCTTCTATGTAATAAATACCAAGAGTGCTTAAGGCACCGCAACCGAGCTCAAAAAGAAGAAGATGGAGAGATATGAAATTACGAATGTTAGAGGAACGCGCTAGTATTAAAAACGACAAAATCAATGCGAAAATTGTGAAAATGTTTATTTTATTTTTTATTTTTTATTTATTTTTATTTTTTATTTATTTAATTACAGAATACATTTTGTACAAAAAAATTTGAGTAGACCCACAAAGCTGTCATATGACAGCTTGTCTGCAGGTTCTAACAATTTAAACATTCTTAATATAATATCTAAGAAAATATTTGTAAATACATTTATAGTTTTAAGGAAACATTAGAATAGATCACATAGTAATATTAGATAATTTAACTTACAATCATAAATATATAAGATATTTCAATATACCTGCCTAATAACAAGATATGTAGGCAGCTATATTAAGATATTCAAAGATATATGGAGTTTTCGCTCATTAACCATAGTTTTATCATTTTAGGACATAGTCTCTCATTTTTTTAAAATTTTATGTTTTTATTGATTTTATTGAAAATCACTGGTATTAGATATTTAAGAGTACGGCTTCCATATTTATTTAATATTCGAGGAGTTTTTAGGCCCAAACACGACTCGTTTAACATAGAGCAAAAATCTTGCAGGGATTGTCTTAAACAGCATTTAAAGAAACACTGTGAATTTTTTCATATACACAACTTGTAAAATAACTGAAACAAACATGTTTATAATAATTTTTGGAACATGCTTTGCGATTTTTTTCAATCGAGAAAATTTTATATAATTTCCGTTTCGGCGCGGGGAATGTCCAGATATTATCTTCAAGAATAACATATATTTTTTTAAGAGCTTTAAAACTTAATATGTAAGGAATCGGTAGAAATTCGGGTAGCGGAGTCTTAAGAAGTACACAATTATAATGCAATGCAAACAACGCAAACAATTAACTGACTTAAGAGATGAATTAGAAAAAAGTCTTCTGGTGAAGCGGACATCACAATTAAATACCTAAAGAACAATCCTACAATTGTTAAAACACACTCAAAAAACTAAACACTAAAATTTTTATATATTATCAAAATGTACGAGGACTACAAACACAATTCCAGGACCTGATTGACACAGAAGTGGGAATCTTTAATCATACCCAGAATCTTTCTGATCATAAAAATATTGCAGAAAAACTACAAAAACACATTAGAATAAAAAATATATCACGTCACAAACATCCGAGCACGTCAAAAGGAAAAACCTCAATGTCCGTTATGTACCTAAATGTGAGAAGCTTGAAAGGTAAACTAGATGACATCAAATGCCTACTAAAATCCACGATATCGAACTTCAACATTATCCTCCTGTCTGAGACCTGGCTCAAAGAAGCGGACCTAAAGTACGTCAACCTAGAAGGATACAAACACGAAGCATCTTGCCGGCCGCAGGGAGCTGGTGGCTGAGTCTCTATATTTATAAAAGATTCTCTGGAATACAATGTGATTAATAACACTAGTGACCCCGACAACAACTTTCTATGGCTTCATGTAAACAAACTCAATTTAAAAATAGGTTTAATGTATAAAAAACCAAATACTGTTTTCAAAGACTTCCTGGAAACACTGTCCTCTCATCTCGAATCGTATAAAAGAGGTATTGTATTTGGAGACTTCAACATAAATCTGCTTGACTCAACAAACGCACATACTTGTAAATATACGAATACAATTAGATTTAATAATTGCACTATTTTGAACAAAATAAACAAAAAACATGCCACACGCATCACAGAAAATACAAACACAATCATAGATCATATACTTACAGATACAAAACTATCATATTCACTTACGAATTGTGATAGTTCCATATCTGATCACAATATACTACTCCTTGATGTAATTCACACATATGTTAAAAACACATCTTTAAAATCGTCCCAAAAATACACACATATTAATCTTGATAATCTAAAGAATGATGTCTTGCAAAATCCCTTTCATTTAAATTTGAATGACAACTCGATATTAAATTATGATAATCTTGTAAACTACCTGACAAAAAAAATAATTCTAATAGTACCACAAAAATTAAAACCAAAAACATAAATAACCCAGACTGGATAACCAAAGACCTTATAAAATTAATCGATAAAAGAAATAAATTACATCTGAAACTAAAAAAACAACCAAATAACACATTAATTAAAGCAGAATTTTTAAAAATAAGAAATAATATCACTTCAAAAAAACGAAACTTAAAACAAACACACTACAGTAATCTCTTTAAAAAATGCGAAAATAACAGTAAAAAATCTTGGAACTTAATTAATAATATTCTTAAGAACCAATCTTACACCTCAAGAAATTTTTGTAATAAATTAATCATTAATGATGAAATAATCACTAACAATGTAGAGATATGCGACCAATTTAATAATTTCTTTTGCAACATTGGCTCCTCCCTAGCCGATAATATACGTGGTAAAGTCAAACACAATCCAGCCAATGAAATAACGTTAGTGCATGACAGCATTGAATCTTTATATCTTCAGCCCACTACGGAGTTAGAAATAAGTCAAATATTAAAATCTCTAAAACCAAATGCAAGTGCAGGTTACGATTCACTCAAATATAAAACAGTGCTAAGTATCTCCACAGAATTGATTCCTACTCTAACAAAATTAATCAATCAATGTTTCAAAGAAGGAACTTTTCCCGACAGCTGTAAAATTGCTAAGGTGATACCAATTCACAAAGGTGGGTCCAAAACAAATACCTCAAACTACAGACCCATCTCAATCTTACCAATTTTATCAAAAAATTTTGAACGTGTAATTTACGAAAGATTAAACAATTTTCTGCTAAAAAAATCATTCTTATATAAAAAAACAATACGGCTTTAGGAAAAAATCGAACACACTAGGAGCAATAAATGACTTAATCAGTAAACTTAGAAGCGGCATTGATGGTGGAAATTATATTTTATCTATCAAAAAGCCTTTGATACAGTTAGTCACGACATACTTCTCAAGAAACTCAAGAAAATTGGTGTAGTTGGTCCTGCTCTTAATCTACTCAAATCATATCTTAGCAATAGAAAGCAATTTGTTAGCATTAACAATCAAAATAGCAAATACGTTCCAATAAACTATGGAGTTCCGCAGGGGTCCATACTAGGTCCACTACTGTTCCAAAATTACATAAATGATATTTCGCAATTAATTTTAAATGGTGAAATCTTTTTATATGCAGATGATACAGCAATTTTTTACTTGGGTAAAGATTTAGATATTTTACTAGAAAATGCACAAACAGATCTAGAAAAAATCAACAGTTGGCTCCAATCAAATATGTTAACAATGAATGTTAAAAAAACAGGATACATGATCTTAAACTCACCCCGTAAAATGGTTCTTCCTCATGTACCCTTAAAAATTGAAAAAAACGAACTTCAAATCCTGATCCAGGAAAAATATCTTGGGCTGTGCATTGATCAGCATTTGACATTTAAACAACATATACAAGGTAATAAATCACCCCTTTAATTAGCGTATTTAGCCGGATATCATATCTGTTGCCAAATAAATTTAAAAAAGGTTTATATTATAGTCTC
Source organism: Limnephilus rhombicus (assembly GCA_929108145.2). Taxonomy (NCBI): domain Eukaryota; kingdom Metazoa; phylum Arthropoda; class Insecta; order Trichoptera; family Limnephilidae; genus Limnephilus; species Limnephilus rhombicus. The sequence continues at coordinate 8,261,138 of OV815289.1, read as the reverse complement.
GTACACTCACATTTAAATTACTTGATTGAAATCTGGGGAAACGCATGTGAAACATACATAAATGAATTACAGGTAATACAAAACAAGGTAATCAAAAAACTATTTAACTACAAGCCCAGAACACCCACAAAAAATATATATGGAAACAAAACTACTAACATTAAGAAAACTATATGAATACAATACATGTCTCCTTATATACAAAATAAACAATAAACTCGTACACACAAACACAGAATTCATTAAAACGTCCCAAGTACACAAACACTTTACGAGACAACACGATAACATACATTTAAACACCATCCACACTAACTATGGTAAACAATCCATTGGTTACGAGGGAGGCAACTTATATAATTGCCTCCCAAACGACATTAAAAACGAAAAGAAGCTGGGTAAATTTAAAAAAAAATTATTAATATTTATTGTTGATAAACAAAATAATGATGTTGAATAGCGCTGAATTGAAATATTTACTTTATTTTAATTTGTATAATTATTTCTAGTTAAATGAGTGAAAATGTAATTTTCTTTTAACTGGAATAAAAAAATAAAAAAAATAATAATGCAGACGAGATAAAATCTCGGCCTGAGAGACCGTTCGCGAATATAGGTGTTAAGACGTTGGGCGTGAGTATACGAAGGTTAAATAATTTAATAATTATAGATGTAGTAGATGCCCGAAGATTGTAATCCGTTAATTTAGGAGAATCTATCAAATAGATCGCCCATTTCTGCACAGAGTCGAAGGTTTTTTTTTTCAAATTTCAAGCAACGTTTCAATACTGAATGGTGGTCTTCCACCAGGGCGTTACGGAGAGTATTTTCCACTGTGGAATGAGTCTTAAGTCTCGACAATCTGGTACTTGCACTCTAGCGAGAAAATCCAAAGAATACAAGAGAGGGTTAGAAGAATACAAAAGGAGAAGAACGCAAACTCTTGTTTGTAAAGGTATCACGCAAACTTTGTAGCACTTTTACCAAAAAAGTATAAGAGAGTTGTTTAGCATTTAAATACATACCCCTGGAAACTGCTACCGTCAGGAATACCAATAGTAAAACACCTTGAAGTTTCCCCATTTTGGCAGATAACTATTTTATGTTGACACTAACAAACTAGCAGAAATATATAGTGAAACCAACGGCGTTTTCGTTGAATGTTAAGAGAGACTACTTCAATAAAAATATGAATATTTTGCGCCGTTTCGAAGTGGAATCCCGCGATCGACGTCCCATTTTTGGATTTATTTTTTAAAGCTTTTACCCGCGGCTTCGTTCGCATGGTTTTAGGGTTAAATCTATATATATATATATATATATATATAAATCAAAATATGCTAGCTTCTGGGTTTGTAGTTCCTAGCATGTGTTTCTATGTCACTTAATAAAGACATTGTTTGTCCTTGCGTGTCCTTTCCCTTCTTCCCATTCTTCTTCCGCCTCCTATTCCTCTACCGCATCCCCTTCCCCTCACGTGTTCCCACTCTGCCTTCTCCACTTTCCCTCTCCCCACTCCCCTCTCCCATTACTCCCGTCCCACGAACCCCCCTCCCGATTTTCCCTCCTCCCTCCCGCATTCCAAACATTCAGTCCATGTACATTCAGTTTTCAAACAGCTCGCGTGCCACCTATAGCAATTTTTCATACACATTTCATAATTCCAGAGCTCACCAATATATATATATATATATATATATATATATATATATATATATATATATATATACATCCCGCTATCATTGCTGCGTCTTCTAATGGTCCACTTTCATTCAATCCTGCGTCCGACCGTCATTCTGCGTCCGGTATACGGACGCAGGATTGAACACATGTAATTTCAAGTTTTCCCCACTCCTGTACCCTCATACAGTCCAAAAACGAAAATAAGCCAGACGCGGTATTGGTACCTAAATCAACTGAAATATGCTATTTTAGTTCAGTGTTTTGTCACCGAGGTGGCGAGCCGCGGCGCTGCGGAGACGAGCGTATATTTTTAGCAAAATATACATTTGATTGACTCGCGTATCGCAACTCCTACATTTGGCAACATCGCTTTTTAATAGCGTTTCTTCTGATACAGATCAATCATAATAAAAACATCGCACATTGCAATTAAGATAAGAAAAAACAAGATTTAATTCAAATTCAGCCTGTCATTATGTTATTATTGTACAGCAAATATTTCAGCAACTTTATTCTTTTATATGACTATTTTTAAACAAATATAAGTTATTTTCTTATCCACGATTATAAATTCCTACAATGCGGAATCGTGTGCCATACCACTCTTTTACTATTAAAGAAGATAAAATAAATCTGCTTAATATAATAGTAATTTGACAGTAAAAAAATATACGAGTATGTGAGATATTTGGAGATTCGTAAAGAAGGCTGATGTAATTATAATGAAGAAGATACGAATAAGAGGCTGTAGAAAAAGCCGGGGACGTCCGAGGAAGGCATGGTATTATTAAAAAAACTAAATTCTCGTGTCATACCTAAGGACAGAATAAGTGTGATGATAAGTGATTGTTAATTAACGTATATTTATTATTAAAAGCAGGTTATTTTATTTGTTTACACATTTTTGTGCTTTCGCTTTACGTTTTTCCCCCTTTTCGTTTTAATAAGTCAGGAACGCTTCATACGTCATACATATGTCTGGTAATTGGTAATGTTATAATATCGTGAAAACAAGCTTTTGGGTCCGTGCGGCTACGAGGATTTAGCATATAATTTTATTATAAGGTTCGCAAAAGACCCTTAAAAATTGTTTCTCCCGTAAACGAAAATGCATTAGTTAATTCGAAAAGTTATCTAGCTTCCATCATGACATACTTGATGAGCATTTATGTTATTCTTATTTAATTTTTATATCTTAAAAAAAAATACAATATAGCGGACTAAAAATATTTTTTTACTAAATGCATATTAAAACATCTTTGTATGCAGTAGAAGTGAAACCTTCAGAAAACGAAACTTCGAGAGAATGAGACGAATGCGGAGTATCTGGAGTAGGATAATTTTAGGGTTTAATTATAACAATATTGTTACCAATTATGAAAAATATTTTACATTTTATTCTACGAAGCACCGCACAAAGAAGACACCGATTAGTCAATCTCATTCTCTCGCAGGCTAAATCCTATGGATATAGGTATGCGTTCGTCTCTTTTTAGTGTCGCTCACAGAGTTTCGTTTTATAGAGTTTCAAATCACAATGGTGCTAAATAGCGATGGAGAAGTACATGACAATTCTATTTTCTTTTGCCTTTTTTTTAAAGAAAGGCTACGAATAACCAATTAATGTTTGAAAACAACCTACTACCACCACACTCAGCATAAATTGTTGCTTGTGTCGTGATGGAGGACTTAGCCAGCCGAGGAATCGAACATGCGTCGCCCGGGTGGGAACGCGACGCCCACTCAGCCACTGAGCGATTAATTCTGAATGGTGATCTTACGTCAGGGCGATACTGAGAGCATCGTACACACTAAAATGTGCGGCCCTTATTTTATTTTAAGTGATTAAATTGTGAAATAATGCAGATTAATCAAATAAAATAAACTGCGTGGAGCTAATGTAAAAAAAAATATTAGCTCATATGGCGATATGAACCCATGACTTCCTGATTGCAATTTGAGAGCCTTACACCTCGACCACGGATACCACGAGGTAGAACCCGATGATTTTCACAGCAGGTGTGGTTGATGTCCTCGATATGTAGGTATCCGCTGTCGTTGAGAGATACTGTACTGTTGTCAAAAATTACAATTAAAATTGTTATCTTTTTAACGGCATCAACCGATCATTAAAGTAATGCAATATTCCAGAAGAAAAAATTAATGAATGAATCTCTTGTTACGTAACGGGTCACCTAATCCATTATCGAAGTCTATGAACCACATTTCAAGTGTTTTCATGTGATGTGTTTGTTTATAATACTAATAATACAAACAAATTTTTCGTTTAGTGGGTCAAGTTCGTGAACCAGTACACTTAGTCTTGATGGTACATTCGATACAATGTTTAATTAACCCTTTAAATCTTTAAATTATCATCTGATATCAATGGACTAAATTTTTTGCAATCCTCTCGTGTTTAGAGTTCATTCTTCAAAACTGGCATAAATAGACTAAACTTTTTTCAAAAATTTAAGTACCTGGCTATAATCAGACTCTCAAAAGTTAGTACGTACTTTAGTGAAAACTACGTAAAAAGATGGACGCAGTAAAATCGATATGATGAAAGACGCAGATATGATAGTGGGATCGTTTACGTGCTATAATCTTTTTTTTTCTGCAAAGCGTAATAAACATGAAATGAGTTCAATGTTTGTTTAGTTTATACGATAATTATTCATTCATTTTGTTTATTCGTTAATTGGTTAACAATTAACAGGTATAGGAGCTCCATCGAAGCCAGAGTAAAGTTAGCCTCCCAAAAACTGGGCGTACTGTACAGAGCCCGCAGATACTTTAATAGTACACAACTGCTAACCCTCTACAAATCGCAAGTGCGCCCCACGGTTGATTTTGGCAGCCACCTCTGGTCTGGAGCTCCAAAATACCTGAAAAATACCCTCGACTCTGTGCAGAAACGGGCGGTCCGTTTGATAGATTCTCCCATCTTAACAGACGGATTGCAATCGTTAGAGCACAGGCGTCGGGTGGGAATGCTATCCTTGTTCTACCGGTATTACAATGGAAGATGCTCCGAGGAACTAGCATCATTGATCCCTTCGGCACCGGTGCATAGTCGGGAAACACGCCAAACGCGTGCCCAACATTTGTACACAGTTGACATTTGTCACATGAGAACGGGTCGTTTCTTCGACTCGTTCTTGTGTTCAACAGCTCGGTTGTGGAATGATTTGCCAGCCTCTGTGTTTCCTCCTTCCTACAACATGGGTCTCTTCAAGACCAATGTTCATTCCTTCCTCTCCTCAAAAAGACCCTCCACACAGCATCCCAGATGACATAGGCCCTGAGGGAAATTATTTTCCTCGGGGCCTCCTGTGTGGAGTTAATTAAAAAAAATAATAATAAAAATATATATCGTCGACACCAGTAAGCACAGTCCCACCTAGTAAAAACTGCGCAGATAGGATAGCACATCGCTTATATTTCAAATATTATTTTATATTATTTTATAGTCCTAACTATGGAGATAGTAGGATAGTCCTAACTATGGAGATAGTAGGATAGTCCTAATTATGGAGATAGTAGGATAATAATAATAACAACACTAATAAGAAACTTACTATATTACGACTCATATTTCCTACATATTTTTGGTACCCTCATTATTATAATATTATATAAACAATCTCATTTTTACTTTCCATGATAGTTTAACTACGTGACATCTTACTAATATTATAAACGCGAAAGTTTGGATGTTTGTGTGTTTGTAACTCTTTCACGCAAAAACTACAGAATGGATTTTAATGAAACTTTATAATAATATAGCTCATACATCAGAGTAATATATGCTATCTATAATTGTAAGCTCTGGGGTTATGAAATTTGTATAAATGAATATGTGTGTATTTCATATATTTTACCGGAAGGGAGGATAGGCAGGGGGAAGGGGAACGGCGGAGGAGTAAGAGATGGGGGAGGGAGGGTGGAAGGCAACGGGGACGCACGGGAAAGGACATGCAGGGAGAATTAATTTATTTCTTTCAATGGCATTGTATCGAATGCCGGGTACCACCTAGTTATTTTTATAAATCTGTAATGTTGCATTGTAACAGAATTTAATTTTCTGATTTTAAATTCTTTAATCAGAATTTCTGATGATAATATAATTGTTTAAAGTATAATTGTATTTATTATTAATTTTAGTGCTATGTAAAGCGGCCGTGTGTTTAAGTGTTTTTTAGGTTAACTTCATTATATATTTAGCACTTGTAAATTATGTATTAAGAACTCGCGTGAAATTATTTTTTTTTATGTTAAATTTTATGCTATCTGCAGTTCAAAAACTTTTTTTTTCTTTCACTTGTATTGTACATTGTTAAAAAATTTAAAATATTATTACACCCACTCATAAAACTCATGAGTGGAAGATACTCTCAGTATCGCCCTGGTGTAAGACCACCATTCAGAATTGAAATGTCGCTTGAAATGGCTTTAGCCGTGTTTGGTGACCAGATCTGAATAGCCAGGTACTTCCCCACCTTCCTCTCCCCTATTTCCTTCCCATCCCCACTACCTTCAGCCTCACAACATACGCCAATCGGGGATGCCATAGTCTCACTGGCTCCAGACGGGAGCAGTTGGGACTCTTGTGCGGTATTCATATATAAAAAAACACCTTTTTATCATGTACCATTTTAAATATTTTTTGTTATCTAAACTTTTAAAACTGTTTTTGATCCTGTATGCAGTAAATCATAGAAATTGGAAAAAGATGTAAGAGCCCACGGCGTTGATGATTAATAAAATTTTAAAATATGAAAATATGGCTCATCCATTTGGGGAATATTGTAAGACGGAAAGAAAATAAGGATGGGAGTTCTCAGCAATACAGATCTATTCGCTAAACGTAGCTAACCCCATTTTAAGCAACGCCAAGGTTTGAATTCTGAATACGTCCCCAAAACATTCCTTCCTAATTTAACAAAACTTTTTGTGCGCAATGCCGCGCGCTCGTTTCATTTGAGCCCGCGACGTATGGACCAGTCACCTTTCCCTTCGTATTCGATACATACCTATTAAATCTTCCAAACAAAACGTGAATAAATAAGCGGCAACGTTGTAAGACGTCGGTTTGTCGGCAAAATAAAACGAAATATATATTTGGACGCAAAATTGTAGATAAAATGAAAGGGAAAATAAGCCGGACGCCTTACTACATTACATATGAAAGGAGTCTAGTTTGATGAGTCGTTAAAAGACGTTTTTTCGGTTTTGTATATTTTTAAATTAACGTTTTCCAAAAAGTTTAATACCTAGCTATAATCAGACAATTAGAAGGTTGTATATACTTTATTTAAAGTTATCTAAAATCAAGTCCTTCCGATAGACGCAGCAATGTCGATCTGATGAAAGGACGCAGAAATGATAGCGGGATGTATATATATATATATATATATATATATATATATATATAGAAACCTTCGTTGCTCACAAGAATGCTCACATCAATTCCCCAAAGTTTCATCGCAATCGGATGAATGGTTTAGCAACGCATAGCGGACATACACACATACAAACCCATAAACAAACAAATTTTAATTTTTATACATATAGATGTGAGTTTTTATATATTTTTGTTATGTGATTAACTCACAAGAGTCCCCAGCTGCTCCCGTCTGGAGCCAGTGGCATCCCCAATTGGGCAATTTCGTGATGCTGAAGGTACTGGGAAGGGGAAGAAGACGGGGAAGAGGAATGTGGGGAAGTACCTGGCTATTAAGATCTGGTCACCAAACATGGCTAAAGCCATTTCAAGCAACGTTTAAACTCTGAATGGTGGTCTTACACCAGGGCGATACCGAGAGTATCTTCCATTCTGGAACGTGCCGCAAATAAACTATATATTATTTTAAATATTATATAGTAGCTTATTTTGGTTAATAAATAATAAAAAAAAAATAAATTGTGAAATAACACAAATTAATCAAATAAAATTTATTTGCCACGCCGGGATTCGATCCATGGACCGTTGGAGTGCTAGCCAAGAGCCTTACCACTGGACTACGCCGGCTGTCAATTTAAATCAAAGTTAACATGTTTCAATATTTCGTTTTAGTCGCTCGTTTTTAAAACAAAACTAATGATTTAATAATTACTTTTTTGTAATCTATCAGCATGGATAACCAAAGAAGTTACAGTTATTTTTTAGCTCTCCTGAGAATTATGCTTCTCGTGTACAGAATTAAACAAACGTATCATAAATAATGCTATTTATTTTTTTATAAATAACATATGTTTACATGCCAATAATAACACAGAACTAAGCATATTTTATCAATCACGGAAATTTGAAATGCTCTAAAGGACAAAATGTTAATTGTTGAAACTTCTTTTGCGCCGTTGGTGACTTGAAATTCGTGTGAAACGGAAATGCGTCACAACTCAGTTCTACACAAATACTCGGTTCTAATATAACGCGGTAAATTCGCACATCGGCGCGTGCCTTCCATAGCGTAGTTGGCAAGGTTTCTGACAAGTCTCAGCGGCCAGAGAGACAGATATCAAGCGAACATGGGTTCGAAACCTACGAAATCCAAAAAAATACATTTTTATTTTGTGAAATCAATATCCAATCTTAAAACCACTATAAAAACAAGCAAAATAAACGAAAGCCACGTCTAGCTTCACTTTCTAGTTTCACCTCTACCGCGTGTAAATTACAGACTATGATTTTTTTTTTAAATTTCAAAAATTTTCTCATATTTTTGTTGACCTATAAATATGATTTTAATTACAAAATAGCCGGTTCCCGGCATGCGTTACAATGTCATATTCAAAGAAATAAATTGTTTCTCCCTGCATTCTCGTTCCTCTCCCGCGTCCCTTTTCCCTCCCGCGTTCATTTTCTACTTTCCCTGCCTTCCCTTTTTAATTTTTCATGTATCACAAATATTCATTTTTGAATATTATAAGAACAATTAATCAAATTTATTACCTAACATAGGTACCCATTTAAAATCTCTATAATTCTTGATTCGATTCAAAGTATTAAGTGATCACGTCAAATAAATTCATTAATATAAAAAGTTTCGACAATTTAATTTTGATTTAACAATCATTGTTTTGCAAAATGTCATTCTCAAATTTTTACATTTCTGACAGTATTGCAAGAGTTTTTGCAATGATTAAAAAACTTTCGTGTGGTTGTAACAATCCAGAAACATACGCGGAAATTTAAATAAGGTATTTTGAAAGTTTCAAACATTTTCCATGTTTAATAATAATACGTAGACATCTCACATAATCACTCATATACTCGTATATGCATCCCCAAGCAAATATATTTTGATTTATATATATATATATATATATAGACCAGCTGAACCGGAGAACCTCGTTCCGCCTCAGAATCAATAACCGTTGTTTAGCTGAATTAAATTTAGTTTTTTTTTTATCAAGTTAAAAATTACACAATGAAGCAATTATCGATGCGCTATTGTCCGTGTTTTTTTTTTTTTTTTACATGAGCTCCACACAGGAGGCCCCGAGGAAAATAATTTCCCTCAGGGCCTATGTCATCTTTGGGAATGTTGTGTGGAGGTTTTTTTTTAGGAGACGAAGGAGAGGAGAGTTCTGGGAAGGAAAGGGGTTTAAGGGGTGGGTAGGATGGGGGTTCAGTATGTCCTGCTCACCCGCCTCCAATACCTAGACAAACCTCACCCCATGAACCCGTTTTTGTCGTTTATCGGAGATGGCGTTGTATACGGATTTATAATTTTTGTGATTTTCTTACTTTTCCACTTAATTACAGGAATTGCGTTTCATTTTCTTTTATTCCAACACTTTCTTCGAGGGCGTACCGGGAAGCCGGCTTAGGGGCGCGGACACCGAGTCCCGCTTGCGACTGGACTGATGGCTCCGCTTATCCTCGGCGGGACTGCCGGACGACTGCAACTCAGTTGCTTTGGTTAGGTCGTACAATCTCATCATAATGTTTTTTTTTTTTTTTCTAGTAACTTTTCCTCTGTTCTATTAATAAACTTAGTTTTCAGCTATATCCAGTAGCGGAGATAAGACGTGATACTGTGAAATAAATAACTAACACCATGTACGCACTCGCTTACTGCCTGCTAACAATGTATGCCCGGACATTGGAGGTCTAGAGTCATTTTAATAAAAAAACAGCTTCTTTATAAATAAAAAAAATTAGAGTCCTGACGTGTACGGTGAAGGAGGAAACCATCTGTTTCCTTAGAACGCCGTGGGAAAGTGGTGGGCAATCTCCAGTGTGAGAGAGATTCCTTTGGAGGGGTGCAGATATAAGCTCACTGTTTGACCCATTTTCGACTGTTGACATTTAGTGTGTTAGAAAGAGAGACAGCATTATACGTTTAAGAACAAAATCCAAACAATCAGCGCATTGACATTTGACGTTTTTGAATTTTTGGAACACTCACTATTCAATATTATACTTATCACGATATTCCTGCAGCTCTTTCAAAATATGAGAATAAAACAAAGTCGGGTTGGTAACACCATTCATAACTCAAGAACGGATGAACCGATTTTTATGATCTTTGATTTGTTGAATTTTTCTCCGCTCCAAATAGCAGAACAGCTATTAAAACATCGGAAAAATTCACGAAAAAAAAATTATGAAGAAAATTATTTTCCTCATTCATTTTGTATGGCGTTCCATATTATTTTCCTCATACATTTTGTATGGCGTTCCACATTATTTTCCTCATACATTTTGTATGGCGTTCCATATTATTTTCCTCATTCATTTTGTATGGCGTTCCTTACAAAATGCATGAGGAAAATAATTTTCTTCATAATTTTTTTTTTCGTGAATTTTTCCGATGTTTTAATAGCTATTCTGCTATTTGGAGCGGAGACAAATTCAACAAATCAAAGATCATAAAAATCGATTCATCCGTTCTTGAGTTATAAATGGTGTAACTAACCCGACTTTGTATTATCATCATTACATGGTATAAAATGAAGTCTCTCAAAATGTATGTGCGCATAGATCTTTTAAACTAGGCAACGGATATTCATGCGGTTTTCACCAGTAGATAGAGTGATTCAAGAGAAAGGTTTATATGTATAATACATGCTTATTTTATTAGAGAAAAGCCGAGAAATTCAAATATTCAATTCAGGCAGCAGGCAGCGGGCAGCTGGCAAGCGGGTGGTGTGGATTTTATAAAGGTTGGGTAATGGGGTTGTGTTTCGTTAGCCACAGCAACGTGTGGCAGGGTCTGCTAGTATATTATAATAATAAAAATAATATTGAATACATCTTTCAGAAAATGATAAATGAATCATCTGAAAAAAATACTGTTTTTATCATTAAAACTATCCACAAAATTTTTACTAATTGTGTCATTAGTAGGTAACTATGCATAATTTTAAGTGTAGTAACCGTAGCCGGTTATCCCATTACCTCTGGACTCCTTAGTGATGGATCCAGATTCCTCAGATATGATGATCTCAGTATGGGGTGTATGTCAATAATAGACCTGGGTAGACTATGTGTATTTAATCCGAGAATACTGTACAAGGTTCTTCTTAGGAAGCTGATAACAAGAAAGGACGAATGGACAACATTCACGCCTTTTATACGTTCCGCATGCTGTCTCACTCATACACGCATGTCTCTTTCATACTGCAAGACATACGTTCACTACATTAAGTGACATTATTTAACAGTTTTTCAGACTCCCCTCTACCCAACTTGTCACTGGCTATAATAAAATAAGGAGATATAATGAGTTTCGTATATGTCATTTGGTGACAGATATAGCACTCCTGACCCGTTTCAAGAGTCTCAACTATCCGGTGCCAGCATTATTACAGCAGCGACTATAGCATTCCCAATTTGTGGTATTTTGTAAGATCAAAATAATTATGGAACCGAAAGAGATGAGGAAGGTGATGGTTATAAACAGCCTGACTGTTCACATCGAACATAAAAATATTTATTTTTATTTCTAGCTTTATGAGTAAAACCTCAATTTGTAATACAGAAAAATCAAAAAAGATATTTGCATCTTTGGGACTCGAACCCAGCTCCTTTCACTTTCCGGGCAAATGCGCCACCACTGCACCATTTTTCTGTTTCCAGATTTTCGATTGAGTTTCGCTAATATTATCTTCACTTACATAAATATGTTCTTATAAATTTCTTTGTGAAGTTATAGGTACAGCCCTTAGAACAATAAAAATAGTTGAAATATTTATAAGTAACGAATATCGTGGTTTAAAAATATAATTTTATTATTTATGACTAAGGTTTATAGTAAACACATTAATGTTTGTTACATTCTTTGTAACAATGTTTCTTAAAATCTTTGTTACAATGTTTGTTTTAATATTTGTTACAATGTTTGTTACATTCTTTGTTACAGTAATCTTTGTTACAATGTTTGTTTTAATATTTGTTACAATGTTTGTTACATTCTTTGTTACAATGTATGTTATAATATTTGTTACAATGTTTGTTACGCACTCCGTTTTTTTAATTTTTTTTTTACATTAGCTCCACACAGGAGAAAACGAGGAAAACAATTTCCCTAGGGGCCTACGTCGTCTTTGAGGATGCTGTGTGGAGGGTTTTTTAAGAGAAAGGAAGGAGAAGAAGATATGGGAAGAAAAAAGGTATGGGGGTGGGTAGGAATCCGGGGGTCAGTGTGGCCAGGAGCGACGGACGTATGAATCTATTTCTCACACTGCGGTGCGAGGCGAAGGGTCGGGAGAATCCGGCTGGAGAGGTCAAAAGGCCTCCCTCAATCAGTCTCCTCCGATTCAGACCGCCACGTAAACATATCCGCCGCCAAGACCTAGACAAACCTCACCACATGAACCCGGGCACCCCTGCCAAGTCACCGAACGTAGCGAACCACTTGGGGTGACCTGTGGCAGGGGTGTTGGTTGTCCAATTGGTTGGTTACAATGTTTGTTACACACTCCGATTAGACTAAAATTCTGAATTTATTTTTACAACAAAACTTTTAAGGTTTATAGTAAACACATTAATGTTTGTTACAATGTTTGATACAATGTTCGTTACAATGGTTGTTACAATGTTTGTTATAATATTTGTTACACCCTCCGACTAGACAAATATTCTGAATTTATTTTTACAATAACACTTTTACATGACGATTTTGCACTTTTTATTGTATCTAGTTAAATTCCACCTCGGTAAACTCAAACCATCCACAGTTTCACCTTCTCAAACCTACCTTACACCCAACATAATTAAATTTCAAAATATATTATGTAAAAATGTCAACAAATAGGTAAAAACTGTAATATATAGAAATAAAAATAAAAAAATAAAAAAAATTAAACTGAGTTCTAAAGGAATTGTTTGTTCCGCTTGCAAATTAAAAAATATAAGGTTTCAATGAATCCTATTGTATTTATAAATAAACGGTTTTAAAGAACTAACACTAAGGGTGGGTTTCTTCATTTACCGAGAATGCTAAATGCAATGCTAATTGTAAAAGTAAACGGTAAAATGCATAGAAATGGGTTTTTTCATTTGATATTTACCGTTTACTTTCACCTTACATTTTACAGGCCCACAATGGTGCTGCAAATGCTAAAAGTAAAGGTAACAAAAATGGCGGCCGTTCTCTAAATGTCACTTTGGTGACAGTTCAGAAATTTTCTTGCTATCTATTTTACGGTATTTGCTAGTATTTTATCATTATGTTCGCAACAAGTGACAGTTCGTCAAGTTCTGACGATGAACTAATAATTAATTATGTGACACGACGTATAAAGCGACATAACATACGCAGGAATTTCTATCTAATGGAAGACCTAGATTTCGTAAGCCGATTTCGCGTATAAAGAAACTGCTCGACTTTTGACTACATTAATTGCAGATATGATTATGATATGTTATTCGAAAGAAGTACTCATTGCTAATAATTTGATTACAATTTAAAACGTGATCCCTGATACGTATGTGTGGTAAAACAATGTACGATCGTGTGAGAAATGTGGATATCCGCAAAGAAAGTAAGGCTGATGTAAGCATAATGCGTAAGATTAAGAAAGGGACCCTCAGATGGTTTGGGCATGTAGAGTGAATGAACGAAGAAAGTAGTGTAAGAAGAATATACGATGCGAATGTGAATGGTAGAAGAAGTCGGGGACGCTCGAGGAAGACATGGCTCGATCAAGTGAATCAGATACTTGAGTCGGGCCATGTCAAAAGTCAGAACAATAGAAGAGAATGTATGAGACGATGTATAAATATGAGTGAGGCAAAGAGTGTGTGCCAAGACCGAGTTGTTTGGCGGTCCGTCCTCTCTGCCTACCCCTGCGGGAAACGGCTTGATGATTAGTTAGTTAGTTAAAACGTGAAACAAACAACAACGCAACCGTAGATGAAGCAAGTCGCACACAATGTTTGACATTTATTGTGTGGGTTGCCACATGAAAAAAATATATACACAGTTCCCAATACGAAAATGTGGGAATTAAGTTAGTTTTTACGCTGTCATCCCTATTCACTTTTACCTAAGCAGTTGGCATCGTGAAAAAACCCATTTTGCCGTAAATGTCAAATGCACTGCGAAAGGAACTGTAACCTGCTAAGCTAAAGTAGGGTGCAAATGAAGAAACCCACCCTAAGACAAAAAAACCAAATATCAGAAAAAAGATCACAAATATATGCTTCATTACCGATTGAGATAAAAATCTATTGGATCATATCATCATCATCCTAACTATTGGCTCTTCAACCGCTGGTGAGTCTTGGCCTCCTCGAGAGTCTTCCTCCACTCATCTCGGTTTTGTGCCAGCTCTCTCTAGTTTAGAAGCTTCAAGATAGATATGTCTTTGAGGACGTTGTTTCTCCATCTTAATCTCGGTCTTCCCAGGCTCCTTCGCCCTATTGGCTTTGAGTTCAGCAGGGACTTTGGTGCTTGATGCTCGGTCATTCTCTCCACATGATCCAGCCACTGAAGTCTTGCCAGTTTTATAAATTTTGTGACGTATAGCTCCTTACAAAGTATAGAGCTCATTGTAACGGTAATACGCTACGGTAATATTGTGCAGATACTAAGAAACTCCGCCATACAAGCATTCAGAAGTAAAGGACCCAAAAAAAAGTATGACATTGTTCCTGGGTGGAATAATGAAATCTCCACTTTGTACCGCAAATCAAGACATGCATTCCTATGCTGGGTTGAAGCCGGAAGGCCCACGGAAGGCCGTTTCGCAGACGAAAGAAAAACAAGTAAAAAATATTTTAAAATTGCTCTCCGAAAATGCCAACACTCGGAAAACAAAGCACGAATGGATAGCATAGCCACATCTATGCATAACAAAGATTTCAGAAAGTTTTGGCAAAAAACTTCAACTGTGCTGAAAGCCAAGAGCAAAGTTCCATTATGCGTCAACAACATCACGGGGGATGAAAACATAGCTAACGAATTAAGAGACTTTTTCTCTTTAAGCGAGTATCAAGGAGATACCACGAAACCTTCGATAATGACATGTCCACCTGCGGCCAATGATGACCTGGTCATGAATGTTACTCCTGAAATGATTGAAAGCGCAATTAAGCAAACCACCCACGGTAAAAGTCCAGGACACGACGCTTTTGGTATTGAGCACGTAAGATACGCAGGAAATCAACTTCATGTTATTCTAGCCGCCCTGTACTCAAGCCTCTTAAGACACACACATATGCCGATGGACATGAGCCAAACTATTATCGTACCAATCCTGAAATCCAATCAGCTGGATGCTTCGATATTAGAAAATTACCGACCGATTTCCTTGGCGACAATGCTTTCAAGACTATTTGAAAAAATCTTATTCGCGCTAGTCAAAGAAAAACTATTTACCCTGGACAACCAATTCGGCTTCAAGAGCGCTTCATCAACCGATATGGCCATTTATGGGGTAAAACAAATAATAGCCTACTACAAAAAAAGAAAAACCACCGTTTATAGGTGTTTTCTGGACCTAAGCAAGGTTATTGATCGGGTTTCCCATCAATTGTTATGGGAAAAACTCACAAAACGAGATGTTCCAGCAGCAGTGGTCAATATGCTGGCTATTTGGTACGGACAACAGGAAAATCACATACAATGGGCAGGAGCTTCTTCAAGACCTTTATTCCTTAAAAGCGGAGTCAGGCAAGGGGGGAAATATGTCTCCAACTCTATTTAATGTGTACATTAACGACCTCTTACAAGAGTTGAACGATACACGCATCGGTTGTCATATCTGCGGACAAGGCAGTAATAACATTAATTACGCGGATGACATGGTGCTGCTTGCACTTTCGATTAAAGCGATGAGACGACTTGTGCAAATATGCGAAGAGTACGCAAACTCTCATAACTTGTTGTACAATTCTAAAAAGTAAGTCATCGTCGCTTTCAAACACAACAAGGAGCCATTGAATATTCCTCCAATATATCTAGAAGGAAACGAACTGCTTGTGGCCTCACAGGTTAAGTATCCGGGACATATCCCAACCGAAGACATGAAGGATATAGAAGATATGAAACGACAAAGAAGAGCAATTAACATACGGGCGGGAATGCTCTCAAGGCGGTTCTACCACTGTAGCGACGACGTCAGAAAATTACTCTTCAAGACATACTGCACTGCCTTGTACACATCTGAACTGTTGACGCAATACCCAGCAGCGCATGGGACAAACTGAGGGTGTTCTACAACAATGCATACAGGCAACTTATGCAACTACCGAGGTTCTGCAGCGCCTCCACGATGTTCACCGAAGGGAGGGTGCACTCATTCCCAGCATTACTTCGCCACCGGCTAGCCAGCTTCTGGAGCAGGACACGGAAATCAAACAACATCATTGTCGTGGCTGCATCCGGGTGGCTCAGCTCCCCACTGAATGAGCGATGGATGCAAATGATGAGGCGACCTCCCTGATGGACGCTAAAAAAAAAAAAACAATATTTATTTTTTAAATTTTAATTTCTGTTTTATTTTTGTTTAATTTTATTTTGTTTTTAATTTTGTGATTAATTTTTATTATTATTATTTATGTTCGTATTTTATTTTCATTTTTTATGTAATATGGCAGACTGGGATTGCACTACCCTCCCAGCCCTGCTGGAATAAAAACTTAAATAAAAAATGATAAAAAAATAAAAAATTGTTATAACGTCTGCGCCAAAATCCATTTTCTAGAACCGGTCCGAAGATGCGCCTCAGAATTCTCGTTTCAAAAATGTCCAGTGCTCGCTCATTCCTCTTAGTTAGTACCCAAGTCTCAGCTGCGTAGGTAAGTACTGGTCTAATAAGTGTTTTGTACACTAATATATTCGTGTTTCTGGACAGCAGTCTGGATTTTAATTGGTTTTGTAGGCGAAAATAACAGCGATTCGCGTTCACTATGTGCTTCTGGATCTCCTCTGTGATATTATTGTCGTTTGTTATCAGGGAGCCTAGGTATGTGAATCTTGGTACCGTTTCGAAATTTTGTTTTCCACGTGAGAGAGTTGGGATTTGTTGGTTGCATCCTACGGCCATGTATTTGGTCTTCTGCTGGTTTACTACGAGACCCATATTTTTGGCAGAACTTTCAAGATTTATGAAGGCGATGCGTAAAGCATCTGGAGTTTTCACAATTATGTCGATATCATATTGGACAATATAGTAATTAAAAAAACATAAATGACGGTAGGTTTTATCTAAGTTATGAATCAAATGTTTTGAGTTTTTCTTCCACAGAGGGCAATGAGGGCGTTTACAATGAAATTACAAAGCTTTTTAAACAGTTCCTTTTTATGATCTAACCTGTTTTTATGATCAAACTTGTTCACTGCTGGGAATACAACTAGATGCAAATATAAACTGGAAAGAACATGTATCCAAAATAGTAGCCAAAATCAGTAGCTTTTCTTTTGTTCAAGGTACACTGAGAAATATATTAAACATCGAATCGGTAATGGCCGCATACTATGGTTATGTATATTCAATAATAAAATACGGTATTATCTGTTGGGGAAACTCAGTAAACGCCAAAGATGTTTTTATCATCCAAAAAAGGTGTATAAGAAAAATGACAAACTCTGCTAATCGGGATTCATGTAGGCCTATATTTAAAAAATTGAAAATTCTTACAGTCATATATATATATATATATATATATATATATATATATATATATATATATATATATAATGGAGTTATGCAGGTTAGTGCGATCATCTCCAGAAAAGTTTCCACAAAAAAACTCTACACATAAACACGCTACAAGGTTTACAGAAAATTTATTAATACGAAAAGCAAACAAAACAATTTTCCAAAAAGGACCCTTTTACATGGCCATTAAAGTATACAACAACCTTCCACATGATATTAAACAAATACAAGATACACTCAGATTTAAGTCATCGCTAAAAACATTCCTTCTGAACAGGTCTCATTACACATTAAGTGAATACCTCACATAGGTACAACTGTTTTTATATTTATGTTTATATAATAAATGAAAACAAATTCACTTTGTATTTTTTTTTTACATTAACTTCACACAGGAGGCCCTGAGGAAAATAATTTCCCTCAGGGCCTATGTCATCTGGGATGCTGTGTGGAGGGTCTTTTTGAGGAGAGGAAGGAATAAACATTGGTATTGAAGAGATACATGTTGTAGGAAGGAGGAAACACAGAGGCCGGCAAATTATTCCACAGCCGAGCTGTTGAACACAAGAACGAGTCGAAGAAACGACCCGTTCTCATGTGACAAATTTCAATCGTGTACAAATGTTGGGCACGCGTTTAGCGTGTTTCCCGACTATGCACCGGTGCCGAAGGGATCAATGATGCAAGTTCCTCGGAGCATCTTCCATTGTAATACCGGTAGAACAAGGATAGCATTCCCACCCGACGTCTGTGCTCTAAAGATTGCAATCCGTCTGTTAAGATGGGAGAATCTATCAAACGGACCGCCCGTTTCTGTTTCACAGAGTCGAGGGTATTTTTCAGGTATTTTGGAGCTCCAGACCAGAGATGGCTGCCAAATTCAACCGTGGGGCGTACTTGTGATTTGTACAAGGTTAGCAGTTGTGTACTATTAAAGTATCTGCGGGCCCTGTACAGTACGCCCAGCTTTTGGGAGGCTAACTTTACTCTGGCTTCGATGGAGCCCCCATACCTGAGCTGGTCACTTAGGGTTACACCAAGCATATCAATGGAGGGCCTGTTTGGAAGATTGCTTCCGTTGAAAGAGACTAGATTTTCATTTCGATCCCTTTTAGACGTAATCAGACAAGATTGGGTCTTTGAAACATTAAATTCAATATTACACCACTTTTATATTTAAACTTCATTTGTGTTCATATCTGTATAGAAGAAATAGGATATAGGTACCTATAAGTTACACATTTTGTACTAAATGTAAATTTTGTACAATAAATGATTTTGATTTTGATTTTATAGGGCAATTTTTTTTTTTGTTCAAACAAATTTCATAGAATTCAAAAAGGTCTTAGCTTTGGTGTAGTCATCAAACCATCTTTCTTTACATCTTTATTTAAAAAAAAAATCACACAAAGCGGCGAATTGCTGAAAAAAAATCAAGGCATAATTTTTGTAAGAAAAAAATATAAACTCAAAAGTTGACTGCCCGGAGTTGCTAAATAATATAAATTTCCACGCGCCGACTCGATATAGCATACAAAATACCCTTTTCTACATTGATAGATGCAACACCAATTCCAACCAAAATGAATTTATGCAAAGAACATGCAACTACTATTACATTAAATTTGCACGTATAGAAACACTTGCTGACACATTCACTGCTAGTTAGAGCTCTTTCAATTTAGACGTTTCGTGTCGGACTTGGTCGGAATGCTGCCGCACGTTTACTGTGCCGCTGGTTATAACCCGCTGCCGCGCTGCTGCCGTGCCGCTGCAGTATGGTAGCAGTCCGATACCAAACGTCTAAAGTCAAAAATTGAAAGCGTTTCTGACTGCCGTGCGTTTGTATGCTAATGATGTTTAGACGTGGGTAGTTTGATGTTTTAAATTCATTTTGAACATGTAAGATGTTTAAATAATAATTATTATTCTGAATTTGCCAACCATAATTTGGAAACAAGTCATTCTTTTGATATTAATAAAGGTCTTAAAATTTTACATACTTACACTACGGGCATACAATTAGATAATTTAGAAATTTTAGAAATTAGAAAAAGCGTTAATAGTAAATTAAATATTATAAATAACCAAACATTTTTTAAAAATAGCCATCTCTTAAATTTATTTTCTTATTAATAATTATAATAATTAATTTTGTTAATTAATCGCGTCTCCTTTTTAATATTTTTGTCTATGTTCTAATTTATTCTTATTTGTCTTTACTTGTTTGTCATTTATTTTTAAAATTAACTTCTTTCCTGATAAAGGTAACATTGTTATCGAAACATGATTGATTATTTAATATAGTGGTGTAAACAAAGTAATATATTTTTCATTATATAATAATATTTGATTTAAATAAATAGTTACCTGCTGAGTTTTTTTCACCAGTAGTTTTATTTTTGGGGCTCAATGACTGGAAAGGCCACGGTGGAACATTTTCCTGCTGGGGATGTGGGCCTATAAAATACCGTGATACGCCATCTTGCAATAACATCAGCAACATTTCCAGTAAGCCCTACTCCTTAGCGTCCTAGAGTGGTCTTTATGATCCCACGAGTCCCGGGCAATATGACCACTGACCCTAACATCGTGGTCGTAGCTGATAAGGAGAGGGCGAATGGCGAGTTTCCGGCGCCATAAAACCGGAGCAGCTCAGCTAAGGGAAGGTAACCCCTACAGAAAAATCCCTGGAGAAGGCAATGGGAAACCACTCCAGTATCTTTTCCCAGCATATCACTATGGAGAGAAACCAAACAATGGCCCCGAGTCCCGGGCGGCCCTTAAATAGGCCAGGGGTGCGAAGAATCTCCCGGCTCAAAATAGTGAATTCAAAAATAAGATTAGGAACACGGAATGTTAGAAGTTTATACAGCGGTAAATTGGATAATACGATACAGGAAATGGAAAGATTAAAAGTAGATATCCTTAGAATTAGTGAACTGAGATGGACTGGCAGCGGCATACACCAACATGAGAAGGGAAATCTATACTACTCAGGAAGTGACCCACAGGATAGAAACCGTCGAAACGGAGTTGCTATATTTGTCATGGAGAAGTATGTAAAATTTGTTAAGAATTTTGTACCCATCTCGGACAGAATAATATTATTACAATTACACTGTCAACCCATCAACATTAATATTATTCAAGTGTACGCACCAAAAGCGGAAGTGAGATATGATGGTGATGTGGAATCTTTTTATGACTCACTAGCCAGTACATTACAAAGTTTGAAAGGAGGAGAAGTCAATTTTGTCATTGGAGATTCAAATGCCAAAATTGGCGAAGGTCGCCGCTCTCATATAGTTGGTGAATATGGCTTAGGCATAAGCAATCAAAGAGGTGATAGACTATACGAATTCTGCCAGGATAAAAATATGGTTGTATTAAATACCTGGTTTAAACTCCCGAAAAGAAGGCTTTATACATGGAGATCACCTCAGGATGGAACAATCTATGATATTGTTAGGAACCAAATAGACTATGTGTTAGTAGACCATAGATTCAGGAACTCTGTAAAGAGAGTCACCACGTACCCTGGTGCGGACATTGGTTCTGACCATGTTTTGTTAACTGCCGATATTGTTTTACGCTTAAAATAAATAAAAAAGCCCAAAAACAAAATTAAAATGGATATCTCGAAACTCCACGAAGAAGTGGTCAGAAATAAGGTATCTCAGACTTTGAACGATAATATTAAGCTAAACCCTTGTGATCCATCGATAGAAATACAAACACAATGGGATAACCTTAAGTCAGTTATATGTGAAACCTGTGATACAAATTTGAAAGCTGATAAGCAAATTAGAAAAAAGAATTGGATGACTGACCACATTTTGAACTTAATGGATGAGAGACGTAAACAAAACATAATGAGACACAGTATAAAAACTTACAAAGAACAATTAGACGTGAAATTAAAAAAGCCAAAGAAGAATGGATGTAGTCACAGAGTGAAGAACTAGAGTCATACAGTCGTAGTCACAATGCATTCAAACTTCACAAAAAATTGATGGAAATTACGGGCACTTCTAGAAGAATTACTCCATCATGTTTAGTTGACGATTCCAATAAATTAATATTGGATGAAAAAGATATTCTACAAACTTGGGAAAAGTATATTCATGATACATTCAAAGATATTAGACCGGATATTAATATTCCTAATGATCAATTGCATGGACCATCGATTTTAAAATCAGAAATTCTTCATGCGATAAAGACTTCAGACAATAGAAAAGCGCGCGGACCAGACGATATTCCAGTTGAGGTGTTGAAGCTCTTTAATGATGAAAATGTTGACTACCTGTTGAGGTTATTTAACTCTATATATGACACAGGGAATATACCCCAAGATTGGCTAAAATCCACCTTCGTGACATTGCCTAAAAAACAATACCCTAAGAAGTGCAGTGACTATCGATTAATAAGCCTGATGAGTCATGTCCTTAAATTATTCCTTAAAATAATACATGCCAGGATACGCAATAAGTGCGAACAGGACTTGGATGACACTCAGTTTGGCTTCAGAAATGCTTTCGGGACGCGTGAAGCATTATTGTCTATCGACGTACTATTGCAAAAGTGTCGTGACCAAAGAAAGGAAGTCTTTGCCTGTTTTATTGACTACGAAAAGGCATTTGACAGGGTAAAACATGCTGACCTAATAAAAATGCTTGCGGATTGTAACGTTGACACCAAAGACCAGAATTTCATTAAAAACCTGTATTGGTTCCAAACAGCAGAAATAAGACATGAGAATGAGAGATCTAATGCAATTGCCATTCAGCGTGGAGTACGACAAGGCTGTATCCTGTCGCCACTATTGTTTAATCTCTATTCCAACTATGTCTTTAAAAGAGCCCTAAGTAATACTGATAAGGGTCTGAAGATCAACGGAGTTGTCATTAATAACATAAGATACGCAGATGATACTGTATTACTAGCTGACTGTAACATACGTATCAGCGTCTTCACAAGACTAAAAAAGTACCGGGTTTTTAGTGCACGCCTTCAGAGGTTCAAGCTGATGATGATGGTAAGAGTTGGCTGGCCTCCCTACATCCAGTGGTAATGTTCCTGGATGCGCCTAGTTTCTGCCTGAGCGGTGCCTTGGCAGTGCCCAGAGTTAGGGCCGACTGCAGCGGTAGGCACCGGGTACTCGTTCAGGCAGAACTTCAGCAGGAGACAGCAGGTGGTAGACTTCCAAAGGTAGGTGTTTGGAGGAAACTTCCGAAGAATAAAGACAAGTATTTGTTGAGTAGAGATGTGAACTGATTTATTATGAAAAGGGTGGGTCCTTTTATACCCAAATTTGGGGTAAAAGGTGCCCACGTGGTACATTTTTGTGGTGGGAGGTTTGACCTTGCCCGTATGTATAAATAGGGCGGCGTTTCCGTCACACCTTATTTTGCCGGTGCCGCCCGTGAAAGTGGTCGCTTAAAATTGCGATTTATAAATAATTATGTAGGTTACATTTGGAATATATATGTACATGTTTTAATGTTAACATATTTAGGGGGGTAATATTTATCCCTAGATTTTTAGTTTGGTGAGTTTCTGGTAATTTTACAGTTTATTCTAGGTTTTTTTTGTTTTGGCTAATTGTGAGAAGTTTGTATAAGGAATCTACTATTTTTCCCAGGTCCCTCGCAAGACTAGCTACTGAAACCTGTTTGTTTCATCGTCTTGCGAGGTCCCTGGATTTTTGAAATGGGAAAAAACGGATTTTGTAAGGAATTTTTCTAAGTCTTTTTTCTGAGTTAAAAAATGCCCTAGTGTTGGGAGTTTAAGGGTTAGAGGCTTAAATTCTCTTTCCCTGAATGCCCTGGAGGACTCTGGAATGAAATGTGTTGATTTCATCGTCCTGCGGGTTGTGAAAGTTTGATTAAATGAAAAAACATATTTTGCTGGTTGGCCTCCTGCAGGGCTATCACCACCGAACAAAGGAAGCATATTTTGCTCGTTGGGCTCCTGCAGGGCCATCATCACCGAACAAAGGAAGCATTTTTTGCTCGTTGGCCTCCTGCAGGGCCATCATCACCGAACAAAGGAAGCATATGAAAATAATAAGAGTTTAAAATGTCTCCCGGTGGCAACCTTAGCATGTAAGCATTTATTTGTCGCACCGGGGCATTGTACATAATAAAAAGGGGTAAAAAATGATAATATTTTTACATAAATATTTCCGGCGAAAAGATCGTCGCTGGCGGCATGGTACTAACGAGCTTAGTGGCCAGAAATTTCGGAGGAAATTCCCAAGAAATGACCACTAAATGTAGAGGATGCCGCCAGCGATGACTTTTGCCGAAAAAACAAACGAGGGTACGTAACACGTCCGTTACACTGACTGTATCGATGACCTCCAAGACCTATTAAATCTTGTTAATAATGCTGGTGAGCAACTGGGCCTAACAATCAACGTCAATAAAACTAAATGGATGACATTTGGACGACTAGATCACTCTGAATCAGTGATACTGTTAAATGGTTGCAATGTCGAAAAGGTGGAAAGATTTAGATACCTCGGCAGTATTCTCACGGAGACTCTTGACCCAGATGTGGCGGTTAGATGCAGGATTGAAGCAGCAAGAACTGCGTTCATTAAAATGAAATCCCTCTTCTGCAATGACAATATCAGCTTAAAACTAAGGCAGAGAATGCTAAAATGTTATGTGTGGTCGGTTTTGCTCTATGGATGTGAAACATGGACCTTGAAAGTAAATACCATGAACAGGTTAGAGGCTTTTGAAATGTGGCTTCACCGGAGAATGCTCAAGGTCCCATGGACCGACATGATCACCAATACAGAAATTCTCAGGCGGGCTAGAGCAGATAGAGAACTGCTCACATTAATAAAAATCAGGAAAATTTCATATCTGGGTCATATACTTCGAGGGGAGAAGTATCACTTGCTCCATTTGATATTGAAAGGCAAGATAGAGGGTCGCCGAGGGCCTGGTAGGAGACAAATGTCTTGGCTGCGTAATATACGCGAGTGGACCGGCATTAGAAGTGTGGAGGAGCTATTCCGGGCAGCGCAAGACAGAGAGACATTCTCAAGAGTGATCGCCAACGTCGGGGGGACCTGATACGGCACGAAAAAGAAGAGTTTTATTTTTGAAATCCTCTATAAATTTTTCACAGATACCTTCCCAAGCATTTTTTGTTTCCGTGCGATTACTGTGTTTGTCATATAGCAGGGCGTATTTCAATTTCATTTATAAATTCTTCCACGTTTATATAATCCATTTTAAGCAAACAGTAAACTTAAAAATTCGATGAAGTTAGCTCTCAGCTCTCACGTCTGGTCACCGCACTACTCAACAGCGAAATGAACACGTGGAGCTTGAGACTTTGCCGTCCTGTTGTCGAGCGTTCTCGGTACCGACGCCGCACTGTTGCCGCACGGTGCATTTTGTATGAAAACAAATGACCGTCCGTGCACCGTACGACAAACGCACTGCTTCGGCACTGCAGCCGTCCGACATGAAACGTCTAAATTGAAGGCGCACTTACTGTCGCTACAGAATTTCATTGTATCATATTCTGGGTGCGAATGACACATATTCACGATGATTAAATTAATTGCACCTAATATTTTTAAATTACCTGCGTGGCAACTTTCCCTTATCCCTGTCCTCCACTTACCCGTCCCAATCCAAATAACTATTTCGCAGCCTACTTAAGTACAGTTATAATCGAATTTACTTTATTGTTGTGTTTTTATATTTAGGTTTATCACTTGTTGAATCTACACCACTGTATTATATGTATATATTTTTTAATTACTGCTTTGTCCCGTTTTTTTTTTTTCTTAAATATTGTAGTTTACATTCAGTTAGTTTTATGTTTCTAAATACCTATCTGTGAACATTAATAATTGGCCTGTTTTTGTCATCCTCTTATATCTATAATATAAAAATGAATCGCTGAATGTGTTGGTGAGCGCAAATCTCGAGAGCAGCTGAACCGATTTCGCTATTTCTTTTTTAGAATATTCCTTGAAGTACGAGGATGGTTCTTACGGAGAGAAAAATTTAAAAAAAATGCGCAGAAAATTAGATAATTTCAGAAAACATCGCACGTTTGACAGTTCGCGTGTTTGAGAATCAATGACATTTTGCAATTTGCCTGATGATTGTTCAATCAGGATTCTATTGTTGAAAATCTTTAATATTTATTTAAAGTAGGTACTCCCTTAATAGTTTGATTCGAATCAAGAATTTTCGATATTTTAAATAGGTACCTATCTTAGGTATCAAATTTAATATACATGAAAAATGGAAATTTGAATAAAAATTATAAAGGTGGCACGCGGGCTGTTTAAAAACTGAATGAACTGGGATTGGAACGCGGGAGGAGTGTTGGCGGGACGAGGGAGCAGGAAAGGGAAGATGGAAGGGGAATTCGGGAGGGGAAGGGGACGTGTGAGGGGGGAGGGGAACTCGGGAGGGGGGTTCGCGGGACGTGGGAAGGGGAGGAGTGGAGTGGGGAGAGGGAAAGTGGAGGTGGGAAGATGGGGAGGCGGAAGGGGAACGGGACGAATGGGAAAGGACACTCAGGAAGAAAGAATTTCTTTATTAAATAGCACAGCAACGCATGCCGGGACCAGCTAGTATATTATATAACTAAGACTGTTTATAAATAAATCGTGTTAATCATTAACCAGATTGAGAGCATTGCCAACCGTTGCTCGCTTCTAACAATCTACCAAATTATATTTTTCAAAGGCTGATCCTCTATTTAGTTTCAAAGGAAGCGTCATCATCTTGAAAAAAATCTTCATCTATTAACGACTGGAGTGACAACGTATTTTAAAACTTTTTTCTCCGTTTGCTCGAAATTTTCAGGAGATCATTTTAATTTTTTTTGCCAACATTAAAAAAATCATAACTTCGAATTTCAATATGGAGATATAAAAACTTATCTTATCGTTTTTTACCATTTATCTCATATTTGTAGGATTTATAAAAAAAATATTAAAAAATCGTAAATTTATAACCGCGCAAATCCTGCATTTTTGACACTTTGGGAGAGGTACTTATTCGAGTCAACATAGAATATATTCGATTTCTGTATATTGTCTGTGGTATACTTGTTAATAAAAGGTAGATATCTATGGAAAATGACTCAATTTTAACCGTAAACAGCTGATCAGAATTCATGCGTCAAAAAAAAAAAATTTTTTTAACTTCGTTGTAAAATAGTCAACAAAGTTCGGATTTGCAACATCTATAGTCATAATAGATAAAAAAATGTCAATAGATTCGTATTAAGACCAAAATAACATCGTGGGAGTAGCAAATATAAAAAAAATTGCCGAATCAAGGAGATAATTGCCTTTTTTATCCGAAAAGCAATCGGAGACATTTAAAATGGCGCCAATATATGGCAAAAATTGCTCTTGTGAATAACCAATTTTTCAGCATTTTTTAAAGTTCAGTGGTACAATTAAATGCACTTTTATATGCATTGGCATCTTATTAAACTTACCAGGTACGAGATATTGTTCGTAGTCCGTATTTATTTGTAATTTTTTGAATGGACATACATTCATTTTGACTAAATCTTGTGTTATGCTACTCGTGGTATCGGACAATGGGTGCTTTTATAATTACCGTGACGATTCACGGTAACGATGAAGGACAATAAAAATACGTTCCTTATCTCTAAAATTCTGCAGCTCTTTCTTACACGTTAAATAATGGTGAGTCGCCCAAAATACGTGTGACCGTTTCCCCTAAAGTACTATTTTCTTTATACGTGTGAGGGAGATGCATGAAAATGAGTGTATGTTTCCTTTGGGGGCTGCAGAAATACGTTTAGCGTTTGTCTCATTTTCGACTCTTGTCATTTAGTGTGTAAGAAACAGCGGCAACATTACATGTTTAACAACAAAAGTAAAATAATTAATATCCCTGGAATAGGTCAAATATTAACTGACTCATTTAATCATTTATTTTTCTCTTCTTCGTGGATAAATGTTTTGGCTTGCCGAAAGATAAGCAATCTAGTTTTGGATTGTAACACCAATATGTAAACCATATTGTTTATTTTTGACAGGTTTCCGAAATACGATATTCCGTATCTGATAGTAGTTCTGCTAGTAATAACTAGATTACCTCAAAACAATACGGTTTCAGACGACGATCTAACACTAAATGTGCAGCTTTTGATTTTATATCAAATATACAGAAACATATTGATCATGGGGATTTTACGGCGGCAATATTTATTGATCTTAAGAAGGCGTTTGACACGGTGGATCATAACGTATCGATCGAAAAACTGAAACATTTGGGTATTGCTGGTACTCCTCTGGAACTTTTCCGATCTTACCTATCAAATCGCTTTTCGGCAGTAGAACTGGGAGGAGAAACGAGTGAGATGGGTAAAATAACATGTAGAGTGCCACAGGGATCAATTCTTGGACCGTTGCTATTTCTTATCTATGTGAATGACAGAACAAAGTGGGGTATTAAAGGAACTCTACAACTCTATGCGGACGATACAGTAATTTTTTACAACAGACTGAACCTAGCGGAGCTTGAAACGGAAATGAATGCTGATATTTCTAAACTCACAAGCTGGTTAAGAATAAACAAACTAACTCTTAACGTAAAAAAAAACTCATTATATACTTTTTGGCAACAAGAAAAATATCAGCCTCAATAT
Organism: Limnephilus rhombicus; assembly: GCA_929108145.2. NCBI lineage: Eukaryota > Metazoa > Arthropoda > Insecta > Trichoptera > Limnephilidae > Limnephilus > Limnephilus rhombicus. The sequence goes on along the minus strand of OV815289.1, from coordinate 8,232,653 downwards.
CAAGTTGGTGATAACTGCCTCGAAAAGAAAATGAGCACAAAATATTTGGGCCTGATCGTAGATTCCCAACTTTCATGGGATCTCCACATAAATCATGTAAAAGAGAAAATTACACCCATAACTGGTGTACTTTATAGACTCCAAGGATTACTACCCGTAACTTTATTAACATCAGTGTACTACGCCATGGTACATTCACACCTTTCTTATCTCTGCTGTATCTGGGGATTTGCCTCAAAGAAATTGATAGCTGATCTGCAGGTGGTTCAAAACTGAGCTCTCAGAAATGTTTTTGACTTCCATGGGACACCCATGTCAGAGACTTCTATTTAGTTTCCGGTATTCTTCCAATCACAGTCCTTCCTAAACTTGTAATCACAAGCACCATCCTACAAATTACCCAACAATCAACTCACACTATCATCAAGCCACTTTACAATCAAGACATCCACACTCACAATACTCGAAATAGCAATAAAATCCGCATACCTCAAACACACACTACAAAATATGGGATAAAATCTCTGAACTATGTTGCCTATACACTATATAATTCGCTACCAGATATGTACAAGGGAATCCAGCAAAATAAAAAAAAATCAGAGTAATGCTTTAAAAGAATATTTTTTAAGTATGTATAAGGATGAAACTTTGTAATTTTCTTGTCATGTTCAATTGTCTTGTTTCTTTTCTCTTCTTTTCTTATCCATTAAGTTGTAATCATCCATATCTGTATTACCTTGTTCCCTTTTTCTTTAATTGTTTTCCATTGCTGTTTATTCTACTCAACCTGCATTTTATTTTTCTTCTATATTGTATGTGAATCTTATATTTTAACATCCAAATTCTTTTGTAAAATTTTAACTATTTCCTCCCACCCATGATTTGTATGTTCCTCCTGTCCCAAAATGAGTTCTGTAACTCATCGGGATTGCTCTAGCAAGAAATAAAAACAATAAAAAATAATATTATTTTAATTTTATTTTGAACATACTTATAGGAATGCGTTGCAATGCCATATTCAAAGAAATACATTGTTTCTCCCTGAATCATTTTTTCCCGTGCGTCCCGTTCCCCTCCCGCGTCTTCTTCTTAGCTAGCTTTATAAATTATAGCCTATAATTGAGCTATACCATTGTAAAGTTTCATTAAAATCCATTCATTAGTTTTTGCGTGAAAGAATAACAAACACACCAAGGGCGGATCCAGCTTTGTCGCCAAAGGGGGGTCACATAGCGCCAGGGGGGGGGGGGGTCACTTAGTCGTGGTCAAGTCACAAGTAGTTATAATTTAATTTTGATAATAATAGATACAAGTAAAAAGTAGATAGGTAATTTTGATAATAATAGACACAAAAAATATATGAAAACATTACGTTTAACAATTTAAATTAGTGGTCCACCTAGGTCCTGGACCCAGCCCAAGGGGGGGGGGGTCATGACCCCCATAACCCCTCCCCCTGGATCCGCCCTTGAAACACACATATATCCATACAAACTTTCGCGTTAATAATATTAGTAAGATGTGAGTATTCCACTTCATGCGCGTGTCTTCATTTACAATTATCCCCGAATATCCCCAAATATACCAGTTCTATGGTTCCATATTTACAGGGATGTATAAAATAATGGTGTATACACTCAAATGCATGCGATTTCATTATAGGCATGATGGTATATTTGTCACGTTGAGATCATAAATACATTAATTTAGTTTATTTGTAGTTTATTACAAGACCTGCATCGTGTTAACATTTCTGTAAATAAAAGAAATCGTGCTGCGTGAGTTTTATTGCATTGGATAATTCTTCATGCGATAAGGTTAGCTCTGTATCAACAGCATATATACGTTATATTTAAAAACGTGAATATTTTATTTATGAGTGCAACAAATATTAAGTACAATGTGGGGCCGAGAATTGATCCCTGCGGGATTCTTGTTGACACGTATTTAGGTAAAATAAGAATTATAAGACAATTTGTCCATTTCTTGCCTTTTCAATTTGTAATGACAAATTAAACCACGTGTTTCTCTGTAAACAAATATTTTATTTTTACTTTCACACAAAAAACACTAATTAAATTTATCGTAACTTTACAAACATTACCTGTAAACAAAGAAACGATATTAATGTTTCTTTGTCGATCTTTTAATATTAAACCAATTAAATTATTTTTCTTATATTTCAGTCACTGAAATGTCAGTCACATAGCGAGTAAACAATAATACTGTTTAATGGGTATCCAAGACAACACATCAATGACATTTGAAAAGCGATTTATAATTCAAACACAAAGGGATCCTAGGTAGGTATTCCTTTACATCTCCCTCCTAGGGATGAAAAACTTCTCTGGAGATTTTCGCTTCTTTTAATACCAATTTTTTTTCTAATCTTCATTTTCTGGACTGTACGATTTATATCCTCTACAAGATTTCTTTCAAGTAATTTTCTTACTTGTTCTTTTATCTCTAACTTATCTTCTATTGAACATTTGTAAGATCTTTTCAGTATTTGTCCACAAGTAGATCAATGCGTGCTTCATAATCCTTTACTGTTCCTATATCATTTATCCTATGCAAAGCTTGATTTATATTTAGCAATAAGTTTTTTTATTTCAGATTTCTGATCAATTTAAAAGTTTTCATTCGGAATCAAATTAAATTAAGTCCAATAAGAAAATTGTATTTGAAGTCCATCTACAATATAAACATCAATTTTCTTCTCTATGTCAAAGATTGATTTATATTTAGCAATAAGTTTTTTTTATTTCAGATTTCTGATCAATTTAAAAGTTTTCATTCGGAATCAAATTAAATTAAGTCCAATAAGAAAATTGTATTTGAAGTCCATCTACAATATAAACATCAATTTTCTTCTCTATGTCAAAGATCTTATTTTTTATTGTTGTTAAGCCTTTTTTTTTTTACACCATTAATTATTAGTAAGTTGTATTGGTGTGTATAGTTTTTTCTGCTTTCTTTATTCTTAATAATTTAGAATTTGTTAAGGAAACATTAGAGCCGGAATCATACATACCAAATACGTCTAATTTTCCTTCCAATGTTACTTTAACTTTAATTAAAGGTGCAATTATTCGTTTTTGGCTCATTATCACCCAATTCAACATCTAATACAGTATTGTTCACATTCTTATTATAGTTTCTCTTGTTCTAATAGTCATCAGTTTTTTTAAACCAGCGTTTTTCTTTAGAGTGGAATTGACTACCTTTATTTAATTTTTCATAGTTTTTCACGGTTTAATTTTATCAACTCTTACTTAATTATCAAATGTATTTCTCTTGAATTTATTATAATTCTTTTAATTATATGTTTGTTCATGTTTACCAATTTCACTGAAAATATTTGCAGTTGATTTTATTGATTTCTTATCCATTTTTAACATTATATAATCTGGCAGATCCATAACAATAAAATGAATTAATGTCTGCGTGTCAATATTTTTATTTATCTCTAAGAACAATCTTTCTTTTTTTTATGGCATATTCCCGTAATGAACCTCCTTGAAATTTAAATGCAAATGCATGTTTAAATTGTGACCAACCTTTGTTTCCGTATGTTTCACAAACATTTTTTTTTCATTTTGCCCATCCTGCGTTTACTGTACATTTTATTAACATACTGGTGTACCAATCTTTTTTCAAGTAAATATTAGGTCCTTGCATATGAAATTGGCGTTTTGCCGTACTGGAAAATTTGATCTAAAATATCTTCTCTTTGGTTAGGAATTCCAAATTCAAATTTATACTTTAATTAAATGAAGACAATATAAGCGAAACTCAATCGAAAATCTGAAAACAGAAAAAATCAGAAAAAGATATTGACACATCTGGGACAAATTTATACAGCTATTTACTCATGTATTTGTGTTTCGAAAATTATAATTCATTTGTTTTTTCTTTAATTGTTTTTTTTCTTTGCGTCACTTAGTTTACAAAATGGAAAACTTGAAATATCGCGTTATTTACGAGTACGAGTTCCACCGTGCCACCAGTGCTGCAGAAATGGCTCGAAGGATTAATGATGTATATGGCGACGGTGCCGCAAAAGAAAACACAGTGCGCTTTTGGTTCCAACGTTTTCGTTCTGGAAATTTCGACCTGTGGAACAAGCCCCGTGGACGGCCGGAGACCAAAGTTGATAATGAAGAATTGAAGGCTATTGTGGAAGCGGATCCATCGTAAACCACGTCCGAGTTAGCTGCGGGCTACGGTGTTAGTGATAAAACTGTTTTAATCCACTTGAAGCAAATTGGGAAGGTGAAAAAGCTTGAAAGGTGGGTACCTCACGAATTGAGTGAAGCAAATCAACAAACGCGCATTAGAACGCTAGACCACTCACTGCACAACAGACGGCTACAAAATTAGAGGAGCTTCAATTGGATTGTCTTAGACATCCACCGTACTCTCCGGACCTTGCCCCCAACAGATTACCATTTTTTGGAAATTTGGATAACTTCTTGCAAGGGAAAAAAATTCAACTCCGATGGGGCAGTCCAAACCACCTTCAAAGATTTTATTGATTCCGTCCGAATGGTTTTTTTTAGTAAAGGGATCGATGAACTACCTATGAGATGGCAAAAGTGCATAGATAGCAATGGTACATAATTTGATTAAATAAATACATGTATTTTTGAAAATTAGGTGCTTGAAAACAATGAAAACGCGTTTCTACGCTATATTGGCACCTATTGGTACATAATTTGATTAAATAAATACATGTATTTTTGAAAATTAGGTGCTTGAAAACAATGAAAACGCGTTTCTACGCTATATTGGCACCTAAAAGAAGAAGAAATTCAGATAGGTTTTTATACGAATATTATGATTTTCGACTTTTGTTGACTTTATTATTATTTATTGAAATAAGAAATTCACAGTATTTTTAGGATACCACAACACTACGAAACACTTGCTGTAGAACTGCCAATAATTACAACGGAGTTCAAAATAAAGGGCAGGATTTTATTCACACCAAAGAACTAATGAATTATGTCAAAATTATTTGTGTAGTAAAAATAATGACAAACGGATTTTAGGGATTAGAAAAATAATACTAACATTTAAAAAAAGTCCCGTGTGTTTAACAGTTTACAATGTTGCATAATAGAACTAAAAGGGGCTTAACTTTATTTATTTTATTATTTATTTAGTAACTATATAATACTTTTTACATTTTATGTGAAACATGTTAGTTAGATGTATATATAAAATAGAAAATATATTCGTAGTACTCCTCACTAGGAGATCCTGTGCTGAGGGGGACTATGCTTTGGATAAGTTTTTCAGCGACTTCTATGGTTTAACTTCAATGTTTGGATAAGGTTTTCCAGAAACTTCTATGACGATGTTTTAAGTATAGTAGTAAGTTCATTTTCCAATAGTTCCTTCAGCCAACATTTAATGTCCTTAATGCAGCTATTTTTTGTTTTAATTTGTTTGATACTAGGTGGAAGTTTGTTATATAACTTTACTGCTAAAAATTCAGAACTTCTTTGACCAAATGAAGAGTTACACTTTGGTATATTAAGTATGTCTGTTTGTTTGGCTCTGGTTTTATGAGCATGTGAGGTGTCTGCCTCTGAATCATTTTTGTGGTGATGTACTAGAATGTTTTTGGCATAGATTTTCTGTATGCTTGGAACATCAAACAGTATAAAAATTTCTGTTGTTGACGTCCTTATTGGGACCTTTAGAATGGTCTTTATGATGCAATTCTGAGTTATCTTAAGTTGTTTTAAGTGATTAGATGCTGCTGAGCCCCATCCTATTACTCCATATTCCAATCGAGAGTGGCATAAAGCATAATATACTCTCTTTAGATCCCTCATCGACAAGATGTTTCTTAATTTTTTGAAGAAGTAGATGAGTTTTGTTAGCTTTTTTGAGGTAAGATCAATGTGTGAATTCCACTGTAGTTTTTCATCAATTAGATACTTACTAAGATATTTAATACTTTTGGTTTGGGTTATAGACGGGCAGGAACATTGTGGAAAAGTATTTTGACATTCATGTAATTTGAGGATATGCACATTCATTGGTTGTCCTGTTTTGTTTTTGGAGAAAGTTAGATATTTAGTGTTATTAACATTTAATGTAAGGGAGTTCACTTTTAGCCAGTTTTGAAGTACAGCCAGGCCATGTTCCGCCTCCTTGTAGGTTCTTGTCCAATCTTGTTCGTGGTATATAATAACAGAAACCTAACTGAAATGATTCGACATTTTGCTCCCCTAGCCCTAAAGTAACAGTTTCTTTGTAAGCAACTCACTTGTTAAAGCTACTTTATCTATTATTTTATTTTTGTCCAAATTATAAAATAAATCCCTTTCAACATTAATAAAAAGCAGACTGGACATAAGGTCTTGGCCTAAGGACGACCGAAGTCGATTTTTGACGATTTTAAGTTTAGAAAAACTCGTTCACGTGTGAATTGGGTGCAATGTATGGTAAGAACAACTTTATAAACAATATACAGGTTAATTAATTATATATATTAATTAATCAATTAATGTATCAGAACTCAACTCTAAAAAAAAAATTAATTTAACAATTTAACTAAAAAAAACTGCGCTGCAATTTTAGCAAACCGCATCGCATAAAATCGACTTGTAGTGGCTTGAAAACAATAGTGTGGGGTGGATGTTATTATAAATGTAGGAAAGGGGGGAGGGGAAGGACGATATGCGCTTGCGCGGCCCTACTGAGTGATCAGCTGATCTGATAGGACATCGCGGTGCAGTTGTCGGTATTAGTTCATTTATGAGTTGTCTGCTGGACAGTGGACACACGACTCACATCACCGCGCAGACGATGCGGATGACAGTGGATCGTATAAAGCTTTCGTATACACGGCGAGATATAAACAGTTGTTAAACATGTTTTACTTTTGAAAATGTTTTTTTTTTCGAAAATGTAAACAAACATCACCAAGAACACAAAATAACTACTAATAAGACAAAAAACTTATTTTTGTACGTTTTGTGGGGCCCCTTCGGGGCCCCCTCACGCCGGGGGCCCTCCACGATCGCGGACCTACGGACCTGGCCAGTCCGGGCCTCCCTGAGATGTATGTGTGTTAAAACAATGTATAATCGTAGGAGAAATGTGGGTATCCGCAAAGAATGTAAGGCTGATGTAAGCATAATGAGTAAGATTAAGAAAGGACCCTCAGATGGTTTGGGCATGTAGAGCGAATGAACGAAGAAAGTAGTGTAAGAAGTATATACGACGCGAATGTAAATGGTAGAAAAAGTCGGGGACGCCCGAGGAAGATATGGCACCATCAAGTGAATCAGATACTTGAGTCGGGTGATGTCAAAAGTCAGAATAATAGAAGAATGCATGAGACGATGTACGAATGTGAACGAGGCAAGGAGTGTGTGCCAAGACCGAGAGTTGTCTGGCGGTCCGTCTTCTCTGTCTACCCCTGCGGGGAAACGGCGTGATGGTTAGTTAGTTAGTTAAGTTAGTTTCTAGAAGTCCTAAGAACAAAACAAGTATTTATAGCCACCAGGATATAGTTTAAGATACAAATTAAAACATGAGGGATATTTCATGCTTAGACTCATAGTCCTAAACATATCTGTATTTTTGTAAACTTATCAAATCGCTGTATTTTTTTGTATTTTTGTGACTTGTGGGCATTTTTGTCTAATTTTATTTTTATTATTTCTTTAACTGTTGAAAAATCATCTGTCATGAATTAATTGTACTACCAAACATGTAAAAGCCCTCTGGGCTTTGAATAAATAACAATTAATGACATTTAAAAAGCGATTCATAATTCAAAAGGGGTCCAAGGCATTTCTAGGTAGGTATTCCTTTACATGTTTTCAAATGTTTCTCTTTAATTTGTCTTGTCTTGTCTTGGGTGATTAAAAAAATAATAGTAAGTTCGTTATGTTGTAATTAAAAAAAACTCGTGATGCAAAGTTCGTGATAATTATAAAATATAGTTCAATTTAAGAGAACAGTCTTTTTAATGGAAATACCGCACAAAAGTCCAAATTACTTAGGACCAGTAGGAGCATGACATCCCCAAATATTAGAATATGCTCCGAGAAAGTGGCGCAGTACATGATTCAATTACTCATTGGATTCAATTACAATTTTCCAAGCCCGAAGCAATGACATCGATGTTCAACTGCATTATACGATAAAAATTAGAATACGCTTCTGCTGTTTGGGCCCCTTACCAGAAAAATACACAGATTTATTGGAACAAAACGGTAACTTTATATGACAATGCATGGTGAATACCCGCGATTTATCTGGATTTGCTATCTGAAACGCGCTTCGAATGTCTCCAATCTAGAAGGAGTGGAACCCTAACAGTAACAGCTTTCAAAACTATAAACTATTACTTTGACAGCCCATACCTCTTAGAATACTATAAATTGTTCGTACCGAACGACTACTGCCAGGGTCGCCACCACGACTTTTTTTTTTTTTTTAAATTGTACAACAGATTTTTATCCAATTACTGTACAATTTTCTCATTTTGACAGTCTTAACACCTAGAAAGATGATTATTATACAAAAAAATCTTAAGGCCATCTAAAGAAGAGTTATATATATATATCTAGTGTTTCCGATATTTCGTTCAACAGCACCATTCCTCTTGTCATGCTATGCTGTTCTAGAACATCTGTTCTGCCGTATTGTATTTTGAACAAGTCGTGTCGACGACTACGGCTGAAATTTTCAGGCACGTATAAGCCATAACATTCCAAGAGGAATGGGCTGTCAATACGATTACGGATTATGTTAAAACTAAGAATTGCAAGATTTGCATAACGTCTAGTTTCCAAGCTAAATCTATTTGTTGCCTCAAGTAATTCCATATGGTGCATGAATCTTGGATACGTTCCATTCATCCGCATGTAGACATACCTAAAGAACTTTTTCTGAATTTGTTCTAGCATATTAATATATTTCGCTTGGTGCGGAGTCCACACACCACTGGCATACTCCAGCTTACTTCTTATGACTCCATCAAACATGGTTATCATTGCATCTGGGTCATCAAATTGCTTACATATGTAGCAATCAGACGTGCTACGTAAACGTGTAAAGAAAACACTAGATTTAACTGTTCATAGTTTTTTTACTAAGCAGTAAAATTCACAATAATATCGGAATACCGGAGCGTGACAGAAGTAAAAATAACGGGACCATTTGTTTTGGCTTGCTGTTCTAAAATAATAATGTACAGGGAATTTGAATTCTCCGGTACTTTCCGTAAGGTGCGACGATATGCCGAATATTTCAGCGCAGGTAGGTAAGTACTTCTCGCAGCGCAGGTAGGTAAGTTGGCTCGCCACACATATTCTGATGATGAAACCCAGGAGTTTGTAGCATGCTGGAGTGAGCCGTGATATATGATCCGAGAATGTCAGTTTGGGATCAAAGACGATACCGAGATCTTTAAAGCTCGGCATAATGTTTTCCCTTTAATGTTGTATTAAAAAACTATGGGCTTCTGGGAGCGGGTATATGTCATAGTTACAGACTTGCTCTGTATCCCACGTGGCAGAACAGACGTTCTGACCCAGCACTGCATGACAAGAGGTATGGTGCTGCTAAATGATATCTCTAGGTCCCTTAACATTTTCAACATAAGTCTTGAAGGTTTCAAGAGTAATTTTTGGCAAGAGTTCTAAAACAGTAATTTTATTTTTTCTTCTTTCTCGTTTAAAATTATGGATATTCTACGTGTATTGTATTAGGATTGTATTAATCTGTAATGCACAAAAAAAAATAACCAACATCTCTGCTATAGGTCACCATAGTTTATGGATTATGGTCAGACCGAATGCCATTCACATTTTTTGTTGATACTTGCCAATTAATTCGAGATTTGCTATATTTTTTTTTATGTTCTCTATTTTATACAGGTGCTTGCAGGTTTTTATGCAATGCAATGCCGCCTCATGCAGCCTCATGAATGAGTTTTTCTTTTGCCCTGTTTAATTCAAATTTGTATTACTACTTACTTTTGTTTTTCCTGTTAAGTACTTACATACTGCTTACTAACAACGTATGCAGGGACACTGAAGGTGTAGGTTCATTCAAAATAAATAAACGTAGTTTCGTTTAAAAAAAAAATTGAAGCTTGCGAGAGCCTTGAAGAGGTAACCATCTTTTGCTTATACCAGGGCGGGTAAGTGGTGGATAGCCTCCACTGCCATAGGTCACCCCAAGTGGTTCGCTACATTCAGTGACTTAGAAGAGTTGCCAGGGATCATGGATGAGGTTTGTCCAGGTCTTGGTGGCGTACTTCGGCCCAATCTTGAGAAGTCAGTAGAGGGACTCTCCACCCATCGCCTTGCATCGCAGTGGGAGGGATGATTCACTTACATTCTTCCATCACTCCTGGACACAATGACCACTAGATTCCTACCAACCTCTTGTACATTCCTTCCTAGAACTTCCTCTCCTTCATTTCCTTAAAAATACCATTTTTATGTAGGCCCTGAGGGAATATATTTTCTTAAGAGCCTCCTGTGGGAATATAATAATTCAAAATGACTGTTTAGACCTGGTCACCAAACACGGCTAAAGTTATTTTAAGTACCTTTTTTGGGGTAAAAATAATCTCGTTGAATTCAATGTTTCAAAGACCCAATCATGTCTGATTACGTCTAAAAGGGATCGAAACGAAAATCCAGTCTCCTTCAACGGAAGAAATCTTCCGAACCCTCCATTGATATGCTTGGTGTAACTCTAAGCGACCAGATCAGATATGGGGGCTCCATCGAAGTTAAGTTAGCCTCTCAAAAACTGGGCGTACTGTACAGGGCCTTAATACTTTAATAGTACACAACTGCTAATCCTGTATAAATCACAAGTGCGCCCCACGGTTGACGGTTGAATTTGGCAGCCACCTCTGGTATGGAGCTCCAAAATATCTGAAAAATATCCTCGACACTGTGCAGAAACGGGCGGTTCGTTTGATAGATTCTCCCATCTAAGCAGACGGATTGCAATCTTTAAAGCACAGGCCGTCGGTTAAGAATGCTATCCTTGTTCTACCGGAATTTCAATGGAAGATGCTCCTAGGAACTAGCGTCATTGATCCCTTTGGCACCGGTGCATACTCGGAAAACACGCCAAACGCATGCTCAACATATGTACACGGTTGAAATTTGTCACATGAGAATGGGTCGCTTCTTCGACTCGTTCTTGTGTTGAACAGCTCGGCTGTGGAACGATTTTCCAGCCGCTGTGTTTCCTACTTCCTACAATATGGGTCTCTTCAAGACCAATGTTCATTTCTTCCTCTCCTCAAAAAGACCCTCCACACAGCATCTCAGATGACATGGGCCCAGAGGGAAAATATTTTCCTCGGTATCACCTGTGTGGAGTTAATGTAAAAAAAATCAACGTTTTTCTGGCAGGTAAAGTGGCTACCATTCCACCTTGCTACAAATCCACTTAATTGTCAGCAGAGGTCTAAGCAAATTACTAATCAACAACGAACAATTCATTTCGACAACCCTCTTAATATGTCGGCAAACAATGTTATAAGTAGACGCAGCAAGTGTTTTTCGTTTCAGTCAAATTGAAAAAACTCCATCAAAATGAGGCGTCTTCCTTATATTAACCTGGTGGTCCTAATCATTGTTGTTTGTGCTGGTAAGTTTAAAATTTTCACATGAGAACAGCAGCAAGTTTCAGTTCAACAAATTTATATACCTGCAGTGCAGGTCCTGCACGGACGGCCAAACGAAACTAAATAAAATAAAGAAAATAATAATAAAATACAGTCACAATTTGCCAAACATCTCCGAGATAAAAATCACTAACTTGGTGCTAATAATAAGCCAACCCCGTTAGACATACACCGTAAACTCAATCTTTTAGAGCAGGAGCGACCTTTTTACTGTCGGGGGCCATTTGATTTTTCTTGTGTCACCCCAGGGCCGCACTAAGATTTTCAGACTTGAACGGAGAAGGGAAAGAACACCTCAGCATATTATTTTGTCTCCATTTTACTTTTTTTTTTAAATAAACCGATTTTTATATATTTTTTTTAACTTTAAAAATTACTTGAAGTTTTTGGCAAAATAAAAGGGTTCAAATTTAACTAAGTTTAAAAATTATTATATTATTATAATCATAAAAAAATAGCAGAAAGCAAGAATAGTCACCGTTCATTGTATCAGAGGAATTAGCATCTCGATTTTTTATGTTACTTTTAGAACACAAGACTGGTTTTAACTTGCTGAATTTGATAGCTGCACATCGAACACGAGATTGGTTTCTTTCGAAATACGTCAACACACGATTGCGCAAGCGGTTTTTTTTTTATTTATTTCTGAACACAAGACTGGTTTTAACTTTTACATGTTTTGTTCTCTTATCATCGATATCGTCACTGCTCAGCTACAATTCAGGATTTCTCCTGGAATGCAGCTCAAAACATTTAAAAAAAAATTAAAATGAAATAAATACAAAAATTAAATTACATAAAAAAACATTTCCCCACTATTTTTCGACATAGTCCCCGTTACAGTCAATGTACTTGGTGAGCCGTGGCACAAGATCCTTGATTCCCTTGCCGTCCGCCGCCAAAAATGCTCTCACTTCTTCCTCCGCGTTCTAGTCCGTCTCCAAAGGTTTTTTTTTATTTTTACGGCCAAATGTTGCTTCAGGTGATCAAAAAATGCAAATCATGCCACTGATTGCCTTTTTGATTCCGGGGTTAGGTGGTAGGCCCATATTTCAACCCAAAAAAGCCTCGCATTGGGTGAAAAAATGGTTCCGAGGCCTGAGGGGTTAAGTATGAACTCTGTCTACCTATAGAAACCATAAATTAAAATCACTTTATGAAATAATTAAACTTTTTGTTGTAGACAGCCCTGTTTTACACGTACCAAGTTGCAAGCAGTTTGCAGTTTGCAATACTTTCAGCACGTCTTCATACACAAAGTTGAAATTTTGAAGAACAACCAAAATCGTGTTCAGCTACAACAACATCAATAACGTCGTATTTTTCAATCTTAGAACTCTAGCTCACTGAAAACTCACGGACCGCTATTGGACCTAGTTGTATGCAGATGGCAAAACTTTCTCAGCAATAGTAGATGTGTTCAACTGCGTGGAATTTAGTTACAAGAAGACTCTAATTTTATTTTGTAATGTTTAACAGGTCCGGTGGAAATAACTTTAGCTCAGTCAGATCCCTCACCACCTCCTATAGATGAACATCCAATAGATTCAACTAGTAAGTCCAGCATCCAAATATTTTATTTTTGTTTTATTTAAATTACTTTTATTTATATGTACATTCTCGGATCATAAATCACGGCTCACTCCAGCATGCTACAAACTCCTGGGTTTCATCATCAGAACATGTAAGCAATTTGATGACCTAGATGCAATGATAGCCATATTCGATGGCGTCATAAGAAGTAAGCTGAAGTATGCTTGTGATGTGTGGACTCCGCACCAAGCTAAACCTAAGGTACGTACCTATGCAATACGGCGACATCGTCGCCTGGCACGACTGACACGGAGAAGTACTTACCTACCTGCGCTGAAATATACGGCTAAAGCTATTTTAAGTACGTTTTTGGGGTAAAAATAATCTCGTTGAATTCAATGTTTCAAAGACCCAATCATGTCTGATTACGTCTAAAACAGGCGCGGCCGGTGCCTCAAATTATAGGTGGTTCACCAAGCCATTCATAAAAAACGAAAGGTTGATATTATATTTTTAAAAAAATCTAGACATCATGCATAATTTTACATTATTTGCTAAGTATCTAAGAATATCATGTAACTGTAATAGTAAAAATATCGTGCGATGTAAAAACATGCTGATGTCTAGAGTTTAATATAGTGAATTGACCTACCAGGTAAGTAGGTATGTTTTATGTATCTGTTTGTAAATTCAAATAATAAAAATACATATAGCCTAGGACCTCATAATAAATTGTACAACGCAACATAACTAAAACGGCGCTCTAGTAATTATCCAATTATTATTTATTAATTTATTTATTTATTTATTGATTTATTGTGAAAAACAGTATAATCCATTTACATTTCACAAATAACAGTTTATAAGTTACAGTTTTTAATAAGTAAGTATATACATTTATTTGCATGGGTAAGTACATCAATACTATCTGATTAGCCAGATTTGGTAAATAGTATGCTTATTGCTGTCTTAAATTCTCTTTGGTTCAAATTGAAAATGTCAATCACAGAAGAAATGTGATTTAACAAAGTAGTTATTCTCCCCAAAGGCATGATCATTGGTAGGTTGGTCCTGCCCCTTGGAAAAATAAATAATCTGTGCTGTCTAGCTCTGATGAAATTATCAGGGACATAAAAAGAAATTCGTTCCAGAGTATCTGGATTGCAAGTGTGCCCATTTAGTAGCTTGTGCGCCACTAACACCATTGCAATATTTCTCCTGACGTCTAGACGTTCTATCCCCAGCATTCCAGCGAGAAAATCAGAGGGATACAATAAAGGGTAATATCCGAACTCTCGCATGTAGAGGTATCGCATAAACTTTTTTTGCACCTTTTCTACATCATTTGAGTAAAGGGTATCTTCGGGTCCCCATATTATCGATCCACTCTCAAGAATAGAATTATTCTGGTATCAATATTTTTAGAAGCATTTTACACTCCATTACTATTGATATTACATCTATTAGAAGATTAGTGGAAAGGGTGGGTGTGATATCCATTTAAAAATACTCAACCTTCCAAAGATAATAATAATAACGCAATAATCCAATAATAATAATTAACACACAAGAAACACTCTGCGGCGTGGATCGCCAATATCGCCATTTACTGTCGTGACAACTTCGATCAATGGGTGACAAACAAATAATAATGTCAAAAAGGTACATCCCAAGGGCTCGAACAAGATAATGTCACACGAGACGCATAGCTGACCCTTTGACTAATGGTTACATTTTAGAAGAGAAATATTATTACTTAATATTATCTTGTTCAAACCTTACTACCGCTGGAACCAAAGCTTCGGAATATTTCCGAAGAATGCCGAAGCTCTTCGGGTCGGCCGTGCAGTGCACGGTCAGCCGATTTTTAGTATGACATGTTTCTGACGTTTTGGGATTTTTTACTACGAGGATCATTCAAATTACGGGGCGCTTAGCTCTGGCGCGCGGTTTGGCATTGTACCAAGTACCTACCTCGGTTCCTCGCTCCTAGCGGGTAGCCGCCGTAACTGGCGGGTGGGAACAATGCGTTTATTTGGCTGTAATACATTGTTAATTGTTAGATTGATAAATAATTATAATTAAATTTAAAGATTGTGCTCAATTTAATAAATAAACACATTACGTAGAAATACGATGAGTTGTAAAATGATGTTGAATTTTTTTGGCGGTTCAGCGCCGCATTGCACGTTAGCGCTAGCCGCGCCTGGTCTAAAAGGGATCGAAATGAAAATCTAGTCTCTTTCAACGGAAGCAATCTTCCAAACAAGCCCTCCATTGATATGCTTGGTGTAACCCTAAGTGACCAGCTCATGTATGGGGGCTCCATCGAAGCCAGAGTAAAGTTAGCCTCCCAAAAGCTGGGCGTACTTTACAGGGCCCGCAGATACTTTAATAGTACTGTGATGTTCTTCCTTCCTCGTATAGTTGTATTTTATTTACTCCTGGGCACTTGGCACCAGTCGTAAATTTTTCGTTTTCTCTTGGCTCTGATCGATATTTAAATTATTAAGGCTTTGCATATGTGTGGTAGGGATGGAAAATTCCTCCCCTACGTCACACAAGCCTTTATGAAAATTGGACCCTTATTTCCTCTGATAACTACAGAAAGCTACTTAAAGCTCCCTTGTTCTACATATCTTTAGAGATATATGTACTTAACTAATTAATACGTTATTTACGACTTTGAACGTAAATATTTTCGTATTTAGGTTGTAATTAAACTCCATCAAACGTTGTGTAATTTTTGATTTATGATATAGGACTTTAATTACTTTCATTTTTGTGGTAACCCTTTTGATTCTAAACGGAGCGTTGAATTTCAAACTGTATTGGTCTCTCTCTTGCAAATCTAACCTTAAGTAATTTCTCTAAATGAGCTAACTTCCCTTTGACGTTTATTATGATTCCCTACATCCTAATGAATTCATGAATAAACAATACTAATCGAAACTACACATGACTAATTGAACAGATAATTAAATATAACTCAAATGGTTAAATGTTAGTAAATTTGATTATGATTGTATCTTGTATCTGCTGGGCGCCCCTCCATTTTGATTCAGCTGCTATAAGGTACATATAAAGATGGATTTAGTAGGTTAATGTAATTAGTTAATTGCATATTTGAAGAACTCAGAATAACCCTTTTCTGGCAAAATTTGGCTCCTGCCTCCATCAAGTAAGCAAGGTGATCAGGTGTCAACCCAAAATTCGCACAATCTTTTGGCACGGTTCGATTGATTGATACCTAAGTTATCGCGTCCCAACCGAACCTTCCTTTCGCCATCATGCACTGCCTTCAGGTCTTCCCCCGAGCCTAGATACTTCCAAATTCCTACTCCTCCAAAGTTTACTATTTACTTAGGGCGAACCGGTTTCGTCCTATATGCAATCATATACTCACGGGGTTGTGTGGAGTTACGGGTCGTGAATCCTCCCTCCACGTTCAAGAAATGAGACGAGAATGACCTGACAGGCCTAAAGCACTAATTGTAAGTGAGTTCGTTTCATCCAATGAACAGTACATAAAAAGATATATATGTAAACATACTTTTTGGGAAGGTTTATAACTTGCAATACGAAACTACTTGCATCGCATTTCAAGCTCGGGTCTCGTCCATCGAATTCTGCGAAATTCTAAGGTTGATACCGAATACATACGTAAGAATAGTGGGGGATATAAATAGATACTAGTATATTAAGATCTTATCTGGCGATGTGTTCTGGAGATTCGCCAAAACTCCAAGCTTTTGTTTGGTTTTTTGACGGTTTTGTTTGAGAGATCCGTCATCTCTATGGTTTGGTTAATGGTCCTTGTTATAGAAGCGACCACTGCCTTCTGTTGGTTGAACTGTATTTTTTTTTCTTTCCCTCCCCTCCAAGGTTCAACTTTTTGATTAATTCTTACTATCCCGTGATTCTCAATTGATTCATGTAAATCCTCATTACCCCTTATTAAGCTATCCCGTGATTTATCAACTGCTTCATGTAAATTTTCAATACACCTTATTAAGCTATCCCGTGATTTATCAACAGCTTCATGTAAATCTTCAATACACCTTTTTAAACTATCCCGTGATTTATCAACTGCTTCATGTAAATCTTCAATTCACCTTTTTAAACTATCCCGTGATTTATCAACTGCTTCATGTAAATCTTCATTATCCCTTTTTAAGCTATCCCGTGATTTATCAACTGCTTCATGTAAATCTTCATTACACCTTTTTAAGCTATCCCGTGATTTATCAACTGCTTCATGTAAATCTTCAATACACCTTTTTAACTATCCCGTGATTTATCAACTGCTTCATGTAAATCTTCAATACACCTTTTTAAACTATCCCGTGATTTATCAACTGCTTCATGTAAATCTTCAATACACCTTTTTAAACTATCCCGTGATTTATCAACTGCTTCATGTAAATCTTCAATTCACCTTTTTAAACTATCCCGTGATTTATCAACTGCTTCATGTAAATCTTCAATACATTTTATTAAGCTATCCCGTGATTTATCAACTGTTTCATGTAAATCTTAAATGCATTTTATTAAACTATCCCGTGATTTATCAGCTGCTTCATGTAAATTTTCATTATCCCTTATTAAGCTATCCCGTGATTAATCAACTGTTTCATGTAAATCTTCAATACACCTTATTTGATTTGCTATAATAAATCTGTTTATTTTCAATGGTTTAGTTCTGTAGATATCTCTTTACGTTCAAATTAAAGATTGTGTTTAATTTTTTTTCTTTTTGTTTCTAATAATTGCGCAATATCATAATTTTATCCCGTTCCTAGAAGTTAATACCTATGTACGATATCCACTAATCAAGGTCATTTTTTTTCTCCTTTTTACCGTATTCGAACTAGTGTCCCAGTGACCGACTTATTTTGTAAGCAATTTTAATTATGTAAACATTCCCGACGTCCTCGTGACCTAGATTCAAAGCGTACGATGTGTGTTTACTTTTAGACATTCCCGAAGACGTGTGAGATGGCTCTATTTTTTTTTCTTTGTTTGATAATGATGTACTTAGCGCAATTGTCTAGTCTGATCCCCGATTACGTATACATATTTATTCATTTTTATATACTTTGTCTCAATAAATAATTAAATACTGGTATATACTACTATATTATGATTGAAATAATTTCCAATATCATAACTTATTTCAAATGTTCTGGATTTTCTGAAATTTATATTAATACATATATAAAATATTTTTAACAGTTATTGATGAATTCAGAGGTAGGAATCGATACCCTTTTTTCCTCTTTTTATATAAGTGTTTTTCTTTTTGATAAAAATTTTTCTTGGGAACAATAAAATTATATATTTATTTATTTTTTTTTATTTATTTAATTATTTTCATATTACATTTGGTTATAAAATGACGTATTGCCCATCTCACTAGGTGTGAAACGCCTGTGTTGAGATGGCAATTTACAGAGTGGTTATCTAAGATTTTGTAGTAATATTATGAAAATGGCAGGTTAATATAATTTTTTTTCTTTAAATATACAATTCAAGTATGTTACATATATATAAGAAGATTGCAGTAGGTACATGGTTACATATATACACACAGTAGGTATAAAGGTAAGTCTGTTTTTAAATACTTGTGATGGATATGTTTATTTGAGGTGATCAATGATTTTACTTTTAAATGTACTTTTGGTTTGCGTGTTTCTAATTTCAGGAGGTAGAGAATTGAACAGCTTTGTTGCATTATATTTAAAACTTCTTTGCCCATAAGAAGTTTGACAAACTGGGATGTTGAAAGATTTTACATTTGACTCTCTTAAGGCTCTTGTGTTCATTCGTTCTTCAAACATGTGTGTATTTTTAAATTGATGAAGCAGGATATTTTTTGAATACAATTTTTGCAGGTTCGGAACATTTAGTGTCTTAAAAATAAAATCAGTGCTTGTTCTCAACGGGACTTTTAGAATAACCTTCAAAATTAGTTTTTGAATCATTACTAAAGGCTCTAGGCAAGTATTTGTGGCACTACCCCAGCTGATAATACCATATTCAAGTGATGATTGTATAAGAGCACAGTAAACTTGTTTCAGTTGTTTTCTATTTAAAATATCTCTAACATTTTTAAAAAAATAGACGAGTTTCCTGAGTTTTGTCGTTAGGTTTGTAACATGTACGTTACATTTAAGAAGATCATCTATTTGAATACCAAGATATTTAATACTGTCAACTCTACTTATAGAAGGACAGGTACATGGAGTTAATAGGGGGTTACAGCTGTGGAGTTTAAGGCTTTGTTGTGAAGGCAAGAACTTATTTGAAATTCGAAATGTAAGAAATTTAGTTTTGTCTGTATTCAGAGTTAATATGTGATCATTAAGCCAATTTTTAACAATACGAGAGCCATTTTCTGCCGTTTTAAAGACTTCATCCCAAGATTTGGCGTGAAATAGCAAGACCGTATCATCGGCAAAACTTGTGATTTGTCCACAAATTTTTAGGTTACATAGATCATTAATATAGATTAAGAATAATAAGGGTCCTAGGATGCTACCTTGTGGAACGCCACAATGTGATTTTTGGGAACTACTATAGGTACTGTTTATTTTAACACATTGCGTTCGATCAGTTAGATAACTATGAAATAATTGAAGAACTGTATCTGATATTCCTATCCTCTTAAGTTTATCTAAAAGTATTTTGTGGTTCACAGTATCAAACGCCTTTGCAAGATCAAGGAAAATTGCTAAACATTTATTTCCTTTGTCGACATTACTCATTATGAAGTCTGTAACGTTAGCGATGGCGTCTGAGGTTGATAAGTTTTGGCGAAAACCAAACTGATTTGCTGATAATGTTTTACTAGAGTCAAGGTGAGTAATCAATTGATTTCTTAGTATTCCTTCAACAATTTTAGAGAGTGCACTTAGAACACAAATTGGTCTGTAATTGGTAATTTCAGTTTTTTTTCCACCTTTAAAAATTGGAGAGATAATCCCTTGTTTTAATACATTAGGGAAACAACCTTGAGTGAAGCTCTTATTGATTAAGAATTTGAGGGGAACGGCTATATGAGATTTCAGTGATTTTAGTAGTTTACTTGGTATTTTGTCATGTCCAGGTGAAGTCTTCTCTTTCAGTGAGTCGATTTCTTTGATGATATCCTCCATCGATACATCTTTTAGAGTAAATTTTGCGTAAGTTTCTTCTCGGGGATTATCATCTGGTTGTGGAGTTTTAGTATTACAGTTGATGTTTTCTTTTATTTTACTGGCCAAATTTGATCCATGATCGGCAATAGTCTTCGGGTCCAAGTTAAGATTCACATTCTGACCATCAATTATGAGTTCCTCAATTTGATCTCTGGATTGCCTTGCATGTGTTATCTCTTTAAGAATTTGCCAAATCTTTCTAGAGTCATTATTACATTCAATAATTTTTCTCGAATAGTATTTATTTTTTGCATGTTTGATTAGTTTAGTACATATATTTCTATATTTTTTGTAAAATGTAGTAAGTAAGTAATTATTTGGATCTTTCCTTATTTGTTTATGAATATTATCTCTTTTCCTGATGCATTTTAGTAATCCAGGTGTAATCCATGGTTTAGTGATTGTATTTTTTTTATTAGGTACCTCTTTCTGGTAGGTGTGTAGATTTATTTGATTTTGAATACAGTTAGTGAAATAATTCCACGCCATATCATTATCAGTAATTGAATACAAATTTTCCCATTTTTCGTTTTTTATGTTGAAGATAATTGAATCCCAGTCGATTTTATTTTTCACGATAGATATATTTACGGAGTCCTCTTTAGTAGTTTTTTCATTTCCAACTTCCAATATTGTAGAGTAGTGGTCTGTTACTGTGGATTCATATATTATTGTGTTGATAGGTTTTTTCGTTTTACCTATTACATGGTCAATGCAAGAAAGAGTTTCGTCAGTAACTCTAGTAGGTTTGTTTATGTAACTAACAAGACCGTAGTAGCTTATGGCATTGAGGTAATCGTCTTTTTGAGGATGACCATTTTCTAAAATATTAATGTTTGTGTCTCCAATTAAAAACAGATTACAACAGTGTTTTAGTTTATGTAACACAGTTTCAAGTGATGTAAGGAAGTTTGTAATATTGGGTTTGGATGGGGATCTATAAATAGCCAGTATATCAATTACTGACTTAGCTTGTATATGTAGACAATTGGAATCATTGATTTTGATTTCTTTAGTAGTAGTTTTCAGATTGTTTTTAATGTAAACTACAATTCCATCATTTTGTTTAGTATTATATGAAGTGTTGATGCAATAGTAGCCTTCTATATTTTTTGGCGTATAAGAACTTTTAATCCAACATTCTGTAAGGATCATAATATCAAATTTAATGTTTATTAGTTTTAGGTTTATAAGAAATCCTTCGAAGTTTTTATTAATGCTTCTTATATTTTGGTGTATTATTTTCAAATTATTTTTTAGGCATA
This sequence comes from Limnephilus rhombicus, assembly GCA_929108145.2. NCBI lineage: Eukaryota > Metazoa > Arthropoda > Insecta > Trichoptera > Limnephilidae > Limnephilus > Limnephilus rhombicus. Next base: position 8,210,964 of record OV815289.1, on the reverse strand, counting down.
GTTTTATGTTTTCTGTGTTGGTAGTAATAGTTTCATTTTCAATTAGGTGGTATGTGAGTTCTTCCAGATTGGTAGCCATTTTAGATATTTTAATTAATTTTGACAATGTTAAAATTAAATTTTACAGTGTTGGTAGATCTCTTTCATGTTTTATATTAACAATTTTTGATTCCGTTGATTTTCTTGTGAAAATTTTTCCATTTTTAAACCAGGTATATTGATAGTTTAATTCCTGAGCTCGCTTTTTCGTTTTCCATAGTAAGTCCTTATTATATGAAGACAACACTTCGCCAATGTATAGGGATTGGCTTATTTTCTTGGTTTGGTTTTTTACTGCAAGAAGGTTGTGTCGTGTTGTAATGCTAGAGTTGTGGAATTTAATGATAATTTTTCTTGGAAAACCTTGACGACGGTCAGGAATACGGTAAATGTCTGAAAAGTCTTCATTCAAGATTTCAATTCCTAGTTTGTTAGCAATGTCCTTCGCAGTTTCAATCGGGTTGTCGTTTGTATTTTCACACACTCCAGATATTTCAACTTGGTTTGATAAAGTATTTTGCTCTAGCTCGGCAAGCCGAATATCAATATCATTCATTCTAGACAGGTCTTTTTTAATTTTTTCAACTTCTATTTTAATTCCCGCTAATTCATTTAATTTACTTAGTATTTCATCATATTTTTCGGAAATGAAGTCGGTAGCTTTTTTTGTTTCGGCTGTCTCTAATTCAATTTTTTTAAACATTTCTTTTTTTAAATCAGAAAATTTATTATCAATTTAATCAAAAAGGATCAAAATCAAAATCAAAATCAAAATCAAAAAATATTTATTGTAAAATAAAAATTACAAAAGGTGTAGCTTATGGGTAGACCCCATTTCTTCCAGCTAACCACATTTATTTAATTACAATGTTTATGTAATATTATTTGTTTTATTATAGTTACAATGTTTATACAGATAAAATAACAATATTCCAATGGAAAAAAAATACAAATATATATACCAATAAAAATAGGCGTTTCATTTACGTGAGGTATTCACTCAACGTGTAGTGACATTTATTAACAAGGAAAGTGTTTAGTGACGATTTGAATTTGTGTGTATCTTGTATTTGTTTAATGTTATGTGGAAGGTTGTTATATACTTTAATGGCCATGTAGTATGGTCCTTTTTGGAATGTTGTTTTGTTTGCTTTTGGTATTAATAGGTTTTCTGTGAGCCTTGTAGCGTATTTATGGGTTGAGTTTTTTAGTGGGAACTTGTCTGTAGATGATCGCACTAACATGCATAACTCCATTATATATATGTCTGTGACTGTTAGAATTTTCAGATCTGATTATTATCGACTGGCTGGGGACTATGTGACGTGGCATTATTTTTTGATTTGGAGCGAGTGTTTTCTTGAGGCATTTTTATGTATTATTCAATAATACCCCACAACAAATTTTGATAATAGCAATGTAAATATTATTGTTTGTGGTGCTCCAAAGGTATTTTTCACTCTATGATCAATGTAAACAATTCAGTATTATTTATGCAATCAGTATGCTCTTGTGTAACTGTTTACCGATGTGATTATATTATGTTGTATTTACTTATCTTCTTTTCATAACTTTAAGCGAATGGTAGAGTTTTTGAGTTTAAAAACAACACTTTTGTAGGTAACACTTTTGTAGACAACGAATTGCCAGCAATTACAATGATCAATATCGCGGTAAATATTTATTACCCACTAGCAAAACACTTTACTTGTCTTCGCGACTCGATTCTCTTGAATAAGCAGATAATTCTTAAGGTTTTTTGTTCGTAAAATCTATACTTTTTAATGTTTAAAGTGGGAGCTGTCAAAACAAGTCAACAACCTAGATAACCATAGATTATTCACGATATATATATAAAATATACTTATTATATTTATAATATTTTAATATAGTTACATATCACATATTAAGCGAGTAATATTTTGTTATAATAATTAATTCAAATACCAACGTTTGCTGAATTCCGCTTTCTCCTTGGAATCTGTAAAATTTTATAACGGAAAAAACTTACCCCTACCAGGTTTTCCGACCGGGAAATACACGGTTAAACCTTGCTGCAATTTTCCTAAATTAATTTTTATTTTCCAAAATTTAAATAAATTTTTTGACTTGAATTTTTTTTTTTTTTTTTTTGTTTAATCTAATTAATTTAAATGATGTATAAACTCTATCGTTCTAAACTGTATTTTATTTCAAAACTCGTTGGTTAAATAACACTTTAAATGATAGTTACTTCACGATTAAATTCGAGATGGTAAATTGTTGTTAAATTAAATCTTTATCCCTCCGAACTTTTATGTATTAATAAAATATTATTTTGTTTTATTATTATTATTTAAGATAATTAATTTAAATATTTATTATTTGTTAGAACACTTTTCACTTAGATTGGACACACGTATTTAATTACAACTTCTTCACACTTAATTATAAATTTTTATCCCTCCGAACTTTTATGTATTAAGGGATAAAAATTTAATTAGATAATTAATTTAAATATTTATTATTTATTAGAACACTTTTCACTTAGATTGGACACACGTTTTTAATTATAACTTCTTCACACTTAATTATCACATCACTTCAGTTATTTATTTCACTAATATTAGACGCGAAATTTCTAAGTTTAAAATACAATATTAAGTGATTATAAAATCAGAATTTTCCACTAAAACAAATTGTATTTATCACGAGCACTTTTATTTTTCACAAGTAATTAATGCGTTGACTTTATTTTTATTTTCACTGACTCTAACTGCAAAGTATTTTTTTTTTGAAGATCACTGGCTAGAATGTGAAAATTTTCCTAAGTCTTACAATAATTATCACTTAGAATTTTTCAACTTTAAATTACCAACCGTTTCGTCACGTCTCGCGAACTTTCAACCCTTTCGACCACGACCGTAGACTGTCTCCAACTGGCATTTATCTCGTCTTTTATACCCCTCTCAGGTCCAAAAGAGCGTATCTGAATTTCCTGTAATAAACCAATCTAATTTCTATCAACTCGTAATTTCTTGAAATCTCCTCATTATTGTCGAATGCTGTCCATTAATCCCTTCCGCGTTTGATCCTTTGATTTCTGTCCCGTACTTCCATACTTATAAGACCCGGATTCAGTAAGATCCATGTTTAATCGCCCAACTTCCTTTGTCCTGGTGTTCATACAAAATTAGCTTGACTTTAATAATTTTAAAGTTCTGTTTTCATCTATTTCGCAACATGTCCATGCGTACGGCATCTACCATATGTTCCAAATCTGTCCCCAAATTCGCCTATCAGAGATATCTTCATGTCGAAGTCTTTCTCGCAAATTGTTCATTTTTATTTTATTATTTTTCCTCGAGTTTTTCTGTATTCTATATGAACCTTTCCATTTAAAACCGAATTTTCTCTATTTACGTCGTATATTTGAATTTTCCATTTTTTCTCGAATTTTCTTTTATTCACGACACTCTTTCCATGAATTTCCTTATTTATTCTCACGCTATCTCTATAAATTTTTATGTTTCAAGCCGTATTTATTTTATTCACTGTTAATCTAAGATTTCCTTTGTTTTTCTCTGTCGTATCTACTCTCTCCTCGTTTCACTGTACTCCCCATATCGTTTTTTTGATGTTTGCTGCCTCTTGGAAAATTTCGTTTTCTATTTGTTATTAATTAATATATCATTTTTAACATTTTTATAGGAGATACCCCCACTTCGGCCCTTAAATTTCTGTCATTTTTATTGCTTCATAGAGAACGTCCCACAAAGTTCGTCTCACTCTTACCCAAAATCCCATAAACCATATGCTTTGACAGTTGTATACGTTAATTTCTGTACCCACCTGGCAATAAATTCTTTTTTATTTCAGTGTCGTTAACTTTTATGTGAATTCTATAATCTAAATATTACGTAAGACCCATGATAATTTTTATAGCTCTTTTAACGACTAATTGCTCTTATCTAAACAATTTTCATGTTCGAATATTCCTTGTTTATCACAACAAAATACATCTGAGATCGACAACCATTGTAATGTCTCATTTTTCCCTACAGTCGCGTACTATGTTACACTATAATCTCCATTTTAATTACGTAAAATGACTTCTTTTCCTGAGTTAAATCTATCGCAATGTTTTCAGCATTTTCCACTCCCCCCCGTACTGTACTCTATTTTCCTCTCTAACACTTGTTACTGCACTAAACCTCTGAAATGTACCCTCGTCTACTCTTTAAAACTCTCATTTTTTTTTGACGTTTTCTCCCTAAACATTTCATCGTAATATCCTCGCTCCGTCTAGAATTGATAACAATAATTTTCCATTGTTTTTTCAACATTTCCATTTCCTTTAGCACGTTTTCCCTCGAATCGATCATCTCCGGTCGTCATACATAGTTATTCTATAGTTGAAAATCCTCCCGCAGACGTGCCTCTCGATCCCTGCGTTTTCTACTCAATATTTTACTGATAAAATTTTTCCGTCATTATTCAAGTGTGTTTTTTTCGCACCTAAAATGCTTCAATGCATTCGAGAACTAAGGTTTCCGATCTCTGGAATGTACCCGTTATTAACAACATTCTTTGGGTTCATCGTACTTATGTCCCTGAATCGACTATTGTTTCCCATGGAGTTTATTCACCTCTCGGTCCGATGAAAACGAAAGGATAATTAATTACATTCTTAATTGCCGAGTCCAAAGGTCGATCCTTTGTTCTAAAAATGGGCTCGGCCCTCTTCTTGCTGATAGGCCGACTTGATTTTTAATCGCTTTTGCTGCAATCGAATTGGCTGTCAAGATATCACGGCCTAAAATAAATTGGGAAGTCCCTGTCTCTGATTATTTGTTGATACCATCTGTGATTTTTTAATCAATACTCGTCTCACTTTGTCTAATTATAGATCCCTACCGTAAATATGAATTCACTTTTCTCTGATCCGATAGGTGTCGTAGGTGTGTCCGTTTTATAAGTAATTGATATTTTCTTTTTTTTTAAATTTAGAGTGGGAAGCTACGATATTTTCTAATTTTCACTGTTGATCAATGCAATTCATCACAGTACACAACTGCTAACTTTGTACAAATCACAAGTACGCCCCACGGTTGAATTTGGCAGCCATCTCTGGTCTGGAGCTCCAAAATACCTGAAAAATACCCTCGACTCTGTGCAGAAACGGGCGGTCCGTTTGATAGATTCTCCCATTTTAACAGACGGATTGCAATCTTTAGAGCACAGGCGTCGGGTGGGAATGCTATCCTTGTTCTACCGGTATTACAATGGAAGGTGCTCCGAGGAACTAGCATCATTGATCCCTTCGGCACCGGTGCATAGTCGGGAAACACGCCAAACGCGTGCCCAACATTTGTACACGGTTGACATTTGTCACATGAGAACGGGTCGTTTCTTTGACTCGTTCTTGTGTTCAACAGCTCGGCTGTGGAATGATTTGCCGGCCTCTGTGTTTCCTCCTTCCTACAACATGGGTCTCTTCAAGACCAATGTTCATTCCTTCCTCTCCTCTAAAAGACCCTCCACACAGCATCCCAGATGACATAGGCCCTGAGGGAAATTATTTTCCTCAGGGCCTCCTGTGTGGAGTGAATGTAAAAAAAAAAGAAAAAAAACTTATCTCTATTAATTAAAATATTGAAAAAACTTTAAATTGTACGAAAAAATCGTATAAATATAACATATCATAATGCTACCTTCTACTCCACGGCCAAATCAAAATGGCCGCAATCGATCAGCTGATATCGTTTGCCTACACTTTTGTGGGTGATTCTTCGTTTTTAATAAAATTGATTTTAAAAGCTAAAACATAATAATTTCAAACAATTTTTATACCACTCTCCCGTAATAATATTCAAAAATATAATAATATAATAAATATAATATTATGAATAAATAATTCCACCTAAATAATGTCTTAACTTATCGAATAGTATCATCCTTCTTCCGTTGAAAATAAAAATAACTTTTCAGGAGTCGATGACGTCACACGATTCAATACACATGCGGTGGTTTTCGGGGATCTTGAAAAATTAAAATTATTTTAACTATTAAAACTAACTCTAAAAAAAATAAAAATATGCAGTTATTTAAGTTAGAAGGTCATTATTCAATAAAAAAAAAATTAGGCTTCAGTTCTCTATTGTCTTTTTTTGTTGAATATGATTGAACATTGATGATTGATTTTCTGTTCACGAAAATATTTAAATTTTTAGGTTTTACCTGGGTTCACTCATATGTATACTAACCGGTCAAACCATTAAATTTTCCAGATTATTACGTATCTTGTGAATACGCATGCTCGATGTATTGTGATTACTCCCAGGGACCGTGCACTATCTACGCCTCAGGGCAGGGCTACTGTTATTGTAAGTCTAAAATTACTAACTATGGATGACGTCATTCTGGAGAAGCACTACTTGATTCATATAAATCAGTACACACCAGTTGCGACTCGTGTCCAGGGCTAAAGCTAGGGGGGCATTAGGGGTAATTCCCTCCCTTAAGAAATACCATCGACTATGATAATATACTAGTAAACTGTTTGTTCATAATTTGATATGATAGATAAAAAATACTAATTATTAGTGATATCTAACTAAACGCCTTCAAATTAACAAAGGAATCTTATCATACTAATTCTTAACTCTGCCCATAGATGGTATTGAAGTAAGTGGTGGGAGGATGTGCGCGTATTGCAATCACTGCAAACGGGGAATTCCCAAACAGTTTGAGGATACTATTAAGAGCGTAGCAGCCCTTTGAATATTTTCAAATTCGGTGATTTTAGTTTCGCACATTCACGTAACGTCGCCCGTGTCGTTTTTTCAATTTGGAAACGTAAAATCCTCGACGAATCTGTAAATAATTTCATAACGCCTCTTCGAATCTAATTCCGCGGCATTTGTTCCTCGCGTCAAGTCGTAAGGCGTCGACTTTACCGTGAAACTCATGTGTAATTATGTTCACAGAAGAATCACCGTTCTCAGGGGTATAAAATCAGTTTTATTTGAGTTTTGGCACAAAGAAATATATTTCAATGGAAATTATGTCTTTTTCATCTCAAAGTATGTATTTAAACGATTAAAACGTATTTTCCAGTTAGTAAATACTACTTTGATGAATCGAAAATTATTTTTTTTATTGATTATCACAAAGAAAAAAATATTTTTGTCTTTGATTTTCTTTGACAACTTGACATATTTATCGTGCATAATATAAGAGTTGAATAGACGATTATGTAGGTACTTTTATTAGTAAATTTTTTTAAAACTTTTTATTTAATATTTGTATGTTTTTACAATAAGTGTGTTCATTTATTGTACATGTTAAACAGTGCTGCAATGAATATAAAAATAGCCGTTTTGCACCATAAAGAGACAAGGATCTTGTGGTTGGTGAGGGAAATCATACTTATTTATAAGTTATTATGTAAGTAATTAAATGATAAAATATTTCAAACAATAACAAAAAGATAAGTAAGAAAAACATAAAGAAAAATTCCATATTTGTGGGGGGGGGGGGGGGGGGGGGGGTTAAGCGAGTTTTATTGCCAACGTCGCACAGTGATTCATTTCATACATGCTAAACGCTTTTAACCCTCTATTGAGGTGTAGTCAACACAGATTTTATGAAAATTAGTGTTAAAAATAATTCGTTTTTTTAAAATTCTTTTATTTTTTTAATAATTTTTAAATAATGTGTTAATTGAGTATTTGAGGTTTATAATAACACAATTATATGTAAAAAGTAAAAAAAAATGGATTTTGAATGCAATAAATTTACGGTCCATTTTCTGCTAAGATTCAAGCCTTATTTGGTTTTTCAACTTTTTTTCACCACTTGCACTGAGCTTATCAAGTTCAAATGTACTTGAAATTTTGTTAAACATTCCCTCAAGCCTTTCTCTCTTCGGCAATCTCTTCCATGTCACGATCAATTCCAACCTGGAAATCTCGTATGTGGTTCCTGTAAAATGGAAAAATAGTAATAATGTGGATTCGTGCGGGTTAATATCAAAACTGATATGAATAGAATATTAGTTGCACTATTTAAAAAAAAGATAATTATTCTGCGATTTTGGTGTATTCTCTGAGATAAACTCTCGAGAAGTTAGAAATTTAATATTTTTGAGGCCAAAAAAAACACAAAACTTATTTATTATTTAAAAAACAACAAAAATTATTTACACTAAAGTATTAAGAAAAAACTTTAAAACCAAAAGTAGCCTCCATTTTACAGAACCGAAAAAAAACACTTTTCAAACTTAGTACACAATTTTAAACGTCGAGCTGCGAAGAGCGAATAAATGCAAATGATAATTTTTAAACACATTATTCGACTTTAGGCCTCTGGTATGGGTCAGTGCGTGCACTAATCACGCCAATTAAGCATGCATTAATTATCCCGTCTATCTGGTAATGTCACCAGATAGACAGGATAATAAAGTAATTGTTTGGGAATTCAAAAGTGACTTATTAGCGTCTAGCTTGTATGAAACGAATCACTGTGCGTCGTGGAAACGATATTGACCCGCTTGAAAAAGTTTACTATGCTGTGCAGTGACATTTGCAGCCGCGTAACTTGCCGCACTCGTATGACAATTTTTGCCAACATACTTAATCGTAGATATTGACTGTTTATTTCTTTTTGCACTTTTTGTTTTTTTGCTGAACAAGCCATATTAAATAACATTTAAATCATAGATAAAACTCAAATAAACTTTAAAATACAAATATATCAACGAAATTCACTATTATGTTATGCATAAAAAAAACTATGCTTCATTCATTAGCAAAAGAAACTCGCGATGTAGATTGTAGGTTCGAAAACAAATGAGTGAACGCCGCGCTTCCCTCCGCCACCCCGCACAATGCACCGTACCCCACGTATCGCATCCCGTGCAACCGCACTCGAACATTCTGTAGCGTAGGGATCGCTCGGGTTCGCTCGTTCACCTACTATACACTTTACAGTGACGTGCCCAAAATTTCGTGTGCCATTGGTTCGCCATCCCTGCCCTAGATCGATATCTTCGGGCCTTCTCTAAACGGTTTGTCATCAGTGTTATCAACTTAACAACGAAAATCTTATTTGAGTCGTCGCGAGGATAAAACGGAAACACAATGCATGTTTTGTACAGGCAGCGAGAGGCGTTTAGAGATACGTATGAACCTTTTGCATCTGTGGCGACAATAGGCTGCAGCATTGCTGTGTGCAAAGCTACGTTTTCAAAATTGACTGCAAGCAATAGGCCTCAGAGGCTGTCAATGGGTCACATGCCTATCATGGCAGGCATGGTGTTTCTAGCCTTTGAAAAGAAAAGAACTAACTCAGTTGATCTAAATGAAGTACTTCGTATTTTTAATGATATGTCGAATCGAAGAATTCGATTGTTTTAAGGCAGGACTTTTTATCATTCTAAATTTGGTTTTCATTCTACAATTTCAAATTATGTTTGGTACCTAATATAAACCTTGTTAAATGAAAAGCCATTGATGCTGTAGCTACTTTTCTGAAGTTCATTGTTACCAATGATCAAGAATTACCTTGTGTACAAATACTTATTATCTACCTGGTGAAAGAACACAAAATAATCCTTTATCATTGTTAAATAACTAAATATATTGATCATCCGATTAAGTATTGCCTCACACGTACATTTACGTCGAAAATTGATTCACCAGATCAAATCAAGTTACATTTTTACTTACGCCCTACTTGTAAATACCGCAGCCCTATCTTAAATTCAATTCTGGCAACGGCCCTGCTCGTGACTTTTCAATGAGCTAGAGTGCTAAGATTGAAAAATACGACATCATTGATGTTGTCGTAACTGAAAATGAAGGTATATATTTGTTTTAATTTTGAAAAAGAAATTATTTATAGCTACAGCAACAATATAATATCGTATTTTTCAATCTTAGCACTCTAGCCCGCAAATCCGACAAGAGATCTCGCCCGAGATCTACGAGTATGTCGATCGAGACAGATATCGGGCGAGATCTGTCGTCAGATTTGTGTCATTCTCTATCGATGTTAAATGAATAAATAAGCATACATACTTGCAAGAATGTGTGTTTAAAACAACCTTAACTAACATACGTGACAGATCACAACAGAAATTCTGACATCGGCCCGTAGAAAGAGCAAATAACAGCCACACAAATCTGACAGGAGATCTCGCGCGACATCGATATCGTTCCCACAAAAAACAGAGAATACTCGGCAGACTCTCCCGATCCGGCTCGCAATGAAGTTGGTGGGCAGACACATTGACATTTTGAAAAAAATAAAAATCGTTTTCAGCTACAACAACATCAATAACGTCGAGTTTTTCAACCTCAACTGAAAACTCACCGACCGCCACTAGTTGGATGCACTTGGAAATACTTTCTCAACAATAGTAGATGTGTTCAACTGCGTGGAATTTAGTTACAAGAAGGCTATAATATTAGATTTTGTAATGTTTAACAGGTCCGGTGGAAACAACGAACGCTCCGCCAACTCCCTCACAAACTCCTACAACACCACCTACGCCAAGTAAGTCTAGCATCCAAATGAATTTATATTTTATTTTTGATTTATTTTTATTTGTTTTATTTATATGTATTAAACAAACAAAGTAGTACATTGGCTACGACGATGAAACGCTTAATTATAAACTTTTAATATTTCATGGTAGGTACAAGTAATATGACATTAATCTTACCTCAAAAAAGCTAACAAAACTCATCTACTTCTTCAAAAAATTACGAAACATCTTGTCAATAAGGGAATAAAGGAGAGTATATTATGCTTTATGCCACTCTCGATTTGAATATGGATTAATAGTATGGGCTTAGCAGCATTTAATCTCATAAAACAACTTACGGTTACTCAGAATTGCATCATAAAGACCATACTTTCATTTCACATTTGATATGATAGTCTTAACTGAGTGCTGGATTAATAAATACTTCACCCCCAAAGAGATACAAAATTATACTGAGTATCACACAAGAAGTACAATAAATAAAGCTATTGGTATTGTAATTTATGTCAGGGACGGTATACAGACACAAGTTGACGAACTCACTTTATCACAAGCCAACTGTCTAAAAATTGTGCTTAACAAAAACCTATGCATTTTTGCAATCTATAGATCGCCATCATTTCACAACATCGATTCCTTTCTAAATTCACTTCGTTCTATCATTAACAACACAGATAAACCAGAACATAAAATAATCATTGGAGATTTAAATATTAATACTATTCTAGACAATCATCGCCAATCCGATGATTATTTATGTTTTCTCACGGAAAACGCTTTTAATCCGATAATTGATACTCCCACTCGAGTACAAGGTACAAGTAAATCCTGCTTGGATCATATCAATGTTAAAAACATTGATTTTACGGACTCGTTTGTTAGATACACAACAATTTCAGATCATTATACCACAGCGCTCGGCCTAAGAAATAAGCCTTCTTCTCCTTCTAAAAATAAATATATTTCTAAAATAAACTACAACGCACTGATTGATGAACTGTCTACAGAAAAATGGCAAAACGTAATAGATCAGACTGACACTGACCAAGCAATGCAGCAATTTATCACAAAATTACAATATTATATATCTAATCACACTGTTAACAAAGTTATTCCGAACAAAAAATTTAAACTCATGCCATGGATCACCCCTGGTCTAGTCAAATCCATCCACAGACGTAATCAACTTCACAAAAATGCTAAAAGACAACCAGATAATATTCTAGTTCAAGAACAATATAAGAAATACAGAAACTTATGTAAAAAACTAATTAATTCCACTAAAGAAAATTTCTACAAAAAATATATAAACGAAAACAACATAACTCCAAAACATTTCTGGGAAATATTTCGGAAAATTACAAAAACAAAAAACAGCAAATCCTTTTTCATACAATCATTGGATATTAAAAATACAAGTACTACTAATCCCAAATTGATGGCTAATTTTGCTAATCATTATTTCACTTCAGTAGGAGCCTCTCTCGCAAATAAAATCCTTGAAAAATGTAATAAAACTGAATCTAAACTAAAACTGTTCTTAATCTTATAACAGACGAGATTCAAACAACGACTAAAGAAGTCATGAAAATGATAGATGAGCTTAAGTCATCTAATGCCTGTGGGCCAGACGAAATTTCCTCAAATCTGCTGAAAGTATTGAAACCACTCATAGCGAATCCTATTGCATACATTTGTAATCTTATTTTCAAGACAGGCACATTCCCAAACCACCTAAATCAATCAGTTGTTATATTGATTCACAAAAATGGAATCAAATCGGACATACATAATTATCGGCCAATATCTCTGCTCAACTATTTCTCAAAAATTATTGAGAAAATCGTAAAAAATCGTCTCACCCTCTACCTAGAAACTCATAAAATTTTATCTAACAACCAGTTCGGCTTTCGACCAGGTTTAGGAACAAAAAATGCAATTGCCGGGGAAATAAATCTTTTGCTCTCTTCTTAAATCTTGCGAAAGCTTTTGATACCATCTCGCATAAAATACTTCTAAAAAAACTAAAGGCTATAGGTATTCAGGGACAGCTACACAAATGGATGGGTAGTTACTTAGCTAAAAGATACTAAAAAGTTAAAATTAATGATACTATTAGTGATCCGGCCCTTGTAGAATTTGGTGTACCCCAAGGAAGTACCTTAGGACCTATTTTGTTCAGTATTTATATAAATGATCTGTGCAACAGTAATTTTTCCAATCACATTATAACATTTGCAGATGATACTGTCTTAATATTTGAAGGAAAAACATGGCACGATGTACACTGCAAAGCAGAAGATGGAATAAAAGAACTAAAACTTTGGTTAGACAGTAATCTCTTAACACTCAAATCGGAAAAAACAAAATTTATACGATTTAGTGCGACAGAAGCCGGCCAACCCAAGGAAGCATATAATATTTTTGTACATAAATGCACTGACTCAACTGTACTTGCTATAAATTAGAGTGCGTGGACAATATAAAATACCTTGGTGTTGTATTCGACAAATACCTTAGATGGGACGGTCACGTGGATCTAGTCACCACAAAGGTTAGAAAGCTCACGTACATGTTTATGACAATCAGAAATATCTTACGTAAAAAAGAATTGAAACTCATTTATGATGCTATGTGCGGGTCACTTCTAGACTATGCATCCTTAGGTTGGGGTGGATGTGTAAAAACTGTTTTGGACAAACAAGCTAAAACTCAAAAATCACTACTAAGGGTAATTCCTCAAAAAACCATTTAGATATCAGAGTGATGCACTATTTGAAGACTTAGAAGTTCTGGATGTTAGACAACTGTACATGAGAAAATTAATTTTAAACACCCATAAACAACGCTACCCCTACCCATCTATTAACCACTCTCACAACACCCGACACTCACGGAGAAATCCAATTGTAACACTCACAACCACTCGCTCAAAGACACTTCACTTTCTTAGGTCCAAAACTATACAACTTCATGCCTGATGCTTGGAAAAAGGAAAGCACAGGTGTTCTTCGTAAATTGACCACTACTTGGTTTCAACAATTAGGAAGAAAGGAGAGTGAACTTTTACTACATAACAAATAAAATCAAACACAAACCAAAAACAACAACAAAAATTCCAACAAAAAATTAACTAAGTAAAAGATACCCTTTTCTTCTAATCTATATTATTTTGTGTATCTACCTATCTACCTATCTGTATGAACCTACCTATTACTTTTAAATTAGAAAACAGCTGTCAATCTTATGTTAATTGCATATTTTATTATATTCTATCTCTTCTCTTTTTTATTCATATTTATACAAAATATGTATGTAGGCTTATAATATGCAATGTAAACACCAGTTATAAGTATATATATACCTATTATTTTAATAACTATGCTTAGCAAACTACAGTAATAATCAAGAATTAATTGATTATTTTATTTTACTTTATTGTTTCTGTTCTCTTTCTAGTTCTCACTATGCAAAATGTGTTCGTAGGACTATAATATGAAATGCAAACCCCAGTTACCACCTTATATTTTAATCATTTGCTTGTAAATAAATTATTATTTATTATTATTATCATTTAAACAACTATGTTAAACAATCCACGACTATTTTATGTTTTAATTGGTTATTTCATTTTTATTTTATTCTTTCTCTTCTCTTTTTTTTTCGTTTGCTATGCTAAACAAATAACAGTTTTTTCACAAAAACGGCGCTATATAAAACATTCAAATATTATTATTACTATGTTTTAAACTTTTTTTATTTTATATTCTTTCTCTTCTTTTTATTTCCTCTTTTTATCCACATGTTCATACCCATAATTATATGACTGTCCTAAAACGGGATAATACTCCTAGTTGGGCAGTCAAAATTTAATAAATTATGTATATAAATGTATATTGCTGTGCTAAATAAATAAACAAATACTAAAGGTCCCCATAAGGACGTCAACAACAGAAATTTTTAAACAGTTTGATGTTCAAAGCATTCAGAAAGTCTATACCAAGAACATTTTAGTACATCACCACAAAAATGATTCAGAGACAGACACCTCACACGCTTATAAAACCAGAGCCAAACAAACAGACATACGTAATATACCAAAATGAAACTCTTCTTTTGGACAAAGAAGTTCTGAATTTTTAGCAGTAAGGTTATATAACAAACTCCCACTTAGTTTTTTTTTTATTTTTTTTTTTTTACATTAACTCCACACAGGAGGCCCTGAGGAAAATAATTTCCCTCAGGGCCTATGTCATCTGGGATGCTGTGTGGAGGGTCTTTTTGAGGAGAGGAAGGAATGAACATTGGTCTTGAAGAGACCCATGTTGTAGGAAGGAGGAAACACAGAGGCCGGCAAATCATTCCACAGCCGAGCTGTTGAACATAAGAACGAGTCGAAGAAACGACCCGTTCTCATGTGACTAATGTCAACTGTGTACAAATGTTGGGCACGCGTTTGGCGTGTTTCCCGACTATGCACCGGTGCCGAAGGGATCAATGATGCTAGTTCCTCGGAGCATCTTCCATTGTAATACCGGTAGAACAAGGATAGCATTCCCACCCGACGCCTGTGCTCTAAAGATTGCAATCCGTCTGTTAAGATGGGAGAATCTATCAAACGGACCGCCCGTTTCTGCACAGAGTCGAGGGTATTTTTCAGGTATTTTGGAGCTCCAGACCAGAGGTAGCTGCCAAATTCAACCGTGGGGCGCACTTGCGATTTGTACAGGGTTAGCAGTTGTGTACTTTTAAAGTATCTGCGGGCCCTGTACAGTACGCCCAGTTTTTGGGAGGCTAACTTTACTCTGGCTTCGATGGAGCCCCCATACATGAGCTGGTCACTTAGGGTTACACCAAGCAAATCAATGGAGGGCCTGTTCGGAAGATTGCTTCCGTTGAAAGAGACTAGATTTTCATTGCGATCCCTTTTAGACGTAATCAGACAAGATTGGGTCTTTGAAACATTAAATTCAACGAGATTATTTTTACCCCAAGAGAAAACACTCTCGAGGTAACCGTCCATTCTTTGCTTCAAAGCCTTACGAGCTGTTGGAGTTTGTGAGCCCTTTGGGGGCTTGTCAAACAAAAAGCTATCATGAACTGTACTGTCATCCGCGTAGCAGTGAATTGGTGCACATGACAAAAGGTCGTTGATGTGCAACAAAAACAGAGTTGGAGACAGAACCGATCCCTGCGGGACGCCAGCATTTATCGAGTGAGAGGAAGAGGTGAAACCATCGACTACCGTCTGAATCGACCTCTCCCTCAAGAAGTCGGCAATCCACGTACACAAGGATGCGGGAAGTCCGTAAGAATGCAGTTTGTTGACAAGTCCTCGGTGCCAAACCCGGTCAAAGGCCTGGATATGTCCAGTGCAACCGTTTGGGTCTCACCGAAACGTTCCAGGCATCGCCCCCAAACATGCGTCACATACGCGAGAAGATCACCGCACGAGCGGTTCCGCCGGAATCCGTATTGACGGTCGTTAATAATTTTGTTCTTCTCGAGGTATGTGAGCAGTTTGTCGTTGATCACACGTTCCATCACCTTAGACAGAACTGATGTGATCGCTATGGGGCGGTAGTTGGCCGGGTTGGAGCGGTCACCATTCTTTGGAATAGGATGGATAACCGCTTTTTTCCAACCAGAGGGCACAGAGCCAGTCTTCAGGGACAGTTTAAAAAGCTTCGTCAAAATTGGAGCTTTTTCTGCAGCGCACCTTTGCAGTACCAGGGCAGGTATTCCGTCAGGCCCACTAGCTTTATTAACATCGAGCCCTCGTAAAACATGAAGTACTTCCCGATGCCGGATCCTCAGCTTTTTCATACGAAAACCGCAGTGAGGAACCGACGTCGGGACAGCACCTTGGTCATCGAGGGTTGAGTTATCCGCAAACATTTTACCTAGTAAGTTAGCCTTTTCGGTGGCGGTGTTTGCTAGTGAGCCGTCAGGTCTGGTAAGAGGTGGCAGACTGGATTTGCAGAAATTGCGACCTATTGAGCCCGCAAGCGACCAGAATTGCCTGCTGCCATGCGGGCATGCAGTCAGCTTTCTGCTGATCTGCTGGTCGTGCTCGAATTTTGACCTATTTATGATTCTCTTGGTTTCCTTTGCCATTTTGTTGTAAGCTGTTCTGTCTTCGGATGTTCTAGATGTGTTGTAGGCTCGGTAAGCCGCGTTTTTTCGTCGCACTGCTTCAGCGCATTGTCGACTGAACCACGGCTTTGAGCCTACACCAGTTTCCTTAACAGTAGATTGGATGAAGCCATCCATCGCGGATGTGATGACCTCACCAATTTCCTGGGCACATCTTGAGGGATCCGAAGTCCGAAAACAGACAGCTGACCATGGGAAAGCATTAAAATGTGCCCGCAGACCGAACCAATCTGCTGACCTATAGTGCCACACTTTTCTCTTCAGCCTCTCGTTTGGTGGTCTGAAGTTTACAGGGATTGATGTCGTCACCAGGCAGTGGTCGGACGATCCTAAAGGCGCTGTGACTTCAATACTGTAACCGTGTGGCACAGTAGTTAAAAAAAGGTCTAACAGATTGGAACGGTGAGTCTGGACATCAGGAACCCTTGTAGGCTCCTGAACCATTTGGTCCAATCCGTAGCAAAGGGCAAAGGATTCCGCTTGGCGTCCAGCCGAGTCTGTTGATCCTGAGAACTTCAACCAAGGTTCGTTATGAACATTGAAGTCCCCCAGGACCACAAACTCTGCCATAGGGTAGCGGGGCAAGAGGTCATCAATAGTGACGCTTAAATGTTTGAAGAGCTCGGACGTGTCTGATTCGCTAAGGTTCGGTGAGCGGTATAAACACGCTTAGAATCTTACCGTACTGGCAAGATTGACGCGTACCCACATTACGTCGAATCTGGAGTTTTCCAAATTCAACAGTCGCACACAGTTGACGTCAGCTCGACTATAGAGACAGACACCTCCTTTAGGTCTGAACTTGCTTGCGAGGGTGAAGCCCGGGCAGTCCAGATAGGAGGCGTCTACAGGCTCGGCTATCTGCGTTTCAGACAGGAATAGTAGGTTGGGGCGTTGAGAAAAAAGGTGGTGGTGGACGGAGTTTAAATTGGTATGCAGGCCGCGAATGTTGGTGTAATTCACCAACATTATTGGCCTGCGCCGGGGTCGCCTACTACTCGCCGCTGTAATGATGTTAATTTTGTTGTTTGTTTTGTCATGATTTTAAATGTTTTTATGATGGGGTGTGGGGGGAGGGAGGTCTGGGAAGGAAAAGGTATGAGGGGTGGGTAGGAAGCTGGGGATCAGAGTGTCCAAGAGTGACGAACGAATGAATCCAATAGTATCAAACAAATTAAAACAAAAATAGCTACATTAAGAACATTAAATATTGGCTGAAGAAACTATCGGAAAATGAACTTACTAGTATTCTTAAAACATCGTCTTAGAAGTTTCTGGAAAACCTTACCCAAACAATGAAGTTATATATATATATATATATATATATATATATATATATATATATATATATATATATATAACATATATTCGTAGTCCTCCTCACTAGGAGATCCTGTGCTGAGGGGGACTATTCTTTGGATAAGTTTTCAGCGACTATATATATATATATATATATACATCCCGCTATCATTTCTGCGTCCTTTCATCAGATCGACATTACTGCGTCTATCGGAAGGACTTGATTTTACAAAGTTCTAATTAAAATATATACTATCTTTTCAATGTTTGATTGTAGCTAGGTATTTACATTTTTGAAAAACATTAATTTAAAAATATACAAAACGAAAAAAACGCCCTTTAACGTTCCACCAATCTGAACTCTTTTCATATTCAATGCAGAGAGGCTTCCTTGGTATATTTACTTTTATTTGGTCCACAATGAAGCGTCCAATTATATATTCATTTTCATGTGTACGACAAACCGACGTCTTGCGACGTTGCCGCTTATTTGTTCAAGTTTTTGGTTGGACGACTGTATAGGTATTTATAGAATATGAAGGCGCCAAGATGACTGGCCCATACGTCGCGGACTCTAATCAACCCGGCGGCAATGCCCACGTAAAATTTATTAAATTAGTATGAGAGTTTTTTGAGACTTATCATTCAGAATTAAAACGTTGCTTGAAGTGTGATTTGTTATTTTTAGTGACTAGATCTATATTGCTGGGTTCTTCCTATGCTTCCTCTTCTCTCCCTTTTGATTTCGCATCACGACAGTTATTACCATATTATGACTATATCAGTGGACTTCTGTATGGTTTTCTCATCAAAAACAGTTTTTTCATGTTAATTTTAAAGAATGCACTTTAGATATAAGTGGCTAATTATTACTACAACACGATTATTAGTAGAAATATTATGTGACCTATTTATTACAAAGAAACCGCAGACTTCGGAAAGAGTCAATTTGGGAGGCGGTATGGGTACCGCTGTCCCGGGAACCATTTATTGGATAACCAACACCTCTGCCATAGGTCACCCCAAGTGGTTTGCTACGTTTGGTGAAATAGCGAGGGTGCCTTATAATATGTTATGGTCATGTGGTGAGGTTTGTCTGGGTCTTGGCTGCGGATGCGTCTGCCCACCAGCTGCATAGATGGCCGGTTCGGGACGGAATGGTTGAGGGAGTTCCTTTGATTCTTCAGCCGTACTCTTGCCGAAACCGAAACCGAACCTTCGGTCGGTCAGTAATTATAAATATATTATTATTTTGAATTATATTATAGACCGGTCAGTGGTTGAGTGGGCATCGCATTTGAGTCCCACCCAGGCGTTTCGTGTTCGATTCCTCGGTTGACTAAGTCCTCCATCGCGACTCAAGCAACATTTTCGGCTTACTGTGGTGGTAGTGGGAGATTTTCAAATATTGTCGGGTTATTCGTTAACTCGGGAATGTTTGTCTTTCTTTTAAAAAAAATGCTTATCATGCTTGACGATGCATTTTCGTTCACAGGAGAAACAATTTCAGGGGTTTTAGGGTTTTAGGTTTTAGGTTTTTAACAACTAAATTATATGATAAATCCTTTTGAAAGGAAAAGGGGAAAATAGAAAAGCGAAAGCATAAAACTGTCTAAACAAATAATATCATATGACTTCGGATAATAAGTAAATATTATTTAACAATATCTAACAATGACACTGTTCTTTGCAGAGAGGACCGCCAAAGAACTCGATCTTGGCACACACTCCTTGCCTCAATCACGTTAAGTTTTAAAGCTCTTTAAAAAATATATGTTATTCTTGAAGATAATATCTAGACATTCCCCGTGCCGAAAAGCAAATTATATAAAATTCCCTCCATGGAAAAAAATAGGAATGTATGCTCCAAAAATTATTATAAACACATTTGTTTTTATAAGTTATTTTACAAGTTATATGTATGCCATTGATTAATTGAAAGAAATATTTTAGCAACGCAAAACATCTACGAGTTTCTAGAGAATGGTAGTTAGTCATACCTAAAATAAATCTCGATTGAAACAAATATGGATATGTTCCATAGAGCCATAAAAATAAAAAAACGTAGGAATTTTTTATGAACTCTTTTAAAGTTCAAAATATAGGATGCTTCAAATGGGGCCCAGATAATACAATTCGACTCCAGTACACTTAGCACCAGTGAGTTGTAAAGTAGCATAAATATTAGTGGGTTTTGAAATGAGCATGAATTGCGAATAACAAAGCCCAGCAGTTTATATGCTCTGTTGCATAAGTCATTTGTGTGCTGGTGGAATGTCATTTTGCTGTCAAAACTAACCCCTAGATCTTTAATTTGACTAAAGCGATGAAAAATGTTACCGTTAATTGAATATTCAAATATGATCGTCTGTTTTGCCCTTGTGAAAGAGACTACATTGCATTTAGGTGCACTGATGCTTAGACAGTTAATTTTTGCCCATTTTGCGACAGAGTTCACATCGATTTTTAGGACACAGTCAGCGAAATTTTTTATTTTGCGGTAGAGTTTTAGGTCATCAGCAAACAATAAATAAGAGGAATGAGTGATGATTGAGCCAATATCGTTGATGAACAACAAAAATAATAGCGGTCCAAGAATTGAACCTTGCGGCACTCCAGAAAAAACCAGGAATTCGGCAGAACGAGAACCCTTATAAAAATCGTATTATTTGCAATTATTGAAGTATGAAGCAAAAAGTAGTAAAAGTTTTTTGGAAAATCCAAACGTAGCTATTTTTTTTTAATAGGACATCGATATCGACATTGTCAAAGGCCTTTTCAAGGTCAAAGTATGTAACATCTACTTGGTTTCCTTGGTCGAGAGTTCTTGATAGTAAGTCGGAAATGCATGGTAAATTTGATGATACTGACATCTGGGGTCTAAACCCATGTTGACGATCGTCAAGAAGAGGTTTGACATGGCTGTACAAATGCCGATGAAGGATTTTTTCGAATATTTTAGCTACAGAGCAAAGAATTGACACCGGCCGGTAGTTACGGATATCGCATTTATCACCCTTTTTAAGTTTCCATATGTCCGGAAAAGATCCATTTTTTTAGCAAGTGTTAAAAAAACGACACAATGGTAAAATAAAAAAAGTCAGAACAACCTTTAAGAATGAACGTTGGTATGTTATCAGGACCCATTGAGTCGGGGTTACTCAGTGCAGATATTGCCGTCTTAACATCCTCCTTATGTTGATTTAGAGCATTGTTCTGTGACAGATGTCTAAAAAATTGATATTTTATGGACTTAAACTATAACGTACAAATTCAAAAGTGGTTACCAATTATAGTTTTTTACATTTATCATTAAGAAAGATAAAATAAATTTTTATAATTTGCTGTATAAAATATTATTAAATATTCAGTCGACTTCTAAAACAAAACGCCTAAAGACAGCTTATGTTCGGCGCAAGGGTGCGACTACTGGAAGGTTAAAGAAAGTCATATAGTAACGCGCGTTCTCATCGTCCGACAAATTATCCTATGAACAAAACATTCCCCAATAAAATATCTACTAAAACTTAACCGAATGAAATAAAGTGCAAAAACGTTTTCCTTTTTGGAACAAATAATTATTTAAGAATAAATAAGAAATCATTAGCAATATTATGACAGAACTGTCAATCAGTTTGTAAGCAACACTGCGCATTGATATCCATGGTATTCTTAAAATATTCATATTGACATAAATCCTTCCAACGCCACCAACAACAAAAAAAAAACTGGTTTTAGTATTGCCATCATTCTTTTAAAAGGTAGCAACCTAAATTAAAAATTGTACTTGACTAAATAATTATTGTTATAAAAATTACTTCAAAACAACCTAACCTACCCCAACATAAAAATTGGACAAAAATATTACCGACATCCCGTAAAGACAATTAGTTATTATTCAAAAACATTTGAAGAAAAAATAATACAAATACTTTATTGTTTTTACAGAATGTCTATAATATTTTTACAATTTTTTTTGGTTTGGTTGGGTTAGGTTAAGTTTTAGGAATTACTTTGTTGAGGGATGTTTTGATCTCGTTTGTTGTTGTTGCATTATAAGGCGTGTGCAATAATGGAGGAATAAGATACCAGAGGTTTGAATCAGCGCCGCCTGGGTGGAAACCCGACGCAATTGTTCACTCATATACTAACCGGTCAAACCGTTATATTTTCCAGATCATGACATGTCTTGTGAACAAACATGCTCAATGTATTGTCCTTACTATGAGAGACCGTGCACCTTCGATCTCCCAGGGCAAGCGGAACCTTGTTATTGTAAGTCAAAAATTACTAACAATGGATCTCATTCATTCTGGAGAAGTATTACTTGATAATAGGGGTATGAAAAAATAATCGATTATGAAAGAAATAGATTTTTCTCCAACAAAAATTGATTTTTTTCGTAATCGATTATTTAAAAAAAATCGATTTATTAGTATTCTTTTCTGCTTTAGAAGCAGTTTAGTTGAAGTTTCTTATCTCATTCATTCTGGAGAAGTATTACATGATAATAGGGGTGTGAAAAAATAATCTATTATGAAAATAATCGATTTTTCTCCAACAAAAATCAATTTTTTTCGTAATCGATTTTTTTTACACTGAAAGCAGATTAGTTGAATTTTCTAATCAAACTTGTCACTAGATGAATTCAACAGAGTCAACGAACGTTTTATAATTTGTGTTAATAATTTTAAAAAAAATTAGGAAGATTATTTTAAAACTAATAATTTCTGTTGAATATTTTTTAATTAAAAAAACTGTGATTGAGGATATTGTACGTGATTATTTAAAATTGACAAATTTTAGGAAAAATCGATGATTATAACAAATTTTCAAGAAAATTCGATTATTTATAAATCGATTTTTCAAGCAAGGAAAAAGAATCGATTATTTTATAATCGATAATTTATGTAAAAGTCACATACCTATTACTTGATTCACCCAAATCAGTACACACCCGAGGTGACCCGTGACTTTTCAAAATATTTAATTATAATTAAATTTTAATTATAACAAATTTTCAAAAAAAATCGATTATTTATAAATCGATTTTTCAAGGAAAAAAAATCGATTATTTTATAATCGATAATTTATGTAAAAATCACATCCCTACTACTTGATTCATCCAAATTAGCACACACCATGGCGTCCCGTGACTTTTCTGTGAGCTATAGTGCTAAGATTGAAGAATACGACATTATTGAGGTTGTCGTAGCTGAAAATGAAGGTTTAAATTTTGTTTTTAATTTTGAAAAAGAAACCATTTTTAGCAACAGCAACACCAATAAAATCGTATTTTTCAATCTTTGCACTCCAGCCCGCAAACCTGACAAGATCTCGCTGGAGATCTATATCGATCAAGAGAGATATCGGGCGAAATCTCTTGTCAGATTTGTGTGATTTTCTATCGTTGTTAAATGAATAAATTTGCATCCATACTTGCGCGAATGTGTGTTTAAAACGACCTAAGCTAACATACGTGTCAGCAGAAATTCTGACATCGGCCCGTAGAAAAAGCAAATAACAGCCATTGAAAATCACACAAATTTGACAAGAGATCTCGCGCCACATCGATCTTGTTCCCACACAAAATAGAGAATAGCTCGGCAGTCTCTCCCGATCCGACCCGCCATGAAGTTGGTGGGCAGACACATTGAAGTTTAAAAAAAAATAAAAATCGTTTTCAGCTACAACAACATCAATAACGTCGAATTTTTCAACCTCAACTGAAAACTCACCGAACGCCACTAGTTGGATGCACTTGGAAATACTTTCTCAACAATAGTAGATGTGTTCAACTGCGTGGAATTTAGTTACAAGAAGGCTATAATATTAGATTTTGTAATGTTTAACAGGTCCGGTGGAAATAACGAACGCTCCGCCAACTCCCTCACAAACTCCTACAACACCACCTACGCCAAGTAAGTCTAGCATCCAAATGAATTTATATTTTATTTTTTATTTATTTTTATTTGTTTTATTTATATGTATTAAACAAACAAAGTAGTAAGTACATTGGTTACGGCGATGAAACCCTTAATTATAAACTTTTAATATTTCATGGTAGGTACAAGTAATATGACATTGATCTTACCTCAAAAAAGCTAACAAAACTCATCAACTTCTTCAAAAAATTACGAAACATCTTGTCAATGAGGGAATTAAGGAGAGTTTATTATGCTTTATGCCACTCTCGATTTGAATATGGAGTATTAGGATGGGGCTTAGCAGCATCTAATCACATAAAACAACTTACGGTTACTCAGAATTGCATCATAAAGACCATACTTAAGGTCCCCATAAACATCGGACAAATGCCGATGAAGGATTTTTTCGAATATTTTCGCTACAGAGCAAAGAATTGCAACCAGCCGGTAGTTACGGATATCGCATTTATCACACTTTTTATGTATCGGGGTTATTTTGGTATGTTTCCATATGTCCGGAAAAGATCCCGTTTATAAAATGACACAATGGTAAAATAAAAAAGTCAGAACAACCTTTAAGAATGAACGTTGGTATCAGAGGCGGATTACATAGTGAGAGCGCCCTAGGCAAGCATCTCATCGGCGCCCCTCCAGCGGCTATTTTTTTTTACATACCAGGTTTCATCGCAATCGGTTATTTTTCGTGAAGAAGTAACATATATTTATACAGATACACACTTTCGAAGTTATAGCATTAGTAGGGGTAATTAATAAAACAATTTAAATAATTTATAAATAAAAAAAATAAAGTTATGAATAAGTTAAATCTAAATTGGTATTTACTAATCACACTAAAGGACAATTGTTTAAATAAATAAAAAAAATCTGCTCTTACATTTTTATCTTGCAAAGTTTTTAATAACAACGTCATAGTTTAAAGATAGTAAAATGTTTAATTCAATGCTAAGTATTGCTCACGAATTTAATCTCTAATCTGTCATGGAAAAGCGAAGATAATTTTTTACATTCCTTAGACAGGAAAAACTCCGCTCACCAATGCAATTGCTAACTGCCGTCGATACTCACATTCTTAAGGCTATGTCAATGTTTGGGTAAATTATTTCGAGTTATTTATTTCTTAGAACCTAAAAAATCGCTTTGGTTGTTAGGGGCAGTTCTCCATCTCGAGCTATCGCTGTTAAATAAGAACGTAGATGGATACATTCATCAACCAAGCAGTTTTCTAAATCACCAGAATATATCGTTACTAACATACAAGAACTATTTTGAACTTCTTCAGAATTGACCAAATTCCTTAAAAACGTACATTTACTATAAAAATTTACTGATCAAGGTTTTTCTTCAGTGTGAGTAAATATGTGACTTTTTAGATATCCCTTCGTAGCACATGAATAGTTGCAGTCAGTACATGAAAGGGGTTTTTTCCCACTGTGATAAACACGTGATGCTAAAGACTTCCCCTTGGAGATCATGAATAGTTGCAGTCAGGTCACGAAAAAGGTTTCTCTCCACTGTGAATCAGCGAGTGCGTTATTAACATGAATAGTTTACACACAAAAAAGGTTTTTGGGCACAATGAGTAAACATTTGATTTTTAGATGTCCCTTGCAATAACATGAATAGTGGCAGTTGGGACACAAAAAAGGTTTTTCTCCGCTGTGGATAAATATGTCACGTTTTAGTTGTTATTTTGTAGAACATGAATATCCGGGACACAAAAAAGGTTTTTATCCACTATGGGAAAACGTGTGATTTTTTTAGGTTTTTTCTTCGTAGTAGGTGCACAGTAAAACTCAGATCATGAAAAATGTTTTTCTCCACTGTTAATTATGCTGTGGATTTTTAAATATCACTTTCGAGAACTTGAACAACTGCATTCGGACGAGAAAAAGGTTCGGTTAGGTTTTTGTCCGCTGTGGGTAAAGTGTGATTTTTTTGGTACCTCTTTGAAGAACATGAAAAGTCGCAGTAGTAAAATCTAGTCTCCTTCAACGGAAGCAATCTTTCGAACAGGACCTCCATCTATATGCTTGGTGTAACTCTAAGTGACCAGCTTAGGTACGGGGGCTCCATCGAAACCAGAGTTAAGTTAGCCTCTCAGAAACTGGGCGTACTGTACTGGGCCCGCAGATAAATACAAATCGCAAGTGTGCCCCATGGTTGAATTTGGCAGCCACCTCTGGTCTGGAGCTCCAAAATACCTAAAAAACCCCTTAAATCTGTGCAGAAACGGGCGGTCCGTTTGATAGATTCTCCCATCTTAACAGACGGACTGCAATCTTTAGAGCACAGGCGTCAGGTGGGAATGCTGTCCTTGTTCTATCGGTATTATAATGGAAGATGCTCCGAGGAACTAGCAACAATGATCCCCTCGGCACCGGTGCATAGTCGGGAATTATGCCAAACACGCGCCGAACATTTGTACACGGTTGACATTAGTCACATGAGAACGGGTCGTTTCTATGATTCGTTCTTGAGTTCAACGGCTCGGTTGTGGAACGATTTGCCAGCATCTGTGTTTCCTCCCTCCTACAACATAGGTCGATTCGTCATGTTCATTCCTCCCTTTCCTCAAAAAGACCCTCCACACAGCATCTTCAAAGATGACATAGGCCCTGAGGGAAGTTATTTTCCTCAGGGCCTCCTATGTGGAGTTAATGTAAAAAAAAGCATGTAAAAGGTTTCATGTCACTATAAGTCTGCAAATGACTTCTAAGATGTTCTTTTGTACAACATGAATAATTGCTGTCGGCACATGAAAAAGGTTTTTAACATGTGAATTTAAGATACCATTTTGTAGCGCATGAAAAATCGCAGTCGGGATATGAAAAAGGTTTTTCATCACAAGTCACAAGTGCCGTTTTATTTATTTTTTTCGAGAAGAAGAATAGTTGCAGTCAGGACATGGAAAAGGTTTTTCTCCATTTTGGATTTCTCTTCATAGTACATGAATAGTTGCAGTTGGAACATTTAAAAGGTTTTTCTCCACTGTGAGTCAGGAAGTGACTTCCTAGATATCCCTTTTCTGAACACGAGTAGTTGCAATCCAGACATGAAATAGGTTTTTCTCCTCTAAGACTCATACTGTGGGTTTTTAAATCTATCTAAAAGGTTAAACTCCACTATGAGACAGCTTGTGAATCATAGTGGAGTAAGGTGTTGCTCTACAGGAAATCCTTAGGAAAATTAGTTTCCTAGGGGCCTCTTCAGTGGAGCTAATGTAAAAAAAGTATGTATTGTAAAAACATGTAGGAATATAATAGGTAAGACAGAAATAAATTGTGGAGATCCGGAAAGAATACCAGGCCGATAAAAT
Organism: Limnephilus rhombicus; assembly: GCA_929108145.2. Lineage (NCBI taxonomy): Eukaryota > Metazoa > Arthropoda > Insecta > Trichoptera > Limnephilidae > Limnephilus > Limnephilus rhombicus. The sequence goes on along the minus strand of OV815289.1, from coordinate 8,183,675 downwards.
TAATAATAATTTCCTTTTTTTAGCGTCATTTTGTGATAAAATCATGTCAAGTACACTTGATGGATAGGATTAAAAGGTACATTCAGTGGCGTAGCTAGGGGTGGAGGCCCGCCCCGGGTGCAACACGAGGGGGGGGGGGGGGGTGATACCCGACCGAGTGTCACCCTCCCCAAGGGTACAGTTATTTGGTGAGGGCATTAAAAATAACTGATATGATGCAAAGTGAATTGTGGAAGAAGTCAAGAAGAGCCAAGGAAGGCTTGTCATGATCACGTGAATTACATACTTAAATAAAGTTGGATCACGCCAAGAGACAGTACATCGACCGTGTACCAACAAATCATTTAAAAGAGCGCACGTTTGAAAGTATCTCCTACCCGCAGTATTCCTTCGGTATTGTGCACCGCAACGCAACCGTGAGACCATTAATGAAGCAAGAAGTGTGAGTGATACTGAGTTGTTTGCTGGTCTTTCTTCTCTGGAATTTTTTTTGTTTAAAAATCGGCGCCCCTTTGTAACCTCGCGCCCCTAGGCACGTGCCTACTTTGCCTTAGGGATAATCCGCCACTGATTGGTATGTTATCAGAACCCACTGAGTTGGGCTTACTCAGTGCAGATATTGGCGTCTTAACATCCTCCTTATGTTGATTTAGAGCGTTGTTCTGTGACAGATGTCTAAAAAATTGATATTTGCTGTATAAAATATTATGAAATATTCAGTCGACTTCTAAAACAAGACGCCTAAAGACAGCTTATGTTCGGCGCAATCATATAGTAACGCGCGTTCTCATCCTCCGACAAATTATCCTATGAACAAAACATTCCCCAATAAAATATCTACTAAAACTTAACCGAATGAAATAAAATGCAAAAACGTTTTACTTTCTGGAACGAATAATTATTTAAGAATAAATAAGAAATCATTAGCAATATTATGACAGAACTGTCAATCAGTTTGTAAGCTGCACTGCGCATTGATATCCATGGTATTTTGAAACGTCATATTGACATAAGCCCTTCCCAAGCCACCAAAAACAATAAAACCCGGCTTTGGTATTGCCATCATTCTTTTAAAAGGAAGCAACCTAAATTAAAAATTGTACTTGAATAAATAATTATTGCTATAAAAATTACTTCATAACAATCTAACCGAACCTTACCTAACAAAAGAATTGGACAAAAATATTACAGACATCCCGTAAAGACAATTAGTTATTATTCAAAAACATTTAAAAACAAAAATAACACTAATAATTTATTGTTTTTACTGGATGTTTGTAATATTTTTACAATTTTTTTGGTTATGTTGGGTTAGGTTAAGTGCCTCGGTTCATAGAGATACCCCCCGTATGATTTTGCTGGTGCCCGTTCACGGCGCTACGCGGTGGCTGTCGGTTTCCAATCAGTATCACGATACCGACAGTGCTGATCGCACTGAGTGCACGCGACGCGTCGCATCATTTGTGTCTGATACTTATTCGTTTGACGTTTGACAGAAATGTCGTCGGAACATGAAAGTAATGTTAGATTTATTCTGAAAGTGGAAAAAATGCATGTTTATATAATTATACGTTACCAGAATACGTAAGAAAGGATTTAGTGGAGAAGCATGGATTGATGTTGGAAAAAAGTCATATGACATCGCTTGACAGCGTGTTAACTCCACGGCTGCCCGTGAAAAATGATCAAGTTCAGTATATTTCGGATAGCGCCGTGTACGGAGACTAGCATTAAAAAGTATATCAGCAGGGTACTTGTGGTTTCGTCACAATTACTAATTAATTAGATTGTAAGTATCTCCATGAACGGAGGGCCTAAGTTTTAGGAATTACTTTGTTGAGGGATGTTTTGATCTTGTTTGTTGTTGTTGCATTATAATGCTTGTGCAATGATGGAGGAATAAGATACCAGAGGTTTGAATCAGCGCCGCCTGGGTGGGAACCCGACGCAATTGTTCACTCATATACTAACCGGTCAAACCATTATATTTTCCAGATCATGACATGTCTTGTGAACAAACATGCTCAATGTATTGTCCTTACTATGCGAGACCGTGCACCTTCGATCTCCCAGGGCAAGCGGAACCTTGTTATTGTAAGTCAAAAATTACCAACTATGAATCTTATTCATTCTGGAGAACTATTACTTGATAATAGGGGTGTGAAAAAATAATCGATTATGAAAAAAATCGATTTTTCTCCAACAAAAATCGATTTTTTTCGTAATCGATTATTTAAAAAAAATCGATTTATTAGTATTCTTTTCTGCTTTAGAAGCAGTTTAGTTGAAGTTTCTTATCAAACTTGTCACTAGATGAAGTTAACAGAGTCAACGAACAATTTATAATTTGTGTTGATTGTTAAATAAAAAAATTAGGTTGGTTATTTTAAAACTTATAATTTCTGTTGAATATTTTTTAATTAATAAAACTATGATTAAGTTTATTTTATGCGTTTTTTTTATTTGACAAATTTGGGGAAACATCGATTATTTATAAATCAATTAGTATTGCTAAGAAAAAAAAATCGATTATTTTATAATCGATAATTTATGTAAAAATCACATCCCTACCACTTGATTCATCCAAATTAGCACACACCAGTGGCGACCCCCGACTTTTCTGTGAGCTATACTGCTAAGATTGAAGAATACGACATTATTGAGGTAGTCGTAGCTGAAAATAAAGTTTTAAATTTTGTTTTTAATTTTGAAAAAGAAACCATTTTTAGCAACAGCAACCAGGGCTGGATCTACGAAATCTGGCGCCCTGTGCAATAGGTACCGATGGCGCCCCACCCCCTACATTTTTATATTGATTAAAAATTCGTTCACCATATTTTTTTAATTTTTTTTTATTTTATTTTTTTTTAAACTAATTTATCAAATCAAATCAAGACATATAAAGGGTGTAACTTTTCCAAGTGACCTGGCGGAAGCTCTCACACTCGTTTTTTTCAAAGAGAGAATCGCCAGGAGCCCTAATCTATTGGGTAAACATAAAATTATGATGATTCTATTCATTGTAATTCACAGTACTTTTATAAACTCTAACAACCAAGAGAAATTTAGTTATAAGTTTTAAAATCTAATAAGAATATAACCTCAAATTTGTACCTTGCATTTCCCCTGTGTTGAGCGAACAAACACCAAATTGAACGAACAAACACCATATAAACACTAAACACTGACGTATGGTATCAACGGCTTACGAAAGACGCTTACATTGACACGGTAAAATAACAAATCTAATAGAAATTAATTATACATTTAACGAACTTCAAATAATAATATGTCAAATCAATGATGAAACTGTCAACACGTTGCAACCTGCAAATCCTGCAAACCGTGCGATGTTTTTGTTAATGGGATTTACTGAAGATTTCATAAGAAAATGGTATTTAACTACCTTCTCCTAGAGACTTAATCGTACAAAACAAAACAATAGCGAGCGTACGCTAACTAAAATTGTCAGCGTCGGTTTGTTTGATTGACTAGAACAAAAATACGGCGCTGTGATTGGTTATTGAATTCGGATCGCACCCATTTGTCGTAAAAGACGGTAAAAGATATGTGGAAAAATAGATCTTACGTTTAAACTAAATATATGGAATTTGTAAAAAAATTTTGTAACTGACTATAAATTCGTTAGCCGTTGATACCAACCTGATGTGTGCGCATTCTGTTTCTTTGGAAAGTGTTGCTGGAGCGTAATAATTATTTCGTACTATGGGTAATTCTTAAACGATTCAGGGAATATTATAACAAAATTTTAATACAATATTTATTTTCTCACAGCGCCCCTTCGGAGTTGGCGCCAGGTTTTTGCACGTTTTTGAACGTATGGCAGATCCGGCGCTGACAGCAACACGAATAAAATCATATTTTTCAATCTTTGCACTCCAGCCCGCAAACCCGACAAGATCTCGCTTGAGATCTATATCGATCAAGAGAGATATCCGCCGAAATCTCTTGTCAGATTTGTGTGATTTTCTATCGCTGTTAAATGAATAAATTTGCATGCATACTTGCGCAAATGTGTGTTTAAAACGACCCAAACTAACATACGTGACAGCAGAAATTAACCGTAGAAAAAGCAAATAACAGCCGTTGAAAATCACACAAATTTGACAAGAGATCTTGCGCGACATCGATCTCGTTCCCACATAAAATAGAGAATAGCTCGGCAGTCTCTCCCGATCCGGCCCGCCATGAAGTTGGTGGGCGGACACATTGAAATTTTGAAAAAAATAAAAATCGTTTTCAGCTACAAAAACATCAATAACGTCGAATTTTTCAACCTCAAGTGAAATCTCACCGACCGCTACTAGTTGGATGCACTTGAAAATACTTTCTCAACAATAGTAGATGTTTTTTTTAAATTTTTTTTTATTTATTTTAACTTTATGAGTCAAACCTCAAATTGTAATATTTAAATAAATGAAGACAATATAAGCGAAACTCAATCGAAAATCTGGAAACAGAAAAATCAGAAAAACATATTGACACCTCTGGGACTCGAACCCAGGATGCCTGGAAAGCAAGAGGTCCTGGGTTCGATTCCCAGAGGTGTCAATAAGTTTTACTGATTTTTCTGTTTCCAGATTTTCGATTGAGTTTCGCTGATATTGTCTTCATTTATTTAAATAGTAGATGTGTTCAACTGCGTGGAATTTAGTTACAAGAAGGCTATAATATTAGATTTTGTAATGTTTAACAGGTCCGGTGGAAATAATGAACGCTCCGCCAACTCCCTCACAAACTCCTACAACACCACCTACGCCAAGTAAGTCTAGCATCCAAATGAATTTATATTTTATTTTTATTTGTTTTATTTATATGTATTAAATGAACAAAGCAGTACATTGGTTACGGCGATGAAACCCTTAATTATAAAATTTTAATATTTCATGGTAGGTACAAGTAATATGACATTGATCTTACCTCAAAAAAGCTAACAAAACTCATCAACTTCTTCAAAAAATTACGAAACATCTTGTCGACAAGGGATTTAAAGAGAGTATATTATGCTTTATGCCACTCTCGATTGGAATATGGAGTAAAAGGATGGGGCTCAGCAGCATCTAATCACTTAAATCCACTTAAGATAACTCAGAATTGCATCATAAAGACCATACTAAAGGTCCCCATAAGGACGTCAACAACAGATATTTTTAAACAGTTTGATGTTCCAAGCATACAGAAAATCTATGCCAAAAACATTCTAGTACATCACCACAAAAATGATTCAGAGACAGATACCTCACATGCTCATAAAACCAGAGCCAAACAAACACACATACTTAATATACCAAAGTGTAACTCTTCATTTGGACAAAGAAGTTCTGAATGTTTAGCGGTAAAGTTATATAACAAACTCTCACTTAATATAATTAGTATCAAACAAATTAAAACAAAAAATAGCTACATTAAGGACATTAAATGTTGGCTGATGGAACTATCAGAAAATGAACTTACTAGTATTCTTAAAACATCGTCATAGAAGTTTCTGGAAAACCTTATCCAAACAATGAAGTTAAACCACAGAAGTCGCTGAAAACTTATTTAAAGCATAGTCCCCCCCAGCACAGGATCTCCTAGTGAGGAGGACTATGAATATATTTTATGTATAAATATAACGTATTTCATATAAAAAAAATAATGAATATATAGTTACTAAATAATAAAAAAAAAGTTTAATACGATTGATCAATGATGATTGATTTTCTGTTCACGGAAGTTTTTCGATTTTTAATAAATGATCTACCAATTTAGACGTAAGGTTAAATAGAGCTGCTTCAAGCGAATAAACACTTCGTTTTAACCTTTCAGCAGTCACTCCGCTTTCAGCGGTCAGTCTGTGAGACCGCAGCGAGCTTCTTTGACTGATTATGCGCTACCTATAAACAACATATAATCGCGCTTCTGTGATATCCTTGGGGGTGAGTTACGTACTCTCAATACCCCAGTGACATGCACATGTTCATTTGTTTATATTTGCGGTCTCAGATTCCGCCGTGCGACTGGATGTACACGTGAAAAATCTCTTGAATAATATTGAGAGCTGAGTGAGTATTTCATGATATTTTTTTCATATTATTTAGAATTTAGTTATACGCAAATAAGTAGTTGTAAAATTTTATTTTGTTTCGTTATTATGTTGATTTGTAGCGTTGTTTTGTGTCAGATGTCTTAAAAAAATGATAATTTATACACTTAAACTATAACGTACACTTTAAAAAATGGTTACCAATTATAGTTTTTACATTTATTATTAATATAGATAAAATAAATTTTTATTATTTGCTATTTACAATATTATGAAATATTCAGTCGTTTTCTAAAACAAGACGCCTAAATTGTGGAATCACAGACCGCGCGCGACTGCTTATGTTCGGCACAAGGGTCCGACCATAAATGAACTAATACCGGTCCGACTACTGGAAGGTTAAAGAAAGTCATACAGTAACGCGCGTTTTCATCCTGCGACAAAATATCCTCCGACAAAATATCCTATGAACAAAACATTGCCCAATAAAATATCTACTAAAACTTAACCGAATGAAATAAAATGCAAAAACGATTTCCTTTTGGAAAGAATAATTATTTAAGAATAAATAAGAAATCATTAACAATATTATGTCAATCAGTTTATAAACAACACTGCACATTGATATCCATGGTACTCAGAAACGTCATATTGACATAAGCCCTTCCCACGCCACCTAAAACAAAAAACCCGGTTTTAGTATTGCCATCATTCTTTTAAAAGGAAGCAACCTAAATTAAAAATTGTACTTGACTAAATAATTATTATTGTTATAAAAATTACTTCATAACATGATGAATATGTGAAGAATCTAAAATAGGAGCAGAACTTATAAAGCTCACCGATGCACTGGAGCGTAACGGTTACCCGGCAAGGCAAATCATAAGAGCCAAATCTGCACCAAGCGAAGACAGAATTAAACAAGAGTCAAAAGGCTGTGCTTTCCTACCTTATGTTCACAATGTGACAGGCAGAATTGCGAGACTGTTGAGGAAAGAAAGCATCAAGACTGTCTTCGGAACCGCAACCAAAATACAAGACCTACTGAGGTCCGAAAACACCAAGTTTCCACTGGAAAAAGGAAACAGATGGAGTGTATAAACTCAGCTGTTCCGGATGTGACAAGGTTTATGTGGCCAGACAGAGCGGAAAAAAACCATTAATATTAATAGAGAGGACGGAGCTAAGCTCAATTGCTCTTGGTACCGGTAATTGACGGCTATACTGTAATACCAGCTTGTAGTAGAGTGGAGCTGGCGACACGGTATCGCTTCCAAGTACATAAGCACACATTTCACCACTAACAATAACACATCTGCCCTGATGATGGACACTGTAACAATGCCCGAAGCGTTGGCTAAAGGAGGAGGTAGTGCATCACGGCATAACACCCCCAAAATAAACAACAAAAATACTTTTGGCCGTGAAAATCTAAATTCATATCTACTTCATAACAATCTAACCTAACTTAACAAAAATATTACAGACACCCCGTAAAGACAATAAGTTATTATTCAAAAATATTTAAAGACAAAAATAACACTTATAATCACTGGTCAACAATGGTTTTGTTGCCCTTGATATGAAAGTCGTTCTGAATCATTTTATGCCTACTATAAATGTTTTTGGAATATTGGCTCTAGTTTTAATGATTTTTGCGTATCTTATATCATCATTACATCTCAGAGTAACAACCTTAGCTCAATTATCAAACAATCATGGATCTAAACGAAAACTCCCTAATTTACATGACCAAGGCAAATGACCTTTTAAGCTCACTAATAAAAATTATCCATGACCCAATTAATAAATTTACTAAGGAGCAAATGGGGAAAATTACGCCGATAACTTCAGAACTTTTGTGCACTACTGGATTGATGGCGGTACGAATGGGGTGTGACGTACTGACAGAAATCGAAGAGAAAAAGATGCGAGCAAATAATGTCATTCTCTTCAATATCCCGGAGAGTGTGTCAGATCTCACCACAATTAACATCTCAGAGGCAAGGGCGGCTGGTTGAACAGTGTGTTTGTGTGCAGCACTGGTAAATTATATCGTCTAAAATTACTTTATACCTAATATCTTCCCGAAAAATATAAAATCTATGAATTTCATTAAAAATATCACCTACCAGTATAATGCATAATATAATATGAATCAGGCAGAGCAAATTCTTAAAGTTCCGCGCGAATTTACCCTGTCCCGGTGTGCAGGCCGATTGCAAGCGGAACGAATTATGTTTTTGTATCGAATATCCCAAACATCGCCAGCGCGCAACGCCGGCCATATGTATGAAAAATTAAGCTATTTTGGTGTGCCATACGGTGGCCTTTAACGTACAAACTTAAATTTGGATTTAAGGCAAAAATACTTAACCAAACTGAATAATTCTTTTTTTAATCAAAAGGTACAGCAAATATCTAATTTTTACATATATTTGCTTTTTTATTGATTGGTGTTTTAAATTATAAAACGCAGATGATTAAGGAATACAATTTTTTTATAGGTAACTTTGTCAATTTTGCCCTCGTGCTGTTTGTACATTGTTTATAAATACTGTTTGTATCCTGTTTAAAATGAAATATAAAACTAACTAACCAACCATCACGCCGTTTCCCCACAGGGGTAGGCGGAGAGGACCGACCACCAAATAACTTGGTCTTGGCACACACTCTTTGCCTCACTCACATTCATACATCGTCTCATACATTCTCTTCTATTATTCCGACTTTCGACATGGCCCGACTCAAGTATCTGATTCACTTGCTCGTGCCATGTCTTCCTCGGGCATCCCCGACTTCTTCTACCATTCACATTTGCGTCGTATATTCTTCTTACACTACTTTCAAATAAAATAAAATAAACATTTAAAAAAAGAGTTTTTGGGTTGAAATTTAAGATTTATTTACAAAAAATAGTATTGTGTTTTTATTTTCTTAGTACCGAAAAATAAAAAATTTGAATTAAAAAGCGATATGTAGAAGTTTTTGCACTTCGAAAACAGCTTAAAATAGATCTTCTCTCCAAATAAGATTAGTGGGATCATTTTTACCTAATGTTGCTTAGTAATCGTTATCTCATAGTTACGGATTTATATCAGTGAACCACCACGTTTTCAGGGCAGCGGCCGCCACTGCTCAGAGGATATTAACAGTGTATCTACAGCTCTTAAAAACATAGACATTTCAATTAAAACTCAAGATATTAAAATCCACAGATTAGGAGCAAAGAAAGTTACTGGTAAAATAAGACCTATCAAATTGGAACTTAAAGATCGTCAGTTAGCCCGGACGACTCTAATAAACAATAAAAGATTCAAAGATGGAATTAAAGCCGGAAATGATCAAACTCTCCAACAAAGGTGGCAACTGATAACTCTCCGCGAAGAACTGGAGTCCAGGAAAAATAATGGCGAAACAAACTTAAGGATAAAATATGTGAACTCCAGCCCTAAAATTGTTGAGATTCAGCTTAATGGTGTTCCACTAGTTACAAAAAACAGTTAATATCACACAGGAATAATAACCTAGTAAATAACTTTATGGTGAATTATCAAAATGTTATAGGACCAGCCAATAAACATAAATCGGAATCATGCAGCATCTACTAGGTACCAGAACATCATCATGCCATTAAAAAACTCCATAAATAAACATTTACACTCCACTTCTTTCTCAAACGACGTAATGAAATCAGTAAGGCAGAGGTCAAATCAGAAAAACAGAGGTCATAAGATAAAACTGAACGAATTAAAAATGTACTACCAGAATGTCAGAGGCCTTAAAACTAAATTAAATTTACTTCAGTCTACACCACCAATGTTTGAGCACGACTTTGTACTACTTTCCGAAACATGGTTAGAGCCAAATATTCATTCTAGTGAATTAGGTTTTATAAATCATAATGTGCATAGATAAGACCGAAATACATTGACAAGTGCTAAAAGCAGAGTTGGTGGGGTTTTAATCGCTGTCAGCAAGAAATATAAAGCAAACTTAATTACAACAAAACAGTTACAACTGAGTGTTTTATTTATTTATTTATTTATTTCAAGATTTTTGTTTATACATTACAATGATAATATATGCAAGATTACAAAATAATTCATGTTTTATTCTACTACTCCATAAGTTGAGCTCTAGGAGTTCGTGTTTATGGGAGGAGTATTTTACATGCAAAAAAAAAATTATAATAATGTTCATTATGTAAACAATTTTCAAAGAACTAATGAAATAAATATCTTAGGTAGGTACACAATTTAGACAATTTAGACAATATCAATACAATTTTTTTAAATATTAAATATTGCTGTTTAAGTAAGGGTAAATTAATTAATTACATAAAGGGTAAACATTAAGGGAACAAAAAGATTATTGTGGGCTGTATTTATATCCCACCAAATTCAAGCAATGAAGTATACAGGTGCCATAGTGAGGAAGTGGAAAATATTTTAAAAAGGATTCCTAGTGCGACATTTTTGCTTGCTGGTGATTATAACTTTCCTAATGTGAACTGGGTAAACAGTGACAATAACATCAGTGTTAATGAATCTGAACGCATTATTCTAGACATGGCGTTATTCCTAGGTCTGAATCAGGCAAATACAATACCAAATGAAAATAATCGTACTCTAGACTTATGTTTTTCTAACTTAGACTCACTAGTAATTGAAGAATATAGTGAACTGCTGGTGCCCATTGATGCTTATCATCCTCCACTGGAAGTTATTATTTCTAACGTACATGTTAATACTTCTAAACTGTCTTTCAGTTACCAAAACTTTTTCAAAACTGATAACGAGAAAATTTGTAATTATCTTCTCTCTTTTAATTGGTCATCTGTGCAATATGATGATATCAACACAGCTACCAATAAATTTTATTCTATTTTGGATTAGGCTATCAGCATGTATATTCCAACCAAGATATGTTAGCCAAACACCTATCCAAAATGGTACTCCAAAGAACTTATCACTAAACGACTAATGATGCATATTATTATTTACCAGTCCAACGAAAACCTAAATAATACCCACAATATTTCAAAAAAATATTTCGAAAAGCCCTCCCGCAAAGTGTTAGTTTTAATAAGCAGTGATGCTGGCGTCCCACAGGGATCGGTTCTGTCTCCGACTTTGTTTTTGTTGCACATCAACGACCTTTTGTCATGTGCACCAATTCATTGTTACGCGGATGACAGTACAGTCAATGATAGCTTTTTGTTTGACAAGCCCCCAAATGTTTTCATTGTTGTTCCCGGGGTGGCGGTGTCCATACCCGCGTTCCAGAGCGGGGTTGAGGGAGTCTCCTAGGCTTTTATAGACTTACTCTCTCGTAACATAGTCTTGCACAGCGGTGGTGGGAGGGATGGATTCATACGTCCGACACTAATAGACACACTTTTCCCCAGATGCATACCCACGACTCATACCTTTTCCTTCCCCCTGAGAAAACCTCCGGAAGACGTGCATTTTCTACTTGTATTGTTTACTGTTTATGTCCAGTACTCATTTGGTTCAGGTAAAATATTGGTTGGGTTACTATACGGTCATCGCTTGAACTACCAGAACTATTGAATACTGAACAAATAAGGAAATTTGGTATTTTTAACAGGTACGGTGCCAATAACGTCAACATTGTCAACCACAACAGAACCACCACAGACACCTTCACCAAATACTCCATCACCAAGTAAGTCCAATATTCCAATGTCTTGACTTTTTATAAATGTTATAACAAAACAAAACGTGCAGTCTCGTGTTAAAAATAAGCTGCCAAAATTAGAATTATTTATTTGTATTTATTTATTTAACACCCGCCTTTACATGTCGGTAGTACACCTTTAACATGACAGTTAATTTTGAAACTTAAGAAAGAAATAATAGAAATTAAATTACATCAGATAAAATATACACACAAGTCAAGAAAAACTGAAAAATACAGCGATTAGATTGGTTTACAAAAATAAAAGATGTGTTTAAGAATAGTGTTGGAATAAATATTTTACGTGATCAACAAAAGTCGCCAAGTTTATATTAAATATGTCAATATCACCACAAATGTTGATTTTCCACAGTGAAATCGTTGATGCGGCAATAAATTCTTAAGATATATTAATTTTAACCTCGGTATTCCCATTGAAAACATAAATTATAATTACTTGATGAAAGAATTAAATTTACTAAGACTGTCAGATCGAAGAATTATATCAGACTTAATATTAATGTTCAAAATTGTAAATGGTAGAATAGACAGTTCTGATCTAACTAAGCTCATTGAATTTCATATTCCCACGAGAACCACTCGTTCTAAAACCCTTTTTAAATGTAACAATAATCGGACTGAGTATACGAAACACTCACTTTTACCTAGGTTGCATGAAGTTACTAATAGATATGCAGATGTGATAGATCTATTTAACTGCACGGAACAGAGGTACAAGACGGCTATGCTATCATATTTTTTAGTCACTATTAATTTTATTTCTATTATAGATTTTTGTATGTAAATGTATCTCTGGTGTCACTTCCCAATGTATCGTCACAATTAACTGTTATACATACACTGTTTTACCATTACTAATATTTTGAATATGAATTTGTGTCATGTAATTAATGTTTATGGCACACTTATGCCGTTTGTATTAAATAAATAAATAAATAAATACAAACAGTGCAGTTTTGAAGGGCAATTAAAAAAAATGGCGTAACTTACATAAATGGGGTTTATTTTATTTTATTCGAAACATCATGCCGTTTTATGCATCAAGTCCTAAAGATGAAATCAGAAAGATGATGGCCCCCAGCAGCGATACATTGATGAAGGCGATTTCTGTTTTTGGTACTTCTCGATGTGCATAGCGAATATAGAAAATTTTCGGTATTGGGCAGGAAATAACCTAAGGAAACTTCACGAAAGACGTCTTCACTCCTCAAAAGTGACCGTGTGGTGTGCAATTTCCAAATTTGGGGTGATTGGGCCGTATTTTTTGAGGAAAATAGACGAACCGTGACTGTCAACGACCAACATTATGTTTCCATTGTTGTTGTTGTTTATTGTTTATTGTTGGTCGCTAATCTCTGATGTGATGAAAATATTTTGGATGTAGGGAAATATATACATAATACAGAAGGATTTTTCCATAAAATCTAAATCTAAGGTATTATTTTCTCCCTTTTAACATCCGTTTGAACTCCCAATTAGAGATGTCACAAACCGCCGCTGCTAACAAGTATTAATTTTTATTATTGGATTGCTCTAATGGTTTGATGTGGTCCAGAATCCATTTAAGATGGTAGGTTGTATTAGCAAACACTCCTGGGGGTTCTCCACCACACATTTTTGGACCAAAGGACACAACTCCAATGAGGAAGTATTGAGGGATCTCCCCTCCCATGACCACCTAAAATAAATATTGTAAACATCTTAGGACAAACAGTTTTTAATATTACGAACATATTATTATATTTTTTGTTGTGCTCTCTCCAGAATTTTATATTTAATTACTCTCCATCCCACTATGCATTTAAAAAAAAATAGTATCAGTTTAAATTCATATTATCTATAACGGTTTGTTATTTTAAATAGTATGGCTTTGACTATTTTGGAAAGTTAACATGTGTTGAAATAAGTCTGATTTTTGGGGCAGGTGATAAAAATATACCCTTTTCAATGATCGTTTGTTGGGCTGTTAAGCTTGATATAAATAAATCTCCAATTTTCTTCGGAAAATTACCACACTTTTTATTAGTTTACATACGTATTTTTACATATATTTTCCTGTTTCAAAATGATCCTAAAATAGTCAGCAAAATGATGAAGAAAGCACCAATCTTGCGCCAATATTCTTTGAAGATGAACAGGATCGGAAGTGCTGAAGATGGCAAATGATAAAGGTTCAACAAGTTGGAATTTTTTTTGAACTTCAATTAGAAGAACTAATGGAGGAGAGAATGAATGCGTAGATTATAACGTAGGTGACGTATAACCTTAAGCATTTGCGACTTCTTCCTGTAGGGCTATCTGCATAGCCTTTCAAAACTGCAGCACTCTCTGATTCACCGCACCCTGTAGTTACGTTTATGAATGCTGCAGTAGAATAGTGGGTTTTGTGGTGTTGATATAGTCTTAGGTAGTCTTAAGTTTATGAGCTTTAGGAGTTCGCAACAGTCGAATTCAGAGTTAAGTATTTTTAATAAAAATGCTTAACCGTTTATTTTATGACGGTCTTCTAAGGTATGAATTTTTAGATTACTTAATAATAAATTATATTTGAAGTCGTCTAATAGAATATTTAATAAAAATTTATAAAACTCAGATTTTTTGTTGTTGTATTCGCTCAATTTTATTAATGTGAATTTTGTAAGATGGAGACCAAACTACAGAGTAATATTCAATTAGGCTTCTAACTAGTGATACTTATAAAAGTTTAATGGCTTAAGAGGATTCTTTTACAACAATAATTAAAGTGCTATTGCAATAATGGAGGACTAAGATAGCGGAGATTTGAACCTGTGGCGCCAAGAGAGGAACACGACCCAATATTTCACTAATCCTAATCGGTCAAACCCTTTTATTTTCCAGTTACTGACTGGAACTGTGAACTCGCATGTCAGTATTTATGTGACTACTCTAATGGACCGTGCACGTTCAATCTCCCACCGGAAGGGGAACATTGTTATTGTAAGTTACATCTTACTTGCTATTACGCCATTCTATAGTCCTTGATTCATCGAAATTCTATTACATTTCATTTACGTTACGTGACCCTTTAATCAATAATCTGATTAACCCACGGGCTTTTTTTAATTCCCATGTTTTTGTTATATTTTATTAATTACCATCGATTCCAAAAAATCCATAATTATATATACAGAAATAAGCCAATAGTCAACATGAAAAAAAATTGGTTAAGGTAAGAAAAGCACTGTCACGACCAATATCGTGACACGAGAGAGATCTGGACTATACATCTGTATTTTGCGAAAACAAGAAAATTGGCTGCGCTTTTAACTCAATCACTGGAAATGGCAAATGGAAGGATAAGTCCCTACCTTTTTATGGGTTCATCCGCGTCCGTTCTTGACCGTTCTTGGTGATGGCTGCACCTCACTTCAATAACTGCACAACTTAGTCACAATTACCGATACTTCAATAATTAGTATTTTATGCCATTAATAGCGAGATTTCAATTGCGAGATGTGACCGATGTCACTGCGATATTTCAACTCTTACAAGTAGGTAATTTTAAATTTTGGTGCCAATATTGTAGATGGGTTCCACGTAGCTATGAACAAATCTTCTTCTTTTCCTTTTGTAGTAACTAAGTATGGACTTTTAAGGAAAGGAGGAAGATAAAGGGATAATGAATGAATGAAGGACTTGGGAACTTGGATTTAGTTTTTAAACTGTTTCAGAACCTGTCCTGTGGTGGTAGTAGGAGATTTTCAAACATTGTTGGGTTATTCGTAACCCGGGAATGTTTGTCTTTCTTTAAAAAAAATAAAAAATCCCCCCAGGCCGATGCTTGATACCATGGGGAGTGAAGATTAATGTGTGTGAGTGAGGCTGTAGTCGTAAGACAATCTCGGACGGCGAGCGCGGCGTCATTTACAGAATAGTAGAATAAAGAAGTAACCAAAATATGCTATGTGTTTTGTGAGACAAAAATCTTATATTTTAAATATCACCATCATTGTGAAATTCAAAGATGATGGCAATAAACGATGCCAGGCAATTATAAGAGGGACAAACTAAGTACCTAATGGACTAACGAAAAGGTACTAAGCCAGTGTTGACATTGGTTTTAATGTAAATCTTTATGTAAGGTATTTCGAGTGATCTTCTATATTCCATTACAAGAACGAAAAGTTATCACACACATTGAAAATTTTATAATTATTTTATAGTTTTAAATAAATATTGCACGACACCAACAATATATCAATTTGGGATTCAGATACGGGTACCGCCTCCACAGAAACTATTTATTGAATAACCAACACCTCTGCCATAGGTCTTTCCAAGTGGGTCGCTACGTTTGGTGCAAGGGTTCCCGGGTACATGGGATGAGGTTGTCTAGGTCTTGGCGGCGGGTTCCCATCTTCTAGAGATCAATCAAGATCCGTGTCGAATCAAGAGAGACTGGTTGAGTGGGGTTTTTTTGACCTCTCCAGCCGTACTCTCCATTCATCGCCTTGCAGTGCGAGGAATAAGTAGAGAGCTATTGAATATCAATTTGAAAGATTTTGTCTTTTTTAACAGGCCCCGTGCCAACAACGACACCTCCACCATCTCCAACATCTACAACAACTACAACACCACGTAAGTGAGCATCCAAATAAATTTACATAAAGCCGATTTTGACACTTGTCATGTTGACCCCTCAATACCGGATTGACTAAAGAAATTGATTTTTGAATTGTGGAAGTTTTTAAATTTTTTATAAATATGTAAAGCAATATCTACCTAGAAATTCACAGGGATTCCTTCGTGTTCGAATAATGAATTACTTTTCAAATGTCATTCATTGATGTGTTGTCATGGTGACATACAAACAGATTATTATTGTTTTTGACGAGCGATGTAGCAGACATTCAATTAATCAAGATATCAGAAAAATAATTGTTAAAGTGTTATAATGTTTTTAAGATCGACAAATAAACTTCAAATGTAGTTTCTATGTTAACAGAGCAACACATGATTTATTATTTTTTAATTTATAAACTAACGTTGAGACAAGATTTTTATGCATAGCACAAAGGGTAACAATTATTACAAGCAATTATTGTCAGCCTGAGACACTCATTTACATTGAAAAATCTTCCGAGAAAAGATACTTGCCGCCAACGGGACTTGAACCCGTGTCCTTCCGATTGCCGGTCGAATGCTCTGACCACTGAGCTATGGCGGCTTATAATAAAGTTGGTTGTTTTCAGGTGGAAAAAATATAACAAGCAGTAATTGTTGAATGAAACACTAGTATATATTGAATTATTTGGCGAGTATTTGATAAGCCGCCATAGCTCAGTGGTCAGAGCATTCGACTGGCAATCGGAAGGACACGGGTTCAAGTCCCGTTGGCGGCAAGTATCTTTTCTCGGAAGATTTTTCAATGTAAATGAGTGTCTCAGGCTGACAATTATTGCTTGTAATAATTGTTAACACATGATTTGTTTTGTCATTACCAATAAAGAAGTATAACCAATAAACAAATTGACTTATAAATATTCTACCAATTTCACCAGAAGCAAAGTTAAATAAAGCTTGCTTCGAGCTAAAAAAAGTCGTCTTTTAAAAAAAAACCACCATCGCATCTTACAAATAAGCTAACAACATTACAATAATTATTCTACAACCACCATTACAGTACGGAGTTTCAGGACCTAAAACCTGGAATGGGCTGCCGTATGATTTAAGAATAATCACAGACTCGGGAGAATTTAGAGCTAAACCTAAAACTCACCTTTTCAGACAGGCATCCATAAGAAAAAAACGAGTGTGCTTTATAACAATGAAAAGGTTTTTCTAATGACACCTCACATGCTCATAAAACCATACTTAATAGACCAAAGTGTAACTCTTCGTTTGGACAAAGAAGTTCTGAATTTTTAGCAGTAAAGTTATATAACAAACTCCCAGTATCAAACAAATTAAAACAAAATATAGCTACATTAAGGACATTAAATGTTGACTGAAGGAACTATCGGAAAATGAACTTACTAGTATACTTAAAACATCGTCGTATAATTTTATGGAAAACCTTATCCAAACCATGAAGTTAAACCATAGAAGTCGATGAAAACTTATTCAAAGCATAGTCCCCCTCAGTACAGGATCTCCTAGTGAGGAGGACTACGAATATAATTTAAATTTTTTATATATACCTAACATGTTTCATACAAAAATGTAAAAAATAATAAATATATAGTTAGGTACTAATTAAAAAAAAAAAAAAATAAAACTTAAAGATGACGAAAAATGCAGCAAGAGGGAAACGAGACAAGAACTACAAGATTCCAAGAAAATAAAAATACTGGAAGAGAAAGGAAAGAAAAGCAGTGAGAAAATTAAAAATAATCCAATTTCGGTATCTACAACAGCCATTAACGAGCAGTCCGATCCACAGTCTTTGAGACTTTGGTATTTTCATTATTGATGGAAAACAGTGTCATGTGTGTAAGAGACGTATTAAAACAGACTCGTACCTAAAGTACGAAGATTTAAAAGAACAAAAAACACGTTCACCATGTACCTGGTAAAGAAGACGGCGACATGTTCTTATGTCACATGTGTTTCATGGTAGCTGGTATCATTGGAGGATCCACCACTTACCCGCCCTGGTATAGGTAACAGATGGTTACTCCTTCAAGGCTCTTGCAAGGACTCTAATTTTTTTGGTAAAAACGACTCCAATGTCCCTTTTACGTTGTTAGTAAGCAGAATGCAAGTGCTTAGCGGGAAATACAGATACAACATGTGTTAGTATGACAAAATATAGACAAGACAATGGGACAGGTTGGTGAAAGTCCACGAGGTGGCAAGCGCTGGGTGATCATATTCAGCGTGTTCTACAAGTACCTGTTTTGGAGGAAGACACAGTAGATAAGTAATAAGGGCATGGCAAACGGTTGGGAGTCCTCTCCAATCGATTGGCAGTCCCAGCAAGAATGCGCATGACGTTCGGTCTAGCTATTATTAATAATATCTGTACCCGGGAAGCATACGGATGAAAGTCCAAAAAGGTAAATGTTCTGGAGAGCCAAAAAAACTTTTTTTTCTGTAATGATGGTCTCGTAACTTCTTCGGTTATCCATGAAAAAAGTAATTATTAAATCAATTAGTTTTGTTTTAAAAACGAGCAAATAAAACGAAATATTTTATATGTAAAGCCTTTTCAAATATTGTTTAAAAAAACACGGATGTGACTCCTTCATCAAAATGAAATGGAATATTTTGTTATGACATGTGGTGTATTATGAAAGGATCAATGTTTGAAAATTGTTTACTAACATAGAAAGCGTTGAAATGTCAGAGGCATAAGGATACAAATGGATTTGAGTCATAACTAAACCATAAAGATGCAACTCCATGTACATCTTTCTACTTCTAAGATCGTTGTTGCATCAAAGGTACTTGCATCCATATACATCTTTGAAAATCCTATTTTTATTCATGGTAGGACTTGTATCTTTCTGCCACTGATAAACGCCACATCTCTTTAAATTTTGGACTTGCATCCGTATGCTTCTCGGGTGCAGATACAGTGATTATGATCTGTTGGATGTCTTAGCTGTTGAAGTTTAAACCTGATGGGCCTGGATGGGAACCCAGCGCTACTGTTCACCGTATACCAATCGGTCAAACCTTTTATTTTCCAGTTGGTGACTGGAGCTGTGAACTCGCATGCCAGTATTTATGTGACTACTCTAAGGGACCGTGCACCTTCAATCTACCAGCTGAAAATGATCCTTGTTACTGTAAGTTATAACTAACCTACTAGTAGAACGGGAAAAAGCTGGTATCTACAATTGTTGAGGCATTGCCTGGAATAATGCTGTATTCAAAAAAATATCAATGTTGAGTTATTGATTGAATAATATTGGGCGTATTAATATATTATTTTTATTTATTAATTTTATTTAAGTAATTGGTACATTTAAGTTTAAAAATTTCTAATTTATTATAACATTTCATATTGCAAAACTTAATTTTATAAAGTTTTATGTAGTTCCTACAATTTATCTTGAACTTTCTAATTGGTGTGGACTTTAAAGTTTCTGGTAGCGTGTTATACATATAATTTCATCCCTTTGTACAGTAGCTTGTGTTGCTCCCCATAGAGAGAACACATATGGTATTGTTTGTAAACGCCCGGGGACTCAAAAGTTTTGTATGATCTGCAGCTATTCGAAAACGTAAAAATAAATGAAATTATTGTTCACTACTAGCCCGCTTAAATGGCCGGAAGTTTTGAAAAAAAAAATAGATTTCGTGATTTGGAAAAAAAATAAAACAAAGGGTTCATATTTTATATTTTACACCAAACTTGCAATATAGTTGTGAATCATGATTACTTGGAGCAGTATCTCAACTTTTAACATAGCTTCCGCCTCGGGGTTCCTAAATCGCCTATACCGATTTATGAACTCTTCAAAAAAACATAACAAAAACAGGGGAAGACAATCAAGGCAAAAGCAAAAAAAACACAAATCCTAACTCTAAATACCGTACAAATACTAACAAATAATTTTACCTATTATAAATTAGCAGCCAAAACTAAATAATCCTGCACTGATTATTATACTATTATTTAAAAAATTTACATTCACAAGTTGAATTTTAAGGTGATTAACCTAAACTAATTACATAAACTTAAATTAACCAAAAATTTTTTTACATATTTAAATAATAACTTAACACAAAATACTATTATAATAGAACACAACCCAACACAAAATAATATTATAATAAAACCCAACCCAACACAACACAATTGTCTTTTTTTTCTTCAAGTCCATTGGTTAGGATCTTCTCCAGGTGCAGTCCACGATATAAGCACCACAGCGCGGGGTGCAATCAATCATCAATTTATAGGTTGTCATGTTGTTCCTGGGATTGGTATCTTTAAAGGGTCCTTTTTTTAATATTTTCACCCTAAAAAGTTTCATCATGGTCGTCCGGGGTGTCCGGACTGACGGAAGGGTCCGGGGCGTCCGTCACAGGTTCAGCTTCCGGATCCAGAGGCATTAGACATATCTTTGTGATAGGCCTGACAAAGATTCCTTGAGGGGTTTTCAGGGTAACCACTCGCACTACACCATCCGCGCCGGGATGTGTACATATAACTCGCGCCATTTTCCATAATGGTGGAGGTAAATTATCTTCCTTCAGAATAACCAGATCATCCTTTTGCAGTGCCCGTTGATTACTGGTTTGCCATTTAGTCCTTTTTTGTAGCTCCATCAAGTACTCTCGCTTCCATCTATACCAAAAGGATAACATTAGCGCATGGATTCTCTGATATTGGGTCAGCCTGTTGTCTGGTATGGCTCGGACATCTCTCTCCGGAATGATAGAGGATTTAGTGCCTATGAGGAAATGGTTTGGGGTGAGGGGTTGGTAATCGTGGATGTCATCAGACAAGGAAGTCAATGGACGGGAATTTAGACAGGCCTCAATCTGACAAATTAAGGTATACAAAAGTTCAAAGGTTAAAGCAGAATTACTAGTGACTCTATACAAATGAAACTTTGCTGGCTTGACCGCAGCTTCCCACAGCCCTCCCTGACTAGGGGCTCGAGGGGTTATGAACCTCCACTCAATACCTCTGTTAGCTAAATAATTTTGAATCTTGTCGTTGTTCTCTCTCAAGCTGGTATACAGCTCCTTGAGCCTATTACTGGCCCCCCGAAAGTTGCTAGCGTTATCGGAAAAGATCTTATCAGGTTCTCCCCTACGGGATATAAATCTCTTTAAACTATTCAAGAAAGCATTGCTAGATAAATCCGAAACTAATTCCAAGTGAACCGCCTTTGTGGAAAAACAGACAAAAATACATAAATACGATTTCACGAGTGGAGCTCTCCTCAGTGGCCCACTTTTGGTTGGAATCGGTCCGGAAAAATCAACTCCCGTGATAGCAAACGGTCGGCTCGGTGTGATTCTTTCGCTCGGTAAGCTGCCCATGATTTGGTTACTAGTACGAGGATTACACCTAAAACACACAATACACTTATGTAATATCTTTTTAACAGTATTTTTCCCAAAAATAGGCCAAAACCTTAATCTTATTTCAGCTAATAGGGCTTGAGGTCCTGCGTGTAAGTTTACATAATGATAGTGACGTATAATCAATTCGGTTAGCTTATGTTTAGCTGGCAATATAATTGGATGTCTTTGTTGGTACGATAGGTGTGTAGCTAAATTTAATCTACCGCCCACATATATAACAAAAAAGGATGAAGAGATTTTAAGTTACTATTTTTGTTGACATTTCCCTGGTTTTTTAATGTCTTCAACTCCTTTTGAAAGGCATGTGCCTGAGCTGATTTCAGTAGACAATTCAAACTTGCTTCTAGTTCAGCTACACTTAAATTACCTGGAATTTTACTTTTAATATTTCTGCAGTTATTCACAAACCGCAGTACATATGCTGTAACCCTTTTCAATTTGATAAATGAGGAAAATTTTCCAAATATTTCCCATTCTTGAATATCAATAGATAAAAGAATATTTTTACTCTTGAGCTCCGGAGGGTTTGAACAGGAAATGTTCGATATAGGCCAATCGTTGACTCCGTCAGTCAACCAATTTGGTCCATTCCACCATATTGTAGAATTTATCAATTTATCCGCAGTAGCGCCTCTTGAAAGTATATCCGCTGCATTGTCGGATGATGATACGTGTCTCCATTGATCTGGATCACTCAGTTCTTGTATTTCGGCTACTCGATTAGCCACGAAAGTGCTCCAACGAGTAGGTTGACCTTTCAGCCAACACAGCGCTATCGTAGAGTCACACCAATAATATGTGTTGATCTTCATTATATTTAATGCTTGTTTTATAATTTTCATTAATTTTGCCAGTAGTACAGCACTACACAGCTCCAACTTAGGCAGTGAAATAGACTTCAATGGTGCTACCCTTGATTTGGATGTTATTAAGTGTGAATGCCACTTACCGCTGTGGTCCATTGACACCATATAGATACAGGCTCCGAAAGCCTTCTCAGACGAATCGCAAAAACCGTGTAGCTGTAGCTCTTTTGCTTGCTTGCAAATAATTTTTCTTTGTATTTTCAACACATTTAGCTGAATTAAATCTTGCAGGTAGGTCCTCCAGGGTGCTAATATTTCATTAGGTAACTGATCATCCCATGCTGCTTTGGACTGCCACAGCCTTTGCATTATCAATTTGGCTATGACTATTATCGGCCCTAGGAGTCCCAATGGATCGAAGGTTGATGCGATGCAAGACAATATCTCTCGTTTGCTCTCGGTTGGACCTGATGGCTTCATTATTACATAAGAAAAGTAATCAGATTCATTGTTCCATGTTAATCCTAATATTTTCTAAGTCTTTGGATTGTCAGTAATAATTTTGTCGGAATCGCCTGAATCGGCACACTTAGCTTGGCCCGACTCGGCTGACAATTCCAACGCATTGGACCTCCACTTCCTCAACGTCATCCCCGCAGATGACAAGATGCTGATTAATTCTTCTTTTAACTTTTTACAGGATTCCAGCTCATCTGCTCCCGTTAACAAGTCATCCATATAGAAGTCATTTTCTATGACCTGACTAGCTCTAGGAAAAATTAAATTATTATCCATACCAATTTGCTTTAAGCATCTTGTGGCTAAGAAGGAGGAAGGTGCCAGTCCATAAGTCACAGTCTTCAGACAATAATGCTTGAGCACATCCTGTGGTGACTCGCGCCATACTATCTTCTGTAGGTCCAGGTCATCTTCACACATGTTAATCTGGCGGTACATCTTCTCGATATCGGCAGTCATGACTATTTGATGTTTCCTGAAATGCAATAGTTGGTTATATAGATCCTTTTGTATAACAAGTCCTGTCATCAAGGCTTCATTGAGGGAAATTCCATTTGAGGTTTTGGCGGAGCCGTCAAAAACGACCCTCACCTTAGTAGTAGTGCTGGATTCTTTCACTACAGCGTGATGCGGTAAAAAATAGGAGTCACGATCCCCTTTTGACTGGTCACACATCTCCATGTGTCCCAATTCTTCATATTCACGCATGAATTTTACATATTGTGTCTTTAACTCGGGATGTGACACAAATTTTCTTTCTATATTTTTAAATCTTTTTTCGGCAGTGAGCAATGAGTTTCCCAACTGATCAATGCATGCCCGACGCGGTAAACTTACTACATATCTACCGTCATCTTCTCTAGTATGAGTACTTACAAAACTGGCTTCGCAAGCCTTTTCTTCTTGAGTTTGAATTTTAGTGGAATTAATCTTTTCCAATTTCCAAAATTTTTCTATTTGATGACTCAACTTATTTATAGATAAACGGCAAAAATCTGATACAGGCCTTTGTTTGGGGTACACGTTGATAGGACCGGACACAATCCATCCCAGTTGCGTACGTTGAAGCGTTGGTCCTGACTCGAGTTTCAATCTATCGTTGTTTAGCATTTCCCAGAAGCTCTCCGCGCCCAACAGGATGTCGATGGATGCAGCTATATTGAAGTTCGGGTCTGCCAGCTCCAGTCCTGGTGGTATTTTGAACTCTTTTTTCGCCATTGTCACTTGTGGTAAATTGGTTGTAATTTCCTGTAAAATCAGACATGATATTTCGCGTTTATAATCCGTATTAAGCGAAGTCATCTCCACTGAAATTCTCTTTTTTATGTGTGTGATATTATTATGGATCCCAGACACGGGTTTGTTTATCCATTCACATGGTAAATTTAATTTATTAGCAAATTCAGCTCTCATAAAATTACTCTGCGCACCAGAGTCAATCAGGGCGCGAGCCTTAAACATTTTATTGTTGGCCCCCACAATTCCTATGTAGGCGGTTGACAATAATATTATTTTTTCTGCCTTTTCCGATGCAGAAAAATTCGACACTATAACCTCGTTATTAGCATCCATATTTGAGGTCTCCGGCGGAGGTACCTCCTTGTGTAATAGAGTATTGTGGCTATACTTGCCACAAATTTTGCAGGTTAGGTTTGTCTTGCAACTCTGTGCTTGATGACCCAACCTCAAACATTTAAAACACGCCCGGATTGATTTCGTAGCATCAATCCTATCCTGTAATTTTAATTTTAGAAATTTTTTGCAAAAATAAATTTGATGACCTTTATCATTACAATAAATGCAGTTGTTTGTCTTTATTGCCAAGAATACCGATGAATCTTTTTTGTTATTATTGTTGCCTATTTGCATTTTATGTAGGTTAGAAGATTTTTTCTCTGAAGCATTCATAAGCTCCAATATTTGTGCCCTAGCAGATAAACATTTTATGAATTCCTTTAATGTAGGTAATTCACCTTGCAATGTATATTGTTCCCAATTTCTCCGGGTAGCTATATCCAATTTATTTGAAATTATGTAAATAATCAAAGGATCCCAATGATCTACTTTAACTCCGATGTTTTGTAACGCTTTCAAATTGACATTAGTTTCATCAATTAAATACCTTAATGCTACAGGCTCTTCATGTTTCATATCCTTTAATTGAAATAGAGTTTGGATATGTTTATGTACGGTAGCCCTGAGATTCGCAAATCTGTCATGCAACAATTCCCAAGCCGATAGGTAGTTTAATTCCGAAACTTCTAGATTAGCAACTATTTTCAATGCGTTCCCTTTCAGCGCAGATTGCAAGTAAAAGAATTTTTGGACGTTGCTCAAGGAACTGTTATTATGAACTAAAGTTTTAAAGGTTTCAACGAAATTTACCCAATCTTTTTGATTCCCATCGAATTCTCTCAATTGGAGAGTTGGAAGTTTGATTTCGACCCTAACCTCGTTAATTGAGTCAATCGCCCCCTTGGCAGTCGCAAGGACTGAAAAATATTGATTTTCAAACGTCTCGCGCTGAATAGAATTTTCCAGTTCCTCATCCGATAAAATTTCAATTTCGTCCTGTATAGATTCGAATTGATCTAACAATGGCTAAATTCGGTCGTACCTCAGTTTAATTTCAATCGCGGACAAGGAGTTTATAGAATCCGCGAAACGCGTCAATTTCCCCTTAATCACGCCTCTCTTGGCTATTAAAGATTTAATCTTATCCATTTTGGGTACAAATACCTTTTCGTAGCTTAATCCCTGATAAAATGTGTTCCGACAATGCGTATTTGTTTATTTGAGTAGCTACCCGCCTGAAAGACATTAATTGAGAATCATGAGTTGCATAAAATCTTTACGTGGGTAGTGATTTTATTTTTTACAATACAATATTTATGGGATTAATCTTGTTAAAAAAAAACTACGTATGAGTTCTGAATGGATGTTAAAGGATATGGGTACGGGTGGGAAGGCACTAAAAACTTATCTCATTTCCGATGTGAATCCAGTCTTCCTTTGTTCATCTTTGTGATTCCGGTAATTGTAATTTTGGTCATCTGTATTAATTGGCAGCTGGTTCTTGTTTTTTTTTATATTATTGCAGTCCTCTGATTGCAATCCGGATCGTAAGGCCCATGTTAAAAATTGATAGGGGTCCTTTCAAATAAAATGATTTCTTTTGCAAAAAACTTCACTGTTTATTTCACTTGGACATGTTATAAATGTATTATATTACGGTGTCAACACACCGGACCAAACACTGGCAGTTGTTTACTGTTAAAACTTGCGTTTTTTTTTTTTTACAGTGAATACCGCACAAGAATCTCAACTGCTCCCGTCTGGAGCCAGTGAGACTATGGCATCCCCAATTGGGGTATGTTGTGAGGCTGAAGGTAGTGGGGAGAGGAAGGAGGTGGGGAAGAGGAAGGTTGGGAAGTACCTGGCTATTCAGATCTGGTCACCAAACACGGCTAAAGCCATTTTCAAGGAACGTTGGGAAGAAGCAATAATAATGAGATGCTAGCACTTTTATAATGTAAAAACCTGCACACATTTAAAGAATCAACCATTATACATTTGACATTTAGAAGTATTTACAAAAAAATGGTTTCTTCTATAGTACGTACTTCGTAGTTAAAACAGGTTGCTACCGATCTACCGAACACTCAGCGACTAGCCAAGCTTCGCACCATTTGTTTGAAATATTAAAGTCTGGGAGTTTGCTCAAGCAACCCATAGGTGCTGGTAGTATCTCAACTTTTAACACTAAGTACCTAATGGACTAACGAAAAGGTACTAAGCCAGTGTTGACATTGGTTTTAATGTAAATCTTTATGTAAGGTATTTCGAGTGATCTTCTATATTCCATTACAAGAACGAAAAGTTATCACACACATTGAAAATTTTATAATTATTTTATAGTTTTAAATAAATATTGCACGACACCAACAATATATCAATTTGGGATTCAGATACGGGTACCGCCTCCACAGAAACTATTTATTGAATAACCAACACCTCTGCCATAGGTCTTTCCAAGTGGGTCGCTACGTTTGGTGCAAGGGTTCCCGGGTACATGGGATGAGGTTGTCTAGGTCTTGGCGGCGGGTTCCCATCTTCTAGAGATCAATCAAGATCCGTGTCGAATCAAGAGAGACTGGTTGAGTGGGGTTTTTTTGACCTCTCCAGCCGTACTCTCCATTCATCGCCTTGCAGTGCGAGGAATAAGTAGAGAGCTATTGAATATCAATTTGAAAGATTTTGTCTTTTTTAACAGGTCCCGTGCCAACAACGACACCTCCGCCATCTCCAACATCTACAACAACTACAACACCACGTAAGTGAGCGTCCAAATAAATTTACATAAAGCCGATTTTGACACTTGTCATGTTGGCCCCTCAATACCGGATTGACTAAAGAAATTGATTTTTGAATTGTGGAAGTTTTTAGATATTTATAAATATGTAAAGCAATATCTACCTAGAAATTCATAGGGATTCCTTCGTGTTCGAATAATGAATTACTTTTCAAATGTCATTCATTGATGTGTTGTCATGGTGACATACAAACAGATTATTATTGTTTTTGACGAGCGATGTAGCAGACATTCAATTAATCAAGATATCAGAAAAATAATTGTTAAAGTGTTATAATGTTTTTATGATCGACAAATAAACTTCAAATGTAGTTTCTATGTTAACAGAGCAACACATGATTTATTATTTTTTAATTTATAAACTAACGTTGAGACAAGATTTTTATGCATAGCACAAAGGGTAACAATTATTACAAGCAATAATTGTCAGCCTGAGACACTCATTTACATTGAAAAATCTTCCGAGAAAAGATACTTGCCGCCAACGGGACTTGAACCCGTGTCCTTCCGATTGCCGGTCGAATGCTCTGACCACTGAGCTATGGCGGCTTATAATAAAGTTGGTTGTTTTCAGGTGGAAAAAATATAACAAGCAGTAATTGTTGAATGAAACACTAGTATATATTGAATTATTTGTCGGGTATTTGATAAGCCGCCATAGCTCAGTGGTCAGAGCATTCGACTGGCAATCGGAAGGACACGGGTTCAAGTCCCGTTGGCGGCAAGTATCTTTTCTCGGAAGATTTTTCAATGTAAATGAGTGTCTCAGGCTGACAATTATTGCTTGTAATAATTGTTAACACATGATTTGTTTTGTCATTACCAATAAAGAAGTATAACCAATAAACAAATTGACTTATAAATATTCTACCAATTTCACCAGAAGCAAAGTTAAATAAAGCTTGCTTCGAGCTAAAAAAAGTCGTCTTTAAAAAAAAAACCACCATCGCATCTTACAAATAAGCTAACAATATTACAATAATTATTCTACAACCACCATTACAGTACGGAGTTTCAGGACCTAAAACCTGGAATGGACTGCCGTATGATTTAAGAATAATCACAGACTCGGGAGAATTTAGAGCTAAACCTAAAACTCACCTTTTCAGACAGGCATCCATAAGAAAAAAACGAGTGTGCTTTATAACAATGAAAAGGTTTTTCTAATGACACCTCACATGCTCATAAAACCATACTTAATAGACCAAAGTGGAACTCTTCGTTTGGACAATGAAGTTCTGAATTTTTAGCAGTAAAGTTATATAACAAACTCCCAGTATCAAACAAATTAAAACAAAATATAGCTACATTAAGGACATTAAATGTT
Organism: Limnephilus rhombicus; assembly: GCA_929108145.2. NCBI lineage: Eukaryota > Metazoa > Arthropoda > Insecta > Trichoptera > Limnephilidae > Limnephilus > Limnephilus rhombicus. Next base: position 8,154,873 of record OV815289.1, on the reverse strand, counting down.
GGATGAAGGAACTATCGGAAAATGAACTTACTAGTATACTTAAAACATCGTCGTATATTTTTATGGAAAACCTTATCCAAACCATGAAGTTAAACCATAGAAGTCGATGAAAACTTATTCAAAGCATAGTCCCCCTCAGTACAGGATCTCCTAGTGAGGAGGACTACGAATATAATTTCAATTTTTTATATATACCTAACATGTTTCATATAAAAATGTAAAAAATAATAAATATATAGTTAGGTACTAATTAAAAAAAAAAAATAAAAAAAAAACTTAAAGATGACGAAAAATGCAGCAAGAGGGAAACGAGACAAGAACTACAAGATTCCAAGAAAATAAAAATACTGGAAGAGAAAGGAAAGAAAAGCAGTGAGAAAATTAAAAATAATCCAATTTCTGTATCTTCAACAGCCATTAACGAGCAGTCCGATCCACAGTCTTTGAGAATTTGGTATTTTCATTATTGATGGAAAACAGTGTCATGTGTGTAAGAGACGTATTAAAACAGACTCGTAACTAAAGTACGAAGATTTAAAAGAACAAAAACACGTTCACCATGTACCTGGTAAAGAAGACGGCGACATGTTCTTATGTCACATGTGTTTCATGGTAGCTGGTATCATTGGAGGACCCGCCACTTACCCGCCCTGGTATAGGTAACAGATGGTTACCCCTTCAAGGCTCTTGCAAGGACTCTAATTTTTTTGGTAAAAACGATTCCAATGTCCCTGCATACGTTGTTAGTAAGCAGAATGCAAGTGCTTAGCGGGAAATACAGATACAACATGTGTTAGTATGACAAAATATAGACAAGACAATGGGACAGGTTGGTGAAAGTCCACGAGGTGGCAAGCGCTGGGTGATCATATTCAGCGTGTTCTACAAGCACCTGTTTTGGAGGAAGACACAGTAGATAAGTAATAAGGGCATGGCAAACGGTTGGGAGTCCTCTCCAATCGATTGGCAGTCCCAGCAAGAATGCGCATGACGTTCGGTCTAGCTATTATTAATAATATCTGTACCCGGGAAGCATACGGATGAAAGTCCAAAAAGGTAAATGTTCAGGAGAGCCAAAAAACTTTTTTTTTCTGTAATGATGGTCTCGTAACTTCTTCGGTTATCCATGAAAAAAGTAATTATTAAATCAATTAGTTTTGTTTTAAAAACGAGCAAATAAAACGAAATATTTTATATGTAAATAAAGCCTTTTCAAATTTTGTTTAAAAAAAACACCGATGTGACTCCTTCATCAAAATGAATTGGAATATTTTGTTATGACATGTGGTGTATTATGAAAGGATCAATGTTTGAAAATTGTTTACTAACATAGAAAGCGTTGAAATGTCAGAGGCATAAGGATACAAATGGATTTGAGTCATAACTAAACCATAAAGATGCAACTCCATATACATCTTTCTACTTCTAAGATCGTTGTTGCATCAAAGGTACTTGCATTCATATACATCTTTGAAAATCCTATTTTTCTTCATGGTAGGACTTGTATCTTTCTGCCACTGATAAACGCCACATCTCTTTAAATTTTGGACTTGCATCCGTATGCTTCTCGGGTGCAGATACAGTGATTATGAACTGTTGGATGTCTTAGCTGTTGAAGTTTAAACCTGATGGGCCTGGATGGGAACCCAGCGCTACTGTTCACCGTATACCAATCGGTCAAACCTTTTATTTTCCAGTTGGTGACTGGAGCTGTGAACTCGCATGCCAGTATTTATGTGACTACTCTAAGGGACCGTGCACCTTCAATCTACCAGCTGAAAATGATCCTTGTTACTGTAAGTTATAACTAACCTACTAGTAGAACGGGATAAAGCTGGTATCTACAATTATTGAGGCATTGCCTGGAATAATGCTGTATTCAAAAAAATATCAATGTTGATTTATTGATGGAATAATATTGGGCGTATGAATATATTATTTTTATTTATTAATTTTTATTTAAGTAATTGGTACATTTAAGTTTAAAAATTTCTAATTAATTATAACATTTCATATTGCAAAACTTAATTTTATGAAGTTTTATGTAGTTCCTACAATTTATCTTGAACTTTCTAATTGGTGTGGACTTTAAAGTTTCTGTTAGCGTGTTATACATATAATTTCATCCCTTTGTACAGTAGCTTGTGTTGCTCCCCATAGAGAGAACAAATATGGTATTGTTTTTAAACGCCGGGGACTCAAAAGTTTTGTATGATCTGCAGCTATTCGAAAATGTAAAAATAAATGAAATTATTGTTCACTACTAGCCCGCTAAAATGGTCGGAAGTTTAAAAAAAAAATAGATTTCGTGATTTGGAAAAAAAAATAAAACAAAGGGTTCATATTTTATATTTTACACCAAACTTGCAAGATAGTTGTGAATCATGATTACTTGGAGCAGGTGGATGAGTTTGTGTATTTGGGAGTGGTAGAAAAGTAGTAGTGAAGCTACGGTTGCCATCTCAAAAATTTGACAACCAGGACAAAACGCGTGCAAACCCCGGATTTTAGAGCCCAAAACCCGGACATCTTGTCAATAGGTTTTTTTTAAACATAGTCAGTTTAATAAAAAATAGTTGAAAATGTCAAAAATCACATTTTTATTTATTTTCAGAACTTAAAATTAAATTAAGTCATCTTTTTTATCATTTTAAATGTACCTAACAAAACAGAATCTGGTTACAATTTGTTAAGCAGCGCCGTCAATACGATTAGTGTAGATGTTGCCCGTGGCAATTTTCGACATTTTCTCTAACGTTCAACGGAGACTTATTTTACGTCTAGTAAATAAGCACAAATTTTTATGAAACTTTCACCTTGGTAGCCGTTCAAGTATTACGTAAGGCAATTTGGGGGGAGGTGCTGGGATTCTTGTTAAACGTTACTGCGCGTTACCGGGGGAGGAGGGGGGTTCGAAAAACGCGTTACGTAACACGTTTTTTTTAAATTTAAATGAAAAACGGTGGAATTAAAATCTTCCAAGTTGGCAACCCTTTTCGTTTATATTTTACAGGGAATACATTGACTGTATTGTATGTCAATTTTATTTGATTTTTGTTGTCAGTATTCGTTAGTGTTTTAAACATGAAATACGCATAAACATAAATTGATGTAGTCAGTGTAGTAAAGTGAGTTACCATAATGTTCTCAGAAGCGGGAGATTTACATCGTCAGCTGTTCTTGGCCTATAAAGGCTCTCATGACTTCCTCTTGAAGAACATGAATATTTGCAGTCAGGACACGAAAAAGGTTTCACTCCACTGTGAATCATCGAGTGCGTTCTTGGACGTTCCTTTTGAGAACATGAATAGTTGCAGTCGGGACACGAAAAAGGTTTTTGTCCAATATGGGTTAACATGTTTAGATGTTCCTTGCAATAACATGAATAGTGGCAATCGGGACATGAGGAAGATTTTTCTCCTCAGCGGCTAAATATGTGAAGTTTTAGTTGTTATTTTGTAGAACATATATATTTGCAGCCGGGACACGAATAAGGTTTTTATCCACTATGGGAAAACTTTAGATTTATCTTCGTAGTTCATGCATAGTTACACTCAGAACATGAAAAGGGTTTTTCTCCACTATGAATCGCGCTGTGGATTTTTAAATCTCCATTTCGAGAACTTGAAGAACTGAATTCGGGACAAGAAATTATTTTTGTCCGCTGTAGGTAAACATGTGATTTTTTTGGTGACTCTTTGTAGAACATGAATAGTTGCAGTAGAAACATGAAAAAGGTTTTGTCACTGTGAGTCTGCAAATGATTTCTAAGAAATTCCTTTGTACAGCATGAATAATTGCAGTCGGGACATGAAAAAGTTTTTCTTCACATAAGTCAGCAAGTGACTTCTTAGATAGCCCTTCTGAGAATACGAATATTTGCAGTCAGGACATGAAAAAGGTTTTTCACTTCTGTGAATCATACTGTAAATTTTTAAATCTTCCTTTTGAGAACTTGTATTACTGCATTCGGGACAAGATTTTTTTGGTTTTTGTCCGCTGTCAGCAAATGCCGATTGGTTAGGCATTGCAATATGTTTTTTTGTTCGAAAATTTAAATAAATATATTTATATCACAAGGATGGTACATACTCACTCTTTGGATTAAACAGACACCTAAATGGATTGCTTTTAAAAACAGAATCTAAACAAAAAATAACTGACATCGTCTGTTCGTGAAGCGGGGCATGCGACCGGTTCGGTTTATCTCCGTTACGATCGACTCTTACATGGTTGTCGCTAAACTTGGTAATTCCGCGGGAATCTTGTTGAGTGTATCGCGGAGCACGCGGTACACTCGGCGGCGGCTTGGACGGTTCTGGCGTGAGTGCTTGCTCTCGCAGGGACCGTGCGGGCAGGGGGGAGGAGGCCGTAATTCTTGCAAGGGGAAAGCGGTGTGTGACTCTATTAGGATGGGTCGTAGCAGGAGTTAGCGGCGTGATTGCTACAGTAGGGTGGCACATAACAGGGTTTATAATAAGATATTCTTAGGTTGCGGTATTTTCTAATTTTTCTGGTCGATACCGGAATCTTGGGAATTTTTTTAGTTTTTTTTTTTAATCATATGCAATTATTTGCTTGTTGAGCGGACCTTAAACAAAGAATCGACGAGAAACAATAAATCGCTGAGAACTTCGAAAAATCGGGAGATTTTGATGCCATTCCGTAGATCGGGAGATGAAGTGAAAAATCGGGAGATCTCCCGAAAAATCGGGAGGTTCGGTAACACTGCTGCTCACTGCTAGTGTCACTGGGTGTTGATCGCGGCGTGCGGGCACAGTGCGTGTGTCGCGGGCCGCCCAAGACTTTAAATTTTTAAACCCGGAATAATAATGAAACCCCGCCCCGACGCTCCCCGGACGCCCTCTCAACTAGGACAAATCCGGGGAAACTCGGATGGATGGCAACCATAAGTGAAGCAAATGTAAATGGCAGAAGAAGTCGGGGACGCCCGAGAAAGACAAAGCACGTTTGAGTGTGTCAGGTAGGTACTTACGTCGGGCCATGTCAAGAGTCAGAATGATAGAAGAGTACGTAGCCCTTGCCCGGAAGAATGTTGTTTTCAACAATATTCTAGTTCTGAGAAAAATTGAAAGAACGCTTATTAAAGCTATTAGTAATCCACCGTAATTTAATCAAACTAAATAGAATGCTAACAAATTAACCGATGTGATTTTCGATTTTCACGGCCAAAAGTATTTTTGTTATTTGTTTTTGGGGTGTTATGCCGTGTTGCGCTACTTCCCACTTTAGTCAACGTTTCGGACAGCTTTATAGTGTCCATCATCAGGGCAGATGTGTAAATGTTAGTGGTGAAATGTGTGTTTAAGTACTTAGAAGCAATACCGTGTTGCCAGCTCCACTCCACTACGAGCTAGCATTACAGTTTACTACAAGATGGTTTTCTGCATTTTTAGCTTTAGATATCAGATATTATTTTTAGAAAAGGATATCAAAACACTTTCGAGCCTGTAAACTTGGCTACACCAAAGCTAAAAATGCAGAAAACCATCTTGAAGTATACTGTAATGGCAGCTCGTAGTGGAGCTGGCGGTATTGTTTCTAAGTACTTAAACACATATTTTACCACTAACATTTACACATCTGCCTTGATGACGGACACTGTAACGCTGTCCGAAACGTTGGCTAAAGGAGGAGGTAGCGCAACAAGGCATAACAACCCAAAAACAAATAACAAAAAAAATTAACCGATTTTTAAATCAGTTGAAATACTAGAGCTATTGAATGCCGAATCATTTGAAAGAATATATCATTTATTATCGAAGGAAGCAAATACTTTGTGGTGTGACATTATATATTAAATTAAAAAACACACTTTGTAAAGCACCACTTTTTATTAGAATTAATATTTAACAGCCAACCAGGTTTCGCTCATCTCGAGCTTCATCAGGGCTTATTATAACAACTAAAGATAATTATCTACAGACATACATATATAAAAGAAATTAAGAGAATGAGTGAAAGAGATAGAAACAGAATAGGCAACACCCTATTGGTGCCAGAGAGCGATACAAATAGAAAAGAGGGAGACAAAATAATTACAGGATGGGTGAGTAAGGGGGGGAGGGAGAGGGAGGGAATTGGAATTCGGTTAAACAATCTAGAAGCTCTCGAAATCAAAAAAGCCGTCAATAATAAATCAAACATTATTAATAACCAAATCAATTTATCTGATAGTCCCATTTTTAATTAATTCCGTTAACATCTTCTTAAACAGTAACCGATGTCACTGCGATATTTCAACTCATACAAGTAGGTAATTTTAAATTTTGGTGCCAATATTGTAGATGGGTTCCACGTTGCTATGAACAAATCTTCTTCTTTTCCTTTTGTAGTAACTAAGTATGGACTTTTAAGGAAAGGAGGAAGATAAAGGGATAACGAATGAATGAAGGACTTGGGAACTTGGATTTAGTTTTTAAACTGTTTCAGAACTAAACAAGAACTATGTATGCTGAATATTGTTGTATCTATCTCGTTAGGATGTGGATCTGTGCTCGATGCCTTGCGGGCCGAGAATGGTCTGGTCATTTGGCGGTGAAGATCAAGGATCTTCCAATATCCCCCCAGGCCGATGCTTGATACCATGGGGAGTGAAGATTAATGTGTGTGAGTGAGGCCGTAGACGTAAGTCAATCTCGGACGGCGAGCGCGGCGTCATTTACAGAATAGTAGAATAAAGAAGTAACCAAAATATGCTATGTGTTTTGTGAGACAAAAATCTTATATTTTAAATATCACCATCATTGTGAAATTCAAAGATGATGGCAATAAACGATGCCAGGCAATTATAAGAGGGACAAACTAAGTACCTAATGGACTAACGAAAAGGTACTAAGCCAGTGTTGACATTGGTTTTAATGTAAATCTTTATGTAAGGTATTTCGAGTGATCTTCTATATTCCATTACAAGAACGAAAAGTTATCACACACATTGAAAATTTTATAATTATTTTATAGTTTTAAATAAATATTGCACGACACCAACAATATATCAATTTGGGATTCAGATACGGGTACCGCCTCCACAGAAACTATTTATTGAATAACCAACACCTCTGCCATAGGTCTTTCCAAGTGGGTCGCTACGTTTGGTGCAAGGGTTCCCGGGTACATGGGATGAGGTTGTCTAGGTCTTGGCGGCGGGTTCCCATCTTCTACGTAGCAGATCAAGAGATCAATCAAGATCCGTGTCGAATCAAGAGAGACTGGTTGAGTGGGGTTTTTTGACCTCTCCAGCCGTACTCTCCATTCATCGCCTTGCAGTGCGAGGAATAAGTAGAGAGCTATTGAATATCAATTTGAAAGATTTTGTCTTTTTTAACAGGCCCCGTGCCAACAACGACACCTCCACCATCTCCAACATCTACAACAACTACAACACCACGTAAGTGAGCGTCCAAATAAATTTACATAAAGCCGATTTTGACACTTGTCATGTTGGCCCCTCAATACCGGATTGACTAAAGAAATTGATTTTTGAATTGTGGAAGTTTTTAGATATTTATAAATATGTAAAGCAATATCTACCTAGAAATTCACAGGGATTCCTTCGTGTTCGAATAATGAATTACTTTTCAAATGTCATTCATTGATGTGTTGTCACGGTGACATACAAACAGATTATTATTGTTTTTGACGAGCGATGTAGCAGACATTCAATTAATCAAGATATCAGAAAAATAATTGTTAAAGTGTTATAATGTTTTTAAGATCGACAAATAAACTTCAAATGTAGTTTCTATGTTAACAGAGCAACACATGATTTGTTTTGTCATTACCAATAAAGAAGTATAACCAATATAGAAGTATATAAGTGCTGATCTTGGACCCTACTCCCTGGCGGGGAGTCCTCAAACTCTGGCCTTCCTGGGGAGTCTTTCCTGGTTCCCATCCTGGAGATTGCGTGAGAATATGGCCCGCGGTTCATCAACGCGCTATCTTCAAGTAAATTAAGAGTTCGCGTCATTGTAGAAGTATTTAGATAAACATCCATGGTCCGCAGGTACGACATTTCTTTCTGCTTAATTATGTTCCTGTTAAATTGTCAGAATCTGTTATGTTTTTGGAGACGTGATACCCGGCCCCTCAAAAGGGCAACATTGTTATGTTCTTTATAAAAATATACTGGGATTTAGTTGTTTTGGAAATGAACTCTTTTATTGCTTAAACCAATGAAACCTCACAAGTTGGAACCTGTATTCGTTTATTCCCACAATCCTGAAGAGAATCTCTCACTCTACCATTAAATAGAATAATCAGAAGGTCCATACTGATGGCTACTGTTACATGTTCTACAAGCACCTGTTTTGGAGGAAGACGCAGTAGATAAGTAATAAGGGCATGGCAAACGGTTGGGAGTCCTCTCCAATCGATTGGCAGTCCCAGCAAGAATGCGCATGACGTTCGGTCTAGCTATTATTAATAATATCTGTACCCGGGAAGCATACGGATGAAAGTCCATAAAGGTAAATGTTCTGGAGAGCCAAAAAAACTTTTTTTTCTGTAATGATGGTCTCGTAACTTCTTCGGTTATCCATGAAAAAAGTAATTATTAAATCAATTAGTTTTGTTTTAAAAACGAGCAAATAAAACTAAATATTTTATATGTAAAGCCTTTTCAAATATTGTTTAAAAAAACACAGATGTGACTCCTTCATCAAAATGAAATGGAATATTTTGTTATGACATGTGGTGTATTATGAAAGATCAATGTTTGAAAATTGTTTACTAACACAGAAAGCGTTGAAATGTCAGAGGCATAAGGATACAAATGGATTTGAGTCATAACTAAACCATAAAGATGCAACTCCATGTACATCTTTCTACTTCTAAGATCGTTGTTGCATCAAAGGTACTTGCATCCATATACATCTTTGAAAATCCTATTTTTCTTCATGGTAGGACTTGTATCTTTCTGCCACTGATAAACGCCACATCTCTTTAAATTTTGGACTTGCATCCGTATGCTTCTCGGGTGCAGATACAGTGATTATGATCTGTTGGATGTCTTAGCTGTTGGATTGGAACCCAGCGCTACTGTTCACCGTATACCAATCGGTCAAACCTTTTATTTTCCAGTTGGTGACTGGAGCTGTGAACTCGCATGCCAGTATTTATGTGACTACTCTAAGGGACCGTGCACCTTCAATCTACCAGCTGAAAATGATCCTTGTTACTGTAAGTTATAACTAACCTACTAGTAGAACGGGAAAAAGCTGGTATCTACAATTATTGAGGCATTGCCTGGAATAATGCTGTATTCAAAAAAATATCAATGTTGATTTATTGATGGAATAATATTGGGCGTATTAATATATTATTTTTATTTATTAATTTTTATTTAAGTAATTGGTACATTTAAGTTTAAAAATTTCTAATTAATTATAACATTTCATATTGCAAAACTTAATTTTATGAAGTTTTATGTAGTTCCTACAATTTATCTTGAACTTTCTAATTGGTGTGGACTTTAAAGTTTCTGGTAGCGTGTTATACATATAATTTCATCCCTTTGTACAGTAGCTTGTGTTGCTCCCCATAGAGAGAACAAATATGGTATTGTTTTTAAACGCCGGGGACTCAAAAGTTTTGTATGATCTGCAGCTATTCGAAAATGTAAAAATAAATGAAATAATTGTTCACTACTAGCCCGCTAAAATGGCCGGAAGTTTTGAAAAAAAAATAGATTTCGTGATTTGGAAAAAAAAATAAAACAAACGGTTCATATTTTATATTTTACACCAAACTTGCAAGATAGTTATGAATCATGATTACTTGGAGCAGGTGGATGAGTTTGTGTATTTGGGAGTGGTAGAAAAGTAGTAGTGAAGCTAGGGTTGCCATCTCAAAAATTTGACAACCAGGACAAAACGCGTGAAAACCCCGGATTTTAGAGCCCAAAACCCGGACATCATGTCAATAGGTTTTTTTTAAACATAGTCAGTTTAATAAAAAATATTTGAAAATGTCAAAAATCACATTTTTATTTATTTTCAGAACTTAAAATTAAATTAAGTCATCTTTTTTATCATTTTAAATGATCCTAACAAAACAGAATCTTGTTACAATTTGTTAAGCAGCGCCGTCAATACGATTAGTGTAGATGTTGCCCGTGGCAATTTTCGACATTTTCTCTAACGTTCAACGGAGACTTATTTTACGTCTAGTAAATTATAACAAATTTTTATGAAACTTCCACCTTGGTAGCCGTTCAAGTATTACGTAACCCAATTTGGGGGGAGGTGCGGGGATTCTTGTTAAACGTTACTGCGCGTTACCGGGGTAGGGAGGGGGGTTCGAAAAACGCATTACGTAACACGTTTTTTTTTAAATTTAAATGAAAAACGGTGGAATTAAAATCTTCCAAGTTGGCAACCCTTTTCGTTTATATTTTACAGGGAATACATTGACTGTATTGTATGTCAATTTTATTTGATTTTTGTTGTCAGTATTCGTTAGTGTTTTAAACATGAAATACGCATAAACATAAATTGATGTAGTCAGTGTAGTAAAGTGAGTTACCATAATGTCCTCAGAAGCGGGAGATTTACATCGTCAGCTGTTCTTGGCCTATAAAGGCTCTCATGACTTCCTCTTGAAGAACATGAATATTTGCAGTCAGGACACGAAAAAGGTTTCACCCACTCTGAATCATCGAGTGCGTTCTTGGACGTTCCTTTTGAGAACATGAATAGTTGCAGTCGGGACACGAAAAAGGTTTTTGTCCAATATGGGTTAACATGTTTAGATGTTCCTTGCAATAACATGAATAGTGGCAATCGGGACATGAAGAAGATTTTTCTCCTCAGCGGTTAAATATGTGAAGTTTTAGTTGTTATTTTGTAGAACATATATATTTGCAGCCGGGACACGAATAAAGTTTTTATCCACTATGGGAAAACTTTAGATTTATCTTCGTAGTTCATGCATAGTTACACTCAGAACATGAAAAGTGTTTTTCTCCACAATGAATCGCGCTGTGGATTTTTAAATCTCCCTTTCGAGAACTTGAAGAACTGAATTCGGGACAAGAAATTATTTTTGTCCGCTATAGGTAAACATGTGATTTTTTTGGTGATTCTTTGTAGAACATGAATAGTTGCAGTAGAAACATGAAAAAGGTTTTGTCACTGTGAGTCTGCAAATGATTTCTCAGAAATTCCTTTGTACAGCATGAATAATTGCAGTCGGTACATGAAAAAGTTTTTCTTCACATAAGTCAGCAAGTGACTTCTTAGATAGCCCTTCTGAGAATACGAATATTTGCAGTCAGGACATGAAAAAGGTTTTTCACTTCTGTGAATCATACTGTAAATTTTTAAATCTTCCTTTGGAGAACTTGTATTACTGCATTCGGGACAAGATTTTTTTGGTTTTTGTCCGCTGTCAGCAAATGCCGATTGGTTAGGCATTGCAATATGTTTTGTTTGTTCGAAAATTTAAATAAATATATTTATATCACAAGGATGGTACATACTTACTCTTTGGATTTAACAGACACCTAAATGGATTGCTTTTAAAAACCGAATCTTAACAAAAAATAACTGACATCGCCTGTTCGTGAAGCGGGGCATGCGACCGGTTCGGTTTATCTCCGTTAAGATCGACTCTTACATGGTTGTCGCTAAACTTGGTAATTCCGCGGGAATCTTGTTGTGTGTATCGCGGAGCACGCGGTACACTCGGCGGCGGCTTGGACGGTTTTGGCGTGAGTGCTTGCTCTCGCAGGGACCGTGCGGGCAGGGGGGAGGAGGCCGTAATTCTTGCAAGGGGAAAGCGGTGTGCGACTCTATTAGGATGGGTCGTAGCAGGAGTTAGCGGCGTGATTGCTACAGTAGGGTGGCACATAACAGGGTTTATAATAGAGATATTCTTAGGTTGCGGTATTTTCTAATTTTTCTGGTCGATACCGGAATCCGGGGAATTTTTTTTTGTTTTTTTTTAATCATATGCAATTATTTGCTTGTTGAGCGGACCTTAAACAAAGAATCGACGAGAAACAATAAATCGCTGAGAACTTCGAAAAATCGGGAGATTTTAATGCCATTCCGTAGATCGGGAGATGAAGTGAAAAATCGGGAGATCTCCCAAAAAATCGGGAGGTTCGGTAACACTGCGGCTCACTGCTATTGTCACTGGGTTTTTATCGCGGCGTGCGGGCACAGTGCGTGTGTCGCGGGCCGCCCAAGACTTTAAATTTTTAAACCCGGACTAATAATGAAACCCCGCCCCGACGCTCCCCGGACGCCCTCTAAACTAGGACAAATCCGGGGAAACTCGGATGGATGGCAACCATAAGTGAAGCAAATGTAAATGGCAGAAGAAGTCGGGGACGCCCGAGAAAGACAAAGCAGGTTCGAGTGTGTCAGATAGGTACTTACGTCGGGCCATGTCAAGAGTCAGAATGATAGAAGAGTACGTAGCCCTTGCCCGGAAGAATGTTGTTTTCAACAATATTCTAGTTCTGAGAAAAATTGAAAGAACGCTTATTAAAGCTATTAGTAATCCACCGTAATTAAATCAAACTAAATAGAATGCTAACAAATTAACCGATGTGATTTTCGATTTTCACGGCCAAAAGTATTTTTGTTATTTGTTTTTGGGGTGTTATGCCGTGTTGCGCTACCTCCCCCTTTAGTCAACGTTTCGGACAGCTTTATAGTGTCCATCATCAGGGCAGATGTGTAAATGTTAGTGGTGAAATGTGTGCTTATGTACTTAGAAGCAATACCGTGTTGCCAGCTCCACTCCACTATGAGCTAGCATTACAGTTTTCTACAAGATGGTTTTCTGCATTTTTAGCTTTGGTGTAGCCGTCAATTACAAAAGGATATCAGATATTATTTTTAGAGAAGGATATCAGAACACTTTCGAGCGTGTAAACTTGGCTACACCAAAGCTAAAAATGCAGAAAACCATCTTGAAGTATACTGTAATGGCAGCTCGTAGTGGAGCTGGCGGTATTGTTTCTAAGTACTTAAACACATATTTTACCACTAACATTTATACATCTGCCTTGATGACGGACACTGTAACGCTGTCCGAAACGTTGGCTAAAGGAAGAGGTAGCACAAAAGGCATAACAACCCAAAAACAAATAACAAAAAAAATTAACCGATTTTTAAATCAGTTGAAATACTAGAGCTATTGAATGCCGAATCATTTGAAAGAATATATCATTTATTATCGAAGGAAGCAAATACTTTGTGGTGTGACATTATATATTAAATTAAAAAACACACTTTGTAAAGCACCACTTTTTATTAGAATTGATATTTAACAGCCAACCAGGTTTCGCTCATCTCGAGCTCATCAGAGCTTATTATAACAACTAAAGATAATTATCTACAGACATACATATATAAAAGAAATTAAGAGAATGAGTGAAAGAGATAGAAACAGAATAGGCAACACCCTATTGGTGCCAGAGAGCGATACAAATAGAAAAGAGGGAGACAAAATAATTACAGGATGGGTAAGTAAGGGGGGGAGGGAGAGGGAGGGAATTGGAATTCGGTTAAACAATCTAGAAGCTCTCGAAATCAAAAAAGCCGTCAATAATAAATCAAACATTATTAATAACCAAATCAATTTATCTGATAGTCCCATTTTTAATTTATTCCGTTAACATCTTCTTAAACAGTGACCGATGTCACTGCGATATTTCAACTCATACAAGTAGGTAATTTTAAATTTTGGTGCCAATATTGTAGATGGGTTCCACGTTGCTATGAACAAATCTTCTTCTTTTCCTTTTGTAGTAACTAAGTATGGACTTTTAAGGAAAGGAGGAAGATAAAGGGATAACAAATGAATGAAGGACTTGGGAACTTGAATTTAGTTTTTAAACTGTTTCAGAACTAAACAAGAACTATGTATGCTTAATATTGCTGTATCTATCTCGTTAGGATGTGGATCTGTGCTCGATGCCTTGCGGGCCGAGAATGGTCTGGTCATTTGGCGGTGAAGATCAAGGATCTTCCAATATCCCCCCAGGCCGATGCTTGATACCATGGGGAGTGAAGATTAATGTGTGTGAGTGAGGCCGTAGACGTAAGTCAATCTCGGACGGCGAGCGCGGCGTCATTTACAGAATAGTAGAATAAAGAAGTAACCAAAATATGCTATGTGTTTTGTGAGACAAAAATCTTATATTTTAAATATCACCATCATTGTGAAATTCAAAGATGATGGCAATAAACGATGCCAGGCAATTATAAGAGGGACAAACTAAGTACCTAATGGACTAACGAAAAGGTACTAAGCCAGTGTTGACATTGGTTTTAATGTAAATCTTTATGTAAGGTATTTCGAGTGATCTTCTATATTCCATTACAAGAACGAAAAGTTATCACACACATTGAAAATTTTATAATTATTTTATAGTTTTAAATAAATATTACACGACACCAACAATATATCAATTTGGGATTCAGATACGGGTACCGCCTCCACAGAAACTATTTATTGAATAACCAACACCTCTGCCATAGGTCTTTCCAAGTGGGTCGCTACGTTTGGTGCAAGGGTTCCCGGGTACATGGGATGAGGTTGTCTAGGTCTTGGCGGCGGGTTCCCATCTTCTAGAGATCAATCAAGATCCGTGTCGAATCAAGAGAGACTGGTTGAGTGGGGTTTTTTGACCTCTCCAGCCGTACTCTCCATTCATCGCCTTGCAGTGCGAGGAATAAGTAGAGAGCTATTGAATATCAATTTGAAAGATTTTGTCTTTTTTAACAGGCCCCGTGCCAACAACGACACCTCCACCATCTCCAACATCTACAACAACTACAACACCACGTAAGTGAGCGTCCAAATAAATTTACATAAAGCCGATTTTGACACTTGTCATGTTGGCCCCTCAATACCGGATTGACTAAAGAAATTGATTTTTGAATTGTGGAAGTTTTTAGATATTTATAAATATGTAAAGCAATATCTACCTAGAAATTCACAGGGATTCCTTCGTGTTCGAATAATGAATTACTTTTCAAATGTCATTCATTGATGTGTTGTCACGGTGACATACAAACAGATTATTATTGTTTTTGACGAGCGATGTAGTAGACATTCAATTAATCAAGATATCAGAAAAATAATTGTTAAAGTGTTATAATGTTTTTAAGATCGACAAATAAACTTCAAATGTAGTTTCTATGTTAACAGAGCAACACATGATTTATTATTTTTTAATTTATAAACTAACGTTGAGACAAGATTTTTATGCATAGCACAAAGGGTAACAATTATTACAAGCAATAATTGTCAGCCTGAGACACTCATTTACATTGAAAAATCTTCCGAGAAAAGATACTTGCCGCCAACGGGACTTGAACCCGTGTCCTTCCGATTGCCGGTCGAATGCTCTGACCACTGAGCTATGGCGGCTTATAATAAAGTTGGTTGTTTTCAGGTGGAAAAAATATAACAAGCAGTAATTGTTGAATGAAACACTAGTATATATTGAATTATTTGTCGGGTATTTGATAAGCCGCCATAGCTCAGTGGTCAGAGCATTCGACTGGCAATCGGAAGGACACGGGTTCAAGTCCCGTTGGCGGCAAGTATCTTTTCTCGGAAGATTTTTCAATGTAAATGAGTGTCTCAGGCTGACAATTATTGCTTGTAATAATTGTTAACACATGATTTGTTTTGTCATTACCAATAAAGAAGTATAACCAATAAACAAATTGACTTATAAATATTCTACCAATTTCACCAGAAGCAAAGTTAAATAAAGCTTGCTTCGAGCTAAAAAAAGTCGTCTTTAAAAAAAAACCACCATCGCATCTTACAAATAAGCTAACAATATTACAATAATTATTCTACAACCACCATTACAGTACGGAGTTTCAGGACCTAAAACCTGGAATGGACTGCCGTATGATTTAAGAATAATCACAGACTCGGGAGAATTTAGAGCTAAACCTAAAACTCACCTTTTCAGACAGGCATCCATAAGAAAAAAACGAGTGTGCTTTATAACAATGAAAAGGTTTTTCTAATGACACCTCACATGCTCATAAAACCATACTTAATAGACCAAAGTGTAACTCTTCGTTTGGACAAAGAAGTTCTGAATTTTTAGCAGTAAAGTTATATAACAAACTCCCAGTATCAAACAAATTAAAACAAAATATAGCTACATTAAGGACATTAAATGTTGGCTGAAGGAACTATCGGAAAATGAACTTACTAGTATACTTAAAACATCGTCGTATAATTTTATGGAAAACCTTATCCAAACCATGAAGTTAAACCAGAGAAGTCGATGAAAACTTATTCAAAGCATAGTCCCCCTCAGTACAGGATCTCCTAGTGAGGAGGACTACGAATATAATTTCAATTTTTTATATATACCTAACATGTTTCATATAAAAATGTAAAAAATAATAAATATATAGTTAGGTACTAATTAAAAAAAAATAAAAAAAAAAACTTAAAGATGACAAAAAATGTAGCAAGAGGGAAACGAGACAAGAACTACAAGATTCCAAGAAAATAAAAATAGTGGAAGAGAAAGGAAAGAAAAGCAGCAAGAAAATTAAAAATAATCCAATTTCTGTATCTACAACAGCCATTAACGAGCAGTCCGATCCACAGTCTTTGAGACTTTGGTATTTTCATTATTGATGGAAAACAGTGTCATGTGTGTAAGAGACGTATTAAAACAGACTCGTACCTAAAGTAAGAAGATTTAAAAGAACAAAAAACACGTTCACCATGTACCTGGTAAAGAAGACGGCGACATGTTCTTATGTCACATGTGTTTCATGGTAGCTGGTATCATTGGAGGACCCACCACTTACCCGCCCTGGTATAGGTAACAGATGGTTACCCCTTCAAGGCTCTTGCAAGGACTCTAATTTTTTTGGTAAAAACGACTCCAATGTCCCTGCATACGTTGTTAGTAAGCAGAATGCAAGTGCTTAGCGGGAAATACAGATACAACATGTGTTAGTATGACAAAATATAGACAAGACAATGGGACAGGTTGGTGAAAGTCCACGAGGTGGCAAGCGCTGGGTGATCATATTCAGCGTGTTCTACAAGCACCTGTTTTGGAGGAAGACACAGTAGATAAGTAATAAGGGCATGGCAAACGGTTGGGAGTCCTCTCCAATCGATTGGCAGTCCCGGCAAGAATGCGCATGACGTTCGGTCTAGCTATTATTAATAATATCTGTACCCGGGAAGCATACGGATGAAAGTCCAAAAAGGTAAATGTTCTGGAGAGCCAAAAAAACTTTTTTTTCTGTAATGATGGTCTCGTAACTTCTTCGGTTATCCATGAAAAAAGTAATTATTAAATCAATTAGTTTTGTTTTAAAAACGAGCAAATAAAACGAAATATTTTATATGTAAAGCCTTTTCAAATATTATTTAAAAAAACACGGATGTGACTCCTTCATCAAAATGAAATGGAATATTTTGTTATGACATGTGGTGTATTATGAAAGGATTAATGTTTGAAAATTGTTTACTAACATAGAAAGCGTTGAAATGTCAGAGGCATAAGGATACAAATGGATTTGAGTCATAACTAAACCATAAAGATGCAACTCCATGTACATCTTTCTACTTCTAAGATCGTTGTTGCATCAAAGGTACTTGCATCCATATTCATCTTTGAAAATCCTATTTTTCTTCATGGTAGGACTTGTATCTTTCTGCCACTGATAAACGCCACATCTCTTTAAATTTTGGACTTGCATCCGTATGCTTCTCGGGTGCAGATACAGTGATTATGATCTGTTGGATGTCTTAGCTGTTGAAGTTTAAACCTGATGGGCCTGGATGGGAACCCAGCGCTACTGTTCACCGTATACCAATCGGTCAAACCTTTTATTTTCCAGTTGGTGACTGGAGCTGTGAACTCGCATGCCAGTATTTATGTGACTACTCTAAGGGACCGTGCACCTTCAATCTACCAGCTGAAAATGATCCTTGTTACTGTAAGTTATAACTAACCTACTAGTAGAACGGGAAAAAGCTGGTATCTACAATTATTGAGGCATTGCCTGGAATAATGCTGTATTCAAAAAAATATCAATGTTGAGTTATTGATGGAATAATATTGGGCGTATTAATATATAATTTTTATTTATAAATTTTTATTTAAGTAATTGGTACATTTAAGTTTAAAAATTTCTAATTAATTATAACATTTCATATTGCAAAACTTAATTTTATGAAGTTTTATGTACTTCCTACAATTTATCTTGAACTTTCTAATTGGTGTGGACTTTAAAGTTTCTGGTAGCGTGTTATACATATAATTTCATCCATTTGTACAGTAGCTTGTGTTGCTCCCCATAGAGAGAACAAATATGGTATTGTTTTTAAACGCCGGGGACTCAAAAGTTTTGTATGATCTGCAGCTATTCGAAAATGTAAAAATAAATGAAATTATTGTTCACTACTAGCCCGCTAAAATGGCCGGAAGTTTTGAAAAAAAAAATAGATTTCGTGATTTGGAAAAAAAAATAAAACAAAGGGTTCAGATTTTATATTTTACACCAAACTTGCAAGATAGTTGTGAATCATGATTACTTGGAGCAGGTGGATGAGTTTGTGTATTTGGGAGTGGTAGAAAAGTAGTAGTGAAGCTAGGGTTGCCATCTCAAAAATTTGACAACCAGGACAAAACGCGTGAAAACCCCGGATTTTAGAGCCCAAAACCCGGACATCATGTCAATAGGTTTTTTTAAAACATAGTCAGTTTAATAAAAAATAGTTAAAAATGTCAAAAATCACATTTTTATTTATTTTCAGAACTTAAAATTAAATTAAGTCATCTTTTTTATCATTTTAAATGATCCTAACAAAACAGAATCTTGTTACAATTTGTTAAGCAGCGCCGTCAATACGATTAGTGTAGATGTTGCCCGTGGCAATTTTGGACATTTTCTCTAACGTTCAACGGAGACTTATTTTACGTCTAGTAAATTATAACAAATTTTTATGAAACTTCCACCTTGGTAGCCGTTCAAGTATTACGTAACGCAATTTGGGGGGAGGTGCGGGGATTCTCGTTAAACGTTACTGCGCGTTACCGGGGTAGGAGGGGGGTTCGAAAAACGCATTACGTAACACGTTTTTTTTTTAATTTAAATGAAAAACGGTGGAATTAAAATCTTCCAAGTTGGCAACCCTTTTCGTTTATATTTTACAGGGAATACATTGACTGTATTGTATGTCAATTTTATTTGATTTTTGTTGTCAGTATTCGTTAGTGTTTTAAACATGAAATACGCATAAACATAAATTGATGTAGTCAGTGTAGTAAAGTGAGTTACCATAATGTCCTCAGAAGCGGGAGATTTACATCGTCAGCTGTTCTTGGCCTATAAAGGCTCTCATGACTTTTTTTTAAATTTTTTTTTTTTGTTTTTATTTTTTTTTTATTGGCAATGTTTATTAAAAATACATATGAAGTTACAACAGTTACATAGTTACATAGTTACATAAGGTTAACAAAAAATAAAAATAAATTGCCTTTCCTCACCATAAAGAGACAATGCTCTTGTGTTTGGTGAGGGAGTTCTAGCTCAATTAGTAAATTAATGATCGTGTAAGTACTTCCTCTTGAAGAACATGAATATTTGCAGTCAGGACACGAAAAAGGTTTTTCACTTCTGTGAATCATACTGTAAATTTTTAAATCTTCCTTTTGAGAACTTGTATTACTGCATTCGGGACAAGATTTTTTTGGTTTTTGTCCGCTGTTAGCAAATGCCGATTGGTTAGGCATTGCAATATGTTTTGTTTGTTCGAAAATTTAAATAACTATATGTATATCACAAGGATGGTACATACTCACTCTTTGGATTTAACAGACACCTAAATGGATTGTTTTTAAAAACAGAATCTTAACAAAAAATAACTGACATCGTCTGTTCGTGAAGCGGAGCATGCGACCGGTTCGGTTTATCTCCGTTAAGATCGACTCTTACATGGTTGTCGCTAAACTTGGTAATTCCGCGGAAATCTTGTTGAATGTATCGCGGAGCACGCGGTACATTCGGCGGCGGCTTGGACGGTTCTGGCGTGAGTGCTTGCTCTCGCAGGGACCGTGCGGGCAGGGGGGAGAAGGCGGTAATTCTTGCCAGGGGAAAGCGGTGTGCGACTCTATTAGGATGGGTCGTAGCAGGAGTTAGCGGCCTGATTGCTACAGTAGGGTGGCACATAACAGGGTTTATAATAGAGATATTCTTAGGTTGCGGTATTTTCTAATTTTTCTGGTCGATACCTATATGGAGCTGGCGGTATTGTTTCTAAGTACTTAAGCACATATTTTACCACTAACATTTACACATCTGCCTTGATGACGGACACTGTAACGCTGTCCGAAACGTTGGCTAAAGGAGGAGGTAGCGCAACAAGGCATAACACCCCAAAAACAAATAACTAAAAAAATTAACCGATTTTTAAATCGGTTGAAATACTAGAGCTATTGAATGCCGAATCATTTGAAAGAATATATCATTTGTAACAGGTCCGGTGCCAACGATGACAACCCCATCAACCACGACAGAAGCACCAACTCCGTCACAAACGACTCCGACATCGACAACTTACTGTAAGGCCAACTTCAAAATTAATTGCTATTCTTTAATTTTCTTGGAAAACCTTTTTTTAAAACTTTTGAAGGTTTTATCCATCAATGTAATATACCATTGAAGAACAAGATGACTGTGAATATTAGTCAACCGTACCACATAACGTTTGTCGATTTAATTATTTATTGATTTTTTCATTGCCGCTTTTATCATTGCAATTGATTTAATTATATCACAGTTTTATTTTAATACTTGCTGACCCGACTGACGTTGTCCTCTTTTATGTATGAATATTCGGTGACAAAACAACTCAGAATGAAACCAACTCAGAAGATCTCAGAAAGGTCATTAAGAGTGATGTTAAAAAAATTGGTTAAATAGGTTAAGTTAGGTTAGGGTTAACGGCTATTTTAAAATTATTTTTTCAATGCTTTTAATCACCCATCTGAAGTGTTTCTGAGTTGGTTTCATTCTGAGTTGACATGAAACCGAATATTCAATTCGAACTGGAATAAGTTATAATAAAAACAAATATTTCAAAAATATATCGTTTATTGTAATGCATTTCGATACGTTTGATTATCCGCATGTCCTTTCTGTTCCCCTTCCACCTCTCCTTACTCTCCCGCGTTCCCTTCCCCTCTTGCGTTCCCACTCTGCCTTTTCCGCCTTCCCACTCCGCCTTTTTCGCCTTCCCACTCCGCCTTTTCCGCCTTCCCACTCCGCCTTTTCCGCCTTCCTACTCCGCATTTTTCGCCTTCCCACTCCGCCTTTTCCGCCTTCCCACTCCGCTTTTCCGCCTTCCCACTCCGCCTTTTTCGCCTCCCCTCTCCACCTTCCACTCTTCCACCAGTATACATATATAGAAACCTTCGCGGGCATGCTCACAACAACTCACCAAAGTTTCATCGCAATCGGATGAACGGTTAGCAATTCATAATTTCATGATGCCAGAACTCACTATTGTTTGTATATAAAAAAAAAAACCATCGCGGGCATGCACCCACCAAATCTCCAATGTTTTCATGAAATAAGTAACGTCGTTCTGAAGAAATGGCGCGACCAAGCGAAACAGGGATTCATTTTTTTGTATATAGATTAATCAAATTTGGTACCTAACACAGGTACCTGTTTAAAATATCAATAATTTAAAAAATCCATTGACAATTCTTTTAATACAGAAAAAAACAGCTGCTTGCTAAATTTATTTCACCAAACGCGCGAACTGTCAAACGTACGAAGTTAAAATAGTCGTCAAGTTTTCTGAAATTATCAATTTTCTTAATTTTTCTTTCCATGAGAACCTTCTACAAAGTATTAGAAAACTTTAAAAAAAGAGGAATGAAATAGGTAAAGTCGTTCTGAAGTTATGGCGTGACAAAGGGAAATCGGGACTCACTTATATATATATATAGACATTTAAATGTATTATCTCATTTTATCTAATTATTGAATTTTATTAATTTGTAAAATGGAGACCTCATCACGGGTAAAGCAAAGCACCCAGTGAGGCACACATTATCAAATTATAAATATTTTAATAATGATTAAAAAAATAAGAATAAGAACATTAAGCGCGAGGGCTCCGGATACGCCTTCACGAATACGAATCACCTCACTGCAAATCGGATGGTCTGGAGGCAACCTCCAATCTGCAGCACCTCTTGCACTCCTGGCTGACTGAATTGCAGACCCAATTTAAAGCCACTGGCAGCACTGGCTTTAAATTGGATCGTGTGTTAAGCCTTTTAGCAAATATTCATTTGGATACTAACACGACAAATCATTTTATTTTCCAGATTTTGACTATTCTTGTGAACAAGCTTGCGCGTTGTTTTGTGACTACTCTAATGGACCATGCACCTTCTCTCTCCCGGCGGAACCAGGACCTTGCTATTGTAAGTTGCGACTAACTTACTATCACGCCACTCTGAAGGGGTACTACCTGATTCTTTAAAAATCATATACAATATTCTGTTATTAACTCCTCAGGCCTTTGGCATGAAATTTATTGAAAAACTCCGCTAAATAAAAGGTTAGGTTGCCTTCTTCTAAAATTCACAATTCATATTAACAGGTCCGGTGCCAACGACTACAACCACACCAACCACGACAGAAGCACCAACTCCGTCACAAACGACTCCAACATCGACAACTTACTGTAAGTCTAACTTCCAAATGAATTGACATCTTTAATTTTATCAGAAAACGACTTTAACATTTTTAACGACTTTTTAATGTTATACCCATCTTTGTAATATATCATTGAAGTAGAAAATGATTGTGTAAGATATTATATTCAACCGTACCTCGTAAAATTTTCAGATATAATTAATATTTGTATTTTTTTAATAGGCCACTTGCATGGATTTCATAACGACTTGGAAAAAATCGTGTGGATAGATTTTTTTACTAAGATTACGAACATGTTAGTAATGTACAGTTAGAACTGTACAGTTTTATTTTTTAAATAAATAAATCCATTATTTGGGCTCGTGACTACATGAAAATGTCCCGTCTCCGATGATGTTCTTTATTATTATTAATTTTGTCAAATTCCACACTGATTTATTTTTTTTATATGGCAACACTTTGATTTTAGGCGAATTTTTGAATTTGACATTTAACATTCACTAGATTTATTTTTTGTTCTCTGTGAACTGGTTATTTGGTTTGAAGTTTTGACAGATGTTACGAAGAGAACCCCGTTCATTTTATGCCTTCCGTACCTGTTTTAGAGGTCTAATGGTATTGGTGCTGATTTTAACCATTTATAATATTCTTATTATTATTATAATTTAAAAGAAAAAGTATATTACATTGGACTTAGTCATATATAGACGTTGAATATTATAATGATTTATGATCAATAAGCTGGATCATGGAAAAAATATTTATGAGATATAATATTTTTAATAATGCCTCGTTATTCTCCTGTACCATTCGTGTGGAAGACGATCTTTTTTAAAAATAGTAATGTAATTACTGTTTTTTCGCACCCGTAAAATTATGTCCCGCCTTTGAATTGAAATTTTCAAAAAATCGCCAGGGTTTCAAAAATACGATTATAAAAATACAGAATGTCTTAGAGTATTTGCCTCAACCGATTTTTTTTCAAAATGTGATTTAAGTGGCCTACTTCCGTCTTTTTTTATTGTTTTTGAAGGTACAAACCAGTTAAACCACAATTGTAGTTTGTCAACAGGATCTTCAATTACAATTTAATCACACATACATAATATTATTACTATAACTATACAGATTGTCACAATTAACACAAAATATCTATTTAATAACGATTGGTTCAGCATATATCTCAATCTATTTGTAGAATCGTAATTTTTTATATTACCTGTAAAATGTTAAATATTTTGAGCACGTTATATTCCAGGGTTTGCCGTCCGTAGTAATTGTTATATTTTGGATCAAGCATTCCTTCATTCTTTGTGAACCTAGTATTATGTTCATGTTCCACTTTCCTCTTATATTCAATCAGATAAATGCTGAATCAGTATTTTGTACCTTAATAACGCCTGCATCGGTAAAGTAGTTAAATTCCGATACAACAATGATATGTTTCGTCTCTGTGAAAAAATATGTCTTTGAACTAGTAATTTATCCATAGAACTTTATACTGATTTAAGACGGTTTAAATTGCCTTGTAATGGGTGACTTTAATTCCGACCCAAGAACATTATTTGGGAAAGATTTATAATCATTTTGCAAAGAAAATAAATATCACTGTGTCGATGTAGAAAAACTGCCAGAAGATGCACATAACACAACGAGCTGGTTAGATCACTGCATAGGAACGGCCACAATTCAAAAGATGACTAAAAATATTTCGATAAAATACGATGTTAAATGGACAGATCACCGGCCCATGTCTATTTGGTTAGAAACAACAGGAATAATAACCACTACGGAGGGAATTGCCCCGATTGCCGTGGATCCAGTAAAATGGAGAGCACATAATATATCCCAGATCATGTCCTATTCTGTAACAGCATCATTTTTAATAAACCGCATTAACTACAGCAGCGGTGTCGAACTCTGTCAAAAGTCAGGATGCAAAAATAACTTTCATAAAGATGCCATCAATGAACTGTATGCGAGAATTGTAGAGTCAGTATGCACGGCCGCAAAAATTTTTTTCGAGAGTGGACGTAAACATAACAGCACCACAGCCAAACATATTCCTGGATGGAACGACAGTGTTTCGATTCATTATGAAGCATCACGAAATGCCCTTATGAAATGGATTGAAAATGGAAAACCCCGGACGGGTCCTTTGGCAGAAAACCGAAAAATATTGAGAAGAAAATTCAAATCTGAGCTAAGAAAATGTCAAAAAACAGCGGAACAAATAAAACTGGACAAAATATCGGATGCATTTGAGGATAGAGATTTTAAAGAATTTTGGCAAAAAACCAACAACTTCTTACAATCTAAAGCACAGATATCGACCCATATTGAAGGAGAATCAGACGCAGAAAAGATTGCTAATATTTTCATAACCTACTTTGCGAAAACATCGGAAAGAAAAGAACCCACCTTCTTAGAAAAACCATGCGAAGATGAGGACGAAAACATAATCGTTACGGAGATATGGTTAAAACCGCTGTCAAACGAATGAAAGCTGGAAAATCTCCCGGTTATGATAGCCTGGGCATAGAAAGAAACGCTGGTGAAAAAATATACACGCTTCTAGCAACATTATTTACACAGATTCTTTAACACACGCACATGCCAAGAAACTTCTCACGTACAATTATAGTACCACTAGTTAAATCCAGACAAGAAGACTTATCCAGTACTTTCAACTATAGGCCGATATCTCTTGCCACAATAATATCCAGAATATTTGAAAGAGTTATACAAATTCAAATGGAAGGCAAACTATTCATATCCGACAATTAATTTGGTTTTAAATCTAAATTGTCTACAGATATGGCAATATTCAGCGTAAACAATGTATCGAATATTATAAGAGAAGAAAAACAATAGTGTATGCTTGTTTTCTTGATTTAAGTAAAGCCTTCGATCGGGTTTCTCACGTACTACTTTGGAAAAAACTAAAAGAAAGGAAGGTGCCAGGTTCAATAATTAACATTCTGGCAGTCTGGCATCATGAACAAGAGAACCAAGTTATTTGGAAAAATAAATGTCAACACCTGTGAATATGGAATGCGGCGTCAGACAAGGGGGAAGCTTATCACCGATTCTATTTAATGTCTACATGAACGATTTAAGCGATAAACTCACCTCGGCAAACATAGGCTGTCACCTGGGAAATAACTGTATAAATATAACACGGTAAATCGGAAGAGGATTTCTTTGATTTAACAAATGACCAGAACTGTTTGCTGCACTTTTTTATTGAATCTTCTGCCGTCATAATGAAGTTTTCATAACATTCTAACGCGATCTTCTTTTGACGATTTCTCAGTACTGAAAATGATTGGCAGTCAGCCAGGTTCTTGTATTTTTTCCATTTCTTGTGATATTTTAATTTCTCTTTTACAATTTTAATAAGTGGTAAAGTGTACCAGGGGGGAAACCTTTTTAAATTACCGTTATTTTTTTTTTCGGGGATATATTTGCGAATAATTTCATTATGAATAATATACTATGACTATGAACTATGCGCAAACGTGTCATGATAATGGGTAGGCTGTAAAAACTGAAACGTTTCATTCCGGTGAATATTTCAAAAATTATTTAATTATCACTAGCAGAATCAACTTTACGGTATGGAATACCCACTTGGGGATGCACTTGCAAAACAATTTTTTTAATTTTTTTTTTATTCGTTTATTCCAGATCTCGGGGAGGGTGGTGCAGTCCCACGAGTTCCATATCATACATATATAATACATTAAATTAAAATATTTCAAGATGAAAGAAAAAAAAATTACATAATGAAAGGAAATAAATAAAAGAAAATAATAATAATAAAAAATAAAAAAATTGAAAAAAAAAACGTTAACTTTTTGTTTCTAGGTTATCAGGAAGTGGCTCCATCACTTATAAATGGGGCCCTGCCAGAAGTGGAATGCTGCCATCACAAGAGTGTTTTCGCTCGAGGCCAATCGCGTTCTGTAGCTAGTGATCCGTTTTTTAATTAGTGTTCGGAATCCGGGAACGCGCCCTTCTTCAAACATCTCGGTGGCACTGCAGTACCAGGACAACCCAAAAAGCGTTCGATATGAATTGTTGTACTGTATTTCCATTCTTTTCAGTGACGCGTGGTTGAAGTTGGTCCACAACTCCGAGGTAAATAGGCTCGTGCAGTATGTGTTAAAAAGTCGCCTTTTTGCAGCTGGGCTGCACTTGTTAAATCTTCGAGAAATCATATTTGCCCTAATGCACAGTGATTTTCTCTGTCGCTCAATATCCGAATCATCACTGAGGTCCACTGCTACGATGTGTCTCAAGTATTTAAACTCTAATTTTTCTATTATTTTTGTGTCATTTAGACTAACGGGTAATACTTTCATGGTGCCTGCGCCTGTCTTGAATACGAGCAACACAGACTTAGTGGGGTTATAGACCATATTATGTTCAGCAGCGTATTCTTCACAAACCTTTAACAGATTTCTCAGTCCTTTTATACTTGGAGACAAAATGACCATATCATCTGCATACGCAATGTAATTTATACAGTTATTTCCCAGGTGACAGCCTATGTTTGCCGAGGTGAGTTTATCGCTTAAATCGTTCATGTAGACATTAAATAGAATCGGTGATAAGCTTCCCCCTTGTCTGACGCCGCATTCCATATTCACAGGTGTTGACATTTATTTTTCCAAATAACTTGGTTCTCTTGTTCATGATGCCAGACTGCCAGAATGTTAATTATTGAACCTGGCACCTTCCTTTCTTTTAGTTTTTTCCAAAGTAGTACGTGAGAAACCCGATCGAAGGCTTTACTTAAATCAAGAAAACAAGCATACACTATTGTTTTTCTTCTCTTATAATATTCGATACATTGTTTACGCTGAATATTGCCATATCTGTAGACAATTTAGATTTAAAACCAAATTAATTGTCGGATATGAATAGTTTGCCTTCTATTTGAATTTGTATAACACTTTCAAATATTCTGGATATTATTATGGCAAGAGATATCGGCCTATAGTTGAAAGTAGTGGATAAGTCTTCTTGTCTGGATTTAACTAGTGGTACTATAATTGTACGTGAGAAGTTTCTTGGCATGTGCGTGTGTTAAAGAATCTGTGTAAATAATGTTGCTAGAAGCGTGTATATTTTTTCACCAGCGTTTCTTTCTATGCTCAGGCTATCATAACCGGGAGATTTTCCAGCTTTCATTCGTTTGACAGCGGTTTTAACCATATCTCCGTAACGATTATGTTTTCGTCCTCATCTTCGCATGGTTTTTCTAAGAAGGTGGGTTCTTTTCTTTCCGATGTTTTCGCAAAGTAGGTTATGAAAATATTAGCAATCTTTTCTGCGTCTGATTCTCCTTCAATATGGGTCGATATCTGTGCTTTAGATTGTAAGAAGTTGTTGGTTTTTTGCCAAAATTCTTTAAAATCTCTATCCTCAAATGCATCCGATATTTTGTCCAGTTTTATTTGTTCCGCTGTTTTTTGACATTTTCTTAGCTCAGATTTGAATTTTCTTCTCAATATTTTTCGGTTTTCTGCCAAAGGACCCGTCCGGGGTTTTCCATTTTCAATCCATTTCATAAGGGCATTTCGTGATGCTTCATAATGAATCGAAACACTGTCGTTCCATCCAGGAATATGTTTGGCTGTGGTGCTGTTATGTTTACGTCCACTCTCGAAAAAAATTTTTGCGGCCGTGCATACTGACTCTACAATTCTCGCATACAGTTCATTGATGGCATCTTTATGAAAGTTATTTTTGCATCCTGACTTTTGACAGAGTTCGACACCGCTGCTGTAGTTAATGCGGTTTATTAAAAATGATGCTGTTACAGAATAGGACATGATCTGGGATATATTATGTGCTCTCCATTTTACTGAATCCACGGCAATCGGGGCAATTCCCTCCGTAGTGGTTATTATTCCTGTTCTAAGTTGAACTGTCAGAATATTGTTTTTTATAGGTTACTTAAGATAAAATTTTCATTAAATATCTTTGTTTTAAGAGAATTTGTTAAAAGTGATAATTTTTTATAATATTAAAATCTAATACATGTGTTCGTAAACGTATCAAAAAAATTAACGTCTTTAGAGATACAAGAAATCTGTTTTAAATTTCGGTATTATTTCTAAGTTATTTTTTTGGCAATAAAAAAAACTTTGATATTTTTTATTATTTTTTTATTGTATACACGATAAAAAAGTGAGGTGATAGTTTCCTTCCAAATTTATTACATAAAAGGACTGTGTTTTTTAAATTTTGATTTTATTTAAATTTCTCTACATTTTGGTCAAAAATGTTGTGGGAGGAAATTTTTTTTCATGTTTTTCCGAGTTTGAATCATAAAATATGGCAGTTTTTGAAAGTTAAAGTGTATTTCAAATACTCAAATATAAAAGGTATTTTATCTAGTTTTCATAAATGGTATTTGTTTTTACGACACCTTCAAAAATAAGAAATATATACAACATTCAAATTACTATGGAAAAATTACAAATATCGTTCGGACATCAATCGTTAAAACAGAGATAAACTACCCTCTCTGGCCGTGGAAACCATGTGTATTTCTTTCAATGAACCAATTTTTAATTAGTAATGTTTTCACATCCGCGTCCGTTTGTCAATTGAATAAAATTTTCTCTGGGTTTTTTAGTAAGGCTGTTAGACTTTTATAAAAAGTCAATGGTTCCATATGACGCGCACAACCTGAGAGGTCTGGGTTCGTGTCCCAGTTGCGACCATTGTTTTTTTTTCTGTTTTCGGTGTCTTGTTCTCTTTCACATTTTCGTTCGGATTATTATTGTTATCTCCTTCTTCGATACTATAATTTAAGATTGTGTAATGTTTCACAGGTTCGGTGCCAACAACGAAAGCTACGGTATATCCCTCACCAACTCCTCAACCACCTCTATCACCTCCACGTAAGTCCAGCATACAAATGGATGGATATTTCATTTTGGTTTTGTTTATATGTATTAAACAAACAAAGCAGTACATTGGTTACGGTGATAAAAACCTAAATTACAAAATTAAAAAATTTCATAGTGGGTACCAGTAATATGTTTATTTTTGTTTAATGTATATAAATATATATTATTTTTTTATTTTAAAAAGAAAGACAAACATTACCGGTTTACGAATAACCTAACAATGTTTGAAAATCTCATAAAACCACCACAGAAAGCCGAAAATATTGCTTGTGTTATGATGGAGGACTTAGCCAGCCAAGGAATCGAACACGCGACGCCCGGGTGGGGCCCAAGCGCTATGCCCACTCAAACACTGACCGGTCATATGATGAACCAATGACGATTGCCTTTCTGTTGTGATGATTCACCAATTTAGATGTAAAGTTAAATAGAACTTAATTTAAAATAAAACAATTACTTTGTAAACACCACTTTTATTTTTATACTTTATGCCGACCGGGTTTCGCTACAACCGTAGCTTCATCAGGGCAGGAGAAAACTCTACTAACATTAGGTTACATTTGTGTTATAATATATAATTTACCAAAAAAGGGCTGGATTCGTCAAGTGGAGGAGGAAGAAGGAGGCATAGATGGAGAATTGGGAAGGAAACGGACGTGTTCTTTATCAATAGGGAACAATCTTAGTATGGGACTTTTATTTAAATTAAGTTGGTTATTTACTACCTTACTATTAGTGTTTATGGCTTTGAAATTGAATGAAATTTAAAACAGATTACTTGCATCTCTAAAGACGTTAATTTTTTTGATACGTTTACGAACACATGTATTAGATTTTAATATTATAAAAAATTATCACTTTTAACAAATTCTCTTAAAATAAAGATATTTAATGAAAATTTTATCTTAAGTAACCTATAAAAAACAATATTCTGACAGTTCAACTTAGAATGTACGGCGTTTGTACAATAACTTGATTAAACTGATGTAAACCACACAAATAATATGGTAAATATATCAATTATGTGAACAGAAGAGTAAATTCGTCACTACAATAGAAATTATTTAGTAAAATCACAACATTTAGGCACTAACAAAATTTTCCATATCCCGCCATAAACACACCGAACTGTTTTGTCATCGCGGGCCGATATGCACAGGTGCACCAATAATGCCCCTAGCGGAGAAGAATTAAAACAACATTGTTTCCTAGTAAATTAAAACCATATACAACGTTGTCACATCTTCAATGCGTTTTAACAGCGTGACCACGAAAGAAACGTTATTGGTAATAAAACGTCTTTTAGTGTATACGAGCTCTATTTATGTTATTGCAATAACACAGTTAATCGGTCGCGCTGTGGTTTTTTTTTAGTAAGGCTGCTAGGCTTTAAATCCTTTCGAACTTCAGAAAACCTAAAAGACTCATTAACATTCCATAATTTATCAACTTTAGAAGATAGAAGAAATACAAGGTGTCCAAAAACTCGTAGTACAAGCGGGAAACTGGGGAATCCTCATCACATTTGGAGTCGATTTTGTGGTATAATTTTTTTTGATTTGAGCTTTCGTTTTCGAGTAAATCGAGTCAGAAGTTGATTTTTTTTTGGTCTAATTCTTAAAAATTATTACTGACGTTCATAGTACCTAACTAATAAAAACTAATTAAAAGAAAACAAACAAAGAAATCCGGATTTAAAGCATTATTTTGAAATTATCCATAATTTTATTCCGTGTAGTACGGTCGTTTCACGGTTAAAAACAGCTGTTCATTATTTTCGCGCTTCCAAGTCAAAGTGCAATGCGAAATTTGCTGTCCCTTTCTGCGCCCGGTTCGATCAACACAATAGAAGGGGTAAGCTACTAAGCCGAATGGCTTGGCCTTGAACTGTGAACTTGCCAACCAAATTCTGTACGGAAGCTAGTCCAAAAAGGTAAATGTTCAGGAGATGTTGTATGATAGATAACAAAAAAACTAATTATTAAATCAATTAGTTTTGTTTTAAAAAGGAGCAAATGAAACGAAATTTTTATAGTAAAGCCTTTAAAAATAATTGTTTAAAAAAAAACGCTGACTTGAGTCAACTTTTCAATTTGGTCGGCGGGAATGGGTACCGCCGCCCCGTGAACCTTTATTGGATAACCAACACCTCTGCCATAGGTCACCCCAAGTGGTTCGCTACGTTTGGTGATTTAGCAGGGGTGCCGGGTTCATGGGGTGAGGTTTGTCTAGGTCTTGCAGGCGGATGACCAGGACATGCTGAACCCTAGATTCCTACCCACCCCTTAAACCCTTTTCCTTCCCAGAACTCTCCTCTCCTTCTCTTCCTTAAAAAAACCCTGCACACAGCATCCCCAAAGATGACATAGGCCCCGAGGGAAATTATTTTCCTCAGGGCCTCTTGTGTGGAGCTCATGTAAAAAAAAAAACAAAAACATGGACTTGAGTCCTACTGCCTCTAAATGAAGTGGACTATTTTGTTATGACATGTGGTGTATTATAAAAGGAATAAAGTCCATGGTACACCCTTCTGCTTCTTAGATAGTTGTTGCATGATGGTACTTGCATCCACATGCAATTTTGAAAATCGTATTTTTTCTTCATAATGGGACTTTTTTCTTTCTGCCACTGATAAACATGATAATTTACTTCAAGTAAATTATCATCAAAATTCATTTCTTCAAATTTCGGACTTGGACCGTTTTATCCTCGGGAACGGAAATAAAAATGGTTGCTGTTGTTAATATTTCGCGTCGAATTCATTCAAAAATACAAGGAATGTGCCGCAGAGTCCCCGCATGCGTCTCATTTAAAGCACCGTTTTAAAAAACGAGACAGCGCTAGTTCACTCGAGTTGTATGCAAACAGTTCCGTGTTCTGGACCGCCCAATTAGTTTGTATTTACGCTTTGACGTGGGATGTTCTTTTGTGGGATGTTTCTTGTGTTTTATTTTTATTTGAAACGTAAATAATAGTGCGTTATTAATTATAGCGTAACATTGTGACTCATAAGTTATTTTCTTTGTGTGATTAATTGTGAATGAAATTAATTGAATTATTAGTTAGTGAGTAATCTGTTATTTATACCAGGGCGGGAAAGCGGTGGGTACCCTCCAATGTAGTTGATGATAGTTGTGATAAAGTTGAACAATTGGTGACAAATGTTTGTGATGTGTTTTTGGATTTGAAAACATTGCAACCAGATGTGGAGCTGCCACACAACAAAATAAATAGGTACGCTAATTAAAATTTATGCATTAAACCGCTTACTCGTTAAAACAGAAAACTTTTTATCCAAACAGTTAGATTTAGCTTTATTATTACGAAAAGTGAGTATTTATGTCGGGGAAGACCAAAAAACATGCAAAAAATATGCATTTAACATTTTAATTTTGTTAAAATTTCACTTGCGCGGTAACGCCATGTTTATTCATTGTTTTTATTTTAACATTTCATCAATGCTGCCAATCATAGAAAAAATATTTTTTGCGTAAAACAAAGTGAATGCGTCATTGATAAGTTTGTACCTGTATTTAATGTAACCTGTAAAAAATACTACATGATATATGTTATGTCGAATTCATATTATTCTTATAATTAAATTATAAAATCTAAATGAAATCCTCAGCACGGGAGATCCCAGTGAGTATATCATTATCTCTATTTGTTATTAAGAAATGAAGACAATAAATCATTATTATTATTATTATTATTATTATTTATAACAGTAGAACATTGAAAGAAATGATAAGTTTTAAGATTTTCACGGCCAAAAGCATTTTCGTTATTTGTTTTTGGGGTGTTATGCCGTGCTGCGCTACCTCCTTCTTTAGCCAACGTTTCGGACATCGTTGCAGTGTCCATCATCAGGGCAGATCCGGCAGATCTACCGGATCTGCCGGATCTGCCCTGATGATGGACACTGCGACGATGTCCGAAACGTTGGCTAAAGAAGGAGGTAGCGCAGCACGGCATAACACCCCAAAAACAAATAACGAAAATTGAAAGAAATGTATTAAAATAATTACACAAACCCGCTAGACAAAACCTGCGTAGCCAAACAAACCATTCAAAACCTGGGATGTTTTTTAAAAGTTTGATGAAAAGCGAGTTTATTTTAGACAATTTATTTTATAAGATTGGTACTTCCGACAAATATCATATTTGATTGTCTATTAGTTAAAAAGGGAACATTCCGTATTATCCGTGCATCAAACTGCGACAACACGAACGTTCCGTGTTATCCGTGAGGTGGACTAACTGCATATTTACTCGCTAATTAACCATATTGTAATGCCTAGAAGAGGTGGGAGAATAAATTAAAAGAAAAAAATTGATGAAAATTTGATGAAAATAAATAAACTATGGACAAGAAAAGAGATTTAGCAACTTATAAATAATTTTAGAATAACATCTTCCATCTGTCATCATGACATTTCCGCTTTTCAAAAATTTTAACCCTAAAAAGCCGAAATGTTTTTAAAATTATTTTTTCTTCTTAATTTTATATTTAAAAATGCTTAAATTGAAAATCTTTATGTTTATTTGGGTTCTCTATGTGATGTAGGTTCACCAGCTTTCCGCTTGTACTACGAGTTTCCGGACACCGTGTATATCCGACCAAATTTTTTTATTCAAAATCATTAACAACGTTGTTGAAAACAACTATCTTCTAGAAAACATTAATTTCCACTGTCCCATAAGAATCACAAGATCAAACCAACTATTTCACATCCCACACTCAAAAACAAATTACACACAACATTCATTTCTCCGAAGGACGTGCACAAAATACAATGATATCTTTTATGACGCTGATATTTTCCATTTGTCCTCGGGCCAATTTATTAAATCCATAATAGAAAAAATTAAAACAAATTGTTAATTACGAACTCTCCACCTCTGCTGCATGTTATTTTTATTTTTATTTTTTTTCATTCTCATTATGTTGGTTTTCCTTCTTTTTATTATAATAATAATATTTGGATGATTTATATATCCCATATGCTTTAATTTGTGTGTGTGTTTTTTTCTTTCATTGCTGTTGTATATATATATATTTTTTTTTTCTTTTTTTTCTACCACTTTATGTTTTCTTTAATGTTTTAATCCATGTTTATATATATATAGCGGAAACTTCGCTGGTTAATGCAATCATGTAATATGTTACTTTCTTATTAAAATGTGTACAACTGTTTGTTTCCTAAATAAACTAAAATAAAAAATAAAAATAGTGTGTTCACGAATACGAATCACCTCACTGCAAATCGGATGGTCTGGAGGCAACCTCCAATCTACAGCACTTCTCGCAGTCCTGAAAGCAGTGACTTTAAATTGCGTGGTGTGTTGAGACTTTTAGCAAATATTCACGTGGATACCAACTCGACAAATCATTTTATTTTTCAGATTTTCACTTTTCTTGTGAAGAAACATGCGCCATGTTGTGTGACTACTCTAAGGGACCGTGCACCTTCCACTACCCGATAGATCTGGAACCTTGTTATTGTAAGTTGCAACTAACTACAGGCATACTGTACTAGGCCCGCAGATACTGCAGATAGATCCTGTACCTTGTACCTTGAATTGGCAGCCACCTCTGAAAAACTAAAAACACTTTCTCCAAAATAATTTCACAATTACATTTTGTATGTAATTTTTTTTTTATATAGTCTCTAAAATAAAAAAAAACTACATATAAATGTTTAGTTTACAACCCTAAACTGTACAGACTTAAGATAATAATACTATAAGGTTCACTGGGATCCAGTGACAGCTAGTCACCGGGATAAAATAACGGCGACAGTCAATGACGTCATATATAATATAAAGAGGCGTGATATTATTATTCAGTTACAATAATAATCATACTATTGTCAATCTCTCAAAATCTGGAGAGATTCACGAAATTACAAATCGAGTAGTACTTACGCCTGCCAGGGGATGCTTCTCATGCCAGCTGTTAACGTAAGTGGCGCTATCATATTTTATTTTTTTATCATATTATTATTATTATATTTTATCATATTATCATTATCATATTATTATATTTTAATTAAAGTATTGGTATGTTTATAAGTATTATAAATATATAAATGAAGACAATATAAGCGAAACTCAATCGAAAATCTGGAAACCAGAACTGAAAATCAGAAAATCTGAAAATCAGAACATATTGACACCTCTGGGACACGAGCCCAGGACCTCTTGCTTTCCGGGCAAACGCGCTAACCACTGCGCCACGGTGTCGATATGAAATTCGGTCATGTTTAACTGTACCATACTTCGACTAAGAACCACCTACATTATCTTCATTTTCTTTAACGGATATATCTTTATGTATGTCCCAGAGGTGTCAATATGTTTTTATGATTTTTCTGTTTCCAGATTTTCGATTGAGTTTCGCTTATA
Source organism: Limnephilus rhombicus (assembly GCA_929108145.2). Lineage (NCBI taxonomy): Eukaryota > Metazoa > Arthropoda > Insecta > Trichoptera > Limnephilidae > Limnephilus > Limnephilus rhombicus. Next base: position 8,118,818 of record OV815289.1, on the reverse strand, counting down.
TTGTCTTCATTTATTTAAATATTACAATTTGAGGTTTTACTCATAAAGTTAAAATTAAAAAAAAAGTTTTATAAATTTATTTAAAAATTGCTGCCTCAACACAGGCTAGCCTAGTGAGGCGGATTACTGAAAACCTAAATTTATAACTATTTTTTAATCTTCATTTATCTACTGTTCATATTTATGTATATATTTTTTCTGTTGATATCTTTTTGTACTTATGTAATTTTAAACCACTGTAAACATCAACACTGAATATGTACTTTTCAGTTATAATCTTGTAAATTTCGTTCAAAAAAGATATATAATTATTATTTTTTGGCATTTTTTTAATTGGGTTCTTTTACACAAGTAGATTTGTATACAAATTTCACGCACGAAAATGGTTTTGTGTAATGCGTGGAGTTAAAGTTGCATTCTTTTTTTTTTTTTTACATGAGCTACATACAGGAGGCCCCGAGGAAAATAATTTACCTCAAGGCCTATGTCATCTTTGGGGATGCTGTGTGGAGGGGTTTTTTTTAAGGAAAGGAAGGAGAGGAGAGTTATGGGAAGGAAAAGGGATTAAGGGGTGGGTAGGAATCTGGAGTTCAATGTATCTCGGTCATCCGCCTCCAGGACCCAGACAAACCTCACCCCATGAACCCGGGCACCCCTGCAAAATCACTAAACGTAGTGGACCACTTGGGGTAACCTATGGCAGAGGTGTTGGTTATCCAATAAAGCTTCCCGGGGCGGCGGTACCCACTCCCGCCTCCAAAATTCTTAGCCGGATTCTTAAATTTCAACGGTACAGTCTTAAGGCTATTAATACTGTTTGATGCTAATAAACTGGCAGATATTTAACTCGGTTGAAATATTAGAGCTATTGAAATCCGAACCATTTGAAAGAATATATCATTTTGAACAGGTCCGGTGCCAACGACGACAACACCACCAACCACGACAGTAGAACCAACTCCATCACAAACGACTCCGATGACAACTGTCGGTAAGTCTAACTTCAAAATTAATTGATATTCTTTAATGTTATTGGAATAAATTTTTGTTGGCCTCCCAATGTTTTTTTTTTTTATTTTTTTATTTATTTAGTAACTATATAATATTTTTTACATTTTTATATGAAACATGTTAGTTAGATGTATATATAAAATATATTCGTAGTCCTCCTCACTAGGAGATCCTGTGCTGAGGGGGACTATGCTTTGGATAAGTTTTTCAGCGACTTCTATGGTTTAACTTCATTGATTGGATAAGGTTTTCCAGAAACTTCTATGATGTTTTAAGTATACTAGTAAGTTCATTTTCCAATAGATTCTTCAGCCAACATTTAATGTCCTTAATGTAGCTATTTTTTATTTTTATTTGTTTGATACTAAGTGGGAGCTTGTTATATAACTTTACTGCTAAAAATGCAGAACTTCTTTGACCAAATGAAGAGTTACACTTTGGTATATTAAGTATGTCTGTTTGTTTGGCTCTGGTTTTATGAGCGTGGGAGGTGTCTGCCTCTGAATCATTTTTGTGGTGATGTACTAGAATGTTTTTGGCATAGATTTTCTGTATGCTTGGAACATCAAACTGTTTAAAAATTTCTGCCGTTGACGTCCTTATGGGGAGCTTTAGAATGGTCTTTATAATGCAATTCTGAGTTATCTTAAGTTGTTTTAAGTGATTAGATGCTGCTGAGCCCCATCCTATTACTCCATATTCCAATCGAGAGTGGCATAAAGCATAATATACTCTCTTTAGATCCCTCATTGACAAGATGTTTCTTAATTTTTTGAAGAAGTAGATGAGTTTTGTTAGCTTTTTTGAGGTAAGATCAATGTGTGAATTCCACTGTAGATTTTCATCAATTTCAATCCCAAGATATTTAATACTTTTGGTTTGGGTTATAGACGGGCAGGAACATTGTGGAAAAGTATTTTGACATTCATGTAATTTAATGTAATATATAAGTTTTATTAAATAATATTTTATTTATTTACTTATCTATATAATGTATGTTTACATTACATTATTCGATGCCTGTCTTACTGGGGTATACCTGTGTTGAGACAGGTGTAGAGGTAGGTACATAAATAAATATCAAACATAAGAATATTTAATAATGACGTAAGAATATTTAGGGTTAAATACATATTAATTTGAATACAATTAAAATAGAAAGATGATATGAAAGTGTGGGTAAATACCATAAAGACAGTTATAATATAGATGAAGGAAGAGATGAAGTAAAGTAGTAAATCCTGTCAAATCCATTTATGGAGTCAGATTACATAGGATGTTACTATTTTAATTCGTTTAATATGGGTGAGGGCGTATTTAAATTGATATTTATGTCTATTTGTGATCTATTTTACAGATGTTTGCAGTACTGTGACGTCCAATACTAATAATCCATTTCTTTATATCTTGTTTGAATTTGGTCATTGATTCAGTTTGTCTAAACGTAGCTGGCAGTGTGATTGTGTAGTTTGCAAGCTATGTATTTAAAGTGTTTTTGTCCAAACGTGGTTTTAGAAAAAGGAGTTTGGAGAAGGTATTTTTTTAGCTCGGGTATTGTGTACCATTTGTGTTGCTTTGTATAGGATTTTGTTGTTTTTATGTAAATCAACTAAGATGGATCTTGCGTAGAGCTGTTTAATGTCCATAACGTTGAAAGTATTGAAGATCGTATCAGTGCTGGTAGTAAGAAGTTTAAGAATAATTTTTTTATTGGTTTTTGTGCTTTAATGATAGGGTCGAGAGCACCAGAATAAGTGTTACCCCAAGATAAAATTTCGTATTCGATGTGTGATTGGCACAGTGAGCAATTAAATGTAGAGTGAAAAAAAAATTAAAAAATCCATTTTTAATAATTTTTTTAAAACATACCATCAAGTTGGTATTATTGAATGCTTAGTAGTCACGTCACTTCTCACCATAATTTTCCAGTCATTATTTTGAAATATATGACACAAACCATCGGTATTAACAACATTTCATGTTATTCGTTTATTTACATATTATTTATAGAGATTTAGTAGTTGTGTTTATTGAAACATTATTAAGGCCTAAATAATTCAGTATCAAAAATAGAGGTATCTCTATTATTTTAAATATTCAAAAACTTTACTGTGCAAAAAAAATCGTAATGCTACTTCCACGGCCACTCCTCCGAACTCCGAATTCCAAAATGGCGGACGTCAAACAGCTGATTCGGTGCCGTATCTTATGAGTTGCCTACCGATTCTTCGGCTTCTAAATATTGATTTCAATTCGTGAAGCTAAAAAAATAATAATATCAAACAATTTTTATACCACTCTCCCGTAATAATATTAAAAATATAATAATATTATATGTGTAATGATTTTACTTATTGAATAGTTTCATAGCTTCTTCCATATAACTCATACAAAATGAAAACACCTGTTGTAAATAAAATAAAAACTTTTGGTGAGTGATGACGTCACACGATTCACCACCCACACGGTGGTTTTCGGGGGATCTTGAAAAATAAATACTTTGACAATTATTTTAACTATTAAAATAAAAATAAATATGCAGTTATTTAAGTTAGAAGGTCGCTATTCCTTAAAATAAATAAAAAATTGGAATGAAGTCCCTTACTGCATTTATTCAGTTACTTCTTTTAAATCCCTCCCTTAAAATCTCCACTTTAACCAAAGAAATAAAAATAATAGTAAAAACCAATATTATACCCACGCACAGGCATTTTATGGGTTCGGAGGTATACACCCTTTTTCTGTTTCCACTTTGTTGATCTGTGTATTATGACATCGGTGTAGAGTCTCAATTTAACTTGATTAATTCCAGTTCTCTACTTCAGTATAAACTTAATAAAACTTAATTCAAGAGAGGTCGTAAATGTGTCGATTTTTCTCTGTGTCCTCGATGTATTCTAATTAATTGCATGGTGGAAAGTAATGAAAATTTGTTTTTCACTGTTGATTAACGCGTTTCATCACAAAGCTTAATGTAATAATCAAATGTGATCATAGACATATAAATATTAGTAGACCTCAACATAAAGGTGAGGGGTAGACAACAACTACAGCGGGGCGCAGAGCGGGGAAATTACTTTGGAGATATATGTGATTCGTCGATAACTCAATATGACAGTATATAGGCATCTTGCATTATAATATCACCATTTCGTTCTTAAAAGTAAACTCTGCTTTTGAATGAATAGACCTTTTTACATGGGAGCGCGAATTGCTCGCCACGTATTGAACAAATTTGCGAAGTCTAAATACGGCAAAGTAAAGTTAGTTTATTTTCAGACTCCAATATTTTTTTGCCGTATTTAGTTAGGACATTTTTACAAATGTTTCATAATTTGTTTACCCCGTAAACATCGACGAGCACACGCCATGTATCTCGAGTGATAGTATATATCGTCGCAAGAAAGCAATACTGCTGTAAGAGCCACTTTTTGTGAAAATACGTTTTATATATCATTTTGCAGCTTTTTTTTCTGCGTCGATCTATCTGGTCCCGTGACTCTACAATGATAAATAAGAACTGTACGACGTAGGAAAAACTAGCCATTTGTCAATAATATGTGTTTTAACTGCTGTACACACCTCAAAATACTGAATTTTTTTAACGTTTGGCGATTACGACAATATTCAATTTTAAAAGAACCAACAAAATCACTTACACGGAAATATTATAAGTTCGGTTGGTTGTTACAGCATTTTCAATGATTGCTTTTAAGTGTTCGCGGCTGTTACTACATTTATTTGTTTGCTTTCGAATAACACTTGTCGTTTACTACAACTTGTTAATACTTTTTAGAATAAGTTAGTGTGTTTAATACAATTATACAGGTCGTGCGTTATCGTTATTTGTACGTTACGGCGTTGCTGCATCTTTACGTTTGTTATGTTACAGTGAGTTCAGTACGCCAATCGGTGTGTTTGTGTTCGTTGTTTGAGTGAAGCTGTTAGAAGTGTGTTGCAGTTGATATCAAGTAGGTGCATTTATAAATAATATATTTGGTTGGATTTAATTTAGCCATGGCCATGGGAATGATATTGCCAAAAAATAACTATTATAATTATATATTTTTATTGAGTAAAGGTTACGAATACGGCTGCACGATTAATAAAAATAAATAAAAGCAACTCTTGGTTTAAACACAATTACTTAAATAATTTTCCTTACTTGTTAGTAGTTCGGCTTCGATCAAAATAGGCACACATTATTTAAATAACCCGAGCTAAGAACATTGCGTGCATTCTTTGTTTGTAAGCTCGCCAACAGAATACATCACACACATAGACACATGAATATTATATAAATATTAGTTGACCTGCCCTAAGTGATAAAAGCGTATTATTTCCCCCTCCCCATACCGGTTCATTGGAATCGGCTGGGATTGAGTACGGCTTCGCGTGAATCTAAAAAATGTGACGTCATCATTCTTCTGCGAGCCAGCGTCGAACGCTCAACATGGTTTGTGTTTTGAAAACGTCTAAATATCGTCGCAAGAAAGCAATACTGCTGTAAGAGCCAAAAACCCAATTGTTTCCCGGAGCCAAAAAACTTTTCAGATTTAAAAAAAAAATCGTAACCTTTAAACCAGTGGTTACAGAAATGCCATTTTTAAAATGCTTATCTTTGCTTTTTAAAATGCTTATAAAATGCTTTTTAAAAATATGATATATCGAATAGTAATATTTAAATCTTTTGTAAGTGAAGGAGGACAATGTTTTTGGCTCTTACAGTTGTCTTTTTTTTTGTGTACGCCAAAAATGCTGTAAACACCGCTGCTAATGTATGAGTATTGAAAAATCAACTTTATTTTCAGCTGCATAAATTGCTGTAAGAGCCAAAGTATATCAATATTAAAATTTCGAATAGCTGTAAATGTGTGTAGCTATTTTTTTTGTGTAAATTCTTTCGGTTTACAACACACAGCAAGAAATGTGTTAGAAATGAAAACGATGTAAATGCAATTGACAATCTTTATTTGAACCTTTTAAAATGTTCACAGTATAAATTATTATACCAATTATTTAATTTCATTTTCTTTTGTAGCGACACATTATTATTCTTAGGTACTTATCTACTACCTACAGTATGTCAGTACCTCTACAGTATGAGTCGCCGTGCCGTCACTGGTACATACGCAGAGTACTTTGGCCGCCTACAGTATTGCCACTTCCTGGAAAGATCCAGCGCTAGAACAGGAAGCTCACTGTATAGCACCGAAGGTTCGTGAATCATCGAGTGGCACATTTTGCCTACCTACCAGTGTTTTGGCTGCTACCTGAGCGGTCGACTATTTAAGCGAGAACGGGCAGTAATTAATTAACCTGCAAACGTGCATACTATTCAGTGCATACCACTCGCCGTGTCGCTTTCTTTCATTTCCTTACGTTTGACGTATTGTAATCACTAACGTTTACATCACTATTGTTTGTTTAAATAAATGAACCAGTGGTAAATGAATAAATAGTGTATTTATTATTGGACACGTAAGGTATGGTTAAATCATACCACTAAACTTTGCTTCAACAACTCTACCTTTTTTTTCAATGTTTGATTTTCTTTTGTTATATCAGATTTCTTCTTCTTTTTTTCCCGTGAAACATGTTTTTCTTGTTTGTTTTGATTACTTGAATTCGAATTTTCTGATGAATCCTCTGAGTTTGACACGTCCGAGGGGAATGCTTCATTCAATAACAAGGAGTCTTCATCGCCATCAAGATAGTATAAGTAAGATTTATTGAATTTTAATTTTCGTTTGGATTTCCTCTTCCGTGGTTCTATTTTGTCCAAAACAGGAGTGTTTCCTGTTATTTTTGTTGTCCACTAGTACCAGCAACTGACGACACTTTTGATAAAGTGGTATAATTTACATTTCTATCGATAATTTCATTTATTTCTTTCACAAGGCTTGGAGAGAATGACGTTATCATACCAGCACTTGGGCCTGCAATTGGAGATAAATATTCTGTCGTTGAGGTGATTGAATCGGCAATCATCAGCGAGTTTCCAATTGATGGATAATCTTTACTTAATTACTCGCTTTCTGTTGTATCAATTTTTTTATCTCGCCCATCTTTAGTTTTCGAATAAATCAATATATCACTCAAAATCTCAATTTTTGTCTTCTTTTCAAACGTTTTTTGTTCACCTAGGTCAGAATCAATTTCGTTTTTTAGTTCATTTAACCAATTTAATCTCTTCTTCGCCATCTAAAATGAAGAAAAAAAAACTGGTCAGTATTGTTTTCGATATAACGACTGATGAACCTTTTAAATTGTAAATATGATATAAAAACGTATTCCTTAAGAACATTAATTTGTAGAATTAATTTTGCCAGTATGTTATTCAAAATCCACATTAGACAATAGGCTGATGTTTGAAATCAAACAAAAAAAAATTGTAAACTTATGTAAAACAATAAACAGTAAAGGAAAGAGAAACGACTATTTATGTAGGGGGAGAAACGTATGCGAAAAAAATAGGTTATTAAGTTTTTAGCTCGGGTTATTTAAATAATGTGTGCCTATTTTGATCGAAGCCGAACTACTAACAAGTAAAAAAAAATATTTAAGTAATTATGTTTAAACCAAGAGTTGCTTTTATTTATTTTTATTAATCGCGCAGCCGTATTCGTAACCTTTACTCAATAAAAATATATAATTATAATAGTTATTTTTTGGCAATATCATTCCCATGGCCATGGCTAAATTAAATCCAACCAAATATATTATTTATAAATGCACCTACTTGATAACAATTGCAACACACTTCTAACAGCTTCACTCAAACAACGAACACAAACACGCCGATTGGCGTACGGAACTCACTGTAACATAACAAACGTAAAGATGCAGCAACGCCGTAACGTACAAATAACGATAACGCACGACCTGTATAATTGTATTAAACACACTAACTTATTCTAAAAAGTATTAACAAGTTGTAGTAAACGACAAGTGTTATTCGAAAGCAAACAAATAAATGTAGTAACAGCCGCGAACACTTAAATGCAATCATTGAAAATGCTGTAACAACCAACCGAACTTATAATATTTCCGTGTAAGTGATTTTGTTGGTTCTTTTAAAATTGAATATTGTCGTAATCGCCAAACGTAAAAAAATGCAGTATTTTGAGGTGTGTACAGCAGTTAAAAAAAGTATTATTGACAAATGGCTAGTTTTTCCTACGTCGTACAGTTCTTATTTATCGTTGTAGAGTCACGGGACCAGATAGATCGACGCAGAAAAAAAAGCTGCAAAATGATATATAAAACGTATGTTCACAAAAAGTGGCTCTTAAAGCAGTATTGCTTTCTTGCGACGATATATACTAACACTCGAGATACATAGCGTGTGCTCGTCGATGTTTACGGGGTAAATAAATTATGAAACATTTGTAAAAGTGTCCTAACTAAATACGGCAAAAAAATATTGGAGTCTGAAAATAAACTAACTTTACTTTGCCGTATTTAGACTTCGCAAATTTGTTCAATACGTGGCGAGCAATTCGCGCTCCCATGTAAAAAGGTCTATTCATTCAAAAGCAGAGTTTACTTTTAAGAACTAAATGGTGATATTATAATGCGAGATGCCTATATACTGTCATATTGAGTTATCGACGGATCACATATATCTCCAAAGTCATTTTCCCGCTCTGCGCCCCGCTGTAGTTGTTGTCTACCCCTCACCTTTATGTTCTGGTCTACTAATATTCATATGTCTATGATCACATTTGATTATTACATTAAGCTTTGTGATGAAACGCGTTAATCAACAGTGAAAAACAAATTTTCATTACTTTCCAACATGCAATTAATTAAAGTACATCGAGGACACAGAGAAAAATGGACACATTTACGACCTCTCTTGAATTAAGTTTGATTAAGTTTATACTGAAGTAGAGAACTGTAATTAATATATTGTTCATGCACGTAGTCACGGTGGGCCAAGGTGGGGCGTTTGCCCCAACTTGGCTGGCCGATGCATGGCCCCAGGAGATTGTCAACCGAGTCGCTTTTTCAAATTTACTTTTAAGTTCCACTCTGGAGGCCCGTAGGAAAAAAAATCCCACAAGGCCTACGTCATCGTTGGGGATGTGGAGGTTCTTTTTAGGGAAAGGAATGGAAGGAAGTTCTGGAATAAAGAGTGGATAGGAATCTGGGGATCAATGTGTGTAGGAGTGACGGACGTATGAATCCATCCATCCCACTTCAGCGCAAGGCAATCGGTCGAGATAGTCCTGATGGAGAAGTCAAAAGGCCTCCCTCAACCAGTCAGGAGAGACGCACACTTCCACCACACCCGCCCCTCCGGTGGGCAGACGCATCAGCAGCCATAAACCTTGGCATCCCTACTAAGTTGCCAAATGTAGCGAATCACGTAGGCTGACCTATGAAAAAGTTGTTAGTGTTCCAAGAAATTGCTTTCGGGTTGGCGATATTTATACATGCCTCCAAAATTGAGAACATATATTAGTGTTTTAGATTTGAATTGTTGAGTTCCAAAACCGGTACTAATTTGTGTTTTTTTTTTTACTTTTGAGTAAAACGTTAGAACGATCTTGTAATAACTTGATACAATTGTGATTTTATATTTAAATGTTTAATATATATCTAAAAAAATGTGTTTTAATTATTATAGGCCCATATTAAAGAAAGATTTATATAGAAACAAGAAGACTTTTGAAACAATAAAAGATGGCATTCACACATCATTTTTAGGCCAAATTCATTAGGGTGAATATTGCAACTCAAATATAATGAAGAAATGTTTCTTGCAATGATGGAGAACTTACTATCAGAAGGTTGAACCTGCGGCGCCAGCCTGGAAATCCGACGAATTGTTCATACAGATACTAACCGGTCAAAACTATTTATTTTCCAGTTTCTGACATATCTTGTGAACAAGCATGCGAATACTTATGTGACTACTCTCAGGGACCTTGCCACTTCCATCTCCCATTGGGAGGAGATTGCGATTGTAAGTTGTAACTAACTAACTATGTACTAAGCACTTCTGTAGGGGTACCATTATTTGGCTTATTAAAATTTGTATACACTGTTCTGTTATTCAGGTGATGTTTTGTAATGTCGAATTGGATCTCGACAGGTTTATTTGCTTCATCAATAAATGATTTATGTAATGTTGTAAACCGTGGTGAAATTGTATCTTACGCTGATGATACAGCAATTATATTAAATGAATAATCCTGGCTTGAAACTTTTTAAAGGCAACAAAATGTATTGCGTATGTCTCATCGTGGCTAAAATGTAATGAATCTTCTTAAATTATAATAAAACATTTTACCTAACTTATTTAAAAAAAAAACTAAAATTAAACCTCCAATAACATTAAAATTAGAATAAATAATGCTAACTGTAATCAAGTAACATGCTCATCTTGCTTTGAACTTGAAAAAGTTGAAAAGATCAAATATTTGTGTATATTATTGCTACAAATTTAAATTGGTAATCACAAATTAACAATATTTAAAAGCCCCGAAAAAGTTAAATAGTTAAAATTAAGATATCTTAAGTACATATTTTACAGATTTATGGAAGTACTCAATATTGACAAATTGAAAATAATTTTTTTTTCTCCGGTGTAATCTTCAATCATGTACGGTATAATAGGATGGGGTTGTGCGCTTGATGCATTTAAACTACCTTTACAAATAGTTATATTTAATTAAATGAATACAATATTAGCGAAACTCAATCGAAAATCTGGAAACAGACAAATATACGGTCACATCTGGGACTCGAACCCAGGACCTTCGCTTTGCCGGCGCAACTCTACAAACTGAGCTTTGTTTCATACTTCGACTAAGAAATTCCAACAATATCTTCATTGTTTGCCGGCATCCAAACTTGCTCTCCAGTCTTTCTTTTGTCCCTTTCTAACAAAATATTGTATTTGCGGTGTAAATCGGGAAGGCGGGAAGGGACGATTTCTATGCAGTGGTATTTGGCTGCGGCGCTAGCGAGCAAAATGTGGTATTATAGAGTTTTAAAGAAAAGGGCGCGTAATTTTATACTTGATTATTCGCGCGAAGCCGGGGAAATTTCCCTTTCGTTGAGTTCATTAGTGTTAGTATAATACGCTTATACGGGAGTCTCTGGACATATTCTTTAATAGTGCTTGTTGGTGGGTCAGCGCAAAGAAATGTGTGAAAAAACATAAACATTATTTTTAAGGCAAAAGGTCCTGGGTTCGAGACCCAGATGTGATCGTAACTTTTCCTGATTTTTTTTTGTTTTCAGATTTTCGATTGAGTTTCGCTAATATTGTCTTCGTTAAATTAAATATTTTTTATATCACTTCTAGCTTTTGCCCCCGGCTTCGCTCGCATAGTATAAGGGGGTACCCGCAGCGCCTACTCCACCTTCCCTATCCCCACTCCAATCCCCCGCCCCGCTCGACGCTCTCCCCCTACAAATCTCCCCTCACCCCTCACCCTCCCCCTTCACCAATTGCCCTCCCCCATCCCCCCCCCTCCGCCCTGCCCCCACATCCTATCCCCTCCTCACCTTCCCTCCATACCCGTTACATTTATTTTTCAAACAGCTCGCGGGCCACCTATTGCAATTTTTGTATATAAATTTTAAAATGCCAAAGCTCTAAGCTATAGCCTATTCTGATGTACGAGCTATATTATTGTAAAGTTTCATTAAAATCCATTCAGTAGTTTTCGCGTGAAAGAGTAACAAACATACATCCATACAAACTTTCGCCATTAGTAGGATAGGACGTTTCTCACAAACTATGCACTTATTATTACACTTACTAACTAACTAACCATGCGGCGTTTCGCCGCAGGGGTAGGCAGAGAGGACGGACTGCCAAACAACTCGCTCTTGGCACACACTCTTTGCCTCATTCACATTCATACATCGTCTTATACACACGCTTCTGTTATTCTGGCTCTTGACGTGGCCCGACTCTGATTCACTTGATCGTGTCATGTCTTCCTCAGGCGTCCCCGACTTCTTCGATCATTCACATTCTTCTTACAATACTTTCTTTGTGAATTCGCTCTACATGCCCAAACCATCTGAGGGTCCTTTTCTTAATCTTACTCATTGCGCTTACATCTGCCTTGCATTCTTTGCGGATCTTCATATTTTTCACACGATCATACATGGTTTTACCACACATACACCTCAGTTATCTCATTTCAAGTGATTCAGTGATTCAGTATACTTTCATTCTTCTTCTGCCAGTTCCATCCTTCACTGCCATAAATCAGGGTAGGTACCAGGACTTCATTGTAGACTGCTAGCTTCGCTTCTTTTGACAGTTTTTTTATTAGCGCCAACGACATTCAGTCCTCCATCAATGGAGTTACCTGCATTTACCCTTCTTTCAATGTATCTATCAGCCTCTACACTCAACATACACAATATACACACTTGGGGAACGTACCCATACTACTTGACCCATTGAGAGGGGGGGGGATCTTTAAAATACCATACTTGGTCATAATGAGGGGCGGTGCGGGGCTATGGGTTTTTATGACGTAGTCAATCTAGAAATCTAAATTTTGACATAAGTTTTATCTTGAATGCAGGAAGTACGTAGGTAGGTAGGTGTGCATGTAGGAAGTATGTAGGAAAAGGAGTAGGATAGAAATATTCCCAACATTCTACTAATTATGGATATCATTCTCCTTTATCCAGAATGTCGAGACTTGTCAACAGTATTACTGACACACCTGTAACTCATCCAGTTCAATATCCCTTCCCGTAGACTTCGAAATAATGAATTGCTGTTCCTCAATCACATTCTACTGATTATGGATATCATTCTCATTTATCCAGAATGTTGAGACTTGTCAACATTATTACTGACATACCTGAAACCCATCAAGTTCAATATCCCTTTCCGTAGACTCCGAAATAATGAATTGCTGTTCCTCAATCACATTCTACTGATTATGGATATCATTCTCATTTATCCAGAATGTTGAGACTTGTCAACATTATTACTGACATACCTGAAACCCATCAAGTTCAATATCCCTTTCCGTAGACTCCGAAATAATGAATTGCTGTTCCTCAATCACATTCTACTAATTATGGATATCATTCTCCTTTATCCAGAATGTCGAGACCTGTCAACAGTATTACTGACATACCTGTAACTCATCCAGTTCAATATCCCTTCCAATAGACTCCGAAATAATGAATTGCTGTTCCTCAATCAACATTCTACTAATTATGGATATCATTCTCCTTTATCCAGAATGTCGAGACTTGTCAACGCAAATCAAAGCATTGAATTTTTTGGTCTAAGTCTAAATGACTTTCGGCAGTCGATACACAAGTCTTTTTAAATCCACTTTCAAACTACATGTATATGTACTTTTATATTATATGTATTTTGTTAATCCTCTTCATCTATATGTACTCTCCTTCCATTGTCATCTCTCTTTTTTTTATTCGTGATATTGTTATATTGTTAATGGACTATTTGTCCGTAAATCTATAATAAAAAAATGTATATCTGAATGTGTTGCTAAGCGCATAACTTTTAAACGACTGCACCATATTGGATAATTCGTTTTTTTGTGTCTTTGTTATTGTCAGGACAAGGTGAGCTCTGGCATTATGAAATTTGTATAAAAAATTGCTATTGGTGGTACGCGAGGTTTGAAAACTGAATGTATCGAAAGCGGGAGGGAGGGAGAGAAGGGGGAGGGAGAGATGGAGGAGGGGAACCAGGAAGGTGGAGGGAGGGGTGGGGGGTGGGCAAGGGGAGAAGGGAGAAGTGGGAAGGGGGGAAGGGGGGAGGAAGGGGTGGAAGGGGGGAGGGCGGAAGTGGGGAAATGGGGAAGTGGGGAAAGGGGGGGAAGGGGTGAAGGGGGAGTAATGAGGGGAGAGGGCAGGTGGAGGAGGAGGAGTTGGAACGGGACGAATAGGAAAGGACACGCAGGGAGAAACAATTTCTTTATTAAATGGCATAGCAACGCATGCCGGGACCAGCTAGTAAATAAATAAAAGTCCCAGTTTCTCCCGTCTAGAGCCAGTGACACTATGGCAACCCCAATTGGTTATTGTATGTTATGCGGATGAAGGTAGTGAAGAGGGGAAGGAGATAAGGGAAAAAGAAGGTAGGGAAGTACCTGGCTATTCAGATTTGGTCACCAAACACGGCTAACACCATATCAAGCAACGTTTCAATACTGAATGGCAGTATTATACCAGGGCGATACTGAGAGTATCTTCCACTCTGGAACGTGTCGCAAATATACTACCTATACATTATTTTAAATGAATAAATAGTGAAATAAGACAAATTATTAAAAAAAAAAATATTTGCTCACGTCGGGATTTGAACCGCGACCTACAGATTGCGAGTCGAGAAACTAACCTCTAAACCACGCCGACCCTGATTGAATTCTAGTAGCTATTGTCAGCTATTGAATATCGAACAATTATAAATAATTTGTCATTTTTAACAGGTCCAGTGCCAACACCAGTGCCAACACTAGCGCCAACACCTGGTAAGTCCAACTCCCAAAATAAATAATAGATATTGTTCATGGACGTAGGCACGGTGGGCCAAGGTGGGGCTTTTGTCCCACCTTGGCAGGCCGATGCATGACCTCTGGGATTGTCAACCGAGTCGCGTTTTCAAATTTACAGCACATCATAAGATAGTTTTTCCTCCTACCGTTCAGATTCTTTGTATTCATAGATCCTAAAGTATGAATATTTTGAACGATGTTGCTTTTTTCGGTACCTACGCTACGTCCATAATGTTGTTTCTTTTTTGTGAACTTTAGTATCACATTTAGACTACTTATATATTTTTTAATATCAGCTTTCACTCTAGAGGCTCTACGGAAAAAAAATCCCTCAGGGCCTACGTCTTCGTTGGGAATGTGGAGGTTCTTTTTAGGGAGAGGAATGGAAGTTCTGGTATAAAGAGTGGATAGGAACCTGGTGATAAATGTGTCTAGGAGTGATGGATGTATGAATCCATATATCCAACTTCAGCGCAAGGCAATGGGTCGAGCTAGTCCCACTGGACAAGACAAAAGGTCTCCCTCAACCAGTCTCTCCTAGTCCGGCCCGCACTAGGAGAGACGCACACTTCCACCACACCCGCTCCTACTAATCGTAGAGTTCCAAAACCGGTCCTAATTTTTTTTTTTTTAACTTTTGAGTAAAACGTTAGAACGATCTTGTAATAACATGATACAATTGTGATTTTCTATTTAAATGTTTAATATATATTTAAAAAATGTGTTTTAATTATTATACGCTATATTAAAGCAAGATTTATAAAGAAACTAGAAGACTTCTGAAACAATAAAATATAGCATTCACACCTAATTTTTAGGCCAAATTCATTAGGGTGAATATTGGAACTCAAATATAATGAAGAAATCTTGCTTGCAATGATGGACAACTTACTATAAGAAGGTTGAACCTGCGGCGCCAGCCTGGAAACCCGACGCAATTGTTCATACAGATACTAACCGGTCAAAACTATTTATTTTCCAGTTTCTGACATATCTTGTGAACAAGCATGCGAAAACTTATGTGACTACTCTCAGGGACCTTGCCACTTCCATCTCCCATTGGGAGGAGATTGCGATTGTAAGTTGTAACTAACTAACTATGTACTAAGCACTTCTTTAGGGGTACCATTATTTGGCTCATTAAAATTTGTATATACTGTTCTGTTATTCAGGTGATGTTTTGTAATGTCGAATTGGATCTCGACAGGTTTATTTGCTTCATCAATAAATGATTTATGTAATGTTGTAAACCGTGGTGAAATTGTATCTTACGCTGATGATACAGCAATTATATTTAATGAATAATTGTGGCTTGAAACTTTTAAAGGCAACATAATATATTGCGTATGTCTCATCGTGGCTTAAATGTAATGAATCTTCTTAAATTATAATAAAACATTTTACCTAACTTATTTATAAAAAAAACTAAAAACAAACCTCCAATAACCTTAAAATTAGAATCAATAATGCTAACTGTAATCAAGTAACATGCTCCTCTTGCTTTGAACTTGAAAAAGTTGAAAAGATCAAATATTTGTTCATATTATTGCTACAAATTTAAATCGGTAATCACAAATTAACAATATTTAAAAGCCCCGAAAAAGTTAAATAGACTTATGGAAGTACTCAATATTGACAAATTGAAAATAATTTATTTTAAAATCTATTAATCTTCAATCATGTACGGTATAATAGGATGGGGTTGTGGGCTTGATTAATTTATAAAACCTTAACAAATAGTTGAAATTAATTAAATGAATACAATATTAGCGAAACTCAATCGAAAATCTGGAAACAGAAAAATATAGGGTCACATCTGGGACTCAAACCCAGGACCTTCGCTTTGCCGGGCGCAACTCTACAAACTGAGCTTTGTTTCATACTTCGACTAAGAAATTCCAACAATATCTTAATTATCTTAAGAGCATTGTTTGCCGGCATCTAAACTTGCTCTCTAGTCTTTCTTTTGTCCCTTTCTAACAAAATATTGTATTTGCGGTGTAAATCGGGAAGGCGGGAAGGGACGATTTCTATGAAGCGGTATTTGGCTGCAGCGCTAGCGAGCAAAATGTGGTATTATAGAGTTTTAAAGTAAAGGGCGCGTAATTTTATACTTGATTATTCGCGCGAAGCCGGGGAAATTTCCCTTTCGTTGAGTTCATTAGTATTAGTATAATACGCTTATACGGGAGTCTCTGGACATATTCTTTAATAGTGCTTGTTGGTGGGTCAGCGCAAAGAAATGTGTGAAAAAACATAAACATCATTTTAAGGCAAAAGGTCCTGGGTTCGAGACCCAGATGTGATCGTAACTATTCCTGATTTTTTTTTGTTTTCAGATTTTCGATTGAGTTTCGCTAATATTGTCTTCGTTAAATTAAATATTTTTTATATCACTTCTAGCTTTTGCCCCCGGCTTCGCTCGCATAGTATAAGGGGGTACCCACAGCTCCTACTTCACCTTCCCTATCCCCACTCCAATCCCCCGCCCCGCTCAACGCTCTCCCCCTACAAATCTCCCCTCACACCTCACCCTCCCCCTTCACCAATCGCCCTCCCCCATCCACCCCCTCCGCCCTGCCCCCACATCCTATCCCCTCCTCACCTTCCCTCCATACCCGTTACATTTATTTTTCAAACAGCTCGCGGGCCACCTATTGCAATTTTTGTATATAAATTTTAAAATGCCAAAGCTCTAAGCTATAGCCTATTCTGATGTACGAGCTATTATTGTAAAGTATCATTAAAATCCATTCAGTAGTTTTCGCGTGAAATAGTAACAAACATACATCCATACAAACTTTCGCCATTAGTAGGATAGGACGTTTCTCACAAACTATGCACTTATTATTACACTTACTAACATGACGCCGTTTCCCCGCAGGGGTAGGCAGAGAGGACGGACTGCCAAACAACTCGCTCTTGGCACACACTCTTTGCCTCATTCACATTCATGCATCGTCTTATACACACTCTTCTGTTATTCTGGCTCTTGACGTGGCCCGACTCTGATTCACTTGATCGTGTCATGTCTTCCTCGGGCGTCCCCGACTTCTTCGACCATTCACATTCTTCTTACAATACTTTCTTTGTGAATTCGCTCTACATGCCCAAACCATCTGAGGGTCCTTTTCTTAATCTTACTCATTGCGCTTACATCTGCCTTGCATTCTTTGCGGATCTTTATATTTTTCACACGATCATACATGGTTTTACCACACATACACCTCAGTTATCTCATTTCAAGAGCATCCAGTGATTCAGTCTACTACTTTCATTCTTCTTCTGCCAGTTCCATCCATCACTGCCATAAATCAGGGTAGGTACCAGGACTTCATTGTAGACTGCTAGCTTCGCTTCTTTTGACAGTTTTTTTATTAGCGCCAACGACATTCAGTCCTCCATCAATGGAGTTACCTGCATTTACCCTTCTTTCAATGTATCTATCAGCCTCTACACTCAACATACACAATATACACACTTGGGGAACGTACCCATACTACGTGACCCATTGAGAGGGGGGGGGGATCTTTAAAATACCATACTTGGTCATAATGAGGGGCGGTGCGGGGCTATGGGTTTTTATGACGTAGTCAATCTAGAAATCTAAATTTTGACATAAGGAAGTACGTAGGTAGGTACGTGTGCATGTAGGAAGTATGTAGGAAAAGGAGTAGGATAGAAATATTCCCAAAATTCTACTTATCATTCTCCTTTATTCAGAACGTCGAGACTTGTCATCAGTATTATTGACACACCTGCTTTATATACTTTTACAACTCATCCAGTTCAAAACCCCTTCCCGTAGACTACGAAAAAATGAATTGCTGTTCCTCAATCAACATTCTACTAATTATGGATATCATACTCCTTTATCCAGAATGTCCGGACATGTCAACAGTATTACTGATACACCTGCTTTGTTATAACTCATCCAGTTCAACACCTCTTCCCGTAGACTCTGAAATAATGAATTGCTGTTACTCAACCAACATTCTACTAATTATGGATATCATTCTCCTTTATCCAGAATGTCGAGACTTGTCAACAGTATTACTGACACACCTGCTTTATTACAACTCATCCAGTTCAACACCCCTTCCCGTAGACTCCAAAATAATGAATTGCTGTTCCTCAATCAACATTCTACGAATTATGGATATCATTCTCCTTTATCCAGAATGTCGAGACTTGTCAACGCAAATCAAAGCATTGAATTTTTTATTGTAAGCCTAAATGACTTTCGGCAGTCGATACACAAGTCTTTTTAAATCCACTTTCAAACTACTTGTATATGTACTTTTAAATAATATGTATTTTGTTAATGCTCTTCATCTATATGTACTCTCCTTCCATTGTCATCTCTCTTTTTTTCTTTTTTTTATTCGTGTTATTGTTATATTGTTAATGGACTATTTGTCGGTAAATCTATAATAAAAAAATGAATAACTGAATGTGTTGCTAAGCGCATAACTTTTAAACGACTGCACCATATTGGATAATTCTTTTTTTTGTGTTTGTTATTGTCAGGACAAGGTGAGCTCTGTCATTATGAAATTTGTATAAAAAATTGCTATTGGTGGCACGCGAGGTTTGAAAACTGAATGTATGGAAAGCGGGAGGGAGGGAGAGATGGGGGAGGGGAACCAGGGAGGGGGAGGGAGGGGTGGGGGGTGGGCAAGGGGAGAAGGGAGAAGTGGGAAGAGGGGAAGGCGCGGGGGGGGGGGGGCTGAAGGGGTGGAAGGGGGGAGGGGCGGAACTGGGGAAATGGGGAAGTGTGGAAAGGGGGGAGGGGGGGAAGGGGGAGTAATGTGGGGAGAGGTCAGGTGGAGGAGGAGTTGGAACGGGACGAATAGGAAAAGACACGCAGGGAGAAACAATTTCTTTATTAAATGGCATAGCAACGCCAGCTAGTAAATAAATAAATAAAAGTCCCAGTTGCTCCTGTCTGGAGCCAGTGACACTATGGCAACCGCAATTGGTTATTGTATGTTATGCGGATGAAGGTAGTGAAGAGGGGAAGGAGATGGGGAAAAGGAAGGTGGGGAAGTACCTGGCTATTCAGATCTGGTCACCAAACACGGCTAACACCATATCAAGCAACGTTTCAATTCTGAATGGCAGTCTTATACCAGGGCGATACTGAGAGTATCTTCCACTCTGGAACGTGCTGCAAATATACTATACATTATTTTAAATGAATTAATAGTGAAATAAGACAAATTATTCAAATAAAATTTATTTGCACACGTCGGGATTTGAACCGCGACCTACAGATTGCGAGTCGAGAAACTAACCTCTAAACCACGCCTTCCCTGATTGAATTCTAGTAGCTATTGTCAGCTATTGAATATCGAACAATTATAAATAATTTGTCATTTTTAACAGGTCCAGTGCCAACACCAGTGCCAACACTAGCGCCAACACCTGGTAAGTCCAACTCCCAAATAAATAATAGATATTGTTCATGGACGTAGGCACGGTGGGCCGATGGATGACCTCTGGGATTTTCGACCGAGTCCTACCGTTCAGATTCTTTGTATTCATAGATCCTAAGGTATGAATATTTTGTTGGAGGCTGCTTTTTTTCGGTACCTACGCTACGTCCATAATGTTGTTTCCTTTTTTGAACTTTAGTATCGCATTTACACTACTTATATATTTTTGAATATCAGCTTTCACTCTAGAGGCTCTACGGAAAAAAATCCCTCAGGGCCTACGTCGTCGTTGGGAATGTGGAGGTTCTTTTTAGGGAGAGGAATGGAAGTTCTGGTATAAAGAGTGGATAGGATAGATCTGGTGAACAATGTGTCTAGGAGTGATGGATGTATGAATCCATCCATCCAACTTCAGCGCAAGGCAATGGGTCGAGGTAGTCCCGCTGGACAAGTCAAAAGGTCTCCCTCAACCAGTCTCTGCTAGTCCGGCCCGCACTAGGAGAGACGCACACTTCCACCACACCCGCTCCTACGGTGGGCAGACGCATCAGCAGCCATGAACCCTGGCACCCCTACTAAGTTGCCAAACGTAGCGAATCACGTGGGCTGACCTATGAAAGAGCTGTTGGTGTTCTAAGAAATTGCTTTCGGGTTGGCGATATTTATACCTGCCTCCAAAATTGAGATAATATTAGTGTTTTAGAATTGAATTGTTGAGTTCCAAAACCGGTCCTAATTTTTTTTTATTTATACTTTTGAGTAAAACGTTAGAACGATCTTGTAATAACATGATACAATTGTGATTTTCTATTTAAATGTTTAATATATATTTAAAAAATGTGTTTTAATTATTAAAGGCCATATTAAAGCAAGATTTATAAAGAAACTAGAAGACTTTTGAAACAATAAAAGATAGCATTCACACCTAATTTTTAGGCCAAATTCACTAGGGTGAATATTGGAACTCAAATATAATGAAGAAATGTTGCTTGCAATGATGGACAACTTACTATAAGAAGGTTGAACCTGCGGCGCCAGCCTGGAAACCCGACGCAATTGTTCATACAGATACTAACCCGTCAAAACCATTTATTATCCAGTTTCTGATATATCTTGTGAACAAGCATGCGAAAACTTATGTGACTACTCTCAGGGACCTTGCCACTTCCATCTCCCGTTGGGAGGAGATTGCGATTGTAAGTTGTAACTAACTAACTATTTACTAAGCACTTCTGTAGGGGAACCATTATTTAGCTCATTAAAATTCTTACCCACTATTCTGTTTTCAGCTGATGTTTTGTAATGTCGAATTGGATCTCGACAGGTTTATTTGCTTCATCAATAAATGATTTACGTAATGTTGTAATCCGTGGTGAAATTGTATCTTACGCTGATGATACAGCAATAATATTTAATGAAAAACCCTGTCTTGAAACTTTTTACAGGCTACATAATGTATTGCGTATGTCTCATCGTGGCTAAAATGTAACAAATCTTTTTAAATTATAATAAAAAATTTTACCCAACTTATTTATAAAAAACACTAAAAACAAACCTCCAATAACCTTTAAATTAGAATAAATAATTCTAAATGTAATCAAGTAACATGCTCCTCTTGCTTTGAACTTGGAAAAGTTAAAAAGATCAAATATTTGTGCATATTATTGCCACAAATTTAAATTGATAATCACAAATTAACAATATTTAAAAGCCCCGAAAAAGTTAAATAGTTAAAATTAAGATATCTTAAGTACATATTTTACAGATTTATGGAAGTACTCAACATTGACAAATTGAAAATTATTTATTTTTCTCCGGTGTAATCTTCAATCATCTACGGTATAATAGGATGGGGTTGTGGGTTGATGCATTTATACTACCTTTGCAAATAGTCAAATTTAATTAAATGAATACAATATTAGCGAAACTCAATCGAAAATCTGGAACGCACAAATATACGGTCAAATCTGGCACTCAAACCCAGGACCTTCGTTTTGCCGGCGCAACTCTACAAACTGAGCTTTGTTTCATACTTCGACTAAGAAATTCCAACAATATCTTAATTATCTTAACGCTTTGGCTTTTTAAGGCAAAGGTCCTGGGTTCGAGTCCCAGATGTGACCGTATCTTATTCTGATTTTTTTATTTTCAGATTTTTGATTGAGTTTCGCTAATATTGTCTTCGTTAAATTAAATATTGTTTATATCACTATGTTTCTCACAAACTATGCACTTATTAGTACACTTACTAACTAACTAACCATCACGCCGTTTCCCTGCAGGGGTATGCAGAGAGGACGGACTGCCAAACAACTCGTTCTTGGCAAACACTCTTTGCCTCATTCATATTCATACATCGTCTCATACACACTCTTCTGTTATTCTGGCTCTTGATGTGGCCCGACTCAAGTATCTGATTCACTTGATCGTGCCATGTCTTCCTCGAGCGTCCCTGACTTCTTCGACTATTTACATTTGCGTCGTATATTCTTCTTATAATACTTTCTTTGTGCATTCGCTCTACATGCCCAAACGACTCCATTATGGACTGCTAGCTTCGCTTCTTTTGACAGTTTTATATTAGGGCCAACGTCATTCAGTTCTCCATCAATGGAGTTACCTGCATTTACCCGTTTTTCAATGTCCCTATCAGCCTCTACACTTAATATACACTATATACACTTGGGGAACGTACCCATACTACGTGACCCATTCAGGGGGGGGGATGATTTTAAAAATACCATGCTTGGTCACAATGAGGAGCAACGCGGTGTTTAGGTTTTCATGATGTAGTCAATCAAGAAATCTAAATTTTGACAAAAAATTAATCTTGATAATATTTTTTCCACTTGCATGTTGGTATGCATGTTTGGCGATCAGAAGAAATCTTCGCCGCGTACATAACTGCTGCAACGGTAGCCCTATTGTAAAAACTATCGCAGCGCCATTGGTTAAGGAACACACCAGAAACAAATACCTAGGTGCAAGCCATTACCGGCACTACCTGCGGCCGATAAGTACGTCTATCGCCTGGTAACAATTAGTGTGGCAACCTACTGGAAAGTTCCCATCTCAACAATGATCTATCAGTACAGCGACGGGAGTGTTCGCGAACTTTCTCAATTTGGCGCCGCGGTCATACGATCACACGCCGTTCTCGAAACTACCTGCCCAGCCGGCAATAGTATAAAAGTCGGCAGCGGGCCGCGTACAGCCAGTCGTTAAGTCGCCTCCTCAAGTCACGTACAGTAACAGTGCACAGTGCATCAGTGAATACATTCCAGTGCGGTACCCGCCAACCGGCCAGCCCCCCAGCGACTCAGAACCGGAACCTGTGCCAATTGCCCGCGACAACAAGGCCCGCTGCGTCTTATGCCTAGGGTGCAGCAACATCTCAGGCTTATCGAAGCCCGTCGCGCTTCGCTGCCACTGAGACTTCTTTCTCCTCACAAGGTTCACCGCTGTCCATCTCTGCGACTCAAAGCGTCCAGCGACATCCTGGACGACTAAGTCTTCTCCATCACCACGGTGCTGAGCTACATGCTGGTGACATGCAGACCCGTGGTCTGCTCCACCACAGTATCTTCGACCTTCATCATCAACATCACTGACATCACCACTTCAGCTTGCACTTTCGGCTTGGGGTCTTGGAATATACTATACGTAGTCACCGTGGGGTGAGGGGGGGGGGGGGTTAAAAATGCAAAAAGTGGTTCACGTAGTATGGGTACGTTCCCTTATTAGTATTGCACTATATGCTGTTGTGTACACTGTTTAGACACATTTTAATCATAAGCATACTCCTTTGCTTTACGTGCCCACTGTTTGTTTCTTTCTAGGTAAAAAAATTAAATTTATTAAACTATATTATCCATGAAATCATTCAAAGAAAGGACTTCGAGCTACGTCACAACTTTCCAGCTAATAGCCGCTCTATCCACTCGATGAGTAGTAGCCTTGGCAAATGCATTTTCAACGAACCTTGAGTTAAAATATCAGAGCTATTAAATAGGTATCAATTTAAAATGATGTGTCATTTTTAACAGGTCCGATAACACATACGGATTGGAAAACTCCTCCAGCACCAACGAGACCCCGTAAGTACAACTTTCAAATAAACAAAATATTTTTTCTTTCTTATGAACTTTGGTATTGCATTTAAATAATATTTTTTTACAATATCTCTTTAGCAATATGGGTTATGTTTAGATATTTCATCCAGAGGGTTTGACAGTTTACAGGCCTTGCCACGTCCACGAGTAAAATATATTTACATTGAAAATTTATGTTACAATAAGTTAGTACAGATTTAACAAATTATCTTGCTTAGACCTAAAGCAGGCGGACGGGACGAACATTAAAATTGGAGTGCATTATCATGCACTCGGCCGGAGAGCGGTGCTCGGTGATACCATTATATGAAATCGGATTTGAATAATATTTTATGAATGTTCGTTCTATGTCATCTTCGGTATGATATAAAAAAATCTTGTTAGGAGAGGAAGGAAATCGAAACACAGACATCCAATCGGAACTAAAACTATCTTTCCTCCCGCTCCGTTGCTTTACCTCTCGGGTCAAGACCTAGAGTGATAAAATAAGCAACAGTGGAAGTTTTTTGTCAAAGATATTTATTTTTATTTATTTTATTTTAGTAATTTGTACATTTAACTTTACGAATTTCTATTTAAATATAATATTTCATATTGCAAACTAAATTTTATGTAGTTCCTACAATACGTCTTGAACTTTCCAATTAGTGTGGACTTTATTTAAAGTTTCTGGTAGCTTGTTATATAACTTCATCCCTTTTTACAGAAAACTGTTCTGCGTATTCGCCTTGTCCTTTTTTTGAAGCCTGATTTCTTTGCACGTTCTTGTGTTATGTCTGTGAATGTCCTTGTTGAATATAATTTTATTTGAAAAGTATTTTGGTAAAATATTGTTAATTATTTTATGTATAAATATCATCGTACTCAAGGTCAGCATCTGTTTCACGGTTAGCCAATTTAGTTCCCTTAAAATTTTGTTTACTTTTGAAAATCTATTCCGCCGTAATATTATTGAAATATACGCGATGTGCTATCGGCAGTTTTTTACTGAGTGGGATTGTGTTTCCTGGTGTCTCCGATATTGTTAACCAATACCTACTACCACATATCTTCAAAAATCAACTAAATGAATGAATTATTTCCGTATTCAAACTATATTGTTAACCAACACTACTGCATACCTTCAAAAAATCAACTAAAGGGTGGTACAACCATAACGCACGATGTAAACATTGTAAATAAAACAAAAAGTTTTCAGAGAAGTATGTTTTTTTATTATGATAGAAAGATCTATGACAACTATGTGTGAAACAAAATATTGGCCAAATGCTCGCCACGGCTTCGGTGGCATACCTCTATCCGATGGTCCGTATTTTCAATGAAGCTGAGGCATAATTGTGGTTCAATGTCTGTAAGATTAGCGCGTTGATGGCACCACCTTACCAGGGTTAGAGTGAAGCTGAATGTTCACTCTATACGAGTTATGCCTGTTGATCTCCATATGATATGTTTACTGAAACAAATAGCAAAGGTATTTCACAAAGGGACTTACAATAATTTGATGGCAATCATGCCCAGTTTGTGGATCCCTCGTGGTCGAATGGTTGTTTCTGGATGGTCCACAGGCAGTTGTTATTCAGTTTTATATGATGGGGATGAATTACCGTCGGTAAATTCATTATGCGAGTCACGATATAAACGGTAATGTTGACAGCTGCGTTACGATGGGAAGACTCAAGAAAAACAAACATTTGTTTTGGCTCCTTAACAACGGCTGACAACCGGCAATTATTAACGAATGTGCCTAGTGTGATGGCCAAAAAATTATTCATTTACTGTCATGATAAACTTTACTGAATAAAGAACATTAAAAAAAAAAAAATGTAAGCACCCAGTGTGCGAAATTCACCAATAGGTTTGAATTCTGGCCTTTTTACGTGAATCAGAACAAACTTATCGAGATCTTATTAAGCGTTAAGAGACAATGTCATTAATGCGCCGAATTATCTCATCTTTTAGCTCTTGAATTGTTCTTGGCTTATTGACGTACACGTTTTCTTTTAAATATCGTCAAAGAAAGAAGTCCAACGGTGTCAGATCACATGATAGTGGTGGCCAATTATCGCCACGACGTGAGATAACACGGCCATTGAATTTCTCGTGCAAAAGAGCCATTTTTTCGTTGGCTGTGTGGCAAGTGGCACCGTCTTGTTGAAGCACACATCGTCCAGATCCATATCCTCAATTTATGGCCACAAAAGGTTATCATCCGTTATCATCCCGCGATAGCGAACACTATTTACGGTGACTGCTTGGCCGACCTCATTTTCGAAGAAGTGCGGCCCGATGACGTCGCCAGCCCATAAACTACACCAAACAGTCACTCTTTGTGGATGCATCGGCTTTTCAACAATTACTCGTGGATTCTCATTTGCCCAAATGCACAAATTCTGCTTGTTAACGAATCTAGTGTGGTGAAAGTGTGCCTCATCGCTGAAGATGACGCATTTTCATAAAACGCTTCAACAATCTTAACGCGCTGCTCAATTGTGTACTAATCCATGGTTGAATTTGTCAAAGACTGAAACAAATAAAGTTTGGCAAAAAACTTGATATTAAGGAGTGGCTCACAATTAGCATCGTGCGTTATGGTTGGTTACTTTCCGTATTCAACTATTCTGACTAGGAAGTAATGCGCCGATAGTCGGGCAGACACCATAGCATTTCTTGTATTTGAATATCTTTGGTTGTTATAATATAATATTTTAACGTCAATTTGATTGCAATGGAATGACTTAGCTCTATGTACCAACCGTAATACATTATAGTGGATAAATGTTGCTTACGACGATGAAGAGATTCCTAGCAGAGGATCGAACCAGCGGCCACAGCTTGGGAACCCGACGCAATTCATACAGATACTAACTGGTCAAATTATTTTATTTTCCAGCTTTTGACTATTCTTGTGAAGAAGCATGCGCGATGTTTTGTGACTACTCTCAGGGGCCGTGCTCCTATTACCTCCCATCCACTGCGGAACTTTGTAATTGTAAGTTACAACCAACTAACAATGCATTACACTATTCCTTATGGGTACTACTTGACGATTTCTATGTAGTGGTATTTGGCTGCGGCGCTAGCGAGCAAAATGTGGTATTATAGAGTTTTAAAGAAAAGGGCGCGTAATTTTATAATTGATTATTCGCGCGAAGCCGGGGAAATTTCCCTTTCGTTGAGTTCATTAGTATTAGTATAATACGCTTATACGGGAGTCTCTGGACATATTCTTTAATAGTGCTTGTTGGTGGGTCAGCGCAAAGAAATGTGTGAAAAAACATAAACATCATTTTTAAGGCAAAAGGTCCTGGGTTCGAGACCCAGATGTGATCGTAACTTTTCCTGATTTTTTTTTGTTTTCAGATTTTCGAATGAGTTTCGCTTATATTGTCTTGGTTAAATTAAATATTTTTTATATCACTTCTAGCTTTTGCCCCCGGCTTCGCTCGCATAGTATAAGGTGGTACCCACAGCGCCTACTCCACCTTCCCTATCCCCACTCCAATCCCCCGCCCCGCTCAACACTCTCCCCCTACAAATCTCCCCTCACCCCTTACCCTCCCCCTTCACCAATTGCCCTCCCCCCTCCCCCCCCCCCCCCCCTGCCCCCACATCCTATCCCCTCCTCACCTTCCCTCCATACCCGTTACATTTATTTTTCAAACAGCTCGCGGGCCACCTATTGCAATTTTTGTATATAAATTTTAAAATGCCAAAGCTCTAAGCTATAGCCTATTCTGATGTACGAGCTATATTATTGTAAAGTTTCATTAAAATCCATTTAGTAGTTTTCGCGTGAAAGAGTAACAAACATACATCCATACAAACTTTCGCCATTAGTAGGATAGGACGTTTCTCACAAACTATGCACTTTTTATTACACTTACTAACTAACTAACCATGCGGCGTTTCCCCGCAGGGGTAGGCAGAGAGGACAGACTGCCAAAAAACTCGCTCTTGGCACACACTCTTTGCCTCATTCACATTCATGCATCGTCTTATACACACTCTTCTGTTATTCTGGCTCTTGACGTCGCCCGACTCTGATTCACTTGATCGTGTCATGTCTTCCTCGGGCGTCCCCGACTTCTTCGACCATTCACATTCTTCTTACAATACTTTCTTTGTGAATTCGCTCTACATGCCCAAACCATCTGAGGGTCCCTTTCTTAATCTTACTCATTGCGCTTAAATCTGCCTTGCATTCTTTGCGGATCTTCATATTTTTCACACAATCATACATGGTTTTACCACACATACACCTCAGTTATCTCATTTCAAGAGCATTCAGTGATTCAGTCTATTTTCATCCTTCTTCTGCCAGTTCCATCCTTCACTGCCGTAAATCAGGGTAGGTACCAGGACTTCATTGTAGACTGCTAGCTTCGCTTCTTTTGACAGTTTTTTTATTAGCGCCAACGACATTCAGTCCTCCATCAATGGAGTTACCTGCATTTACCCTTCTTTCAATGTATCTATCAGCCTCTACACTCAACATACACAATATATACACTTGGGGAACGTACCCATACTACGTGACCCATTGAGAGGGGGGGGGATCTTTAAAATACCATACTTGGTCATAATGAGGGGCGGTGCGGGGCTATGGGTTTTTATGACGTAGTCAATCTAGAAATCGAAATTTTGACATAAGTTTTATCTTGAATACAGGAAGTACGTAGGTAGGTAGGTGTGCATGTAGGAAGTATGTAGGAAAAGGAGTAGGATAGAAATATTCCCAACATTCTACTTATTATGGATATCATTCTCCTTTATTCAGAATGTCAAGACTTGTCAACAGTATTATTGACACACCTGCTTTATATACTTTTACAACTCATCCAGTTCAAAACCCCTTCCCGTAGACTACGAACTATGAATTGCTGTTCCTCAATCAACATTCTACTAATTATGGATATCATACTCCTTTATCCAGAATGTCGGGACATGTCAACAGTATTACTGATACACCTGCTTTGTTATAACTCATCCAGTTCAACACCTCTTCCCGTAGACTCTGAAATAATGAATTGCTGTTACTCAATCAACATTCTACTAATTATGGATATCATTCTCCTTTATCCAGAATGTCGAGACTTGTCAACAGTATTACTGACACACCTGCTTTATTACAACTCATCCAGTTCAACACCCCTTCCCGTAGACTCCGAAATAATGAATTGCTGTTCCTCAATCAACATTCTACGAATTATGGATATCATTCTCCTTTATCCAGAATGTTGAGACTTGTCAACGCAAATCAAAGCATTGAATTTTTTATTGTAAGCCTAAATGACTTTCGGCAGTCGATACACAAGTCTTTTTAAATCCACTTTCAAACTCCTTGTATATGTACTTTTAAATAATATGTATTTTGTTAATGCTCTTCATCTATATGTACTCTCCTTCCATTGTCATCTCTCTTTTTTTTTATTCGTGTTATTGTTATATTGTTAATGGACTATTTGTCGGTAAATCTATAATAAAAAAAATGAATAACTGAATGTGTTGCTAAGCGCATAACTTTTAAACGACTGCACCATATTGGATAATTCTTTTTTTTTGTGTTTGTTATTGTCAGGACAAGGTGAGCTCTGTCATTATGAAATTTGTATAAAAAATTGCTATTGGTGGCACGCGAGGTTTGAAAACTGAATGTATGGAAAGCGGGAGGGAGGAAGAGAAGGGGGAGGGAGGGGTGGGGGGAGGGCTAGGGAGAAGGGAGAAGTGGGAAGGGGGGAAGGGGCGGGGGGGGGGGGGGGGGGCTGAAGGGGTGGAAGGGGGGAGGGGCGGAAGTGGTGAAATGGGGAAGTAGGGAAAGGGGGGAAGGGGGGAAGGGGGAGTAAGGTGGGGAGAGGTCAGGTGGAGGAGGAGGAGTTGGAACGGGACGAATAGGAAAGACACGCAGGGAGAAACAATTTCTTTATTAAATGGCATAGCAACGCATGCCGGGACCAGCTAGTAAATAAATAAATAAAAGTCCCAGTTGCTCCTGTCTGGAGCCAGTGACACTATGGCAACCCCAATTGGTTATTGTATGTTATGCGGATGAAGGTAGTGGAGAGGGGGAAGGAGATGGGGGAACAGGAAGGTGGAGAAGTACCTGGCTATTCAGATCTGGTCACCAAACACGGCTAAACCATATCAAGCAACGTTTCAATTCTGAATGGCAGTCTTATACCAGGGCGATACTGAGAGTATCTTCCACTCTGGAACGTGCTGCAAATATACTATACATTATTTTTAAATGAATTAATAGTGAAATAAGACAAATTATTCAAATAAAATTTATTTGCACACGTCGGGATTTGAACCGCGACCTACAGATTGCGAGTCGAGAAACTTACCTCTAAACCACGCCTTCCCTGATTGAATTCTAGTAGCTATTGTCAGCTATTGAATATCGAACAATTATAAATAATTTGTCATTTATAACAGGTCCAGTGCCAACACCAGTGCCAACACCTGGTAAGTCCAACTCCCAAATAAATAATATATATTGTTCATGGACGTAGACACGGTGGGCCGATGGATGACCTCTGGGATTTTCGACCGAGTCCTACCGTTCAGATTCTTTGTATCATAGATCCCTAAGGTATGAATATTTTTGTTGGAGGCTGCTTTTTTTCGGTACCTACGCTACGTCCATAATGTTGTTTCCTTTTTTGAACTTTAGTATCGCATTTACACTACTTATATATTTTTTAATATCAGCTTTCACTCTAGAGGCTCTACGGAAAAAAAATCCCTCAGGGCCTACGTCGTCGTTGGGAATGTGGAGGTTCTTTTTAGGGAGAGGAATGGAAGTTCTGGTATAAAGAGTGGATAGGAATCTGGTGAAAAATGTGTCTAGGAGTGATGGATGTATGAATCCATCCATCCAACTTCAGCGCAAGGCAATGGGTCGAGGTAGTCCGCTGGACAAGTCAAAAGGTCTCCCTCAACCAGTCTCTGCTAGTCCGGCCCGCACTAGGAGAGACGCACACTTCCACCACACCCGCTCCTACGGTGGGCAGACGCATCAGCAGCCATGAACCCTGGCACCCCTACTAAGTTGCCAAACGTAGCGAATCACGTGGGCTGACCTATGAAAGAGCTGTTGGTGTTCTAAGAAATTGCTTTCGGGTTGGCGATATTTATACCTGCCTCCAAAATTGAGATAATATTAGTGTTTTAGAATTGAATTGTTGAGTTCCAAAACCGGTCCTAATTTTTTTTTATTTATACTTATGAGTAAAACGTTAGAACGATACTACAAGATACAAGTTAGTAATAACATGATACAATTGTGATTTTCTATTAGAATGTTTAATATATATTTAAAAAATGTGTTTTAATTATTATAGGCCATATTAAAGCAAGATTTATAAAGAAACTAGAAGACTTTTGAAACAATAAAAGATAGCATTCACACCTAATTTTTAGGCCAAATTCACTAGGATGAATATTGGAACTCAAATATAATGAAGAATGTTGCCTTGCAATGATGGACAACTTACTATAAGAAGGTTGAACCTGCGGCGCCAGCCTGGAAAACCCGACGCAATTGTTCATACAGATACTAACCCGTCAAAACCATTTATTATCCAGTTTCTGATATATCTTGTGAACAAGCATGCGAAAACTTATGTGACTACTCTCAGGGACCTTGCCACTTCCATCTCCCGTTGGGAGGAGATTGCGATTGTAAGTTGTAACTAACTAACTATTTACTAAGCACTTCTGTAGGGGAACCATTATTTAGCTCATTAAAATTCTTACCCACTATTCTGTTTTCAGCTGATGTTTTGTAATGTCGAATTGGATCTCGACAGGTTTATTTGCTTCATCAATAAATGATTTACGTAATGTTGTAATCCGTGGTGAAATTGTATCTTACGCTGATGATACAGCAATAATATTTAATGAAAAACCCTGTCTTGAAACTTTTTACAGGCTACATAATGTATTGTGTATGTCTCATCGTGGCTAAAATGTAACAAATCTTTTTAAATTATAATAAAACATTTTACCCAACTTATTTATAAAAAACACTAAAAACAAACCTCCAATAACCTTAAAATTAGAATAAATAATTCTAAATGTAATCAAGTAACATGCTCCTCTTGCTTTGAACTTGGAAAAGTTAAAAAGATCAAATATTTGTGCATATTATTGCCACAAATTTAAATTGATAATCACAAATTAACAATATTTAAAAGCCCCGAAAAAGTTAAATAGTTAAAATTAAGATATCTTAAGTACATATTTTACAGATTTATGGAAGTACTCAACATTGACAAATTGAAAATTATTTATTTTTCTCCGGTGTAATCTTCAATCATCTACGGTATAATAGGATGGGGTTGTGGGTTGATGCATTTATACTACCTTTGCAAATAGTCATATTTAATTAAATGAATACAATAATAGCGAAACTCAATCGAAAATCTGGAACGCACAAATATACGGTCAAATCTGGCACTCAAACCCAGGACCTTCGCTTTGCCGGCGCAACTCTACAAACTGAGCTTTGTTTCATACTTCGACTAAGAAATTCCAACAATATCTTAATTATCTTAACGCTTTGGCTTTTTAAGGCAAAGGTCCTGGGTTCGAGTCCCAGATGTGACCGTATCTTATTCTGATTTTTTTATTTTCAGATTTTTGATTGAGTTTCGCTAATATTGTCTTCGTTAAATTAAATATTGTTTATATCACTATGTTTCTCACAAACTATGCACTTATTAGTACACTTACTAACTAACTAACCATCACGCCGTTTCCCTGCAGGGGTATGCAGAGAGGACGGACTGCCAAACAACTCGTTCTTGGCAAACACTCTTTGCCTCATTCATATTCATACATCGTCTCATACACACTCTTCTGTTATTCTGGCTCTTGACGTGGCCCGACTCAAGTATCTGATTCACTTGATCGTGCCATGTCTTCCTCGAGCGTCCCTGACTTCTTCGACTATTTACATTTGCGTCGTATATTCTTCTTATAATACTTTCTTTGTGCATTCGCTCTACATGCCCAAACGACTCCATTGTGGACTGCTAGCTTCGCTTCTTTTGACAGTTTTATATTAGGGCCAACGTCATTCAGTTCTCCATCAATGGAGTTACCTGCATTTACCCGTTTTTCAATGTCCCTATCAGCCTCTACACTTAATATACACTATATACACTTGGGGAACGTACCCATACTACGTGACCCATTCAGGGGGGGGGATGATTTTAAAAATATCATGCTTGGTCACAATGAGGAGCAACGCGGTGTTTAGGTTTTCATGATGTAGTCAATCAAGAAATCTAAATTTTGACAAAAAATTAATCTTGATAATATTTTTTCCACTTGCATGTTGGTATGCATGTTTGGCGATCAGAACAAATCTTCGCCGCGTACATAACTGCTGCAACGGTAGCCCTATTGTAAAAACTATCGCAGCGCCATTGGTTAAGGAACACACCAGAAACAAATACCTAGGTGCAAGCCATTACCGGCACTACCTGCGGCCGATAAGTACGTCTATCGCCTGGTAACAATTAGTGTGGCAACCTACTGGAAAGTTCCCATCTCAACAATGATCTATCAGTACAGCGACGGGAGTGTTCGCGAACTTTCTCAATTTGGCGCCGCGGTCATACGATCACACGCCGTTCTCGAAACTACCTGCCCAGCCGGCAATAGTATAAAAGTCGGCAGCGGGCCGCGTACAGCCAGTCGTTAAGTCGCCTCCTCAAGTCACGTACAGTAACAGTGCACAGTGCATCAGTGAATACATTCCAGTGCGGTACCCGCCAACCGGCCAGCCCCCCAGCGACTCAGAACCGGAACCTGTGCCAATTGCCCGCGACAACAAGGCCCGCTGCGTCTTATGCCTAGGGTGCAGCAACATCTCAGGCTTATCGAAGCCCATCGCGCTTCGCTGCCACTGAGACTTCTTTCTCCTCACAAGGTTCACGCTGTCCATCTCTGCGACTCAAAGCGTCCAGCGACATCCTGGACGACTAAGTCTTCTCCATCACCACGGTGCTGAGCTACATGCTGGTGACATGCAGACCCGTGGTCTGCTCCACCACAGTATCTTCGACCTTCATCATCAACATCACTGACATCACCACTTCAGCTTGCACTTTCGGCTTGGGGTCTTGGATTATACTATACGTAGTCACCGTGGGGTGAGGGGGGGGGGGGGGGGGGTTAAAAATGCAAAAAGTGGTTCACGTAGTATGGGTACGTTCCCTTATTAGTATTGCACTATATGCTGTTGTGTACACTGTTTAGACACATTTTAATCATAAGCATACTCCTTTGCTTTACGTGCCCACTGTTTGTTTCTTTCTAGGTAAAAAAAATAAATTTATTAAACTATATTATCTATGAAATCATTCAAAGAAAGGACTTCGAGCTACGTCACAACTTTCCAGCTAATAGCCGCTCTATCCACTCGATGAGTAGTAGCCTTGGCAAATGCATTTTCAACGAACCTTGAGTTAAAATATCAGAGCTATTAAATAGGTATCAATTTAAAATGATGTGTCATTTTTAACAGGTCCGATAACACATACGGATTGGAAAACTCCTCCAGCACCAACGAGACCCCGTAAGTACAACTTTCAAATAAACAAAATATTTTTTCTTTCTTATGAACTTTGGTATTGCATTTAAATAATATTTTTTTACAATATCTCTTTAGCAATATGGGTTATGTTTAGATATTTCATCCAGAGGGTTTGACAGTTTACAGGCCTTGCCACGTCCACGAGTAAAATATATTTACATTGAAAATTTATGTTACAATAAGTTAGTACAGATTTAACAAATTATCTTGCTTAGACCTAAAGCAGGCGGACGGGACGAACATTAAAATCGGAGTGCATTATCATGCACTCGGCCGGAGAGCGGTGCTCGGTGATACCATTATATGAAATCGGATTTGAATAATATTTTATGAATGTTCGTTCTATGTCATCTTCGGTACGATATAAAAAAATCTTGTTAGGAGAGGAAGGAAATCGAAACACAGACATCCAATCGGAACTAAAACTATCTTTCCTCCCGCTCCGTTGCTTTACCTCTCGGGTCAAGACCTAGAGTGATAAAATAAGCAACAGTGGAAGTTTTTTGTCAAAGATATTTATTTTTATTTATTTATTTATTTTATTTTAGTAATTTGTACATTTAACTTTACGAATTTCTATTTAAATATAATATTTCATATTGCAAACTAAATTTTATGTAGTTCCTACAATACGTCTTGAACTTTCCAATTAGTGTGGACTTTATTTAAAGTTTCTGGTAGCTTGTTATATAACTTCATCCCTTTTTACAGAAAACTGTTCTGCGTATTCGCCTTGTCCTTTTTTTGAAGACTGATTTCTTTGCACGTTCTTGTGTTATGTCTGTGAATGTCCTTGTTGAATATAATTTTATTTGAAAAGTATTTTGGTAAAATATTGTTAATTATTTTATATATAAATATCATCGTACTCAAGGTCAGCATCTGTTTCACGGTTAGCCAATTCAGTTCCCTTAACATTTTGTTCACTTTTGAAAATCTATTCCGCCGTAATATTATTGAAATATAAGCGATGTGCTATCGGCAGTTTTTACTGAGTGGGATTGTGTTTCCTGGTGTCTCCGATATTGTTAACCAATACCTACTACCACATATCTTCAAAAATCAACTAAATGAATGAATTATTTCCGTATTCAAACTATATTGTTAACCAACACTACTGCATACCTTCAAAAAATCAACTAAAGGGTGGTACAACCATAACGCGCGATGTAAACATTGTAAATTAAACAAAAAGTTTTCAGAGAAGTATGTTTTTTTTATTATGATAGAAAGATCTATGACAACTATGTGTGAAACAAAATATTGGCCAAATGCTCGCCACGGCTTCGGTGGCATACCTCTAT
This sequence comes from Limnephilus rhombicus, assembly GCA_929108145.2. Classification (NCBI taxonomy): domain Eukaryota; kingdom Metazoa; phylum Arthropoda; class Insecta; order Trichoptera; family Limnephilidae; genus Limnephilus; species Limnephilus rhombicus. Next base: position 8,082,824 of record OV815289.1, on the reverse strand, counting down.
CCGATGGTCCGTATTTTCAATGAAGCTGAGGCATAATTGTGGTTCAATGTCTGTAAGATTAGCGCGTTGATGGCACCACCTTACCAGGGTTAGAGTGAAGCTGAATGTTCACTCTATACGAGTTATGCCTGTTGATCTCCATATGATATGTTTACTGAAACAAATAGCAAAGGTATTTCACAAAGGGACTTACAATAATTTGATGGCAATCATGCCCAGTTTGTGGATCCCTCGTGGTCGAATGGTTGTTTCTGGATGGTCCACAGGCAGTTGTTATTCAGTTTTATATGATGGGGATGAATTACCGTCGGTAAATTCATTATGCGAGTCACGATAGCTTGTCACGATATAAACGGTAATGTTGACAGCTGCGTTACGATGGGAAGACTCAAGAAAAACAAACATTTGTTTTGGCTCCTTAACAACGGCTGACAACCGGCAATTATTAACGAATGTGCCTAGTGTGATGGCCAAAAAATTATCCATTTACTGTCATGATAAACTTTACTGAATAAAGAACATTAAAAAAAAAAAAATGTAAGCACCCAGTGTGCGAAATTCACCAATAGGTTTGAATTCTGGCCTTTTTACGTGAATCAGAACAAACTTATCGAGATCTTATTAAGCGTTAAGAAACAATGTCATTAATGCGCCGAATTATCTCATCTTTTAGCTCTTGAATTGTTCTTGGCTTATTGACGTACACGTTTTCTTTTAAATATCGTCAAAGAAAGAAGTCCAACGGTGTCAGATCACATGATAGTGGTGGCCAATTGACATCGCCACGACGTGAGATAACACGGCCATTGAATTTCTCGTGCAAAAGAGCCATTTTTTCGTTGGCTGTGTGGCAAGTGGCACCATCTTGTTGAAGCACACATCGTCCAGATTCATATCCTCAATTTATGGCCACAAAAATTTATCATCCGTTATCATCACGCGATAGCGAACACTATTTACGGTGACTGCTTGGCCGACCTCATTTTCGAAGAAGTGCGGCCCGATGACGTCGCCAGCCCATAAACTACACCAAACAGTCACTCTTTGTGGATGCATCGGCTTTTCAACAATTACTCGTGGATTCTCAATTGCCCAAATGCAGAAATTCTGCTTGTTAACGAATCTAGTGTGGTGAAAGTGTGCCTCATGGCTGAAGATGACGCATTTTCATAAAACGCTTCAACAATCTTAACGCGCTGCTCAATTGTGTACTACTACATGGTTTAATTTGTCAAAGACTGAAACAAATAAAGTTTGGCAAAAAACTTGATATTAAGGTGTGGCTCACAATTAGCATCGTGCGTTATGGTTGGTTACTTTCCGTATTCAACTATTCTGACTAGGAAGTAATGCGCCGATAGTCGGGCAGACACCATAGCATTTCTTGTATTTGAATATCTTTGGTTGTTATAATATAATATTTTAACGTCAATTTGATTGCAATGGAATGACTTAGCTCTATGTACCAACCGTAATACATTATAGTGGATAAATGTTGCTTACGACGATGAAGAGATTCCTAGCAGAGGATCGAACCAGCGGCCACAGCTTGGGAACCCGACGCAATTCATACAGATACTAACTGGTCAAATTATTTTATTTTCCAGCTTTTGACTATTCTTGTGAAGAAGCATGCGCGATGTTTTGTGACTACTCTCAGGGGCCGTGCTCCTATTACCTCCCATCCACTGCGGAACTTTGTAATTGTAAGTTACAACCAACTAACAATGCATTACGCTATTCCTTATGGGTACTACTTGACTCAATCAAATCCATACAAAGTATTCTATTATTCAGATAATTTTCAATTTTAGTGCCGGCAACCCGGGCGTTTATTTTATTTTCATTTATTTACATCGTTTTCTTTTACCCACCTCACTAGACAGAGTCTGTTCCGAAGAGGGTAAGTAACATATTATATTTATTAAAAAGATTAGTATCAACAAATATATGTATGTATATGTGAGATCGGATAAATTCGAGAGTAAAAACAGGGGATAAGTTTATTTAGCTTTATTAAAATGACACGTAAAATACAAAGAAAAATTACAAGGCACGTCTTATCTAATCGTACGCCAAAATTATTCTCAGGAAAAAAACCACAACAACATGACAACTTGCTTTTGTTTATATCAATCTAAATCTATGTAGTTTGTTCAGCGCCTCGGGTGGAAGTGCCTACCTTCTGCACCAGATCTAGCTCAGGTTTGGTCCGGCAGAGCTGGTGAGATCTCTCTACACCAGGGTGGTGGGTCTCCTAGAGGGAACAAGTGAGAATACCTAAAATAAAGCCAACACTGTACGTACCTTGTCAGTGCAATGAAACACTATCTGGGGTAAACATTACTTGTATTGTCGGTGATTTGCAATTACAACCGTGGGTACATTCACAATCAATAATTATGCACAGGTACACTAATTGACTATCTACACATGGGGAAGCCTACCAAATCTCTCTCTTACTCGTGCCGTCTCTGCACTTGTAGACACGCGAGAATTAAGGAGAAGACACACAGCAAAATGGAGGGTTATTTACTCACAGGTGCCAAGGGCGTGATCGTCGGGAGGTCCAGGGGAGGGGCTACCCTGGCCGCAGGGCAGGCTAGGCCTGGCCGAAGGGCCATGATGTGTTTGGGGTCACCACGGGTAGGGTTCTTGTGCTGCAGGGGCCTCGGGCGTGCTCCTCGGAACACCGCCAAAACATCGCGCTTGTATCGAATGTTCTGGAAAAAGCCGGGATCGCGCGTGTCGTACTGACACAGCTGTCGCAAGCGCGGTCGGGGCGGGAATGAGCGGGAATGAGCGGTCGGCCGGGGCCGTTGGGGGAAAGGAGCGGGGTGCAGCTGCACGGGTCGGGGTAGAGTTGGGAGTTCGACGTAGAGTTGGCGGTTCTGCTACCTAACAAGTTCTAATTTTGAAAAAAGCTTAACTACCTATTCTTAAACAGCTCTGCTTAGCTACTTCCCCAAGTAGGTACCCAACTTTATTACTTTATTTATATTCCGTTGCCAACCTTTTACCCGATACTACACTCGGCCATCCTTCAGTAACATCTGCTCTCAGATGTTTTCTTCACCCTCGCTGCCCTTGGAAATATCATCTCCGTCGATGACCACCCAGAGCTTCATAAAATCAGCGGTTGAAGAAGTTTGCCTGGGCTCCTCATGCTCCCCTACTTTTTTTACCATGTAACGATAATTTAGTTATGCCCGCAATGTACGGCACGGACCCAAGAATTTTCCTTTAAGTTTTAAGCCGGTGCCGAACTGTGTTCTTTTTATGGCCACTAAATCTCCCCTCTGGTACTGTGTCGCCTTTTTTATCTCTTTGTTAAAGGTCTTCCGATTTTGTTCTTGAGTTTCTGCAATCTTCTTTTTGGCTTCTTCACATAGTTCACACCGTTGTTCTTCAAATTTCGCTGTCCATTATTCATCAACGATTTTCTTCATCTGTAAATCTTCTTTTTTCTCAGACGGTGCTAGCCTTCGCGGTCGTCTTACTACGGGTTTATCATTTTTCAAAGCAATTTTAGCAGTTATCCCTACGTCTCGTGTCTTCTCCGGCTTGTACCCTCTGATAATATAGCGGGTCGCTTCCCGATGATGCGGTTCCTCTACATGCAATAAATCTATTTCAGCAGTTTGCTCTACTACATTTATTCGAAAAATATCCGGCGTGACTTCGCGACTATCTGCTTGTTCTTCACGTCGTAAAAAGGTTACCTCTCCCCGTTTGACCCGCAACTCTACTTGATCCAAGAAATCAATACCCAATAATAGGCTGTGTTTTGACAAAACTTTATTCGACACGACATGCAAAGTTACCGGAAAATTATACCCATCGACATTCATAATTTTTGTAAATTCACCCCAAGTTTCATAACCAGCGGAACCCAACCCTTCGAATTGAAACTTACGATTACCTAAAGGTGGTGATCCTAGTCTAGCATACTCATCTGATCTTATAAACGAAAGGTCACTACCTGTATCCACTAATGATATAAACTTACAGTCCTCTGTAGACACTTTCTTCATATATTTTTTCTTCTCGGGTATTGAAACAACGTATGTTACTTTTTCTTTTCCTTACACTCTGCTGCAATATATAAACACTTGACACCTTGTAAAGGAAAAATTTTACCCTTAACGGTTATAATGAATAGATTACCCTATGAGCGGTATATCTAGAACTGCATAGTGTTAATAATTTAATGTATGGCTAGCTACAGTCTGGAAAGTAGAAACATGAAATAAGTCAAGTCCATCGGAATAAAAGAAGGAAATGAATTATAAAACATATGATTTATTGACATTAGATTATAAGGACATTGAGAAATATTTAATTAATAGACTCTTAGAAAATTATATGATCTCAGGGGGTGCTTGTAATTACAACAATCAAACTAATGCGAATATGAATTTAAGTTATGTGGAAGATAAAAGGAAGAGTTGGACGCCAGAGTATTTAAACTACAACACTCAAGTATTTTAAATGGTATAACCTAATGGTAACCTTGATAATAAAATATCTAATCTAAATAAAATGTTATGATGAGAAAATTAACGTTACAAATTCGATGCGCCATGGAATGTTGGTTTCGTCCGTCGCAGGTACGTGCTCCTCTCCTTAGGCTTGTCCAATCCAAACTGAAGGTAGGTATCGTTTCTTCCCGGAACGTCTATGCCGCAAGTAATGTGGTCGACTCTGTCCGATATTCTTTATGTATTCTGGGTTGGAAGGTACCGATGTTATTTAACGGTTACATTACCCCTTTCCCAAAAAATGAGGTCCACCTGGCACCTCCACAAGAGAACTTCTTGTCCTGTGAGATTTGTTCGCAAGTGTGATTTAAGCATAGATCTTGAAACTTGCAAGTAGATAAGATCCTGGTAGACAGAAGTAGATTCATTCCATATATTGTAAGTAATATAAGAAGCGGAGACCATCTTACTGCCATAATGTTGACATGACGTCATAATAAAGCGATTAACCAGAAGAAAGTTCCATAATTCAATGCAGCATCTCTCCGATAATGATGTCTTCAATTAACTGATGACCCAAAGTGGTCCAAGGTAGAGATGGAAGCTCTGGTATAATATCTTGCAAACAGCGTTGATAATCTTGAAGAATCTCTCTGATACTGATTTCTTCAAATAACTGATGACCCTAAGTGGCCCACAGTAGAGATGGAAGTTCTGGTATAATATCTTGAAGTACAGCGTTGATAATTTTGAAAGAATCTTCACATGATGATGTCTTCAAGCGGGATAATGATACAACGTGGCTTGAAGTAAGATGAATGCTTTTGTCCCACATTTTGAAACCAGCGTCCATGAACATGACGGACACATTCTTATTAGTCTTGATATTTGAAATTTTCTTGAGAATATCTTGAAGTTCCCTATACTATGCTGCCTAAATAAGGTTACCAGCAACAAAGTAAGATATATAAAAGGAAAGAAAATTCAAGATGAAATATCTAAAAGAATGATTATGTAAATGTATGCTCACAACTGAAATGAAATTTTTCCACATAACATATTAAAGAAACCTAAATATAAAGTTTAATAATTGTAAAACTTCATGTCTATTCAAAAGAAACAATTAATTAATATGCATTTGCAAAATTAGAATGTAAGGGATTTACCGAAGTTTGAATTTTCTCAGCGATGTCAATATATGATAATTAAACTGAAGGGGTGGAAGGGGGGAGGGGCGGAAGTGGTGAAATGGGGAAGTAGGGAAAGGGGGGGAGGGGGGAAGGGGGAGTAATGTGGGGAGAGGTCAGGTGGAGGAGGAGGAGTTGGAACGGGACGAATAGGAAAAGACACGCAGGGAGAAACAATTTCTTTATTAAATGGCATAGCAACGCATGCCGGGACCAGCTACTAAATAAATAAATAAAAGTCCCAGTTGCTCCTGTCTGGAGCCAGTGACACTATGGCAACCCCAATTGGTTATTGTATGTTATGCGGATGAAGGTAGTGGAGAGGGGAAGGAGATGGGGAAAAGGAAGGTGGGGAAGTACCTGGCTATTCAGATCTGGTCACCAAACACGGCTAACACCATATCAAGCAACGTTTCAATTCTGAATGGCAGTCTTATACCAGGGCGATACTGAGAGTATCTTCCACTCTGGAACGTGCTGCAAATATACTATACATTATTTTAAATGAATTAATAGTGAAATAAGACAAATTATTCAAATAAAGTTTATTTGCACACGTCGGGATTTGAACCGCGACCTACAGATTGCGAGTCGAGAAACTAACCTCTAAACCACGCCTTCCCTGATTGAATTCTAGTAGCTATTGTCAGCTATTGAATATCGAACAATTATAAATAATTTGTCATTTATAACAGGTCCAGTGCCAACACCAGTGCCAACACTAGCGCCAACACCTGGTAAGTCCAACTCCTAAATAAATAATAGATATTGTTCATGGACGTAGGCACGGTGGGCCGATGGATGACCTCTGGGATTTTCGACCGAGTCCTACCGTTCAGATTCTTTGTATTCATAGATCCTAAGGTATGAATATTTTGTTGGAGGCTGCTTTTTTTCGGTACCTACGCTACGCCCATAATGTTGTTTCCTTTTTTGAACTTTAGTATCGCATTTACACTACTTACATATTTTTGAATATCAGCTTTCACTCTAGAGGCTCTACGGAAAAAAATCCCTCAGGGCCTACGTCGTCGTTGGGAATGTGGAGGTTCTTTTTAGGGAGAGGAATGGAAGTTCTGGTATAAAGAGTGGATAGAGTGGATAGGAATCTGGTGAACAATGTGTCTAGGAGTGATGGATGTATGAATCCATCCATCCAACTTCAGCGCAAGGCAATGGGTCGAGGTAGTCCCGCTAGACAAGTCAAAAGGTCTCCCTCAACCAGTCTCTGCTAGTCCGGCCCGCACTAGGAGAGACGCACACTTCCACCACACCCGCTCCTACGGTGGGCAGACGCATCAGCAGCCATGAACCCTGGCACCCCTACTAAGTTGCCAAACGTAGCGAATCACGTGGGCTGACCTATGAAAGAGCTGTTGGTGTTCTAAGAAATTGCTTTCGGGTTGGCGATATTTATACCTGCCTCCAAAATTGAGATAATATTAGTGTTTTAGAATTGAATTGTTGAGTTCCAAAACCGGTCCTAATTTTTTATTTATTTATACTTTTGAGTAAAAAGTTAGAACGATCTTGTAATAACATGATACAATTGTGATTTTCTATTTAAATGTTTAATATATATTAAAAAAGTGTGTTTTAATTATTATAGGCCATATTAAAGCAAGATTTATAAAGAAACTAGAAGACTTTTGAAACAATAAAAGATAGCATTCACACCTAATTTTTAGGCCAAATTCACTAGGGTGAATATTGGAACTCAAATATAATGAAGAAATGTTGCTTGCAATGATGGACAACTTACTATAAGAAGGTTGAACCTGCAGCGCCAGCCTGGAAACCCGACGCAATTGTTCATACAGATACTAACCCGTCAAAACCATTTATTATCCAGTTTCTGATATATCTTGTGAACAAGCATGCGAAAACTTATGTGACTACTCTCAAGGACCTTGCCACTTCCATCTCCCGTTGGGAGGAGATTGCGATTGTAAGTTGTAACTAACTAACTATTTACTAAGCACTTCTGTAGGGGAACCATTATTTGGCTCATTAAAATTCTTACCCACTATTCTGTTTTCAGCTGATGTTTTGTAATGTCGAATTGGATCTCGACAGGTTTATTTGCTTCATCAATAAATGATTTACGTAATGTTGTAATCCGTGGTGAAATTGTATCTTACGCTGATGATACAGCAATAATATTTAATGAAAAACCCTGTCTTGAAACTTTTTACAGGCTACATAATGTATTGCGTATCGTGGCTAAAATGTAACAAATCTTTTTAAATTATAATAAAACATTTTACCCAACTTATTTATAAAAAACACTAAAAACAAACCTCCAATAACCTTAAAATTAGAATAAATAATTCTAAATGTAATCAAGTAACATGCTCCTCTTGCTTTGAACTTGGAAAAGTTAAAAAGATCAAATATTTGTGCATATTATTGCCACAAATTTAAATTGATAATCACAAATTAACAATATTTAAAAGCCCCGAAAAAGTTAAATAGTTAAAATTAAGATATCTTAAGTACATATTTTACAGATTTATGGAAGTACTCAACATTGACAAATTGAAAATAATTTATTTTTCTCCGGTGTAATCTTCAATCATCTACGGTATAATAGGATGGGGTTGTGGGTTGATGCATTTATACTACCTTTGCAAATAGTCATATTTAATTAAATGAATACAATATTAGCGAAACTCAATCGAAAATCTGGAACGCACAAATATACGGTCAAATCTGGCACTCAAACCCAGGACCTTCGCTTTGCCGGCGCAACTCTACAAACTGAGCTTTGTTTCATACTTCGACTAAGAAATTCCAACAATATCTTAATTATCTTAACGCTTTGGCTTTTTAAGGCAAAGGTCCTGGGTTCGAGTCCCAGATGTGACCGTATCTTATTCTGATTTTTTTATTTTCAGATTTTTGATTGAGTTTCGCTAATATTGTCTTCGTTAAATTAAATATTGTTTATATCACTATGTTTCTCACAAACTATGCACTTATTAGTACACTTACTAACTAACTAACCATCACGCCGTTTCCCTGCAGGGGTATGCAGAGAGGACGGACTGCCAAACAACTCGTTCTTGGCAAACACTCTTTGCCTCATTCATATTCATACATCGTCTCATACACACTCTTCTGTTATTCTGGCTCTTGACGTGGCCCGACTCAAGTATCTGATTCACTTGATCGTGCCATGTCTTCCTCGAGCGTCCCTAACTTCTTCGACTATTTACATTTGCGTCGTATATTCTTCTTATAATACTTTCTTTGTGCATTCACTCTACATGCCCAAACGACTCCATTGTGGACTGCTAGCGTCGCTTCTTTTGACAGTTTTATATTAGGGCCAACGTCATTCAGTTCTCCATCAATGGAGTTACCTGCATTTACCCGTGTTTCAATATCCCTATCAGCCTCTACACTTAATATACACTATATACACTTGGGGAACGTACCCATACTACGTGACCCATTCAGGGGGGGGGGATGATTTTAAAAATACCATGCTTGGTCACAATGAGGAGCAACGCGGTGTTTAGGTTTTCATGATGTAGTCAATCAAGAAATCTAAATTTTGACAAAAAATTAATCTTGATAATATTTTTTCCACTTGCATGTTTGGCGATCAGAACAAATCTTCGCCGCGTACATAACTGCTGCAACGGTCGCCCTATTGTAAAAACTATCGCAGCGCCACTGGTTAAGGATCACACCAGAAACAAATACCTAGGTGCAAGCCATTACCGGCTCTACCTGCGGCCGATAAGTACGTCTATCGCCTGGTAACAATTAGTGTGGCAACCTACTGGAAAGTTCCCATCTCAACAATGATCTATCAGTACAGCGACGGGAGTGTTCGCGAACTTTCTCAATTTGGCGCCGCGGTCACACGATCACACGCCGTTCTCGAAACTACCTGCCCAGCCGGCAATATTATAAAAGTTGGCAGCGGGCCGCGTACAGCCAGTCGTTAAGTCGCCTCCTCAAGTCACGTACAGTAACAGTGCACAGTGCATCAGTGAATACATTCCAGTGCGGTACCCGCCAACCGGCCAGCCCCCCAGCGACTCAGAACCGGAACCTGTGCCAATTGCCCGCGACAACAAGGCCCGCTGCGTCTTATGCCTAGGGTGCAGCAACATCTCAGGCTTATCGAAGCCCGTCGCGCTTCGCTGCCACTGAGACTTCTTTCTCCTCACAAGGTTCATTGCTGTCCATCTCTGCGACTCAAAGCGTCGAGCGACATCCTGGACGACTAAGTCTTCTCCATCACCACGGTGCTGAGCTACATGCTGGTGACATGCAGACCCGTGGTCTGCTCCACCACAGTATCATCGACCTTCATCATCAACATCACTGACATCACCACTTCAGCTTGCACTTTCGGCTTGGGGTCTTGGAATATACTATACGTTGTCACCGTGGGGTGAGGGGGGGGGGGGGTTAAAAATGCAAAAAGTGGTTCACGTAGTATGGGTACGTTCCCTTATTAGTATTGCACTATATGCTGTTGTGTACACTGTTTAGACACATTTTAATCATAAGCATACTCCTTTGCTTTACGTGCCCACTGTTTGTTTCTTTCTAGGTAAAAAAAATAAATTTATTAAACTATATTATCTATGAAATCATTCAAAGAAAGGACTTCGAGCTACGTCACAACTTTCCAGCTAATAGCCGCTCTATCCACTCGATGAGTAGTAGCCTTGGCAAATGCATTTTCAACGAACCTTGAGTTAAAATATCAGAGCTATTAAATAGGTATCAATTTAAAATGATGTGTCATTTTTAACAGGTCCGATAACACATACGGATTGGAAAACTCCTCCAGCACCAACGAGACCCCGTAAGTACAACTTTCAAATAAACAAAATATTTTTTCTTTCTTATGAACTTTGGTATTGCATTTAAATAATATTTTTTTACAATATCTCTTTAGCAATATGGGTTATGTTTAGATATTTCATCCAGAGGGTTTGACAGTTTACAGGCCTTGCCACGTCCACGAGTAAAATATATTTACATTGAAAATTTATGTTACAATAAGTTAGTACAGATTTAACAAATTATCTTGCTTAGACCTAAAGCAGGCGGACGGGACGAACATTAAAATCGGAGTGCATTATCATGCACTCGGCCGGAGAGCGGTGCTCGGTGATACCATTATATGAAATCGGATTTGAATAATATTTTATGAATGTTAGTTCTATGTCATCTTCGGTATGATATAAAAAAATCTTGTAAGGAGAGGAAGGAAATCGAAACACAGACATCCAATCGGAACTAAAACTATCTTTCCTCCCGCTCCGTTGCTTTACCTCTCGGGTCAAGACCTAGAGTGATAAAATAAGCAACAGTGGAAGTTTGTTGTCAAAGATATTTATTTTTATTTATTTATTTATTTTATTTTAGTAATTTGTACATTTAAGTTTACGAATTTCTATTTAAATATAATATTTCATATTGCAAACTAAATTTTATGTAGCTCCTACAATACGTCTTGAACTTTCCAATTAGTGTGGACTTTATTTAAAGTTTCTGGTAGCTTGTTATATAACTTCATCCCTTTTTACAGAAAACTGTTCTGCGTATTCGCCTTGTCCTTTTTTTGAAGCCTGATTTCTTTGCACGTTCTTGTGTTATGTCTGTGAATGTCCTTGTTGAATATAATTTTATTTGAAAAGTATTTTGGTAAAATATTGTTAATTATTTTATGTATAAATATCATCGTACTCAAGGTCAGCATCTGTTTCACGGTTAGCCAATTCAGTTCCCTTAACATTTTGTTTACTTTTGAAAATCTATTCCGCCGTAATATTATTGAAATATACGCGATGTGCTATCGGCAGTTTTTACTGAGTGGGATTGTGTTTCCTGGTGTCTCCGATATTGTTAACCAATACCTACTACCACATATCTTCAAAAATCAACTAAATGAATGAATTATTTCCGTATTCAAACTATATTGTTAACCAACACTACTGCATACCTTCAAAAAATCAACTAAAGGGTGGTACAACCATAACTCACGATGTAAACATTGTAAATAAAACAAAAAGTTTTCAGAGAAGTATGTTTTTTTATTATGATAGAAAGATCTATGACAACTATTGGTGAAACAAAATATTGGCCAAATGCTCGCCACGGCTTCGGTGGCATACCTCTATCCGATGGTCCGTATTTTCAATGAAACTGAGGCATAATTGTGGTTCAATGTCTGTAAGATTAGCGCGTTGATGGCACCACCTTACCAGGGTTAGAGTGAAGCTGAATGTTCACTCTATACGAGTTATGCCTGTTGATTTCCATATGATATGTTTACTGAAACAAATAGCAAAGGTATTTCACAAAGGGACTTACAATAATTTGATGGCAATCATGCCCAGTTTGTGGATCCCTCGTGGTCGAATGTTTGTTTCTGGATGGTCCACAGGCAGTTGTTATTCAGTTTTATATGATGGGGATGAATTACCGTCGGTAAATTCATTATGCGAGTCACGATAGCTTGTCACGATATAAACGGTAATGTTGACAGCTGCGTTACGATGGGAAGACTCAAGAAAAACAAACATTTGTTTTGGCTCCTTAACAACGGCTGACAACCGGCAATTATTAACGAATGTGCCTAGTGTGATGGCCAAAAAATTATCCATTTACTGTAATGATAAACTTTACTGAATAAAGAACATTAAAAAAAAAAAATGTAAGCACCCAGTGTGCGAAATTCACCAATAGGTTTGAATTCTGGCCTTTTTACGTGAATCAGAACAAACTTATCGAGATCTTATTAAGCGTTAAGAAACAATGTCATTAATGCGCCGAATTATCTCATCTTTTAGCTCTTGAATTGTTCTTGGCTTATTGACGTACACGTTTTCTTTTAAATATCGTCAAAGAAAGAAGTCCAACGGTGTCAGATCACATGATAGTGGTGGCCAATTGACATCGCCACGACGTGAGATAAACGTGATAAACGTGAAACGTGAATTTCTCGTGCAAAAGAGCCATTTTTTCGTTGGCTGTGTGGTAAGTGGTACCGTCTTGTTGAAGCACTCATCGTCCAGATGAAAGTGTGCCTCATCGCTGAAGATGACGAATTTTCATAAAACGCTTCAACAATCTTAACGCGCTGCTCAATTGTGTACTACTCCATGGTTGAATTTGTCAAAGACTGAAACAAATAAAGTTTGGCAAAAAACTTGATATTAAGGAGTGGCTCACAATTAGCATCGTGCGTTATGGTTGGTTACTTTCCGTATTCAACTATTCTGACTAGGAAGTAATGCGCCGATAGTCGGGCAGACACCATAGCATTTCTTGTATTTGAATATCTTTGGTTGTTATAATATAATATTTTAACGTCAATTTGATTGCAATGGAATGACTTAGCTCTATGTACCAACCGTAATACATTATAGTGGATAAATGTTGCTTACGACGATGAAGAGATTCCTAGCAGAGGATCGAACCAGCGGCCACAGCCTGGGAACCCGACGCAATTCATACAGATACTAACTGGTCAAATTATTTTATTTTCCAGCTTTTGACTATTCTTGTGAAGAAGCATGCGCGATGTTTTGTGACTACTCTCAGGGGCCGTGCTCCTATTACCTCCCATCCACTGCGGAATTTTGTCATTGTAAGTTACAACCAACTAACAATGCATTACGCTATTCCTTATGGGTACTACATGACTCAATCAAATCCATACAAAGTATTCTATTATTCAGATAATTTTCAATTTTAGTGCCGTCAACCCGGGCGTTTATTTTATTTTCATTTATGTACATCGTTTTCTTTTACCCACCTCACTAGACAGCGTCTGTTCCGAAGCGGGTAAGTAACATAAATATTATATTAATTAAAAAGATTAGTATCAACAAAGATATGTATGTATATTATGTAAGATCGGATAAATTCTAGAGTAAAAACAGGGGATAAGTTTATTTAGGTTTATTAAAATGACACGTAAAATACAAAGAAAAATTACAAGTCACGTCTTTTCTAATCGTACGCCAAAATTATTCTCAAGAAAAAAACCACAACAACATGACAACTTGCTTTTGCTTACATCAATCTAAATCTATATGTAGTTCTAATTTTGAAAAAAGCTTAACTACCTATTCTTAATAAACAGCTCTGCTTAGCTACTTCCCCAAGTAGGTACCCAACTTTATTACTTTATTTATATACCGTTGCCAACCTTTTACCCGATACTACATATATGAAATGATAAAAATATAAGCATATATGTACACATACATGCACATACGTATTGTTGTCATATTAAATATCTACACGTTGTTTTTATTATTTGATAATTTCCATAAAAAGGTTGCAAAAAAGATTACACAATGAAGATAAGAAAATGTAAATACAATAGGTACATTTTTTTTTTTTTTTTTTTTTTAAATTTTTTATTTATTTATTTTGGTACAGTACATACAATAGATACATAAATATAATGAAAGTATATTAAAAAGAAAAAACTTAATACAATATTTTAAATACAAATATACATATTTTTTTTTAATTGTACTCCCATAATAAGCAAATGCTTGTGTGTACGGGAGGAAGTATTATTTGTTAGGTTATTTTGATGTATATATTTTTTTAAATTTAGTTTATATTAAGAATAAGAGAAACATATGTGTGTATATGTATATATTTTTTTAATTATTATTATTTTTTTTTTTTTTTTAGTTAATGTTTTCAGTATATTTTTTTAATTGTGTTTTGAAATTTTTGAAACTGTCCTTAAGGGATCTTATATTTTCTGGTAATTTATTAAAGAAATTTGTTCCTAAGTATTTATAGTTTTGTTGACCCAAAGTTTTTTTACAAATGGGAATTGGTAACATGTATTTTTGCCTGAGATTAACTGTGTTTTTGAAGGGTATGGATTTGTTTAGGATATCCTCTTTGTAAACTTGTAAGGTTGAATGATACAGGAAGAGAGTATTTAATTTTCTGACTTTAAATTCTTTGAATATGAGTTCAGATGGATATAGAAAAGGTTTTTTTAATATTATTTTAATTATTAGTTTTTGCGCAATGTAAAGAGATTGTGTGTGAGTTTTATAGGCGCCACCCCATCCTATTATACCATATTGGATTATGGATTGACAGAATGCGAAGTACGTCATTCTCAGTAGTTCTTTACTTAGAATGTGTCTCAAACATATATCAATAATGTTGCCAGCAAGCAGTACCCTGCATATTTTATTATATTTGAATGTAATATCATTTTGTGAGTAATAGGCCACTTGCATGGAATTCATAATGACTTGGAAAAAAACGTGTGGATCGATTTTTTACTAAGATTACGAAAATATTACTATTTTTTTTAGAAATGTACAGTCTTTTTTATTTTTAAATAAATAAATCCATTATTTGGGCTCATGACGTCACTACATGAAAATGTCCCATTTCCGAAAATATTCCTATTAATTTTGTAAAATTCCACACTGATTTATTTTTTTTATATGGCATCACTTTGATTTCAGGCGAATTTTTGAATTTTGAAATTTAACGACCACTAAATTTATTGTTTGTTCTCTGCGAACTTATCATTTGGCTTGACTTTTTGACAGATGTAATGAAGAGAACCCCGTACATTTAATGTTACCCGTACGTGTTTTCCAGGTATAATGGTTATGGTGCTGATTTTAACTAAATCAAAATTTAAAATATTCTTATTATTATTATAATTTACAAGTACAAGTATATTACATTGGATTTAGTAATAAAGACGTTGTACATTATAATGATTTATGAACAATAAGATGGATCGAGGAAAAAAATATTTATGAGATGTAATATTTTTGGTATGCCTCGTTATTCTCCTGTGCCCTTTCTCCTGGAAAACGTTCTTTTATAAAATGATTTTCGACTATGTAATTACCGTTTTTTCGCAACTATAAAATTATGTCCCGTCTTTCCGGTTTATAAAAAATGGTCTGAGTTTTCGGATTGAAATTTTCAAAAAATCGCCAGGGTTACAAAAATACGATAAAAAAAAAACAGAATATCTTAGAATATTTGCCTAAACCGGAAAAAAATTTAAAAAATGTGATGCAAGTGGCCTATTACATGAAAAGTGAATGTCTATAAAATGTATTCCTGTTAGTTCTTTAGGATATTTCGAATGTCTGTTCTTTCCTTTTCAGTCAACCATATAACAAAACTTTTGAACAGCCAGTTTAGATTATTTGGGGTGACTTAAGTTTTTGTTTGTGTTAGGAAGATATTAAAAATGTGTGCAGCTAGGTACAATTAATGTTTTTTTAACAATTTTTGTAATATTTCGTAACACCGAATTGCAACTCGACAGGTTGATTTTTATTCTCACTTACTGGTTGCCAGAATTCACACTTACTGGTTTGAATTCGCACATTGGGTACTGTCGTATATTGAAAGACATTCTATAACATGCCGACAGATGACAGCAGGGAAAGTGCTTCTATAAGTTGCCAACAGATGCTAGTAAGAGTAGCAGTGGCTGTCGAGAGCGTTTAATCTATCCATCAGATTCAATTAGTAGACAGGTTGTGCGACCAGTAGTATCAAGGGCGGATCCAAGATTTTTTGAGTTTTTGCTTCTGAGTATGTACTGTGATGGAATCTCCACATTACACAGAAATAACATCTGTTGGGGATGGAGGGGGGGGGGGGGGGGGGGGAGGGGCACATGACCCGGGCCCCCCCCCCCCCCTATATCCGCTCTTGAGTAGTATAATTATTGTAAATCCGTAAACTCATAATCAACCAGTTTGCATGAAGGACCTATTATTATTAAGAAGTATCTCCACAGAACAAATAGTGTTCGATTGTAAATAATACAAACATAACAGGTTCTTACAACCATACCTACACATTGAGTACCTATACAATTTGAGAGGCAGGAATGGGTACCGCCACCCCAGGAACCTTTATTGGATAACCAACACCTCTGCCATAGGTCACCCCAAGTGGTTCGCTACGTTTGGTGATTTGGCAGGGGTGCCCGGGTCCATGGGGTAAGATTTGTCTAGGTCTTGGAGGCGGATGACCTGGACACACTGAATCCCAGATTCCTACACACCCCTTAAACCCTTTTCCTTCCCAGAACTCTCCTCTCCTTCCTTTAATAAAAAAACCCTCCACACAGCATTCCTAAAGATGTTATACGCCCTGAGGGAATTATTTTCCTCTGGGCCTCCTGTGTGGAGCACATGTAAAAAAAATACCGGCCGATGAACGCTTGTCTGGAAGTAATCATCGCCATCGTTGTATCATGCAAATTACTAATGTTTTACTGCTGTCATTTCTTGTGGTTATAAGCTACCTGATACACCAATCAAATATACCGCCAGTGTATGAATAAATTATCGTAAGAAATACTATCAAGAGTGATTCATTCATTAAAATGTTTAAGTGCTGATCGAAGGATTTCAATCTCCAACCAGCAAGATAACCTACCATAAATAAGTATCTTTGTGACGTACCTTGCTACTTGGTTTGTACTGATGAATTTGTCGAAATCCATAAGCAGTGCTAGCATAGAGTTTTGTCACCAAGTTTGCACTTTAATCCAGTTTTTTTTTATAAAACTGGGAAGATTTGGGTGGCTGGATCATGTGGAGAGAATGACCGAGCTTCGAGCACCAAAGTCCCTACTGAACTCAAGACCGACAGGGCGAAGAAGCCTGGGAAGACCAAGACTAAGATGGAGCGACAACGTCGTCAAAAACATACCTATCTTGGAGCTTCTAAACTGGAGAGAACTGGCACAGAACCGAGATAAGTGGAGAAAGACTCTTGAGGAGGCCAAGACCCACCAGGGGTTGTAGAGCCAAGAGTGAAGGAGGTGCTAATAGCGCACAATTACTCAACCTTACATTATCTCCACTCAGGAGGTTCTGAGGAAAATAATTCCCCTCTGGGCCTATTTTATCTATGGGGATGCTGTTTGGAGGGTCTTTTGAGAAAAAGAAGGAGAAGATGATCTGGTATAGAAAAATATAGGTACGAGGGGTTGGTAAGATTCTGGTCAGTCTCTCCAAGAGTGACGGAAATATGAATCCAGCCCAAGTCAGAGACAAGACCCGGACAAACCTCACCCCATGAACTCGGGCACTCCTCCTAAATCACCAAACGCAGTGAACCACAATTTTAAAATGAGCATTCCTATTGAATGCCTTAATTATGATAACATTCTTTGTTAATTAAATTTAATAAAATTATCTGATCGTAGAATCGTTTCCGATTTAACCTTTTTGTATAATATCCTTAATTCAATGTTTGATACCCCTGATTTATAATATGTAATCTCTGTTCATACTCCAGGTAAGTCAGTTACAAGACAGTACATACCATATTATTGAAGCAATTCTACATCAACGTCACAATATTACACTCCTATGCGACGGATTGAACAGCTAGGAAACAAATACTCCAATGTTGTTGATACATTTAGCACATCAATGTTAATATATAAGCATACCTTGTTGAAGTTTTTTTCATCAAGTAGGGGAATATTTTGATAAAGATTTTTAAATTGACTAACACATTAACAGTATTTTGTACCTACAATGTGGATCAAATTCAATCTCACTTGGCGTGACCTATGGCAGAGGTATTGGTTATCCAATAAATGGTTTCCGGGGCAGCGGTACCCACATCCGCCTCCAAAATTTAATTCAACTGAAATATGAATAAGACAAATTTAAAAAAATATATATATATACGTATTAAGAGCATACAATAAAGAAATACCCAAGAAATGTGATGTTGGCGTATTTTGATACCCAAAAGATTTGCTTGTATCATTGCATCATTGTGACTACTGGAACTGTTGAATATTGGATGGTTTAAAATAATTTTGTAATTTTGAACAGGTCCGGTGCCAACCACGTCAATACTGTCAACCACGACAGAAACACCAGAGACACCTCCACAAAGTACGACACCAACTACTACATCATCTCTAGAACCAAGTAAGTCCAAAATTCCAGTGCATGGATGTTTTATAAATGTTCTATCAAAACAAAACTTACATTAAAAATAAGCTGACAATATTTGATATATTTATTTATCGCCCTTTTACATGTTGGTAGTACAATTTTAATACGAGAGTTAATTTTGAAACTTAACCACCCAAGTATTTTGTGATTGTGCAAGTTTTTGTCAGATTTATAAAAACTTTGTGTTATTTCCGCTTCGTAATTAAAGCTCTATAAGTGAAATATTTCTGAACGTAGCCGAATACTAAAAACTATATTTGAAAGGTTATGAAATAAGCTTTCAAGTTTTATTATTACAAATAAATATGAACGTTTATAAATATTAAAATTTAGAATATAAACATAAAAAAAATTGTAAAAATGACTCACGTGATGTTTAAACAGTACTAAAATTACGGATTATGTAAAAATTCTTATTCTTCGTATAAATGTGTAAAAAAAAATTTTGTCACTTCACTTTTTTACAATTTCATAACTAACTATTGCATTAACTCCCCAATCCAAAGACTATGTAGGCTTGGAAATAAATACGGTTCCGTTGATATTTTCATTTATTCCGCATCTATTTTTATATGAGGATTTCTAAAATTCTTCTTCACTTCTATTAGAACTTCTACTGGAACTATACATAATCCACCTATTTTGAAAGAAATTAACTTATATGTCCCAGACAAGTATACTCGTGGAAGGTCCCATACCCTTGTTTATGCTCCATAAGCGAGGAATTCTGCCTATCAGAACGCGCCAGTCAACAGAGCGACTGAACTGCTCAACGAGTCTGCATTGACCATCGACATTTTTAACGTAACCTACAAGCAGTTTAACAATTATCTTTTGACGTATGTCACAAAGTAGTGAAACTGACCTTTTTATGTGTTTTGCTATACTTTTTGTCTAATTTGTAATCTTCTCCATAATGTATTGGTGAATAACCGTTTTACGGAGAACATGGAAAATAAATAAATAAATAAATTCGTGTTAGAGAAGAAAAAACGTGACATAAAATTATTTGGTATATTATTGTTTCTATTTCAATTATCATTCTATTATAATTACGTTATATGATTGATGCAAAAGCCTTGTGGGCGTAAATAAAAATAACAAAAAACTATAGTGGAGAAATGTTGTTTGCAATAATGGAGAACTTATTAGCAGAGGATTGAACCAGTGGCCACAGCGAGGGAACCCAACGCAATAGGCCACTTGCATAGATTTCATAACGACTTGGAAAAAATCGTGTGGATAGATTTGTTTTACTAAGATTACGAAAATGTTAGTAAATTTTTTAAGACAAACGGTTGTTTTTTTAAAATAAATAATTCCATTATTTGGACTTGTGACACCACTACATGAAAATGTCCCGCCTTCGATAATATTCTATTAATTTTGTAAGATTCAACACTGATTTATTTTTTTATGTGGTAACACTTTGATTTCAGGTGATTTTTTGAATTTGACTTTCA
This sequence comes from Limnephilus rhombicus, assembly GCA_929108145.2. NCBI lineage: Eukaryota > Metazoa > Arthropoda > Insecta > Trichoptera > Limnephilidae > Limnephilus > Limnephilus rhombicus. The sequence continues at coordinate 8,062,704 of OV815289.1, read as the reverse complement.
CTAGATTTATTGTTCGTATTCGGGTCAACATAGAATATTTTCGGTTTCTGTATGTTGTCTGTGGTATACTTGATAATTAAAGGTGCATATCTATTGAAAAAGTATTAAATTTTATCAATAGACAGCTGTTCAAAAATTCGGCGGGAAAAAAATATTTTTGTAATTTATTTTTAACATTGTTCTAAAATAGTCTACGAAGTTCAGATTTGCAACATCTTTGGTCATAATAGATAAAGAATTTCAATAGCATCGTGTTAAAATAAACGGTTGGCCCAGGAAATGATTTTAATAATATCAATAAATGTTTTACGAATGGTAGGGAAATGTGGTCCATTTTTGGACCGAAATCAATCGCAGAAAAATAAAAGTGGTCCATTTTTCGTCCGAAATCGCTCCAGTGGCTATGCATTCGTGTGAAAAACGTACTTTTTTATAAAAAATGGTATGTTTATAAAAAAAGACTAAATGGATTGAAGTTTAAAAAATTCGCCAGGGTTTCAAAAATACGATAAAAAAAATCGGAATGTCTTATAATATTTGCCTATACCGGAAAAATTTATAAAATGTGATGCAAGTGGCCTATTGTTCTTGCAGATATTAACTGGTCAAAACCATTTATTTTCCAGCTTCTGAAATATCTTGTGAACAAGCATGCGCAACATTTTGTGACTACTCTCAGGGACCGTGCACATTCAATCTCCCAGCGGAAGACGGAGCTTGTTATTGTAAGTTACAACTTACTACCTACGAGTTACACAATTTCAGATTACTCAATTTCGCCCATAATCCCACCTCTTTTAATTCGTGCCTACAATTATCCAAGTATAGATTGAATAACCACGGTCGCATTATATATGTTATAAAACATTATATATGTCACTAGTAAGGAGTCGTTTAGAATACAATTCCACGGTTTGGTCCCCAAATTATGAGGTTCATTCACATGCGATTGAAAGAATCCAAAATAAATGTTTAAGATATGTAAATATTAAAATGGGCATTCCTATTGAATGCCAAAATTATGATAACATTCTTTTTTCATTAAATTTAATAAAATTATCTGATCATATTTAATTATCTTATCGATATTTAATTTCCGATTTAACCTGTTTGAATAAAATCATTAAATCAATGTTTGATACCCCTGATTTATTATTTGTAATCTTTGTTCATATTCCAGGCAAGTTAGTTACAAGACAGTACCTACCATATTATTGTAGCAATTCTACATCCACGTCACAATATTTCATTCCTATGCGACGGATTCAAAAGCTAGGAAAGAAATACTCCGATGTTGTTGGTATTAGGTACATCAATTTTAATATATAAGCATACCTTATTGAAGTTTTTTCATCAAGTAGGGGAATATTTTGATAAAGCTATTTTAATTGACTAACACATTAACAGTTTTTTGTCGGCTGAAAGAAAAAAACTATTTTGGATTTTTTTATATTTTGTACCTACTATTATTGAATTTGATCCACACAGTATGTGTGGATCAAATTCAATAATATTTTTACTTTATATATATTTTTGTGCAAAACAGTTGTTTCCTGCACTGTTTGCGAGTATAATTTCGTTAATATTATTATTATTATATATATACATATATTTATCTAAAAGCCTAAATAGGCGTAAATAAAAATAAATAAATAAATGACGCAGCCTTGCTTAACACATTTTATGATGTCAGACCACCCAGTAAAACCACCGTTCATCATTGGTTCACCATTAGTTTGGCAGACTAAAATACTCGTAAAGAGGATAAGAAAGATGAAAGGGCGACTCCTGAAATCCCAGACATCTCCGTCTCACCCCCCACCATACGAGAGAAGAAGAAAAAACTGCAAATACGCATAAGAACGCTTATTATTAATAATCCACTGTAAAAGTTTGCCACACAATCAAACTAAATAGATCTATGTTTATAAAATTGAAAATATATTTGTTTATGTCTATGCGTTACTAAACCATTCATCCGATTGCGATGAAACTCATGCCCGCGATGGTTTCTATATCCAATAGTGAGTTCTGGCATCATGAAATTCTGCATTGCCAACCGTTCATCCGATTGCGATGAAACTCATGCCCGCGATGGTTTCTATATCCAATAGTGAGTTCTGGCATCATGAAATTCTGCATTGCCAACCGTTCATCCGATTGCGATGAAACTCATGCCCGCGATGGTTTCTATATCCAATAGTGAGTTCTGGCATCATGAAATTCTGCATTGCCAACCGTTCATCCGATTGCGATGAAACTCATGCCCGCGATGGTTTCTATATCCAATAGTGAGTTCTGGCATCATGAAATTCTGCATTGCCAACCGTTCATCCGATTGCGATGAAACTTTGGGGATTTGATTTATGCATACCCGCTATGGTCATGTATAATAGCGATCTCTGCACCGTGTATAAGTAAATCGTTCATAATCCGATTGCGAGGAATCTTTGGTGAGTTGTTGTGAGCACGCCCGCGTAGGATTCTATATATTATACTGGTGAACTGACATTATGAAATTTCTATAAAAATATGTAATAGGTGGCACGCGAGCTGTTTAAAAACTGAATGTATGGAATGCGAGAGAGAGGTGGGGGAGGGAAATTCAAGCAGAGGGGTCGTGGGAGGGGGGTGGGGTGGAGGGAACTCGGGGGAGGGGGGGGTTTGCGGGACAGGGGAAGCAGGCGAGGGAAGTGGGAAGAAGGAAGGCGGACAGGGAAAGGGGGCGCGGTAGAGGAAGGGAAGCGTAAATGGAACGGGACGAATGGGAAAGGACACGCAGGTAGAAACAATTTATTTAACTCGCTGGTTGCTTATAAACTAACCGATATTTAAATCGGTTGAAGTTCTAGAGCTATTGAATGCCGAAACAACTGAAAGTATTTATCATTTTTTACAGGTCCTGTGCCTACATCGCCAATACTACCACCTCGACCAACTCCATCAACTCCGTCAACTCCATCAACACGTGTTCCAACTTTTCCGACATTGACAATTTTCCGTAAGTCTAACTTCTGAATGAATTGATATTTTAACATTTTATTGGAAAAACTTTTTAAAGATTTTTGAAAGTTATACCCATACACACTCAAACTGGGCGAAAGCCAAAACAATAGCCGCCCGCAGGGCCTAGCAGACAAAACCTCAGAAGCGGGTTTTTAACTGCTGGTAATATATAACTGCTGGTATATGGTTTATAGTAAACAAAACATGAACCTACCAGTTAATAATGCAAAAAACGTTTTATTATTTTTAAAAGTAGGTCCGTTTTGTATGACGTGCAAAACATCGTAAGCGACAAAGATTAACAAATGCATTGCGTAACAGCCGGTCAAAACATCGTAACCGCCATTTATCCCCAAAGCAGCGCAAATTTAACTATTTACATAATGTAGGACGAACGGTATCAATAAATCGAACATTATCTGAAAAGTTGGGTACCATAAGTACATACATTATCTAAATATGATAAGAATAAAACATCTCCCATAAAATTTTATTTTTGTCGGTTACGATTTTTTGGCTCGATATTACGACATTTATTAGGAGCTTTAATATGGATATTGCTCAGACAATAAGAACTAGAAGCATATTATCATGAATAATTATGTGTAAACATATTATCTTCTTTTTTCCAGAAGACAATTTGCTTGCAATTTACCAGCAAAATATTGAACATGCAGCGCCAGCGTGTGTATCTGACGCATCTGTTCATAAAGATACTAACCGGTCAAACCCATTTCTTTTACAGCTTTTGACGAAGTTTGTGCAAGCATGTGCGAGAAATATTGCAACTACGCTGATGGAAGGATGTGCCTCTTCCATATCGACGGGCAAGGGCAACGTTGTTTGTGTAAGTTACAACTAACTAACAATGTATGACCATTCTGTAGGGGTACTACTCGATTTATTCAAATTCATACACACTGTGCTGTTATTCAGGTGACATCCTATTATCAACCTAATTAATCCACGCCTTTCACGGGCTTCTCCGATTTCCAAATTTTTATTTTTATTTATTAAATACAATCGACACAAATAAGACAATTGATAAGTCCACTGGAGCGCTTTTTGCCACAATATGACACTATTTAAAATTCCCCGGATTGCTTTGCTGCCAATTTCGACAATTTTCCCCTATTTGAAAGTAATTAAGTAAGAGTTTACGATTTTATAATATTTTTTTTATAAATCCAACGAATATGTGATAATTGACTAAAGATAGGTGAATTCATTATACTTAGAACTGTAGTTAGTTTGTATGTCTTCATATTAAAATTCGGAGGTATGATTTTCTTTAATGTGGGCTGAAAATATTCAAATTGATCACCAAAAACTCTCGAGCAATAGGAGAAAATAGGTTTAAATTGCGCTGTCACTCCAGTTGTCATTCTCGTTAGAATGTTATAGAGTAATGTTAATTATTTTATAACACTTACACCATATTTTTCATTAAACTTTTCATGAGCTTGTAATTCTTGATATCAAAATTTCTCTTTTTCTCTTCATGCACTTTTTTCCTTTTCATCATTTTTACTCATATATTTTTTTTTACAATAAAACCACACAGGAGACCTTGAGGAAAATAATTTTAATTATGTGCTGATTCATCTTAGGGGATACTGTGTGGAGGGCCTTTGTTGTGTGGATGACAGGAAGGAGTGAACATGGGCGCTAGTTCCTCGAAGCATCTTTAATTGTAATACCGGTAGAACAAGGAAAGCGTACCTGTTCTCAAAAGATTGTAATCCGTTTATTAAAATAGCGGAATCTATCAAATGGACGGCTGTTTCGGCCTATAGTTAAGTGTTTTTTTGGGTATTTTTTGGATCTAGATTAGAGGTGGATGCCAAATTTAATAGCGAAGTGCACTTGCAATTTGTACACATTGTACAGGGTCAGCAGTTGTGCCCAACTTCTAAGAGGTTAACTCTGACTTCGATGGAGGCCCCATGCGTTAACTGGTCATGTAGAGCTAGACCACCCGTTCTTGGAAAACTGAAAAAAAATAGTTGTCGACGCAATTGAAATAAACCTCTTGAACAAAATCGATATTTTATAGGTACTCGAAAACTTGACAGTACGTAAGCCGCTACCATAGCAAACTGTTAATAACGTAACTGAAACGCGACAGTGCTGGTCGGGGTTGCAGTTGTGTTTCAGTTGCATTGTTAACATATTGACGTCGTAACTGTCAAATTTTATCAAGCTTTGACATGTCAGATAAGAAAAATATTTATTTTGTTTAGGAGTTTTATTGCTATTGCGTCGACAATTGTTTTTTTCAGTTTCTCCAAGAGCGAAGGCCCTTACAAAAAGTGATCAAGCATATCAATGGAAGGCATCTTCTGGCAAAGATTGCTTTCGTTGAAGAAATATTTATTTTGTTTAGGAGTTTTATTGCTATTGCGTCGACAATTGTTTTTTTCAGTTTCTCCAAGAGCGAAGGCCCTTACAAAAAGTGATCAAGCATATCAATGGAAGGCATCTTCTGGCAAAGATTGCTTTCGTTGAAGAACACTAGATTGTCATTTAGATCTCTTTTTGACGTAATCAGACATGATTCGGATATTGAAACATTAAATCTTACAAGCTTTTTCTTATTCCTTGTGGAAACCCTCTCAAAAAATCCATCCATTCTTTGCTTCAAAGCCCTACGAGCTGTTGGAGTTAGTATGCCTTTTGTGGACTTGTCAAGCACAAAGCTATCGTGGACTGTACTGTCATCCGCATAATAATGAATTCATACACATGACTGAAGGTCGTAGTTGTTGTGCAACAAAAACAAAGTCGGAGACAAAATCGATCCCTGTGGAACGCCAGCATTTATTAAACGTGCAGGGGTAGTGCCTCCGTACATGACGCTACTTACAAGCAACTCTATCCTCGTGCCAATCGTAAGTACTCCCGTACAATTTTGCTTGTTCTCGTACACGGCGCTACGCAGTGGGTGTCGGTTTTAAATCAGTATTTTTTTATTGTTTTTATTTCTTGCTAGAGCAATTTCGATAAGTTACAGAACTCATTTTAGAACAGGAGGAACATACAATTCATGGGTGGGAGGAAATAGTTACAATTTTACATCGGAATTTAGATATTAAAAATATAAGTTTCACATACAATATAGAAAAATAAAAGACAGGTTGAGTAGAATAAACAACAATAGAAAACAATTAAAGAAAAAAGAAACAAGGTTTTACAGATATGGATGATTAAAACTAAATGGAAAAGGAAAGAATAGAAAAAGAAACAAGACAATTGAAAATGACAAGAAAATTACATAGTTTCATCCAAAAGTAAAAAATATTCTTTTAAAGCATTATTCTGAATTTTTTTATTTTGCTGGATTTCCTTGTACAATTCTGGAAGCGAATTATATAGTCTATAGGCAACATAGTTCAGAGATTTTATCCCGTATTTTGTATTGTGTGTTTTAGGTATGCGGATTTTATTGCTATTTGAAGTATTATGAGTGTGGATGTCTTGATTGTAAAGTGGCTTGATGTTAGTGTGAGTTGATTGTCGAGTAATTTGTAGGATGGTGCTTGTGATTTCATGTTAAGGAAGGACTGTGATTGGAAGAATTCCGGAAACAGAATAGATGTCACTGTCATGGGTGTCTCATGGAAGTCCAAAAATATTTCTGAGAGCTCGGTTTTGAACCACCTGCAGATCAGCTATCAATATTTATGAGGCAAATCCCCAGGTACAGCAGAGATAAGAAAGGTGTGAATGTACCATAGCATAGTACACTGATATTAGGAAAGGAATGGGTAGTAATCCTTGGAATCTATATAGTACACCAGTTATGGGAGTAATTTTTTCCTTTACATGATTTTTGTGGAGATCCCACGTGAGTTGGCAATCTAAAATTAGGCCCAAAAATTTTGTGATCATTTTCTTTTCGAAGCAGTTATCACCAACTTTTATATTGAGGCTGAAATTTTTCTTGTTGCCAAAATGTATATAATGAGTTTTTTTACGTTAAAAATTAGTTTGTTTATTTTTAACCAGCTTGTGAGTTTAGAAACATCAGCATTTATTTTCGTTTCAAGCTCCACTAGGTTCAGTTTATTTTATTATAAAAAAAACTGTATCGTCCGTAGAGAGTTGTAGAGTTCCTTTAATACCCCACTTTGTTATGTCATTCACATATATTAGAAATAGCAACGGTCCAAGAATTAATCCCCGTGGCACTCTACATGTTATTTTACCCAAATCACACGTTTCTCCTCCCAGTTCTATTGCCAAAAAGCGATTTGATAGGTAAGATCGGAAAAGTTCCAGAGGAGTACCAACAATACCCAAATGTTTCAGTTTTTCGATCAATACGTTATGATCCACCGTGTCAAATGCCTTATTTAGATTAATAAATATTGCCCCCGTAAAATCCCCACATCTTTCTGTAGATTTGATATAAAATCGAAAGCTGCACATTTAGTGTTAGATCGTCGTCTGAAACCGTATTGTTTTGACGTGAGAATTTTGTTGTGTTCGAGATATTTCAATAGTCTTTCTTTAATGATACATTCAAAATTTTTAGAGATATCTGGAAGTATGGAGATTGGACGATAAATTTGGACTTTTTTTTGCATTCATCTTTATGAATAGGAAATATTTTCGCAATTTTTAGTTTGTCTGGAAAGATACCTTTTGATAGAGAGAGATTAAGGTCATCCGCCAGTTCCTCCTAGCAATTTTCGAGTAGGAGAGAAGTTATCCCATCGGAACCAGCTGCCACTTTGGAATAAAGGTTAGATATGATACGTAGGTTTTAATTTTTATTTGCCCTGATCATGTTAAAATATTGTTTTGCTTGAAGTTATGTGTAGATCGTATTTACATCAGTTTTTGAAGTTTTTATTACTGATGCTAAACTTTCCCCAACTGAGAGAAAAAATGCGTTAAATGCAGTTGCAATCTCCTTTGGTCCCTTTACTTCTTCTTCATTTATTACTTATTAGAGATTTACAAGTTATTTTTGGGTTTGAAATTGATTGTTTTCCAGGTTCGTTTTGGCTTATTCATGTTTCACTAAGCAATTTTGTATAATACTTAGATTTAATATATCTTTTGTAATTTGCGACAGTAATACGAGTGTTATTTTTTTCTATCGTCAAAGGAATACTTTCTTGATTTTGTTTCCAAAGTTTAAATAATAAGTGAATCAAGCATCAAACCATGGAGTATTGTTCAGTCTTTTGTCCCCTTTATTAGTTTTTACTTTTGTTTTGCATGAATTTACAGCATTTTGAAGATAGACAGCGAAATTATTATAATTTTGGTGTACGTTGTCAGACGAATGGGTAGATTTACAAGTTTTAAGTGACGTATTTAATTTTTGATAATTTATTTTGTAAGCGTTTGAGAGGTTGTTTGGGGATCTGTTATTGGGGAGGTCTTTCAGGAAGTTTCCATAATCCAATATTAGTGTATTGTGGTCACTAAGGGGATCATAAATATTTGAAATTATCCCAGAAACATTTGTTCTATTTGTGATAACGTGATCTATCAACAAACTGGTGTTATTTGTTACCCTTGTGAAAAACATTGTGTTACACACATAAAAGTTGTACGATTTTAAGGTGTGAACATATTTCCGTGCAATATCTGTGTTTTTTGAGATATCCATATTAAAATCTCCAAAAAGTAATGTGTCTTGTATGTTTTTATTTAATATTATTTCTAAAGAGTTAAAAAAATCTATGGTTGAGTTAGGCTTACGGTAAAAAAACATACATATTTAGAAGTTTAATATTTTTTGCCGTGATTGTAATTCCAAGAAAGGTATTTTCAATGCAACATTTTTCTATTTTCATATTGCTTAGTGTGTTATGCATGTAGATGGCGACTCTTCCTCCTCGGTCCAGCTCACGAGAAGCAAAGATTCCAGCGTAGTCAGTAATATTGAAAAAAAAAATCCTCTCCTTTATGCAGCCAGGTTTCCGTAATCACGAGAATATGTACCATTTCTGTAATGTTTTTTAGCGTTTCTTCAGTTTCAATTTCAGTTTTGTAAATTTTGTTTCCCATGCTTCTAGCGTTGGTGTACATAATACGCATACAGACATTTTTGGTGGTGTATTTTTGAATATTGAAACATTTTTTTCCTTGAAGTTGTCTTCCTCACGTAGTCTACCCTTTGTCTGAAGCGCTCATCTATAAGCTTCCACAGTGGGCAATCTGGATTTGTTGCCCGGTGGTTTCTAGTACCTCCATTGCAATTTGAACACGTTGGTTCTTTTACCTTGTTGGGACATGTGTCATATTTATGACATTCACCACTGTGCACACAACTAAGCTTATCTGTGCAAAAACGTTGGGAGTGACCAAAACCTAGGCATTGGTAGCATTGCATCAACGGTGACTGATCTTTGACCATAAGACGTTGATACCCTACGTTAATTCGTCCAACGTTAATTAAAGATTCCCAATTTTTTGGATTTGCTTCACGGACAGCGTTGCAGAGAAGTTTGTTACTGTGGTTTTTTTTATATTTAACTTTTAGATTTTGTGTGAAATTTAAACCGCAATCTTTGTTTTAATTTTTGAGTGCCTTGAGTAGGTCATCGTCGGAAGCATCCCTTTTATGATTAAAAGCGGATTGAGTTGCTTCCCGTCGTGACTGTGATTTGTCACTGAAGTCCTTTGCTCAACTCCACCTTGAAATTATTTTTATCTTGCAGTGAGGCCATCATAAAAACAAGTTTTTGGTTATTAGTTTTCGCACACCAATACCAAGGGATCGAACATCGTCGTGCTACTTTATAAGCTGATCGCTACAGCGTGAGTCTATTGCGTTGTTCTCGGCTTGGCTGTGATATTTGCCTTTGTCATATTGTGGTCTAGTTTGGCTTTTATTTCGTTAATGTTGGTTAAGAGCGATTTGATGGATTCACGATACCGACGGTGCTGATCGCACGCGACGCGTCGCATCATTTGGCTCCGCTGGGACTCGAACCCAGGACCCTTTGCTTACATGGCAACAGCTCTACCGATTGAGCTACGGAACTCATATTAATTCGGTCACTTTTAACTGTATCATACTTCGACTTAGAACTACCAACATTGTCTTCATTTACTTAACGCACATATTATTGGCTGCTATCTTTATATATGATTGCAAGATTCAACTTGAACTAAGTGCAATCTAGAAAGTGTCTGGATAAATTTTTATTCATTTTATTTGTAATACGTGACATCTTTTGACCTTTTCTGCAAGTCTTGGATGAATATTTATTATTATTTTTTTAAACTTTATGAGTAAAATCTCAAATTTGAATATTTAATTAAATTAAGACAATATTATCGAAACTCAATCGAAATCTGGAGACAGAAAAATCAGAAAAGATATTGGCTCCGCTGGGACTCGAACCCAGCATTGTCTTCATTTAATTAAATATTATTATTAGAGATTTTACGCATAAAGTTTAAAAAATTAAAAATAAATATTAGATTTGTTCTGGAAGTGGAAAAATGCGTGCTTACCAGAATTACTTCACCAGAACATGTAAGAAAGGATTTAGCGGAGAAGCCATGGATTGATGTTGGAAATTTGACATTGCTTGACATCGTGTTAACTCCACGGCTGCACGTGAAAAATGATCAAATTCAGTATATTTCGGGTAGCGCCGTGTACGGAAACCAGCATTAAAGAGTAGTATATCGGCAGGGTACTTGTGGTTGCGTCACAATTAGGCAGTTTGTAAGTATCTCTATGAACGGAAGGCCGTAGGCAGAGAGGATAGACGGCCAAAAAAATCCGCCTTAGCGCACACTCCTTGCCTCCTGTACGTTTATACATTGTCTCATACGTACTTTTCTTTTATTCTGACTCTTGTCTTGGCCCGACTGAATTTAATTCACTTGAACGCGTCATGTCTTCCTCGGGCTTCCCGACTTCTTCTACCATTCATATTTGCTTCATATATTCTCCTTACACCCTTTTCTTTATTAATTCGCTCTGCATATCCATACCACCTGAGCGTCTCATTCTTATTAATAATACAATCGATACCAAAAAACACGATTGAATTGGTTGAAATATTAGAGTTATTGAATGCAGAACCATTTGAAATATTTTTATTTTTTTTAACAGGTCCGGCGCGATCAACGCCAACTACTCCATCATTTACTCCATCACCTACTCTACCACGTACTCCACCATATACTCCACCACCTACTCCACCACCTACTCTACCACCGTCAACAACGGCAACAAAGTCAACAACGTCGAAGAAGACAACAAAGACGACAAAGAAAGCAAAGCCAACGCACTGTCCTCCCCCGCCACCGAGACACCGAACTAGAAAATATTTTAAACACCTTTTTGTCTAAAATTCAACTTGTATCCACCCTGAAGTAAAAAAGTTATTTAAAATGTCAATTAAATGAAATAATAAATTAATAATTTCGTTGAAATTTATATTATTACTTATTTATTTATATTTGCATGAGTTGTAGATACTATCCGTATCGTTCTGGAGAAAGACCACTGTGTAGAATATAACAGTGACTTCAGATGGTTTTAGCCATGGGCATATGAATATATTTGGACCTGCCCTAAGTGATAAAAGCGTATTATTTCTCCCTCCCCATAACGGTTCCATGGTGCCCGCTCGGCTTACGAGAGCCTCGCTTGAATCTAAAAAATGTGACCTCTTCATTCTTGTCTTGACCAGCGCGGAGTTATCATCGTACATTTTACGAACAAATATGAGAGCTTTTGCTATACATTATACCCTTGTATATGTGTATACAGCGAATGTGGGCGTTTCTCCAGTGAGCTCGTCGCCGGTTACAGGGGTAAGTAAATCACGAAATATTTGTAAAAGGGTCTTTACTAAATACGGCAACAAAATATTCCTCTGTGAAAATGGACGAAGTTTACTTTGCGCATTTGGACTACGCAAATATGTTAATAACATGGAGGGCAATTCGCGCTCCCATGTAAAAGGTCTATTCATTCAAAAGCAGATTTTGCTTTTAAGAACTAAATGGTTTGGGTAATTTGGTGGTTTGTTGAGATGAATGTGGGTAAGATCCAATAATGTCGTCTGCTATTTCCGTTCAGCGATCCGCGTGGTTATACTTACTTCACACTTCTCTGATCTGACTCCATGGGTTACCAAATACACCAAAAATGAAAGGAATGTTTCTGAATACTGAAGTTACATTTATTTAAATTACGAAATACTACAAGTATTAACTTGGAAGGTTTATAGGGAAGATACTCGAGCAAACAGCTAGCGCGTCAGGTAGCCGAGAAACGAATGAATTCCGTTCGCTTTGCCGGAACGGAATTCGCGCAGGCGCGGCGACTGAGTTGCCCGCGCATAAAACCAATTATTAGGCTGTTGAGTATCATTCCCTACATACCTCCCGCCCAGTTTTTTAGCGATAAAAAATTAAATAAACTTAAATAAGATATATAAGAGCAATGCTTAAATGTATAAACCAGTATGGTTTTTTAAATTTTTTAAAACGAAAAAAATTATCTTCAATTGTTTACTGGAGCACTTATTTATTAACTCAACATGTTTATGGAGTTTTATTGTAATTAAAGAAAACTAGACTGGGTATAGTTATCATCCAGAGTGGACCTATTATTACTTTATTTTAAAGCTATTGCAAATAATTATTAAATGATTAATAACATTTATATGCTTCAGTAAACAGTTGGAAAGAATTATGATAACATAAGTATTAAAATTTGAACAACATGTTCATGCAGTGCCAGTCGAAAACGATAGCAGGTTTATTAAATATTTATACAAGAAATATGAACTTAAATATACGTAAAAGTTTTATTAAAATCTAAATATTTGAAATGACTCAACGAAAACAATAAAAGATTACTAACTAGGATAATGCTTCAACTAGTTGTTAATAGGTGAGTATACATTTTTGGCAAAAAAAAATTATTTACAAAAGTTTTTGTTTGAATTTATAAAAATGGTAGTTATGAAACCAAAATATCTAAGTTTCCTATAAGTTAATTAATGTATTAAGTTATTAAAAAAACAAAAGGAACATATAAGTGTACATTATACAACAAGCCATGTATTTAATATAGTCTAGAAATATGTTGAAATGATTATATAGTGAAGTCATTGTAGGTACCAATGTAGTACTTCATATTTCTATATTATAATAAATATGTTACATCACATTTGTGATACAAAAGAATACCTCACATCACCCTGAATGTGGAAAATTTTCGGTAAAATTTTTATCTATTATTTATAATAAAGTAAGTACTTATAAGAAATTACACTAATTTTTAATGTACTGTTACATAATTTAAAATTTGATACAACAAAACAACTGTCATGTGTACATAGAAAGAAGTTGATCAATTATTTGATCATTTTTACGATACTAAATTTTATTATACTTAAATGCACATACAAGAATTGTTTTTGTTTTCCTTTTTTTTAGAAAGACGAATAAAAATTATCTTCAATTGTTTACTGGAGCGCATTTATCAACTCGACATACAAATGGAGTTTATTATTATCAAAGGAACTAGACTGGGTATGGATCGTCCAGAGTAGATCTGTTATTTTCTAAAAATTATGGCAATTAATTATTAATTGACTAATAGCATTTAGTCGCTACCGTAAACAATTGAAAAGAATTAGTACATATTATTTATATAAGGATTCAACAAGTGTTCAGTCAGATGGTGAGTAACATTTTAAAACACATCTGAGTGACCATGGTTAAAATTACCAAAGGTAAAGACATTTTCACTATACATGATTTGATAAAAGTTTTAATGTTTAAGTTGAATTAAGAATTGTTTTATATATGACATTTTTGTTAGTTAAAAGTTATTTAACAATGTTAGATACTAGGTTTATGTATATGTTAATATATTCCATATTGGGAACATGTTCAATATAGAATATATTAAGATTGTATTACACAATAATTATACAAACCTATAAGAAGTTATTTTTAGCATAAGTTGTATAAGTATTGTGAAAAGCGATTATTGCTGGATAAGAAGGTTTCATTGATTGATATACAATGTTTTATGTTTGCTTAAAAATAGGTACATGTAAAAATTTCATTCTAACATTCTATACAAGTTTTTTAAAGAAAAGTTGCATAAAATTTATAAAAACTTCAACGCATAAAGCGGAGTGGCTAGATTTACTATTTATATATTCATCGCAAGCTGCGGAATGTTTTATTTTTAAAACAAGGTTATTATTTACGTTAATATGTGTTATATTGAGTATGTGGTCAATACAAGACATATTACGCTCTGTTAATATTAAGTTTAAAAAATGACTATTGTCTGAGTACATCGTTTTTTACACACTTTAAAGTGTTAAATTTTTCTTAAAACTAGTTACATGGTTTACATGATTTTAAAAAATGAAAAATTTTTCATTGGTTAAATGGTTCATCACTTTGATGACCGATATGTATTGTATAAAACAAATAATAGTACTAGAGTTCAAAATTTCTTTCAAAATTGAAGTCTTTAGTTATCAGTAATTTTACAGATATACGGTTAAGATAATACAAGCTTTGTAAATGCTTTTTTTAAAATATTATTTTTGGTAGTCATTTTTAATTTGATATGGGATCTGTAGGGAGGAAAAGAATTAATTATATCTAATTTTGCCAATTATTTGCTTTCCGACCGGTAACGGTCGCCAAAATCGACTCTACGACCAGATCTTGTTCTTTTTATTTCTGGGAGTGGTTCCTGGACAGTTGTAGCAACAGGAATATTTTCTTCTACTGGTACCTTTTCCTCTACTGGTAGGAAGGCTGGTTTTAACCTATCTATGGAAACACGTTTATTTTTGCCCTTTACGTTGATTACAAACGTTTTATCGTCGCGTTCCTCCACTTTATAAGGTCCTTCGTATGAATTTTGAAGGGGCCTTCTTCCACTGTCTGTTCTAAGAAAGACATGGGTAGTTAGAGATAAGTCTTTATGTACAAAGCATTTCCTTGATCCATGGGCGGTGGTAGGTGTTGGCTTGATGTTTTCAAATTTTCTTTGAAGTCGACCTACGTAAGTGTCGGGTTCTTCTTTAGCGGCTTTCAGAGTACGGTGCCATCTCTCTATTAAGCCATTGGCTTGTGGGTGGTATGCCGTAGTCCTTGTATGTTTTATTCCCAATTTCTCCGCCAGTTTCTTAAAAAGAAAGCTTTCAAATTGACGGCCCTGGTCTGTGGTTATCGTCTCCGGGGTCCCGTGACGAGCTATCCAGTGGTCCATCAGTGCATTTGCGACGGTTTCTGCAGACATGTCTTTCAATGGTACTGCTTCAGGCCAACGTGTGAATCTGTCGATCATTGTCAACAGGTATTGGTATCCATTGCATGCCGGAAGAGGTCCAACTAAATCGATATGTACGTTGCGAAAGCGGTCTTCTGGTAAGATATAAGCTGATGGTGGAGCTACTGTATGTTTAGAGACTTTCGCTTTTTGGCAAGGGATACAGTTTTTAACGAAAATTTTTATGTCTTTCGCCATCTTGGGCCACACAAACCTCAATTTCACTGAGTTTGTTGTTCCGAGTATGCCTGGATGACAGACATTGTGTACGCTTTCTATGACCTCGGTTCGCATGGACTCTGGAACGAAAGGTCGGACATGACCAGTTGATATATCGCACCATAACGATTTATCTGTGCCAGGTATCACCATTTGACGTAGGGAGAGGCCGGTGTCATCTTTTGCCTTAATTAGATCGTCAGTTTGACACTGCGCTTCTGCCATTCTCCCATAGTCAATTGTAGAGGGACAGTTTATCTCCTCGATTCGAGACAGGGTATCCGCTACTACATTCTCCAGTCCGGAGATATGCCTAATATCAGTCGAAAATTGTGCGATGAAGTCCAGCTGTCTTTCCTGCCGTGGAGAGCTGGAGGCTCGTTTCTTGTGTAAGGCATAGGTGATTGGCTTATGGTCAGTATATATACTAAAATTACGTCCTTCAACGCTATTGCGGAAGTATTTTACGGCTTCGTAGACACCTGTTAGCTCGCGGTCGAATGTGCTGTAATTCCTCTGAGCTGGAGTGAATTTTTTAGAGAAAAATCCAAGTGGCTCCCATGTGTCGCCATTTAACTGCTGTAAAGAGGCTCCGATCGCTGTATCGCTAGCGTCTACCATGATAGCGATTTTGGAGTTGGGATTCGTATGAGCTAGTAACGCTGAATTTGCAAGATGATTTTTGCAATCTTCGAACGCTGCGGTTAATTCCGAGCTCCATGTAAGTTCTCGTTTGTCATTCTTTTTCCATCCGGCTATACAGTCAAATAATTTCGCCTGGGTGTGGATAGCATTAGGTAGGAACTTCCGGTAGTAATTAAGCATACCTAAAAAACGGCGCAGACCTTTCGCGATTTTAGGTAGTGGAAATTCTGTTATCGCTTTCACTTTTTCTTTAATAGGGGTCATCCCCTTTGGTGTAATTGTATGCCCCAAAAAATTTACGGTAGAGGCACCATTTTTGGATGTTAATGATAAGACCATTTTCAGCTAGGCGTTTGAATAAAATGTCTAAGTGTCTTTGGTGTTCTTCTTCACTTGAGGATGCAATTAGTATGTCATCAAGATATACAAAACAAAAATCCAGATCCCTGGTGATGGCGTGCATAAAGCGTTGGAAACTTTGTGCCGCGTTGGATAACCCGAATTGCATGGTGGTAAACTCGTACAATCCGAACGGTGTGATGATAGCCGTTTTCGGTATGTCTTCAGGTTCTACAGGTATCTGGTGATATGCCCGCGCTAAATCAATGGTCGAGAATACTTTTGCTGTTGACAGTTTGTGAGTGAAGTCGTGGAGCTGAGGGATCGGATATTTGTCCGGAACGGTCTTTGCGTTTAAACGCCTATAGTCTCCACAGGGACGCCATTCACCGTTAGGCTTTTTTACCATATGCAACGGACTGGCCCAGTTGCTCTTGGAAGGTCGGCAAATTCCCTGTTCCATCATAAATTTAAATTCGCGTTTGGCCGCTTCTAGAAGTGCTGGTGCTAACCTGCGCGCACGTTCGGTTACAGGAGGGCCTTTAGTTTCGATACAATGGGTCACTGTATGCTTAATTCCTGTTGTCTCCATGTTAGGCCGCGTCAAGCTTGGGTATTTACAGAGGATATCTCGATACTTCAGGGTGTTAGATATTGTTGAAATGCCTGAAGAGATTCCTTTGTATTTCGTGCCTCGAATCAGCAATCCTGTAGACGAGTCCGTGATCGCTGCCTTTTTTAAATTGATAGTAAGGTTGAAGTTGTGCAGAAAATCGGCTCCCAAAATAGCTCTTGATACATCTGCCACTATAAACTTCCACTTCATTGTCCTACGTAGACCCAAGTTGAGTTCCAGTATTCTTGTGCCGTAGGTTTTAATGCAATTACCACTGGCGCTGTACAAAGCTGGTGTGCAGCTATCCGAGGTAATGCATTTTTTATTGTGGTTAAAATCTCTAGGGATTATGGAGACGTCAGCTCCCGTGTCCACAAGGAACTTCTGACGTGTTTCGCGATCATATAGAAAGAGACGACAAGTATTAGCAGGAAGCTCACATGTCTCTACTGTGGTCTTCCTCTGTCGTTTCCCTGGTGTTTTTTTTGGAAAAGAACACGGTTGATAGCACTTGTATGCCTTTTCACCATAAATGTTATGCCATTTACAATATCCCTCAGGGTTCCTGTTCGGAGATCTCCCACGAGACCCTGACCTTGGTCTTCTAGCGGGGTTTTGTCTAGATGGGGACTGGTCGTGCGAATTTCGGCGAAAGTTTTGTCTATTTCGTCCTTTATAATCGGATTGTCGATTGGCGTTGTTTTGGTCTAACTTCAATTGTTTGATTTCTCTTGTAAGTGTGAGCACTTGTTTTTGAAGTTCTAGAAGTATGGAATTCTCAGGTTCTTCGGCTCGCGATGTGCTTAGTCGCTTGTTACGGTCAACCGCGGTACATTCGGTTGCCTGGTACACATCTATTATTTTATCCGCCGCTGAAGCAAGTTGTTCGAGATCGTTGTCTGACAGTGCGGACAGTATCGCCTGGACATGCTGTGGGAGTCTCTGCAACCATAGTGTTCTGACGATGGCGCTCTTTGCCAAAGCGGGTCCCGCTAACTCCTGCATGTGCCTTAGTAGACCAGTTGGTTTTCGGTCCTCCAACTGGATGCCGGTGAGAAGTCGAGTTAGTCGCTTCTCCTCCGAGTCCTGAAGACGCTCGATGAGGGCTGTCTTGACGCGTACATATTTTTCTTGGGCTGGTAGATTAATTATTATGTCGCTTATTATCTGCAGGGTGTCAGGATCAAGAGCGGCAATTACGATTGTAAGCGACGTTTCCCGCCACTCACATAGACTGTAAAATAGGGGGGCTGGGTAGTCCTGGGTAGCCGCCAAGATGCTCGTCAATAACGCCCCGGTAATGGCCCACAAGAGGAAGAGGCAGCGTCCAAAAGGGGGGGGGGGGGGGGGCAGAAATGAAATCCAATTTTCAAGTCAAGTCCGGGGAGGTCCTTAGGTCAGGCAGAAGAGGCGGAGAAGTGCTGCGACGGTACCAGATCGAGTTGTAAGAGTGCGTGTATGCGTTGGAAACGCTTCTTGATGAATGCTCGATGTTCCCGGGGTACCTCTTTATTTATAGCCGGCCCCCTGCCCTTGCCGCCGGCGCGGGCGGGCCCGAACCTTTTGCCCACTTTTCCGGCGGTTCGAGCCTTGGCGGGCTATAACCTCTGCTGTGTGCTACACAGCAGAGTTTTTTGTTGTCTCAGCTCTTCCCCTTATCCTTCTCTTATGTCTGACCCCCATGACCTTTCCCCTAGTAATTTATTTAATTTTATTATGGCATGTCAAATAACGTTCATTGGGGTCCCTGCACCCACATTTTGTCAGGGAAACTTAAATATCTAAGTCATAATTGATTGTACATTTACCAGAGATATTTATTCACATAAAGGAGAGTCCGGTCTATCTGTCCATATCATTTATTCGGTGACAGATTAGACCGAACTCCCATAATTTGACAAAACATTCGGAGCCTTTCGTGTATTTCCGATTCAAAAATACCTACTCCCCCAGACGGAGCATTCCTATTGGTCCGCCCGGTGGGTTGGTGAGGGGAAGGGTAGGAAGCCGTGTCCGCCCGTCCGCGCGGGGGGGTTTTCGCCCCCGGCGAAGGGAACCAAGAGGGGCCCGTTCTTGGGCCCAAGGGAACACCTACTCCCCCAGACGGAGCGTTCCTATCGGTCCGCCCGGTGGGTAGGTGGTAGGGGAAGGGTAGGAAACCGTGCCCGCCCGTCCACGCGGGGGAATTTCGCCCTCGGCCAAGACGGCCAAGAGGAGCCCGTTCTTGGGGCCATGGGAACGTGTCTTTATTCAAACGGGGTACATTATAAGTGTGAACATTATTATCATATCATTTGCCTCTAACCCTTAAGCCTACGTTATTTAAGGAGACGAGGACGGCCTGTGAGGGAACTCATCCTCGTCTTCGTTTACAAAATATATTTAACTTTTTCTTAAAAATAGAGGAAGGAGATGTCCGGAAGGGAATCTTCTTTCCCTTGTCGTCCCGTCCGGTACAACGATGTTGCACTTGGTGAAGTCGTCTTTTATCCGAGAATTCACGAACTGTGCCTCGGCCTGGGCCAACCAGATAGCAATATTAGACTTCCAACAGCTCGGTAAGCGTACTGAAACTGGGTGTACGTCCGATGCTGGTCTGCTGTCTCCTTCCATGTTGCTTTTGCTGAGTTTGCCGCTTGGAATTGTGGGAGGATCAGAAGCGCTTGAACTGCTGGCGTTTCCTTCGTTGGTTACGATGAGATTACTTGAGTTTGATTCGTTGGTGTTTTCTTCTTTATTTTCCTTTTCGATAGTAAACATCTCCCAATTTGGTCAGAACAATTCGCAGCAGATATGGCAAAATTTCAAAGGAAGTGTGAATGTATGAAATATTTTTTTAAATTTAATTCCCATATAAGTTTAAAAATGATTTCTAAAATCGTTTGTTGCAAATTGATAATGTTTTTATTTTAAAAGTTAAAATTTTTGAAATCTGTTAAAAATTGTATTAAAAGTTTAAAAATAACTGAAATTTTTAATATTTTATTTTAGATGATGCAAGAAAGTAAGAAGACAAAATCATCCGTAGGATTAAAATTGTAATACTATTATTAAAATTTATTACTTGGCTAAAAATATGTATAAAAATCTCCAAAACTCATGAAATTTAATATTATCATCAAAATGAAAAGTGCTAATCTTTAATAATATTATTGAAATATATTAAATGATGATAAATTTATTGGTAGGTAGTTACGTTTTCGAGATGCAATTGGATTACATGAGCTCTGCAGATTTTTCAAAGGCAACACATTTAAGTTGTAACATATTGTATACGCATCAATTAATGTAACAATTTTCTAAAATGCTGGAAAAAATAATTAGATTAATGTAAAACTTTTTAAAAACTTTCACGTGTCTGATGAGTCATCTTTTTCGTGAGATCGGTTCTCTGCCTTTCTCTCGGCAAAACTGGTCCGCGAAACTCGCCGGTGTGTCTCTGCCTTTATCCGGAACGATTCCAAGCGGTGATGTGTGTCTCCGCCTTTAACCGCTCGCCCTTGTGAATCTAGCTGAAATGGAAGGCCAGCGAATTTAGTCCTTTTTAATGCACAAAACAAGGAAAAATACATAATCTTTGACAGGGATTCATGAGACAGCTAGATGATATCAGACAAAATGGTTAGCAACGGTTTTATACCGTTTTACTTCATAAAGTTGTGATAAAAATGGCGGGTTTCACAATCCGCGATTAATTCAATTTACATTTCACAATTAGAATTATTAACTTGAAATTTGTGGGTATATGAAAAAAACATTATGTGTTAGCTGAAAAACAAAGCACGTTGTTAATTTTAATAGAAGTTAAAACTCATTTTAAACCAAATGCTCGTTTATCACTGTCATTATTTGATAGCATAAACGAAGCACGTTATATTTGTAAAATACTGAGGTCCCCCGGTGGTCATTGAACGTAATTGAAGCTAAATTATGAAATGCTTTAAATATTAAAAAAATAAATTGCGACTCACCGGATGCGTGATTGCTCAGGATTCGCTTCCCGACTCCTGACGGCTGCTGTATGCGAGCTTCCCATCTTTTCTTGTGTGAGTCGTGTGTCACCAGTTTGGGTAATTTGGTGGTTTGTTGAGATGAATGTGGGTAAGATCCAATAATGTCGTCTGCTATTTCCGTTCAGCGATCCGCGTGGTTATACTTACTTCACACTTCTCTGATCTGACTCCATGGGTTACCAAATACACCAAAAATTAAAGGAATGTTTCTGAATACTGAAGTTACATTCATTTAAATTACGAAATACTACAAGTATTAACTTGGAAGGTTTATAGGGAAGATACTCGAGCAAACAGCTAGCGCGTCAGGTAGCCGAGAAACGAATGAATTCCGTTCGCTTTGCCGGAACGGAATTCGCGCAGGCGCGGCGACTGAGTTGCCCGCGCATAAAACCAATTATTAGGCTGTTGAGTATCATTCCCTACAATGGTGATATTATATTGCAAGATTGATTTTTTAACGAATCACAGTCATCTTTCCCCTCTTCGCCCTTCGTAGTTTGGTTTTACCCCTCATCTGTATCTTCTCGTCTATCCATTTGGATGTCTATGGTTTTAGCCGTGTTTGGTGACGATATGAATAGCCAGACACTTCCCAGCCTTCCTCTCCCCCATCTTCACCCCTCCCTCACTTCCTTCTAACTACTTACCCCTCATAGGGATGCCATAGTCTAATTGCCTCCAGACAGTGGAACTCTTGAACGGTATACATATTTTTAAAATAATGTAGGTACCGAAGTCCAATATTGCGTTCAGTTGAAGAATTTTTTGCGACAAGGTTAAACAATGTTCAATTTGGGAGGCGGGCATGGATACCACGAACATGGAGAAAACAAAATACAGTGGACGAAATGGAGAAAACCCGAATTAAGTGGTTTGTGCAAACGTTCTTGTTTTTAAGCCAACGTTTCGGACATCGTTGCAGTGTCCATCATCAGGGCAGATCCGGCAGATCCGGTAGATGTATAATTTTATATTTGTTTACGGCAAAAGTGGCCATTTTTTGTTCATATTTTGTAGTAATTGATCTGTAGATATGTTTTTTTTTACAACAGCTCTACATAGGAGGCCCTGAGGAAAATAATTTCCCTCAGAACCTATTTCACTTTTGCGGATGCTGGGTGGAGGATTTTTTTAAAGAAAGGAAGGAGATGAGAATTCTGGGAAGAAAAAGGGTTTAAGGGGTGGGTAGGAATCCGGGGTTCACTGTGTCCTAGTCATCCGCCTCCAAAACCTAGACAAACTTCACCCCATGAACCCGGGCACCCCTGCTAAATCACCAAACGTAGCGAACCACTTGGGGTGACCTATGGCAGAGGTGTTGGGTATCCAATAAAGGTTCCTGGGGCGGCGGTACCTATACCCGCCTCCCAAATTGTTTAATTAATATTACAATTTGTTGATTCGGATACATAGTTTTAATTTTATCTCAAATCTCCCTTAGGTATGCCTACCTTGGTTAAAAAAAGGAATATTCCGTATTATCCGTGCATCAAACTTCGACAACACGAACGTTCCGTATTATCCGTGAGGTGGAATCTACGCATATTTACCAAAATTATAACAAGTAAAGAGTAAGAAATGAAGATAATAAATATAAAATGTGTTGTGTTCTGTGTCCTTTTTAGATGCTCCAAACAATTAACGTGTGGGGGATAACACAGTGATCAGTAGATTCTTATAATAATCTGGTTTATTAATTTAAAATTACGTATCGATACAAACTGGCCGACTTATCTGGAGAGAGCAAGATTGGATTTGACGGCCACAGTAGGCTTGTTGAAAAAGTATCATATTTTAAATATCGATATTTTTAGCCGATATATTTTGATCCGAAATATCGATACAAAATACCCAATATCGAAAATTGTATCAAAAACGATATTTTTTTTAAATTTACGTTTTTAAATACACTAAAATCCAAAATCGTATAGGAACGAACGGAAAAAAGTAACTGTATTAGTTCATGACATCTGGCGGTTGAAATTTTGACTATTAATAGCTTACAAATCTATTGTCTTTGCATTAGTATTTGTGATCACTAATACTGTGTGTAGGTACATACACAGAAATGTATACTATTTTTCGCATTTTTTTCTAAGCCACTCTGATAAAAATACCTTAATTTTAATTGAGATTTTTGTACATTAAAAAAAGCACATCATTACATAGTATAAAATGAAGTCGCTCAAAATGTATGTGCGCGTTAATCTTTTAAACTGCGCAACAAGATCCCTTGTGACTACTAATTATGTTGTTGTTGTTAAATATTGTAATTGTATGCACCAGACAATACAGATTTGTTTCCTCCTAGCTACCTCTTTCATTTGACAGATCACGTGGGCGAGTTTTGGCCTTTACCTTTGTAACATTTCCACCCCCCCCCCCCCCTTAGCCACCTACGACCTTGATGAGGAGAGTTTTCCCGCCTGCTGAGAGCATGAGCTAGCCGAGGGCAGAAGGTAGGTGGTTCCCCCCACCACGGGACCCTCCACAATGCATTATTGACAAGTTTGTACCTGTATTTATAATAGTAGAACATGTAAAGAAATGTATTAGAATAATTACACAAACCCGTTAGACAAACCCTGCTTTGCCAAACAAATCATTCAAAACCTGGGATGATTTTAAAAATTATGATGACGTGCGAGTTTATTTTAAAGAATTTATTTTATAAGATTGATACTTCCGACAAATGTCATATTTGATTGTCTATTAGTTAAAAAAGGAATATTCCGTATTATCCGTGCATGAAACTTCGACAACATGAACGTTCCGTATTTATCCGTGAGGTGGACTAAATGCATATTTACGCTTAATTTTAGTATAAACATCCGTAGTCGTTATGTGTTTGCTTGCATGTTTGAAATCTTCAGGAATATCAAATAAATGTCTATCGGGTGTCTCGATTGAAGTAATGCATATCACATTGGTTTTTCCATCCGATGCTGCTAACACTGTAAATGTGCATCGTAACTTTTCCATTTCTGTTCACCAGAAATGTCGTTATATAATCCAATTTGTCTATTTGTTGTGTTTTCAATTTGATGACAAATTAAACCATCTGTTTATTTATTTATGACACACCCTGATGGGCTTTTACATTATTGTTTATACAGTGGCGGATTATCCCTAAGGCAAAGTAGGCACGTGCCTAGGGGCGCGAGGTTACGAAGGGGCGCCAATGTTTAAACAAACAAAAAAATATATACAATTAATTGTGTTAATGCACCTTCTCACACAAAATAAAAGATTCTTTTGAATTGTAAAAAATGAATTGAAGTTTTGTAGAAAAACCACCAAACAACTGTGTATCGACACACACTTCTTTCTTCATTCGCATTCATAAATCGTCTCATGGTTGCTTTGCGGTGCTCAGTGCCGGAAGAATACTGCGGGTAGGAGATACTTTCAAACGTGCGCACTTTGATGCATGATCACAATGATTTGCCGGTACACGGTCAATATACGGTCTCTTGGCGTGGTCCAAAATTATATAAGTATTTGATTCACTTGATCATGCCATGACTTTCTTGGCTTTCCCTGACTTCTTCCACAATTCACTTCGCATCATATCAACTCTTTTTAATGTCCTCACCAAATAACTGTACCTTTTAATCCTGTCCGCCAAGTGTACTTGAAATGATTCTATAAAAAAATTTGGAAATTTTTATTATTTTTATCGGTCTTGTATTCCTTCCGGATCTCCACAATTTAGCACTGTCTTTCCTATTATTAAAAGTAATTTTCCTAAGGTTTCCCTGAGGAGCAACTCTTTACTCCACTATGATTGATAAGCTGACCCGTAGTGAAAACCTTTTTCATGTTCCGAATGCAATAATACAAGTTTTCAAAAGAGAGATTAAGAAATCCACAATATGATACTCAGAGGAGAAAAACCCTTTTCATGTCCTGACTGCAACTATTCGTGTTCTCAAAGAGGATATCTAAGAACTCACTTGCTGACTCATAGTGGAGTTTTTTTGGTTCGTGTTCCGACTGCAACTCTTCATGTACTACTAAGAGAAATCTAAAAAATCATATATTTACCCACAGTTGACAAAAACCCTTTTCACGTCCCGACAGCAATTATTCATGTTGTACAAAGGAACTTCTTAGAAATATTTTGTTGACTCATAGTCACATAAAACCTTTTACATGTTTCGTGTCCTGGTCATCCGCCTCCAAGACCTAGACAAACCTCACCCCATGAACCCGGGCACTCCTGCTAAATCACCAAACGTAGCGAACCACTTGGCGTGACCTATGGTAGAGTTGTTGGTTATCCAATAAAGGTTCCCGGGGCGGCGGTACCCATTCCCTCCTCCCAACTTGTTTCCCACAGCAGAAAAAAACCTGACCGGACCTTTTTCTTGTCCCGAATGCAGTTATTGAAGTTCTCGAAAGGGAAATTCAAAATTCTACAGCGCAATTCACCGTGGAGATAAACCTTTTTCAGGTTGTGCCTTAGATTACGCTGGCCGTCAAATGTCATTGCCACTATTCTTGTTATCGCAAGGGACATCCAAAAAATCACATGTTAATCCACAGTGGACAAAAACCTTTTTCGTCTCCCGACTGCAAATATTCATGTTCTCAACAGGGACGTCTAAGAAAGCACTTGCTGATTCACAGTGGAGAGCAACCTTTTTCGTATCCTGACTGCAATTATTCTGCTACAAAGGAATATTCAAAAAGTCACATATTTATCCACAATGGAGAAAAACCTTTAAATTCAGTAAAATCAGTAAATTTTTATTGTAAATTTACGTTTTTAAGAAATTTGGTTAATTTGAAGAGTGAAGAAGTTCAAAGTAGTTCTAATATGTTAGTAACTATATATTCTGGTAATTTGGAAAACTGCTTTGTTGTTAAATGTCTTCATCTATGTACGTTCTTATTTCACAACGACAGCTCGACATGGGAACTGCTCCAAACAACCAAAACGATTTTACAGGTTCTAAGAAATAAAGAACTCGAAACAATTTACCAAACGTCGACTTAGACTTAAGAATGTGCGAATCGTCGGCAGTTAGCTGCAGTGGTGAGCGGAGTTTTTCCTGTCTAAGGAGAGTGAAAAATTATCTTCGCTTTTCCATGACATATAAGAGATTAAATTCATTAGCAATATTTAACATTGAATCAAATTTTATGCTATCTTTAAACTATGACGACGTTTTTGACAACTTTGCAAGACAATAATGTAGACGCAGAAATTTTTCATTTTTTATTAAATTTGTCCTTGAACGTGATTAGAAGATACCAATTTTTAAATTAATAATATTAGGTTTTAAATTGTTTTATTAATTATCCCTATTAATATTACAACTGCGAAAGTGTGTATGTGTGTGTGTACAGGTATACGTTACTTCTTCATGCAAAAAACACTTAAGTAACCGATTGTGATGAAACTTGCTATGATAAAAAAAATAGCCGCTAGAGGGGCGCCAATGAGCTGCTTGCCTTGGGCGCTCTCAACACTTAATCCGCCTCTGAGTTTATAAGTTGAGTATCAAACAATGAAGAAAATATAAAACAATGAGAAAAGAAAATACACAATACAATGTAACAATAAAACAAATAGGTAATAAAATAAAAACATATTCAATATATACAAAAATTGCAGAAATTATGTAAATCTATTTGTGTCTAGAAGAATAAAAGCGATAGAATATACAACATTTATACTGATTAGTTTTAAGATGAAATATATCACCTAGATTAGAATATTTATTTCCAAGACTGTGAAGTCTCGGAAACGGAGAATTTTGAAAAGCTAGTGTCCTGTATTTGGCGAAAATGAGTTAAGTATGCAGAAGTGTTTTAAAACCTTCAAAGTTGCCGTGGTTAATGGATTTGGGTCATAAAACACTCTATTTAATGAGTATTTTGATAATTGCCAATAGATCTAACTCACATTGATTAAAACATTCAATGTAGTCAATAACTACAAGCCGCATAGATCTTTTGACTTCCAAATAATTTAATATTGTGTGTGGCTTGACGCCATTGGCAACTGAAACTTCCCACGTAATCTGTGAGAAAGCGCGCGCCTCTGCTCACATTCGACAATGATTTATAGTGTTGTCCTCCTCTATCTCAAAAAATGCCTATTGTGTCGGATTGTTAAAGCTTGGGCATACGTCTCGCGATACATTTGAGGTATCGCGAGTCCCAAACTGTCAGTCAGTGTTATTTTTTTTTTCTTTTATGCAATATTACACATTTTGTTCTTTTATCATTTTATTTGTTTATTTAACTCCACACAGCAAGCCCGGAGGGAAATTATTTTCCCCAGTGCCTCCTGTGTGGAGTTAAGTAAAAAAATAAAATGTTATGTCATCTGAGATGCTGTATGGAAGGTCTTTTTGAGGAGAGGAAGGAATGAAAATTGGTCTTGAAGATACCCATGTTGTAGGAAGGAGGAAACACAAAAGTCGGCAAATCTTTCCACAGCTGTAAAGTACTCCCCGATGCCGGATCCTCGGCTATTTCATATGAAAACCGCAGTGAAGAACCGACATCGGGACAGCACCTTGGTCATCGAGGATTGAGTTTTACGCAAACATTTTTCCTAATAGGTTTTCGGTGGCGGTGTTTGCCAGTGAGACTTCAGGTCTGATAAGAGGTGGCAGACTGGATTTGCAGAAATTGCGACCTATTGAGCCCGCAAGCGACCAGAATGCTCTGCTGCCTTGCGGACACCAGCCAGTTTTTTTTTGATCTGAAGGTCGTGCTCGATTTTGACTTCTTTATGATTTTCTTGGTTTCTTTTGCCATTTTGTGCTTTGGTGTTTTATCTTTGGTTGTTCTAGACGTGTTGTTGGCTCGGTAAGCTGCGTTTTTTCATTGCATTGCTTCACAGCATTGTTGACTGAACCATGGCTTTAAACCCACACCTTTTTCTTTAACAGTGGATTCGATGAATCCGTCCATCGCGGATGTAATGACTTCACCAGTTTTCTGGGCGCATCTTGAGGGATCCGAAGCCCGAAAACAGACAGCTGACCACGTAAAAGGATTATGTGTTCGCTGACCAAACCATCTGCTGACCTAAAGTGTCACACTTTTCTCTTCAGCCTTTCGTTTGGCGGTCTGAAGTTAACGGTCTAGCAGATTGGAGCGGTGAGTCTGGACATCAGGAATCCATGTAAGCTCCTAAACCATTTGCTCCAATCCGTGGCAAAGGGCAAAGGATTCCGCCGGCGACGGTCGTCCAGTAGAGTCTCTTGGTCCTGAGAACTTCATTGATCCAGGACCACAAATTCTGCCATAGGATAGCGGGGCAAGAGGTCATCAATAGTATTACTTAATTTTTTTGTTTGCTCGGACATGTCTGATTGGCTAAGGTTCGGTGAGCGGAATAAACAAGCGTAGAATTTTACCATACTGGCAAGATTGAAGCGCACAATGACATGTAGATAGGAGAATATTATGTGAAATAAATGTTAATGGTAAAACTCAAGGACGCCCGAAAAAGACATGGCTTGATTAAATAAATCAAATACTGGTGTCGTTCCATGTCATGAGTCAGAATATCCAAAGGGTTATGTATGAATGTGAATGACGCAAGCAGTGCAAAGACCTGTTTGGCGGTTTATCCTCTCAGCTCGACCATTAGGGAAACAATGCGGTGGTTAGATAGTTAATAGACTTTACTTTAGAGTTTAGAGTATCAGCCCACAAAATGTTAGTACTTTGTCTACAAATTCTCAGGCGTAAAAGACCTAACTCTTTTGACTACTACATAATGTATCATCTGTTTAATTCAAAATTCAGTGGTCAAGAGATTTAACCCACATAACTTTTAAAATACTGTTTTTTACATTTGTTTACTCTAAATAGTATAAAGATAACATCATAAAATATCTATGTCAAAAGTTTCACCATTCTAACATAAAAAAAAAGTTATGGCAAAAAATGACATATTTTTGCGACCAAAAATCTTTGAGGGCCGTTTTCTCAGCTTTGTGGTTTTGTGGCTTGACTCTCTTGGCATCTACGGCGACGTTATTAAGAGTAATAAATGTCGACATGATTTTTGCGGAACATGGGTATTGATAAATTGAAGTAATTCAGGACAGTCAATTTTGTAATGCAGTATTTTATGTAATAGTATTAAATCTGTGCTTATTCTTCTCTCTGAAAGTTTCAATAGAGACGTTTTATCCAGGAGGTAATTGTAATTAATGTTTAGTAGAGGAATATGAAATTTATAGTTTATAAACCTTAGAAACTTCCGTTGAATCTTTTCAATGTTGTCTGATTCGAATGAATGTTGTAAAAGGGAGACCATAACGTAGAGTTATATTCAAGTTGGCATCTGACAAGGGTTTTATATAACATAATAAATGTGCCTAAATCATTGAAATCTTTCGCAGCTCTCAAAACAAAGCCAAGAGTCTTTATGGCTTTCTTGATAGTATTAATAATATGACATACAAAGGTGAGTTAACTGTCGAACATAGTTGCATTGCTCTGTAAACAGAGATTTTATATTTTCTTGCACACTTAGAAAAACACTAATAACATTATTGTAACTAGAGACGCCACGAATAGTGATTTTGCCGAATACTGAATATTCGGCAAGGCTCTCGACCGAAGCGCGGAATGTTCGGCGACAATTAGCACATTTCGCAGGTTCCAACCTGAATCATTGAAGTGTGTGTGGTAACTACGTATTCATTTCATTTGCGAGTAGGTCGTGTCACAGCATCATTTTTTCATTGTTACATCAAATTGTGTTACTTACATATAGCGTGTAACAAGTCTGTTTGCTCGCGAAAAGCTTTACGAAATGGCACCATTTAATAAAAAGTTTAAGAAATTTTGAAATTTGTAGTGAAGACAATAAATATTAAATATTAAATTTACATGCATTTTTTCATGATTTGATATTTGGTATTCAGCCGAATGGTTCGCAACATTCGGCCAAATACCGAATAGTTGTCCCGGATGGGGATCTGCTACAAATACGTACCTACACAACCTGAATACGACTCAAAAATGAATCATAAAGACCACATTGAAAGTATCAATTAGAACGCCTTCAATTGAAATTTTCAATAACTTTGACGTACCAAATGTACAGCAAATATATGCCAAAAATATATTATTGAAGCTCTTCAAAAATAATGAATCCTCTACTAGACCGTGAATGCATAACACTAGATCGAATAAAAATGATATAAAAAATATTCCAAGTTATAAAACCACATTTGGCCAAAGAAACTATACATACTTTGGAACAAAACTCCATAACATCCTTCCCCAAGACATAAAACTAATAAAAAATCCAATTGAATACAAATCAAGAATAAAAATATGGCTTAAATAGGTCAATGAAAAAACCCTAACGAAGACACTAAAAACGACATAGAAGACAAATGAACTATGTTTAAATAACTTTAGTCCACCTCGGCACAGGACCCCCTAGTGAGGAGGACTAATAAATACAATAATTTATACTTAATTTCACCATTACATTTTGTATGTACAATTATTTTATATAGTCATTAAAATAAAAAAATAAAGTATCCGAATAGGCCGAATATCGAATATTGGCCGAATATTCGTGGCATCTCTAATCGTAATGTTATAAACATTACCTGTAAACAAAGAAACGACATTTAAAGTTTATTTGTCGATCTTTTTATATTAAACAAATTAAATTATTTTTCTAATATTTCAATCACTGAAATGTCAGTCACATAGCTAGTAAACAATAATGCAATACTGTGCCCACTCTTACATGGTCGACGTTCAGCTTAATGCCACAATGCGAACCATCAGCGGAACCTTAAAATCGACTCCTCTTCCTTGGCTCCCCGTACTTGCAAATATAACCCCGCCAAATATCAGGCGAGAGATTTAAACACTGAGGGAATACAAGAAGGCGCTGCAAAAAAGCGAAATACCTCTGCACGATGTTGTCGTTTCTCACCCGGCATGCCGCTTAAAGTCTCGAAAACCCTTCTGGACGGAAGGAGAAAGACTCCTTCGAATACCTCTCACCCCAGACGATAGGTGGGAGTTTGAGTGGCAACCAGCCAACGTCAAAAACGCCCTTCTCGTTCAAGACCTCACTGAGAGACAGCCTGGGTTCTCATTGCCTCGCACACTCTGGACTACCATCAATAGGATAAGGTGCTCCCATAGCCGTTGTGCTCAGATGATGCATAGATGGGCCTTAAAGAGTCGGCGATGTGTGGTGTCGAACGTGTGGACAACGAATGCCCGCTGCATTTTTTCCCCGGCGGGATTGATGAACGCCTGAGGCCCTAGACTGGCTCGCAGTCTCGCAGACCTAGATGTCCAAATCTGACCCCCCACCATACGAAAGAAGAAGAATAATGCTGTTTAATGTGTAACCAAGATAACACATCAATGACATTTGAAAAGCGATTCTAAATTCAAACACAAAGGGATCCTAGGCATTTCTAGGTAGGTATTCCTTTACATATTTTAAGTGTTTCTGTTTAATTGTCTTGTCTTGGTGATTAAAAAAATTATAGTAAGTTCGTTATGTTGTAATTAAAAACAACTCGTGATGCAAAGTTCGTGAACATTATGAAATATAGTTCAATTTAAGGGAACAGTTTTTAACACGTCTGCTTGCTTAGGAATAAATACATCCCAAAACACATAATCGTGTTATACTTTCATAAGACCAAAAACGTCCCGTGCGACCATACATTTTAAAAGCTATATATCTCTCTTCCTCTCATGAAAACAAATGTATTTTTCTTTTAACCAGAAAGAGAACAAAATAATTCTTCATATTGTATTTGAAATATGAAAGCTATCTTGCAAAGATATTTTACAATCTCGATCGAAAACCGAGGCTTTCGGATTGTGAGGTGCGAATATATTGAACCAAGCAGACGGGTGTAAATACCGCACAAGAAGCCAAATTACTTATGGCCTGTAAGAGTATGATATCCCCAAATATTAAAATATGTTGTGAGAAAGTGGCGAAGTACATGATACGTTACTCATAAGATAACCAATATCTCTGCTATAGGTCACCATAGTTTATGGTCAGACTGAATGCCATTCACATTTTTTGTTGGTACATATTGCCAATTGATTCGAGATTTGTTGTATTTTTTATGTTCTCTGCTTTCAGGTTTTTATACGACGCAATGCCGCCTCATGAATGAGTTTTTCTTTTGCCCTGTTTAATTCAAATTTGTCTTACTACTTAATTTTGTTTTTCCTGTTACGTACTTGCATACTGCTTACTAACAACGTATGCAGAGACACTAGAGGTGTAGGTTCTTTCAAAATAAATAAATGTAGTTTCGTTTAACAAAAAAAAAGGAATATTGCGGGAGCCTTGAAGGGGTAACCATCTGTTGCTTATACCAGGGCGGATAAGTGGTGGATAACCTCCACTGCCATAGGTCACCCCAAGTGGTTCGCTATATTCAGTGACTTAGTAGAGTTGCCAGGGATCATGGTTGAGGTTTTTCCAAGTCTTGGTGGCGTACTTGGGCCCAATCGGGAGAGGTCGGTAGAGGAACTCTCCACCCACCAGTGGGAGCGATTATTCCTTTACGTTCTTTACTTCCGCTACTCCTGGAAGTACTGACCACCAGATTCTTACCTACCTCATATACATTACTTCCTAAAACTTCCTTTGCTTCATTTCCTTAAAAATATCATTATAATATAGGCCCCGAGGGAACATATTTTCCAAAAAGCCTCCTGTAAGAAGTGCGTGTAGATCTGGTCACCAAAAACAGTTAAAGCCATTTTAGGCAACGTTTCGATTCTGAAAGTTAAAGTATCTACCATTCCACCTTGCTTCAAATTCACCCAATTGTCAGCAGAGATCTAAGCAAATTACTAATCAACAACGAACAACTCATTTCGAACAACCCTCTTAATATGTCGGCAAACAATGTTATAAGTAGATCCAGCAAGTGTTTTCCGTTTCAGTCAAATTGAAAAAACTCCTTCAAAATGAGGCGTCTTCCTTATATTAACCTGGTGGTCCTTATCCTTATTGTTTGTGCTGGTAAGTTTTATACAAAAAGTTGAAATTTTGAAGAACAACCAAAATCGTTTTCAGCTACAACAACATCAATAACGTCGTATTTTTCATTCTTAGAACTCTAACTCACTGAAAACTCACGGAACGCTATTGGACCTAGTTGTATGCAGTTGGCAAAACTTTCTCAGCAATAGTAGATGTGTTCAACTGCGTGGAATTTAGTTACAAGAAGACTCTAATTTTATTTTGTAATGTTTAACAGGTCCGGTGGAAATAACTTTAGCTCAGTCAGATCCCTCACCACCTCCTACAGCACCTCCAATAGATTCAACTAGTAAGTCCAGCATCCAAATATTTTATTTTTGTTTTATTTAAATTACTTTTATTTATATGTACATTCTCGGATCATATATCACGGCTCACTCCAGCATGCTACAAACTCCTGGGTTTCATCATCAGAACATGTAAGCAATTTGATGACCTAGATGCAATGATAGCCATATTTGATGGCTTCATAAGAAGTAAGCTGAAGTATGCTTGTGATGTGTGGACTCCGCACCAAGCTAAATATATGTGGCGAGCCAACGCTCAAGTACGTACCTACCTAAGGTATGTACCTGCGCAATACGGCGACATCGTCGCCTGGCACGACTGACACGGAGAAGTACTTACCTATCTGCGCTGAAATATATGGCATATCGTCGCACCTTATGGAAAGTACCGGAGCATTCAAATTCCTTGTACATTAGGCATTAGAATCATCGAGAAACGTGTCGCATTTTCTCGATATTACCAGCCAAACTATTAAACCGTTACCTCCGCCACGGCGTTATGAAAGCCGGAGTAATGGTTTGACCCAGTCAGATCAGCAAGCCAAACAAATTGTCCGGTTATTTACTACTGTCGCGCTCCGTATTCCGATAATATTGTGAATTTTAATTCTTATTACAAACTATCAACAGATAATTCTAGTGTTTTCTTTTACGCGTTTACGTAGCACGTCCGATTTCTACATATATTAATATGCTGGAACAAATTCAGAAAAAGTTCCTTAGGTATGTTTATATGCGGATGCATGGAACGTACCCGAGATTCATGCACCATATGGAATTACTTGAGGCAACAAATAGAATTAGCTTGGAACCTAGACGTTACGCAAATCTTGCGATTCTTGGTTTTAACATAATCCATAACTGTATTGACAGCCCATTCCTCTTGGAATGTTATGGCTTATACGTGCCTGAAAATTTCAGACGTAGTCATCGACATGACTTCAAAATACCATACGGCAGAACAGATGTTCTAGCACAACATAGCATGACAAGATGAATGGTGTTGTTGAACGAAATATCGGAAACACTTGATATATATAAACTCTTCTTTAGATAGCTTTAAGATTTTTTTGTATAATAATCATCTTCGTAGGTGTTATGACTATCAAAATGAGAAAATTGTACAGTAATTGGATAATAATCTGTTGTACAATTTGTCTTACTGACTTAAAACCGTAACTAACTAACTAACTAACCATCACGCCGTTTCCCGGCAGAGATAATCAAAGAGGACGGAACGCCAAACAACTCGGTCTTGGCACACACTCCTTGCCTTTTTCACATTCATACATGCTCTTCTATTATTCTGACTCTTGACATGGTCCGACTCAAGTATCTGATTCAATTGGTCGTGCCATGTCTTTATCGGGCGTCCCCGACTTCTTCTACCATTCACATTTGTGTCGTATTTCATTCGTTCCACATGCCCAAACCATCGAAGCGTTCCTTTCTTTATTTTACTCATTACGCTTACATCAGCCTTGCATTTTTTGCGGATCTCCACGTTTCTCACACGATCGTACATGGTTTTACTACACATACGCCTGAGGGATCTCATTTCTACAGAATTCAGTCTACTTTCAACCTTCCTCTGCCAGTTTGATGCCTCACTGTCATACATCAGGGTAGGGCTAGCTTCGCTTCTTTGGACAGTTTTTTGTTGGTGCCAACGGCGTTCAGTCCTCCATGGATAGAGTTACCAGCATTCACCCTTATTTCAATATCTCTATCAGCCTTCCCATCTCTCGTAAACATACTTCCCAAATAAACAAACTCATCCACCTGCTCAAAGTATTCATCATTGATATATATACACTATGTTGCACACTGTTTTCGTACTCTCTCTTTCAAATACCATGACTTCAGACTTACTTATGTACATTCATCATTAAGTCATTTTTCATACATTCTTCGTTTATCCTAGACACGGGAGACTGTAGATCTTCCATAGTGCTAGATATCAGCACCGCATCATCAGCATACAGCAAGCAACATACTTTCAGATTACTCAATTTCGCGCCTAATCCCATCTCTTTCAATTCTTGCATACAAATTATCCATTTATAGATTGAATAACCATGAAATCCAAAATAATAAAATTAAAATATTATCATAGTGGGTTCAAGTAATATGTAACTCCAGTAAAACATATTATGGCTTTAAAAAATATGATAAAATATATATAAAATAAAATAAATAAATAATAAATATAAATAAAATATATTCAAATGCAATGATTGTCCCTCATTTTATATTGGAAAAACAACTCGTAATTTTGAAATCAGAATCAAAGAACATTTAAGGTGTCTTAATAATAATAATTTTTCTGAGTTCGCTAACCATATCATTGAAAATAACCATAGTTTTGAAAAAAACACAGGGATAAATATTCTTTATATTAATCATAAAGGAAAACGTTTAGATAACTTAGAAGCTTTGGAAATTAAAAAATCCCTTAAAAATAATGAATCTATTATCAACAAACAAAAAATATTGTCATATAGCCCAATCATGGATTTGTTCCCCTACCCACCCACTCTACACTAATACCTACCCACTCAATCTACATTATTAACTAACAACGGCTCCACCCCTACCATAATAAAACATTGTTCTAAACTGTCAAATTAGTATAAGCTTTCCCTGACGAAGGAACGTTTTTTCCGAAACCGGTCGGATTTGCACATTTTATAAGTGGTTTATACAAAGTTGCATTGTTTCATTTTATTATAATGGATAACCACAAAGTAATAGCTACATTCAAAAATTTAAAAAATATGTTCATATAGACCACTAAACGCTGATTCTGAATATATATGTTTTATTTAATAATATTAGTCGCAGAGTTTTTAATAAATTATTAAGAAGTGCGTTTTTCAACATCTCGTCAAAACACAGCGTCAAGTTGGCATTATCGAAATGTTTAGTGATGACGTCACTGTTCCTCGTATAGTGACTTCACCGTAAAGTTATTGGATGGGAAATGTACGGGAATGTAGGATGTAGGAATGACATAAACCATCGTATAAATTTATTCGTTTATTTACATATCTACTGTTTATAAAGATTTAGTTGTTGTGTTTATTGAAACATTATTTAGACCTAAATAATTCAGTATCAAAAATAGAGGTATCTCTATTAATTAAAATATTGAAAAACTTTAAATTGTACGAAAAAATCGTTTAAATATACTATATCATAATGCAACCTACTACTTACTCCACGGCCAAATCAAAATGGCCGCAATCCATCAGCTGATATCGTTTGCCCACACTTTTGTGGGTGATTCTTCGTTTTTGATAATATTGATTTTAATTTCAAACAATTTTATACCACTCTCCCGTAATAATATTCAAAAATATAAAAATATTATAAACTGAATAAATGATTCCACCTAAATAATGTCTTAACTTATCGAATAGTATCATCCTTATTCCATATAATTATCATACAAAATGACAACACCTGTTGAAAATAAAAATAACTTTTCAGGAGTCGATGACGTCACACGATTCAATACACATGCGGTGGTTTTCGGGGATCTTGAAAAATTAAAACTTTGAAAATTATTTTAACTATTAAAACTAACTAAAAAAAAATAAAAACATGTAGTTATTTAAGTTAGAAGGTCATTATTCAATAATAAAAAAAAAAATTAGGCTGGAGTTCTCTATTGTCTTTTTTTTGTTGAATATGATGGAACATTGATTTTCTGTTCACGAAAGTTTTTAAATTTTTAGGTTTTACCTGAGTTCACTCATATGTTATACTAACCGGTCAAACCATTATATTTTCCAGATAATGACATGTCTTGTGAATTTGCATGCTCGATATATTGTGACTACTCCCAGGGACCGTGCAACTTCTACCTCCCAGGGCGGGGCTACTGTTATTGTAAGTAAAAAATTACTAACTATGAATCACGTCTTTCTGGAAAAGTACTACTTGATTCATATAAATCAGTACACACCAGTTGCGACTCATGTCCAGGGCTAAAGCTAGGGGGGCATTATGGGGCAATGCCCTACCTTAAGAAATACCATCGACTATGATAATATACTAGTAAACTGTTTGTTCATATTTTGATATGATTGAAAAAAAATACTAATTATTATTTATTTATTTTCCATGTTCTCCGTAAAACGGTTATTCACCAATACACTATGGAGAAGATAACAAATTAGACAAAAAGTATAGCAAAACACATAAAAAGGTCAGTTTCACTACTTTGTGACATACGTCAAAAGATAATTGTTAAACTGCCTGTAGGTTACGTTAAAAATGTCGATGGTCAATGCAGACTCGTTGAGCAGTTCAGTCGCTCTGTTGACTGGCGCGTTCTGATAGGCAGAAGTCCTCGCTTTTGGAGCATAAAAAAGGGTATGGGACCTTCCACGAGTATACTTGTCTGGGACATATAAGTTAATCTCTTTCAAAATAGGTGGATTATGTATAGTTCCAGAGATTATCTTAAAAAAATGTTTTCCTAAAAATATTTTTCGGCGGGCTTCTAATGTATTAAGATCGAGCATTCCTGCTAAGAATAAGGATGGATACAGGAAAAGGTAGTACATATATTAGCTCATGTATAGGTAACGCATGAATCTCTTTTGTACTTTTTCTATTTCGAGAATATGGTTTTGCTCAGAAGGGGCCCAAATAATGGAGCTATATTCCAAGATACTGCGAACAAGTGCTTCATACGTTCTTCGGATTGCGATTTCGTTGGTAAATGATCTTGAATTACGAAGAACAAATCCAAGCATTTTGTTGGCACGGGAGACAATATCAGATATATGGGATTTGAAAGAGAGATTTGCTTCAAAGATTACGCCAAGGTCTCGAATCTCATTTTTACGTGTTAATTCATCTATATTAATGTGGCAGGGGAACAGAAATGTATCTTTGGATCTTGTAAATGTAACGACACTGCATTTCTGAATGCTTAAGGGTAAGTTGTTCAGTTCCGACCATTTGACAAGAGAATCAAGATCGTTCTGCAGAAGAATGGAATCGATGTAACTTTTGATTGCTTTGAAAAGTTTTATATCGTCAGCAAAAAGGAGATATTTTGAGTGGTTTATGGTGTTGCCAATGTCATTGATGAAAAAGAGAAAGAGAAGGGGTCCTAGATTCGATCCCTGGGGAATCCCGGAGTTAGTTTTGTATTCGTGAGAGAGATGGTGTCCGTAACTGACATACTGACGACGATTGCGTAAGTAGCTAGCCACAAAAGCGAGGAAATTCTGAGAGAATCCGATGTCACTTAATTTTTTTAATAAAATATCATGGTCGACTTTATCAAATGCTTTCTCGAAGTCTGTATAAATCACATCAACATGTACAAAATTTTCATAAGTGATATAAACGGCTTTGAATTAACAAAGGAATCATATCATACTAATTCTTTATTCTGCCCATAGATGGCATTGAAGTAAGTGGTGGGAGGCTGTGCGTGTATTGCAATCACTGCTAACGGGGAATTCCCAAACAGTTTGAGGATACTATTAAACGATTGGATCACAAATAAACCAATCCCTAGACCCTCAGGGATGGCGAATCTTTACGTATCAACGTGCCATTTTTATAAAGAAATGTTTGAGGTCACAGACGTGCCATCAAGTAATTTTGACTTTGAGGGGGTGGGGTTATGCGAATTTTCTAACCAACGTCGCACATGCTAGACGCTAAAAACTCTTACACATGATTAAATTATTTTAAACCCTCTATTGAGGTGTAGTCAACACAGATCTTATGAAATTTAGTGTTAAAATAATTCTTTTTTTTTTTTCCTATAGTTTTTTTTTAAATTTATTTATTTTTTAATAATTTTTAAATAATGTGTTTATTGAGTATTAGAGGTTTATAATAACACAATTATGTGTAAAAAGTTAAAAAAGGGGATTTTGAATGCAATTAAATTACGGTCCATTTTCTGCTTATATTCAAGCCTTATTTGGTTTTTCAACTTTTTTCACCACTTGCACTGAGCTTATCAAGTTCAGATTTACTTAAAATTTTGTTAAACATTCCCTCAAGCCTTTCTTTCTTCGGCAATCTCTTCCATGTCACGATCAATTCCAACCTGGAAATCTCGTATGTGGTTCCTGTAAAATGGAAAAATAGTTATAACGTGGATTCGTGCGGGATTATATCGAAACTGATATGAATAGAATATTAGTTGCACTATTTAAAAAAAAAGAGAATTATTCTGCGGTTTTGATAAACTCTCTAGAAGATAGAAATTTAATATGTTTTAAGCCAAAAAAAAACCACAAAACTTATTTATTATTTAAAAAACAACAAAAATTATTTACACTAAAGTGTTAAGAAAAAACTTTAAAACCAAAAGTAGCCTCCATTTTACAGAACCGAAAAAACCACTTTTCAAACTTAGTACACAATTTTAAACGTCGAGCTGCGACGAGCGAATAAATGCAAATGATAATTTTAAAACACATTATTCGACTTTAAGCCTCTAGTATGAGTCAATGCGTGCACTAATCACCCCAATTAAGCATGCATTTATTATCCTGTCTATCTGGTAATATCACCAGATAGACAGGATAATAAAGTAATTGTTTGGGAATTCAAAAGTGACTTATTAGCGTCTAGCTTCTATGAAAATGTAGAGCGAATGAACGAGGAAAGGAGTGTAAGGAGAATATATGACGCAGACGTGAATGGTAGAAGAAGTCGAGGACGCCCAAGAAAGACATGGCACGATCAAGTGAATCAGATACTTGAGTCGGGCCATATCAGGAGTCAGAATAATACAAGAGAATGTATGAGACGTTGTATGAATGTAAACGAGGCAAGGAATGTGTGCCAAGACCGGGATGTTTGGCGGTCCGTCCTCTCTGCCTACCCCTGCGGGGAAACGGTGTGATGGTTAGTTAGTTAGTTAGTTAGTTAGCTTGTATGAAACGAATCACTGTGCGTCGTGGAAACGATGTTGACCCTCTTGAAAAGGTTTACTTTGCTGTGCAGTGACATTTGCAGCCGCATAACTTGCCGCACTCGTATGAAAATTTTTGCCAATATACTTAATCATAGATTTTGACTGTTTATTTATTTTGCACTTTTTGTTTTTTTGCTGAACTAGCCATATTAAATAACATTTATATCATAGATAAAACTCAAATAAACTTTAAAATACAAATATATCAACGAAATTCACTATTATGTTATGCATAAAAAACTATGCTTCATTCATTAGCAAAAGAAACTCGCGATGTAGATTGTAGGTTCGAAAACAAATAAGTGAACGCCACGCTTCCCTCCGCCCAGAAAGGGTTAAATTCAACTCTGGCAACGGCTCTGCTCTTGACTTTTCAAAGAGCTATAGTGCTAAGATTGAAAAATAAATCATTTTTAACTACAGCTACACCAATAATATCGTTTTTTAAATCTTAACACTATAGCTCACGAAAATTCGAGAACCGCCCTTGGTTCACATTGTTCTTTTATCAACCCTTCAATCATCTGGCACATTCTTTCAGAACTTATGCATATTTCGGTTTGCAATAAAATCTAGATCCTGAGGAGAATAATCTGTCAACCAGCCGAGTAGGGAATGCAAATCTCGCGAGATTGGGGCTCAGGCGAGATCCCGCGAGTTTATGAATAACGCCAGATCCAATAACTGCGAGATCTCGCCAATTTTGAGATTGGCAGTTTTGTTTGTTTTTTTTTTAATAAATTAGGAAAAAAATAATAAAAATCATAAGTGTTATTTATTTTCACAAATTTTTCAATAGACTTTTATGCATCAAACATTGTTTGACGTATTTGTCTATAATTTTTCAATAAACTTCTAAGTAGTAAACTTTGACGTACGTATCTATCAAATAACAAATAAAAGAAACAACCAGTCTTCTCTTCTAATATCAAACAAAAATCAATTAGTAATAAAACAGTTATTTTATTACAAACAAAACAACGAGAAGTTAAATAAATGAAACTTATATCTAAGATGAGTTAACTATTAAACTGAGATATTATTATCAATTAAATGAAACTATATCTACTCAGTAGATCCATTAGATATTACAGAATAATTAACAAAATATACCAATTACTCATACCATTAGAAATTAGAGAATCACGCGCATAGAACGAAAACGACAGATCACAACTCCGTCCGTGTCAGTCCGCGCTTCGAATAATACGTTTTTATGCTCGAGTGCAATCTCGTTAAACTTGCGAGATCTCGCGAGAACGAGTTTGCATTCCCTACAGCCGAGCTATGTCGATCGAGACAGATATCGGGCGAGATCTCTTGTCAGATTTTAGGTGATTTTCTATCGCTGTTAAATGAATTATATCTTTATATAGTGCGGAAATGTTTGTTTCAAGCAACCTAAACTAACACACGTGACAGCTCACAACAGGAATTCGGACATCGGCCCG
Source organism: Limnephilus rhombicus (assembly GCA_929108145.2). Lineage (NCBI taxonomy): Eukaryota > Metazoa > Arthropoda > Insecta > Trichoptera > Limnephilidae > Limnephilus > Limnephilus rhombicus. Next base: position 8,020,823 of record OV815289.1, on the reverse strand, counting down.
TAGAAAAAGCTAATAGCCTTTGAAAATCACACAAATCTGACAGGAGATCTCGCGTGACATCGGTCTCTCCCGATCCGGTCCGCCATGAAGTTGGAGGGCGGACACATTGAAATTTTGAAAAAAATAAAAATCGTTTTCAGCTTCAAAAACATCAATAACGTCGAATTTTTCAACCTCAACTGAAAACTCACCGACCGTATTTCCAAGTGCATCCACTAGTTGGATGCACTTGGAAATACTTTTTCAACAATAGTAGATGTGTTCAACTGCGTGGAATTTATTTACAAGAAGACTATAATATTAGATTTTGTAATGTTTAACAGGTCCGGAGGAAATAACGAACTCTCCGCCAACTCCCTCACAAACTCCTACAACACCAACTACGCCAAGTAAGTCTAGCATCCAAATGAATTTATATTTTAATTTTGCTTTATTTTTATTTGTTTTATTTTTATGTATTAAACAAACAAAGCAGTACATTGATTACGGAGATGAAACCCTTAATTATAAAATTATAATATTTCATGGTAGGTACAAGTAATATTACATTGATCTTACCTCAAAAAAGCTAACAAAACTCATCTACTTCTTTAAAAAAATTACGAAACATCTTGTCAATAAGGGAATTAAGGAGAGTATATTATGCTTTATGCCACTCTCGATTTGAATATGGAGTAATAGGATGGGGCTTAGCAGCATCTAATCATATAAAACAACTTACGGTTACTCAGAATTGCATCATAAAGACCAATTCTGAGTAACCGTAAGTTGATTGAACCTTCTGAGTGAACCGTAATGATTCAGAGGCAGACACCTCACATGCTTATAAAACCAGAGCCAAACAAACAGACATATGTAATATACCAAAGTGTAACTCTTCTTTTGGACAAAGAAGTTCTGAATTTTTAGCAGTAAGGTTATATAACAAACTCCACTTAGTATCAAACTAATTAAAACAAAAATAGCGACATTAAGGACATTAAATGTTGGCTGAAGAAACTATCGGAAATGAACTTACTAGTATTCTTAAAACATCGTCTTAGAAGTTTCTGGAAAACCTTACCCAAACAATGAAGTTAAACCATAGACGTCGCTGAAAACTTATCCAAAGCATAGTCCCCCTCAGCACAGGATCTCCTAGTGAGGAGGACTGCGAATATATTTTCTATTTCATATACAAGGTGTCCGAAAACTCGTAGTACAAGCGGGAAACTGGGGAATCCTCATCACATTTGGAGTCGATTTTGTGGTATAATTTTTTTTGATTTGAGCTTTCGTTTTCGAGTAAATCGAGTCAGAAGTTGATTTTTTTTTTGGTCAAATTCTTATAAATTATTACTGACGTTCATAGTACCTAACTAATAAAAACTAATTAAAAGAAAACAAACCAAGAAATCCGGATTTAAAGCATTATTTTGAAATTATCCATAATTTTATTCCGTGTAGTACGGTCGTTTCACGGTTAAAAACAGCTGTTCATTATTTTCGCGCTTTCAAGTCAAAGTGCAATGCGAAATTTGCTGTCCCTTTCTGCGCTCGGTTCTATCAACACAATAGAAGGGGTAAGCTACTAATCCGTATGGCTTGGCCTTGAACTGTGAACTTGCGAACCAAATTCTGTACCCGAAACATACGGAAGCAAGTCCAAAAAGGTAAATGTTCAGGAGATGTTGTATGATAGATAAGAAAAAAACTAATTATTAAATCAGTTAGTTTTGTTTTAAAAAGGAGCAAATTAAACTAGCCTTTAAAAATAATTGTTTAAAAAAAAACGCTGACTTGAGTCAACGTTTCAATTTGGGAGGCGGGAATGGGTACCGCCGCCCCGGGAACCTTTATTGGATAACCAACACCTCTGCCATAGGTCACCCCAAGTGGTTCGCTACGTTTGGTGATTTAGCAGGGGTGCCGGGTTCATGGGGTGAGGTTTGTCTAGGTCTTGCAGGCGGATGACCAGGACATGCTGAACCCTAGATTCCTACCCACCCCTTAAACCCTTTTCCTTCCCAGAACTCTCCTCTCCTTCCCTTCCTTTAAAAAGCCCCTCCACACAGCATCCCCAAAGATGAAATAGGCCCCGAGGGAAATTATTTTCCTCAGGGCCTCCTGTGTGGAGCTCATGTAAAAAAAAAACAAAAACATGGACTTGAGTCCTACTGCCTCTAAATGAAGTGGACTATTTTGTTATGACATGTGGTGTATTATAAAAGGAATAAAGTCCATGGTACACCCTTCTGCTTCTATGATAGTTGTTGCATCATGGTACTTGCGTCCACATCTTTCTGCCACTGATAAACATGATAATTTACTTCAAGTCTACATCAAAAACTCATTTCTTCAAATTTCGGACTTGGACCGTTTTATCCTCGGGAACGGAAATAAAAATGGTTGCTTAGTGACACACAACGCAAAAAACATGGCCGCCATTTGACTACAGTCGTGTTCGAACCAATTTGAACAAGGTTTTTTTTATTATTTTTTTATAATGTAATAAAATTTATCAATTTAGAAGGCGGGTATGGGTACCGCCACCGCGGGAACCATTTATTGGATAACCAACACCTCTGCCGTAGGTGACTCCAGGTACTAATATCTACAGCCTGTATGTCGGACGAATATCAACAGCTCATATGTTGGACTAATATCTACGAACTTCAGAGTGTTGACTAATATCTACAGAGCTAAGATCGGACGAATATCTATGACGGTCCTAGTGTTGACTAATATCTACAGAGCGTAGGTTGGACTAATATCTACAGAGGGCAGCTGAGCAAGAGGTTGTACGGAGAAGCTTAAATTACTTCAATTACGTAATTACTAATTACGTAAAGGCTTAATTGTTTAAAGTACATGAAGTTTTTGCATAATATTACGTATTTTGCTGGTTACGAGGACAATAATTTATTGAACATAATTTATTGGTCATAATACAAAGATATTTATTTATTTATTTATTTATTTCGAAATACACGGCACCTCAACCTAAACTAACCTAACCTAACTCACATAGAAATAGTTATGGTAACAGACTACATAATTTAGAAGCACTCGAAATAAAGAAAGCTGTTAAAACAAAATCCAAATCCTTCAAATCAGCTAAATGTGTCCAATAGGTCGATATTAGGGGTTTTTACATACATACATAAATAAAGTTTTTTTTAAACTGCATTATTACGTTTTCCAATATGGTATACATAATTGCAAATCCAACCTATGCCAGTGCCGTAGATATTCGTCAACTTTGGTTCTCATAGATATTAGTCAGCAATTGAGCCGTAGATATTCGTACGCACTTTGGTTCTCATAGATATTAGTTAGATTTTTTCAATTTTTGGAATTCCTGTAGATATTAGTGGACGCCTTCGTCGTAGATCACCTCAAGTAGTGGTGACTTAGCAGGGGTCCCCGAGTTCATGAGGTGAGGTTTGTCCGAGTCTTGGCGGCTTTTATTTGTCTGCCTACCAGCTGCATGGCAGGAGATCGTGAGAGTGGTTGAGGCCGTACTCTCTCGAAACTCGAGCTAGTTTATACTTCCATTCAATAAATAAAGTTATAGATTTTAAACTGAAATACTCTGGCATTTTTAGTTGCTGAAACTTGAACTGATACCAGTAAGCATAATTTCACTTCTTCAGTATAACCAAAATTTAAAACAATTGACAAAAAATACAATTAATGAGTATAAACATCATACATGAATAGTGCGGTAAATCGGCTGCCGCGGAGCGACGCAGAGATGGTGCACCAAGCATTCACGGTTGATATCTGATGTTTTCTAGCCATAAAGTACACATTAAAATATATAACTTTACAGCTCATAGAAAGGGCTACAATCTTTGTAGGAAACATTTTTTCATAAAATGTCGGCCTGAAAAGTTCTGTGACAAAATGTAAAATTACATGCCAAAAAATATACTAATTTTTACCTTTTCATACGAATTACAAACAAACGGTAAAAGTTACGATGAAAGTTAACTGAATATTAATTGTAGACAATGTTACAGCAAAGAGAATAAAAAAAAATTCAACCCGATATGTTGTTAAGTAATTGAGATAGACGTGATTTACAAAACCCTTACACTTTTCATGTTTGGGCGGGCACAGGCGGGGAAGCAAGGGGCGTAGGAGCGGGGACTTTTGGCTAAACACTTGTCTAAATGGTAGTAATCGATGGTGTTTCAATTGGTGTTCTACGACTTAGGCTGACTGGACTATTAAAATCATATTCCACAGCCATGGGAGGAATGAATTCATGCGTCCGTCACTCCTGGATACACTGACTCTCAGATTCCTACCCATCCCTCATACCCTTGATAGGTATACCTATTTTTGTTTGATGTCCGCAATAATTAACTCTGCAAAAATCATACCTATAAAATAAATTAAATAATATTCCCAGTGTTCAGCGATAATTTAATAGGACTGACCGGATATTTGTCTTCGCCACAAATTATTTTTTTATTTTTCGTCAGTTTGTTTTGTCTCTTGTTGATTGCGGTCGTTGACGTATGATGAAGATTGCGGTCGATTGATATCTTTTCTTATTGAACGGCGTACAAACCCTTTTAACAAGGTTTAAAATAAACTGTGTGTTATTTTCATATTTAAATGTGATTAATTAAATACCCCAGATACGATTTTAGATTTTCACGGCTTAAAGTATTTTTGTTATTAGTTTTTGGGATATTATGCCGTGTTGCGCTACCCCCTTCTTTAGCCAATGTTTCGGACACTGTTACGCTGTCCGAAACGTTGGCTAAAGAAGGAGGTAACGCAACACGGCATAATATCCCAAAAAGTAATAACAAAAATTAAATACCCTTTCATTAAAACAACATTAAAACAAAGTTTGTGTTACTTGTGTGTTATTTTCATATCTAAACGTGATTAATAATACTTGTGCGAGATCAATCAAACACCATTTCATCATAACAAACTCTAAAACAAAGTGTGTGTTATTTTCATATTTAAACATGATTAATTATTGTGCATTACGATGGAATAATACAATTAATAATACCAATGCTGTTGGACGCTCACATGCTCCGCTCGGGGCTATCTACATAACAAAATAAACAGGTACGCTAATTAACCATATTGTTTAGAAGAGAAGAGGTGGGAGAATAAATATTATTTTTTATGCATTAAACCGCTTACTCGTTAATACGGAATACTTTTTATCCAAACAGTTAGATTAAGCTTTATTATTACGAAAAGTGAGTATTTATGTCGGGGGAGAACAAAAAACATGCCAAAAATATGGATTTAACATTTTAATTTTGTTAATATTTTTCCACTCGCGCGGAAACGCCATGTTTCATCGTTTTTATTTTAACATTTCATCAATGCTGCCAATCATAGAAAAAATATTTTTGCGTATAACAAAGTGAATGCATTATTGACAAGTTTGTACCTGTATTTATAACAGTAGAACATGGAAAGAAATTTATTAGAATAATTACACAAACCCGCTAGACAAATCCTGCTTTGCCAACAAACCATTCAAAAACCTGGGATGTTTTTTAAAATGATGATGAAATGCGAGTTTATTTTAGATAATTTATTTTATAAGATTGGTAGGTACTTCCGACAAACGTCATATTTGATTGTCTATTAGTTAAAAAAGGAACATTCCGTATTATCCGTGCATCAAACTTCGACAACGTTGAACCTTCCGTATTATCCGTGAGGTGGAACATCTTCCATCTGTCATCATGACATTTCCGCCTTTTTAAAATTTTAACCCTAAATAAGCCGAATTTTTTAAATTTTTTTTTTTTTTTTTAATTTTAAATTTGAAAATGCTCAAATTGAAAATCTTTATGTTTATTTGGGTTGTCTATGTGATGTAGGTTCACCAGTTTTCCGCTTGTACTACGAGTTTCCGGACACCGTGTATATGAAATAGAAAATACACTGTAAATCTGAATATATTATATGTTATCAGGTTAATTCCGCAAATCCGAATATACTTTATGCTACCAGGTTCTTTTTCTATTTTTTTTGTTATGTAATTATGTATGTATAATATGAACTAAACCTGTAAATTTGTCTGTCCTGGTACGGGAAACTTTCCTAGTTGGACAGGCAAAGCTTCCTAATATGTGTTTTGTACTTTTGTATGTATCTATAGTAAATAAATAAATGAATAAATAAATAAATAAATATACATAACGTATTTCATATAAAAATTAAAAAAATAATAATAATATGTAGTTACTAAATAGTAAAAAAAATGTTTAATACGATTGATCAATGATGATTGATTTTCTGTTCACGAAAGTTTTTCGATTTTTAATAAATGATCTACCAATTAAGAAATAAGGTTAAATAGATCTGCATCAAGCGAATAAACACGTCGTTTTAACCTTTCAGCGGTCGCGCGCGGTCTGTGAGACCGCACCGAGCTTCTTTGACTGATTATGCGCTAGCTATAAACAATATATAATCGCGCTACTGTGATATCCTTGGGGGTGAATTACGTACTCTCAATACCCCAGTGACATTCGTCGCAAGCGCACATGTTCATTTGTTTATATTTGCGGTCTCAGATTCCGCCGTGCGACTGGATGTAGACGTGAAAAATCTCTTAAATGATATTGAGAGCTGTATGAGTATTTCGTGATATTTTTATCATATTATTTAGAATTTAGTTATACGCAAATAAGTAGTTGTAAAAATTTATCTTGTTTCGTTATTATGTTGATTTAGAGCGTTGTTCTGTGACAGATGTCTAAAAAATTGATATTTTATAGGCATAAACTATAACGTACAAATTAAAAAGTGGTAAGCAATTATAGTTTTTAATATTTATTCTTGATAAAGATAAAATACGTCTTTATTATTTGCTATAAACAATATTATGAAATATTCAGTCATCTTCTAAAACAAAACGCCTAAGTAAACGCGCGCGACTGCTTATGTTCAACGCAAGGGTGCAACTACTGAAAGGTTAAAGAAAGTCATATGGTTATGCGCGTTTTCATCCTGCGACAAAATATTCCCGTCAAAATAGCTTCCGAAATAAACAGCAATTTAAACAAAACAAAAAAAACGACTTCAAAAAATGCACTAAGAAGTAAAAAAATAATTTCGTATTCTTCTACAACTTCATAATCAACTTACTTTTTCTAATCATCAATATGTTGGTACGATTGTTACTTTTGGAGTCGGTGTCAGCCAAGGTAGGTTTGTAACTACATACATAGTTATTTGTGTAATGTGCTTGTGTCGCACAAGACTTGACGGGGCGAGAGGCGAGAGCGAGGCCGCAGCGACGCGGGGAGCTGTCAAGTACTTTTGAACACGCCGGGCCCGGTACCTTTGCTGACACCGAGTCCAAAAATAACAATCGTACCTACATATTGATGAGTAGAAAAAGTAAGTTGATTATGAAGTTGTAGAAGAATACGAAATATTTTTTTTACTTTTTAGTGCATTTTTTGAATACTTTTTTTTGTTTTGTTAAAATTGTTGTTTATTTTTGGATTTTTAGTGAATCTGAAGTAAACTTACTAATTTGTCTGAATATGGGTAAACCTACTAAACGTGCTGCTCATATGAGACAGACATAATTTGACAATAGCGACGTTGGATCAAATTAAGAGATTCGGCCGAGTTTCGTTAATTTGTCATGGATCCGATAATCAAAACCTAACCAAACTCTCATCAAATTACCCTTGAACTACATCCTGTCCAATAAAAAAAGAATGATTGAAATTGGTTGTTGAGTTATTCGTCCATTTGTCGCACACATACTTAATGCAAATTTAAGACATAATATGGTTTTCTCATGAATGCCATTATTGGAACTGAACCAAATTAAAATGGGACCACACGGAAAGCACCAGCTTTCAAATAAAAAAAGAATCATCAATATCGGTTCACCCAGTCAAAATTTGGCAGCCACCTCTGGTCTGGAGCTCCAAAATACCTGAAAAATACCCTCGACTCTGTGCAGAAACGGGCGGTCCGTTTGATAGATTCTCCCATCTTAACAGACGGATTGCAATCTTTAGAGCACAGGCGTCGGGTGGGAATGCTATCCTTGTTCTACCTGTATTACAATGGAAGATGCTCCGAGGAACTAGCATCATTGATCCCTTCGGCACCGGAGCATAGTCGGGAAACACGCCAAACGCGTGCCCAACATTTGTACACAGTTGAAATTTGTCACATGAGAACGGGTCGTTTCTTCGACTCGTTCTTGTGTTCAACAGCTCGGCTGTGGAATGATTTGCCGGCCTCTGTGTTTCCTCCTTCCTACAACATGGGTCTCTTCAAGACCAATGTTCATTCCTTCCTCTCCTCAAAAAGACCCTCCACACAGCATCCCAGATGACATAGGCCCTGAGGGAAATTATTTTCCTCAGGGCCTCCTGTGTGGAGTTAATGTAAAAAAAAAAAAAAAGTTCTGAGGTAACAAACATAAAAAAAAAATACAGTCGAATTGACAACCTCCTCCTTTTTGAAGTCGTTTAAAAATATTCTCCGACAAAATATCTACTAAAACTTAACCCAATGAAATAAAATGCAAAAACGCTTTCGTTTTGGAAAGAATAATAAATAATTTAAGAATAAATAAGAAATCATTAACAATATTATGACAGAACTGTCAATAAGTTTGTAAACAACACTGCGCAGAGATATCCATGGTATTCTGAAACGTCATATTGACATAAACCCTTTCCAAGCCACCAAAAATAAAAAAAACCCGGTTTTAGTATTGCCATCATTCTTTTAAAAGGAAGCAACCTAAATTAAAAATTGTACTTAAATAAATAATTATTGTTATATAAACTACTTTAAAACAATCTTACCTAACCTAACAAAAAATGGACTAAAATATTACAGACATCCCGTGAAGACAATAAGTTATTATTCAAAAACATTTAGAGACAAAAATAACACTTATAATTTATTGTTTTTACTGGATGTCTGTAGTATTTTAACCATTTTTTCGGTTAGGTTGTGTTAGGTTAAGTTTTAGGAATTACTTTGGTGAAGGATGTTTTGATCATGTTTGTTGTTGTTGCATTATAATGCTTGTGCAATGATGGAGGAATAAGATACCAAAGATTTAAACCAGCGCCGCCTGGGTGGGTACTTACGCAATCCTTCACTCATATTTACTACCCTTTTGGCTGAGATTAATTTTAGAGTCCCAGGTCTTAGAACCAGAGAAAAATAATCATGTAATTCAAGTTCCTTTAAAAAGTATGTCATAGCTAACATTAAATAATTATTCGACCGTGTTGCAAGTTATTATGTTATTGCTGTGAATCCTTTCCATTTACGTGCTTGTCATTTGACTTACTATTGTGTTCACTCTGGGTTGTAGGTATGTACATATTATTATTATTGCTGTTGTGGAGTAAGAATAGATTTCTGACTCTGACCACTTTATGTTTTGAAATTTAGTAAGCAGATTATTAGTTTATTTTATAGTTTATATTTTGTTTGTATATCTTTTTTTTTACAATTTTCAAGGATATAATTTTGTTAACTTCTTACGGGTACAGGACAATAACTTTTTTTTTAAAACTTTTTAATTACTTATGTGAAAATCTATTATTGGATATTATGTGTGTTTTCGTTATTTGTTTTTGGGGTGTTATGCCGTGTTGCGCTACCACCTTCTTTAGCCAACGTTTCGGACATCGTTGCAGTGTCCATCATCAGGGCAGATCCGGCAGATCCGGTAGATGTGTAATTTTTAGTCGTGAAGTGTGTGCTTATTTACTACATTACACATCTACCGGATCTGCCGGATCTGCCCTGATGATGGACACTGCAACGATGTCCGAAACGTTGGCTAAAGAAGGTGGTAGCGCAACACGGCATAACACCCCAAAAACAAATAACGAAAATGCTTTTGGCCGTGAAAATCTTAAAACATTATGTGTGTTGTTAATGCTATTATTATAAGTGTAAAATATCTGTTGATTTTTCCCAATAAATAAAACAAAATAAATAAATAAATTTACTAACCGGTCAAATCGTTATATTTTCCAGATAATGACATGTCCTGTGAACAAAGATGCTCAATATATTGTCCTTACAGTCCGTGCACCTTCGATTACCCGTGGCTAGCGGAACCTTGTTATTGTAAGTCAAAAATTACTAACTATGAATCACGTCATTTTGGGCAAGTACTATTACGATAGGTGTGTGAAAAAATAATCGATTATGAAAAAAATCGTAAAAAAACGATTTTTCTCCAACAAAAATCGATTTTATTTTTCTAAAAAATCGATAAATTAGTTCTTTTACACTGCCGAATTTTTCATTCGCAGCCCAGCTATGCTTAATCATTAGTCCGGAATCCGGAGCGCGAACTTTAATGATGTTTATAGACAAAACATGACATTAACGCCATCTGTGCGTCTACGGTGACATTTCTTTTATGCGTTGAAAGCAGTTTAGTTGAAGTTTCAAATGAAACATGTCACTAGATGAAGTCAACAGTGTCAACTTACAATGTATAATTTGTATTGATTTTTTTTAAATATAAGGTTAATTATTTTAAAACATATAATAACTGTTGAATATTTTTTAATTAATTATACTGTGATTAAGGATATTTTACGAGTTTATTTTAATTTGACAAATTTGGGAAAAAATCGATTATTTATAAATCGATTTTTCGTGCTAAGAAAAAGAATCGATTATTTTTTAATCACTTTCCATTAAGTCACATTCCTGCTGCTTGATTCATCCAAATCAGTACACTTCAGTTGCGACCCGTGACCTTTATGTGTGCTTTAGTGCTAAAATTGAAGAAACAGACATTATTGAGGTTGTCGTAGCGGAATATGAAGTAATAAGTTTTGTTGTTTCATTTTGAAAAATAAATCATTTTTATCTACAGCAACACAAATAAAATTGTATTTTTCAATCTTAGCACTCTAGCCCGCAAATCTGACAAGAGATCTCGCCCGAGATCTATGTCGATCGACAGAGATCTGGGGCGAGATCTCTTGTCAGATTTGTGTGATTTTCTATCGCTGTTAAATGAATAAATATGCATGCATACTTACATACGTGTGTATATTACATCTAATATACGTGACAGCAGAAATTATGACATCGGCCCGTAGAAAAAGCAAATGACATACATCGAAAATCACACAAATCTGACAGTAGATCTCGCCCGACATCGACCTCGTTCCCACAAAAAATAGAGAATAGCTCAGCAGTCTCTCCCGATTCGGCTCGCCACGAAGTTGGTGGGCAGACACATTGAAATTATGAAAAAAATAAAAATCGTTTTCAGCAACAAAAACATCAATAACGTCGGATTTTTCAACCTCAACTGAAAACTCACCGACCGTCACTAGTTGGTTGCACTTAGAAATACTTTCTCAACAATAGTAGATGTGTTCAACTGCGTGGAATTTAGTTACAAGAAGTCTATAATATTAGATTTTGTAATGTTTAACAGGTCCGGAGGAAATAACGAACGCTCCGCCAACTCCCTCACAAACTCCTACAACACCAACTACGCCAAGTAAGTCTAGCATCCAAATGAATTTATATTTATATTTTATTTTTGATTTATTTTTATTTGTTTTATTTATATGTATTAAACAAACAAAGCAGTACATTGGTTATGGCGATGAAATTTTTAATTAAAAAATTTTAATATTTCATGGTAGGTACAAGTAATATGACATTGAACTTATCTCAAAAAAGCTAACAAAACTCATCTACTTCTTCAAAAAATTACGAAACATCTTGTCAATGGGGGAATTAAGGAGAGTATATTATGCTTTATGCCACTCTCGATTTGAATATGGAGTAACAGGACGGGGCTTAGCAGCAACTTATCACATAAAACAACTTACGGTTACTCAGAATTGCATCATAAAGACCATACTTAAGGTCCCCATAAGGACGTCAACAACAGAAATTTTTAAACAGTTTGATGTTCCAAGCATGCAGAAAGTCTATGCCAAGAACATTCTAGTACATCACCACAAAAATGATTCAGAGGCAGACACCTCACACGATTATAAAACCAGAGCCAAACAAACAGACATACGTAATATACCAAAGTGTAACTCTTCTTTTGGACAAAGAAGTTCTGAATTTTTAGCAGTACGGTTATATAACAAACTCCCACTTAGTATCAAACAAATTCAAACAAAAATAGCATCATTAAGGACATTAAACGTTGGCTGAAGAAACTATCGGAAAATGAACTTACTACTATTCTTAAAACATCGTCTTAGAAGTTTCTGGAAAGCCTTACCCAAACAATGAAGTTAAACCGTAGAAGTCGCTGAAAACTTATCCAAAGCATAGTCCCCCTCAGCACAGGATCTCCTAGTGAGGAGGACTGCGAATATATTTTCTATTTCATATATATATGTATATATATACATAACGTATTTCATATAAAAATTAAAAAAATAATAATAATATGTAGTTACTAAATAGTAAAAAAAATGTTTAATACGATTGATCAATGATGATTGATTTTCTGTTCACGAAAGTTTTTCGATTTTTAATAAATGATCTATCAATTAAGAAATAAGATTAAATAGATCTGCATCAAGCGAATAAACACGTCGTTTTAACCTTTCAGCGGTCGCGCGCGGTCTGTGAGACCGCACCGAGCTTCTTTGACTGATTATGCGCTAGCTATAAACAATATATAATCGCGCTACTGTGATATCCTTGGGGGTGAATTACGTACTCTCAATACCCCAGTGACATTCGTCGCAAGCGCACATGTTCATTTGTTTATATTTGCGGTCTCAGATTCCGCCGTGCGACTGGATGTAGACGTGAAAAATCTCTTAAATGATATTGAGAGTTGTATGAGTATTTCGTGATATTTTTATCATATTATTTAGAATTTAGTTATACGCAAATAAGTAGTTGTAAAAATTTATCTTGTTTCGTTATTATGTTGATTTAGAGCGTTGTTCTGTGACAGATGTCTAAAAAATTGATATTTTATAGGCATAAACTATAACGTACAAATTAAAAAGTGGTAAGCAATTATAGTTTTTACTATTTATTCTTGATAAAGATAAAATACGTCTTTATTATTTGCTATAAACAATATTATGAAATATTCAGTCATCTTCTAAAACAAAACGCCTAAGTAAACGCGCGCGACTGCTTATGTTCAACGCAAGGGTGCAACTACTGAAAGGTTAAAGAAAGTCATATGGTTATGCGCGTTTTCATCCTGCGACAAAATATTCCCATCAAAATAGCTTCCGAAATAAACAGCAATTTAAACAAAACAAAAAAAACGACTTCAAAAAATGCACTAAGAAGTAAAAAAATAATTTCGTATTCTTCTACAACTTCATAATCAACTTACTTTTTCTAATCATCAATATGTTGGTACGATTGTTACTTTTGGAGTCGGTGTCAGCCAAGGTAGGTTTGTAACTACATACATAGTTATTTGTGTAATGTGCTTGTGTCGCACAAGACTTGACGGGGCGAGAGGCGAGAGCGAGGCCGCAGCGACGCGGGGAGCTGTCAAGTACTTTTGAACACGCCGGGCCCGGTACCTTTGCTGACACCGAGTCCAAAAATAACAATCGTACCTACATATTGATGAGTAGAAAAAGTATGTTGATTATGAAGTTGTAGAAGAATACGAAATATTTTTTTTACTTTTTAGTGCATTTTTTGAATACTTTTTTTTGTTTTGTTAAAATTGTTGTTTATTTTTGGATTTTTAGTGAATCTGAAGTAAACTTACTAATTTGTCTGAATATGGGTAAACCTCCTAAACGTGCTGCTCATATGAGACAGACATAATTTGACAATAGCGACGTTGGATCAAATTAAGAGATTCGGCCGAGTTTCGTTAATTTGTCATGGATCCGATAATCAAAACCTAACCAAACTCTCATCAAATTACCCTTGAACTACATCCTGTCCAATAAAAAAAGAATGATTGAAATTGGTTGTTGAGTTATTCGTCCATTTGTCGCACACATACTTAATGCAAATTTAAGACATAATATGGTTTTCTCATGAATGCCATTATTGGAACTGAACCAAATTAAAATGGGACCACACGGAAAGCACCAGCTTTCAAATAAAAAAAGAATCATCAATATCGGTTCACCCAGTCAAAATTTGGCAGCCACCTCTGGTCTGGAGCTCCAAAATACCTGAAAAATACCCTCGACTCTGTGCAGAAACGGGCGGTCCGTTTGATAGATTCTCCCATCTTAACAGACGGATTGCAATCTTTACTGTATTACAATGGAAGATGCTCCGAGGAACTAGCATCATTGATCCCTTCGGCACCGGTGCATAGTCGGGAAACACGCCAAAAGCGTGCCCAACATTTGTACACAGTTGACATTTGTCACATGAGAACGGGTCGTTTCTTCGACTCGTTCTTGTGTTCAACAGCTCGGCTGTGGAATGATTTGCCGGCCTCTGTGTTTCCTCCTTCCTACAACATGGGTCTCTTCAAGACCAATGTTCATTCCTTCCTCTCCTCAAAAAGACCCTCCACACAGCATCCCAGATGACATAGGCCCTGAGGGAAATTATTTTCCTCAGGGCCTCCTGTGTGGAGTTAATGTAAAAAAAAAAAAAAGTTCTGAGGTAACAAACATAAAAAAAAAAAAAAATACAGTCGAATTGAGAACCTCCTCCTTTTTGAAGTCGTTTAAAAATATTCTCCGACAAAATATCTACTAAAACTTAACCCAATGAAATAAAATGCAAAAACGCTTTCCTTTTTGGAAAGAATAATAAATAATTTAAGAATAAATAAGAAATCATTAACAATATTATGACAGAACTGTCAATAAGTTTGTACACAACACTGCGCAGAGATATCCATGGTATTCTGAAACGTCATATTGACATAAACCCTTTCCAAGCCACCAAAAATAAAAAAAAAACCCGGTTTTAGTATTGCCATCATTCTTTTAAAAGGAAGCAACCTAAATTAAAAATTGTACTTGAATAAATAATTATTGTTATACAAACTACTTTAAAACAATCTTACCTAACCTAACAAAAAATGGACTAAAATATTACAGACATCCCGTGAAGACAATAAGTTATTATTCAAAAACATTTAGAGACAAAAATAACACTTATAATTTATTGTTTTTACTGGATGTCTGTACTATTTTAACCATTTTTTCGGTTAGGTTGTGTTAGGTTAAGTTTTAGGAATTACTTTGGTGAAGGATGTTTTGATCATGTTTGTTGTTGTTGCATTATAATGCTTGTGCAATGATAGAGGAATAAGATACCAATGATTTAAACCAGCGCCGCCTGGGTGGGTACTTACGCAATCCTTCACTCATATTTACTACCCTTTTGGCTGAGATTAATTTTAGAGTCCCAGGTCTTAGAACCAGAGAAAAATAATCATGTAATTCAAGTTCCTTTAAAAAGTATGTCATAGCTAACATTAAATAATTATTCGACCGTGTTGCAAGTTATTATGTTATTGCTGTGAATCCTTTCCATTTACATGCTTGTCATTTGATTTACTATTGTGTTCACTCTGGGTTGTAGGTATGTACATATTATTATTATTGCTGTTGTGGAGTAAGAATAGATTTCTGACTCTGACCACTTTATGTTTTGAAATTTAGTAAGCAGATTATTAGTTTATTTTATAGTTTATATTTTGTTTGTATATCTTTTTTTTACAATTTTCAAGGATATAATTTTGTTAACTTCTTACGGGTACAGGACAATAACTTTTTTTTTTAAACTTTTTAATTACTTATGTGAAAATCTGTTATTGGATATTATGTGTGTTGTTAATGCTATTATTATAAGTGTAAAATATCTGTTGATTTTTCCCAATAAATAAAACAAAATAAATAAATAAATTTACTAACCGGTCAAATCGTTATATTTTCCAGATTATGACATGTCCTGTGAACAAAGATGCTCAATATATTGTCCTTACAGACCGTGCACCTTCGATTACCCGTGGCTAGCGGAACCTTGTTATTGTAAGTCAAAAATTACTAACTATGAATCACGTCATTTTGGACAAGTACTATTACGATAGGTGTGTGAAAAAATAATCGATTATGAAAAAAATCGTAAAAAAACGATTTTTCTCCAACAAAAATCGATTTTATTTTTCTAAAAAATCGATAAATTAGTTCTTTTACACTGCCGAATTTTTCATTCGCAGCCCAGCTATGCTTAATCATTAGTCCGGAATCCGGAGCGCGAACTTTAATGATGTTTATAGACAAAACATGACATTAACGCCATCTGTGCATCTACGGTGACATTTCTTTTATGCGTTGAAAGCAGTTTAGTTAAAGTTTCAAATGAAACATGTCACTAGATGAAGTCAACAGTGTCAACTTACAATGTATAATTTGTATTGATTTTTTTTTAAATATAAGGTTAATTATTTTAAAACATATAATAACTGTTGAATATTTTTTTAATTAATTATACTGTGATTAAGGATATTTTACGAGTTTATTTTAATTTGACAAATTTGGGAAAAAATCGATTATTTTTAAATCGATTATTCGTGCTAAGAAAAAGAATCGATTATTTTTTAATCACTTTCCATTAAGTCACATTCCTGCTGCTTGATTCATCCAAATCAGTACACTTCAGTTGCGACCCGTGACCTTTATGTGTGCTTTAGTGCTAAAATTGAAGAAACAGACATTATTGAGGTTGTCGTAGCGGAATATGAAGTAATAAGTTTTGTTGTTTCATTTTGAAAAATAAATCATTTTTATCTACAGCAACACAAATAAAATTGTATTTTTCAATCTTAGCACTCTAGCCCGCAAATCTGACAAGAGATCTCGCCCGAGATCTATGTCGATCGACAGAGATCTGGGGCGAGATCTCTTGTCAGATTTGTGTGATTTTCTATCGCTGTTAAATGAATAAATATGCATGCATACTTACATACGTGTGTATATTACATCTAATATACGTGACAGCAGAAATTATGACATCGGCCCGTAGAAAAAGCAAATGACATACATCGAAAATCACACAAATCTGACAGTAGATCTCGCCCGACATCGACCTCGTTCCCACAAAAAATAGAGAATAGCTCAGCAGTCTCTCCCGATTCGGCTCGCCACAAAGTTGGTGGGCAGACACATTGAAATTATGAAAAAAATAAAAATCGTTTTCAGCAACAAAAACATCAATAACGTCGGATTTTTCAACCTCAACTGAAAACTCACCGACCGTCACTAGTTGGTTGCACTTGGAAATACTTTCTCAACAATAGTAGATGTGTTCAACTGCGTGGAATTTAGTTACAAGAAGTCTATAATATTAGATTTTGTAATGTTTAACAGGTCCGGAGGAAATAACGAACGCTCCGCCAACTCCCTCACAAACTCCTACAACACCAACTACGCCAAGTAAGTCTAGCATCCAAATGAATTTATATTTTATTTTTGATTTATTTTTATTTGTTTTATTTATATGTATTAAACAAACAAAGCAGTACATTGGTTACGGCGATGAAACCCTTAATTATAAAATTTTAATATTTCATGGTAGGTACAAGTAATATGACATTGAACTTATCTCAAAAAAGCTAACAAAACTCATCTACTTCTTCAAAAAATTACGAAACATCTTGTCAATGGGGGAATTAAGGAGAGTATATTATGCTTTATGCCACTCTCGATTTGAATATGGAGTAACAGGACGGGGCTTAGCAGCATCTAATCACATAAAACAACTTACGGTTACTCAGAATTGCATCATAAAGACCGTACTAAAGGTCCCCATAAGGACGTCAACAACAGAAATTTTTAAACAGTTTGATGTTCCAAGCATGCAGAAAGTCTATGCCAAGAACATTCTAGTACATCACCACAAAAATGATTCAGAGGCAGACACCTCACACGATTATAAAACCAGAGCCAAACAAACAGACATACGTAATATACCAAAGTGTAACTCTTCTTTTGGACAAAGAAGTTCTGAATTTTTAGCAGTAAGGTTATATAACAAACTCCCACTTAGTATCAAACAAATTCAAACAAAAATAGCTTCATTAAGGACATTAAATGTTCGCTGAAGAAACTATCGGAAAATGAACTTACTAGTATTCTTAAAACATCGTCTTAGATGTTTCTGGAAAACCTTACCCAAACAATGAAGTTAAACCATAGACGTCGCTGAAAACTTATCCAAAGCATAGTCCCCCTCAGCAGAGGATCTCCTGGTGAGGAGGACTACGAATATATTTTCTATTATATATACATATATATATATATATATTTATTTATTTATTTTATTTTATTTATTTACATATGCATATATATTAACAATACATTACAATGTGATCATTTGTCTGTTCAACTGGGCAGAATACCCGTTTCAGGACAGCCAAATTGTATATTTAGTTCATAATATTCTTAACAAAGGAATAGTTTCGTTCAAGATATCAAGGGAATTTGCTTCTGTCAAGACAACTTTTGTGAACACTAAGAATTGTATATAATTAAGGGATGGTTTTTTTATGTGTTTAAAAGAATCGCAAAGATGTGATTTTCTTCAAGGTCAATTTGGAGAACGTAAATAAATGCATTCAGAGTGAATGCATTTATTAATGTTCTATGAGTGTTTTCTTTAGTGAGATCACAAGTAGGAAATTCTTTCCAGGCCATTTTAGAGAACATTTACAATTGCATAATCAGAATTTACACATTTATAAACCAATATTTGACATATGAATTCACAATGTATTTATAACGGTTTAATTTTAAAGTACTATAATTTTTAGAATTTCTTAAATAGTAGAAATTACACAATTATAATCCAAATATATGACAAATGATTTTTCAAGCTCGTTTTGGAGAACATTAATTTATTTATTTGTTTATTTATTTCTTTTATTTTACGCCCAGAGGGCTTTCACATAAATAATTAATAATAAAGGCAGTACCTCCATCTTTAACATGAGAAAACAAATAGTTTAGATAAAGTTACGATGTGAATAAAAAGTATATAAATTAAATAAAAAAAATAGGCAACAAAAATTTTGTACAGTGAGATATATAATATCAATATGTTACGATTAAAAAAATACGTACATAATATTAAAATCCAACCAACAAATTTAAAAGTGATCCAAGGTTTGCAAAATTGCAACATTAACCGTGTCTTTTACACCTATAAGTATGTTTCGCTGTGTCAAGCCGATGCGATGTATCGATGGTACCGACCTCCTGTACCTCTCTATGGAGTTGCAGGAGGGATGCATATTCTAGCAGTGAGTTACACAAGGCATGGTACATTTGTTTCAGATCTTTTACGCAAAGAATATTTCTAACAGACATGAATAGATGAGTTAGTTTTCTAATCTTTGTGGAAGTCGAGACAATATGTTCGTCCAATCTCAGAGACTTATCTATGATAATTCCTAGATATTTTATACTATCGACACATTCTAATTTTAAGCATTTACATGTGGTCCGGTCAATACAATGGTGAATAATGATGTTGTGTATTTCTTTTGGTTCTCCTGCTTGTGTTGATCTGAAACGGATGTATTTGGTTTTATCTAGGTTAAGTGTTAGGAGATTATTGTCTAACCATTGTTTGACCTTGTTTAACCCTACTTCTGCTTTACTGTGAACAACATTCAAGCTTTTGTCTTCAAATAGTAAGACTGTATCATCAGCAAAGGTGATAATGTGGTCGGCAAGGGAACTGTTACATAGATCATTTATATATATATATTGAATAGAAGTGGTCCTAAATTACTTCCTTGGGGTACACCGAATTTAATATAAGCTGAATCGCTTATAGTGTCGTTGATGAACACTCTTTGGCTCCTGTTATCTAAATAGCTACACAACCAATTGAAGAGCTGACCTTGTACACCGATGCGCTGTAGTTTAATCTTCAGAATTTTGTGAGAGATAGTGTCGAATGCTTTTGCTAGATCCAGGAAGAGCGCAAAGCATTTTGTACCACTATCTATGTTATTAGAGATAATTTTTGTCAAATTGGCAATGGCATTTTCAGTGCCTAAACCTGGTCGCAAACCGTATTGGATATTGGAAAGGATGTTGTTGTTTTCTAGGTACAGGCTGAGCCGATTCTTAACAATCTTCTCAATAATTTTAGACACAGAGTTGATCAAAGAAACTGGTCGGTAGTTGTTAATCTGGGATTTATCCCCATTTTTGTGAAGTAGAATAACAATTGATTGTTTTAAATGATTAGGGAAATTTCCAGAGTAAAGCTTAGATTACAAATGAACGATATCGGTGATGCTATGGCGGATTTTATATTTTTTAACAGATTTGAAGAGATCTTACCTAGGCCACACGCATTGGATGACTTAAGCTCGTCAATTATTTTCATCACTTCTTGTGATGTAGTTCGAATGTTATCTATTTTATGACTGAGATTATAGCCAGTTATCTTAGCAAGATCAGTTTCAGTTGTGTTATATTTATCAAGAATTTTTTTTGACAGTGTGGTTCCCACTGACGCGAAGTAGTTATTTGCAAAATTTACCATCTTTTTTGGATCTGACGTGATAGTGTTATCAATGTTCAATGATTTAATTTCAGATGATTTATTGGTTTTAGTTTTAGTTATATTACGAATTGCTTCCCATAACGTTTTTGACGTATAGTTGGTTTCGTAAATAATTTTTTTAAAGTAGTTTTCTTTAGTTGATGTAATTAAATTTTTACACAAGTTCCTATATTTTTTTTATATCGAGTTTGTAGTATGATATTCTCTGGGTTCCTATTCGCCTTTTTGTGTAGTTGATTCCTCCTGTGTATTGATTTGACAAGACCAGGGGTGATCCATGGCGTGAGTTTTAATTGTTTGTTAGAAATAAGTTTGTTACTAGTGTGTTTATATATGTAATCGTGTAACTTGGTGATGAATTTCGTCATTGCTAAATCAGTATCCCTTTGGTCTAGAACGTTTTCCCATTTTTCTGAATTTAAGTCCTTAAGTTGGTTGAAGTAGTTTATTCGAGGTATGTTTTTAATTTTAGCAGTAGTGGGAGGTTTATTATTAAGGCAGAGAGCTGTAGTGTAGTGGTCAGAAATTGTGGTGTGGATAACAAATGATTCGATATGTTTAATTTTTTTGATGTTAATGTGGTCTAGACAAGATTTACTTGTACCCTGTTCTCGGGTAGGGCTGTTAATTGTCTGTATGAACCCATTTTCCGTAAGCAGACATAGATAATCTTCGGATTGACGGTGGTACTCAGGAATCGTATTAATATTTAAATCGCCTAAAATGATTTGCCGTTCTAATTGTTTTGAACTGTTTATTTATTTATTTATTTATTTATTTATTTATTAATTTACGGACAACAGTCCATTAAAAACATAATAATAACACGAATAAAAAAAAAACAGAGATGACAGTGAAGGGAGAGCACATAAAAATTAATAGCAATGACAATATAAAATATAAAAAGTACATATAGAGACACTACAAGTCAAAGCATGAAGAAGCATTTAAATATTGCGTAACGACTGCCGAAAGTCATTTAGTTTTACACCAAAAAAATCAATGCTTTGACTTGCGTTGACAAGTCTCGACATTCTGGATAAGGGAGAATGGTATCCGTAATTAGTAGAATGTTGATTGAGGAACAGCAATTCATTATTTCGAAGCCTACGGGAAGGGATGTTAAACTGGATGAGTTGTAACAATGCAGGTGTATCTGTAATACTGTTGATAATTTTAAATATGCAAATTAGATCAGAGTCCTTTCTACGTTTTTCTAAAGAAGGCATGTTTAAAATGTGTTCAATTTCATCATATGAGTACTTGCCTCTTTCAAGACCCAACCTCCAAGCAATTCCTCTTAGGAAACGATGTTGTACGGATTCGATGTGACAAATGTGGACAGCGTAGAAAGGAGACCAAATGACACTAGCATATTCAAGGTGAGGGCGAACCAGCGAACAGTAAAGAGTTTTAAGTGTACTTATATGTTTGAAGTCAGAGGTAATTCTATGAATGAAGCCGAGTAGTTTAAGTGATTTATTTACGATATTATTTATGTGATCACGGAAAGAAAGTTTGCTGTTGATGATTGATTGTAAAGGAATTCAAAAAAGTGTCAATATTTTGGAATGAGGGTGATCTATAGATTGCAAAAATACATAAGTTATTGTTCAATACAATTTTCATACTGTTTGCTTGTGATAGTAAAATTTCGTCGACTTATGCTTGTAGACCGTTTCTGATGTAAATTACAATTCCACTGGATTTATTTAAATTTATATTTGTGTGATGTTCCGAGTAATTGTGAATCATTTTAGAGGTGTACTCTTTATTTATCCAGCATTCCGTTAAAATTATGACATCGAATGCGCAATTAAATTGGTCTAGAAAAATGAGGAAATCGTCCAGTTTTGAAATGCTTCTAATGTTCTGGTGTGTAATTTTTAGACTGTAAGAGCCCCAATTATAGTTTTTTATATTATTCAGATCATCAATTATATTCAAATTACAGTATATACCTGGATGGTTATCAATATCACAACGTAAATCAAACATAATTAAATGTTGGTTGTATGTGGCATAGAGAAAAGTGTTCCAGTAATATATTATTAAATTTAAAAACTATTCCCAGTTTGGTTGCATGGATAGGTGTGTATGGAAATAAAATAGTGATTTGGTAATATAATGCAGAATGTTTAAAGTCGCTGAAACATCGTGATAACAAATTATTATATATGTATGGTAAGAAAATAACAAGTGAAAATGAGCGAGGCGGGTGCTCGTACCTTCTTTGTGCAATGAAATATTGAATTAACTTTAAACTATGTAAATTCTGGTTAATAATATAATGAAGATTGGTAAATTCGCTATCTCGCCGAGTTAATGATTTATTGCATATACCTGGAAACGAGCGAGACGGTACATATCTCGGTAGTACGATTCTTTCAGTTGCATCACATAGTTGCGAGCTTGCTTTCATCAGATATACATATTGCATTAGACCCCGTGTCCCGTCTGACATATATCTGCCCCGCCTTCGACCACGTGAAACGGTAACCTCGCGTTTTCGCTTCTTGTCTTGCCTTCCAAAATAGTTACTTGCCTCGAAATGTCAGCTGTTCGGAGACGTAGATCCTGGTACTCGGTCCCGCAATTCCAATGTTCGAAGTATTCAATTTGTCTTCCAAATTTGGGTTGTTTTTGTTGTATGATTTCACATCTTCTTTGGCTATGTTCGATTTTAGTTTGATTATAATTTCTCTCGGGTGAATATTATTTTTTTTTGCTGCGCGATGAACAGCGTCTATGTCCTTGATTTGGATTTTCGACTTAGTTTTTTGGCATATATTAAAAATGACGTCTTGTAGTATTTCTCCTTTATTTTCTGATATGTCTCTGATTTCTAAGTTGTTGGCCTTCAGAGCCCGCTCCTGGGATTCAGGACAGTTTTCCAGAACATTAATCCTGGCTTCCAAATCGATGTTTTTTTTTGTAAGCTCCTCATTCCTTGATTCAATTTCACGGATCCTTCCTAGGAAGTCCTCGTATTGTGCACTCATGAATTGAATGCTTTCTAGAATTTTATTGTTTTGTTCCAAGATATCATTTTGTTTTCTTTCGAGATTAGACGTCTTATCCAAGACTTACCCTTGCAGATCTTCTAAGTTTGTCTGGGCCTGAGCTGTGGTCGACGGTCCTTTATTGATATTATTTTTACATGGCTCCAAAGGTTCGTTACCGCTGACTGTATCAGCTATGCTCAAAGCGCTCGTCACAGTAGTTGTCTTCGTGTTTTTGCACTGTTTACATTTCAGTAGGGATCGCCGTTTCTGAGTGAGTCTACGGAAACTGTTCTCAGTAATTCCTCCACAGGCTAGATGAAATGTGCCTTTGCACGCCGAGCACACAGAAATTGACTCCTCTGTTATTACTGGCTCCGGGCAAATGTTGCAGTGCATTTTGAAAGTAAATTTATGAGCTACATGCGTTGCGCCTTAGTAATGTTAAATTACGTTTTTTGTTTTTACTGATTATACTCAGTAGGTACGAAATCATTAACAATATTATGACAGAACTGTCAATAAGTTTGTAAACAACACTGCGCAGAGATATCCATGGTATTCTGAAACGTCATATTGACATAATGTTGTTGCATTATAATGCTTGTGCAATGATGGAGGAATAAGATACCAAAGGTTTGAACCAGCGCCGCCTGGGTGGGTACTTACGCAATCCTTCACTCATATTTACTTCCCTTTTGGCTGAGATTAATTTTAGAGTCCCATTTTTGAAGATGAAAATGACTTTTTCATCTTCAAAAATGTTCTACTAATCTCAGACAAAATGCTTTTTATATTCAGAGCATGCAATGTATTTGATAAGAATTTTAATAATACAGACATATTCTCATGTAATTCAAGTTCCTTTAAAAAGTATGTCATAGCTAACAATAAATAATTATTCGACCGTGTTGCAAGTTATTATGTTATTGCTGTGAATCCTTTCCATTTACATGCTTGTCATTTGACTTACTATTGTGTTCACTCTGGGTTGTAGGTATGTACATATTATTATTATTGCTGTTGTGGAGTAAGAATAGATTTCTGACTCTGACTACTTTATGTTTTGAAATTTAGTAAGCAGATTATTAGTTTATATTAGAGTTTATATTGTGTTTGTATATCTTTTTTTTTTTACAATTTTCAAGGATATAATTTTGTTAACTTCTTACGGGTACGGGACAATTACTTTTTTTTAAACTTTTTAATTACTTATGTGAAAATCTGTTATTGGATATTATGTGTGTTGTTAATGCTATTATTATAAGTGTAAAATATCTGTTGATTTTTCCCAATAAATAAAATAAAATAAATAAATAAATTTACTAACCGGTCAAATCGTTATATTTTCCAGATTATGACATGTCCTGTGAACAAAGATGCTCAATATATTGTCCTTACAGACCGTGCACCTTCGATTACCCGTGGCTAGCGGAACCATGTTATTGTAAGTCAAAAATTACTAACTATGAATCACGTCATTTTGGACAAGTACTAATACGATAGGTGTGTGAAAAAATAATCGATTATGAAAAAAATCGTAAAAAAACGATTTTTCTCCAACAAAAATCGATTTTATTTTTCTAAAAAATCGATTAATTAGTAATATTTTTTTTACACTGCCGAATTTTTCATTCGCAGCCCAGCTATGCTTAGTCATTAGTACGGAATCCGGAGCGCGAACTTTAATGATGTTTATTTTTTTTTTATTTTTTTTTTTTTATTTATTTTAAATACATCAACGGCTATACTGCCTTTTATAAATAAACATATAATAAGGTACAAAAGTAAGAAAAATAATATCATTACATAATAGTAGTTTTAAACTTAAGAATAACATTCAATTATTTTGTGTATCACAACAAAAAATAACAAAAAAGAACAATGAGAAATATCATCATTTCATTTCAACATGTCCATATTGCGTATATAAAGTTACATTATGGAAAAAATAATTTTTGAGTTCATGCTTATATTGTTTTATTTATGTTTATATAAAAAAACACGACATTAACGCCATCTGTGCGTCTACGATGACATTTCTTTTATGCTTTGAAAGCAGTTTAGTTGAGTTTCAAATGGAACTTGTCACTAGATGAAGTCAACAGAGTCAACTTACAATTTATAATTTGTGTTGATTTTTTTAAAAATATTAGGTTAATTATTTTAAAACATATAATTACTGTTAAATATTTTTTAATTAATAAAACTGTGATTAAGGATATTTTACAAGTTTATTTTAATTTGACAAATTTGGGGAAAAATCGATTATTTATAAATCGATTTTTCGTGCTAAGAAAAATAATCGATTATTTTTTAATCACTTCCCATTAGGCCACATTCCTGCTACTTGATTCATCCAAATCAGTAGACTTCAGTTGCGACCCGTGACCTTTATGTGTGCTTCAGTGCTAAAATTGAAGAAACCGACATTATTGAGGTTGTCGTAGCTGAAAATGAAGATATAAATTTTGTTATTTCATTTTGAAAAAGAAATCTTTTTTATCTACAGCAACACAAATAAAATTGTATTTTTCAATCTTAGCACTCTAGCCAGCAAATCTGACAAGAGATCTCGCCCCAGATCTATGTCGATCGACAGAGATCTGGGGCGAGATCTATGTCGATCGACAGAGATATCCCGCGAGATCTCTTGTCAGATTTGTGTGATTTTCTATCGCTGTTAAATGAATAAATATGCATGCATACTTACATTCGTGTGTATATTACAACTAATATACGCGACAGCAGAAATTCTGACATCGACCCGTAGAAAAAGCAAATGACATCCATTGAAAATCACACAAATCTGACAGGAGATCTCGCGCGACATCGATCTCGTTCCCACAAAAAATAGAGAATAGCTCAGCAGTCTCTCCCGATTCTGCTCGCCACGAAGTTGGTGGGCAGACACATTGAAATTTTGAAAAAAATAAAAATCGTTTTCAGCAACAAAAACATCAATAACTTCGAATTTTTCAACCTCAACTGAAAACTCACCGACCGCCACTAGTTGGTTGCACTTGGAAATACTTTCTCAACAATAGTAGATGTGTTTAACTGCGTGGAATTTAGTTACAAGAAGTCTATAATATTAGATTTTGTAATGTTTAACAGGTCCGGAGGAAATAACGAACGCCCCGCCAACTCCCTCACAAACTCCTACAACACCAACTACGCCAAGTAAGTCTAGCATCCAAATGAATTTATATTTATATTTTATTTTTGATTTATTTTTATTTGTTTTATTTATATGTATTAAACAAACAAAGCAGTACATTGGTTACGGCGATGAAATCTTTAATTATAAAATTTTAATATTTCATGGTAGTATGACATTGATCTTACCTCAAAAAAGCTAACAAAACTCATCTACTTCTTCAAAAAATTACGAAACATCTTGTCAATGGGGGAATTAAGGAGAGTATATTATGCTTTATGCCACTCTCGATTTGAATATGGAGTAACAGTACGGGGCTTAGCAGCATCTAATCACATAAAACAACTTACGGTTACTCAGAATTGCATCATAAAGACCATACTAAAGGTCCCCATAAGGACGTCAACAACAGAAATTTTTAAACAGTTTGATATTCCAAGCATGCAGAAAGTCTATGCCAAGAACATTCTAGTACATCACCACAAAAATGATTCAGAGGCAGACACCTCACACGATTATAAAACCAGAGCCAAACAAACAGACATACGTAATATACAAAAGTGTAACTCTTCTTTTGGACAAAGAAGTTCTGAATTTTTAGCAGTAAGGTTATATAACAAACTCCCACTTAGTATCAAACAAATTCAAACAAAAATAGCTACATTAAGGACATTAAATGTTGGCTGAAGAAACTATCGGAAAATGAACTTACTACTATTCTTAAAACATCGTCTTAGAAGTTTCTGGAAAACCTTACCCAAACAATGAAGTTAAACCGTAGAAGTCGCTGAAAACTTATCCAAAGCATAGTCCCCCTCAGCACAGGATCTCCTAGTGAGGAGGACTGCGAATATATTTTCTATTTCATATATATGAAATAGAAAATACACTGTAAATCTGAATATATTATATGTTATCAGGTTAATTCCGCAAATCCGAATATACTTTATGCTACCAGGTTCTTTTTCTATTTTTTTTGTTATGTAATTATGTATGTATAATATGAACTAAACCTGTAAATTTGTCTGTCCTGGTACGGGAAACTTTCCTAGTTGGACAGGCAAAGCTTCCTAATATGTGTTTTGTACTTTTGTATGTATCTATAGTAAATAAATAAATAAATAAATAAATAAATATACATAACGTATTTCATATAAAAATTAAAAAAATAATAATAATATGTAGTTACTAAATAGTAAAAAAAATGTTTAATACGATTGATCAATGATGATTGATTTTCTGTTCACGAAAGTTTTTCGATTTTTAATAAATGATCTACCAATTAAGAAATAAGGTTAAATAGATCTGCATCAAGCGAATAAACACGTCGTTTTAACCTTTCAGCGGTCGCGCGCGGTCTGTGAGACCGCACCGAGCTTCTTTGACTGATTATGCGCTAGCTATAAACAATATATAATCGCGCTACTGTGATATCCTTGGGGGTGAATTACGTACTCTCAATACCCCAGTGACATTCGTCGCAAGCGCACATGTTCATTTGTTTATATTTGCGGTCTCAGATTCCGCCGTGCGACTGGATGTACACGTGAAAAATCTCTTAAATGATATTGAGAGCTGAATGAGTATTTCGTGATATTTTTATCATATTATTTAGAATTTAGTTATACGCAAATAAGTAGTTGTAAAAATTTATCTTGTTTCGTTATTATGTTGATTTAGAGCGTTGTTCTGTGACAGATGTCTAAAAAATTGATATTTTATAGGCATAAACTATAACGTACAAATTAAAAAGTGGTAAGCAATTATAGTTTTTACTATTTATTCTTGATAAAGATAAAATACGTCTTTATTATTTGCTATAAACAATATTATGAAATATTCAGTCATCTTCTAAAACAAAACGCTTAAGTAAACGCGCGCGACTGCTTATGTTCAACGCAAGGGTGCAACTACTGAAAGGTTAAAGAAAGTCATATGGTTATGCGCGTTTTCATCCTGCGACAAAATATTCCCGTCAAAATAGCTTCCGAAATAAACAGCAATTTAAACAAAACAAAAAAAACGACTTCAAAAAATGCACTAAGAAGTAAAAAAATAATTTCGTATTCTTCTACAACTTCATAATCAACTTACTTTTTCTAATCATCAATATGTTGGTACGATTGTTACTTTTGGAGTCGGTGTCAGCCAAGGTAGGTTTGTAACTACATACATAGTTATTTGTGTAATGTGCTTGTGTCGCACAAGACTTGACGGGGCGAGAGGCGAGAGCGAGGCCGCAGCGACGCGGGGAGCTGTCAAGTACTTTTGAACACGCCGGGCCCGGTACCTTTGCTGACACCGAGTCCAAAAATAACAATCGTACCTACATATTGATGAGTAGAAAAAGTAAGTTGATTATGAAGTTGTAGAAGAATACGAAATATTTTTTTTACTTTTTAGTGCATTTTTTGAATACTTTTTTTTGTTTTGTTAAAATTGTTGTTTATTTTTGGATTTTTAGTGAATCTGAAGTAAACTTACTAATTTGTCTGAATATGGGTAAACCTACTAAACGTGCTGCTCATATGAGACAGACATAATTTGACAATAGCGACGTTGGATCAAATTAAGAGATTCGGCCGAGTTTCGTTAATTTGTCATGGATCCGATAATCAAAACCTAACCAAACTCTCATCAAATTACCCTTGAACTACATCCTGTCCAATAAAAAAAGAATGATTGAAATTGGTTGTTGAGTTATTCGTCCATTTGTCGCACACATACTTAATGCAAATTTAAGACATAATATGGTTTTCTCATGAATGCCATTATTGGAACTGAACCAAATTAAAATGGGACCACACGGAAAGCACCAGCTTTCAAATAAAAAAAGAATCATCAATATCGGTTCACCCAGTCAAAATTTGGCAGCCACCTCTGGTCTGGAGCTCCAAAATACCTGAAAAATACCCTCGACTTTGTGCAGAAACGGGTGGTCCGTTTGATAGATTCTCCCATCTTAACAGACGGATTGCAATCTTTAGAGCACAGGCGTCGGGTGGGAATGCTATCCTTGTTCTACCGGTATTACAATGGAAGATGCTCCGAGGAACTAGCATCATTGATCCCTTCGGCACCGGTGCATAGTCGGGAAACACGCCAAACGCGTGCCCAACATTTGTACACAGTTGACATTTGTCACATGAGAACGGGTCGTTTCTTCGACTCGTTCTTGTGTTCAACAGCTCGGTTGTGGAATGATTTGCCGGCCTCTGTGTTTCCTCCTTCCTACAACATGGGTCTCTTCTAGACCAATGTTCATTCCTTCCTCTCCTCAAAAAGACCCTCCACACAGCATCCCAGATGACATAGGCCCTGAGGGAAATTATTTTCCTCAGGGCCTCTTGTGTGGAGTTAATGTAAAAAAAAAAAAAGTTCTGAGGTAACAAATATAAAAAAAAAAAAAAAAACAGTCGAATTGAGAACCTCCTCCTTTTTGAAGTCGTTTAAAAATATTCTCCGACAAAATATCTACTAAAACTTAACCCAATGAAATAAAATGCAAAAACGCTTTCCTTTTTGGAAGGAATAATAAATATTTTACGAATAAATAAGAAATCATTAACAATATTATGACAGAACTGTCAATAAGTTTGTAAACAACACTGCGCAGAGATATCCATGGTATTCTGAAACGTCATATTGACATAATGTTGTTGCATTATAATGCTTGTGCAATGATGGAGGAATAAGATACCAAAGGTTTGAACCAGCGCCGCCTGGGTGGGTACTTACGCAATCCTTCACTCATATTTACTTCCCTTTTGGCTGAGATTAATTTTAGAGTCCCATTTTTGAAGATGAAAATGACTTTTCATCTTCAAAAATGTTCTACTAATCTCAGACAAAATGGTTTTTAATATTCAGAGCATGCAGTGTATTTGATAAGTATTTTAATATTACAGACATATTCTCATGTAATTCAAGTTCCTTCATAAAGTATGTCATAGCTAACATTAAATAATTATTCGACCGTGTTGCAAGTTATTATGTTATTGCTGTGAATCCTTTCCATTTACATGCTTGTCATTTGACTTACTATTGTGTTCACTCTGGGTTGTAGGTATGTACATATTATTATTATTGCTGTTGTGGAGTAAGAATAGATTTATGACTCTGACTACTTTATGTTTTGAAATTTAGTAAGCAGATTATTAGTTTATATTAGAGTTTATATTGTGTTTGTACATCTTTTTTTTTTTTTACAATTTTCAAGGATATAATTTTGTTAACTTCTTTCGGGTACAGGACAATTACTTTTTGTTTAAACTTTTTAATTACTTATGTGAAAATCTGTTATTGGATATTATGTGTGTTGTTAATGCTATTATTATAAGTGTAAAATATCTGTTGATTTTTCCCAATAAACAAAATAAAATAAATAAATAAATTTACTAACCGGTTTAATCGTTATATTTTCCAGATTATGACATGTCCTGTGAACAAAGATGCTCAATATATTGTCCTTACAGACCGTGCACCTTTGATTACCCGTGGCTAGCGGAACCATGTTATTGTAAGTCAAAAATTACTAACTATGAATCACGTCATTTTGGACAAGTACTAATACGATAGGTGTATGAAAAAATAACCGATTATGAAAAAAATCGTTAAAAAACGATTTTTCTCCAACAAAAATCGATTTTATTTTTCTAAAAAATCGATTAATTAGTAATCGTTTTTTTTACACTGCCGAATTTTTCATTCGCAGCCCAGCTATGCTTAGTCATTAGTCCGGAATCCGGAGCGCGAACTTTAATGATGTTTATAGACAAAACATGACATTAACGCCATCTGTGCGTCTACGATGACATTTCTTTTATGCGTTGAAAGCAGTTTAGTTGAAGTTTCAAATGGGACTTGTCACTAGATGAAGTCAACAGAGTCAACTTACAATGTATAATTTGTGTTGATTTTTTTTTAAATATAAGGTTAATTATTTTAAAACATATAATTACTGTTGAATATTTTTTAATTAATTATACTGTGATTAAGGTAATTTTACGAGTTTATTTTAATTTGATAAATTTGGGAAAAAATCGATTATTTATAAATCCATTTTTCGTGCTAAGAAAAAGAATCGATTATTTTTTAATCACTTTCCATTAAGTCACATTCCTGCTGCTTGATTCATCCAAATCAGTACACTTCAGTTGCGACCCGTGACTTTTATGTGTGCTTTAGTGCTAAAATTGAAGAAACAGACATTATTGAGGTTGTCGTAGCGGAAAATGAAGTTACAAGTTTTGTTGTTTCATTTTGAAAAATAAATCATTTTTATCTACAGCAACACAAATAAAATTGTATTTTTCAATCTTAGCACTCTAGCCCGAAAATCTGACAAGAGATCTCGCCCCAGATCTCTGTCGATCGACATAGATCTGGGGCGAGATCTCTTGTCAGATTTGTGTGATTTTCTATCGCTGTTAAATGAATAAATATGCATGCATACTTACATACGTGTGTATATTACAACTAATATACGTGACAGCAGAAATTCTGACATCGGCCCGTAGAAAAAGCAAATGACATCCATTGAAAATCACACAAATCTGACAGGAGATCTCGCCCGACATCGACCTCGTTCCCACAAAAAATAGAGAATAGCTCAGCAGTCTCTCCCGATTCGGCTCGCCACAAAGTTGGTGGGCAGACACATTGAAATTATGAAAAAAATAAAAATCGTTTTCAGCAACAAAAACATCAATAACGTCGGATTTTTCAACCTCAACTGAAAACTCACCGACCGTCACTAGTTGGTTGCACTTGGAAATACTTTCTCAACAATAGTAGATGTGTTCAACTGCGTGGAATTTAGTTACAAGAAGTCTATAATATTAGATTTTGTAATGTTTAACAGGTCCGGAGGAAATAACGAACGCTCCGCCAACTCCCTCACAAACTCCTACAACACCAACTACGCCAAGTAAGTCTAGCATCCAAATGAATTTATATTTTATTTTTGATTTATTTTTATTTGTTTTATTTATATGTATTAAACAAACAAAGCAGTACATTGGTTACGGCGATGAAACCCTTAATTATAAAATTTTAATATTTCATGGTAGGTACAAGTAATATGACATTGAACTTATCTCAAAAAAGCTAACAAAACTCATCTACTTCTTCAAAAAATTACGAAACATCTTGTCAATGGGGGAATTAAGGAGAGTATATTATGCTTTATGCCACTCTCGATTTGAATATGGAGTAACAGGACGGGGCTTAGCAGCATCTAATCACATAAAACAACTTACGGTTACTCAGAATTGCATCATAAAGACCATACTAAAGGTCCCCATAAGGACGTCAACAACAGAAATTTTTAAACAGTTTGATGTTCCAAGCATGCAGAAAGTCTATGCCAAGAACATTCTAGTACATCACCACAAAAATGATTCAGAGGCAGACACCTCACACGATTATAAAACCAGAGCCAAACAAACAGACATACGTAATATACCAAAGTGTAACTCTTCTTTTGGACAAAGAAGTTCTGAATTTTTAGCAGTAAGGTTATATAACAAACTCCCACTTAGTATCAAACAAATTCAAACAAAAATAGCTTCATTAAGGACATTAAATGTTCGCTGAAGAAACTATCGGAAAATGAACTTACTAGTATTCTTAAAACATCGTCTTAGATGTTTCTGGAAAACCTTACCCAAACAATGAAGTTAAACCATAGACGTCGCTGAAAACTTATCCAAAGCATAGTCCCCCTCAGCAGAGGATCTCCTGGTGAGGAGGACTACGAATATATTTTCTATTATATATACATATATATATATATATTTATTTATTTATTTTATTTTATTTATTTACATATGCATATATATTAACAATACATTACAATGTGATCATTTGTCTGTTCAACTGGGCAGAATACCCGTTTCAGGACAGCCAAATTGTATATTTAGTTCATAATATTCTTAACAAAGGAATAGTTTCGTTCAAGATATCAAGGGAATTTGCTTCTGTCAAGACAACTTTTGTGAACACTAAGAATTGTATATAATTAAGGGATGGTTTTTTTATGTGTTTAAAAGAATCGCAAAGATGTGATTTTCTTCAAGGTCAATTTGGAGAACGTAAATAAATGCATTCAGAGTGAATGCATTTATTAATGTTCTATGAGTGTTTTCTTTAGTGAGATCACAAGTAGGAAATTCTTTCCAGGCCATTTTAGAGAACATTTACAATTGCATAATCAGAATTTACACATTTATAAACCAATATTTGACATATGAATTCACAATGTATTTATAACGGTTTAATTTTAAAGTACTATAATTTTTAGAATTTCTTAAATAGTAGAAATTACACAATTATAATCCAAATATATGACAAATGATTTTTCAAGCTCGTTTTGGAGAACATTAATTTATTTATTTGTTTATTTATTTCTTTTATTTTACGCCCAGAGGGCTTTCACATAAATAATTAATAATAAAGGCAGTACCTCCATCTTTAACATGAGAAAACAAATAGTTTAGATAAAGTTACGATGTGAATAAAAAGTATATAAATTAAATAAAAAAAATAGGCAACAAAAATTTTGTACAGTGAGATATATAATATCAATATGTTACGATTAAAAAAATACGTACATAATATTAAAATCCAACCAACAAATTTAAAAGTGATCCAAGGTTTGCAAAATTGCAACATTAACCGTGTCTTTTACACCTATAAGTATGTTTCGCTGTGTCAAGCCGATGCGATGTATCGATGGTACCGACCTCCTGTACCTCTCTATGGAGTTGCAGGAGGGATGCATATTCTAGCAGTGAGTTACACAAGGCATGGTACATTTGTTTCAGATCTTTTACGCAAAGAATATTTCTAACAGACATGAATAGATGAGTTAGTTTTCTAATCTTTGTGGAAGTCGAGACAATATGTTCGTCCAATCTCAGAGACTTATCTATGATAATTCCTAGATATTTTATACTATCGACACATTCTAATTTTAAGCATTTACATGTGGTCCGGTCAATACAATGGTGAATAATGATGTTGTGTATTTCTTTTGGTTCTCCTGCTTGTGTTGATCTGAAACGGATGTATTTGGTTTTATCTAGGTTAAGTGTTAGGAGATTATTGTCTAACCATTGTTTGACCTTGTTTAACCCTACTTCTGCTTTACTGTGAACAACATTCAAGCTTTTGTCTTCAAATAGTAAGACTGTATCATCAGCAAAGGTGATAATGTGGTCGGCAAGGGAACTGTTACATAGATCATTTATATATATATATTGAATAGAAGTGGTCCTAAATTACTTCCTTGGGGTACACCGAATTTAATATAAGCTGAATCGCTTATAGTGTCGTTGATGAACACTCTTTGGCTCCTGTTATCTAAATAGCTACACAACCAATTGAAGAGCTGACCTTGTACACCGATGCGCTGTAGTTTAATCTTCAGAATTTTGTGAGAGATAGTGTCGAATGCTTTTGCTAGATCCAGGAAGAGCGCAAAGCATTTTGTACCACTATCTATGTTATTAGAGATAATTTTTGTCAAATTGGCAATGGCATTTTCAGTGCCTAAACCTGGTCGCAAACCGTATTGGATATTGGAAAGGATGTTGTTGTTTTCTAGGTACAGGCTGAGCCGATTCTTAACAATCTTCTCAATAATTTTAGACACAGAGTTGATCAAAGAAACTGGTCGGTAGTTGTTAATCTGGGATTTATCCCCATTTTTGTGAAGTAGAATAACAATTGATTGTTTTAAATGATTAGGGAAATTTCCAGAGTAAAGCTTAGATTACAAATGAACGATATCGGTGATGCTATGGCGGATTTTATATTTTTTAACAGATTTGAAGAGATCTTACCTAGGCCACACGCATTGGATGACTTAAGCTCGTCAATTATTTTCATCACTTCTTGTGATGTAGTTCGAATGTTATCTATTTTATGACTGAGATTATAGCCAGTTATCTTAGCAAGATCAGTTTCAGTTGTGTTATATTTATCAAGAATTTTTTTTGACAGTGTGGTTCCCACTGACGCGAAGTAGTTATTTGCAAAATTTACCATCTTTTTTGGATCTGACGTGATAGTGTTATCAATGTTCAATGATTTAATTTCAGATGATTTATTGGTTTTAGTTTTAGTTATATTACGAATTGCTTCCCATAACGTTTTTGACGTATAGTTGGTTTCGTAAATAATTTTTTTAAAGTAGTTTTCTTTAGTTGATGTAATTAAATTTTTACACAAGTTCCTATATTTTTTTTATATCGAGTTTGTAGTATGATATTCTCTGGGTTCCTATTCGCCTTTTTGTGTAGTTGATTCCTCCTGTGTATTGATTTGACAAGACCAGGGGTGATCCATGGCGTGAGTTTTAATTGTTTGTTAGAAATAAGTTTGTTACTAGTGTGTTTATATATGTAATCGTGTAACTTGGTGATGAATTTCGTCATTGCTAAATCAGTATCCCTTTGGTCTAGAACGTTTTCCCATTTTTCTGAATTTAAGTCCTTAAGTTGGTTGAAGTAGTTTATTCGAGGTATGTTTTTAATTTTAGCAGTAGTGGGAGGTTTATTATTAAGGCAGAGAGCTGTAGTGTAGTGGTCAGAAATTGTGGTGTGGATAACAAATGATTCGATATGTTTAATTTTTTTGATGTTAATGTGGTCTAGACAAGATTTACTTGTACCCTGTTCTCGGGTAGGGCTGTTAATTGTCTGTATGAACCCATTTTCCGTAAGCAGACATAGATAATCTTCGGATTGACGGTGGTACTCAGGAATCGTATTAATATTTAAATCGCCTAAAATGATTTGCCGTTCTAATTGTTTTGAACTGTTTATTTATTTATTTATTTATTTATTTATTTATTAATTTACGGACAACAGTCCATTAAAAACATAATAATAACACGAATAAAAAAAAAACAGAGATGACAGTGAAGGGAGAGCACATAAAAATTAATAGCAATGACAATATAAAATATAAAAAGTACATATAGAGACACTACAAGTCAAAGCATGAAGAAGCATTTAAATATTGCGTAACGACTGCCGAAAGTCATTTAGTTTTACACCAAAAAAATCAATGCTTTGACTTGCGTTGACAAGTCTCGACATTCTGGATAAGGAAGAATGGTATCCGTAATTAGTAGAATGTTGATTGAGGAACAGCAATTCATTATTTCGAAGCCTACGGGAAGGGATGTTAAACTGGATGAGTTGTAACAATGCAGGTGTATCTGTAATACTGTTGATAATTTTAAATATGCAAATTAGATCAGAGTCCTTTCTACGTTTTTCTAAAGAAGGCATGTTTAAAATGTGTTCAATTTCATCATATGAGTACTTGCCTCTTTCAAGACCCAACCTCCAAGCAATTCCTCTTAGGAAACGATGTTGTACGGATTCGATGTGACAAATGTGGACAGCGTAGAAAGGAGACCAAATGACACTAGCATATTCAAGGTGAGGGCGAACCAGCGAACAGTAAAGAGTTTTAAGTGTACTTATATGTTTGAAGTCAGAGGTAATTCTATGAATGAAGCCGAGTAGTTTAAGTGATTTATTTACGATATTATTTATGTGATCACGGAAAGAAAGTTTGCTGTTGATGATTGATTGTAAAGGAATTCAAAAAAGTGTCAATATTTTGGAATGAGGGTGATCTATAGATTGCAAAAATACATAAGTTATTGTTCAATACAATTTTCATACTGTTTGCTTGTGATAGTAAAATTTCGTCGACTTATGCTTGTAGACCGTTTCTGATGTAAATTACAATTCCACTGGATTTATTTAAATTTATATTTGTGTGATGTTCCGAGTAATTGTGAATCATTTTAGAGGTGTACTCTTTATTTATCCAGCATTCCGTTAAAATTATGACATCGAATGCGCAATTAAATTGGTCTAGAAAAATGAGGAAATCGTCCAGTTTTGAAATGCTTCTAATGTTCTGGTGTGTAATTTTTAGACTGTAAGAGCCCCAATTATAGTTTTTTATATTATTCAGATCATCAATTATATTCAAATTACAGTATATACCTGGATGGTTATCAATATCACAACGTAAATCAAACATAATTAAATGTTGGTTGTATGTGGCATAGAGAAAAGTGTTCCAGTAATATATTATTAAATTTAAAAACTATTCCCAGTTTGGTTGCATGGATAGGTGTGTATGGAAATAAAATAGTGATTTGGTAATATAATGCAGAATGTTTAAAGTCGCTGAAACATCGTGATAACAAATTATTATATATGTATGGTAAGAAAATAACAAGTGAAAATGAGCGAGGCGGGTGCTCGTACCTTCTTTGTGCAATGAAATATTGAATTAACTTTAAACTATGTAAATTCTGGTTAATAATATAATGAAGATTGGTAAATTCGCTATCTCGCCGAGTTAATGATTTATTGCATATACCTGGAAACGAGCGAGACGGTACATATCTCGGTAGTACGATTCTTTCAGTTGCATCACATAGTTGCGAGCTTGCTTTCATCAGATATACATATTGCATTAGACCCCGTGTCCCGTCTGACATATATCTGCCCCGCCTTCGACCACGTGAAACGGTAACCTCGCGTTTTCGCTTCTTGTCTTGCCTTCCAAAATAGTTACTTGCCTCGAAATGTCAGCTGTTCGGAGACGTAGATCCTGGTACTCGGTCCCGCAATTCCAATGTTCGAAGTATTCAATTTGTCTTCCAAATTTGGGTTGTTTTTGTTGTATGATTTCACATCTTCTTTGGCTATGTTCGATTTTAGTTTGATTATAATTTCTCTCGGGTGAATATTATTTTTTTTTGCTGCGCGATGAACAGCGTCTATGTCCTTGATTTGGATTTTCGACTTAGTTTTTTGGCATATATTAAAAATGACGTCTTGTAGTATTTCTCCTTTATTTTCTGATATGTCTCTGATTTCTAAGTTGTTGGCCTTCAGAGCCCGCTCCTGGGATTCAGGACAGTTTTCCAGAACATTAATCCTGGCTTCCAAATCGATGTTTTTTTTTGTAAGCTCCTCATTCCTTGATTCAATTTCACGGATCCTTCCTAGGAAGTCCTCGTATTGTGCACTCATGAATTGAATGCTTTCTAGAATTTTATTGTTTTGTTCCAAGATATCATTTTGTTTTCTTTCGAGATTAGACGTCTTATCCAAGACTTACCCTTGCAGATCTTCTAAGTTTGTCTGGGCCTGAGCTGTGGTCGACGGTCCTTTATTGATATTATTTTTACATGGCTCCAAAGGTTCGTTACCGCTGACTGTATCAGCTATGCTCAAAGCGCTCGTCACAGTAGTTGTCTTCGTGTTTTTGCACTGTTTACATTTCAGTAGGGATCGCCGTTTCTGAGTGAGTCTACGGAAACTGTTCTCAGTAATTCCTCCACAGGCTAGATGAAATGTGCCTTTGCACGCCGAGCACACAGAAATTGACTCCTCTGTTATTACTGGCTCCGGGCAAATGTTGCAGTGCATTTTGAAAGTAAATTTATGAGCTACATGCGTTGCGCCTTAGTAATGTTAAATTACGTTTTTTGTTTTTACTGATTATACTCAGTAGGTACGAAATCATTAACAATATTATGACAGAACTGTCAATAAGTTTGTAAACAACACTGCGCAGAGATATCCATGGTATTCTGAAACGTCATATTGACATAATGTTGTTGCATTATAATGCTTGTGCAATGATGGAGGAATAAGATACCAAAGGTTTGAACCAGCGCCGCCTGGGTGGGTACTTACGCAATCCTTCACTCATATTTACTTCCCTTTTGGCTGAGATTAATTTTAGAGTCCCATTTTTGAAGATGAAAATGACTTTTTCATCTTCAAAAATGTTCTACTAATCTCAGACAAAATGCTTTTTATATTCAGAGCATGCAATGTATTTGATAAGAATTTTAATAATACAGACATATTCTCATGTAATTCAAGTTCCTTTAAAAAGTATGTCATAGCTAACAATAAATAATTATTCGACCGTGTTGCAAGTTATTATGTTATTGCTGTGAATCCTTTCCATTTACATGCTTGTCATTTGACTTACTATTGTGTTCACTCTGGGTTGTAGGTATGTACATATTATTATTATTGCTGTTGTGGAGTAAGAATAGATTTCTGACTCTGACTACTTTATGTTTTGAAATTTAGTAAGCAGATTATTAGTTTATATTAGAGTTTATATTGTGTTTGTATATCTTTTTTTTTTACAATTTTCAAGGATATAATTTTGTTAACTTCTTACGGGTACGGGACAATTACTTTTTTTTAAACTTTTTAATTACTTATGTGAAAATCTGTTATTGGATATTATGTGTGTTGTTAATGCTATTATTATAAGTGTAAAATATCTGTTGATTTTTCCCAATAAATAAAATAAAATAAATAAATAAATTTACTAACCGGTCAAATCGTTATATTTTCCAGATTATGACATGTCCTGTGAACAAAGATGCTCAATATATTGT
Source organism: Limnephilus rhombicus (assembly GCA_929108145.2). NCBI lineage: Eukaryota > Metazoa > Arthropoda > Insecta > Trichoptera > Limnephilidae > Limnephilus > Limnephilus rhombicus. The sequence goes on along the minus strand of OV815289.1, from coordinate 7,980,673 downwards.
CCTTACAGACCGTGCACCTTCGATTACCCGTGGCTAGCGGAACCATGTTATTGTAAGTCAAAAATTACTAACTATGAATCACGTCATTTTGGACAAGTACTAATACGATAGGTGTGTGAAAAAATAATCGATTATGAAAAAAATCGTAAAAAAACGATTTTTCTCCAACAAAAATCGATTTTATTTTTCTAAAAAATCGATTAATTAGTAATATTTTTTTTACACTGCCGAATTTTTCATTCGCAGCCCAGCTATGCTTAGTCATTAGTACGGAATCCGGAGCGCGAACTTTAATGATGTTTATTTTTTTTTTATTTTTTTTTTTTTATTTATTTTAAATACATCAACGGCTATACTGCCTTTTATAAATAAACATATAATAAGGTACAAAAGTAAGAAAAATAATATCATTACATAATAGTAGTTTTAAACTTAAGAATAACATTCAATTATTTTGTGTATCACAACAAAAAATAACAAAAAAGAACAATGAGAAATATCATCATTTCATTTCAACATGTCCATATTGCGTATATAAAGTTACATTATGGAAAAAATAATTTTTGAGTTCATGCTTATATTGTTTTATTTATGTTTATATAAAAAAACACGACATTAACGCCATCTGTGCGTCTACGATGACATTTCTTTTATGCTTTGAAAGCAGTTTAGTTGAGTTTCAAATGGAACTTGTCACTAGATGAAGTCAACAGAGTCAACTTACAATTTATAATTTGTGTTGATTTTTTTAAAAATATTAGGTTAATTATTTTAAAACATATAATTACTGTTAAATATTTTTTAATTAATAAAACTGTGATTAAGGATATTTTACAAGTTTATTTTAATTTGACAAATTTGGGGAAAAATCGATTATTTATAAATCGATTTTTCGTGCTAAGAAAAATAATCGATTATTTTTTAATCACTTCCCATTAGGCCACATTCCTGCTACTTGATTCATCCAAATCAGTAGACTTCAGTTGCGACCCGTGACCTTTATGTGTGCTTCAGTGCTAAAATTGAAGAAACCGACATTATTGAGGTTGTCGTAGCTGAAAATGAAGATATAAATTTTGTTATTTCATTTTGAAAAAGAAATCTTTTTTATCTACAGCAACACAAATAAAATTGTATTTTTCAATCTTAGCACTCTAGCCAGCAAATCTGACAAGAGATCTCGCCCCAGATCTATGTCGATCGACAGAGATCTGGGGCGAGATCTATGTCGATCGACAGAGATATCCCGCGAGATCTCTTGTCAGATTTGTGTGATTTTCTATCGCTGTTAAATGAATAAATATGCATGCATACTTACATTCGTGTGTATATTACAACTAATATACGCGACAGCAGAAATTCTGACATCGGCCCGTAGAAAAAGCAAATGACATCCATTGAAAATCACACAAATCTGACAGGAGATCTCGCGCGACATCGATCTCGTTCCCACAAAAAATAGAGAATAGCTCAGCAGTCTCTCCCGATTCTGCTCGCCACGAAGTTGGTGGGCAGACACATTGAAATTTTGAAAAAAATAAAAATCGTTTTCAGCAACAAAAACATCAATAACTTCGAATTTTTCAACCTCAACTGAAAACTCACCGACCGCCACTAGTTGGTTGCACTTGGAAATACTTTCTCAACAATAGTAGATGTGTTTAACTGCGTGGAATTTAGTTACAAGAAGTCTATAATATTAGATTTTGTAATGTTTAACAGGTCCGGAGGAAATAACGAACGCCCCGCCAACTCCCTCACAAACTCCTACAACACCAACTACGCCAAGTAAGTCTAGCATCCAAATGAATTTATATTTATATTTTATTTTTGATTTATTTTTATTTGTTTTATTTATATGTATTAAACAAACAAAGCAGTACATTGGTTACGGCGATGAAATCTTTAATTATAAAATTTTAATATTTCATGGTAGTATGACATTGATCTTACCTCAAAAAAGCTAACAAAACTCATCTACTTCTTCAAAAAATTACGAAACATCTTGTCAATGGGGGAATTAAGGAGAGTATATTATGCTTTATGCCACTCTCGATTTGAATATGGAGTAACAGTACGGGGCTTAGCAGCATCTAATCACATAAAACAACTTACGGTTACTCAGAATTGCATCATAAAGACCATACTAAAGGTCCCCATAAGGACGTCAACAACAGAAATTTTTAAACAGTTTGATATTCCAAGCATGCAGAAAGTCTATGCCAAGAACATTCTAGTACATCACCACAAAAATGATTCAGAGGCAGACACCTCACACGATTATAAAACCAGAGCCAAACAAACAGACATACGTAATATACAAAAGTGTAACTCTTCTTTTGGACAAAGAAGTTCTGAATTTTTAGCAGTAAGGTTATATAACAAACTCCCACTTAGTATCAAACAAATTCAAACAAAAATAGCTACATTAAGGACATTAAATGTTGGCTGAAGAAACTATCGGAAAATGAACTTACTACTATTCTTAAAACATCGTCTTAGAAGTTTCTGGAAAACCTTACCCAAACAATGAAGTTAAACCGTAGAAGTCGCTGAAAACTTATCCAAAGCATAGTCCCCCTCAGCACAGGATCTCCTAGTGAGGAGGACTGCGAATATATTTTCTATTTCATATATATGAAATAGAAAATACACTGTAAATCTGAATATATTATATGTTATCAGGTTAATTCCGCAAATCCGAATATACTTTATGCTACCAGGTTCTTTTTCTATTTTTTTTGTTATGTAATTATGTATGTATAATATGAACTAAACCTGTAAATTTGTCTGTCCTGGTACGGGAAACTTTCCTAGTTGGACAGGCAAAGCTTCCTAATATGTGTTTTGTACTTTTGTATGTATCTATAGTAAATAAATAAATAAATAAATAAATATACATAACGTATTTCATATAAAAATTAAAAAAATAATAATAATATGTAGTTACTAAATAGTAAAAAAAATGTTTAATACGATTGATCAATGATGATTGATTTTCTGTTCACGAAAGTTTTTCGATTTTTAATAAATGATCTACCAATTAAGAAATAAGGTTAAATAGATCTGCATCAAGCGAATAAACACGTCGTTTTAACCTTTCAGCGGTCGCGCGCGGTCTGTGAGACCGCACCGAGCTTCTTTGACTGATTATGCGCTAGCTATAAACAATATATAATCGCGCTACTGTGATATCCTTGGGGGTGAATTACGTACTCTCAATACCCCAGTGACATTCGTCGCAAGCGCACATGTTCATTTGTTTATATTTGCGGTCTCAGATTCCGCCGTGCGACTGGATGTACACGTGAAAAATCTCTTAAATGATATTGAGAGCTGAATGAGTATTTCGTGATATTTTTATCATATTATTTAGAATTTAGTTATACGCAAATAAGTAGTTGTAAAAATTTATCTTGTTTCGTTATTATGTTGATTTAGAGCGTTGTTCTGTGACAGATGTCTAAAAAATTGATATTTTATAGGCATAAACTATAACGTACAAATTAAAAAGTGGTAAGCAATTATAGTTTTTACTATTTATTCTTGATAAAGATAAAATACGTCTTTATTATTTGCTATAAACAATATTATGAAATATTCAGTCATCTTCTAAAACAAAACGCTTAAGTAAACGCGCGCGACTGCTTATGTTCAACGCAAGGGTGCAACTACTGAAAGGTTAAAGAAAGTCATATGGTTATGCGCGTTTTCATCCTGCGACAAAATATTCCCGTCAAAATAGCTTCCGAAATAAACAGCAATTTAAACAAAACAAAAAAAACGACTTCAAAAAATGCACTAAGAAGTAAAAAAATAATTTCGTATTCTTCTACAACTTCATAATCAACTTACTTTTTCTAATCATCAATATGTTGGTACGATTGTTACTTTTGGAGTCGGTGTCAGCCAAGGTAGGTTTGTAACTACATACATAGTTATTTGTGTAATGTGCTTGTGTCGCACAAGACTTGACGGGGCGAGAGGCGAGAGCGAGGCCGCAGCGACGCGGGGAGCTGTCAAGTACTTTTGAACACGCCGGGCCCGGTACCTTTGCTGACACCGAGTCCAAAAATAACAATCGTACCTACATATTGATGAGTAGAAAAAGTAAGTTGATTATGAAGTTGTAGAAGAATACGAAATATTTTTTTTACTTTTTAGTGCATTTTTTGAATACTTTTTTTTGTTTTGTTAAAATTGTTGTTTATTTTTGGATTTTTAGTGAATCTGAAGTAAACTTACTAATTTGTCTGAATATGGGTAAACCTACTAAACGTGCTGCTCATATGAGACAGACATAATTTGACAATAGCGACGTTGGATCAAATTAAGAGATTCGGCCGAGTTTCGTTAATTTGTCATGGATCCGATAATCAAAACCTAACCAAACTCTCATCAAATTACCCTTGAACTACATCCTGTCCAATAAAAAAAGAATGATTGAAATTGGTTGTTGAGTTATTCGTCCATTTGTCGCACACATACTTAATGCAAATTTAAGACATAATATGGTTTTCTCATGAATGCCATTATTGGAACTGAACCAAATTAAAATGGGACCACACGGAAAGCACCAGCTTTCAAATAAAAAAAGAATCATCAATATCGGTTCACCCAGTCAAAATTTGGCAGCCACCTCTGGTCTGGAGCTCCAAAATACCTGAAAAATACCCTCGACTTTGTGCAGAAACGGGTGGTCCGTTTGATAGATTCTCCCATCTTAACAGACGGATTGCAATCTTTAGAGCACAGGCGTCGGGTGGGAATGCTATCCTTGTTCTACCGGTATTACAATGGAAGATGCTCCGAGGAACTAGCATCATTGATCCCTTCGGCACCGGTGCATAGTCGGGAAACACGCCAAACGCGTGCCCAACATTTGTACACAGTTGACATTTGTCACATGAGAACGGGTCGTTTCTTCGACTCGTTCTTGTGTTCAACAGCTCGGTTGTGGAATGATTTGCCGGCCTCTGTGTTTCCTCCTTCCTACAACATGGGTCTCTTCTAGACCAATGTTCATTCCTTCCTCTCCTCAAAAAGACCCTCCACACAGCATCCCAGATGACATAGGCCCTGAGGGAAATTATTTTCCTCAGGGCCTCTTGTGTGGAGTTAATGTAAAAAAAAAAAAAGTTCTGAGGTAACAAATATAAAAAAAAAAAAAAAAACAGTCGAATTGAGAACCTCCTCCTTTTTGAAGTCGTTTAAAAATATTCTCCGACAAAATATCTACTAAAACTTAACCCAATGAAATAAAATGCAAAAACGCTATCCTTTTTGGAAGGAATAATAAATATTTTACGAATAAATAAGAAATCATTAACAATATTATGACAGAACTGTCAATAAGTTTGTAAACAACACTGCGCAGAGATATCCATGGTATTCTGAAACGTCATATTGACATAATGTTGTTGCATTATAATGCTTGTGCAATGATGGAGGAATAAGATACCAAAGGTTTGAACCAGCGCCGCCTGGGTGGGTACTTACGCAATCCTTCACTCATATTTACTTCCCTTTTGGCTGAGATTAATTTTAGAGTCCCATTTTTGAAGATGAAAATGACTTTTCATCTTCAAAAATGTTCTACTAATCTCAGACAAAATGGTTTTTAATATTCAGAGCATGCAGTGTATTTGATAAGTATTTTAATATTACAGACATATTCTCATGTAATTCAAGTTCCTTCATAAAGTATGTCATAGCTAACATTAAATAATTATTCGACCGTGTTGCAAGTTATTATGTTATTGCTGTGAATCCTTTCCATTTACATGCTTGTCATTTGACTTACTATTGTGTTCACTCTGGGTTGTAGGTATGTACATATTATTATTATTGCTGTTGTGGAGTAAGAATAGATTTATGACTCTGACTACTTTATGTTTTGAAATTTAGTAAGCAGATTATTAGTTTATATTAGAGTTTATATTGTGTTTGTACATCTTTTTTTTTTTTTACAATTTTCAAGGATATAATTTTGTTAACTTCTTTCGGGTACAGGACAATTACTTTTTGTTTAAACTTTTTAATTACTTATGTGAAAATCTGTTATTGGATATTATGTGTGTTGTTAATGCTATTATTATAAGTGTAAAATATCTGTTGATTTTTCCCAATAAACAAAATAAAATAAATAAATAAATTTACTAACCGGTTTAATCGTTATATTTTCCAGATTATGACATGTCCTGTGAACAAAGATGCTCAATATATTGTCCTTACAGACCGTGCACCTTTGATTACCCGTGGCTAGCGGAACCATGTTATTGTAAGTCAAAAATTACTAACTATGAATCACGTCATTTTGGACAAGTACTAATACGATAGGTGTATGAAAAAATAACCGATTATGAAAAAAATCGTTAAAAAACGATTTTTCTCCAACAAAAATCGATTTTATTTTTCTAAAAAATCGATTAATTAGTAATCGTTTTTTTTACACTGCCGAATTTTTCATTCGCAGCCCAGCTATGCTTAGTCATTAGTCCGGAATCCGGAGCGCGAACTTTAATGATGTTTATAGACAAAACATGACATTAACGCCATCTGTGCGTCTACGATGACATTTCTTTTATGCGTTGAAAGCAGTTTAGTTGAAGTTTCAAATGGGACTTGTCACTAGATGAAGTCAACAGAGTCAACTTACAATGTATAATTTGTGTTGATTTTTTTTTAAATATAAGGTTAATTATTTTAAAACATATAATTACTGTTGAATATTTTTTAATTAATTATACTGTGATTAAGGTAATTTTACGAGTTTATTTTAATTTGATAAATTTGGGAAAAAATCGATTATTTATAAATCCATTTTTCGTGCTAAGAAAAAGAATCGATTATTTTTTAATCACTTTCCATTAAGTCACATTCCTGCTGCTTGATTCATCCAAATCAGTACACTTCAGTTGCGACCCGTGACTTTTATGTGTGCTTTAGTGCTAAAATTGAAGAAACAGACATTATTGAGGTTGTCGTAGCGGAAAATGAAGTTACAAGTTTTGTTGTTTCATTTTGAAAAATAAATCATTTTTATCTACAGCAACACAAATAAAATTGTATTTTTCAATCTTAGCACTCTAGCCCGAAAATCTGACAAGAGATCTCGCCCGAGATCTATGTCGATCGACAGAGATCTGGGGCGAGATCTCTTGTCAGATTTGTGTGATTTTCTATCGCTGTTAAATGAATAAATATGCATGCATACTTACATACGTGTGTATATTACAACTAATATACGTGACAGCAGAAATTCTGACATCGGCCCGTAGAAAAAGCAAATGACATCCATTGAAAATCACACAAATCTGACAGGAGATCTCGCGCGACATCGATCTCGTTCCCACAAAAAATAGAGAATAGCTCAGCAGTCTCTCCCGATTCGGCTCGCCACGAAGTTGGTTGGCAGACACATTGAAATTTTGAAAAAAATAAAAATCGTTTTCAGCAACAAAAACATCAAAAACTTCGATTTTTTCAACCTCAACTGAAAACTCACCGACCGCCACTAGTTGGATGCACTTGGAAATACTTTCTCAACAATAGTAGATGTGTTCAACTGCATGAAATTTAGTGACAAGAAGGCTATAATATTAGATTTTGTAATGTTTAACAGGTCCGCTGGAAATAACGAACGCTCCGCCAACTCCCTCACAAACTCCTACAACACCAACTACGCCAAGTAAGTCTAGCATCCAAATGAATTTATATTTTATTTTTGATTTATTTTTATTTGTTTTATTTATATGTATTTAACAAACGAAGCAGTACATTGGTTACGGCGATGAAACCTTTAATTATAAAATTTTAATATTTCATCGTAGGTACAAGTAATATGACATTGATCTTACCTCAAAAAAGCTAACAAAACTCATCTACATCTTCAAAAAATTACAAAACATGTTGTCAATGAGGGAATTAAGCAGAGTATATTATGCTTTATGCCACTCTCGATTTGAATATGGAGTAATAGGATGGGGTTTAGCAGCATCTAATCAAATAAAACAACTTACGGTTACTCAGAATTGCATCATAAAGACCGTACTAAAGGTCCCCATAAGGACGTCAACAACAGAAATTTTTAAACAGTTTGATGTTCCAAGCATGCAGAAAGTCTATGCCAAGAACATTCTAGTACATCACCATAAAAATGTTTCAGAGGCAGACACCTCACACGATTATAAAACCAGAGCCAAACAAACAGACATTCGTAATATACCAAAGTGTAACTCTTCTTTTGGACAAAGAAGTTCTGAATTTTTAGCAGTAAGGTTATATAACAAACTCCACTTAGTATCAAACAAATTAAAACAAAAATAGCTACATTAAGGACATTTAATGTTGGCTGAAGAAACTATCGGAAATGAACTTACTAGTATTCTTAAAACATCGTCTTAGAAGTTTCTGGAAAACCTTACCCAAACAATGAAGTTAAACCATAGACGTCGCTGAAAACTTATCCAAACATAGTCCCCCTCAGCAGAGGATCTCCTGGTGAGGAGGACTACGAATACATTTTCTATTATATATATATATATATATAATAGAAAATGTATTCATATATATAACGTATTTCATATAAAAATGTAAAAAATAATAAATATAATATAGTTATTAAATAATAAAAAAAAATGTTTAATACGATTGATCAATGATGATTGATTTTCTGTTAACGGAAGCTGCTTCCAGCGAATAAACACGTCGTTTTAACCTTTCGGCGGTCGCGCGCGGTCTGTGAGACTGACTTCTTTGACTGATAATGCGCTAACTATAAACAATATATAATCGCCCTTCTGTGATATCCTTGGAGGGGGGTGAGTTACGTACTCTCAATACCCCAGTGACATTCGTCGCAAGCGCACATGTTCATTTGTTTATATTTGCGGTCTCAGATTCCGCCGTGCGACTGGTTGTACACGTGAAAAATCTCTTGACTGATATTGAGAGCAGAATGAGTATTTCGTGATATTTTTATCAAATTATTTAGAATTTAGTTATACGCAAATAGTAGTTGTAAAAATTTATCTTGTTTCGTTATTGTGTTGATTTTTTTAAATTTTTTTTTTTTTTTTTTAATTTATTTATTTATTCCATTTTTACAATTTTACAAAGTTACAGTTTAGGTATAAGTACAATTATTTTTTTAATTATGTACATGTAATGCAAATATTTTTTAATGGTGGTAATAATACCACTCTAATTGAGAATTTCTCGTGTTTAGGGAGGGAGAACTAACACAATTGATATTTTGATATATGTTTAATTGATGCTACCATGAGCGTATTTATGAAAAAATAAAATAAAAACAACATGAATGTAAAATTATATACCTGTTCACTATTTTAGGAAGAAAGTTTTTTTTTTAAATTATAAAATTTAAAACCTGTGTACACATTGAAAATATAAGTGGGCGTAATATAACACAAACATGAAATTACTTAGGGGTGAAATGTATTTTAATTTTTTTCTTAAAAATTTTATAATTTTTTTCGGATTGAATATATTTAGGGAGTTCGTTAAAGCATTTTATGGCTGAGTATGTGTAATGGTGTTGGGCCGTTGTAGTATTAAGTTTAGGGATTATTATTTGTCCTGTTGTTCTCGACCTGGTTCTAAATGACTTTATTGTTAGTTTGTCTTTATGGATTCGAAGTAATGCATTTTTTTGATAGATTCTGTTTATTTGTAAAAATTTGAATTCATCGAATATTTTTTGAGTTGAATAGTCTAAAGGTTTTTTTAGAATAATTTTGATGAGTCTTCTATGTACTATTTCAAGTGGGGCTAAGTTGGTTATAGCATTGTTTTGTGTCAGATGTATAAAAAATTAATATTTTATAGGCTTAAATTATTACGTACAAATTAAAAAGTCGTTAGCAATTATAGTTTTTAATATTTATTCTTAATAAAGATAAAATACGTCTTTATTGTTTGCTATAAACAATATAATGAAATATTCAGTCATCTTCTAAAACAAAACGCCAAAGGTTGCGGAATAACAGACCGCGCGCGACTGCTTATGTTCAGCGCAAGGGTGCAACTACTGGAAGGTTAAAGAAAGTCATATGGTAACGCGCGTTTTCATCCTGCGACAACATATCCCCGTCAAAATAGCTTCCAAAAAAATATTCTACGACAAAATACCCTATGGACAAAAAATTCCCCTATAATATATGTACTAAAACTTGAAATAAAATGCAAAAACGCTTTCCTTTTTGGAAAGAATAATAAATAATTTAAGAATAAATAAGATATCATTAACAATATTATGACAGAACTGTCAATAAGTTTGTAAACAACACTGCGCAGAGATATCCATGGTATTCTGAAACGTCATATTGACATAAACCCTTTCCAAGCCACCAAAAATAAAAAAAAACTCGGTTTTAGTATTGCCATCATTATTTTAAAAGGAAGCAACCTAAATTAAAAGTTGTACTTGACTAAATAATTATTGTTATATAAACTACTTTAAAACAATCTTACCTAACCTAACAAAAAAATGGACTAAAATATTACAGACATCCCGTGAAGACAATAAGTTATTATTCAAAAACATTTAGAGACAAAAATTACACTTATAATTTATTGTTTTTACTGGATGTCTGTACTATTTTAACCATTTTTTCGGTTGGGTTGTGTTAGGTTAAGTTTTAGGAATTACTTTATTGAAGGATGTTTTGATCATGTTTGTTGTTGTTGCATTATAATGCTTGTGCAATGATGGAGGAATAAGATACCAAAGGTTTGAACCAGCGCCGCCTGGGTGGGTACTTACGCAATCCTTCACTCATATTTACTTCCCTTTTGGCTGAGATTAATTTTAGAGTCCCATTTTTGAAGATGAAAATTACTTTTTCATCTTCAAAAATGTTCTACTAATCTCAGACAAAATGCTTTTTATATTCAGAGCATGCAATGTATTTGATAAGAATTTTAATAATACAGACATATTCTCATGTAATTCAAGTTCCTTCAAAAAGTATGTCATAGCTAACATTAAATAATTATTCGACCGTGTTGCAAGTTATAATGTTATTGCTGTGAATCCTTTCCATTTACATGCTTGTCATTTGACTTACTATTGTGTTCACTCTGGGTTGTAGGTATGTACATATTATTATTATTGCTGTTGTGGAGTAAGAATAGATTTCTGACTCTGACTACTTTATGTTTTGAAATTTAGTAAGCAGATTATTAGTTTATATTGTGTTTGTATATCTTTTTTTTTACAATTTTCAAGGACATAATTTTGTTAACTTCTTACGGGTACAGGACAATTACTTTTTTTAAAAAACTTTTTAATTACTTATGTGAAAATCTGTTATTGGATATTATGTGTGTTGTTAATGCTATTATTATAAGTGTAAAATATCTGTTGATTTTTCCCAATAAATAAAATAAAATAAATAAATAAATTTACTAACCGGTCAAATCGTTATATTTTCCAGATTATGACATGACCTGTGAACAAAGATGCTCAATATATTGTCCTTACAGACCGTGTACCTTCGATTACCCATGGCTAGCGGAACCTTGTTATTGTAAGTTAAAAATTACTAACTATGAATCACGTCATTTTGGACAAGTACTAATACGATAGGTGTGTGAAAAAATAATCGATTATGAAAAAAATCGTAAAAAAACGATTTTTCTCCAACAAAAATCGATTTTATTTTTCTAAAAAATCGATTAATTAGTAATATTTTTTTTACACTGCCGAATTTTTCATTCGCAGCCCAGCTATGCTTAGTCATTAGTACGGAATCCGGAGCGCGAACTTTAATGATGTTTATTTTTTTTTTATTTTTTTTTTTTTATTTATTTTAAATACATCAACGGCTATACTGCCTTTTATAAATAAACATATAATAAGGTACAAAAGTAAGAAAAATAATATCATTACATAATAGTAGTTTTAAACTTAAGAATAACATTCAACGATTTTCCTCCAACAAAAATCGATTTTATTTTTCTAAAAAATAAAATCGAGCTATGCTTAGTCATTAGTCCGGAATCCGGAGCGCGAACTTTAATGATGTTTATAGACAAAACATGACATTAACGCCATCTGTGCGTCTACGGTGACATTTCTTTTATGCGTTGAAAGTAGTTTAGTTGAAGTTTCAAAAAGTCAACAGAGTCAACTTACAATGTATAATTTGTGTTGATTTTTTTTTAAATATAAGGTTAATTATTTTAAAACGTAAAATTACTGTTGAATATTTTTTAATTAATTAAACTGTGATTAAGGATATTTTACAAGTTTATTTTAATTTGACAAATTTGGGGAAAAATCGATTATTTATAAATCAATTTTTCGTGCTAAGAAAAAGAATCGATTATTTTTTAATCACTTACCATTAAGCCACATTCCTGCTACTTGATTCATCCAAATCAGTAGACTTCAGTTGCGACCCGTGACCTTTATGTGTGCTTCAGTGCTAAAATTGAAGAAACCGACTTTATTGAGGTTGTCGTAGCTGAAAATGAAGATATAAATTTTGTTATTTCATTTTGAAAATTAAATCATTTTTATCTACAGCAACACAAATAAAATTGTATTTTTCAATCTTAGCACTCAAGCCCGCAAATCTGACAAGAGATCTCGCCCCAGATCTATGTCGATCGACAGAGATCTGGGGCGAGATCTCTTGTCAGATTTGTGTGATTTTCTATCGCTGTTAAATGAATAAATATGCATGCATACTAACATACGTGTGTATATTACAACTAATATACATGACAGCAGAAATTCTGACATCGGCCCGTAGATAAAGCAAATGACATCCATTGAAAATCACACAAATCTGACAGGTGATCTCGCGCGACATCGATCTCGTTCCCACAAAAAATAGAGAATAGCTCAGCAGTCTCTCCCGATTCGGCTCGCCACGAAGTTGGTGGGCGGACACATTGAAATTTTGAAAAAAATAAAAATCGTTTTCAGCAACAAAAATATCAATAACGTCGAATTTTTCAACCTCAACTGAAAATTCACCGACCGCAACTAGTTGGTTGCACTTGGAAATACTTTCGCAACAATAGTAGATGTGTTCAACTGCGTGGAATTTAGTTACGAGAAGTCTATAATATTAGATTTTGTAATGTTTAACAGGTCCGGAGGAAATAACGAACGCTCCGCCAACTCCCTCACAAACTCCTACAACACCAACTACGCCAAGTAAGTCTAGCATCCAAATGAATTATTATTTTATTTTTGATTTATTTTTATTTGTTTTATTTATATGTATTAAACAAACAAAGCAGTACATTGGTTACGGCGATGAAACCTTTAATTATAAAATTTTAATATTTCATGGTAGGTACAAGTAATATGACATTGAACTTACCTCAAAAAAGCTAACAAAACTCATCTACTTCTTCAAAAAATTACGAAACATCTTGTCAATGAGGGAATTAAGGAGAGTATATTATGCTTTATGCCACTCTCGATTTGAATATGGAGTAACAGGACGGGGCTTAGCAGCATCTAATCACATAAAACAACTTACGGTTACTCAGCATTGCATCATAAAGACCATACTAAACGTCCCCATAAGGACGTCAACAACAGAGATTTTTAAACAGTTTGATGTTCCAAGCATGCAGAAAGTCTATGCCAAGAACATTCTAGTACATCACCACAAAAATGATTCAGAGGCAGACACCTCACACGATTATAAAACCAGAGCCAAACAAACAGACATACGTAATATACCAAAGTGTAACTCTTCTTTTGGACAAAGAAGTTCTGAATTTTTAGCAGTAAGGTTATATAACAAACTCCACTTAGTATCAAACAAATTAAAACAAAAATAGCTACATTAAGGACATTAAATGTTGGCTGAAGAAACTATCGGAAATGAACTTACTAGTATTCTTAAAACATCGTCTTAGAAGTTTCTGGAAAACCTTACCCAAACAATGAAGTTAAACCATAGACGTCGCTGAAAACTTATCCAAAACATAGTCCCCCTCAGCAGAGGATCTCCTGGTGAGGAGGACTACGAATATATTTTCTATTATATATGTATATATATATATATATATATATATATATATATATATATATATATATATATATATATATATATATATATATATATATATATATATAACGTATTTCATATAAAAATGTAAAAAATAATAAATATAATATAGTTATTAAATAATAAAAAAAAATGTTTAATACGACTGATCAATGATGATTGATTTTCTGTTCACGGAAGTTTTTCGATTTTTAATAAATGGTCTACCAATTTAGACGTAAGGTTAAATAGAGCTGCTTCCAGCGAATAAACACGTCGTTTTAACCTTTCGGCGGTCGCGCGCGGTCTGTGAGACCGCAGCGAGCTTCTTTGACTGATAATGCGCTAACTATAAACAATACATAATCGCGCTTCTGTGATATCCTTGGGGGTGAGTTACGTACTCTCAATACCCCAGTGACATTCGTCGCAAGTGAACATATTCATTTGTTTATATTTGCGGTCTCAGATTCCGCCGTGTGACTGGTTGTACTCTACTGCGACAACATATCCCCGTCAAAATAACTTCCGAAAAAATATTCTCCGACAAAATATCGCATGGACAAAACATTCCCCTATAATAAATGTACTAAAACTTAACCCAATGAAATAAAATGCAAAAACGCTTTCCTTTTTGGAAAGAATAATAAATAATTTAAGAATAAATAAGATATCATTAACAATATTATGACAGAACTGTCAATAAGTTTGTAAACAACACTGCGCAGAGATATCCATGGTATTCTGAAACGTCATATTGACATAAACCCTTTCCACGCCACCAAAAATAAAATAAAAACCCGGTTTTAGTATTGCCATCATTATTTTAAAAGGAAGCACCCTAAATTAAAAATTGTACTTGACTAAATAATTATTGTTATATAAACTACTTTAAAACAATCTTACCTAACCAAACAAAAAAATGGACTCAAATATTACAGACATCCCGTGAAGACAATAAGTTATTATTCAAAAACATTTAGAGACAAAAAAAACACTTATAATTTATTGTTTTTACTGGATGTCTGTAGTATTTTAACCATTTTTCGGTTAGGTTAAGTTTTAGGAATTACTTTTGTGAAGGATGTTTTGATCATGTTTGTTGTTGTTGCATTATAATGCTTGTGCAATGATGGAGGAATAAGATACCAAAGGTTTGAACCAGCGCCGCCTGGGTGGGTACTTACGCAATCCTTCACTAATATTTACTTCCCTTTTGGCTGAGATTAATTTTAATGTCCCAGGTCTTAGAACCAGAGAAAAATGACTTTTTCATATTCAAAAATGTTCTACTAATCTCAGACAAAATGCTTTTTATATTCAGAGCATGCAATGTGTTTGATAAGAATTTTAATAATACAGACATATTATCATGTAATTCAAGTTCCTTTAAAAAGTATGTCATAGCTAACATTAAATAATTATTCGACCGTGTTGCAAGTTAATGCTTGAAGTTTTTGCTGTGAATCCTTTCCATTTAAATGCTTGTCATTTGACTTACTATTGTGTTCACTCTGGGTTGTAGGTATGTACATATTATTATTATTGCTGTTGTGGAGTAAGAATAGATTTCTGACTCTGACTACTTTAGGTTTTGAAATTTAGTAAGCAGATTATTAGTTTATATTGTGTTTGTATATCTTTTTTTTTTACAATTTTCGAGGATATAATTTTGTTAACTTCTTACGGGTACAGGACAATTACTTTTTTTTAAAACTTTTTAATTACTTATGTGAAAATCTGTTATTGGATATTATGTGTGTTGTTAATGCTATTATTATAAGTGTAAAATATCTGTTGATTTTTCCCAATAAATAAAATAAAATAAATAAATAAATTTACTAACCGGTCAAATCGTTATATTTTCCAGATTATGACATGACCTGTGAACAAAGATGCTCAATATATTGTCCTTACAGACCGTGTACCTTCGATTACCCATGGCTAGCGGAACCTTGTTATTGTAAGTCAAAAATTACTAACTATGAATCACGTCATTTTGGACAAGAACTAATACGATAGGTGTGTGAAAAAATAATCGATTATGAAAAAAATCGTAAAGAAACGATTTTTCTCCAACAAAAATCGATTTTATTTTTCTAAAAAATCGATTAATTAGTAATCGTCTTTTTTACACTGCCGAATTTTTCATTCGCAGCCCAGCTATGCTTAGTCATTAGTCCGGAATCCGGAGCGCGAACTTTAATGATGTTTATTGACAAAACATGACATTAACGCCATCTGTGCGTCTACGATGACATTTCTTTTATGCGTTGAAAGCAGTTTAGTTGAAGTTTCAAATGAAACTTGTCACTAGATGAAGTCAACAGAGTCAACTTACAATGTATAATTTGTGTTGATTTTTTTTTAAATATAAGGTTAATTATTTTAAAACATATAATTACTGTTGAGTATTTTTTAATTAATTATACTGTGATTAAGGATATTTTACGAGTTTATTTTAATTTGACAAATTTGGGAAAAAAGCGATTATTTATAAATCGATTTTTCGTGCTAAGAAAAAGAATCGATTATTTTTTAATCACTTTCCATTAAGTCACATTCCTGCTGCTTGATTCATCCAAATCAGTACACTTCAGTTGCGACCCGTGACCTTTATGTATGCTTTAGTGCTAAAATTGAAGAAACAGACATTATTGAGGTTGTCGTACCGGAAAATGAAGTTATAAGTTTTGTTGTGTCATTTTGAAAAATAAATCATTTTTATCTACAGCAACACAAATAAAATTGTATTTTTCAATCTTAGCACTCTAGCCCGCAAATCTGACAAGAGATCTCGCCCGAGATCTATGTCGATCGACAGAGATCTGGGGCGAGATCTCTTGTCAGATTTGTGTGATTTTCTATCGCTGTTAAATGAATAAATATGCTTACATACGTGTGTATATTAGATCTAATATACGTGACAGCAGAAATTCTGACATCGGCCCGTAGAAAAAGCAATTGACATCCATTGAAAATCACACAAATCTGACAGGAAATCTCGCGCGACATCGATCTCGTTCCCACAAAAAATAGAGAATAGCTCAGCAGTCTCTCCCGATTCGGCTCGCCACGAAGTTGGTAGGCAGACACGTTGAAATTTTGAAAAAAATAAAAATCGTTTTCAGCAACAAAAACATCAATAACTTCGAATTTTTCAACCTCAACTGAAAACTCACCGACCGCCACTAGTTGGATGCACTTGGAAATACTTTCTCAACAATAGTAGATGTGTTCAACTGCGTGGAATTTAGTGACAAGAAGGCTATAATATTAGATTTTGTAATGTTTAACAGGTCCGCTGGAAATAACGAACGCTCCGCCAACTCCCTCACAAACTCCTACAACACCAACTACGCCAAGTAAGTCTAGCATCCGAATGAATTTATATTTTATTTTTGATTTATTTTTATTTGTTTTATTTAAATGTATTAAACAAACAAAGCAGTACATTGGTTACGGCGATGAAACCTTTAATTATAAAATTTAAATATTTCATGGTAGGTACAAGTAATATGACATTGATCTTACCTCAAAAAAGCTAACAAAACTCATCTACTTCTTTAAAAAATTACGAAACATCTTGTCAATGGGGGAATTAAGGAGAGTATATTATGCTTTATGCCACTCTCGATTTGAATATGGAGTAATAGGATGGGGCTTAGCAGCATCTAATCAAATGAAACAACTTACGGTTACTCAAAATTGCATCATAAAGAAAAACTACTAAAGGTCCCCATAAGGACGTCTACAACAGAAATTTTTAAACAGTTTGATGTTCCAAGCATGCAGAAAGTCTATGCCAAGAACATTCTAGTACATCACCACAAAAATGATTCAGAGGCAGACACCTCACACGCTTATAAAACCAGAGCCAAACAAACAGACATACGTAATATACCAAAGTGTAACTCTTCTTTTGGACAAAGAAGTTCTGATTTTTTAGCAGTAAGGTTATATAACAAATTTTCACTTAGTATCAAACAAATTAAAACAAAAACAGCTACATTAAGGACATTAAATGTTGGCTGACGAAACTATCGGAAAATGAACTTACTAGTATTCTTAAAACATCGTCTTAGAAGTTTCTGGAAAACCTTACCCAAACAATGAAGTTAAACCGTAGAAGTCGCTGAAAACTTATCCTAAGCATAGTCCCCCTCAGCACAGGATCTCCTAGTGAAGAGGACTAGGAATATATTTTCTATTTTATATATATATATACCTAACGTATTTCATATAAAAATGTAAAAAATAATAAATATATAGTTACTAATTAATAATAAAAAAATGTCCGGTGGAAATAACGAACGCTCCGCCAACTTCCTCACTCCCTCACTCCCTCACTCCCTCACTCCCTCACTCCCTCACTCCCTCACTCCCTCACTCCCTCACTCCCTCACTCCCTCACTCCCTCACTACCTCACTCCCTCACTCCCTCACTCCCTCACTCCCTCACTCCCTCACTCCCTCACTCCCTCACTCCCTCACTCCCTCACTCCCTCACTCCCTCACTCCCTCACTCCCTCACTCCCTCACTCCCTCACTCCCTCACTCCCTCACTCCCTCACTCCCTCACTCCCTCACTCCCTTACTCCCTCACTCCCTCACTCCCTCACTCCCTCACTCCCTCACTCTTTCACTCCCTCACTCCCTCACTCGCTCACTCGCTCACTCGCTCACTCGCTCACTCGCTCACTCCCTCACTCCCTCACTCCCTCACTCCCTCACTCCCTCACTCCCTCACTCCTTCACTCCCTCACTCCCTCACTCGCTCACTCGCTCACTCGCTCACTCCCGCACTCCCTCACTCCCTCGCTCCCTCGCTCCCTCACTCCCTCACTCCCTCACTTCCTCACTCCCTCACTCCCTCACTCCCTCACTCCCTCACTCCCTCACTCCCTCACTCCCTCACTCCCTCACTCCCTCACTCCCTCACTCCCTCACTCCCTCACTCCCTCACTCCCTCACTCCCTCACTCCCTCACTCCCTCACTCCCTCACTCCCTCAGTCCCTCACTCCCTCACTCCCTCACCACCTCTTCCAGAATCGAAATGAACGGATATTTTATTTTTGTTCTGTTTTTATTTGTTTTATTTATATGTATTTAACAAACAAAGCAGTACATTGGTTACGGCGATGTACATTTATTACGGCGATTACGGCTTCATTATAAAATTTAAATATTTCGTGGTGGGTAGAAGTAATATGTTTATTTTTGTCAAATACGTTGGATCAATGATGATGGATTTTCTGTTCACGAAATAATCTACCAATTTAGAAGTAAGGTTAAATAACCCCTCCGAATTTTCGAGAATATTTGCTTGAGATGTCTCAAACGAAATGACATTTTACGAAAATTTTGTGTTATTACCGCTTCACAATTAAAGCTCTATAAATGAAACATTTCTGAACGTAGACGAATAGTAAAAACTGTTTTAGAAAGGTTACAAAAACGGCGTTTGAATTATTGTATTACAAATAAATATTAACATTTGTAAATATTAAAATTTAGAATGCAAACATTATAAAAATGTAAAAATGACTCACTTGATATTTTTATATGAAAACGGTACTAAAATCACTGATTATGTAAACAACAATACTTATTCTGTTGTATAAATGTATAATAAACACTTTTATCACCTCACTTTTTAATCATTTCGTAGAAAAATATTTAATAAAAATTAACAATGTCGAGCGGGATCGAGCCGCCGCACAATGGATTGGATGACCCCGAAAGTTGGCATCAAATCAGGGGTTGTAATTACATCAAACCTTTTTCGATTTTTAGTTCCGTATAGACATGTTAATAAAAAAAGATGAAAAAATTTTTTGGAAAAGTCATCCATATTTAGTACAAAAATATTTAATTGAAAAATTTAAGATAAATGGAATCAGTAATAAAGCTAACTTCATTTCAGAAGCTATTTATTTACAGTTATACACAGAATAGATCGTCTTCATCATCTTGTGATAATATACTATCATCATCACTACTTGGTTCAACTACTGAATCATTCCCGTAGTCGGATTAGGGTCTGGTAACTTTAGCATTTGTAGTACTTCTTTTGGAATTGTTTTCACTGTCCTTTTGTTCATTTTTCCCAAGCTGGAAATAACTGAATCTGACGAAATCTCACTCAGAGAATCGACGACGGGCTGTTAACTTGTATTAAGCGTTCAGCAATGAGATCTAGCAATTTATTGTTGTAATTTCACTTCTTCACTGAATATTCCATGACTGTTATGCATTCGCTTGAAGGGCAACATTTTTTCTAAGCTCCTTGTACAATTGTATAGGAAGGAAATACCTTTTTATTCTTTTCCCTTATTAAACTATATTGGTAAAGTCTAAGATTGGCATCTACAATCGAAGGAAGTGCTTCATCATCAATCAATACTTTTTTGTTTTTGGTTTTATCGGTAAAAGTTTTTCTATACTTCTTTGCTCTGGTCGGCGTACTTAAACGTAACTTCTTTGACTACAGCCAATGCTGTTGCTTTACCTGCCCACCAAAAACTCATTTAGGGAGCAGAAGTTAACTAAGTACTAGATGTTTAAGATCGCAATATCATAGTTTTTGATGTTTCGTATGATCAAACGTTTTTTGTTTTTATTATTTCTGATGGAGATTTGTAATTCTTTCCTTGTAAGGCCTTTCAAGCTTTTCTTTATTGTTTAAAATTAAGGTGTCATAGTTTCTCCGATAATTCAACCATCTGGTTTTCAATTTACAACAAAATACAGCTATTTTATTAAAAAGTTCTTTTTGATTCAGAAGGTCAGAGGGTGAGATGTCTTATAAGAGATATTTTTTCAGGAATTTTACTTTTCATCAAATTTCTTAACGCCAGAGTTCTTCATACATCTTCATAATCAAGTATTACTTGAATCTCGTGTGAACCACTACAGAAATTGTATCTATAACATAACACACTGATTATAAGACTAGAACCGTTTTTTATGAAAACTGATAGTACTTACTTTAAGGTACTATAATTTAAAAAGTTGTACACCAAAGCGACATCTTATAACTTAATCTAGTAGCTGAGATAATAAAGTATACAAAACAAATTAAAATACGGTGGAATCTCGTGGAACTTTTAACTAAATGCCTCAATACTAAAAATATTTACGAAAAAGTATTTCATTCTAATAGGTGTTTGTTTTAATTTAATTTGTTGACATATCGTATGAGGTTTTTAAAAACCACTATAACATAATTGAAGTACAAACCACCAGACATCGTATCCATGTTGAATTGGATCTTGACACTCAATAGATTTTGCTTTTTTTTACACTTAAAAAGTATTGAAATTTACGCGACTGCAAAAACTGACACAGTCACCCGCACAAAGGTCAAGTTCAAACTGATCCCCTTCCGTTGGTATCGCGACAAGGGCAACACGCTTCGGGGGAATTATGAAGAATTTAATGAACTTCAAAACAAGCATACTTGTTTTATTGTAAAGAACACTTGACTTTTGGGATTTCTGCCAACGCGATACATTACGCTACCCCATAGTGCGCCGGTCGGAAATTTGGCGGGAAAAATTATGTGTCAGATTGCGCGAATGACAGAATATTCTTGTTATGTATTTCTATGGACAACTTGAATAGGGATGTACAGCTTGTTTCATTATCGACCTTTTACTTTTTGTTTTAGGGATGTCACTAAAAGAATAACGGAGTTATAACGATTTCTATGGAGACACACTCTTTGACGTATAAACACGTTTATTGTACTTGACTGCTGTCGTATTTCTAACTCATATATCTGCTTAAGTTGGTGACCGGATAGAGCTGCTTCAAGTGAATAAACACGTAGTTTTAACCTTTCAGCGGTCGCGCGCGGTCTGTGAGACCGCAGCGAGCTTATTTTACTGATTATGATTATGTGATTAGCAATATATAATAACGCTTCTGTGATATCCTTGGCAGGTGAGTTACGTACTGTCAGTACTCCAGTGACGTTCGTCGCAAGCGCACATGTTCTTTTGTTTATATTTGCGATCTCAGATTCCGTAAAATTTTATCTTTTTTCGTTATTATGTTGATTTATAGCATTGTTTTGTGTCAGATGTCTAAAATATTGGTTATTTATAGACTTAAACTATAAAGATCAAATTAAAAGTGGTTACCAAGCATAGTTTCTTACATTTATTTTTAATAAAGATAAAATAAATTTTTATTATTTGCTATATACAATATTACGAAATATTCAGTCGCCTTTTATTTTATTTATTTATTAAGACATACACAGTACATTATAATACAGATTATAAGGTATGTTAAATTAAATTATTACATGGTTATGTACCTATTACGTAAGTCCATAGAATGTCATTTGATAATTACGCCTGAGATATGAACCGGTCTTAAAACTTAATTATTGAATGAATGAAGTAATAATAATAAAAAGGAAGAAAAATAATAATAAAAAGGGGGGGGGGGGAGATAAGGAGATATTTTGAAATCAAGAATTATATGCTCACTAATTTTAATTGACTGATTAAAGTTTAATGAAAAGTTAAGTGTAAGTAATTTTAAAACAATTATATCACGCCAAGAAATTTAATAAATTAGTTTTGCGTGTTTGCAAGAAATCATGAAAAATGTCTAAGTGTAGTAATTTTTCATAGTGGTTATAAGTTTTGATTGCGCGAGTAATTGGTGAGTTACTCGCTGCATTAGTGTTATTGGATTCTATACGAAAAAGAGAAGTGTGCCTGGTTCGCCTCATTGGGACATTTAAACCAATAGTGGATAGCAGTTCAGGACTATCTATTTTATTATTTAGCAGATTATACAGAAACAGCAGATCTGATTATGTGCGTCTTTTTTGTAAACTTAACATGTTATTTGTAGTTTTGTTGTATTTCTTGAATAAATATTTAGAGAATTTATTCTGTATACTTTCTACTATATCTATGTACACCTTATATTGAGGATTCCATACCGGGGACGCATACTCCAGTGGACTTCTGACCAATGAACAAAACAACATTTCAAGAGTCTTGGCACTTTTGAAAACTTTACATATTCTTAATAGGAAACCTAGCATCTTGTAGGATTTTGATATTCTGTGTTCGATATGCTTATCAAAAATTAATTTGTTGTCTAAATAAACACCTAGATCTTTACATGTATACGTAGATTGTAAAGGTTTATTATTCAAGTTGTAAGAATAGATGATTTTATTTTTATTTGTAGTAAATGTAATTGAGTGACACTTAGAAATGTTTAAGGAGAGTAAATTTGATTCACAATACGCGCACAAATGATCAAGATCGCTTTGTAATTCTGTACAATCAGATAAAGACTGTACAGGTTTAAAAAATTTCATATCATCCGCATATGTCATTTATGTAAATATTAAATAAGAGTGGTCCGAGATGCGACCCCTGGGACACACCCGAGACGATTTCCGTTAAACAGGATGTGAAACCGTTGACAACCATGATTTGGTTCCGATTACTGACATATGATGCGATCCATCTATAGAGATCACCGTGAATTCCTAGACTAAATAACTTCTGTAAAAGAATATAGTGATTAACACGGTCGAATGCTTTGGAATAATCAGTATAGATGGCATCTACCTGGCATCGCATATCCATTTGAGCATGAAGAAAATTTATAAAAGACACAAGATTCGAGGTTGTGGAGCGATTTCTCATAAAGTCATGTTGATTAGTTAAGAGTGAAGGTGAGATGGTAGAATATAATTGATCGTAAACAATTTTTTCCAAAACTTTACTTAGAATGGGTAATTTGGATATAGGCCGATAGTTGGAGACATCATTTTTACTACCATTTTTAAAGATTGGGGTAATCAAGGCTGTTTTCCACTTGTCAGGAAATGTTCCTTCAGATAGCGATAGTTTGAAAATGGCAAAAATGGGGGGTGTCAGTTGTTTACTACAATAATTTATAAAGATTCCTGGAAGTTGGTCGTTCCCCGGTCCCTTTTTGATATCGATGGACTTAAGGTATTTGAAAGTTATGTCTTCATTGATCTCGATTGAGCTAATAATGCTATTTGAATTAAAACAGTCACTGGCATTGTTGGTATGAGCAGGTTGAACATTCGAAAATACAGAACCGAAATACTCGGAAAATAAATTGGCTACTCCTTTGCTGTCATTAGCAGTTTTTTCACCATAAACCATATGATCGGGGATGGTAGGAGATTTTATTTGAGAATTGACATAGGACCATATTTTTCTAACATTATGCTGTATGCCGGATTCTATCGTAGAAATGTAGGTTTTGTAAGCCGCTGAAGCGACCGTTTTTTGTCTTTTGCGAAGCAAAGAAAATGACAGATAATCAAGAGGGTTTCGGTGACGCTTCCATGCTCTAAAGAATTTTAATTTTTCATTAGTTATTTTTATTAAGGCTGCCGTGTACCATAGTGGATATTTTCCAGATTTCACAACTTTCTTGTGAATAAACGCATCGACAATTTGTTCAATTATAACGTAAAATGAATGTAACGCTGTATTTACATCCGGTAAATTTATAACGGTAGACCAGTTGGTCTCATTCAGTTTCTCATTAATCTCGGTGTAATCTGCTTTATGAAATAATTTTATTGTTCGAGGAGTTGAGAGGGTTGCATTAGTGGATGGAAATTCTAGCTCTATAACCAATGATTTATAATGAGCATCCTCTTTAACTAAAGGGTGATCGGCAAGCGACATCTTAGCTGGAGTGTTACAGAAAACGAGGTCCAAAATTCGTCCATAGTTATTAGGTAAATTGTTAAATTGGGTTAAATTTGCAAAATATAAACAGTTAAGTAACTTCTAAAAACAAGACGCTTACAGTTGCGGAATCACAGACTTATGTTATGTTCTTAGTTATGTTAGGCGCAAGGGGGCGACTACTGGATGGTTAAAGAAAGACATACGGTAACGCGCGTTTTCATCCTGCGACAAAATATCCCCGACAAAATATCCTCCGAAAAAATATAATCCGACAAAATTACCTATGTACAAAACATTCCCCTATAAAATATATGCTAAAACTTAACCGAATGAAATGAAATGCAAAAACGCTTTCCTTTTTGGAAATAATAATTATTTAAGAATAAATAAGAAATCATTAACAATATTATTTATTTGTTTGTTTGTTTTTGTTATAAAGAATACATCAGTACAAAGAAGCTTTGACTGCCCAACTAGGTAGGTCTCCCGTACTAGGACAGTCAAATGACATAAACATTTTGATAGGCGTAAATTTAATTTACAAATGACCGATTTGGGACACAAATCAACAAATCACGGCCGAAAAACTTTATCTTATTTACTGAAGTTACAATATTTAATTATTTATAATATATGCAAAATTTAATTATTTACTAATTTAATTATTTATTATTACGCACAAGTGTCCTTTACGTACATGTTTTTTTTTTCAATATAGAAAGAAGAAAGAAAAGAAAAGTAATTCATAAGAAAAATAATACATATTAATTATAGATAAACCAAAAGAAAAATAATTCATGTTAATACAAAGTTAATGAAAGCAGTGAAGAAGAAATAAACAGAAAATACCTGACAGTAACCGTGTTAAAGTATGTACTGCTAAATTGTTTAATTAGTACAGCTTTATACATCAGTAGAGGCATCAGGATCATTAGCATAAAAGGTTTTCAAAAATGAGTGTTTTCCAATCGTACTTTAAAGAACTTAATCAGCCATTACAATAAAACAAAATCGGAAAGAAACTTCGTAAACAAAATATTTTACACTGCAAAAGCAGACTCTCAATTAATTTTACAAAAGACTCTCAATTAATTTATTCCAGCAAGAAAAGTGGCAGAGCCATCAGATAAGTTACCATGTGACAGTGTTGCATGAGTAATTTTTTGGTTTTTGTTTGGACCTGCCTAAATTTAGTGACTGTCTTGTTATTTTTGAATACAAGAACAAAAGATATACAAGAAAAAAAACAAAAGATATTAATTTGAAAAAAATAGAGGTATATAGGGCGTTGTAATATATAATTATCAGATAATATTTTTTATTAATATTTCTGACTCCGTCCTGCCCAAATCTAGTAACCATTTTGTTATTTGTGACAGAAATATCAATTATTAGTTTGTAAACAACACTGCGCATTGATATCCATCGTATTCTGAAACGTCAGATTGACATAAGCCCTTTGATTATATAAAGCCCTTCCCAAGCCACCAAAAACAAAAAACCTGGTTTTCGTATTGCCATCGTTCTTTTAAAAGGAAGCAACCTAAATTAAAAATTGTACTTGACTAAATAATTATTGTTATAAAAATTACTTCTTAAAAATCTAACCGAACCTAACAAAAGAATTGGACAAAAATATTACAGACATCCCGTGAAGACAATTAGTTATTATTCAAAAACATTTAAAAACAAAAATAACACTAATAATTTATTATAAAAAATAAAATAAAACAACACTTTGTATTTAACCACGAATTTATTATTTATATATCTACCAGTTTCACTTAGACCAAGCTTCCTCAGGATAAAATAATAACTAAATATTAAGACAGAGTTATCAGTTATATATAAGTTGAGCGACAGAGGGAGAAAGAATATGACAAAGGAACATAGTTAGATAGAGACAAAATATTTGAAGGCGGTACAATAGATAATCCATTAGAGGGAAGGAGACAACAATATACATCTAAACACAAGATATCCAACAGTTAACGGGATTCAAATAAATAAATTAAGGACCTTAGAGTAACAATATAATACATATATACAATAATAACAATATCATGGGCTGGGATGGATTTTAGGGAATAAGTTAAATATAGAGCTATAGGGTGTATTTTTTTGATTTGATAAATTTATTTGATTATTAAGTAGGAATTCTGACATATTAGTATTTAATGATTTTCTTATTTCTAAGGCTTCTAAGTTATCTAATTTAATACCAATACTGTTTTTATGTAACATGCGCGTTCCTGAAATTTTATTAAAACTGTGGTCTGCTGAGATTAAGTGATTTGCAAGCTCAGAGAAACCCTTTCCATTCAAACAGCGTAAATGATCTTTTACCCTAATATTGACATTTCGTGCTGTTTTTCCAATATAGAAAGCAGGACAATTATTGCAGGTAAGTTTATAGGTACCCGAATGAGATAAACTATCTTCTTTATCTTTAGTGTTGATTAAAAAATTTCCGAGGTTATTGTTTGTATAAAAGGCCGGTTTAATGTCTAAAGGAAGGTTCCTAACGCTTAGGTTAGAAAAATTATTTATATATAAAATCCTACGCCAATTGTATTTTTGAGTTATTGTCGTTATTGATGGTCGGGGTGCTTTTATAAAGGAATTTATAAGTAGCTATTTGTTTTTGTTTTTTATTAAGTATTTTAGTAATTAAGTTCGGGTCGTAGCCATTATTAGCCGCTATTTGCTTAATACGAGATAATTCTTTTGAAAAATTAATGCTAGACAGTGGCACAGAAATTAATCTGTGTACCATTGAATGAAATGCTGAGTGTTTATGACTGATTGGATGATTAGATGTCTTGTGGATGGTTATGTCTGTATAGGTTGGTTTGCGGTAAATATTGAAATCAAGTCTATTATTTGACAAAGAGAGTGTAAGGTCCAGAAAATTTAATGAAGCATTAATACCTATTTCCAAGGTGAACTGTATTTGGGTGTGAAATGAATTTATAAGTTGTAGGAAGGCATTTAACTGTTCCTGACCAAATGCAAAACACATCGTCAACGTATCTTTTCCATACCAGCACGTTTTTGAGGAGAGGGGATTTGCAAGAAAAAATTCTATTTTCAAGGTTATTTATAAATATGTCGGCTACCAACGGTGACGTAGGAGCCCCCATCGGCAAGCCCATATTTTGTTGATAGATGATGTTATTGAATTAAAAATAATTTTGGTTTAAGCAAACATTAAACAGACGAGAGAGATCACTAGAAAAAACTTTCGGCAATTTAGAATTATTTAATAAATTACTAATAAGAGATTTACTTTAATTTGAAATCATATGGAATCCCCAATACAAAGTAAATATTGAAAGGTTAGAAAGAATTCAAAAAAAGATATTGAAACACCTAGACTTTAAATCCTTTCGAACTTCAGAAAACCTAAAAGACTCATTAACATTCCATAATTTATCAACTTTAGAAGATAGAAGAAATATATCCGACCAAAAATTTTTATTCAAAATCATTAACAACGTTGTTGACAACAACTATCTTCTAGAACACATTAATTTCCACTGTCCAATAAGAAACACAAGGTCAAACCAACTATTCCACATCCCACACTCAAAAACAAATTACACACAACATTCATTTCTCCGAAGGACGTGCACAAAATACAATGATATCTTTTACGACGCTGATATTTTCCATTTGTCCTCAGGCCAATTTATTAAATCCATAATAGAAAAAATTAAAACAAATTGTTAATTACGAACTCTCCACCCCTGCTGCATGTTTTTTTTTTTTTTTTCATTCTCATTATGTTGGTTTTCCTTCTTTTTATTATAATAATAATATTTGGATGATTTATATATCCCATATGCTTTAATTTGTGTGTGTGTTTTTTTCTTTCATTTTTGTATATATATATATATATTTCTTTTTTTTTCTACCACTTTATGTTTTCTTTAATGTTTTAATCCATGTTTATATATTATGAATTGTAGCGGAAACTTCGCTGGTTAATGCAATCATGTAATATGTTACTTTCTTATAAAATATGTATAACTGTTTGTTTCCTAAATAAACTAAAATAAAATAAAATAAAAAATAAATTTATTGGGATGTTTGGAAACAAGTTAACAACATCAAGTGATATTAATTTGCTATTACTAGGAATTACCAGGTCTTTTAACTCATTTATTAAGTCTAATCAGTTTCTAATATTGTGTTTAGGGGAAAACACTTTTGAATTATTAAACACATTAGTGACAAAGGATGCTAATTTAAAATTTGGTGACTCACAACATGCAACGACTGGTCTAATGGGGATATCAGGTTTATGGATCTTAAGAAATCCATATAACTTAGGGATTTTAGGATTCTTTGTCAAAAATTTTACTTTATTATATGAGTCATCAATAAAAATAGGGATTTACATGAATTTAGGGCACTTTTTACACTATCTAAATATTTATTTGTCTGGTCTTGAGACAAGATTTTAAAATTATCATTACTAACGAAATCATTCATTTTTGAATGATAATCGGATTTATGCATTATAATGACAGTATTGCCTTTATCGGCTTTAGTTAAAATTAATTGGTCAGACTCTAATTTTTTACGGATTTTTAACATAGAGCGCGTTTCTGGGTTAGATACGGGTTTACATTTTGGTATTAAATTTTTTAATAGTTCAGCACTTTTATAGAAGAAAGGATTAGGGCGGCTATGTAGGGCGGTCTCTATGTCGATAGCAACATTTTCAACTGCATCTTTGATACTGGTTTTGTTATAATTTAGATTATATTTTAGGCCTTTTGATAAAAGGGCCAATTCTTCTGGAAGAAACTGCGTTGATGCAAGATTCTGCACTCGCTCGAAGAACTCGTTGTTTAGTTTATCGGGAATGTTTTTGTTAAGATTGGCCACAAGACACAGATTTTTTAGTTTTTTAATTATAATTTCGCGTTTTTTAA
This sequence comes from Limnephilus rhombicus, assembly GCA_929108145.2. Lineage (NCBI taxonomy): Eukaryota > Metazoa > Arthropoda > Insecta > Trichoptera > Limnephilidae > Limnephilus > Limnephilus rhombicus. Next base: position 7,950,972 of record OV815289.1, on the reverse strand, counting down.
AAACTTTTAATGAAGCAAAGTGTCTGACTTTATCATCAAACACATCGCATTCCAATGGGTGAAGCACGTGAACTAACTCAGTGTGTAACACATGTAATTAAAGTTTAATGTTATTACGTTCTTTGTACGCACTTTTTAAATCTTCTTTGAGCCATGCAATTTTGGCTTGTAATGCTGAAGAATTGGATATCGGTTTACTGTTTACCCGGAAAGTAATTGCCACAAAGTAATTGCAGTAATTGACCACAAAGTAATTGCTTCTTATGAAAAAAAAAAAAAAAAACTAATAATTTATTGTTTTTACTGGATGTTTGTAATATTTTTACAATTTTTTTGGTTATGTTGGGTTAGGTTAAGTGCCTCGGTTCATGGAGATACTTACAAGATACTCGATCCTCGTTAGCGTATCATACCCCCCGTACGATTTTGCTGGTGTCCGTTCACGGCGCTACGCGGTGACTGTCGGTTTCCAATCAGTATCACGATACCGACAGTGCTGATCGCACGCGACGCGTCGCATCATTTGTGTCTGATACTTATTCGTTTGACGTTTGACAGAAACGTCGTCGGAACATGAAAGTAATGTTAGATTTATTCTGAAAGTGGAAAAAATGCATGTTTATATAATTATACGTTACCAGAATACGTAAGAAAGGATTTAGTGGAGAAGGCATGGATTGATTTTGGAAAAAAGTCATATGACATCGCTTGACAGCGTGTTAACTCCACGGCTGCCCGTGAAAAATGATCAAGTTCAGTATAGGTATTTCGGATAGCGCCGTGTACGGAGACTAGCATTAAAAAGTAGTATATCAGCAGGGTACTTGTGGTTTCGTCACAATTACGTAGATTGTAAGTATCTCCATGAACGGAGGGCCTAAGTTTTAGGAATTACTTTGTTGAGGGATGTTTTTGGATATCTTGTTTGTTGGTGTTGCATTATAATGCTTGTGCAATGATGGAGGAATAAGATACCAGAGGTTTGAACCAGCGCCACCTGGGTGGGTACCCGACGCAATCCTTCCCTCATATACTAACCAGTCAAATCGTTATATTTTCCAGATCATGAAATGTCTTGTGAACAAACATGCTGGATGTATTGTCCTTACAATGTGAGACCGTGCACCTTCGATCTCCCATGGCTAGCGGAAACTTGTTATTGTAAGTGAAAATTACTAACTATGACTTACGCCATTCTGAAGAAGCAATACATATATATTTTTAAAATAAATAAAAAGAAAATACTTTGTTTTAAGTCACTTTATTGTTATTTTTTAGTCTACAGGTTTCAGTACCTCCGTATCATCATCAGTATTTTGATAATAGTCCTGATGATGGTACGGAGGTACCTAAACCAGTAGACTAAAAAATAACAATAAAGTGACCTAAAACAAAGTATTTTCTTTTTATTTATTTAAAATATCAAGTCACAATGTATTTGCTTCTTTTGAAAAATTATTATTTTTGTAATTACCGACAACCTGGGCGTTTATTGGCGTATATTCGCACCCATGAAATTGTCCCGTCTTTCCGGTTTAAAAAACTTGGTCTGATTTTTAGAGTGAAATTTTCAAAAAATCGCCAGGGTTTCAAAAATACGTCAAAAAAAAAATCCGGAATATCTTAGAATATTTTCCTAAACCGGAAAAAAAAGTGATTCAAGTGGCATATTGAGAATTAATAGTTGAAACAATTGCGGTTAAACGCCGCTCCTTCAGTGGCGGGCAAACAATCATGCGGGTTTTTTTTTTGAATTAGGCAATTCACCCTAAAAAGAGTGCTTTGTGCCGAAAAAGTTAAGGATGATAGTTATAATTTTGAGGATAATCTATAAGAGAATAGGACAAATCAAACATTGAAATCATCCAAGTCCATGAACTTAAATAAAACTGAAAATACGCGAGAACTGTTGAGAGTCAGCAAATACGGAATAGGGAGGGGAAATGGTGGGTGATTTTAATGAGCAAACGATGTTTTTGAAAGCAGAATGTTTTTTATAATTAAAAAAGACATGGTCAAGAGTCTCCTTCTCCACACCGCACTGGCAGAGAGGACTATCGAGGACTCGAATTTTATACAAATGCGCTGCAATAGAAAAGTGACCAATTCTCATTCTCGAAATGCAGGAAATAAATCTTTTGGATTTTTTTTTTGCCGTGGAACCAAGGTTAACTTAGAATGTGATGATACCTTAATCTATTTGGCGAGTTATAACTCAATCAAAATTCATGCGATACGCAAGTAATACAGCGGCGGTAAATTCACTTTGGAACTTTGGCGATACAGTTTTTAGTTTTCTAATGAGTTCACAAATATTCCATTGATTTGGATTTTATTGCGAAGCGAACATATTTTGATCTTCTGACGAAATAAACTGAAACTCGGTCTTCCTATAGAAACCATAAATTATAACCACTTGACGTAATAATTAAATTTATTAAAACTTGTTTCGGGCTTGACATTTAAATTTAAAATTGTAAATTGTATTGTAGACAGCGCTGTTTTACATGTACCTAGCAGTGGCTTTCGTGAGTTTTCAGCTAGAGTGCTAAGATTGACACATACGACGTTATTGACGTTTTTGTAGCTGAAAATGATTTTTTTTTCAAAATTTCAATATTTTATATGAAGATTTTCAGGATTCTTTCGGTTTGGGATGCGCCGCATCCACTTTTCAGAAAAACAACAATCGTTTTCAGCTACAACAACATAAATAACGTCGTATTTTACAATCTTAGAACTCTAGCCCACTGAAAACTCACGGATCGCCACTGGACCTAGCTGTATGCAGTTGGCAATACTATCTCAGCAATAGTAGATGTGTTCAACTGCGTGGAATTTACTCGTAGTTGCAAGAAGGCTATAATTTTAGATTTTGTAATGTTGTAACAGGTCCGGTGGAAATAACGGATGCTTCGCCAACTACCTCACCATCTCCAAAATATTCAACTAGTAAGTCCAGCATCCAAATATGTTATTTTGTTTTATTTTAATAACTTTTATTTATATGTATACAACAAACAAAGCAGTACCTACTTTGGTAACTGTGATGAAACCCTTAGTAACTAACCATCACGCTTTTCTCCGTAGGGGTAGGCAGAGAAGACGGAACGCCAAACAACTCGGTCTTGGCACACACTTCTTGCCTTGTTCACATTCGTAGATCGTCTCATACATGCTCTTCTATAATTCTGACTCTTGACATGGCCCGACTCAAGTATCTGATTCACTTGGTCATGCTATGTCTTTCTCGGGCGTCGTCGACTTCTTCTACCATTCACATTTGCGTCATATATATACTCCTTACACTTATTTCCTCGTTCATTCGTTCTACATGCCCAAACCATCGAAGCGTTCCTTTCTTTATCTTACTCATTACGTCTTGCATTCTTTGCGGATCTCCACGTTCCTCACACGATCGTACAAGGTTTTACTACACAAACGCCTCAGGGATCACATTTCTACAGCGTTCAGTCTACTTTCATCCTTCCTTTACCAGTTCCATGTCTAACTGCCGTACATCGGGGTAGTTACCAGTACTCTATTATGTACGGCTAGCTTCGCTTCTTTGGACGGTTTTTTGTTGGTGCCAACAGCGTTCAGTCCTTCATTGATAGAGTTACCAGCATTCACCCTTATTTCAAAATCTCTATCAGCCTTCCCATCTCTCATAAACATACTTCCCAAATGAACAAACTCATCCACCTGATCCAAGTATTCATCATTCACAACTATATTGCACACTGTTTTCGTTCTCTCTCTTTCAAATAGCATGTCTTTAGACTTATTTACATTCATATTGATGAGTCATTGTCCATACATACTTGGTTCATCCTAGATACGAGAGACTGTAGATTTAAGATCTTCCATAGTACTAGATATCAGCACCGCATCATCAGCATACAGCAGGCTATATATGTACTTTCAGATTACTCAATTTCGCGCCTAATCCCATCTCTTTTAATTCTTGCATACAATTATCCATGTAATAGATAGAATAACCAAGAGACCCTAAATTATAAAATTAAAATATTTCATAGTGGGTACAAGTAATATGTCTTTTATTAGTTTAATATGATCAAACTTGATTTAATGTTTAAAATTTTTATTTTTTTAGGTTTAGCCTAGGTGGGAACTTGACGCAATTGTTCACTCATATACTAACCGGTCAAACCGTTATATTTTCCAGATAATGACGTACCTTGTGAATTCGCATGCTCGATGTATTGTCCTAACAATATGAGACCGTGCACCTTCGATCTCCCAGGGCAAGCGGAACCCTGTCATTGTAAGTCAAAAATTACTAACTATAAATCACGTCATTCTGGAGAAGTACTACTTGATTCTCCAGGTTCAGCACAGGTTCTTCTAGTGAGGTGTTCACGAAACATACAATATTACCAACCAACAGTTTCACCTTCTCAAACCTACCTACCTTATTTATATAAATCAGTACACACCAGTTGCGACTCGTGTCCAGGGCTAAAGCTAGGGGGGAGGGAGCATTATGGGGCAATGCCCTACCGTATGAAATACCATCGAATATGGAGGAATAAAATACCAGATATTTATATTTACTAGTATATTAAATAATAGTAATATACTAGTAAACTGTTTGTTCATAGTTTGATACGATTGAATAAAAAAATACTAACTCTTGGTGTAGCGTAGCGACACCTAATTAAACAGCTTCGAATTAAGTTACATTTTACATGCGCCCTACCTGTAATTACCACTACCCTTTCTCAACCAGTCATTTTAAAAAGACGTGAAATTTGAATTTTTTTTACTAAGTAACTACTGAACCAATTTATTTGCGGTTTTTTTAAAATAATTTAATGAATCCTTCCTAGTAACATAGATTTTTTTCATTGCGTTTGCTGCATTGCGTACACACTTCATATCGTAAACAAGAATCGTTGATCACACCTTTTGAAAAGCTATGATCCGAGAAAATTGTAGTATTCTAATACTGACTATTTTATCTGATAACATTTTTTTATTTTTATTTTTTCTTATTATTTATTTCATTTACATTTTCATAATATAAACATAATATAGCTTACATATTTTATACACTCTCCTAAGAAAGCAAATGCTTGTGTTTAGGAGAGAAGTTAAGAATTATTAAAAATAAAAATCCTTATCACAAACTTAAGAGTTTAACATATATATTAATTATTTGTTATATGTGTTTTGATGAGAAGAACACATCAATAATACTTTCAAGTGATAAGTAGATATGATATTATCTTTAATTGATGTATTTTTTTTAAATATTCTTTGCAGAACATGGTCCATTTTTATAGTAATACATCATTTACCTCTCAGAACCACTGTCGTTTTAAAATGACTTGAATATTTCCTAAAAAAAATCTAATATTTCAAGTACACATAATCATATGATATTTATTTTTTATATCGGTAGGAATTAATTTGGTTGAGAAAGGGTTAAATTCAACTCTGGCATCATTGGGGTTGTCGTAGCTGAAAATGAAGGTTTAAAATTTGTTTTTAATTTTGAAAATGAAATAATTTTTAACTACAGCTACACCAATAATATCGTATTTTTCAATCTTAGCACTCTAGTTTCCAAAAATTGAGGAACAGCCCCTGGTTCACATTATTATATTATTTTCTACTTGCAGTAGCTTAGCGGGTATAAATTCCCAGTGTATGTAACGTTTATACAAAAATAACAAATTAAAAAATAAATTAAAAAACCCTCAATCATCTCGCACATTCTTTCAAAACTTGCGTATTTCCGGTTTGCAATAAAATCTAGATCCTCAGTAGAATAATTCTCCTCAGGGCCTAGGTCATCTTTGGGGATACTATGTGGAGGGTTTTTATAGGAAAAGGAAGGAGAAGAAGTTCTTGGAAGGAAAAACGTGTGAGGGCCGTGAGGGGTGGGTAGGATTTTGGGGTCAGCGTGTCCTTCTGGACACGCTGAATATGAATCTATCTCTCCTGCTAGCGAGGTCAAAAGATCTCCCTCAACCAGTCTCTCCCAATCCGGCCCGCCACGAAGTTGGTGGGCAAACACATTGAAATTTTGAAAAAAATAACAATCGTTTTCAGCTACAACAACATCATTAACCAATGGAGCGAAACAAACAAATTTGCCTCGATTTTTTCTCAGAGGGTCATGTAAAAAAAAAATTGCTGACATAAAAACTTATTATAGTACTATATAGCCAATGAATTAACCTGTGTTTTACCGGTTTTCTGACATTTGTAGGATTTAAAAAAAAATAAATAAAAGAAAATCGTTAAGTTTATAAATGCGCGAATCCTGTATGTTTTTTTTTACTTAAAACTGCCGTGAGGGATACTTATTCGAGTCAACATAGAATATTTTCGATTTCTATATGTTGTCTGTGGTATACTTGATAATGAAAGGTGCATATCTATGGAAAGACGACTTAATTTTAACCGTAAACAGCTAATCAAAAATTCAGCGGGAAAATTAATTTTTTTTTTTTTTTAATTCGTTCTAAAATAGTCTACGAAGTTCGAATTTGCGACATCTATGATCTATGATTTAGAACTTGGCTGGCCAAGGAAATATTTGAAATAATTACAATAAACGATTTACGAATGGTAGGGAAATAATCCATTTTTGTACCGAAATCAATCGTAGAAAAATAAAAGTGGTCCATTTTTCGACCAAAATCGCTCCAGTGGATAACGTCGTATTTTTCAATCTTAGAACTCTAGTTCACTGAAAACTCACGGATCGCCACTGGACCTAGCTGCAATATTAAGCTATTCTCAACAATAGTAGATGTGTTCAACTGCGTGGAACTTAGTAACAAGAAGGTTATAATTTCAGATCTTGTAATGTTTAACAGGTCTGGTGGAAATAACGGAAGTTCCGCCACCACCACCTACTACAACACTTCCAATAGATTCAACAAGTAAGTACAGCATCCAAATAAATGGATATTTTATTTTTGGTATGTTTTTATTAGTTTTATTTAATGTATTTTTTTTTAACATTAACTCCACACAGGAGGCCCTGAGGAAAATAACTTCCCTCAGGGCCTATGTCATCTTTGAAGATGCTGTGTGGAGGGTCTTTTAGAGGAAAGGAAAGAGTGAACACGGGTCTTGAAGAGACCCATGTTGTAGGAGGGAGGAAACACAGAGGCCGGCAAATCGTTCCACAGCCGAGCCGTTGAACTCAAGAACGAGTCATAGAAACGACCCGTTCTCATGTGACTAATGTCAACCGTGTACAAATGTTGGGCACGTGTTTGGCGTGTTTCCCGATTATGCACCGGTGCCGAGGGGATCAATGACGCTAGTTCCTCGGAGCATCTTCCATTGTAATACCGGTAGAACAAGGATAGCATTCCCACCTGACGCATGTGCTCTAAAGATTGCAGTCCGTCTGTTAAGATGGGAGAATCTATCAAACGGACCGCCCGTTTCTGCACAGAGTCAAGGGTTTTTTTTAGGTATTTTGGAGCTCCAGACCAGAGGTGGCTGCCAAATTCAACTGTGGGGGGCACTTGCGATTTGTGCAGGGTTAGCAGTTGTGTACTATTTAAGTATCTGCGGGCCCTGTACAGTACGCTCAGTTTCTGAGAGGCTAACTTAACTCTGGTTTCGATGGAGCCCCCGTACCTGAGCTGGTCACTTAGAGTTACACCAAGCATATCGATGGAGGTCCTGTTCGGAAGATTGATTCCGTTGAAGGAGACTAGATTTTCATTTCGATCCCTTTTAGACGTTATCAAACATGATTGGGTCTTTGAAACATTAAATTCGACGAGGTTATTCTTACCCCAAGAGAAAACATTCTCGAGGTAATCGTCCATTCTTTGCTTCAAAGCCCTCCGAGCTATTGGAGTTTGTGTGCCCTTTGGGGGCTTGTCAAACAAAAAGCTATCATGGACTGTACTGTCATCCGCGTAACAATGGATCGGTGCACATGACAAGAGGTCATTGATGTGCAACAGAAACATAGTCGGTGACAGAACCGATCCCTGTGGGATGCCAGAATTTATCGAATGCGAGGAAGAGGTGAAACCACCAGCAACCGCCTGAATCAACCTTTCCCTCAAAAAGTTGGCAATCCACGTACACAAGGATGCGGGAAATCCGTAAGAAGACTGTTTGTTGACAAGCCCTCGGTGCCAAACCCGGTCAAAGGCCTTGGAAATATCCAGTGCAACCGTTTGGGTCTCACCGAAACGTTCCAGGCCCCGCCCCCAAACATGCGTCATATACGCGAGAAGATCACCGCACGAGCGGTTCCGCCGGAATCCGTATTGATGGTCGTTAATAATTTTGTTCTTCTCGAGGTATGTGAGCAGTTTGTCGTTGATCACACGTTCCATCACCTTAGACAGAACTGATGTGATCGCTATGGGGCGGTAGTTGGCTGGGTTGGAGCGGTTATCCTTCTTTGGAATAGGGTGAATGATCGGTTTTTTCCAACCAGAGGGCACAAAGCCAGACTTCAGGGACATTTTGAAAAGCTTCGTCAAAACTGGAGCTATTTCTGCAGCGCACCTCTGTAATACCAGGGCAGGTATTCCGTCAGGCCCACTGTCTTTATTAATATCAAGCCCTCGTAAGACTTGGAGTACATCCCGATGCCAGATCCTCAGCTTTTTCATATGAAAACCGCAATGAGGAACCGACGGCGGGGTAGCACCTTGATCATCGAGGGTCGAGTCTTCCGCGAACATTTTGCCTAATAAGTTAGCCTTTTCGGCGGCGGTATTTGCTAGAGAGCCGTCAGGTCTGGTAAGAGGTGGCAGACTGGGTTTGCAGAAATTGCAACCTATTGAGCCCGCAAGCGACCAGAACGCTCTGCTGCCGTGCGGGCAGGCAGCCAGCTTTCTGCTGATCTGCAGGTCATGCTCGAATTTTGACCTGTTTATGATCCTCTTGCTTTCCTTTGCCCTTTTGTTATATACTATTCTGTTTTCGGACGTTCGAGATGTGTTGTATTCTCGGTAAGCCGCGTTTTTTCGTCGCACTGCTTCAGCGCATTGTCGACTGTACCACGGCTTTGAGCCCACACCAGTTTCTTTTTTTTTTTTATTTTTTTATTTTTTTTTTTATTTATCTATAATAAAATATGTTTACAATGGTTTTATTTGTATGCCTGTCTCACTAGGGTATACCTGTGTCGAGACAGGCGTACAGGTATATAAATGAATATAGTAATTACAAGGATATTTCAGGTAAAATACATATTATGAATAGAATTAAAACAGAAGGGTGATTGGAAGGGTAATAAATCTTTTAAAGAGAGTTATTTTATAAATGTTGGAGATGGAGTAATGAAATCAATTCTGCCTAGTCTATTTATAGGTTAAATTTGACAGGATTCCATTATTTTCATTTGTTTTATATGGGTTAGGTTGTATGTGAATAGTTATTTATGTCTATGTGTGATTTATTTTACAGATATTTGTGATAGTGTGGCGTCCAATACTTATAATCCATTTTTTAATATCTTGTTTGAATTTTGTAAAGGAGTCACTTTGTCTGATCGTAGTTGGTAGTGTATTGTATAGTTTGCAAGCTATGTATTTAGAGTGTCTTTGCCCGAAGGTGGTTTTGAAAAAAGGAGTTTGGAGAAGTTCGTTGTTTTTGGCTCGGGTATTGTGTATTGTTTGTGTAGCTTTGTATGGTGTTTTATTGTTTTTGTGTAAATTAAGTAATACGGATCTTGAGTAGAGCTGTTTTATGTCCATAACGTTGAAGGAATTGAAGATAGTATCAGTGCTGGTAGTAAGCGGCATTTTAAGAATTATTTTTATGATTAGTTTTTGTGCTTTCATGATGGGATCAAGGGCATTGGAATATGCATTACCCCAGGCTAGAATTCCGTATTCGATGTGAGATTGGCACAATGAGTAATATACTGTTTTTAAAAGTTTTAGGTGAAGGAAATTGCGTGTTTGTTTGAAAAAGTATATAGATTTTCGGATTTTGTTTGTAGTATTATGTATATGTTGCTTCCAATTCAGGTGTGTATCGAAGGTTACTCCTAAATATTTGATAATGTTTACTTGCTCTAGGCATGGGCAGTCACAGTTTCGGTTTAGAGATGAATTTTTACATTTGTGTATTTTTAATGGCGGGGCTGGGTTTGACTTTGGGATATTGGTGAGACTAGACAATAAGTATTTGGTTTTCTGTACATTTAGAGTTAATATGTTCGAGTCAAGCCAATATTTTACCTGTTGAATTCCTTCCTCCGCTTTGGAATATGCGGTAAGCCAATCTTTTGCTTGGAAGAGTAGGACAGTATCATCGGCGAAACTGACAATAGTGGCATCGATATCTAGGTTGCATAACTCGTTAATATATATTAGGAAGAGCGTTGGACCTAAAACACTGCCTTGAGGGACCCCGTAACTAATGGGCAAATTCTGGCTCTTTGTGGTATTGAGTTTAACGCATTGGGATCTGTCAGATAAGAAGCTGGAGAGGAGGCCTAATTCTTTGTTCCTAATACCTATATTAAACATTTTGCGTTTTAGTTTAGTTTAGTTTTACAGTGGATTGGATGAAGCCATCCATCGCGGATGTGATGACCATTTCCTGGGCACATCTTGAGGGATCCGAGGTCCGAAAACAGACAGCTGACCACGGGAAAGCATTCAAATGTGCCCGCAGACCAAACCAATCTGCTGATCTATAGTCAGTGGCGTAGCTAGCATTGGTGGCACCCGGGGCGGAAAATGTGGTATCACCCCCCCCCCCCCCCCCCATTGAAGGTTACTTTGAGAAATTTAAAAGGCAAAGTTCGACCTCCTTAAATATAAAAAACATTACTAGCTAGTCAAATGTGTAAACAAAACAACAAAATTTTTGGGAATCCCGACCGACCGAGCCATACATAGAGCTACAAATAACAGAGTTCCGAGTGGAGTCTTCAATTCTAATATGCTGCAAAATTCTGAAGAAAATCATTTGCTGGCATGAAAACATCATTTTAACATCCCATATTTAAGTTAAAACCAGTTTTGTGTTCTGAGTGTAACGATAAAATTTCAATTGTTAAATAGTAAAGGTGTAGGTCCTCAGCTTTAATTATGAATGCACGCAGTACACGAAAATGGTTTTCCTCCGATTTTTGCAGCATATAGTTGCAACTTTCAAATCTTGCACGTGGAACTCGAAAATGGTTTCCTTTGAAATTTCTTTTGAAACTCTGCTCATCTGCGGACCCTTATCGAAGGAAACCATTCCCAAGTTCCACTATTACAAGATACTCCCCGAGTTGCAAGATATGAAAGTTTCAGACTACATGCTGCAAATACTAGAGGAAAACCATTTTCATGTTATGGGTGTAGTTTTAACTAAAAACGAGTTACCGAATACAGATTCAATCTTAAATTTCAACCAGTTTTGAATTAATATGGTTCAATTTTAATTTTAGCTGGTAGACTCTTACCAGATTAATTATTAAGTTAAAACAAGTCTTGTATTCAGAATTTAAAAAAAAATGGATATTTTATATCTGGATAGATGAGGATGCATGTACTGACGCATTTCGAAGGATTCTCACCATTCTACCATTCTCATTTTCCAAATGCATTTAAAAAAATCAAGTTGCATACTATGTGTGGCAAAAATCAGAGGAAAACCATTTTTGAGTTCTGGATGCAGTTTTGAACCTGTGGAAACGCGTACAGAAAGTTAAAACCAGTTTTGTTCTTCAAATGCAGGATAAATTTCGAATTTTAACTACACATTCTTAAGTTAAAACCAGTTTTGTGTTCAGAGTGTAACGATAAAATTTCAATTGTGAGATAGTAAAGGTGTGAGTCCTCAGATTTAATTATTAATGCACGCAGTAAACGAAAATAGTTTTACTCCGATCTTTGTAGCACAAATTCTTCAACTTACAAATCTTGCACGTGGAAATCGAAAATGGTTTCCTTTGAAATTTCATTTGTAACTCTGTTCATCTGCGGACCCATTTCGAAGGAAACCATTCCCGAGTTCTATTATTGCAAGATATTCCCAGAGTTGCAAGATATGGAAGTTTCAGACTATGTGCTGCAAATATCGGAGGAAAACCATTTTCATGTTATGGGTGTAGTTTTAATTAAAACGAGTTACCGAACACAAATTCAATGTTAAATTGAAAACAGTTTTGAGATGTGCTTAAAATTTGAGTTGCAAACCGTACGCTCCAAAATTAGAAAGAACACCATTTGCTTGTTCCGTGTGTAGCTTTTGGATTCTCACACAGACTGATTCTTAACTTAAATCTGGAAAAATGTGAGATAAGTATAGGCCGGGTCAACGAATTAATTCACCGTCAAGACGCCATACTCACGAAACGTCGCCAATCAAAAAACCTTTTATTTTTCAAAATTACGACTAAGGCAAAAATCTGATTTAAGGATTAATAGTTTATCGATATATATATATATATATATATATATATATATATATATATATATATATAATTATACATTAAAATATGCAGTATCGTTATTTTTAGTAACTCAAACTAGATTTTGGATAATACCCAACCAAATTGGATAAAATAATTTAGGCATCATGATTTACAGTGCTAGTAATGCGAAGGTGACCTCTTATCCAAAGAATCGACAACTCATCGAAATCTGAGGGTGCTCTTACATTTGGTAGACGAATTACCCTAGCTTGAGAAACTACACTTGACTTGGTAATCGGTGTAAATAGCGCTTCGTCAACAAATTCAAAACGCATATTTCGAATTCATAAAAAATGTTTTCTGAAAACCTCCAAATTACTTAGTACTCCTTATTTATTTATTAATGTTCACAAAACAATATAATAAAAAAAAAACATAGAGATGATTGATCATTTTTCTTTAATCAGTTATCAATCGATTCTGGTATAATTGCATTCAAGTTTTGCGTCCATCAGAAAAGTGAACTATCAAAAATCCACTTACTTCGTTTATTTTAAATGATCTTTCAGCACTAATAAAAACGCTAATAAAGGCGCTGTGACGTCAATCTTGTAACCGTGTGGGACAGTGGTTAAAAACAAATCTAACAGATTGGAGCGGTGAGTCTGGACATCAGGAACTCTTGTAGGCTCCTGAACCATTTGCTCCAGTCCGTGGCAGAGGGCAAAGGGTTCTGCCTCTCGTCCAGCAGAGTCCGTTGGTCCTGAGAATTTTAACCAAGGTTTGTTATGAACATTGAAGTCCCCCAGGACCACAAACTCTGCCGTAGGGAAGCGGGGCAAGAGGTCAACAGTATTACTTAGATGTTTGAAAAGTTCGGACGTATCTGAAACGCTAAGGTTCGGTGAGCGGTATAAACACGCGTAAAATCTTACCGTACTGGCAAGATTGACACGCACCCACATTATGTCGAATCTGGAGTTCTATGATACTTATGATTATTAATAAACATGACAATCCTTTTATTTTTATTATTTTACTTAAGCAATATATATATATATAAAAATATTTATGAGCAATGTTTTTAGATAAATAAGAAAAAATACATTAATTAAAACTATGGTGGTCTAACAGACCACACGTCGGTACTTACACATATAACTAAAACCGCCCCTCGGTATTTAAAGTTTAAACAAAAAAATACATATTATTGGTACCCACTATGAAATATTTAAATTTTGTAATTTAGGGTTTCACCGACACCAATGTACTGCTTTCTTTGTTTAATACATTTTACTTCGTCCATCACCACCTTCTCTCCCAACGTCCTAACCTTCTTTTCCTTTCTGAGACACAGATAGCCGAGCCTGCAGACTACAGACGCCTCCTACCTGGATTGCCCGGGCTACACACTCGCAGGCAAATTCAGACCCAAAGGAGGTGTCTGTCTCTTCAGCCGAGCTGACGTTAACTGTGTGCGACTGTTGAATCTGGAGAACTCCAGATTCGACGTAATGTGGGTGCGTGTCAATCTTGCCAGTACGGTAAGATTTTACGCGTGTTTATACCGCTCACCGAACCTTAGCGTTTCAGATACGTCCGAACTTTTCAAACATCTAAGTAATACTGTTGACCTCTTGCCCCGCTTCCCTACGGCAGAGTTTGTGGTCCTGGGGGACTTCAATGTTCATAACGAACTTTGGTTAAAATTCTCAGGACCAACGGACTCTGCTGGACGAGAGGCAGAATCCTTTGCCCTCTGCCACGGACTGGAGCAAATGGTTCAGGAGCCTACAAGAGTTCCTGATGTCCAGACTCACCGCTCCAATCTGTTAGATTTGTTTTTAACCACTGTCCCACACGGTTACAAGATTGACGTCACAGCGCCTTTAGGATCGTCGGACCACTGCCTGGTGACGACGTCAATCCCCGTAACCTTCAGACCGCCTAACGAGCGGCTGAAGAGAAAAGTGTGGCTCTCCAGTAGCGTAGCGAGGGGGGGGGGGGGCGGGGGGGCGGACCGCCCCGGGTGCCACCTGAGGGGGGGGTGACACTCGGACGTGGAGAAAAAACTTACGAAAGTGCAAAATTGCCGCAAAAAATATTTTACGCTTGAACACTGACTGTTATTAAGATCTATGGCTCGTTTGGTCGGTGATTCCCGAAAAAATATTTTATTATTTTTATTTTCGTTCCTAGCTCGAAGTGTTGCTCAGTAGGGGATTTCCCTGAAATATTCCTTGTCTCATTCTATTTTCGTAATGTTATTTTTATCGTAAACGTAAACTCGTGAAGTGAATTGTTATCCATTGACTGACTTGAATTAGCGAAAAAGTTGTTATTCTATTAGCGTTTTTATTAGTGCTGAAAGATCATTTAAAATAAACAAAGTAAGTGGATTTTTGATATTTCACTTTTCTGATGGACGCAAAACTTGAATGCAATTATACCAGAATCGATTGATAACTGATTAAAGAAAAATGATCAATCATCTCTATGTTTTTATTTTATTATATTGTTTTGTGAACATTAATAAATAAATAAGGAATACTAAGTAATTTGGAGGTTTTCAGAAAACATTTTTTATGAATTCGAAATATGCGTTTTGAATTTGTTGACGAAGCGCTATTTACACCGATTACCAAGTCAAGTGTAGTTTCCCAAGCTAGGGTAATTCGTCTACCAAATGTTAAGCAAGGATCATACTGAGCAGACGCAACGCGACGCAACGTTCCTGTCCCGTTCACACTGGCCGACGTACGTACGCGTCGCTGTGACCACGTGACAAGGGGTCTCTGGTTGTACGCAGGCGCGTTTGATTTGACACATTTGACATTTATTTTTTAGGTTATGTTTATGTGATTCTCTTCTCAGCAGATGACAGCTTTGCCATGTCTTGAAAGTGAATTTGAAGATGATTTGCTACGATTGTTATTATTAAATCGATATTCTCGTAAAAAGAAAAAAGTGAGAAGTATTTGGGTCCACAACATTAACAAACAAAGACAAATGTTTGGAGAGTTCCATACTTTAGTAGAATCTAGTTAACTAATCTAATTAACTAGAATCTGATGACGGACGATTCTTCATGTACTTCCGTATGAGTAAAGTGGTATTTGAAAAGCTTCACAGCATAATTGAATATGACATAAAAAAGAAAACACGAAAGTCCATTCGAATCAGAGAAAGACTGGCAGTGTGTCTATGTCATGTTTGATTGTCATTCATGATAGGGGTATAATATTGAAAGTCGTGCCATGAATGGCTGAAATTTCCTCCCAAGCTGCACTGCGTATGCAGAATGTCCATAATCCTGTAATTTGATTTTATAAATAACTTCGTGCCGTCCAGTTTCAATGAACTGTTCGTCATCCATTTTTGAATAATATCTGTCAAAAAACAACCACAGATATTGCGAAACATAACGTTAGATGCTTAGATAACACCAGAAAGATGTAAAATCATCTCGTAGTAGGCGTGACCATACCCCCTCCACCTTCCACATGGCCCACGCCGATCTGGCTGCGGCAGATCCGCGTCGCGTAGGGGGCGTCGGTTTGCGTTGCGTGGGGCTAATGTGATTCTAAAGCACCCGTTTCCATAGGAAATGTATGGATGGTAAGTAGTCCAGATATGGAAATGATGACGTGTACCTACGTCGCGTGGCGTGGCGTGGGCCTAGTATGTTCCCAGCTTAAGAGCACCCTCAGATTTCGATCAGTTGTCGATTCTTTGGATAAGAGGTCACCTTCGCATTACTAGCACTGTAAATCATGATGCCTAAATTATTTTATCCAATTTGGTTGGGTATTATCCAAAATCTAGTTTGAGTTACTAAAAATAACGATACTGCATATTTTAATGTGTAATTATATATATAAGTATAATCGATAAACTATTAATCCTTAAATCAGATTTTTGCCTTAGTCGTAATTTTGAAAAATAAAAGGTTTTTTGATTGGCGACGTTTCGTGAGTATGGCGTCTTGACGGTGAATTTATTCGTTGACCCGGCCTATACTAATCTCACATTTTTCCAGATTTAAGCAAAGCGTTTTTAATTATTGCTTTAATAAAATGGTGCCACAAAGTGAATTTGCAAAATTTGAAGAAGATGTTACTTTATGTTTACATGCTTGTTTACAAGCTGAAGGTGGACATTTTGAAAATTAGTTGAATTTGTAAAAAGCGATGACATTAGTTAAGTGTTAAATTAATGTATAATAATTTTATCGTTAAAAGCGTGACTTCAGTTGTTATTTAAATGCAGTTCCCTTTTAAAATTTGGTTTAAAACATAGATTTTGTATAAACGTCAAATTCTCGATCTTGTTATTGTTTACAAATGGTTTCCATAGATACAGGCCAAATCACAAACAAGCAACGTTGCAATAATCGCGCCCGAGTTGCAATGTCGGGTAAGTTATACCTTACACTAAGGATTTTTAGTAGGTATGTCTTTTTGTATGGGAAAAAAAAGTTGGAATTTCAAAAAAACTTATTAATCTTTTTTACTCCTACTATAATGTGGAATCACCTCCCGAAGTTAATGCACTTTACCCCCGGACACCCTGTATTTATACTATTTCTAGAGAGGTATTTACTATGACTCATTTCTAATTTCTGATTAAAAATGAATGACACTATTAATGATTGTCAGTAGTTGTAATGGTATTGGTAGCCTAATAAGTCTCGCCTGGTGCATCTCACTTGCTGGTCATACTCTAGACTCCTGAGACAGTGTCAAGACACTTATTTACCCAGTCTAGTGTAACTATATTGGCTTACTGGTTACTAGAAAAAAAAAAAAAAAAAATTTATTGATTGAAATCGGTTTGGAATTTAATAGAAACTATTTGACGATTTAATTGGACGAAATCGGGTCTGACTTACTCCAATAATTATTTCCATTCCTAAGGCCAAAGTCCTATAAATAATCAATTTCAAAAGTCGTTCGTGAGTCATAATGGTTCATGAGCGAGTTCGTTCCGACTTTTTCCAAATTCCGACTCGCAACCTCGCACTTGGCCGATTTTCGGGTGGCTGTGCCCACAACCTTTTTCCAGGGCTGAATCCGCGCCTGCTGAGTAGACGTGTGAGTAAACGCGTGACACCATAGACATATGAATATTACTAGACCAGAACATAAAGGTGAAGTGTAGACAACAACTACAGCGGGGCGTAGAGCGGAAAGCTGACTTTGGAGATATGTGATTCGTCGATAATTCAATATGACAGTATATAGGCATCTCGCATTATAATATCACTATTTAGTTCTTGAAACTCTGCTTTTGAATGAATAGACCTTTTTACATGGGAGCGCGAATTGTTCGCCACGTAATGAACAAATTTGCGAAGTCTAAATACGGCACAGTAAAGTTCGCTTCAGACTCTAATATTTTGTTGCCGTATTTAGGTAGGACACTTTAACAAATGTTTCATAACTTACTTACCTACCCCAATTAACATCGACGAGCACACGCCATGTATCTTGAGTGATAGTATATATTTACACGTTTTCAAAACACAAACCATGTTTTTTGCGGTGTTATTTCGTAAAATGCACCGATGAGCGCTCGACGCTGACTCGCAGAAAAATGATGACGTCACATTTTTTAGATTCACGCGAAGCCATACTCAATGCCAGCCGGTTCCAATGGAACCGGTATGGGGAGGGGGAAATAACACGTTTTATCACTTAAGGCAGGTCTACTAATATTCATATGTCTATGGGTGACACTAATTTACTGTTTTCGGCTTTTAGGTAAGTAACACTTACTAACTAATTTTTTTTTTTACATTAACTCCACACAGGAGGCCCTGAGGAAAATAATTTCCCTCAGGGCCTATGTCATCTGGGATGCTGTGTGGAGGGTTTTTTGAGGAGAAGGAGGAATGAATATTGATCTTGAAGAGACCCATGTTGTAGGAAGCAGGAAACACAGAGGCCGGCAAATCCTTTTATGAAATGATTTGCTGTTGAACACAAGAACGAGTCAAAGAAACGACCAGTTCTCATGTGACAAATGTCAACCGTGTACAAATGTTGGGCACGCGTTTGGCGTGTTTCCCGACTATGCACCGGTGCCGAAGGGATCAATGATGCTAGTTCCTCGGAGTATCTTCCATTGTAATACCGGTAGAACAAGGATCGCATTCCCACCCGACGCCTGGGCTCTAAAGATTGCAATCCGTCTGTTATGATGGGAGAATCTATCAAACGGACCGCCCGTTTCTGCACAGAGTCGAGGGTATTTTTCAGGTATTTTGGAGCTCCAGACCAGAGGTGGCTGCCAAATTCAACCGTGGGGCGCATTTGTGATTTGTACAGGGTTAGCAGTTGTGTACTATTAAAGTATCTGCGGGCCCTGTACAGTAGGCCCAGTTTTTGGGAGGCTCACTTTACTCTGGCGTCGATGGAGCCCCCATACCTGAGCTGGTCACTTAGGGTTACACCAAGCATTTCAATGGAGGGGCTGTTCGGAAGATTGCTTCCGTTGAAAGAGACTAGATTTTCATTTCGATCCTTTTTAGACGTAATCAGACAAGATTGGGTCTTTGAAACATTAAATTCAACGAGATTATTTTACCCCAAGAGAAAACACTCTCGAGGTAACCGTCCATTCTTTGCTTCAAAGCCCTACGAGCTGATGGAGCTTGTGAGCTCTTTATCACACGTTCCATCACCTTAGACAGAACTGATGTGATCGCTATTGGTCGGTAGTTGGCCGGGTTGGAGCGGTCACCCTTCTTTGGGTGGATAACATGAATAATAGGGTGGATAATCACTTTTTCCAACCAGAGGGCACAGAGCCAGTCTTCAGTGACCTTTTAAAAAGCTTCGTCAAAATTGGAGCTATTTCTGCAGCGCACCTCTGCAGTACCAGGGCAGGTATTCCGTCAGGCCCACTAGCTTTATTAACATCAAGCCCTCGTAAAACTTGGGGTACTTCCCGATGCCGGATCCTCAGCTTTTTCATACGAAAACCGCAGTGAGGAACTGACGTCGGGATAGCACCTTGGTCATCGAGGGTTGAGTTATCCGCAAACATTTTACTTAATAAGTTAGCCTTTTCGGTGGCGGTGTTTGCTAGTAAGCCGTCAGGTCTGGTAAGAGGTGGCAGATTGGATTTGCGGAAATTGCGTCCTATAGAGCCCGCAAGCGACCAGAATTGCCTGCTGCCATGCGGGCATGCAGCCAGCTTTCTGCTGATCTGCTGGTCGTGTTCGAATTTTGACATATTTATGATTCTCTTGGTTTCCTTTGCCATTTTGTTGTAAGCTGTTCTGTCTTCGGATGTTCTAGATGTGTTGTAGGCTCGGTAAGCCGCGTTTTTTCATCGCAATGCTTCAGCGCATTGTCTACTGAACCACGGCTTTGAGCCTACACCAGATTCGTTAACAGTAGATTGGATGAAGCCATCCATCGCGGATGTGATAACTTTACCAATTTCATGGGCACATCTTGAGGGATCCGAAGTCCGAAAATAGACAGACCGGGAAAGCATTAAAATGTGCCCGCAGATCGAACCAATCTGCTGACCTATAGTGCCACACTTTTCTCTTCAGCCTCTCGTTTGGTGGTCTGAAGTTTACAGGGATTGATGTCGTCACCAGGCAGTGGTCGGACGATCCTAAAGGCGCTGTGACTTCAATCTTGTAACCGTATGGCACAGTAGTTAAAAATATGTCTAACAGATTGGAATGGTGAGTATGGACGTCAGGAACCCTTGTAGGCTCCTGAACCATTTGCTCCAATCCGTAGCAAAGGGCAAAGGATTCCGCTTGGCGTCCAGCCGAGTCTGTTGATCCTGAGAACTTCAACCAAGGTTCGTTATGAACATTGAAGTCCCCCAGGACCACAAACTCTGCCGTAGGGTAGCGGGGCAAGAGGTCATCGATGGTGTCGCTTAAATGTTTGAAAAGCTCGGACGGATTTGTGACTGTAGAAGATGAAACGTTCATTAGCATTCATCAAAGACGAAGCAACAGTGCATGTCAGCACTTCTAGACGATGGGATTGTCATTGTAACGAAGCTGAAGGACAAACACCGCTGGCTGGCGAAAAGCGGTAGGCCGTTGATTGTAATAACTGCACGCAACATTGAGCAAATTGATGACATCATTCGTGGTGACCCCAGATAACTACAGACGTCGCATTCTCCCCCTTAGTAAAAGCAAGATAAACTTGTCAAGATCCATTTCGGCATTACGAAACAGTATCCTTCGCCAAGATCAAGACAAACCTCTACCCTATGAACCTGGGTACCTAGCATGGTCGATCGATATAGGTTTTATCGAAAATGTCGGTAACTTGTCATCGTTCCCGAGCACGACTGCAGACCGCTAACGAATAAACAACAGTCCACAAGGACTAAGGGTTCCTAATTTATTTGACGTGAACTTTTATTTATTCGTCAGCGGCCTGCAGTCGTGCTCTGGAGTGATGACAAGTTACCGAAATTTTCGATAAAACCTTTGTCGATCGACCATGCTAGGTACCCTGGGCACCACTGATAAATCAACAAATGCAGCGAAACCTATGGCAGAGGTGTTGTTCATCTAATAAAAAAGGCTCAAAATTGAAAATATTCAATTTGATAACGGTTGGAGTACAAGAGTTATTGAATACCAATTTGATATATATTGTTATTTTTAACAGGTCGGGGACCAACACCATACCCCGCGCCTACACAAACCTCAACACCAAGTAAGTCTACCATCTACGTGAAAAGATGTCTAATATTTTATTTATTTTATATAATATTAGGTCCTTACATATGAAATTGGTGTTTTGTATGGGAGGAACATAAAGTCGATTTTTTAAAATATAATATATTTATTTAATCAAAGTATGTACCATTGCTATATATGCACTTTTGCCATCTCATAGGTAGTTCATCGATCCCTTTACTAAAAAAACCATTCGGACGGGAATCAATAAAATCTTTGAAGGCGGTTTGGACTGCCCCATCGGAGTTGAATTTTTTCCCTTGCAAGAAGTTATCCAAATTTCGAAAAAAATGGTAATCTGTTGGGACAAGGTCCGGATAGTATGGTGGATATCTTAGACATTTCAATTGAAGCTCCTCCAATTTGGTAGCCGTCTGTTGTGCAGTGTGTGTGTGGTCTAGCGGTCAACGCGCGTTTATTGATTTGCTTCACTCAATACGTGAGGTACCCACCTTTCAAGCATTTTCACCTTCCTAATTTGCTTCAAGTGGATTAAAACAGTTTTATCACTAACACCGCAGCCTGCAGCTAACTCGGACGTGGTTTGCGATGGATCCGCTTCCACAATAGCCTTCAATTCTTCATTATCAACTTTGGTCTCCGGCCGTCCACGGGGCTTGTTCTGCAGGTCGAAATTTCCAAAACAAAAACTTTGGAACCAAAAACGCACTGTGTTTTCTTTTGCGGCACCGTCGCCATACACATCATTAATCCTTCGAGCCGTTTCTGTAGCACTGGTGCCACGGTGGAACACGTACTCGAAAATAACGCGATATTTCAAGTTTTCCATTTTGTAAACTAAGTGACGCAAAGAAAAAAAAAACAAATAAATTATAATTTTCGAAACACAAATACATGAGTAAATATCTGTATAAATTTGAACTTGGAATTCCTAACCAAAAAGAAGATATTTGAGATCAAAGTTGCCAGTACAGCAAAACGCCACTTTCATATGTAAGGACCTAATATTATAGAAACAAACAGTACATTGGTTATAGTGATAAAAATTACAGATAATAAGTAACATTCCCGGATAATAAGGGTACCTTTGATATGTTTCTTTGTAATGTACAATTAGTACTTCCCGGGTGATGTGAGTTGTGTGTCTGTGTGTGTGTGTGCGTGTGTGTCTGAGTATGTTTGTGAATGTGAGAAGTGATGATATGTGAAGGAATATGTATGCGCATTAAACAATTTATATTATTGACATGATGTTCCTTTTAAATTTGGCAGTGAATTCGAGAACATGTCGATGCTTCGAATTAGGCAAACATTATTGAATGTAGGTATGAAGAGCACGGTTAATTGGCGAACTAGTTGCTGCATTTGTTCAGTAATTAAGCGTGTGGAATAGTGCTGAAGTTCGTTGCAATCAATTTTATTATGTGAAATTATGTTTTTAAATGTCAAATCAGCTATTGCTCGCTTTTGTTGCGAAGTTTGAAATGTGCATTCAAAGTTACAGTTGAATTTGAAGGAAAGATATTTTTAAAATTTATTTTGAATATATTCTATGCTATCGTTATACAGTTTGTACTGCGGGTTCCAAATTGGCGAGGCATATTCCAGTGTACTTCTAACTAATGCAAAATACGCCTGTCTCGACACAGGTATACCCTAGTTAGACAGGCATACAAATAAAACCATTGTAAATATATTTTATTATAGATAAATAAATAAAAAAAAATATAGCATTACTATTGTCTGCTTTGGTGACCGGACAATTCAACAATGTGCAACTTTGTGGGATTAAGTGTGTCCAGGTCATCCGCCGCCAGATCCATACAAACATCATCCCATGAACCTGTGTACAGCTGCTAAATCACCAAATGTAGCAAACCACTTGGGGGTGACCTATGGCAGAGGTGTTCGTTATCCAATAAACGGTTCCTGGGGCGGCGGTACCAATTCCCGCCTCACAAATTTAATGAACTGTGTGGAGCTTTTGGAAAAAAATTGATGATGCTCTCTCTGAGACAAGTAGGTATAGCAGAGATTTGATCCTTTGGCGCCTGTCAACTGTTCATTCGGATACTGGTCAACCCCTTTATTTCCAGGTTGGGACTGGAATTGTGAAGGTGCATGTGAGTTTTTATGTGACTACTCTAAAGGACCTTGCGTATTCAGTCTCCCAGCGGATGGTGGGCTTTGTTATTGTAAGTTACAACTTACTACTTGTTACGTTATTAACTATGAATTTATCATTCTGTCCAAATTCATACACATTATTCTATCATTCTGTTCAAATTTATACACATTATTCTATCATTCTATCAAATTTTGTTGGCTTGCTTGTAACATTCTGTCTAATTTATACACTTTTTTCTATCATTCTATCAAAATTTACACTCTTTACTGTACCGTTCTATCCAAATTCATACAATATTTGTATCATTCTGTCAAATAAAAACATTTTTTTCTATCGTTGCATTCAAATTTATTTATCACTGGCAGACCAGGCCACACGTTGCTGTGGCTAACGATACCTTTATAACCAACGCCATCTGTTAAATCAAATCCACATCACGCTGCCCGCCGCCGCATGGCTAGATGTATTATGAATTTTAATTATTTTACACAAAACCTTGACAAATTATATACCTAAAAACCTTCCTCATTAATCACGCTATCTCTTGGTGAAAAACGCATAAAAAATCGTTGCGTAGTTTAAAAGATCTGAGCCCACGAACAGCGTGAGCAAATCACTCTATATTTAGTTAAGATAAAGATAAAGATTCTACCCAAATTTATACACTTTATTCTATCAATGTTTAAATTTGTACATTTTATTCTTCTCACACTTTATTCTATCATTCAGGTGATTTTTTCTATTATTTTTATTGTACAACAGATTAATTATTATCCAATTAAAATCTTCTCATTCTCACTCTTAACACACGGTAAGATAATTATAAAAAAATATTATGGCTATTTAAAAACGTTTCAATACATCTACTGTTTCAGAAAGATAATTCAATAGCAATCCTCCTTTCATTCTATCCAAATTTATTGAATCATTCTGGCCAAATTTATATCCTTTATCTGTCATTATTTAAATTTATACACTTTATTCTATCATTCAGTCCAAATTTACATGTTTTATTGAATCGTTCTGTCCAAATTCATCTTCTTTATTTTATCGTTCTGTTCACATTTATACACTTTATTCATTCATCCTGTCCAAATTTATACAATTTATTCTATCATTCAGTCCAAATTTACATGCTTTATTGAATCGTTCTATCCAAATTCATATTCTTTATTTTATCGTTCTGTTCACATTTATACACTTTATTCATTCATCCTGTCCAAATTTATACACTTTATGCTATCATTCTGTCCAAATTCACACATGTTATTAAATTTTGAAGGCGTGAGAATTGAAATATTTCTAGCGTTTATATTCCCCTTAACAGGTCCGGTGCCAACAACGACAGCTCCGCCAACTCCCTCACCACCACTTTCTACAACAACCCCAACACCAAGTAAGTTCAGCATCCAAATGAATAGATATCACTGAAAAGCACTTTGCTCCCTGAAAAGTCGTGAGTCACCACTGGTGCGTTCTGATTTGGATGAATCAAGTAGTAACTCTCCAGAATGTCGTAGTTCATAGTTTACAGTTGTAAGTTGTAACTTACAATAACAAGGTTCCCCTTCTGCTGGGAGATGGAAGTTGCACGGTCCCTTGGATAAGTCATATAAATACTGGTATGCGCCTTCACAGTTCCAATCACCAACTGGAAAATAAAAGGGTTTGACCGATTAGGATTGTAGTGTATAATTACGTCGGTTTCCCATAGTGCCGTCACATGTTCAAATTTCCGCTATCTTAGTCCTCCATCATTGCAAAAGCACTTTAATGGTGGTTGTTGAAGAATCCTGACAAGACATTAAACTATTATACGTATATCTAGTTAGAAGCCCAATTGAATAAAACTCAGTAGTTTGGTCTCCATCTTACAAAATTCACTTTATGTAATAACGTTGAGCAAATTATAAAAAAATTGCGTTTTATAAATTTGAATTAAATATCCTATAAGAAGACTTGCATATAAAATCTTACTAAATATTCTAAAAATTTTTACATTAGAAGACAGGCATAAAACAAAGGATTTAACCTTTTAATTAAAAATATCAAACTATAAATTCGACTGTTGCGAACTCCTGCAACTCATAAACTTACGAATACCCACAGTAACAACAAGACATAACACACTATTCTACTGCAGCATTCAAAAACACAAATACATTGTCGCTCTCCGATACAACAATTTAATACTATGTGAAATCAATACATAGGTGATGTTGACATATTAAATTTTAACTTGGCTTCAAATATATTCTAACACTACTCCTAAACACATGTTGTACTTTTGTAAACCTATCTAATCGCCGTATTTTTCAGTTTTTGTTTCTTATGACATGTGTGTATATTTTATCTGATGTAATTAAATTTTCATTATTTCTTTCTTAAGTTTCAAAATTAACTGTCTTGTTGAAGGTGTACTACTAACACGTAAAGGCGGGCGTTAAATAAATAAATAATTCTTTAATATAATTTCTTAAGAAATAATTTCTTAAGGAAATTATTTCTTCTTTTAAGCAGCATTAGGAGATGTGTTCAACTGTGCGGAATGTAGTTACAAGAAGACTATAATTTTTGGTTTATGTTATGTTTAACAGGTCCGGTGCCAACAACTCCCTCACCACCTCATACAACACCTCCAACAATACCTTCAACAGGTCCAACTTGTAAGTCCAGCGTCCAAATGAATGGATATTTTATTTTTGTTTTATTTTCATTAGTATTGATACGAGCATGAAGAGTGACCCAAAACCCCGTCACTAAAAAATAAACGCAAAAGGGAATCAGTCACGGCTCGAATCGAGCTACCCAGTGTAGTCTAGGTACTTTCGTACGGTGGTTACACAAATCCATTTTTTTTTAAACGCACCAGAATTCGAATTGAATTGTTTTGTTTCATTTTTCTTTTTTTGACAGATAGGAGTTTTTTTTTAAGAAGCGTCATGTGAGACTATAAAAAAAACATTAACTTATATTCTGTGAACTTGTAAAATAAACTATCGTACCGAGATACTTGTATTTTGTTTCTGAGCCCACTAAATTGATACTCGACCCTATCAATTGGCGCCCAACGTGGGGCAACGCTACCACAGTGGAGAATGAGGATAACAGTCCTCTAGCTCAATCCTCAGTGGATGTACCAAATGGAGAAACCTTTACGACAGACACCCAGACGACACGAATCCTTGAAATGTTAGCAACAAAACTCGCTAACATAGCCGTGTGTCAAAGGGAGCCTCGCCTGGAGGCAATATTTTCTGGGAGACTGGAAGAATTTCCACGACTTTTCCTGGAACGGTGCGAAGAGTATTTCCAAATAGCTAACACCTACGAGGAAAACAAAACGAGGGTGGCAACGGCCCAGCTCCGGGACAAAGCGAAGGACTGGGCGAATACTTATAAACACCCAGAATGGTCGATTTTTAAAAGATTTTTCCTTCGGGAATACGAGGGACCAGAAGTGGAACTCCGACTTCAAAACCAGATCTACCATAAAACACAAGAGAACACGGAATCTTTGGCAGAGTTTATTGCTAATAAACAAAAAATGTTTGCACGACTCCACCCGGCAAAACAATTATCGGAGTTAGATGTATTCGTGCCTGCGTTTTGTAATAGCCAAATGTTACCCCAGTACATACACATATATGCCACCACCATGGAAGAGTGGATGAACCAGGCCATGAGGTTTGAAAATTCTAAAGGCAGATATAAGATCCTAGGCCAACGCCAAACAAGAAGCAATTTATCTCCTCGCCGGTCAGCTCAACAATATTCTCCGCGTCACCGTTCACCTCAGCGCAGTTCACCTCAGCGTCAATCACCGCCACGCCGTTCACCGAATCGCCAATCGCCATACCGCCATCCCCCGGCCCAGCGATCCCCAGCTCAACAAAATAGAAGAGATAGAAACTCGGGAAACCGGTACCGCCCGGGAGCTCGTTACTAAAACGGCAACCCGGGCAAAGAAGGAAGAAACCGAAACAAACCGCAGAGTGCCACACGGCAATAGCAGGTTCCTTCCTTCCAAGGGTGAGAGTCACCATAGATGGGCAAACCTATCAGGCATTGGTAGACTCTGCATCTTCACACTCTATAATAAGAATGGGCATCGCCCAAAGTACCAAATTACAACAATCCTCGATTCCATGCCTCAAGTTGGCGAACAAAAGAAACGTGATGCGAATAAAGGGTATGATATCGATAAAATTCGACATCCAGAATACAACACGGGAATGGAACTTCCTCGTGGGAGAGAACCTAAGGGAGGAAATCATCTTAGGACGCGATTGGCTGTCCAAAGAGGAAGCTTCAATAGACTTCATGCGGAACTGTTTAAATTTCGGAAGCTCAATCAGGACATCCACCCACTTTGTGCCCGTTCGCCAGGGACAAAATAGTAACGATGTCCACGGGCCACTATTAGATCGAGTCCCAGAACAGGAGAAAAAAGGATTCACGGATCTATTATCCGAATATAGTGAAGTATTTTCCCCCTTGACAGGCACAGCGAAAGTACCACCGCACAGAATCCACCTGAACACCGACAGACCAATATGCGTTCCACCACATCGCCTTTCGGACGAGAAGAAAAAGGATTTATACAAACAACTGGAAGGGATGCTAGCGGATGGAGTAGTAGAATCCAGCAGATCGCCATACAGTTTCCCAGTAGTAATGGTGGCCAAAAAGGGAAAAGAAGGGCGACGATTCTGCATAGACTACAGAAGGTTGAATCAAGCAACAATAACTGAACCCTCCCCACTGCCAATCATCCACGAAACACTTAAAGACCTGAGCACAGCCAAGGTATTCACAGTACTGGACCTTAAAAGCGGGTACTGGCAAGTGCCGATGGCACCAGAAGACAGAGAAAAGACTGCCTTTACCACACCAGATGGGGGCAGTTACCAGTTCCGAGTAATGCCATTCGGGTTAAAAGGTGCACCCAAGACATTTCAAAGAACCATGAGCCAGCAAGTATTAGCCGGGTTCCTTAGAAAATTTGCCATGGCCTATCTGGATGATATCGTCGTATATTCCGAAAACTTAAAAGACCACTTACGACACCTCCGCCTCATCTTAGAACGATTGGCAGAGTTTGGGTTAAAATGCTCTCCAGAAAAATGTATCATCGCCACAGATGAAATCACATACTTGGGACACACAGTCAGTGCCACGGGCAACAGTCCCCAGAGGCCACACGAAGAAGCCATTAAAAATACACCATCACCTCAAACAAGAAAAGAACTTCGCAGTTTTCTAGGAGTGTGCAACTGGTTGAGGGAATACATACCAAACTTTGCCGAAATATCAGCACCCTTAACAAATCTTACCAGAAATAAGATAAAATTCCAATGGACCGGAGAAGCCGAAGAAGCCATGCAGCAAATAAAAAATGCAATGGCGGGGCCGCTGGAACTCAAGAGACCTGATTTTAGTAGGGAATTCATGCTACAAACGGACGCAAGTAAATTAGGAGCCGCAGCAGTACTCTTCCATAAAAATGAAGATGGTTCACGAGATGTGATATCATACTCGAGCACCCGGTTCTCACCAGCTGAAGAAAGGTACCATAGCAATGAACAGGAAGCACTGGCAGCAATATGGGCTATTAAGAAATACCGGCCTTACCTAGAAGGGAGGCACTTTAAGCTCATCACAGACAACCGAGCTCTAACATGGCTAAACGAGGCAAAGAACGAAAGAGCCAAACTCACAAGATGGGCCCTACTCCTACAAGACCACGACTTTACTGTAGAGCACTGTCCGGGGAAAGCTAATGAGCTCGCCGACGCGCTGTCTAGAAACCCAGGACCAACGCAAATGATACTCGAAACGGTTACCGGAAACACCCGAGAAAGCTATCCGGAAGTCGGCGGAGATAACGGCATAAACCAAATAGACTCAGAAGAGGAGGAAGAGCAACAAACCCTAGCAAGTGCGGTAAAATCAGGACAACCGACAGATCGGGAAACACGGAAAAGAATAGATCGATGGAACACTCTAAACGACAGAGAAATCCTAAACAATGCCATCGATATAAATCACTACACAAGGTATAACGTCCACCAAGGAATACTTTGGAAAAGAGACGAAGGAAAGATGGACCGGCT
The DNA here is from genome assembly GCA_929108145.2 of Limnephilus rhombicus. Lineage (NCBI taxonomy): Eukaryota > Metazoa > Arthropoda > Insecta > Trichoptera > Limnephilidae > Limnephilus > Limnephilus rhombicus. Next base: position 7,921,654 of record OV815289.1, on the reverse strand, counting down.
GTTCGTCCCTCGAAGCACAATTCCAAGAGTTCTGGAAGAATACCACAACTCGGACACCGCAAACCACCCGGGAGCAGCAGAAACAACGAGAGCAATATCAGCACATTACTTCTGGCCAGGAATGAACGAAGAGATCCGCAGACTGGTACGCCAGTGCATGACATGTGCCACATCAAAACGTGGCCCAAATAGACCCGCGGCTCCTCAAGGAGGCACGAAACCAAATAGACCATTTGAAGTGGTTGCCACCGACGTCATGGGACCGTACCCAAGAACCCTGCATGGAAACAAATTTATTCTTGTAGTAACAGACTTATTCACAAGATGGGTAGAAGCATTTCCGATTAAGTCTAGTATAGCAAAGACCATAATCCACCAGTTAGAAACTGAAGTATTTCCAAGGTACGGCTACCCGAAACGCATTCTCACGGATAACGGACGACAGTTCATCCACCGCCAATGGTTAGCCGCAATAGAAAGATGGCAATGTAATCATTGGACAACAGCTATATACCACCCACGCTCAAACCCCACGGAAAGGAGAAACCAGGAAATCAAAAAAGGTTTGAGAATTCTCCTCAGAGATTCACCTCACAACAAATGGGATGAGAAACTGCCGGGAGTAATAATGACGACCCGAAACAGAAAGAACGAAGCGACAGGCGTATCACCCAGTCAAGCACTACTGGGATACGATATACCGCGACCAGGAGAGTGGCAAGCTTTCCCAGAAAACGCGAACGAGGCAATCGTTTTACCCCATCAGCGAGAACCAGCAGATGAGGAAATAAGAAGGAATCAAGCAGCGTACCAAGAGAGGTACGCCCCAGCGGTGGAAGCCTTACTTAGATACCAACAAGGAGAAGAGGTGTTAGTAAAGGAACACCAATTATCTGGGTCTCCAGAAGGAAATTTCGCAGGGTTTGCACCTAAATGGAGTGGACCTCACAAAATCCTCATGAAAAGTGGAAGAGGTAATATATACTGGGTAGACAAAAGAGGTAAACCCACTAAAATCCACGCAGATGAATTAAAAAGGGTACCAACAATCCAAGAAGTCCGGGTGGAGGATCAAGATAACGAGGTTTTGACTCAAGAAGACCGGGTGGATTGATACGAGCATGAAGAGTGACCCAAAACCCCGTCACTAAAAAATAAACGCAAAAGGGAATCAGTCACGGCTCGAATCGAGCTACCCAGTGTAGTCTAGGTACTTTCGTACGGTGGTTACACAAATCCATTTTTTTTTAAACGCACCAGAATTCGAATTGAATTGTTTTGTTTCATTTTTCTTTTTTTGACAGATAGGAGTTTTTTTTTAAGAAGCGTCATGTGAGACTATAAAAAAAACATTAACTTATATTCTGTGAACTTGTAAAATAAACTATCGTACCGAGATACTTGTATTTTGTTTCTGAGCCCACTAAATTGATACTCGACCCTATCAGTTTTATTTGCATGTATCAAACAAAAAAAGCATTTTCGTTATTTGTTTTTGGGGTGTTACGCCGTGTTGCGCTACCTCCTTCTTTAGCCAACGTTTCGGACATAGTTGCAGTGTCCATCATCAGGGCATATCCGGTAGATGTTGAAATCTTAAAACTTATCAAACAAAGCATTGGTGACAGTGTTGAAATCGTAATTTTTTTCTTATTTATATTTCATAGTGGTTACTGTAGGGTCCCAGGGTATGATCTCCAGACAGTCTGCAGTCAGTCGTAAACTGAGCTGCTTTTTTTAGACTTCTTCGTTTCCAAGCCCAAGGGATTCCGTTCAAAGAGAGGTTATGGTGATTCGTGAGGTATCTTTTAAAGCAGGGGTCTCCAAACTTTCCAGCCTTAGGGCCATACTGATTACTCCAATAAGTCCCTAACGCCAAAACCATTTTATTTTTCCTGCTATGTATAATTTCTAGACTAGTCTGAATGTTAGCGGCTCTAGCGTCAAGTATAGTACCTTTTAGGAAGCGACGTAAAGTAAGGACTCAGTGGGAACATTTAAAATTTACATAATTAGAATTCCTGTAAAACCTGGGCTTTAAAGACCCCACGCGACGGGTCGAGGGTTAAAAGGGACGTACTTGACTTACTTTAACCAGTGATTCCTGACATTATTTGGGGTAAAAAATGGAAATTAAATTTTGGTCTCCGGAGACATTTTTCATGTTTTTTTAATTTATTTTTTCTACAAAAACATTAAAAATGGTAGGTGTTCAACAGTTGGAGGCGGGGTGAGGGGTTGGTTGGTTACTCGGATGAGTGACAAGTGACGACATGTGGAAGATTTTTTTTTTGTTTGAATTTAAAGAAACAAAATTTTTAAAAAGTCACCGGAACCAAAATTTCATTAACATTTTCTACTCCAAATAATGTCAGGAATCACTGGTCAAAGTAAGTCTAGTACGTCACTTAACACCCTGTATTATAAATACCAAAAATGCTTAGAAAGTATATAATTAAAATAATACAGACGAGATGAAATCTCGGTCTGAGACACCGTGCGCGAGTATATGTGTTATGCCGTTGGCCGCGAGTATACGAAGGTTAAAGAAAGTCATACGGTAACACGCGTTTTCATCCTGCGTCAAAATATCCCCAAAAAATTCAAAAACCAAATATCTGTTAAAAATTTACCAAACCTAACCTAACAAAAAATGGGACTAAAATAATAGAGACATCCTGTAATCATCATGTTTTTTTACGCACCAGATTTAAATGTCCGGGTTAAATTTTCCCCACAGGAAAAACTAAACCCTTTCACACACATTCCCAAATGATCATCTAGTCAATCCACGTTATGCAATTGCACTATGTAAGTATTATAAATACAAAACAATACAAGAACAACATGTCAACCTACTAGAGACCAATGGGAAAATAATTCACCGACTCCAGATATTTTCATGTCAGAGGGTTCGGCTCTGTGGAATTCCTAATTTGACCTATAAATCCTACTGATCCCTCATTATAAACATTTAAAAAATCTTTTGTAATCCTACATGTATTTAATTTTGTCATTTGTTTTATTTTGTCCCATTTAACTATTTTTTTTTAAATTATTGTTTTTTGTATTATTTTTGTCCCATTAACAATTTTTGAACAATAATTTATTTTCTGTATTATTTTTGTCCCATTTTTTGTTAGGTTAGGTAATAAGTTTTTGTAAATATTTTTTGTTTGGGTATGTTTTGTTCGTAGGTGATTTATCAGGGGTGCCCGGGGTTATGGGGTGAGGTTTGTCTCGGTCTTGGAGGCGGATGACCAGGCACACTGAACCCAAGTTCCCTACTTACCCCTTAAAGCCTTTTCCTTCCCAGAACTCTCCTCTCCTTCCTTTCCTTAAAAAACCCTTGACATAGCATCCCCAAAGATGACACAGGCCCTGAGGGAAATTATTTTCCTCAGGGCCTCCTGTGTGGAGCTCATTTAAAAAAAAATGTCTAGTATATTCTATCGCAGGATGAAAACGCGCAAATGACTTTCTTTTACCTTTGTATACTCGCGACCAGCGGCATAACATGTTAGGTTAGATAATAAGTTTTGGTAGTTTTTTTTAATAAAATAGCTATCCACGGGAGCGACAGCGCAATTTCAAACTTTTTTCTCCAATTGCTCGAGATTTTTTGGTTGAATATTTTCCGCCCACATTAAAAAAATCATACCTCCGAAATTTATATATTTTTTTATTTTATTTTTTTTGTTTCATAAAATTTTATTAGTTACAGATAATTGTATTTTTTTTGGCAACCACACTAGGCTAATGCCCGTGTTGTGGTAGTCGTACATTTAATATTTTAAATAGGAATTACTAAATACTTTTTTATTAAAACAGATGATTTGACATACAAAATAAAAATTAAGAATTATTTAAAAGTAAGTGAAAAATACAGAGAAAAAAAATCATATTTTAAAAAAAAATAGAAAAAAAACAATTGAAAATTCATATTTATAAATACATAAACGAATAATAAAAATTGTGTTAAGAACTCACGTGTTCTATAAACATATATAAATTAAAACATGTAGATATATAAATAAAAATTAATTATGAAACATACAAACTGATAATAATTCTATATAGCCAATGAATTCAACTGTATTTTGTCGATTATCACATATTTGTAGGATTCATAAAAAAATATTATAAAATCGTAAATTTCTACTTAATTACTTACAAATAAGAGAAAATTTGCCAAATTTGGCAGCAAAGCAATCCAGGGTATTTTAAATAGTGCCATATTGTGGCAAAAAGCGCTCCAGTGGTTAAATGAAACAAAAATAATACAGATAACAATTATTTATTGTCTTTACGATGTCTATATTATTTTGTTCCAATTTTTTAGTCTGTATTGTTTTTGTAGATATTTGGTAGGGGATGTTTTGTATGTCCGTAGGATATTTTGTCGGGGATATTTTGTCCAGGACCCGAGGAAAATAATTTCCCTCAGGGAGTATATCATCTTTGGGGATGCTGTGTAGAGGGTTTTTTTTAAAGGAAAGGAAGGAGAGGAGAGTTCTGGGAAAGAAAAGGGTTTAAGAGGTGGGTAGGAATCTGAGGTTCAGTGTGTCCTAGTCTCCGCCTCCAAGATCTAGACAAACCTCACCCCATGAACCCGGGCACCCCTGCTAAATCACCAAACGTAGAAAACCACTTGAGTGGAACCCGATGCAACTGTTCACGCATATACTAACCGGTCAAACCGTTTTATTTTCCAGATGGTTACATAACTTGTCAATTCGCATGTGCGACTTATTGTAGTGAGAGACCGTGCACTTTCGAACTCCCAGGGCAAGCGGAACCTTGTTATTGTAAGTCAAAAATTACTAACCATACATCACAGATAAAAGATGTTGTTTGGCCTATTTCAGCTTATCGCTCGACAAATAATACGCCACCCACATCTTTTATAGCTGCTTGTAGCTCATCTGTCATTCTTATGAGTACTACTTGCTTCATCCAAATCAGTATACATCAGTGACGCCCCCAGTGAGCAAGAGTGCTAAGCTATGTTTTAAAGTGGTTTTTTTACTTGGTTCCCTAAAGTGACACTGGAAATGGCTCCTCTCCAAGATCCACCTGAGAAGAATTCTGCTTATATTATTTGCTGTTGATGTCCAGTACTTATTTGTTCCAGGTAAAATCTGTACCCAAGAAGCACACGGATGTAAGTCCAAAATTTGAAGAAATGTGTTCATGATGTACACTTGAAGTAAATTACCATGTTTGTCAGTGGCAGAAAGACGCGAAGAAAAAAAGGATTTTCAAAAAATGTATACGGATGCAATTACCTTTGATGCAACAACTATCTAAGAAACAGAAATATGTACATATTGTACATGGACTTGATTAAGTTGCATTTTAACCCATCTGCTTGTTTAGGATTAAATACATCCCAAAACACGTAATCGCGTTATACTTTCATTAGACCAAAAACGTCCCGAACGACCTTACATTTTAAAAGCTATATATCTCTTTTCCTCTCACCCAAAAATATGTATTTTTTCTGTTAATCAGAAAGAGAACAAAATAATGCTTCGTATTGTGCACGAAATATGAAAGCTATCTTGCATAGATATTTTACAATCTCAATCCAAAGTGACGGTTTCAGAATTTTCGCAAGAAACTGAGGCTTCCGGATTGTGAGGTGCGAATATATTGGACCAAGCAGACGGGTTGTATTATGACTCAAATCCATTTCCATACTTCTGCCTCTAACATTACTGAGCTTTCGATGAACGTAAACAATTTTCAAACATTGATCCTTTCATAACACACAACGTGTCAAGTTCGTGTTTTTTGAAACAATATTTTTAAAAGCTTTACACATAAAATATTTCAATTTATTTGCTCGTTTTTAAAACAAAACTAATCGGTTTAATAATTACCTTTTTTGTTATCCATCAACATGGATATCCGAAGAAGTTATAATACCATAGTTAGAGAAATAAAAAGTTTTTTGGCTATCCTGAACATTTACCCTTTTGACTTGCATCTGTATGCTTCCCGGTACAGAAATATTGGTTGGGTTATTTATTCTAAGGTCATCGCTTGAACTACCAGAATTATTGAGTACTGAACATAGACATCCAAATTTAATAGACCAGATGTTACAGATGAGGGGTAAAAGCAAACTATGGAGGGTGAAGAGGGGAAGATGACTTTGATTTGTTAAAAAATCAATCTGACAGTATATAGGCATCTCGCATTATAATATCACCATTTAGTTCTTAAAGGCAAAACTGCTTTTTAATGAATAGACCTTTTTACATGGGAGCGCGAATTGCTCGCCACGTTATTATCATATTTGCGTAGTCGAAATCGGCAAAAGAAAGTTCGCCCTTTTTCACACGGGAATATTTTGTTGCCGTGTTTAGTTGAGACACTTTTACAAATGTTTCATAATTTACTTGCCCCTGTAACTCACTGGAGAAACGCCCACATTCGCTACGTTCACATATATTAGGGCATAATGTATAGCACAAGCTCTCACTTTTGTTCGTAAAATGTGTGATGTGACCAGCGCGCTCCTCAGGACAAGAATGATGACGTCACATTTTTTAGATTCAAGTGACGCTCTCGTAAGCCCGGCTGGCTCCAAGGCGGAGCTATAGCCGGCTCCATGGAGAGGGGAAATAATACGTTTTTATCACTTAGGGCAGGTCCAGATATATTCATATGTCCATGGTACTGAACAATTTAAAAGAATTTCGTAATTTTTTCTAGGTCCGGTGACAACATCTTCAACACTATTAACCACCACAGAACCACCAGAGATACAATATACGACATTAACTATTTCATCATCTACTACAACAACTCCAGCACCATGTAAGTCCAACATTCAAATACGTGGAGCTTTTTATAAATGTTCCAAAAAAAATGCAGTTGCAGCATTTAGCTGCCGGCCGATTTTATTTTTTGGTACGTTTCCACGCTTGCGTCCACAAATCTCGATTGGCATTTGGAAGTTGTTTACATGCTTGTGAATGCGTCAGTGCGCTACCTACACCCGAGCATGGCGGATTGCGTTTGGTTTATCAAACTTTTATTTGAAATACAAGCAAATTGTAACAAAAACAAGGAAAGCTCGACGACCACGAAGATGATGGATGATACAGATTCATAAAAATCGTCACAGGTCACTTCGCACAAAGAGGACACATTATCTCACAGGCTAAATCCTATAGATTTTTGTCTCTTTTTAGTACCACTTTTCGTTTCATCGAGTTTCAAATCACAACGGTGCTAAAGAAGTTTTAGCTTCAAAAATAATGATCGCAATTGGGACCCGAACTCGAGGATCACTTGTCTTATATAAAATTATTATGTAATATAAAAAAGTTATTCTAACAAAAATCATGTATTTTTTTACTATAATAAATAGAAAATCATCAATAAAATATTATTTATTTATTTTGACTTTTTAGGAAAATCCAGTCGCAATAAATTACATAACATAAGTGCAGTAAAATTATGTACTTATACATTTTAATAAGTCTGGCACGCCTCATACGTCATACATATGTCTCGTAATGTTATAAATATTATCATATACCGCATGGAGCAAAAACAGCGTGCATTCGCCGCCAGTTCGAAAGTTCCACTGAGCGTTTGCCGAAGCTTGCCTCTGGATCCGACCCCGACTGGATCGGCGGCAAACTCTCGCAAGCTCTTGCAAGCCTACGCAAGCCAAGCCAAACGACCTGTTTACACGTTTGCGCTTGTGGACGCTTGCCGAGACTTGGCAAGCGTGGAAACGTACCATTAAGTTCCTACCCGGAGCAAGAAGAAGAATTTATACGGGCTACTAGCCACTTGTTCGCGAGAGTGGCGATTATTCTAGAAACCAGCCGCTTGAGAGCCCGTTCACACTTTCGTTTTCAAAACGGATCCTACTCTACGAAAACAACGACCAAACATTTAATTTGCTCATTCTTCAGTAGACGGTCGTGCGCAATGGACGACGATGGAGCTCTTGTTTTCATGTAGTACTTAAAAAGAAGGAAAAAAGTGAAAAGAAAATTTTGGGTACACCCAATTATAGCTGAAATTTCTCGCCAAGCCGATAATTTTAATAAATAATTTTTATATACTTTTGTCGTTTTATCCCATAGCACAACTCTTTCTTCGACAAGTAGGATTAAATTTTCGGAATTTATTTCCTTATACGTTATTGTAATTATTAATATATATATATAAATATTATAAACGCCAATCGCAGGCCCCATAAAAACACAACCGCGTAATTTGCCTGCTTGCTAGTGTCTGGGAGCGGGCCGGTGGAAGCGGGGTGTGACGGGGTCAAAACGGATGCGTTCTCCGTGTAGTGTGGAACAGCTCCATTGAAATGTATGAGCCAGCGCGTTCAGTTCCGGCTTCAAAACAGACGCTTTGCGTAGGCTATCTCTCCGGCAAAAATAACGGATCCGTCTTCACGCCGGAACCGACAAGTGTGAACAGCTCCATAGAGCCGCTACATCGGCTAGGGCTTCCGTTTTAAGAACGGGACCCGCCTCCGTCTTTAAGACGGAAGTGTGAACGGGCGAGTCAGTGAGAAATAGGCGTTATCACGGTCAACATATGACATCAAAGCAGAGAATTGACGGCGCGCGAGATGTCTTCAATCCACCACCATTTTACGTATAATTTATTATCTTTTAATTTACCTTGGTTCAAATATTTATTACTACTTGTCGATAATGTAGTTTCTTTATAATCTTTAATCATCCACAGTAGAGTCATTCAGAATATTGCATATTAATAATTAAACTGTTATGTTTGAGCAGTTTCTACGACCCAAGATGTATAAAATTACCATCATAGAGTCTTGTTAATCATGTAAGTCTATTATATCTGAATTGATTAAATTTAAATACTTTAAATCAGTGTTTCATTACAGATTTACTCGATTGATTTTACATGCCTACCTACCTTTTGAGCTCAGCCTAATTTATTTAATCTCATGTATTTCTAAACTTTAAAAAAGATATTATTACAAGCCCAATTAACTTAGATTCCTTTTTAATACGTTACACAGTCTCGTATAAGGGTAAATATGCAGTTAGCCCACCTCACGGATAATTTATTTATTTAAAAAAATTTATTTATAAAATACATGTTACATATATTAGACAATTTAAGTAGATTAGATTTATTAAATCACCATACTAGGCGGCTGTCTGTTTCATGGTGATCAATTAAAGATAGTTTTTTTTTAGTGAAGTCTAGTGTAAAAACACATGGCACTAGTATGTAATGATGTTGAAAATTGGTAAAGTTATAATAAAAAATAGAAAAGAGAAAAAGAAGTGCGTAAAATAAACTTGTGAATAAAATGGGAGAAAATACAATGGGCCCATGGCCTAAGTACTCACGGGACTAATGGTAAACCGTCTCCGCTTTAAAAAAAAAAAATCGTAAATAAAGTTAACCTGTAAACATATGGTACTAGTATATAGATATATTGAAAATTGTAAAAGTTATAACAAAGAATAGAAAAGAGAAAAAGAAGTGCGTAAGGATAAGATTATGAAATTATACATACCAATATTAAAATTTTTATTAATATATATTTTTATCATAAACACACACACACACACCCTCTCACACACACACATACACACATATGCCCCTACGTACATGAATACATAAATATATACATGTAATACATGCATACAGGCATGTACATAATACCAACACGTACACAAATGTAAATAAATACATACCTGCACGTAAACGCACATATATTCTTCTTCCTCACACATTTAAACAATATAATCACCTCTATCTGAGTATAAGAAGCACATTACTAACACCATCAAATGCTATGTTTGCACGTCTCGGTTTTAAATAATAAAAAAGAATAAAGAATAAAATTAAATTACTATCTGAGTATGTGAAACAAGTTGTAAACACTGTCATAGTCACTCATCAGAAGGTCATCAAGCGCCTGTCTGAAGGTGAGATATTTGGCTTTAGATTTTATTTCATTTGATAAGTTATTAAAAATTTTAGATGCAAGAAAGTTAAAATGGGACTGTGCCATTGAAATTTTGGTTGTTGGAATGATATAATTGGATTGGTTGGAATATCTTGTGTTATATTTTGAATATATAATTTGTTTTTTGTGAATTTGAATTTAAAATAAGAGGTAATATTTTTAACATATACATAAAATTGATTGACACAGGGAAAAGTATACTGTTCTCAGTGTATTTTTCTAGTATATTGCGCAATGATCTGAAGATATATGCCAGTTTCCGTATACGGCTTGTGACATTAATTACATGATCTTCCCATCGAAGTTTATTGTCAATTATTACGCCTAAGTATCTAATGGAATCTAGTCGTTCCAATAGATTGCATATCCATCCAAGGGGTTGACTTGGATTGTTTGTACTGAATGTAAGGTATTTTGTTTTGGTTATATTTAGCGTGAGTAAGTTATCATCTAGCCATTGTTTAATATTTTGCAAAATTAGTTCCGCTCTATGAAAAGTTTCTACCCATGTTTTACTTTTTAGTGCTAGGGCAGTATTATCGGCAAAAGTGATTACGTTGCCATCAATTTGTAATCTACATAAATCATTAATGCATATGAGAAAAAGTATTGGATCGAGTACACTGCCCTGTGGTACACCAACATTGATTCTGATAGGTTGAGATGATGATGTGTGTTGGTGAGATGTGTGTTGGTATTGTGTTGATGAGATGTGTGTTGGTAACTTAATAACTTGCTTTCTGTCGGTTAGGTAAGATTTGAACCAATCAGATGCCTTAGTAGCTTCTGTAGCTTAGCTAGGAGGATTGGACGAGAGACTGTGTCAAATGCCTTGGAGAAGTCCAGAAATATTGCCAAACATTTATCACCTTTGTCTAGGGCTTCTGTTATGTGTGATGTTAATTCTAGAATAGCTGAATCTGTGCTTAGCCCTTATCTGAACCCATGCTGGTTTGGCGAGAGAATGTTGTTTTTTGTAAGATGGTCGATAAGTCTTTTTTTAACGATTTTTTTTCTATAATTTTGGAAAGTGATGATAAAATGGAGATAGGTCTGTAGTTTGATATCTCCGTATGAGTTCCAGCCTTCAAAATTGGTTGAACCAAAGCAAGTTTGAGTTTATTCGGAAATATACCTTTACTGAGACTGAGGTTAATGATATATACTAGTGGTTGATTTATAAAAGGTTCAATAATTTTGAGTATGTTTGAGGATTTTTTCATGATTACATGAATAGGAGGGCTTTAATTGTTTAATAGTATGTGAAATTTTAGCTGAGTTGGTGGGGTTGAGTGTGAATGAATTGTTTGTTTCACAAGCAGATTTATTGATATTATTGGCAAGAGCATTTTCATCGGTAGACGTTTTATTTAAAATTTGTGATGCTAAGTTTTTCTGATATTACAAAAATATTCATTTATGTGATTAGTCACAGTGTCAGGGTCGTCTTTTAGTGAGGCGTCTAGTCCGTTGATGTTTAATTTATTGATTGGTGGTATTGAATGGTCAGTGTCAGATATTTCTTTAATAATTTGCCAATTTTTTTTATTGTTATTACCGGCTCTGGACAATTTCTGTTTATAGTAGTGTTCTTTAGAGATTCTGATGAAAATTATTTTTTATTTTTTTTATTTCATAAATTATATATTAGTTACAGATATTTTTTTGTTGGCTACCACACTAGGCTAATGCCCGTGTTGTGGTAGTCGTACATTTAATATTTTAACATTCCAAAAAATATTAAGAAATACTTAAAACTAAACAGAAAAAAAAGATCATATTTTAAAGAAAAGTAGAAATAAAAATGAAAATTCAAATTCAAATTTTGAAATACAAAAATTAATAATAAAGATTAAATGTTAAGAACTCAAGTGTTCTATATAAATTAAAACATATAAGTATATAAATCAAAATTAAAAACATAAATAAAATTTAGTGAAAAACTAAGAGAAAAAAATAACAACATTTTAAAGAAAAATAGAAATAAAAATGGAAATTAAAATTTTGAAATGCAAAAATTAAAATGTAGTGTTAGAACTCATGAATTATTTAAAATACGTTCGTCCCCTTTCAAAAATCCAATGTTGTACACGTGTTATAAAAAGAGAATTAGAATTACTTGACTTTATGTCAGTACTCAGAGCATTATATATTTTAGGAGCGATGAACCAGAATTGTCGTTGAGCGAATGAGGTGTTAGTTTTTGGGACCACGCAACCCAGGTTTGATGAAAAGCGGGTATGTGCTTGATGTTGTGGAGCGATTAGCAGATTATTTTTTCGTATATAACAAATGCTTGTTTTAGTAAATAGCTGTCGAATATCTAAGACCCCGATTTTTGCAAAGAGTTCATTTGAGGGATGGGTAGGTTGATATTTAAATATAATTCTCAGAATTAGTTTTTGAACTAAAATAATTGGTCTAATAATGGATTCAGCACAACCACCCCATCCCACTATACCGTATGTTGCTTCTTAGAGTCTGTAAATCTAAGATAGACCTAAGGGAGCAGAATATATGGAGACCCGCCCTGCGCTGACCTTGACATTAGCACAAACCGTGTTATCAACTTGGGACTGCGATTGAGTTGAAGCTACGAGTTCAATGCACTCTGCCACATGCACACACTTTTCGAACGTGTACAATTCACTATCGAGAAATAATTTTTCTCTGACCTTACCGGGTTTACATCCCAATACAAAGAAATCCCTTAAATTTCCTGATAAACTATTCCCAAAATTGCAATTAATAGAAAAAGATTTTAAACGAACTGCAAAATCGCGAATTGTTTCGTCATTCTTTGTTTAGCACTGTAAAACTGAGATCTCTCTTCAAAAAAACATTTCGTCATGCAACAATATTCATTGAGTTTAGATATCAAATCTTCTAACTTAATATCTGTTACTTTTTAGGAATGCACAAATTTACTAATAAAGAAAAACAATCATCTTTCAAAGCATTCAGGAAAATAGCCCTTTTCTTATCATCCGATGCATATTTATCATCATTCACGAGGAGGAATTGTTCGAGGTGGATCTTGAAGTTCTCCCAGTTCCCGTCACGTAAACTGAAGGACTCCAATCTTCGAGACTCCATGTTTCCACTGCCAAGAAGGTACACAAAAAGAGAGAAAGAAAACAGAAAAAAAATCCCCTACGAGGTTTCTTCGATCTGCAGTCTGCTCCCTGGACCCTCTCCGGAAACTGCTCCTTGTCCCTCGGTGCTACTGATGGCTGCCCCAGACCACTCTTGTGACCTGGACCCCCGATCCTTTGACCCTCGGAGAAGCTGCCATTTGACACTCCTGGACCTTCCCGTGCTTCCCCCTTTCGGGAAGCTGGCTGGCTCCAGTGTCCTCTTCTTCACTCTTTGCAGTGAAGTTTACTTGAATTTCGGTCCGGCCTTTTTTACCGACCCGAAAATAATAAGTTACAACCCGATTTTATTCTACAACCACGTATTTTTCTCGCGCAAATTTTGCGCGTCGATTCTTTAAAAATGATTTCCGCGAGCTGCCACTGTTATGTGCAGTCTTATCGTGTTCCGTAGGCTGCGCCACTGTTATTTACAGACTTTCGGAGTGTAGACTTAGGTCTTTAATAATATACACGATTGCGAGATGAACATTTATTATTATTATTTATTGTTTCAACACAGGTTATAGTAACGTCCTATCTAATGAGCTGGCGGTAGGAAAAAGAGAGTGAGGAGATGTATTCATCTCCTTTTATACTGAGATCTCTTGTCTCGCTCTTACAATAACAGGAAGCAGGTGTGCCACCTCAAAACCTCTCTTACAATATCAAATATATTATTCAAACCGCAAGCGTTACTAGTAGATTGTAAAAGTTCTTATCTATGCTGCGAATATTTGTAGAGAATAATTTTAATCGTGTATATGGCTTTAGTATATCTATACATTTTGATGTAACATTAGTTTCAGAGGTTATTTATATTACCATGATTTATTTGTACATTAATATCATTCATTTCTTATGATAAAAAATTTCTTTTTTGGTGGAACGTTCGTGTTCTCGAAGTTTGATGCACGGATAATACGGAATGTTCTTTTTAAACTAAGAGACAATCAAATATGACATTTGTCGGAAGTACAAAATAAATTCTCTAAAATAAACTCGCATTTCATCATAATTTTAAAAAACATCCCAGGTTTTGAATGGTTTGTTTGGCAAAGCAGGGTTTATCTAGCGGGTTTGTGTAATTATTCTAATACATTTCTTTCCATGTTCTACTGTTATAAATACAGGTACAAACTTGTCAATAATGCATTCACTTTGTTTTACGCAAACATATTTTTTCTATGATTGACAGCATTGTCTATGAAATGTTAAAATAAAAACGATGAATAAGCAATGGCGTTACCGCGAGAGTGAATTAATTTTAACAAAATTAAAATGCTAAATGCATATTTTTTGCATTCTTTTTGGTCTCCCCTGACATAAATACTCACTCTGCGTAATAATAAAGCTAAATCCATCTGTTTGAAAAAAAAAAATCCGTATTAACGAGTAAGTGGTTTAATGCATAAATAATCGTTTTAGTCTGACAATATTACAATTATTTATTTACCTGGTTTCCGGCATGCATTGACATTGTTTCTCCCTGCATGTTCTTTCCCATTTGTCCTGTTTCCCTTCCGCCTTCCCTTCCTCTACCGCGTCCCCTCCTCTTCTCGCATTCCCACATCCACCTCCTCCATCTTCCCTTTCTCCACTCCACTCCCCCCCTTGCCCCGTCCTGCTAACATCCCTCCCGAGTTCCCCTCTCCCCTCCCGAGTTCCCCTCTCCCCTCCCGGGTTCCCACTCCCCCTTTCCCCCATTCCACATTCCCCCTCCCCCTCTCCCCTCTTATTATTATTTTATTAAAATCTTGTCCTGATAATAACGACCACAATTTTTTTTTATCCAATTTGGTGCATGTACATTGTACAGTATGTACATTTCGGCGATTCATTTATACAGATTTATTTTTTATTTTTATTATAATCCTAATTTTTTATGTTACATAGATAATTGTGCTGTGCCTGTCTCACTAGGAGTTCCTATGTTGAGAGCAGGCGCATTTTAACATAAATAGTTTAAAAATATTGTATAAAGGATAACAACAACAATGTTATTTACATTTAGAGTAAAAGTACAAGGACAATCAGCATCATATCAATGGGTTAGCATGCATTAGGAGGTTCGAAAAATATTGTTGATATATGATCTGTCTTTGGTAGTGATCCAAAACTTGGTATCTTTTTTGTATTTTATGTGATTAGTGTGCTGTCTAATGGTCAGTGGAAGTGTATTATAAAGTTTTGTTGCAAAGTACCTGAAGTTTCTTTGACCAAACGTTGTTTTGGCGAAAGAAGTAAGAGATTTTGCCCTTTGGTTCTCGTATCACGAACAGTTTGGATATTGTCAAAAACAGTTCTATGTTTGAATAGATAAATTAGTATATTTTTGGCATAAAGTTGCCTAATGTCCAAAACACCGATTTTCCTAAAGATTTCATCCGAACTGCTTGTGATCGGTAGTTTTAAAATAATATTTATAATTAGTTTCTGGGCCTTAGAGATCGGATCAATGGCGGCAGCGTTTGCTCCTCCCCAGGCTATGATACCATACTCGATTAGAGATTGACATAGTGCATAAATAAATTAAATGCAGTGCAGTAAATTGTTTTGAGTTGGTTCAAGTTAAGAAAGTTGCGAGTTTGTCTAAAGAGGTATATAGATTTTCGAAGTTTGTTTGCTGTAGTGATAATATGTTCTTTCCATTTTAAATTACTGTCAAAAATAATACCCAAGTATTTGATTTTTGTAACACGTTCTAGATAGGGGCAATCACAAATATTAGCTTTTGACAGGGGGCAAGCACATATTTGAATATTATTTTCTGGGTTACTTAGGGACGGATTAATACTAAACTCAATGTATTTGTATTTTTTTATTTTTATTTTATATTTTTTTTTTTTTTATTTTTTTTTTTTTATTGTAGTTTTTTTTTAAATGAATCAATACAAAGTTGTATTGTTTCATTTTTCTTCAATGTATTTGGTTTTTGACACATTCATTGTTAGAGTATTATTGTCTAACCATCTTTTAACAATAGCTATGCCCCTGTTTGCTTTTATATAAACATCATACCAGTTACTTGATTTGAAGAGGAGAATCGTATCATCAGCGAAACTAACGATTTTGGCATCAATAGGCAGATTACACAGTTCATTTATGTAAATTAGGAATAACGTGGGACCCAGGACGCTTCCTTGAGGCACGCCAAAACTAATTGGCAGTTGATTGCTGAGGCAGTTGTTGATTTTTACACTTTGTTTACGGTTTGAAAGGTAATTTCGAATAATACTAAGTTCATTCCCATTTATTCCAGTGTTTGATAGTTTTTGTATTAGTTTGGAATGTGCGATAGTATCAAATGCTTTGCATAGGTCTAGGAATATTGACATACATTTTGATCCCTTGTCTAAGTTTTTGTTTAAAAAATCTGTAACTGTCGCAATGGCATCGGAGGTGCCTTTATTTTTCCTGAAGCGAAATTGGTTGTGGGATAATATATTATTTTTTTCAAGGTATTTTACTAATTGAAAGTTAATTGCTTTTTCAAAGACTTTGGATAGTGAATTTAGTATTGTTATTGGACGATAGTTAGTTATATAAGCTTTAGAGCCTCCTTTTTGTATTGGAATTATGATTCCGTGTTTAAGTTTATCGGGGAATTGGCCTTTTGCGATGCTTAAGTTAATGAGATTTGAAAGGCGAATGGTGATTTCTGGTAAAAGTTTTTTTAAGGTAATATTTGAAATATCATCCAAACCAGTTGAAGTTGAGTTTTTTAATGAGTTTATGATCGTTCTAGTATCTTCATTCGAAATTTGTTTAAGACTTTCAAGTTTTTGGGCCAATTTGTATTACAGCCTTGTGTGTTGGAATTGGGAGAACTTTCACCGATATTTTTTGCGAGTTCTTCACCAATTTTTGAAAAGTATTGGTTTGCATGATTTACAATAATATTGGGATTACTAGAAAAACTAATTATTTTATCATTTATAGTGAGTTGTTTCAAGTCATTTATAGGATTAGGTTGAGAATGAGTGGCTTCTTTAAGTGTTTTCCAAATTTTTTTAGGATCATTATTACAATTTTCTATTTTCTGTTTGTAATATATCTCTTTGGCCTTTCTTATTATTTGGGTACATATGTTTCTTTATCTTTTGTAAAAGTTTTGAAGTTGTATACCGTAAGGATTATTAATAACTTTTTTGTGGAGCTTATTACGTTTACGAATAGATTTAATTTTGGTTTATCCATGGCTTAATTGGTAAGATGTTATTAGGTACATGTTTTACAGTAATATTAGTTTGTTGGTTAATGGTAGTTTGTAGGTAATTTATAAAGTATGTCCAGGCATCATCTGGATTTGTAATTTCAAATAGTTCTGACCATGATTTACTCCTTAGCGAATGAAGAATTCCATCGTAGTTAATTTTTTTTATGTTTGTTGTGTTTTTTTGTTTTTTGTCTTTCTGGTTGCATAACTGTAAGGCAAGTATGGTGGTATAGTGTAGATTCGTATACGATAGATGTTATTGGGTAGTTCGATTTGACCATGATGTGGTCAATACATGAGATGGAATCCAGTATGGCGCGTGTAGGAGTGTTTATGGTGCTTTGGAATCCACGATATGATAGTGTGTTTAGGTATTCTTGGCATTGCGGATGTACGTTTGTGGGCAGAATATTTATGTTGACACCACCAGCAATAGTACAATTTTTAATATTACATAAATTAGTTAAACAGTTATTGATCGATTTTAAGAAAGCTAAAATATTGTAAGAGGATGGAGAACGGTATATTGCTAAGATACATGTGTCGTTATTGAAATTTATTTGTAAGCAATTTGCGCCGCTGACTTGGATTTTTTCGACAGATAGACCAAGTCAGATCTAGTATACACAACAACTCCATCATTTTGTTTTGTGTGCATTGAAGTGCTGTGATGGTCATATCCTTTCATCATATTAGGTATATAGTTATTTGATAGCCAACATTCAGTAAGAATGAGAATATGGAAAGAGGTTCCAATATTATGAAGTTGTAACAGAAATTCTTCAAAATTCTTTGAAATTTATCTAATATTTTGTTGTAGGATTAGAAGAGAGAAAGAGTTAGATCGTAGTACATTTTTACAGAAATTTGGATTTGACGTTCTATAATCTGTAATGAAATCCATTTTTGGATTGCAAGTTTAACAATAGTTTGACACTCGTAGACATTTACGAAAGTCTCCCCATTTTTTGAGATCGTTTTCATTGTTAATCCGGATTATTTTATCGCCTGGTCCTTTGCGTACCATCAGTCTACTGGATTTAAACCATACAAATTGGAAAAGCAATTTTTTGGCCCTTTGCTTAGCTTTCCACAGTAGCTCCTTAAAATAAGGCGAAAGCACTTCGCTGATATAAATTGGTGATGAGGTTAATGTTTTGGCCGTGTTTTTTAAAGAAAGTAACGATTCCCTTTTTTTTTGGTTATGGAAAGAAATATTTAGTTTAATCGGGGTGTTCGGTCGGCGATCTTGGATCCTGGTCACCAGGCGAATGTCTTCTCGTAGCAGAGGCAGTCCCAGCAGGCTGGCTATCCGGAGTGCAGCTTCCGTTGGTTGTTCGCCCGGCTGCAGCTCCATACCCGCCATCTTTCAAGGCTGGATATTCTATTGTTTTTCTTCTCGTTTTCCTCACGTAAATTTTTTTTTCTTTCTGTAGATCCTGCATGTTTTTCAAACTCGCGACAAAGTCTTCATATTGGTTGCCAATAAATTCATTGCTCCTCTTTAGTTCGCTGATTTCTTCTTCGAACATTTTTTTAATTTCTGTTATTTTACTGTCAAAGTGTTTGGTGATACGAACATACAAGGCATCAGCTTCTAAACCGGATGACGCACTTGGTGAGCTTGGTCTGCTTTTACATTTTGGACAGTTCCATGTTAGTTTGTTTTTCACCGCCATTCTTTTGAAATTGGTATCCGAGATGTTGACGCAGTGATTATGGAACGAGATATTGCAGTTGGCACAGGTGAGAGCATGGTCATTTTTGGAGATTATGGTTAGGCAGCCTTCACAGTTCATTTTTTATTGTACCGCACACTGAATCAGTCACAACACTGATATGGTTATATTGCAGAACTGTTTTATTTTCCGATTGTATTTGGGCACTGAAAGTTTATTATGATTGAAACGTAAAACTTAATATTCAGATGATATTTTTTAATTTGTTTGAATGAATTTCAATTGGGATAATTCCCCTTTGTGGTATTGTAATTTGTTGCACTGTTTTGATTGAGATGAAAGTGACAGATCGATTGCAGATTGCAGATCTGTTTTAAGGTATTTAAACTTTTAATGTATTAAGATACAGAACTGGAATACAAGTATTTCGGCGTTCTGCGTCAATTTGAGCACTTTTCCGATGATTACAATCACTTTTTTAAAACTATAAATGCAAAATTTTAACAGATCAATGTTAAGCAGGCTGTTTAAAATCTGACGTATTATTGTTGTAGATATAGATAGATAGATAGATTGTAGTACCATGATTTTAACACGAGAGGTAATTTTTAAACTTGCGAAAGGAATTATAAAAATAAAATTATATTTGATTAAAAATACACATAAGCATGAAAATTCGTGAAATAAAAACCGGAAAATACAGCGGATTAGATATGTTTACAAAAAACACAAGATGTATAAGAATAAGTATTTTGCCGGATCAAAAAAACTCGCCAAGTTTATATTAAATATTTCAACATCACCTAAGTATTGTTTTCCGATTTCGGAGAGTGGGCAATGTAATAGCGTTTATGAATGCTGCAGTAAAATAGTGTGTTTTGTTGTGTTATTACCGTAGATATTCGTAAGAATATGAGTTTTAGGAGATCACAACTATCGAATATAGAGTTAAGTATATTTTATAAAAAAGGTAAAACGTTTTTTTATGCCTCTCTTCTAATCCATGAATTTTTAAATCTTCTAATAGAATATTTAATTACAATTTATAAAACGCAGATTTTTTTGTATTCGCTCAACGTTATTAATGTGAATTTTGTAAGATGGAGACCAAATTACTCAGTTGTATTCAATTAGGCTTCTAACCAGAGATACATATAATATTTAATGACTTAAAAGGATTCTTTCACAACCTTCATTAACGTGCTATTGCAATGATGGAGGACTAAGGTAGCTGAGATTTGAACCTGCGGCGCCAAGATGAGAACACAACGCAATATTTTACTCAAATCCTAATCGGTCAAACCCTTTTATTTTTCAGTTAGTGGCTGGATGTGTGAAATCGCGTGCCTGAATTTATGTGACTACTCTAATGGACCGTGCACGTTCACTCTCCCAGGGGACGGGGAACCTTGTTATTGTAAGTTACATCTTACTTACTTTAACGCCATTCTATACTGCTTGATTTATCGCAATTCTGTTACATTTATTCATTAATCTGATAAACCCATGGGCTTTTTCTATTTTCATGTTTCTGTTATTATTTATAAATTACCATCGCTTCAAAAAAATCTATAATTATATATACAGAAATAAGCCAATTGTAAACATGGAAAAAATTGGTTAATGTAAGAAGAGAACTGTCACGACCAATGTCGTGACGCGAGAGAGATTTGGACTGTAAATCTGAATTTTGCGAAAACAAGACAATTGACTGCGTTTTTAACTCAATCACTGGAGATGGCAAATGGAAGGATAAGCCCCTTCCTTTTGATGCGTTCATCCGCTGTTTCTGGATGTATCTTGGTGATGGCTGCACCTCATTTCAATAACTGCACAACTTGGGCACAATTACTGATACTTTGGGGTTCATTAATAAGTATTTTATGCGATTAATAGCGAGATTTCAATTGCAAGATGTGACCGATGTCACTGCGATATTTCAACTCTTACAAGTAGGTAATTTTAAATTTTCGTGTCAATATTGTAGATAGGTTCCACGTAACTATGAAAAAGTCATCTTCATTTCCTTTTGTAGTAACTAAGTATGGACTTTTAAGGAAAGGGGGAAGACAATGGGATAATGAATGAATGAAGGACTTGGGAACATGGATTTAGTTTTAAAAATGTTTCTGAACTAAACAAGAACTATGTATGCTGAATATTGTTTTATCTATCTCGCTAGAATGTGGATCTCTGGTCGAAGCCTTGCGGGCGGAGACTGATCATTTGGCGGTGAAGATCAAGGATCTTCCAATATTCCCCCAGGCCGATACTTGATACAATAGGGAGTGGAGATGAATATGTGTGAGTGGGGCCGGAGACGTAAGTCAACCTCGGACGGCGAGCGCGGCGTCATTTACAGAATAGTAAAATAGTTAAATAAAGCAGTGCTTGGGCCTGACCCGAATTTAACAAGTCAACAAAATGCTGATTTTTAAATAAAGATTAAATACTCCATCGGCGGCAATTTAAGAAAATAATTTGAAATGTGATCGTTCGCTTTAATATTCACAGTCGATAGTAAGTGATCGCGTCTGTAGAAGTTTAGTTACAGGGTAATCTGAGTATTCATTCCCGATGTGTTAATGGCGGTATGTCCGACATAGTTTTGATCATCATCCGTCGTCTAACGAGATGGAATATAGTTAATTTGACGTCACACATCCTAGCCGTATCCTCAACGCTGAGTATTTCCACAATCTGGTGGACTGTATTACTGCTACCTACCACATGTTGGAGGACGCCATGGGGCAAGGCGTTCTCATACCACCTAATCATCCAGGAAGGAGGGATTAGCTTGCAGACCAGACGCTGATGCTACGAGAGGGAGTTGGAGACTCCTCATTAATGATCTTGATTCATCGTATCGAGTGTGGCTAGGTAGCTCTAGAGTAGGTTGGTCCGCAGGTTTGAATTTAACATGTTGTAGTTTCAATTAAAAGAAACCAAAACACATTCATCGCATTCATAGACCTAGAGAAGGCTTTCGACAAAGAATGGAAAAGACTCTTCTAGATTCTGAAGAGAATTGATATCAAATATAGAGATAGGCGAATAATCCAGGCGCTATAAAAGAATGAGGCCGCTA
Source organism: Limnephilus rhombicus (assembly GCA_929108145.2). Classification (NCBI taxonomy): domain Eukaryota; kingdom Metazoa; phylum Arthropoda; class Insecta; order Trichoptera; family Limnephilidae; genus Limnephilus; species Limnephilus rhombicus. The sequence goes on along the minus strand of OV815289.1, from coordinate 7,899,534 downwards.
TAATTAGATGTGACAATGATACAACAGAAGCCAGTATAAGAAAAGGGGTAAGACGGGGATGCTCTCTGTCACCTGTTTTTTTAACGCTTATACACAGAGTGCGATTGATGACTTGAGAGAGAATGAGTCACAGAAAAGGTGTAAAGATACACGGGCAAAAGGTGCAAATGATAAGGTTTGCTGACGATATTGCTATGGTTGCTGAAAGCGAAGAAGAACTGTAAGAGGTCTTACCAATCATGCAAAACATTCTTCAACACGACCTCAACATGAAGATAAATAAAGACAAAACAAAGATGCTGACTGTAGGCCGAACGCAACATCAGATGAGAGTAGAGATGTCAGGAGTTCCACTAAAGAACACCAAGGAGTTTGTCTACCTCGGGAGCAAATTAACATGGGACGGTCGGTCTAAGAGCGAGGTCGACAGCCGTTTACACCAGGCTAGGCTTGCAATCAATAAAAGGTCGAAAATAATAGAATTGAATAGTATAGACCTAAAACTGAAAATACTCCTTATCAAGACTATGGAGTATGGAGTATCTTGATGTACGGCTGCGAAAAATGGTGCCTATCCGAAAGAGATAAACGGAGACTAGAGGCTTTTGAGATGTGGTCCTATAGAAGACTATTAGGAATTTCCTGGAGAGACCACATTACGAATGAGGAGGTTCTCCAGAGAATCGAAGGAGGAAGGCACCTGCTCAGGATCTTGTCCGAAAGGCGTGCAAGATGGTTCGGCCATGTAATACGAGAAGAAAGCCTCTCGCATGCCATAATGGAGGGTATGACTGGGTGGACAAACTCTAAGGGACGCCCACGGTACCACTTAACAAGCGGTGCTTAAGTCATAAATAACATGACACACTCAGTAGTTAAGACACAAAACACATCCAGTGCAATTTTACTATTGCATCATACTTTTACATTTAATGCCGATCCTTGTTGATGGTTTCTTATGCTTAACGCGCCCACCATTTATATTTACCGTAACAAATAGCACCCAACATCTACCCTTCTTAGCAGTGTTTTGTGAGCCAAAAATCTTAAAATATAACCATTATTGTGAAATTTAAAGATGATGACAATAAACGATGCCAGGCAAGTGTAAGAGGGACATAGCATGTACTTTTTTAACTTTATTTATTTATTTATCAACGCCCTTTTTCGGGGCTTTTACATATGAATAGTAAGAAATATACAGTATTTATTGTACATAACTGAACTGCCTTTGTAACAATATTTTATATTTGTTTAAAGATAAATTGAAGATGTCCACTGACTTGGTATAATTGTTTCCCTCCATTAGTATTCTGGGTAAAAAGGAATACATATGGTAGTTAGTTCCAGAATTACTGCACTGAAATAAATCCTGACTTCTAGTATTATTAATACTTAACGGACTAACTAAAAGGTACCTAGCCAGTGTCGACATTGGTTTCAAAGAAAATCTTTATGAAGGGTATTTTGAGTGATATTCTATATTCCATTACAAGAACCAAAAGTTATCACACACTTTGAAAATTTTATAATTATTTAATGGTTTTAAATAAATACCTTACGACACCAACAACATATCAATTTGGGATTCGGAGAATAATCAACACCTCTGCCATAGGTTTTTCCAAGTGGGTCGCTACGTTTGGTGCAAGGGTGCCCGGGTACATGGGATGAGGTTGTCTAGGTCTTGGCGGCGGGTGCCCATCTTCTACGTAGCTGATCAAGAGATAAATCAAGATACGTGTCGAATCAAAAGAGACTGGTTGAGTGGGGATTTTGACCTCTCCAGCCGGGCTCTCTCCATTCATCGCCTTGCAGTGCGAGGAATTCATTGATACGTTCGTCACTTCGGTCACACTGACCCCCAGATTCATACCCACCCCTCATCAATTTGGGAGGCGGGTATGGGTATCGCTGCCCCAAGAACTATTTATCCAGATGCCATAGGTCACCCCAAGTGGTTATCTACGTTTGGTGACTTAGCAAGGGTGCCCGGGTTGATGGAGTGAGGCTTGTCCCGGTTTTGACGGCAAATGAATCTGCCCACTAGTTGCCTGGCATGGCGGATTGGCAGAGAATGGTCGAGGGAGTCTCTTTGACTTCTCCAGCCATACTCTCTCGACACATTGCGCCGCTGTGGGAGGGACAGATTCGTACCACTGTCACTCCTGGACACACTGACACCCAGATTTCTACCCACCCCTAATACCTTTTTCCTTCCAAGAAATTCCTCTCCTACCTTTCCTCAAGGCCTCCTAAAAAAAAACACCAAAAAATTTTACAATCGGTAAAGTTGGAATACTAGAGTTATTAAATATCAATTTGAAAGATTTTGTCTTTTTTAACAGGTCCCGTGCCATCAACGCCACCTCTGCCATCTCCACCATCTACTACAACAACTTTAGCACCAAGTAAGTTCAGCGTCCAAATAATTTTACATAAAGCTGATTTTGACACTTATCATGTTGACCCCTCAATAGTGGAAGTTTTTAGATTTTTATAAATGTTCAACTAATTTCACCATAAGCAAAGTTAAAAAAAGCTTACTTCGACAAACACGTCGCGTCGTCTTAAAAAAAAAAACATACACACAATCGCATGTTACAAATAAGCTCATAATATTACAATTATTCTACAACCATCATTATAGTTGGGAGTGTCAGGACCTTAAGCCTAGAATGGACTGCCGTATGATTTAAGAATGATCACTCGGCAGAATTTTGAGTTAAACGTCAAACTCCCCTTTTGCGACAGGCGACATAAGAAAAAAATATATATAAGCATTTTTTTATTTATTTCTAGGCTTTGTTAAGGTCATTTCACGGAAATTTTCAGTCCTAAAGTCTTTTAAAATAAATATTAACTCGACCTTCGCATTAATCTTCTTATAAATGTAAAACCAACAGCGATGGGGATAGCAAATGTAAAATCATGCAATGTCCAATATGTGGAATAGGGTATATGATAATATTTTATATAGGGTAAGTTTAGGCGTGAAAGTGTAACAATAACAAACACACACTTTTGCATTTTTTAGTATTATTATTATTATTAAGACGGTAAACAACCCAAATAATTTTTGTTTGCTCAATACTCACATTTTAATAATTTCCGGCGAATTCGTAACTATAATAACTTTTTTATTTCCATGCCGCATAAGCAATGTGAGTAATATATATTTTAGATTAATAAAAACATTACCTTACCACTAATATATTTTACGTACAACGATTTTAAAACTTTATAATCCGTTTTTCAACTATAAAGTTAGCGGTAAGTACCAGATTTTATTTTTCTAGACGATGAACTAATAACTTCGGGAGGATAACATGTAGACACATTTTAAATATTTGTAACACGTTCTTCAGAATTAATTAAAATGAACGTGGCAGAAATATTAAATCTCCAGGCCTGCTAGGGTGAATTCCTAGGGTTAATTCCGTTCAATAGGCCGTGCCGCGGCGTATTCTTGCGTATTTTTTCGCGCTTTCTTCACTTACGTCGTTAAGATTCCCACATTATTTTTCTTCTTCTTCTTTTCTTTGATACGGTAAAATCGACAGTAGGTTTGTCTAATACACGGGTCATGGGTCGCAATTTGTATACACGGCTTTTTTACTTACGTCGTTAAGATTCTGAATATATTTTAGGGTATATTGTCATCTTGACATAGTGATTGTGAATTGTTGGATGTCTTAGCTATTGAGATTTAAACTTGATGAGCCTGGATGGAAACCCGGCGCTACTGTCCACCGTACACCAATCGGTCAAACCTTTATTTTCCAGTTGGTGACTATAGCTGTGAACTCGCATGCCAGTATTTATGTGACTACTCTAAGTGACCGTGCACCTTCCATCTACCAGCTGAAAATGATCCTTGTTATTGTAAGTTATAACTAACTTACTGTTAGAACGGCAAATAGCCGGTATCTACAATTATTGAGACCTTGCCCGAAAGTGGGCCTGACGGAATACCTGCCCTGGTACTGCAGAGGTGCGCTGCAGAAATAGCTCCAATTTTGACGAAGCTTTTTAAAATGTCCCTGAAGACTGGCTCTGTGCCCTCTGGTTGGAAAAAAGCGGTTATCTATCCTATTCCAAAGAAGGGTGACCGCTCCAACCCGGCCAACTACCGCCCCATAGCGATCACATCAGTTCTGTCTAAGGTGATGGAACGTGTGATCAACGACAAACTGCTCACATACCTCGAGAAGAACAAAATTATTAACGACCGTCAATACGGATTCCGGCGGAACCGCTCGTGCGGTGATCTTCTCGCGTATGTGACGCATGTTTGGGGGCGATGCCTGGAACGTTTCGGTGAGACCCAAACGGTTGCACTGGACATCTCCAAGGCTTTTGACCGGGTTTGGCACCGAGGACTTGTCAACAAACTGCATTCTTACGGACTTCCCGCATGCTTGTGTACGTGGATTGCCGACTTCTTGAGGGAGAGGTCGATTCAGACGGTAGTCGATGGTTTCACCTCTTCCTCACACTCGATAAATGCTGGCGTCCCGCAGGGATCGGTTCTGTCTCCGACTTTGTTTTTGTTGCACATCAACGACCTTTTGTCATGTGCACCAATTCACTGTTATGCGGATGACAGTACAGTTCATTATAGCTTTTTGTTTGACAAGCCCCCAAAGGGCTCACAAACTCCAACAGCTCGTAGGGCTTTGAAGCAAAGAATGGACGGTTACCTCGAGAGTGTTTTCTCTTGGGGTAAAAATAATCTCGTTGAATTTAATGTTTTAAAGACCCAATCTTGTCTGATTACGTCTAAAAGGGAACGAAATGAAAATCTAGTCTCTTTCAACGGAAGCAATCTTCCGAACAGGCCCTCCATTGATATGCTTGGTGTAACCCTAAGTGACCAGCTCAGGTATGGGGGCTCCATCGAAGCCAGAGTAAAGTTAGCCTCCCAAAAGCTGGGCGTACTGTACAGGGCCCGCAGATACTTTAATAGTACACAACTGCTAACCTTGTACAAATCACAAGTACGCCCCACTGTTGAATTTGGCAGCCATCTCTGGTCTGGAGCTCCAAAATACCTGAAAAATACCCTCGACTCTGTGCAGAAACGGGCGGTCCGTTTGATAGATTCTCCCATCTTAACAGACGGATTGCAATCTTTAGAGCACAGGCGTCGGGTGGGAATGCTATCCTTGTTCTACCGGTATTACAATGGAAGATGCTCCGAGGAACTAGCATCATTGATTCCTTCGGCACCGGTGCATAGTCGGGAAACACGCCAAACGCGTGCCCAACATTTGTACACGGTTGACATTTGTCACATGAGAACGGGTCGTTTCTTCGACTCGTTCTTGTGTTCAACAGCTCGGCTGTGGATTGATTTGCCGGCCTCTGTGTTTCCTCCTTCCTACAACATGGGTCTCTTTAAGACCAATGTTCATTCCTTCCTCTCCTCAAAAAGACCCTCCACACAGCATCCCAGATGACATAGGCCCTGAGGGAAATTGTTTTCCTCAGGGCCTCCTGTGTGGAGTTAATGTAAAAAAAAAAAAAAAATAATGTTGTATTCAACAAAAATATCAATGTTGAGTTATTGATGGAATAATGTTGGGCATATTTATATTTATATTTTATTTATTAATTTTAATTTTAGTAATTTGTACATTTAAGTTTACAAATTTCTTATTAATTATAACATTTAATATTGCTAACTTAATTTTATGTAGTTTTATGTAGCTCCTGCAATACATCTTGAACTTACCAATTGGTGAGGACTATAAAGTTTCTGGTTGCGTGTTATATAACTTCATCCCTTTGTACATTGTTGCTCTCCATAGAGAGAAAATTTTTTGCCTTATTTTTAAAAGCCCGGGGTCTTAAAAGTTTCGTATGATCTGTAGCTATTCGAAAACGTAAAAAAAAGAAATTATTGATCCCTATTAGCCCGCTAAAATGGCCGGAAGTTTTGAAAAAAAAAATGGAGATCGTGATTTGGAAAAAAAAATTAAACAAAGGGTTCATATATTATATTTTGCACCAAACTTAATTTTCATTCCATAACTGCAGTACAAAGAACGCAATTTTTTTTTCAAACATATGTGATGTGCTGGTTAAAAATATAAAAGGGGAAAATAACACTTTTTCTGGATAAAATCAGAATTTTCATTGATTCATTTGTATTCATAAACATTTTTTGTTTCATTTTTGTCCGCTATAACCATTTTTTAATAGAAAAAAAAGATTAAAATAATAAAAAAAAAATTAAAGGTTTATTTTCCGATTTTCAACGCATTTTAGCGGGATAATAACCATTTAAAAAAAAAATATTAATTGCAGTTCTCATTTTCTTTATAAGACGAAGCTTTTGAGACCCCGGGCGTTTCTGAATTCAAAAGTTGAAATAATTGACACACCCTATTGTACACTGTACAGTTAACTGTTCTGCGTATTCGCCTTGTCCTTTTTTTGAAGCCTGATTTACTTGCACTTCCTTGTGAGATGTCTGTGAATGTCCTTGTTGAATATAATTTTATTTCAGAAGTATTTTGGTAAAAAAATGTTGTAATATGCATCTTTTAAGGTAGGGATCATGATAACGAAAAAAATTAAAATGTTGTAAAATGCCATTGATTAAAATCACGGCGCATGGTTTAATTTATGGGAATAAACGGAGAAAACTGAAAGTCTTCTAAGCTAAGGAGCTGAACAACGCATGAAAGTAAAAAAAAAATCCAGTAAAAATATTATTAAGCCTTCTTTTTTGCCATTGAAATAGTTTTGTGGAATAATGTTGTTTGTTGATCTAAAGACAATATCTAGAAATTAAATGGCTTAATATATTTATATCGTGTTTTTTGCTTTCTAAGCTCAAATACATCAATGACATGTGTGCATTTATGTTAGAAGAGCATTTTGCTTTCTATAAGGTACGAAGAGTAAAAAAAACATTTGTTGGAATAACGTTGTGTGTGAAATTTTCAAATACAACATTATTTAATACAGCGGGATCGAATCCCGGCGTGGCAAATAAATTTTATTTGATTAATTTGTGTTATTTCACAATTTATTCATTTAAAATAATATGGTATATTTGCTGCACGTTCCAGAGTGGAAGATACTCTCAGTATCGCCCTGGTGTAAGACAACCATTCAGAATTGAAACGTTGCTTGAAATGGCTTTAGTCGTGTTTGGTGACCAGATCTGAATAGCCAGGTACTTCCTCACCTTCCTCTTCCTTATCTCCTTCCCCTCCCCACTACCTTCAGCCTCACAACATATCCCAATTGTGGATGTCATAGTCCCACTGGCTCCAGACGGGAGCAGTTGGGGACTCTTGTGCGGTATTCATGTAAAAAAAAAAAAAAAAAATCCATAAAATTCAGCGTGAATTCTAGTAATAAACTAACGGGTGCGGCAGAGAGGACGGACGGTTTTAAAAAAATCATAAAATAGTTAATTTTTACTCAAAAACAAATTTATTGATGGAATCGACTTCGACTTTGCGACACCTCAAGAAAAGAGTATACGAGAACAAGCCTCGAACTCAGGACGAATTGAAGGACGCAATTCGCGTGGAAGTCGCCCAAGTTGAGAGAGCGATGTTGGAGAGAGTTAACGCGAACTTCCAAGAACGCCTCCAACACTGCATCAACGATTTCGGCCACCACATGCCTGATGTGATTTTCCACACTTGACTGTCTCAAATGCTATTTCCTTGCGAACCTGATTCCATCAACAAATTTGTTTTTGAGTAAAAATTAACTATTTTATGATTTTTTTAAAACCGTCCGTCCTCTCTGCCGCACCCGTTAAAATTTAATTTAATTTAATTTCTATTCGACTTTTCATTTAAAACTCAGAAAGAAATGTTTTATGTATCATCATTTCATAGTATAAAATGAAGTCGCTCAAAATGTATGTGCGCGTTTATCTTTTAAACTACGTAACGGATTTTCATACGGTTTTCACCAATAGATACAGTGATTGAAGAGAAATGTTTGTATGTATAATACATGTAAATTATATTATCATTACATAGCATAAAATGAAGTCGCTCAAAATGTATGTACGCGTCAATCTTTTAAACTACGCAACGGATTTTCATACGGTTTTCACCAATAGATATAGTGATTGAAGAGAAATATTTATATGTATAAAACATGTAAATTATATTAGAGAAAAGCCGAGAAATTTAAAGAAAACATATTTTTGAGCGATTTAAAACGGCTTGCGGGCCGTACCATAGTCACTTTTGAAATTCGTTCTACGGAAGAAATTGAAAAATAGATGTCCTAGAGTAAGAAGGTATTTGATTTTCCCTTTTCAAATATCCAGTGTTGCATTGCAAGCATTGTATAATTAGTGGCGATCGCTCGTATCTATCGGTGTTCAGTATTCTCCAGCCAGTAAAATAAAGGGTGCTTTACAGCGCGACGCTATAAAAAGCAATCATCAGTACTTAAGTTGTAAAAAATTGTTAGTAGTATAAATAACAATATTACATAGTATAAAATGAAGTCGCTCAAAATGTATGTACGCATTGATATTTTAAAATAAGCAACGGATTTTCATGCGGTTTTCACCAATTGATAGAGTGATTATAGAGAAGGTTTATATTTATAATACATGCTTATTATAGTAGAGAAGAAATTCAAATATTCCATTCAGGCAGCGGGCAGCGGGCAGCAGGCAAGCGGATGGTGTGGATTTTATAAAGGTTGGGTAATGGTGTTGTGTTTCCTTAATCACAGCAACGTGTGGCCGGGTCTGCTAGTTTTAAAAATAAAATGTTATGAAACATATTTGGTTCCGTTGCTTCAATTTTTCACAGAACTAGAATATTGTTGGAAACAACATTCTTCCGGACAAGGGGTACGTACTCTTCTATCATTCTGACTCTTGACATGGCCCGACTTAAGTACCAACCTGATTCACTCGAACGTGCCTTGTCTTTCTCGGGCGTCCCCGATTTCTTCTACCATTTACATTTGTTTGTTTTTGAATATTCATTTAGATGTATTCTACATTTTTTCATACATCTAGTAAGAAAATATATACAAATACAATTTAAATATCCAGTTACATTTTTACAAATGCATTTTTAGAGGAAAAAAAAGATTACTACATAAAAAAAAATCGTTTAAAAAAAACCGAAAACTATGACTAGTTTTAGGAAGCGTCTTTTCGTAGGATTATTGAGAACATTTTTTTGAAACATAATATTACTCTGAAGATAATTTGGGAGCATATTATTTTTAAGTTTTTATATTATTGTTAATGCATTATATATTATATGTTGTTTTGTTGTCATCATATTTAAATTTTGTAACGTAATTTTAACTCTATTAAAACTCATCCCCCTATTTTGTATAACCTGTAGTTTATTATTTTTGGCTTCGTTACCTAGGAATAAAACACGAGAACAGTAATTGAGATGCGGAGTTACAATAGAATTGTTAACAAGGCGCGTTGTCTTGAGATCCAAGTTATTTTTGATCCTTTTTAGGAATCCAACTTTTTTAGCAATTTTCTCTGTTATGTATTCTAAGTATTCGTCGAATTTTAATTTATCATCCAATATCACACCCAGATATTAAATACTGCTAACTCTTTCTATGGTTATCCACAATTAAAGGTTATCCATTAATTAAAGGTTTCCAAGGTTATCCACAATAGAGAACTCCAGTCCAATTTTTTTATTTTTTTTAATGAATAAAGACCTTCAAACTTAAATAACTGCATTTTTATTTTTATTTTTATAGTTAGTTTTAATAGTTAAAATAATTGTCAAAGTTTTAATTTTTAAAGACTCCCAGAAACGCACCGTATCTATGGTGGTCTAATTTTTTTACTTTTTAAGTTGTCATTTTGAATCAGTGATGTTATGTCGAGGGAAATTTCCCTAGATCTAGGGGAGAAAAATATTTTTTAGGGATAAGGGAAATCAGGACAAAATCTAGGGAAATTTCGAACTCTGGCAAAAATTTTATTACATATGACAGTATTACTGGTATTATTTATATATATATACGTATATATATTTTTTGGAATTCCTATGAATCTTAATTATTTTTCATGTACTTACATGCCATGTTATTTTTAACACTGACAACTCAAAATGATATTAGGGAACGTACCCATACTACGTGACACGTTCGGGGGGGGGGGGGGGGGGGTCTTCAAAATACCACGCTTGGTACAAATGAGCGGCGGGTTGCTTATGATTTTTATTTTGCAAAGTGTTTTTTTTTTTAATTTGGAATTCAGTTTCTAATTCAGTGGTGAGTGTATTCGTACTTTTAAATTATTACTTCACGTAGCAAAAAGTGTTTTATTTGGAAAATCACGGTATTATTAGTATATTTACCAAGTTCCGATATCTTTCCAATTAATTATCATATTAATTAACATATAACAGGATTAGTGTTACACAATCAGGTGGCTACGTAGGTAATTGCGTAAATGTGAAATTCTAGGGATATTTCACTTCTAACTGTTGGCAACACTGTGAAGAACCCAGAATAATCATGGCGGATAATGACTTTTAGGTGTGAGGTGTGTTTTTTATTCAAGATTAACTGCTTTTAATATAGAAAAACATTGGTAAAATGTCCACATTTCACCGCTACTGTTATTGTATTTAATCAAAGTGCAATATAAAAACAATAAATCATCTCTTTCATTGCAAATACATGTGACATCGTGTTTTGTGTCAGGTGTTACTTTGTAGGTACATTGTTTTATGTATAATACATACAGAAACACTGGTATTTATAATACACTGATCATGACGAGTGTGTAACAACTTGTATAAAAAGCCCTATACTAAAAACAATTTGAAAATACATAAAAACAAACGTCAAAATATGACACGACTTTAACCTCAAATAGACAAAATTTATTGCAGATTGTCCGCAAATATAGCCCTTTTCGTAAATTGTTGAGGGCCTAAATTATGTTTCAATAAACACAATAACTATTATTTATCTAAATCTCTATAAACAGTATGAAAATAAACCAAAACACGAAATGTTGAATTGCATAGGTACGTGTGCACTTCAAGTCATTTCAAATGTCAATACAATACAATACACAGGTGACAGGTTAACTGTGACGTCACGGTTAACCATTTCAGTAATGCCAACTTAACGCTGTGTTTTCCGAAGAGGTTTAAAAATGCACTTTTTAATAATTTATTAAAAACTCTGCATTTAATATTATGAAATAAAACTTATATATTCAGAATCAGCGTTTCTTGGTCTATATGAACATATTTTTTTAAAGCCATAATATTTTTCACTGGAGTTCCTTATTAAAAACTTCGTTTTCGTAACATTTAATTTGAGTTTGTTTTAGTTTAGCAAAAGCGTTCCATAATTTAAATCAATTTGCATATTTTCAATGGCATGCTGTAAATTTTTACTGGCTATGTATAACAACGTATCATCAGCAAACAGTTTACTTGCAAAATGTTTTTACACTTTGATAAAATCATTAATGTATATAATGAACAACAATAGACCTAAGACAGAACCCTGCGGAACACCTTTGTTAGTACTATGTGGTTCAGATGTTATACCACCATATTTAATTACTTGTGTTCTTTCTGATAGGTAATCAACAAACCACTTATTTTCTTTTCCATTAATTCCAATCTTACTTAATTTTTTTTATTAATCAATCTCTGTCGATTATTTCAAATGTTCGCTTTAAGTCAGGAAATACTGCAATAATTTTACTTTTTTTATCTCAAAATTTTTTTCACTCATCTATAACATAGTTAATAGCAGTTTCACAAGAAAATTTATTTCTAAAACCAGATTGTTGTCTAACTAAATCTAAATCTGCTTGGCCTCAATATATTCAGTTAAATGCTCCTTTACAATGTATTCCAGTATTTGTTCATATTTGGGTACACAATTGATCGGCCTAAAGTCATCAATTTTTTTTGGGTTATCAATTTTTTGGGATGGGAGTTATTACAGATGTCTTCCAAGTTTTGGGGAATACTCCACTATTCAAAGATTCATTGATAATTTGGACCATCGATTCACCAATAATATTTATAAAGTCTTTGATTATATTTATTATTATACCATCTGGGGATTCCTTCGACTTTATATTACTCAGCACCCTCTTCAAGTACGGTAAATCTATATTTTAAAACTTAAATTCTTCATCGGTGTGTTCGTCTTTTTGGTTCTGTGGATCTTGTGGAATACTTTCAATTATAAGATCTATGCTAGAATAAAATGCTTGTTAAATTTAGTCGCTATTTTTCTACTTTTTCTTCAGTTCCATCTGGAAAATCAATTGCCTTACAATTTCTTTTTGTTTGCCCTTTATGATTTCTTTAAGTCTTATCCAAAGTTTTCTTGGTTCATTCTGTTGTGTTTCTAATTTTTGCTTATAATAATCGCATTTTGGTTGTTTAATTTGTTTGGAATAAATATTACGAACTTTTTATATGCATTCCATTTTTCGTCGGATGGTTCCAATTTTGCCGCTTTATATGCATTATGTCTTTGTTGCTGAAGATTGTGTAATGGTTTTGAATACCATTTATTCGTATTTTTAACCTTAATCCTTTTCATTGGCATAATTTTATTGACTGCTCTAGCAAACATATTGACGTAGTTCTCTGCTTTGTCATTTAGGTTATTTGGTTTGGTTACTTGAGAAATTCTATTGTGTAAAGTATCACAAATTTTTTTTTCATCATATTTCCTTTTATATCTTTATGTAATTTCCCTTAATTCATTTTTAATTACACTCGTTTCAAATATTGTTAAAATATTTTCGTGGTTTGATATTTTTGGAGTATCCACAACATTAACATTCAAGTAAAAATTATTTGTTATAACCAAATCAATAATGGTTGCTGATGTATTTGATATTCTAGTTGGTTTGATCAAGTTGTTTCAGTCCTAGATTATTCACAAACTATGGAGTTTATTGCTGCATGTATTTTTGGCTTTAATGTCAATGTTTAAGTCACCGGTTACATAAAACAAACCTTGATTATTCATATTTTTAGTACATCAACTTTCGAAAAAATCCAAAAACTTTGAATGGCTTTGGTTTGGCGAGTCATATAATACAGTTCTGTTAATCAAGTTTTTTCTTATTTGTACTGCCAGTATCCATGTATTTTTTCATTAAACACATAATTTGATATTATTTTAAAAGATATACTATTTTTAATAATCATAACAACTTCTCCCTTCTGCCCCTTTTAAGTGGAGTCAAAATTTCACAATAAATAATAATAGTATGTTGTAAAAAATTTACTTTATATTTTTGTCGCACCTACGATTCAAACCGATTGAAATGAGCACGAAGCATTTCGAAGGAGATCTTAATTCTTAACTTAACTTATTCTAAGGAAGGTGTATCCATGATGAACGTACGAAACCATTCCTCCCACTGCGGTGCAAGGTTATATTACGAGAGAATACGGTTGTAGATGTCAAAGAGACTCCCTCAACACCTCTCTCCCGATTCGGTTTGCCGTACAGCGGGTAGGCATACGCGTCCGCCACCAAGACCTGGACAAACCTCACCCCGTGAACCCGGCCACCCCTGCTAAGTCACCAAACGTTGCGTATCACTTGGGGTGACCTATGGCATAGGTTTTGGTTATCCAATAAATGGTTCCCGGGGGTGGCGGTATCCATACCCGACTTCCAGAGAGGAGTTGAGGGAGTCCTTTTGAGTTCTCCAGACTTACTCTCTTATAACCTAGCCTTGGACCGTAGTGGGAAGGATAGATTCACACGTCCGTCACTCATGAATACACTTATCCCCAGATTCATAACCACCACTCATACTCTTTCCTTCCCCCTGAGAAGACTTCTGGCAGACACGCATTTTCTACTTATATTATTTACTGTTGATGTCCAATACTCATTTGGTTCAGGTAAAATATTTGTATTGAGACCACTTATTTGTTCAATACAAATACTATAAACAATAGGGCGCTGGACTCCGATCGTCACTTCGGTTTCGGGAGATAATTACAACTCAGAGACTTCTTGGGTAATGAATGAATATTTATTTTCAGACGGTTTTTATATTAAATTTTGTGTACACCTGTTTTGAAGAAAAACGTAACATTTTTTAATTTCTGCACCTGTTGTTTATCTTGAGTATCCCAGGTGTTCGAGGCAGGTGTCCAATATATTAGTTAGCTAAGTTTTGTTGTGAATAACAAACTGGTTTGGACATGCGTAGTGTTTTCTTGCATGAGTTGACCTGATTTCTCCAGGTAGACGAACGCACCTGCTGTTTATCTTTTAAAATGCAGAATTTGTCATCAATAATAATTCAAGGCATTTTGGTTGCTAAGTGCTTGGTGTTTGAATAACACGTGCAGTATTTTATGTAACATTTCGCAAGAATCGACTTGTACAAATGTGATCAACATGTTGTTTACTCTTCTCTGAACAGGTGGTAGGCGATAATATTTTAAAGGAACACGTGCAGCGACCAGCTGCAATTTTTCACGTAAACAAGATCTGGCAAGTGCATCAAGAGACGTCTGTTACAATATTGGTTGAGTTATTATACGGTCATCGCTTGAACAACCAGAACTATTGAATAATGAAAAAATTAAAAGAATTTCGTTATTTTTAACAGGTCCGGTGCCAACAACGTCAACATTGTCAACCACGACAGAACCACCACAGACACCTTCACCAAATATGCCACCAATTCCATCACCAAGTAAGTCCAACATTCAAGTGCTTTGATTTTTCATAAATGTTATACCAAAACAAAACATTCAGTCTCGTGTTAAAAATAAGCTGACAAAATTAGAATTATTTATTTATTTATAAGTTGGTATTATACCTTCAACGTGACAGTTAATTTTGAAACTTAAGAAAGAAATAATAGAAATTAAATAACATCACATAAAATATACACACAAGTCAACAAAAACTGAAAAAAGCGATTAGATTGGTTAACAAAAGTAAAAAATGTGTTTAGGAATAGTGTTGGAATAAATATTTTACGTGATCAACAAAACTCGCCAAGTTGATATTAAATATGTCAATATCACCATAAGTGACGATTTCTCACAGTGAAATCGTTGATGCGGCAAAACAAACAGTGCAGTTTTGAAGGGCAAATAAAAAAATGGCGTAACTAACAGAAATGGGGTTTATTTGATTTTATTCGGAACATCATGCCATTTTATGCATCAAGTCCTGAAGACGAAATCAGAAAGATGATGCCCCCCAGCAGCGATACATTGATGAAGGCGATTTCTGTTTTCGGCTGCATTTTGGCACATCTCGATGGGTATAGCGAATAAACAAAATGTTCGGTATTGGGCTGGAAATATCCCAAGGGAACTTCACGAGAGACGTATTCACTCCTCAAAAGTGACCGTGTGGAGTGCAATTTCCAAATTTGGGGTGTTTGTGACGTATTTTTTTGAGGAAAATAAACAAACCGTGACTGTCAACGCCCAAAATTATGTTTCCAAGTTGGATTTTTTTTTGAACTTCAATTAGAAGAACCAATGGAGGAAACAGATCTGGAAGACATCAGGTTTCAACAGGACGGTGCTACGGCCCATACTGCTTGAGTTTCAATGACAAAACTGCGAGAGATGTTCCTTGCGCGCTTCGTTTCTCTGAGGGATAGCCCGTGCGCTTACCTGATTTAAGTATTTGCGACTTCTTCTTGTAGGGCTATCTGCAGGAAAAAATTTATAAACATCTTGAAAGAACTCAAGAATCGAATTCGGGAGGAAATCGCCGTTACTCCCATCGAGATGTGCCAAAAGGCATCCGAAAACTTCAGTAATCGCCTTCATCAATGTTTTGCTGCTGAGGGCCATCATCTTTCTGATTTCATCTTCAAGACTTGATGTATAAAACGGCATGATGTGTACTAAATAAAATAAAATGAACCACATTTCTGTAAGTGGCGCCGTTTTTTTAAATATCTTTTCAATACTGCACTTTCTGATTTGCCGCACCCTGTAGTTGGGATTATGAATGCTGCAGTAGAATAGTGTGTTTTGTCATGTTTTTACCTTAGGTAGTCGTAAGTTTATGAGTTTGTAGAGTTTGGTATTTTTAATAAGAAAGTTAAACCGTTTATTTTATGCCTGTCTTCTAAGGTATGAATTTTTACATTATTTAATAATAAATTATATTTGAAGTCGTCTAATAGAATATTTAATTAAAATTTATAAAACGCAGATTTTTTTTTGTATTTGCTCAATGTTATTAATGTGAATTTTGTAAGATGGAGACCAAACTAGAGGGTTATATTCAACTATGCTTCTAATCAAATTCTAATCGTTTTATTTTCCAGTTGGTGACTGGAACTGTGATCTTGCATGCCAGTTTTTATGTAACTACTCTAATGGACCGTGCACGTTCAATTTCCCAGCGGAAAAAGAACCTTGTTATTGTAAGTTACATCTTACTTACTATAACGCCATTCTATACTGCTTGATTCATCGAAATTCTGTTACATTTCATTCACATGACGTGACCCTTTACTTTTTAATCTGATTAAACCACGGGCTTTTTCGATTCCCATGTTTTTGTTTTTTTTTTATTAATTACCAACTGTTCAAAAAAATCCATAATTACATATACAGAAATAAGCCAATTGTAAAAATAGAAAAAAATGGTTTAGCTGACAAGTGAACTGTCACGATCAATGTCGTGACACGAGAGAGCCGTGGACTGTTAATCTGAATTTTGCGAAAACAAGACAATTCACTGCGTTTTTAACTCAATCACTGGAAATGGAAAATGGAAGGATTAGTCCCTACCTTTTGATGGGTTCATCCGCTGTTTCTGGACCGATCTTGGTGATGAATGCACCTCATTTCAACTGCACAATTTGTTCAAAATTACCGATCCTTTGGGGTTCATAAATTAGTATTTTATGCGAATAATAGCGAGATTTCAATTGCCTGATGTCACTGTTATTTTTCCACTCATGCAAGTAGGTAATTTTAAATTTTGGTACCAATATTGAAGTTCCACGTAGCAATGAAAAAATCTTCTTCTTTTCCTTTTGTAGTAACTATGTATGGACTTTTAAGGAAAGGAGGAAAACAAAGGGATAATGAATGAATGAATGAAGGACTTGGGAACATGGACTTAGTTTTTAAACTGTTTCAGAATTAAACAAGAACTATGTATGCTGAATATTGTTGTATCTATCCCGCTAGGATACGGATCTGTGCTCGAGAGGGCGGAGATTTGTTGTGATTTTTCTAATTTTTTTTAATGTTCTTTTTTCAGTAAAGTTTATACATTACAGTAAATGGATAATTTTTTGGCCATCACACTAGACACATGCCCGTGTTGTAGTGGCCAAGATCTTAAGATCAAAGATCAAAGTGTTAAGATCAAAGATCTTCCAATATTCCCCCAGGCCGATGCTTAAAACCGTGGGGAGTTGAGATAAATGTTTGTGAGTGAGGGCGGAGACGTAAATCGGTCTCGAACGGCGAGCGCGGCGACATTTACAGCGTAGAGTAAAGATGCAAACAAAAAATGCCATGTGTTTTTGATCTAAAAATCTGATCATTCACTTATTCAAGAGGCTTGATCAGGCGACCTTGACTGTTCTTTGTCCTTCCGCTGTACCATAGATGTGCTATCTGCTGTTTTTACTATGTGGGTCTGCGCTTCCGGGTGTCGCCGATATTGTTTACCAATTAACAAATAAACTAAAAGAACAAATAATTAACGAATAAACCAAACGAACGTTAAACTAAATGAACGAATTCTTTCCTTATTCAAAATATATTGTTAACCAATATAAATGCACATTTTCAAAAAATCAACGAAATGAACAAATTCTTTTTGTATGAAAACTACGCTAATTAGCGCGTAGTCCGGCGACAGTTGCGCGTTCACCATAGCATACTCTTCTGTATTTGAATATCTTTGCGCTCTACCGTTATCTGCCACAATTAATTCCGGGTTACCGAAATGACAAAAATTTTCCTTAATTCGAGAATGGTGTGCGCCGAATCTGCTTTAGAAACTTCGATGCAGTCTATCCACTTGGAAAAAGAATCGCAAATCACTAAAAACATCTTATCCCCTAGTGGCCTACAATAATCGATATGCACACGACTCCAAACTCTCCCCGAATTCAGCCATACGGTTAAGTGACTTTTTGGTGGTGATTGTCTATTCATAGCACAATCCGTACACGATTGAACCATCTTTTCCAGATCCTTGTTCAATGATGACCACCAGAAATACGCTCTAGCAACGCCTTTCATCTTGACTATGCCTAAATGTGATCTATGCAACAAAGTTAACACATGAATTTGTAACGAAACTGGAATAATTATTCTATGATTCCAGAATAAACAATCATCCACAATTGAAAGTTCATTCCTCTTAATCCAAAAATTCCATAAACTATTGTCACGTTTCATAGTATTTGGCCAACCCTGCCTTATATATTTACTAACTAACTGTAACACAGAATCCGCAATAGTTGCTGCTTTCACAGAACTCAAGTCTGAGTCCCTTCTACGATAAAATTCACTAAATCTGAACCGATTTTTCCCTTTAACGCGAATGGAACCGCTCTCGCGGTAAGAAACACTGAGTTTGCATCTCGGTTGACTTTAAAACTTACTTTATGCTTGTTAAATTTACAAAGCTCGTCCGAAAAAACCTGAGAAAATTCCTAAAAAATTTCTTCTTTCTTTTCATTTTCCGTTGAAACCGAATCACGATAAATCGGTCCGATTCCCAAGTCGAAAAATTCCATAAAATCATGTCCAAAAATTAATTCAGACCCATTTGAGACAACTATAAAATATATAAATATTTTTTAGTGTTGTTGTAAGTCACCGAAAAAATTGATTTACCTACGATTTTTAATGAATACCCATCGTAAGAATGAATACCCAGGATTCTTTCAGTCTAGGGGGGCGGCCGCCCCCCTTGACTGAAAGATCTCATACAAAAAGTTGAAATTAAAAAAAAAAAAAATCATTTTCTGCTACAACTACATCAGTAATGTCGTATTTTTCAATCTTAGCATTCTAGCTCACTGAAAACTCACGCTCCGCCACTGGCCCTTTTTAATTTATCTTTGTCTTACTAACCGATTTTTGCCCTTTGTGTTTCCTGTTAATCACTTGCATACTGCTTATTTACAACGTAAGCAAGGACACTGGAGGTCTAGATTCCTTCAACATAAATAAATGTAGCTTTGTTAAACCAAAAAAATTAGAATCTTGCGAGAGCCTTGAAGGAGTTACCAGGGTATCTAGCATGGTCGATCGATATAGGTTTTATCGAAAATGTCAGTAACTTGTCCTCGCTCCCGAGCACGACTGCAGGCCTCTAACGAACAAGTAATAGTTCACGTCAAATAAAGCAGGAACCCTTAGTCTGTGAACTATTGTTTGTTCGTTAGCGGCCTGCAGCCGTGCTTGGGAGCGATGATAAGTTACCGATATTTTCGATAAAACCTATATCGATCGACCATGCTAGGTACCCAGGGCGGGTAAGTGGTGGATAACCTCCAATGCTTAAATTTCAAATGCAGAACTGTATATCATTATCATTATGAAATTTAAAGATGATGGCAATATACGATGCCAGGTAAGTTTAAGAGAGTCAAATAAAGTACCAAATGGGCTAATCAAATAAGTCAATGTCGACCTTGGTTTCTATCCATATTTACTTGAGAGGCATTACGAGTGATCTTCTATTTTCCATTACAAGAATCAAAACGCATCAAATATATAAATTTGTATAATTTTTTTTAATAGGGTGGCAAAAACTACAGTTTTATTTTGAATCTTATTGTAATGTGTAATAAGATTGAAACCATATCGGTAGTTTTGAGCCAAACTTTAGTTTAAAATAAATACCACGCGACACCAAAAACAGCAATACCAAGAAACTGACAGATAATAAATCTGTTGGAATTCTAGAGCTGTTTTTTTTTTAAATTTTGATTTATTATTTATCATTTTTATTTATTATTGTATAAAAATTGCATATAATTGGAATTTATTACCCGCTAAGCTACTGCAAGTAGCTTGTTAGCAGGAGATTAGTTACAACTACAAATTCAAAAATCATAAACGCATTAGCGTAGCAACAATAAACACAAATACACATTCCAATACGAATAGTTGAATACCAATTTGAAAGGTTTTTGTCTTTTTTAACAGGTCCCGTGCCTCCAACACAAATACCATCCACACCATCTTCACCAACAAGTAAGTCCAACATCCAAAGAATAGATTTTTATTTTGGTTTTATGTACAGGTATTATACAACAAAGTGTGGCGTATACGTCATTCCCCCCCACCTAATATCACATGGCTGAATATTGTAATGGAACGTTTCCACGTTTTCCAAGGCTTGGCAAACCTCCGCAAGCTCCAAGCGTCCACAAATCTCGCTTGGCGTTTGGAAGTCGTTTACATGCTTGTGAATGCGTCAGTGCGCTACCTACACCCGAGCATGGCGGACGCCGAACTTGTGTCGGCTATTGCGTTTGGTTTATCAAACTTTTATTTGAAATACAAGCAAAGTGTAACAAAAACAAGGAAAGCTCGACGACCACGAGGATGATGGATGATACAGATTCATAAAAATCGCACAAAGAGGAGACATTATCTCACAGGCTAAATCCTATAGATTTTTGTCTCTTTTTAGTACAACTTTTTCGTTTCATCGAGTTTCAAATCACAACGGTGCTAAAGAAGTTTTCGCTTCAAAAATAATGATCGCAATTGGGACCCGAACTCGAAGATCACTTGTCTTATATAAAATTATTTTATTTTATAAAAAAAGTTATTCTAACAAAAATCATATATTTATTTACTATATAAATATATAAATGGTAAATCATCAATAAAATATTATTTATTTATTTTGACTTTTTAGGTAAATCCAGTCGCAATAAATTATATAACATAAGTGCATTAAAATTATGTACACATTTTAATAAGTCTGGAATGCCTCATACGTCATACATATGTCTCGTAATATTATAAATATTATCATAGACCGCATGGAGCAAAAACGGCGTGCATTCGCCGTCAGTTCGAAAGTTCCACTGAGCGTTTGCCGAAGCTTGCCGTTGGATCCGACCCCGACTGGATCGGCGGCAAACTCTCGCAAGCTCTTGCAAGCCTACGCAAGCCAAGCCAAACGACCTGTTTACACGTTTGCGCTTGTGGAGGCTTGCCAAGCCTTGGCAAACGTGGAAACGTAGCATAACAACAAGTCCAACCAGTCAATAAATGAAACCTCACTCGCACGGACGTGTTATTCTTTGTAACCTCCTGTGTCGACTCTTCCGCACACTTACACTCTAC
Source organism: Limnephilus rhombicus (assembly GCA_929108145.2). Lineage (NCBI taxonomy): Eukaryota > Metazoa > Arthropoda > Insecta > Trichoptera > Limnephilidae > Limnephilus > Limnephilus rhombicus. The sequence goes on along the minus strand of OV815289.1, from coordinate 7,878,211 downwards.
ATACAACATTGTACACATACGTATATATATGTGTGTACTCAAAAAAAGCAGTAATGGGTTAATAATAATTTAAAAAATTGGATGATTAAACATAGCAACGTTTTTGTGAAAAATCACCTCAATGGCGCTGTACAAACTTTATATTTCTAAAATCTAGAAAAACTACAAACTAGAAAAACAATCAAAAACTTTTTTTTTTCTAAAAATTGCATCCACCGGTTCATTGATCACTGATACGAACATATATGTACACTGTTTTGACCAATAAACGCGATGCTGCCAAAAAATACAGGACCATACTTACTTGGGAGGTCGCTTGAAATTAACACTGTTTATTGTCTATTTAAAGAAATTTTGATAGAATTCGCACCCAGAGGACATAATTGTGAACACATTATGTTATTTACTCCTGAGATATTTTAATATAAATATGTAACATATTCTTTAAAGTAAAAGGAACATTTTATTGTGGGCGGTACAGTAGGACAAGAATTTGATCTTCCTAAATGTGATTCGTCAAGAGACAGATTGCTGTGTAAGGATTCGAGCAATTTTAATTCAATTAGAAAAGTGTGATTAAGACTTATCATACATGTATGATATGTATACATTTAAATTAAGGGTGTGAGAGCCCAAAAAGGTAGGTTTTTAGTTCGGAAATAAAATGCTGTTGGGCTTGGTATGCATCGTAATTCCAGAGGGAGTCTATTCCAAGCCTTGCGCCCAGATACTCCGAAAGCACGATCTCCAAACTTAGTATTTGGCTTTTTTTTTATTTCTTTTATGTATTCAAAAGTATTATTATTGAATACATAAAAATAGTTTATTATAAAGGTGGCGCAAAACTACCGATATGGTTTGAATCTTATTACACATTGTGATGTGTAATAAGATTCAATCCATATCTAATATTATCATGGGTTTCAGCTGTTTCGCTCTCTGAAGGAATTATCAAACTGTGGTTATATCACCTACAGACGATGTATTCATATCATTTCTAGACAGGTACTTACGATAAAAAAAGAATTAATTTTATTTTTATAACCTGCTTTCCTATTAACTTCCAAGTAAAATAACTGAAATTATTTATAGAAAAATGAAACAATTCAAATTTGTATAAACCACTTATATAATGAGTAAATCCGATCGGTTTCAGAACAAACGTTCCTCCTTCAGAGAAAACTTATACTAATTTAACAGTTTCGAAATATGGATGGGAACAATGTTTTATTATGGTAGGGGTGGAGCCGTTGCTAGTTATTAATGTAGAGTGGGTGGGTAGGGGAACAAATCCATGATTGGGCTATAAGACAATATTTTTTGTTTGTTGGTAATAGATTCATTATTTTTAAGGGATTTTTTAATTTCCAAGGCTTCATCTTTCCATCCATATTTCGAAACTGTCAAATTAGTATACGTTTGCTCTGAAGAAGGAACGTTTGTTCTGAAACCAGTCGGATTTACTAATTATATAAGTGGTTTATACAAAGTTGAATTGTTTCATTTTTTTATAATGGATAACCACAAAGTTATAGCTACATTAAAAAAATAGAAAGTATTAATGGTTAAGTTTTTTTTGTCTGTTATCTTTGAGCAGACACCACTTCTGAGATTAAATATTTAACATCGTAGAGTCTGTATGTCATGTAAATCTAACATTATAATTTATTAAATTATCATGGTTAATAACAGTGCTTCGTTATAGATTTACTAGAGTATTTCACACCACTTGAGCTTAGCCTAAATTCATTCAGTAAATTCATTATAACCTACTTTACACATCTTATATGGAAGGGGGGGAGTGGAGTGGGGAGAGGGAAGCTGGAGGTGACGGAGTGGGAACGCGAGAGGGGAAGAGGACTCAGGAGAAGAAGGGGAGGCGGAAGGGGAACGAGACGAATGGAAAAAGACACTCAGGGAGAAACAATTTCTTTATTAAATGGCATTGCAACGCATGCCGGGACCAGCTAGTACTTAATATAATTAGATGCAGCAGTGGCGGCGTAAGGGGGGGGGGGGGGCGGAGGGGGCGGTCCGCCCCGGGTGCCAAGCGCCAAGGGGTGACAACGACAACTCACTCGTACAGTCAAAGAATGCGCACAAAATCTATCTCTGTAAAGACATATCAATAAATAACTACGTACTCTTATACATATCTAGCTACTGACATACTAATATTATATTTTGTAACGCATCGCAACTATATTTTTTTTTTTTCGAATATAATTTCTAATTCCCTAAAAGAATGAATTCATGTTCCGCTTGGTCTGATCTTAATACCGCACGTAACATATCGCGCGGTGGGAAATATTAATGTAAAATGTAGGCATGTCCGTTAAGCGACTATCAGAGACAAGATGGATTGCTCATCACGACGCAGCTAAACCACTGAAGAATAATTTTGAGAAGCTTGTATCAATACTCTAAGAGATATATGATCCCACCACCAGCAAAGAAAGCGCTGAAAGAAAGAAACAGCATCAACACTCATACCAGCTTTGTGTGACTTCAGTTTTCTACGCTATATTTTGGTGTGATCTGGGCTATCATTGAAAAAGTGTGTCATAAACATTAAAGCTCTTAAAAATTTTCTTCCTAACCAACGCAACCAAATAGTGGAAAAGGCTATTTGCTACGCAACAAAAAAATGTGAGGACTTATACATTCCGATTGAAGGAAAAAGAGGAAAGAGGAGATTTCTTAAACGTATGCCTGAAGAAATGGCCCGAGATGCTGGACTTACATTACCAGAGGAGATGCAGAGAGCAATATTAGAATGTCACGATAGATTTTACGAAGAATTAGACCATCGTTACGAGGCAATGGATTTTATTCTGGTTACTCAGCGTGTTATTCAGCCTAAAACATTGGTAACATCACCAGAAGAAGATCTTCGTGGAATGGTTCCAAATCTGTTAACAATTTACCATGAATTTTTAGCAAAGGACATCGTGTTGGAGATTTTACGATTGAGGTGTCATTTGGAAGCCGCCAACATCAACCAACAGCCGCCAACTTCAATGGACTACATTGGAGTTTTTCAGATTCATTGTAAAATGAGGCTATTCAGAGTCTAATACAAGTTTAGCGCTATGTCTTAGATTTTTTTAACAATTCATGTTTCGGTGGCTTCACGTGAAATAAGCTTTTCAAAGTTAAAATAAATAAAATCTTACTTAAGGTCCGCAATGAGCCAAGCGCGACTAACCAATCTTTCGATTTAATCAATTGAAAAAGACAGGGCAATCAATTTTGATAAGGTGATTGAATATTTTAGTCAAATAAAGTCTCGTAAGCATGTTTAGTATTTGGTGTTTTATTTTAAGTAGGGGTGCTTAATACAAAACCGCCCCGGGTACCAATCTACCTTACGCCGCCACTGAGATGCAGTAGATTTCCCTTTTAAATGTCACATATATTTGTGACACGCATTTTATATGTTACAATTTACAGAATAGTAGAATAGTGAAATAAAGAAGTAACCAAAAATGCTGTGTGTCAAAACACACAGCATTTTTGGTTAATGAGCTCACAAATGAGCCAAAAATCTTAAATTTTAAATATCACCATCATTGTGAAATTCAAAGATGATGGCAATATACTATGCCAGGCAAGTATAAGAGGGACAAACCAAGTACCAAACGGACTACCTAAAAGGTACTAAGCCAGTGTTGACATTGGTTTTAATGTAAATCTTTATGAAGGGTATTTCGAGTGATCTTCTGTATTCCATTACAAGAACCAAAAGTTATCACACATTGAAAATTGTATAATTTTTTCATTGTTAAAAATACCGCACCATGGTCATAGAATACGCGTCACAAGTTTGGAACCCGCGATACAAATCATATGTGGAAAATCTAGAACGCGTTCAAAATCGTTTTCTACGATACTTAGATTTCCGCAGTTACCGCACACATCTAAATCACCAAGATTCACCCCCTTACTTCAATATACTATCATTAGAAGTTCGAAGAAGCTCGGCCGATGTACTTTTCCTTTGTATTGTAGATTGCCCAGAACTCTTAGAACGAATACAGATACGAGTTCCTAATAGACGAACCAGATCAGACACGATTCTTAACCTCCCTCGGTGCAACACAAATTTTAAGCAGAACTCTTTCATCTATCGTGCATCCAACACTTTCAACACACACTATACGCATTGGATGTTCATACTGAGACCCGCGGGCCGCACTCCGATTTCAGAGCCTCGGGGGAGGGGGGCACATTCGAATCAAAGAACTGGTTTTACTGTAACTACTTAAAAAAAATAGTTACGTAGCTACCAACACTCTTTAATTATAACTACACTCAAAACATGCCGATGGTTTTCCTGAAATTCTGTCTGCATAAAGTTTGCAACCAGAATTTAAAAACTGCACTTTCAGCACGAGAATGGTTTCCGTCAAAATGCATCAGCAGATGAAATCACAACTGAAATTTTTCGTTGCATTCTGAACACGGAACTAGTTTCAATTTAAATTAAATTTGCATGCGGGAAATTAAAACTACATTCAGAACATGAAAATGGCTTTTCTCTAATTCTGGCAGCATAAAGTAAGAAACTAGAATTTTATTAATGCACTTCCAACATAAGAAATGCGTCAACAAATGAAATAAAACCTGATGCGTTTTCGTTGCATTCTTAACACAGAACTGGTTTTAATTACAGATTGAATCTGTACGCTGGGAATTAAAACTATGCTCGGTACGTGAAATTGCTATCCTCCAATACTGGCAGCATATACAATGCAACTACAAATTTATAACTGTATGTTTATGCACTTCACACATTTATATTTATGCACTTCACACACGAGAATGGTTTCTTACGAAACGCGTCAGCGAGATAAAACCCCACCTGAAATTTTTTCGTTGCATTCTTAACACAGAACTGGTTTTTAATTATAAAGTTAGTTTGTACGCGGGGAATTAAAACTCCACTCAGACCATGAAAATGGCTTTCCTCCAATTCTGGCAGCGCAAAGAACGTAACTAGAATTTTATAAATGTACTTCTAACACGAGGAATGCGTCAAAAAATGAAACACAGAAACACATTTCGTTGCATTCTAAACACAGAACTGGTTTCAGTTATAGGGTGAATCTATACGCGGAGACTTATAAAAATGGTTTTTTTCTAATACTGGAAGCAAAAAAAGCAACTAGAATTTTAAAAGTACACTTCAAAAACGAGAACGGGATTCTAAAAAATGCGTAAGTAAAGGAAACCACACATGGAATTTTTTCATTGAATTTTTCACGGAATTTTTTAATTGCATTTGCACACAGAACTGTTTTTTCCGTCAGAGGGAATTGGATTGTGAGTCCCCAGTTTTAATTAATACTGCACCTAGAACAACAAAATGGTTTTACCTTCGAAATGCGTTATGGTTAGCAGATGAATCCGCAACAGGAATTTGCATTGTGAACACAAGATTGGTTTTACCTTTAGAAAGATTCTGCATAGAATTCCACTAGTCAACCAGCTTAAATTAAGCTTTACTCTGATTACGTGAATGGGTGTCCTACGTTTTGTAGCATTATTATTGTCCGCATATTTATATTTATTTAACTAATTACAATAAATTGCATATAGTGATTTTTTTTATGCCAGAAGTGTGGCAATTATTATGGCATTAATATTTGTATTATAAACAAAATGTTAACGGACGTGCTTGACTTAATATAACCAGTGATTCCTGACTTTATTTGGGAAGATTGTTAAATCTAGCTTTTAGTTCATCATCGCTTAGTAATTGAATAATTTCGTGCTGGAGATTATCAGGCACATTCAATGGTTCGACGTTGAACAGTGTAGCTAATATGTTCAAATCGGTTTCTTCTCTTTTCACGTCCTTAAATCGTTCATTAAATGCCTCACTTAATTTCGCGCAATTACCAGCGTATTCAAACCATGTAGAAGGCTTTTGTCCTTACAGTGTTGGAAAATGCGTTGTGTTATTCATTTCGAGTTACTTTCCACAGCCTTAATTTAGTTTCAAATGATTTCACGTTTCACTCAGCTTCAACTTTTCTTTTCTTTGTAGTTGTCATTATTATGATTTTATTTATTTATTTTCTACTTTACTTCCGCAACGTCGACTAGAAAATAATTTTTATTACAGACTGCCTAAGATTCACCTCCGAATAGAGTTGCTATCAATCCCGATATATCGGGACTGTCCTGTCCAAGAAAATTAAAAGTTCCGATGGAATTTCACTATCGTTTCACAATAACAAATTAAAATAAAAGGAAAATGGGAGGTTGAATCACGTTTTCATTGGTATCTAAATAATTTGCTATTAACAATTTTGTAATAACGTCTTAAAAATGCATCTGAAACACCGTAAAAAACCCATCCCGTTCTGTGTAATTTTTTGTGGTTCTTTCAGGAGGCCGCACCAAAAGTGCTCGCGGGCCGCACCAAAAGGCCTTGCGGGCCGCAGATTCCCCACCCCTGCTCTAATACAACCACCACTCTATTAACTTCCTTTTTTTTTCTTCTAATTTTTGTCACGCATATTTTTACTAATATACCTCAACTTAACCGATCCTTCCCTCTCCATCCCCCCATCCGTCTTCCTCCCTATTCCTACCTTAATAACTCGGCTCTTAAAATGTAATTTTTTTCATATAATATCTCTGGAATCACTACACTTGTATACAATACCCATGTGGAAACCTGTAAATGGTTCAATTATTGTGACTCAATTACTATATGCTCTGTTATTAATGAAAACTTTCGGTATCCCAAATAAAAAAAATAAAAAAAAAATATCTGCCCTGCTTTCTTGTCCTATCTTTAATTTTGTAAGACGGTCAAATGTGATTTTGTCACACAGACACATAGACAAATATAGGTACATATATAAATATATTAATTATATCACTGGTCAACAATGGTTTTGTTGCCCTTGATATGAAAGTGGTTCTGAATCATTTTATGCCTTCAATTTATGAAACTATGAATGATTTTGAAATATTGGCTCTAGTTTTTATGATTTTGGAATATCTTATATCATCATTACATAGTATAAAGTAAAATCGCTCCCGTTGTCTGTACACTAAGATCTTTTAAACTATGCAACGGATTTTCATGCGGTTTTCACCAACAGATAGAGTGATTCATGAGAAAGGTTTTTAGGCATATAATTTGTCAAGGTTCTACGTAAATTGGTTAAAATATATAATATATGTGGCAGCAGCAACTGCGCAGCGCCGGGATGCGAGCGACAGGAAGCGGGCTGGCAAGCGGGCGGTCTGGATTTGATATGTATGCAAATTAACAGATGGCGTTGGTTATAAAGGTTGGGTTAATGTGTTGTCAGTAGATTGCATTGTGTTTCGTTAGTCATAGCAACGTGTGGTTGGGTCTGCTAGTCAAAAATAATTAGCAGTGTAAGTTGGCTCCTCAGAACTAGAGTTATTAATAGATGTTAAATTTTTTGGTGAAATTGCTGTGACTAACGAAACACAAAGCCATCTACTGACAACGCAATTACCCAACCTTTATAACCAACGCCATCTGTTAATTTGCATACATATCAAATCCAGATCGCCCGCTTGCCAGCCCGCTGCCTGTCGCCCGCAGCCCGCTGCCGCTGCCACATATATTATATATTTCAACCAATTTACACAAAACCTTGACAAATTATATGCTTTAAAACCTTCCTCATGAATCGTTCTATCTATTAGTGAAAACCGCATGAAAATCCGTTACGTAGTTTAAAAGATCTAAGCGTACAGACAACGGGAGATTCTTTACTTTATACTATGTAATGATGGTATAAGATACGCTAAAATCATAAAAACTAGAGCCAATTCAGTACTTTCATGAATATATCCGTAAACTGGGTACTTCAAAGTATACAAATCCGCAGAGATATCCAGGGCAACAAAAAATACATTTTTTGTTGAGCTGATAATTTATTGTTTTTACTAGATGTCTGTAATATTTGTACATTTTTTTGGTTAGGTTGGGTTAGGTTAAGTTTTAGGAATTGCTTTGTTGAGGAATGTTTTGATCTTGTTTGTTTTTGTTGCATTATAATGCTTGTGCAATGATGGAGGAATAAGATACCAGAGGTTTGAACCAGCGCCGCTTACCCGACGGGTACCCGTCGCAATCCTTCACTCATATACTATCCGGTCAAATCGTTATATTTTCCAGATCTTAACATGTCTTGTGAAGAAGCATGCTCAATGTATTGTCCTTATGATGTGAGACCGTGCGTCGTCGACCTCCCAGGGCACGCGGAAGGTTGTCAGTGTAAGTGAAAATTACTAACTATGACTTACATCTTTCTGAAGAAGTAATATAAGATGAAATGGTCGTTAGAAAATAAACTTAATTTCAATATTAAAAAAAATGCATAGTTATGACTTATAGTCGTTCACAAAATCCGTTATTATGCCCGTATAGAATGAATGGAGAAGTACTAACACGCGTAAATATCATCAAGGATCTTGGGGTGACCTTTGATCCCAGGCTGACATTTTCAAATCATATAGTGCAGCTTACTTCGGCTTGCTCCAAGCTGCTTGGTTTTGTAATTAGAACTTGCAAACAATTCAGTAACATAGAAGCAATGACCGCCATGTTCAACGGAGTGGTCAGAAGCAAGCTGGAGTACGCTAGTACTGTCTGTATACCTTATCAACTTAAATACTTATCAACTTAAATCATATTAATGATTGAACAAATTCAAAAACAATTCCTAAGGTATGTTAACATGCGATCATACGGAATATATCCGAAATTCATGCTTCACGTGGAACTGCTAAAGGAGACAAATTATCAAAGCCTGGAGACCAGGCGTAATGCCGGACTCATGGTATTCGAATTAAAGTTAATAAAAAACCTTATAGATTGTCCATATCTCATATCATGCTGTGGCTTATTCGCTCCTGACAAATACTGTCTAACTCGTAGCCAAGCCCTATTCTACATACCGCAGGGTCGGACAGATGTCATGGCTCAACACAGCATGACAAGAGGTATGACTTTGCTTAATGCCCTACCAGCGGATAGATTTGTTTGATATCACCATACCAAGTTTAAAAAAAACTATATACCTACATGTATTGTTAGTTGTAAGAAAATTGTACCATAATTGGACTGACCTATATATATATATATATATATATATATATATATATGGTACAAATTAATAATAGTATTAAATTGTACCCTGAAGGTGCTTAAGTAAAGCAAAACCGGTCGGTTCATAAATTAATAAATCTCGTGGTTTTAAACAACAATTATTTTATTTTATTGTATAATTTTTTTAACAAATAAGAAGAAAATATTTTGTTTTAAGTAACTTTTTTGTTATTTTCTACCGGTTTTGGTACCTCCGTACCATCATCAGTATTTTATAACAGTCCCGATGATGGTACGGAGGTACCGAAACCGTAAACTAAAAAATAACAATAAAGTGTCAAAACAAAGTTTTTTCTTTTTTCGTTATTTGATTTTGGGGTGTTATGCCGTGTTGCGCTACCTCCTTCTTTAGCCAACGTTTCGGACATCGTTGCAGTGTCCATCATCAGGGCAGATCCGGCAGATCCAGTAGATGTGTAATTTTTAATGGTGAAATGTGTGCTTATTTACTTCGAAGCGATACCGTGTCGCCAGCTCCACTAACTTTCACCGGTACAAAATAACCGTGACAAGCAGTGGCATTGCCGCGGAACGAAATAGAAAGTTCACAAAATCGTGGTATTTATGCCTGGGGCAAGTCCGTTTGCGAGTTGCCGACGGAAGTGGCTCTATCTCTTAAGGAATTCTCAAATTAGAAATCATAATGGTAAGAATATTAGAATTAGAATAACAATGGTTAAAGCGAATTAAGTCAATATAAAGGTAAACAACAAAATGGTTTACCACGAGCTGGCATTACTGTACGGATGCTTCATGGGTCGTTTTAAGTGTTGGTAACCAAAGTGGTTCAGAGGTGGGTGGGTGTCTTCGATGGAACAGTAAAGTAAGCAATATGGGTATCAAACTACGCGTATCAATATACGAAATCCGAACGTTTCAATGGAAAAAGTGAGCAGTAAGATCTTGGTTCCCTTTTGTAGGTTTTCTAAATCAAACAAATTAAAATACTGAACTCCTTGAGCCGGGCGACCAAAGGGCTCAGTAGCAGGTGTACTGAATTGAGCGGAAAGCTCCCTGGGTCATTTTAAGAGTATTGACAACCGAAGTGGCTCATCTTCTTTGTAACAGGAAAGTAGGCGTTTTGGGTATTAAATTACTTGTATCAACCTAAACAATTCGAGTGGCAAATGAAAAATTTGAGTAGTAAGCTTTTAGGTCTCTTTTCGCCAGATAAAGCTTTATTGGTTTTACAAACAAAATAAAATGAAATACTAAACAATTTGAGTCAGGCGACTGAAATGGTTCAGAAGCAGGTATATTGAATTGAGCGGATTGCTGCGGATTGAGTGTCGGCGACCGAAGTAGCTCAGTTGTAGGAATCTTCTTTGTAACGGGAAAATAGGCGCTATAGATATTAAACTTCACTTATCAACCTTCGCAACCGAGTGGCAAAGTGAAAAATTGAGCAGTTAGCTTCTAAAACCCTTTTTGCCAAATAAGGCTTTATTATATTATATATGCCAATAATTCTTATTTGATTATATGTATTGATGTTTAAATATGTATCTATGTGTTCGATTATGTACACGTATGCGAATACCTGTGTGTATGTATGTGTGTATATATATATTTGTACGTACATACGTACGTATGTGTGTGTAAGTTTATGTGTATATACATGTACCCGCTTCGGAACAGACTAAGTCTAGTGAGGCGGGCTACTAACTTGTTTGTAAAAGATATTATTATTACAATAAACGCCCGGGTTGCCGGCATTAAAAAGAAAGATTTTCCAAATAAAATAAAATGAAATAGTTCAGGAGCAGGTGGACTGAATTGAGCGGTAAGCTCCAAGGGCGTACCTAGGATTTTGTTAAGGGGGGGGGGGGGGGGGGGGCAGGTGTAGACAAACCAAGAATATGAATTTTTAGAAATTTAATTAAAATTAAATTTGATAATGTTATTATCGAGTTCTGCAAGTTTTTTGGTTAGTGTTTTAGTTACAGCTGTTTCGACTTGTAAGGTCATTTTCAAACTGTGGTGAAGCCACGTACGGACGACTTATTTATAAGATTTTAAATGTCAATTTTTGAAGGTGTCTAAGTTGATTTATTACCGGTTAAACCAATTTGTAGAGACACTAATTGAGAGAGTGCTAATGTGGGATTCGGAGTATTTCCCTTTTGTTTGCCTTGCACTAAGTGTAAGGGTTTTCTTAATTGATTTAGAATGACGTTATTGCTATGACTCATTTAAGTGCATTATATTTTTTAGGTTTGGTAAACATACTAAGTAGTGGGGAATAAATAATTTTCCTTACTTTATTAATTAGCGTTATGTTGGGGTCATTCGTTCGTTTATTGATTTCTAATTGTTCAAGCAAATTTAATCTAAGACCCTTTCGTTCTATATGTAATGGTTTTGGCTGGTTATTTTTAAGTGGAACGTGATTATTCACTAAGAGATGTTCGGCGAATTTTGAAGAGGTGTTTTTATTTTTATAACATCTTATATGTTCTTTGAATCTAGTTGAGAATGCCCTAACTGTTTGTGCGATGTATGTACATAAAAATTAAAATGGAGTTCTACGAATTAAACACAAAAACAATTAATACAAGAATATGAACTTCAGTAATAGGCTATTTTCGTCTATAAAAAGACCGCCAGGCATAAAATTCTCCACGATTCGGGACATTCCACGGGGAGCCATAGAGATACGAAAATATAATATAATTCAATATTTTTGTGACAATACCCTTAGTAGTGTCGCCTCACCGTCAGGTGGCACCCCGGGCGGTCTGCCCCCCCCTCGCTAAGCTACTGCGTTCAAGCGGTTTTCAGTCATCGTTGATCTCAGCCATGTTTTAACACGACGCAGTGTAGAAAAGGACCTCTCTATGTTACTTGTAGTGCAAAGTTGTGCCAAGGAAATAAGTTGCTTTTTTAGTTGCCGAAAAGAAAATGTTCGCCTCCTTAAACACTTCAGTATAATCTAGTTTTTTCGAGATCTTTTCTGGTCATACCCTTGTTCTGCCATTTTCATACCATGGTTCGGCTTCTTGATTAAAATTAATTAAATCGTAGTATATCCAAAAACTTTGTGCTTTTTCTTTAAAATTGTACAGGGATGTAGTGACATTAATCCAAAAGTAGGCAAATTTTGGTCACCAAAACGCTGCTCCAGAGCAGATATTAGGAAATCCAAATAAGGAATGATAATCGATCGCTTCCAAATATCGCATGGAGTCTCAGCAAGGTAATTGGACCGATGTTGTTGGCAAGATACAATGCGTGGGACTTGTATATCAGTTCCAAAGGCAGCTGCAGTTCTAATTGAAATATCTAAAATATTTTGGCTCTCTATATCTACGTTGCTTCGATGATCATTTATAACAGAAATTATACCTTCAATTGATAGTTTCCGGTTGTAAAGCATTGGCAATAGGTTCCAATATGCCTGAGTACTTGGCTATTAGTTGAACACATATAATGAAAGCTGATTTAATAACAGCGCAATGTAACTGATAGGCACGTTTTCTTGATGTTTCATTAATCATGATCAACTAAAAAGGTAATAATAAAAATTAAATTGATTCTCACAAACAATAGGCTACCGACATAAACTTTACGGTTTGTGAGCATTCCTGCACCTTCTAGGTGAGGGGGGGGGGGGCAGCTGCCCCCCCTGCCCTTACCTCGCTACGCCCTTGGTAAGCTACCTGGGCCATTTTAAGTGAGAGTGAGTGTCGGCGACCAAAGTCGCTCAGTGTATCAAATTACCCGTATTAACCTACGCAACCCGAATGGCATAGCGAAAAATTGAGCTACAAGCTCCTTGGCACCTTTTCGCGAGAAAAAGCCTATACTGAACGACTTGACCCGGGCGATCGAAGTGGCTCAGTAGCTGTTGTACAAAATTAAGCGGTTAACTAAGCGCACCTCCTTGCTTCATCTATATTGACACATCGTTTTTTTATCTTTAAATATTTAATTTATCACACACCCCTCGCTTGATTCATGTTTAAACATCATATCGCTTGGTATTTCAACTAATTCGTTGCCTGCAATTGGCAAAAAACTAATCGATTTGTATTGTTATAAATCAGCCTATAAACCTGTAGTATCAAACAAAAATATATTGGCAAAGGCTCTAAAAAGATATTTTCTCAGAAACTTTATTAACCAGTGACGAATTTAGCTTTCTTCTATTGTATCTGTTGTATATTCTTCAATTACCTGTATCAAGTGTGTCTAGTCCATTTAAAAATCTATGCATTGTTCATTGATGTGTGTGTTCTTATATAAGAATAATTTTCCTTTAGATGTATAATGTTGTCCTTCCCGAAATGAGTTTTATCAAACTCATTGGGAGTAATCTCTACATATTATAAAGTAAAGTCCCCCGCGCCATCTGTCTGTCTGTCTGTTCGCGATAAACTCGAAAACTAGTTTTCACCAATAGATAGAGTGTTTTGTGAGTAAGGTTAAGGTATGTAATTTGTTAAGGATATGTGTAAATTGGTTGAAACCTAACGATAATTGTCAGAAGTGTCGGAAAAAGTCCAGCCGCGTAGTAGTTTTCATCGAAAACGCTGCTAATCCTTTGGGATATAACAAAACAATTAATGATGAGATATTCCTCTTTTATAGATCTACAAAAAAGTCCGCAAAGGCATATATCTATCTTTTACGGATAGCTTACTGTACCCATTTTATCTTCTTATCTTATTATTCTTATCAATTTCTGTTCGTTTGTCTCGCTAAAACTCGAAAGCGGCTGGGCCGATTTAGGTGATTTTGGTTTTGAAATGTTTGTCGTAGTCCAGGGAAGGTTTAAACGGTGAGATAATATGAAAAAAGTGTGAGGAAGATAGTTAAACAAAAATTTCATTTTCTCATATAAACAGTTCTACTGTTCCACCTCTTTCAGAAGCACAACGTAATCTAGAATTGGAATGCAAAAAAAAAAAAATTCTGATTGTCATATTTCAGTCGTCTGTCAAACGATACCTGTCATTCTGTTACCATTTAAAATCTTCTATCATCAGTTTGTCAGTGCGTGAGAACTTTATTTACTGTTTTAATATGCCAAGGAAAAGACGAGCTGACATAGATCGTCGAAGTCAATCAAATGGGCGACGAGCTACCTCACCTGCAAACCGCACTGATGACCAGCGAGAGACAGATAATGATAACATTCAAATTGGTATGGCAGATTTGCGTTCTACAGTTAATAATAATGAAGTAGACAGGCTTAGAATAGAACAAACTCGAAAACTACTAAACGGATTTTCATGCGGTTTTCACCAATAGATAGAGTGTTTTGTGAAGAAGGTTAGGTATGTAATTTGTCAAGGATTTATGTTAATTGGTTGAAACATAACGATAATTGTTAGAAGTGTCGGAAAAAGTCAAGCCGCCTGGGAGATTTCATAAAAAACACTGCCTAATCCATTTGAGATATAACAAAACAATGCATGGTGGGATATTCCTCTTTTATAGATCTACAAAAAAGTCTGCAATAGCATACATCAATCTTTTACGGAGAGCTTACTATACACTTTCTTCTAAAAAAATGGTCACGTAAAATGGGATAATTGGAACGTAATTTAGACGGATACAGTATTAATCCTTATTAACTTAAATACGTTAGTTACCCTTAGCATTTCATTCACATTATTATAATCTTTCACACCATCTCTACGTATTATAAATTAAAGTCCTCCGCGGCATCTATCAAGACGGCAGTGGTTACAAAGGTTGGATTTTAAAAAGTGTTTTATTAGCCACAGCAACGCGTGGCCGGGTCAGCTAGTGTATTATAAATTTTTTGTAATAATTTTGTAATATATTATCTCTAATAAATAAATAAAATAAATAATAATATGTTATCAAAAATAAATGGCGGGGTGTGCTCTGTTAATGTGAAAATTGAGTTGAGTTAAATGGTATATTTAACTCACAACTGGCAAAAATGCGGATTAGTGAGTATGGCATTGTTTGGCATACACCAGGACGGCCAAAGGAAATTACGGCGCCAAAAAAAGGAAAAGCATTGTCTTAAAACATAACTTTTTTTTTGAAACGTTCTTCATTAAACAGTTCACAATGGATCCGTAAAAAATAATATTGTTAACGCAACACAATAGCAGACGCCTTTCATTTGTCTCCCGTCTCTGCCGATCCGGAGTCCGTTTCCTCATATTTTTTACATTAGCTTGACATTTTTCAAGGCGATGTTTCGAGAGGTCAAAAGGCCTTTCTCAACCAGTCTCTCTCATGCCGGCCCGCCACGCTGTAGGCGGGCAGACGTATCTGATATAAGATAGCGCGATGATGGTACTGCTTCGGTTCCAGGTGTGGTCTTCAGATAGTCTGCAGTCAGGGTGTAATTTGAGCTGCTTTTGTTGGCTTCCTTCAGTTCCACACCAAGGAACCGTACAGTAGATAGAGTTTTGAGGTTTGAGGTAATCCTTTGTTAGTAAAAACACTTATGTTGATACTGGATATTTGTAACTGTTTATACTGGTGAATAATTTACAAAGAGAGATTCTGGTATGAACAGTTGACTGGTGACAATAATGAGTGTAATTTAAAGTCTAGCAGAAGTGAAAGACTAACTGAGTTCAAGAGAAAACAAGGAGAATCAGGAGAAAGAATGACAAGCGAAATCACAACACTCCATTTAATAAACATTGAAAGAGAAAGTTTGACGCGGCCACAGACAAAATAGAGCATAGACATAGAAATTAAGGTAATGTTTGAATAAAAGCTGGCATAGACAGGAAAGTTTAAGGTAAGAGGCTCTACACATCGAGATTAGATAAATGAGAATTGAAAGTGTTCAGTGCTAAATGAAGTTAAATATAAAATAGGACAATCATAACACACAACATCCAACACGTACTACTTTACATGGGTTAGAGTGGAGATGTTCACTCTATATGATATGCCTGTGGACCTCGATTTGGTATGTTTTCCTGAAACAAAATAGCAAGGTAGTTCCACAAGAGTACTTACGTTATGTTGGCGGTATTGCCCGGATCCCTCCTGGTCAATTCGGCAATTTCTTGGATAAATCACCGGTAGTCACAGTCAGTTGTATTACGATTCAGACTTGGTAACGGCGGTATTTTCAGTATTGAGTCGATTTGCGTCTCACGATCAAGACGATAAGAAGTTGACAAAAGCGTCACGATGCGAACTCTCAACATTTTTCGTCTCTTTGATGATGGCTGTCCGCGGGCGGCTACCAGCCAGTGTAGGAATCCAAAGTGCGAATTCTACCCAACTATATATTTATCCAATTCGGCATTACGAAACAGCATCCTTCGCCAAAATCTAGACACACCTCACCATACGAACCCGGGCACCCCAGATAAATCAACAAACGCTGCGAAACACTACGGGGACCTATGGCAGAGGTGTTGTTCTTCTAATAAAATAAACCTCAATGGCCCAGTCACAGTTTAACTTCCTTGCTCCGAAAACCTTTAATAATTTACAATTGAAATAAAGACAGTAGACCAACATCACACTTACAGGAAGGCGTTTAGGTACTTTTTGATGAGTGAATGTGACAGTGCCAGTGGCCTGCTTCTCGTTCTCAGATAGAACAACTGCCTATATGTATGTATATTAATTTGTGTGTATACGTAAATGTATATATGTGCGTACAAGGGCGGATCCAGCTTTGGCGCCAGGGGGGGGGTTCACATAGCGCCAGGGGGGGAGGGGGGGTCACATTGTCGTGTTAAAGTCACAAGAAGTTATAATTTAATTTTGATAATAATAGATACAAGTAAAAAGTAGGTCCACCTAGGAGGTCCTGGACCCAGCGCAGGGGGGGGTCATGACCCCCCATGACCCCCCCCCCCTGGATCCGCCCTTGTGTGCGTATGTACGTATGTATGTGTGTCATGTATACGCGTATAGATACATATAAGTATGACAGGGTGTATGTATGCACACATGCACACATATAAAACTATAAATAAGAATTATGGTTTTGAACATGATCTTATAATCTTGTCCATATTTTTTCTCTTTTCTTTTCTATTTTATAATTTCCTTAAAAAAAGACTTAATTCTCATTATAAACTTTCTACTACAATTTTTCCAATTTTAACATGTTTACATATTTTATTTATTTATTTAGTAACTATACATTTTTTTTTTTTTTAATTTTTATATCAAAAATGTTAGGAATATACATATATAAAATAGAAAATATATTCGTTGTCCTCCTCATAGGAGATCCTGTGCAGAGGGGGACTATGCTTTGGATAAGTTTTCAGCGACTTCTATGGTTTAACTTCATTGTTCAGATAAGGTTTTCCAGAAACTTCTATGACGATGTTTTAAATATACTAGTAAGTTCATTTTCCGATAGTTCCCTTCAGCCAACATTTAATGTCCTTGATGTAACTATTTTTTGTTTTAATTTATTTGATACTAAGTGGGAGTTTGTTACTGCTAAAAATTCAGAACTTTTTTCTCCAAATGAAGAGTTACACTTTGGTATATCAAGCATGTCTGTTTGTATGGCTCTGGTTTTATGAGCATGCGAGGTGTCATTTTTGTGGTGATGTACTAGAATGTTTTTGGCATAGATTTTCTGTATGCTTGGAACATCAAACTGTTTAAAAATTTCTGTTGTTGACATCCTTATGGGAACCTTTAGTGTGGTCTTTATGATGCAATTCTGAGTTACCTTAAGTTGTTTTAAGTGTGAAGATGCTGCTAACCCCATCCTATTACTTCATATTCCAATCGAGAATGGCATAATGTAGTGGGTGTGATAGTGGCATTTAATCCATTTGTTTACACTAAACACCACAAAGTAACTATATTCCATTGGTCACCATGAAACAGGCAGCCGCCTAGTATGGTGATGTAATGTATCATATATATGAAAATGTTTTAATGTATTACCATGTAATTTATATATAAAATAAATAAATAAAATGTGCCCAAAATTGAAAATATCCACTTTGATAATCGGTTGGAGTACAAGAGTTATTGAACACCAATTTAATATATTTGGTCATTTTTAACAGGTCTGGCGTCACCACCGTCACCATCATTCACACCAAGTAAGTCTGAATCCAAGTGAAAAGGTATCTAGTGTTTTATTTTTATTTATGTTATTTAGACTTTGTGTGTAGGTGTGATACGAGAGATCATGCATATTTACTCAATATAAAATCTGCGTTGTAAGCTACGTGCTAACTATCGGAGCTGTCTGTGATTAAGGAGAGCGAGCAGGAACATCCATCACCTTTTATACACTATTTTTGCCGTCTCGCTCTTGCATACTTTAAAGGCAGGCGCACCACCAAAACCTTTCTCACAATTTATTTTATATTATAGAAACAAACAGTACATTTGTTGCAGTGATAAAAAAAATACAGTTATTAAGTATTACTTCATGTCTTTATTTCATTAATATTATTGTTAAATAAATAAAAAGAGTTTATTTGTAAACAAGTTCTGCTATGTAATTATTATTACGAGTGACAGCTGTTTCGCCTTATGAAGGCATTACCACTTACAGACGATATATTTATACTACTTCTAGACAGGTGTTTACGATGACTAATTTATAATTTCTGAGTAAAGTGATTGAAATTATTAATGGTTATTATTTCCGTACTTACTGTTTGTAATTGTGATTTCCCGATTTGAATCATTTAAATTCGACTGACGGTCGCTCTGCAATCTAATGATAGTATAGGCATTACATTTATTTATTTAAGCGTATGGTATCCCCACTACGCGAGAAAACATCTCTGGATTGCTCCGACAATGGCCGAGCGATTATTCCGCCTCTAGTAGTCGATCCGACCGGCCACCCGCGTTATTTTACCTGTCTGCCCGTTTCATACGCGAACACGAAACTTTGTAAACATTAATCTCAATAAATGTTAATCTCTCGAACATGAACAAGTTTATTAATCATCATCAAATATAATTTCTGAACACCGGATCGCGGCCTGGAAGTACCGCAATCCTCAGGAGCCTGTCTACCTCTTTATGGTAAAGTATTGGTACTGCCTCGTCTGATGTGGAGACGGAGCACCAGGACAAACACTTTCCAACAACTCCTTAACACTTCCAACAACACTTCCAATAATAGTTTGAGTCATTCCCAAATGACGACTCATGGTTTTATTTTCTAGCTTAATTAAGTATTTAAAATAGGTTTGAACCAGGGGGGTATAACTCCGAACTTTTTTGTGTCGTGACGTATGATTAATGACCATATCATTTTATTGGTCCAAATTTCCATAGAAAGACTGTTGAGAACTGAGTAGTATATCTAAGTAGGATATCTATGGTATTATATGTCAAATAGAGATAGCACATTGTTCGAACCGAATATTCCTAACCTCCCAACGCCGGCGTAAATATTTGTGAAAATGATTCCTTGATATCACTGCGGTGTCGAAGGCTGTGAAGATATTGATTCAATTCGACATAAGTTACCGACCCACTTAAGGAGTGTCACGAAGCCCGGCAGCAGCAATTCGATCCTCAAAAGCATCCCAGGTTAGCGTTCGCTTGGTAATCGGCGTCTGGTATCTTTTGTTTAGAATAATGTGATAATTGACCTGCAATATTGTGTTTTTCTAGATAAAATAATTGATAATCAATACCAGAATGTAATATCAGTGATACAAGGAGGACTTCCACAAGCTTTACCTTTGACGAGGACAAAATCAACGACTTCAAAGAAGAGGCAGATGATGAAATCAGAGATTGGGTACGTTTATAAGTACATTTTAATAATATTTGGATGATTTGTATAGCACCGTTTTTGTGAAAAATCACCTCGTCTGTAATGGACTGCTGGTACCTGCCCTGATGTATGGCAGTGAGGCATTGAATTGGCAGAGGAAGGAAAAAAGTAGATTGAATGTTGTAGAAATGAGATCCCTGAGGCATGTGTGTAGTAAAACCATCCATGATCGTGTGAGAAACGTGGAGATCCGCATAGAATGCAAGGCTGATGTAAGCATACTGAGTAAGGTTAAGAAAGGGACGCTCAGATGGTTTGGCCATGTAGAGCGAATGAACGAGGAAAATAGTGTACACGTTCCAAATGTGAATGGTAAAAGAAGCCGAGGAAGACATGGCATGACCAAGTGAATCAGATTCTTGAGTCGGGCCATGTCAAGAGTCAGAATAATAGAATAGCATGTATGAAACCATGTATGAATGTGAACGAGGCAAGGAGTGTGTGCCAAGATTGAGTTGTTTGGTGGTCTGTCCTCTCTGCCTACCCCTGCGGAACAGCATGATGGTAAAGTTGGTCATTTAACTGGACTACCTTTTTACACGGTGCAATTATAGGTTTTTGTTTTGAATAATGTGGTAATTTGTTTGAAATATTGTGTTTTTCTAGGTAAGAGGAAGTCTCAACTCCCTCAACTATCAACTCAACACCCAGAAAGAGGAGAATGCAGTTGCAAATGGCGGGGACCAGGCGTCAATTGAGATACGCCCAACAAAATAATGCAACGGAACGCATCGCTACGAGTATTGAAGATTTTCTTTCCGGCTCTCTCTGAATGCATATATTTAAAGTATGCTCAATATAGGATGAAATTGTTGTCCTCATTTATCTTACTTGTCTTGTTCTTATTTATTATTTATAAGACATCACAATGAACATCTTTTTTTTGGAAATCAGCAATCCTATAAAATTATCCTAAAAAGACTGCTTTGTAATGAATATCTTTCAACACCTTTAAAATATGTTTGTATATTATTTTGTGAATTTATACATATGTAGATTAATAAATAAATACTTTTAACATCTTGGATATTTTATTTTTAAAATAATTTTTAGGCTGATAAATTGGGTAGTGGGTAATGATTTATATTGTTTATGGTAGTACCCTTTTTTTTTTTACTTTTCACCATTCTTCTCGATGGTATGTGACGTCAGAGTAATAAAATTTTCATTTTGACAGTTAAAATAGTGTTGAAATGGTATATTTATGTGTTGAAACCAGTTGGGAACAAAAAGCCGGAAGATATCGATCTAGGTATTAGTTCATTTATGGTTTGAACATATCTAAGGGCGGTGAATGGATAATATTTGTTTGGTCATTGTTTATAAATAAACTGCTTTAATTAATTGGATAGAAAAATTATTGAATATGTAAAAGAAATAAAAATTAAACTTGATAACAATAAATTATATTTTATCGTGGGTGCCCATGATATGTTTCTTTGGGTGACCGGACAACTGAAAATCATGCAACTTCAAAACCTCCTTTGAAAAGTCATTAAAATTGATGTATAAAATATATTTAAAAAATGGTTAAATGCGTTAGTTAAGATTAAGGGTTATTTGTAAATTTAAATTAACACTTTCAGTTATAATCTCACGCTCGTAACGGGAGCCCGTGCCACGGCACTGTCTTAGCGCTCGCGTTACACCGTAACACTTTCATGACGTTAGAAGAGTTACTTAACACGCTGTTGAAGTTCAAAAATTCAAACAGTTAAAGACTCAAAAAACCAAAACTAACATCGAAAACAATATTATTGACCTTGATAATGAAGAAAAATCTAAAATATTAAAAATGCAACAACAAATAATTCATTTTTGTTCATATGAAGAGTATTAATAATAATATAGGCAAACTTTTAATGAACGGTAAGGATAAGGAAGACAGTCTATCACACTCGGGAATTTACTCACTTCAATGCAGCGATTGCGCATTTTTTTTTTATATTGGTAAAACAGCGCGCAACATAAACACCCGTGTCAAAGAACATCTTCGATGTTTACACAGCTCTGGATTTTCAGAATTTGCAAACCACTTGATTGAAAACGATCATAAATTTGACAAAAACGCTGGCGCCAAACTTATTCATAAAAACGATATCGGTATAAGATTGGATAATTTAGAGGCACTTGAACTTAGGAAAGCCATAAACACTAATAGTAAGGTAGTAAATAACCAACTTAATTTAAATAAAAGTCCCATACTAAGATTGTTCCCTATTGATAAAGAACACGTCCGTTCCCTTCCCAATTCTCCATCTATGCCTCCCTCTTCCTCCTCCACTTGACGAGTCCAGCCCAGCCCATTTTTGGTAAAATATATATTATAACACAAATGTAACCTAATGTTAGTAGAGTATTATACTGCCCTGATGAAGCTACGGTTGTAGCGAAACCCGGTCGGCGTAAAGTATAAAAATAAAAGTGGTGTTTACAAAGTTATTGTTTTATTTAAAAAAAATAATTCAACTACAAGACAAACTAATCGAAAAAATGACCAATGCAATGTAAATTCATATTTTAATTTGTGCGCTTTAGAAACTTTAGAAATTAACAAAAAAATTAAATGAAAAATTAATTTAGTTAATAAAATAAAAGCACCATGTAAATCACCTCTACTCACGACGTTTCCATGTAATGTTGACTCCTCCCACCTTTCCCCACCTCCACCAAAATTCCCCCTCCCACTAAACCCGCCTATAATTTTTGTACTTGTGTAGAATTTTTAAGTTAGTTTTAAGTTTGCTCATGAATGACACGGACGTGTCGAAACCGGTCGCAATAATTTAAAATTAAAGTAAACAATGTACATTGAAAATTAAAACTAATCAAAACAAAAATGTTTAGAAATTGTTATATAGTTAATGTCCAAGAAATAAAAAAAATGATAATAATACCAAAAAAAGATTAAGCAACATAAATACAGGATTAAATGGATTCAGAAAAACAAAAGAAGAAAAATAATAATATCATGTCTAAAAAAGGAATACGTAAATACCCTAACTGATGAAATAAATAAAAAAACTGATTAATGAATCGGTGGTCAATGAAATTCATAAGAAAATACCAACTTGTTACGCCCATACACATACCTACACATACGCATACCTACATAGCACGCATACATACTGTCACTGCTTGGGATTGGTATTAATATTGTTGCAAATTCCTTTCCTACCCATCCCTATTGCCTATCCGTCAATTTTACCCAGTCTGTAATTAACTGATTTATGTAAATAAAAAAAATTACATAAATTGATTTATGTAATTTTGTAATCCCTGGTAAAATTGTTTCTTACGCAGACGACACGGCAATAATAGTGGATGGTAATCATTGGAAAGAAACTTTTTCGAAAGCAACTGATTGTATTTTATTGGTTTCAACGTGGCTAAAATACAACAAACTCGTTTTAAACTATAGCAAAACATTTTACTTACCTTTTTATAAAACCATTAAAAATAAACCGAAAGACAACCTTAAAAATAGAATCCATAATACTAGCTGCAATCAAGAAATGTGCTTCATGTGCAACGAACTCACTGATGTCGAAAATATAAAATATAGGAGTATCAATAGATATAAATCTTAATTGGAAATCACATATTAATCAAATCACTTCTAAATTAAGATATCTGACCTACATATTTTATAGACTTAAGGAAGTACTAAACATTGAAAAATTGAAAATGATATACTTTTCCCTGGTGCAATCATCAATCACTTATGGCATTATAGGATGGGGTGGTGCACTTGATACATTTATGAAGCCTCTACAAATAACTCAAAAACGCATAATTAAAGTCATATATAACAAAAATAATACATTCTCGACCAACTTATTATACAAAGAAACTAAATTATTTAATATACGTAAATTATTTATATTACAAACTTTGAAATATGTGTTTAAAAACAAAAATAATTTCGAAAGAAATGAAAACAGAACGAGCAAAAGAATAAATAATATATTTTATACCCCACGAACCAATACTAAATTATTGCAGACACATAGCAGTTTCATTGGTCCTCGTACATTTAACCTTCTACCACTACAAACTCAAATGATAAATAAAATGAAAAAATATGTAAAAGAGGTAAAATTAAGGTTGAATAATGTAGATATTGAAACGCTTTTTCTATAAATTTATCCATCCTTCTACCACTCATTTGCTGTAACTTCTTAACTGTAGTACAATATGTTTTCTGTTTATTTTATTATTTTTATTTTATAATAACTTAAAAAAAAAAAATTGTATGTTTTTCTCCATATTTTTATTTTATTTTTATAATAGCTGTAAAAACCCTTTTCACTTATTCTACCTATGTAATACTTATTTTTTATACTATCTTTATATTTAATATGTTTTTTTAAGTCTAATTTATACTTTGGGTACTTAGAAATATAGTATTTTGTTTTAATATTACCCACACTCAGGCAGTGCCTTAGTGGGTTTTCATTTCTTATTCATAATTGTTATTATATATTATGTTATTATATAATATTTATGTACAAAGAAATGGGAATAAATAAAGTTAAAAAAAAAAAAAAAAAAAAAAAAAAACTCCCGCCGCAACATATAGCCATTGCGCTCCACTATCGGTAAACCGCCAAAATCAAGGTCCTTCGCCAGTCATTCTTTTACACAAACATATCAATCCACTCTACACAATCATAAATCTCATTCATCTTGATCCTAGCGAGCCGAATATTTTGAACCATAATATTAATAAAATCCAGCAGAGTGTGATTACGTTTTACAATATTTTATATAAATAATTACCCGCATTCAACGGTTTGATATACCTACATGAGTAATTTTGTTTCCTATACCTATTTTGTTATGGTTGGAAATAAAGTATTTACCCGCTGTTAGAATAAATAAATACAAGGCATTCCTTTGATATTTGTTTCTGATAATTCATGTAGTTGTATCTTGCTGATAAAATCACATCTACCTACCTTAGAAAAAGTACGATTATTTTTTAATATTTGTATTATTTGTATTATTGGATATATCATTACAAAATACAATAATACGATCCCAGTATTTATAATTTGTTAATGATAGTAAACGCAATAAATAACTTTGTTTGTTAACCTTTACACCGCGCATCAGTCAATTTAACCCCTTGAGCGGATCACAGTGAATTAATTGAATATACATTAAATATTAATTAATTTATTCCGCATAAATAATACAGACACATTATATTAACCGCACTTTTAGTTGTTTATCGTTTCATATTTTGTAAAATATAACCGGAATAAAGAAAATGGCTACGAGCGCGTCATCCGGGTCGTCTCGGGACGAAAGACGTCTCAAACGTTTAAATGCTAAACTATCAGCTAGCTTTGCGAGCTTACAGTCGGTGTATGACAAGATAAGGAAAGCTTCGGAAAGCATTAATTAAGTATTTGCACAGCTATTACGCCTACAGGTACAAATTATCAAGTTATCTGGGACGCATTGTGTACTAAGTATAATGATCAACGCGTTCTTGCTGAATTATACTTTGACCAATTGCTGAAATTATCATTATCGAAATTATCATATTATTGCTGAATTTTGCAGATGCATACTCCACTAATATCGCCGCGCTGAAGCAATTGAAAATAAAATACCTCGCAGAATTCATATTGCTGCAACTGGGTCTTAAACGTCTTGACATAGAGACTGTAAAGGCTTTCGAATCTTCTATGAAAAATAATGAAAATTTACCGTCCAGCGCGGAACTAATCGACTTCGTAAGTGTACAGCAACGAATTCTTAATCGCGCACAACTCACACAACCGACATCGAGCCGTCTTGGCTCAAATAATAATTATACCGCTAAACCGCAAAAAACTAATTCCACGAAGGCATTTATTAATGTCGAAAAAATCGATAATCACTCCATCAAAATTTGTTTTTGCTGTCAAAAGGGATCGCACCCTTTATACCAATGTTCTAAATTCACAAGTCTAGAACCACGCGAGCGATTTAACTGTATTAAGAGCGCGCAGGAGCGCCGAGAAATTTTAACGATAGGTATTTGTAAAAATTATTTCTATTTCGTTCATCTCAGCGGGGACAGCAAAAGCGCTATCGGTGTATTGGTGAACCCCAATGCGTGTGTGTGCGTGGCTGCAGGTGTTGGAAGCACGAATCGCCGCGCCGCGCCCGCCAGCGACTTCGCGTTCTTATTATTTCATTTACTGTTATTCATTTATTCCAAAAATTAAGTAGGTGCCTAGGTACATATTCGTAATAAAATAGCGAGGTCTACATTATTTAATATTGTATTGTACTTAACTTTATTATTATTATTACTTACTACAAATACATGTGACTGCCTGCTCCGAGCTCATCTTCTGCACACGCACAAGTCAATGAGACTTGTGGGTGCGTGTATACAGGTTGCTGCCTGCTGCAACAGATAAGTCAATACGCGTCGCGACTTGAGCGTGCGTATTCCTATATAATAGATATCTTCTGCGCTCATAGTTCATTCATCTTGTTACTATTAGTAAAGTAAGATGCACGCTGTTTTGGTTTAGTAATATCGGGAGATTCATACCATCTTTTTTTATAAAACGGCAGCATAGGCGCAGTAGGTACATCACGTACTTTGTGATTGTATAGTGTTTTTATTTTTCGCTGGCTGCATCACTCTACTGTTTTTGACT
Source organism: Limnephilus rhombicus (assembly GCA_929108145.2). Taxonomy (NCBI): domain Eukaryota; kingdom Metazoa; phylum Arthropoda; class Insecta; order Trichoptera; family Limnephilidae; genus Limnephilus; species Limnephilus rhombicus. The sequence goes on along the minus strand of OV815289.1, from coordinate 7,851,633 downwards.
AGCCTTTTTACTGGAAACTATTCTACGTCAAATACAGACCTTCGAATTTTGACCCTGAAACCCCCTTGAATATTGAAATCTGTTTGGTCATTTCTCACGATTTACACATATAGGACATATGGTGAGTAGATACCTACTAAACTATTCATAAATTATTCATAAACTATTATTTTAAACATAAACTATTCATTCATAAAAACTCAATATTACAACACAATTTGCTTTTTTAATTAAACATATAAATATCGCTAAAAATGTTGTTGTTTTTTGGCTCTCCCTGAATAACGTAAATTCATCAGTTTTGACTGTATGCATAAAGTGCATTAGTGCAAGTCGGTACATTTGTTAACATATCTAGTAACCTATAATAAATATTATTCTACGTCTTAGGCTGCGTATACACACGCCAGCCGAACAACGGATTATGGGAAAGGAACGAAGCAAAAGCAAACTGCCCGAAACGCTGCGCCGCTTGCGGTTGCTTCGTACCTTTACCATAATTCGTGCTTCGGCCCGCGTCTCTGTCCGCAAAGAGTGGCGTGCACTGATTTTTCAGTGGGCTAGAATCCTAAGATTGAAAATACGACATTAATGATGTTGTCGAAGCTGAAAATTATTTTTTTTCCGAAATTTCATTTTTCAAATTCTGTGCACGCCACTATTCGCAAATATATACGTAGCATAAGATATGTGTATTTAGAAATTGAGTTACATAAAATCGACTACTATATTACCTACCTTCAACTCAAAAAATTTTTTCTTACAGATAAATAATGGGTAAAAGAAATGGAAACAAAGCGCGTTTGTTTTTATCTGCTAGACGAAAAAAACCGATTATTAGTATCAAACGACAGATTCATGTTGCACCACGTTCGACATCTAGGTAAGTCGAAATATCGCTTTCCTGTCACTCTTACTACTGAACCTTCCTAAGGTTACCTTTACGTACGTAAAGTTTTTTTTCCCGTAAGTTGCTCACATAAGAGAGTTATGGCAAAATTACCAATGGGTATCGTTTACATTGATAATTTTGCCATAACTCTCTTACGTGAGCGACTTACGAGAAAAACCTAAAGATTTATGCTATGAGAGCCGTGTATTATGTAGCATGTATAACGGGAAAATGGGATGGACAAATTTAAATAAATAAATCATTTGCATTTACAGGGATATGGATGTCATCGATACTACTTTTGGAAACTTAACTACATCTTCACTAATGCATGAAACTTCCATGGATGAATCATTTGCTCCAAATATAGACGAAAACGCAAGTTCATCATCATCAACAACGCTTGATGATTTGGTGATAGAACCAGACCATATTGATGAAACCGATAATTTCGAAGGTCGCAGAATTGTGGATATAAAATATTTGTTTTCGGAGATATCAAATATAAAGCACGAACACACCAACTGCACATTTTCCGATTTAAAATTTATGAAGGAACGACGAAATGGTCTTCTAAGCCAGTATGTTTTCGAGTGCAAAATGTGCAAGAAAATAGAATACATTCACTCCGAAGACCCGAAACGGAAAATGTCTATAAATACTGCTGTCGTCGAAGGAGTGATGTGTACAGGAAATGGGTATTCACAATGGAATGAAATTTGTGGGGTTTTAAATATGCCAAATATGGATTGTAAGACTTACACGAACATAGAACAATGTTTAGCGCCAACAATTGAAGAATGTGCCTTAGAAGAAATGATCGCAGCTGGTGAAGAAGAAAAAAGGCTAGCCATTTTAAACGGTGACGTAGACGAGGGTGGCTATCCTTTGGTAACGGTGGTTGCAGATGGCTCCTGGGCAAAGAGGTCGTACAAAAGTGGATTTAGCTCCTCATCTGGCGCAGGGTGCATAGTTGGACTACGAACTAAAAAGGTTTTATTTCTGGGAGTGCGAAACTCATACTGCTGCATATGTGCTAGAGCTACTAAACTACACATAGTTGCTTCTGAGCACAGGTGCTTCATAAACTGGCGTGACAGTGCTAATGCCATGGAAGCCCACATTATAGCAGAAGGGTTCTCGAGAAGCATGGAAATGCATGGATTGAAATTTAACAAACTAGTTGGTGATGGCGACTCCAGCATCATGAAAAAAATAATGCAACAAATGCCATATGGTCCTAACCTTATAGTACAAAAAATAGAGTGCAAAAATCACTTACTCCGCAATTTTTGCAACAAAATGAAAGCACTTGGAAAAAAAAACCAACAACGCTAAAGGCTTTGTACCAGTTCATATAAGGAAAAAGGTTGAAGCAAACGTTTTACGCATGAGAAGAGCTGTAGTTGGAGCAATAAATTACAGGAAAGAGCAAGAAAACACAGTACAAAGTGATAAAATAAAAAATTTGAAAATGGACATAAAAAATACCGCAAATCATGTGTTTGGTGTTCATAAAAATTGTGCATCGTACTATTGCAAGCCGGAGAAGTATACTGATGATCCAAATTTAGTAAGCGATCTTCGAGATTGTGGAATATGGACTGATATCCAACAATTCTTATTGTCTCTAATAGCAAATGCAGAAAGTCTTATTATTGACGTGACAAATAACACTGTGGAGCAATTCAACAACGTTATCGCCAAATTTATAGGTGGAAAAAGGGTAAATTTTACTACAAGAGGATCTTACCAAGCAAGATGTTTTGGAGCAGTAACTTCGTGGAATAGTGAATTGGCAACCCATTCAGGAATACAAAAGAAAATCCAAGGCCACAGTCCCGGCAAATACACGAAGCACTTTATAGAGAGAAAACGACGTTCAAAGGAGAATAAACAAATGTGTCGAAAAAAAAAACTAAAGTATAATGAAAATACGACAGAAAAAAGAAAAAAAGTTACAGGGCCCGATGAAAATTATGGTCAATTGGAATTAGAACCAGATATGCCACCTGAAATATTTGAAACGAAAAAAGAGGAATTTCTCAAAGAATTATCTTCAACCAATAAGGAAGAGCTCGAACGGAATACGGTAGGCCAAAGCAATAACAATCTGTGGGCAATTGAAAGACGTAAGCGGATAACGGCGTCTAACTTTGGAAAAATATATAAGCTTCGGCAAAAAACTTCAGTTACGGGAGTACTAAACTCTTTACTGTACTCACAATTCAAAGGAACTATGGCCACAAATTATGGAAAAGAAAATGAAAGCCTAGCAATAGAGCAATTTTAAAAAAAAAACAAGTTTTCAGGTATCCGCTTGTGGGCTATTTATCGATAAAACCAAAAACTTTTTAGCGGCAAGTCCGGATGGCCTTATCGGTGAGGATTCTATAATTGAAATTAAATGCCCTTATAGTATAGCAAATATGTCACCAGAAGAGGGAATTGCACAAAAGATAATTGATTACTGTAAATTGGAAGACCATTCTTTAACATTAAAACGGAATCATAATTACTTCTACCAAGTACAAGGCCAGTTACATATTACTCGTCGTAATTATTGTTATTTTGTTGCGTGGAGTCCAAAAGGTTTGCTGTATGAAAAAATTGAGAGGGACGATGAAATCTGGCAAAAAATCGTTCCACTGTTAGAAAATTTCTACCACCAATGCCTTTTACCAGAAATAATTGACGGTCGCATACCAAGAAATTTACCGGCGAGGGAAAGGTCTGGACCATAAATTGTTTTAATTTCATTGTGTAGATGTTAAACAGTAATTTTTTTTACAATAAAGCGTTTAAAAACAAAAAATATTAGATCATTGAAGATGATTGAAAATGTCAAGTGATGTAGGAGGTATTCCCAAAAGTGCATTTTTCTGTAATAATATAACGTATTAAAAAAGTTAAATAAAAACTAAACTAGTTATGTGTATGTACCTAATATGTAGCACAATAAACAATATGGTGCCTCTTATACATAGATTTCAATATTCATTTGTATAATATGATATTATAATAACATAATCGATTCAACAACATGTGGTAGATGCATGTACCACTGAACATACGCTGTACCAGCATTCCATCAAACGATCAGTGGTGTATGTACTTACCATCACACATTTTCTTGTAAAATATAATTTTTTTGAAAAAAAAATCTAGAACAATATATTTAGTCAAATATAAAAGTTTTTTTTTGGTTCGGTAGTTGTATCTTAAAAAAAGTGTCCTATAAAGGGATAATATTATGTTGAGTACAACCTTCAAAAGTTATCAAAAAATATTTTAATTAATTTTTGTGTTCCATATCCAACTCGGCAATACGGAACGGAATCATCTCGGGGTCTGTCTGTAACAGGTGTTTTTTTTTCAATTTTTTTCCATTAATTTATTTGACGTAAACAAATTAAATTTGTCACAATAACTTAAGTAAATAAGCTCGGTAAGTATTGGCACACTCAAAATAAGTCACCAAACAGAAAAATAATTTAAAAAAAACATCGATAACTCGGGACATGACAACACTAGTGGACTAGTGTATCGATATAATTATTGAGAATGTCACATCACTTCGTTGACTGTATACGTATTCAACAAAACCCTCTCCGCCCCCCCTCACCCCCGAATACTGAGAGAAAGGGACACATGCACCTCAGCCTGATAATACCCAAATAAAATTGTCAAAATCGAGGTTTTGTAGTCCTCATTTTTCTACTCCAAAACTGAACCAATTTCCAAGATTTTTTTACCAAATGTATTGGAAGAAAACATTCTATGTCTGTACCTTTTGCTTTTTTTAAAAATACATCGTCTAATTTGTATACTGAACGTTTGTTGATGGCGTTAAAAAAAGGCAATTTTAACAATTTTTGAAGGGTTATAACTCCTATAAAAAGTAACTTATCAAAAAAATCAAAACGTACCGACACGCTTGCGGTCAATATTCATATTATGTAAAAAAAATATTTTCTCTAGTGTCAAAATTCAGAGAGGGAAATGAGGAATACGTTTGTATGGAAAAAACACCACCCGGTTTCCTCTTAAGTCATCGAACATTCGAGTTTGTGTGAAGTGCCTCAGTACTAGGCACATAACGAAAGTTTGTAAATCAAAGAGTACATGCAAAACATGCGCGCTCAACCATCATAGTTTGTTGCATTTCAAACAAACTGATGGGCGGAAGTCACAAATGTACCCAATACCGTCTCCCGTATCACAAACAGATGCCGATAATGATAACTTAAATTCTTCGAATCCGGTTTCGCTATGTGTAACAAATTCATGCCCTAGTGCAAATACTACTGCACTCTTAGGAACGGCTGTTTGCACTACCAGAGACGCTTAGGGCCAGGTACAGACGATACGGGCTCTAATAGATAGCGGATCCCAAAGGGACATAATTACGCGCAAATGCTGTTCACGCTTGAATCTTACGGTGCGGTCATGTCCAAGTACTTACGTCACGGGAATAGGTGACGTAAGAAATGTGACAAATGGCGTAACTTGCTTAAAATTACTCTCCCGCTATGACATCACTCAGTCGTATACGATTAAACCATATGTAGTAGAAACCATAACCAGTGAGTTGCCTACTGTTAACATTAACCGCTCCTCTTTGTCGTATCTTGACAATTTGCCCTTAGCAGACACAACATTCTGTACGCCCGGTGATATTGATATCATCTTGGGATGTGACATGTTTGCTCGCATTCTAAAGGCAAACAAAATATGAGGTTCTCTCGGCCAGCCATTTGCTATTGAAACTACTTTGGGATATCTCATCTTGGGTACTGCCCCACCGATGATTGAAAACCCAAGTATAAACACCACGCAATCATTTTGTACGTTCACGCAAAATGATGAATTTTGCCTTTCGCGCTTCTTCGAATTGGAAGACATTCCAGATGAGAAGTTTTTAACGCCTGAGGAACAAGAGTGTAAAGACATGTTTAAACTCACTACTTCTCGTGACACGGAAGGTCGTTATATCGTACAAGAAACAAAAGTTATCACACACATTGAAAATTTTATAATTATTTTATAGTTTTAAATAAATATCGCACGACATCAACAACATATCAATTTGGGATTCAGATACGAGTACCGCCTCCACGGAAACTATTTATTGAATAACCAACACCTCTGCCATAGGTCTCTCCCAGTGGGTCACTACGTTTGGTGCAAGGGTGCCCGGGTACATGGGATGAGGTTGTCTAGGTCTTAGCGGTAGGTGCCCATCTTTTACATAGCTGATCAAGCAATCAAGATCCGTGTCGAATCAAGAGAGACTGGTTGAGTGGGGTTTTTTGACCTCTCCAGCCGTACTCTCCATTCATCGCCTTGCAGTGCGAGGAATAAGTAGAGAGCTATTGAATATCAATTTGAAAGATTTTGTTTTTTTTTTAACAGGTCCCGTGCCAACAACGACACCTCTACCAACTCCATCATCTACTACAACAACTTCAACACCACGTAAGTGAGCGTCCAAATAAATTTACATAATGCTGATTTTGACACTTGTCATGTGGACCCCTCAATACCGGATTTACTAAAGAAATTGATTTTTGAATCGTGGAATTTTTAGATTTTTTATAAATATTCTACCAATTTCACCAGAAGCAAAGTTAAACAAAGCTTGCTTCGAGCTAACAATAGTCGTCTTTAAACAAACAAAAAACACAATCGCATCTTACAAATAAGCTCACAATATTACAATTATTCTACCACCATTATGGTACGAAGTGTCAGGACCTAAAGCCTGGAATGGACTGCCGTATGATTTAAGAATAATCACAGACTCGGCAGAATTTAGAGCTAAACCTAAAACTCACCTTTTCAGACAGGCATCCATAAGAAAAAAATGAGTGCTTTATAACAATGAGAAGGTTTTTCTAATGACACCTCACATGCTCATAAAACCAGAGCCAAACAAAAACAGACATACTTAATATACCAAAGTGTAACTCTTCGTTTGGACAAAGAAGTTCTGAATTTTTAGCAGTAAAGTTATATAACAAACTCCCAGTATCAAACAAATTAAAACCTAATATAGCTACATTAAGGACATTAAATGTTGGCTGAAGAAACTATCGAAAAATGAACTTACTAGTATACTTAAAACATCGTCGTAGAATTTTATGGAAAACCTTATCCAAACCATGATGTTAAACCATAGAAGTCGCTGAAAACTTATTCAAAGCATAGTCCCTCTCAGTACAGGATCTGCTAGTGAGGACGACTACGAATATAATTTTTTTTTATATATACCTAACATGTTTCATATAAAAATGAAAAAAGTAATTAATATATTGTTACTAAATAACAAAAATAATAAAAAACTTAAAGATGACGAAAAATGTTGCAAGAGGGAAAAGAGGCAAAAACTACAAAATTCCAAGAAAATAAAAATACTGGAAGAAAAAGGAAAGAAAAGCAGCAAGAAAATTAAAAATAATCCATTTACTGTATCTACAACAGCCAATAACGAGCAGTCCGATCCAGCATCGGCTCAAACTTCAAAGTCTCATCCAGCAGGATGAGGCTTTGGAGTTTGAGACTTTGTTAATTTTATTATTGATGGAACAGAGTGTCATGTGTGTAAGAGACGTATTAAAACAGACTCGTACTTAAAGTGCGAAGATTGTAAAGAACAAAAAACACGTTCACCATGTACCTGATAGAGAAGACGGCGACGTGTTCTTATGTCACATGTGTTTCATGGTAGCTGGTATCATTGGAGGACCCACCACTTACCCGCCCTGGTATAGGTAACAGATGGTTACCCCTTCAAGGCTCTTGCGAGGACTCTAATATTTTTGGTAAAAACGACTCTACATTTGATAACGAAACTAGACCTCCAATGTTCCTGCATATGTTGTTAGTAAGCAGTATGCAAGTGCTTAGCGGGAAATACAGATACAATATGTGTTAGTATGACAACATATAGACAAGACAATGGAACAGGTTGGTGAAAGTCCACGAGGTGGCAAGCGCTGGGTGATTGTATCCAGCGTATCATACAAGCACCTGTTTGGGAGGAAGAACCATGAAACCATGAAAGGGTCGTTAGAAAATAAACTTAATTTTAATTTTAAAAAAGGATCTTGGAGTGACCTTTGATCCCAGGCTGACATTTTCAAATCATATAGTGCAGCTTACTTCGGCTTGCTCCAAACTGCTTGGTTTTGTAATTAGAACTTGCAAACAATTCAGTAACATAGAAGCAATGACCGCCATATTCAACGGAGTAGTCAGAAGCAAGCTGGAGTACGCTAGTACTGTCTGGATACCTTATCAACTTAATTACATAAATATGATTGAACAAATTCAAAAAAAAATCCTAAGGTATGTTTACATGCGATCATACGGAATATATCCAAAATTCATGCATCACTAAAGGAGACAAATTATGAAAGCTGTTGTTGATATATTTAATACATCAATTTTAATATAATATAAGCGTACCTTATTGACGTTTTTTTCATCACATAGGGGAATGTTTTGATGAAGCTGTTTGAATTGACTAGCATATTGGTAGTGTTTTGTCGGCTGAAGGAGAGAAGCTATTTTTGTATTTTTTTTGTTTTTATATTTTGTGCTTGCATACTGTGTGGATTCAATTGTATTTTTGCCTTATATTTGTTTATGTGCAAGTGTTGTAAACAGTCATTTCCTGCACTATTTACTAGTATAATTTCGTAAAGATTATTTCGTAAAAGCCTAAATGGGCGTAAATAAAATAAATAAATAAATTTAAATATTTTAAAGAAATATGTCAATGAACAAAGAAAACTAATTTTTAACACACGTTAACAAATAAATTACCGACCAACAGGTGTAAACTAATTAAAAAAATGTTATTTATTCAGACAAAAAAACAAAAAAATCGTTATTGAAATTAAAAATTTCTTAAACGGTCAATAGCTGTACCATCTACCCTATAATGTTCTCCACATGCAATGTCGTAACTTTTCCAAGCATAAACTTTTAATAAAGTGTGTTTATCGGAAGTGACCTGCCAGGTATGTTTCTGTATATATGTGTAAATAATAAAGTTAGATAGAGCCTAAGAATTCATAATAAATTGTACAACTCACCTGAGGTGATTTAAAAAAAAAAACGGCGCTCTACAAATTATCCAATAATAATAAAAATAATAGTTAATTAATAATTAATAATAATTTTAAAAACATGTAGGATTACAAAAGATTTTTTAAATATTTATATTGAGGGATCAGTAGGATTTATAGGTTTAATTAGGAATTCCACAGAGCCGAACCCTCTGATATGAAAATATCTGGAGTCGGTGAATTATTTTCCCATCTGGTCTCTGGTTGACCAGATGATCATTTGGGAAGTGTGTGAATAATTAATTAATAATTATTAATAAATAATTCTCGGACTATAAAAATATTACCATTTGTTATTTCGGCCACTGGCATAATACCTAGGAATCTGATTCAAAATTTAAGCATATTAGATTTGTCAAAGAATTTGTATATAAAAATGCAAAAATCAGTAATTTTAAATACATGTAGGCTTACAAAAGATTTTTCAAATATTTGTATTGAGGGATCAGTAGGATTTATAGGTTCAATTTGAAAATCCACAGAGCCGAACCCTCTGATATGAAAATATCTGGAGTCGGTGAATTATTTTCCCATTTGGTCTCTGGTAGGTTGACATGTTGTTCTTGTATTGTTTTGTATTTATAATACTTATATAGTGCAATTGCATAGCGTGGGTTGACTAGATGTTCATTTAGGGAAGTGTGTGAAAGGGTTTAGTTTTTCCTGTGGGGAAAATTTAACCCGGACATTTAAATCTGGTGCGTAAAAATGTCTGTACCTGTGAAGCATACGGATGAAAGTCCAAAAAGGTAAATGTTCAGGAGAGCCAAAAAACATTTTTTCAGTAATTATGATCTCATAACTTCTTCGGTTATCCATGCTGATAGATAACAAAAAAAAGTAATTATTGAATCAATTAGTTTTGGTTTCAAAAACGAGCAAATAAAACGAAATATTTTAAATGTAAAGCCTTTTCAAATACCCATTGGTTTGGTTTGACATGTGGTGTATTATGAAAGGATCAATGTTTGAAAATTGTTTACTTCCATAGAAAGCGTAGTAATGTTAGAGGCAGAAGGATGCAAATGGATTTGAGTCATAATACTCAAAATGAAACTAAATCATAAAGATGCAACTCCATGTACATCTTTCTACTTCTAAGATCGTTGTTGCATCAAAGGTAGTTGCATCCATATACATCTTTGAAAATCCTATTTTTCTTCATGGTAGGACTTGTATCTTTCTGCCACTGATAAACACCACATCTCTTTAAATTTTGAACTTGCATCCGTGTGCTTCTCTGGTGCAGATATAGTGATTGTGAACTGTTGGATGTCTTAGCTGTTGAGGTTTAAACCTGATGGGCCTGGATGGTAATCCGGCGCTACTGTTCGCCGCATACTAATCGGTCAAACCTTTTATTTTCCAGTTGGTGACTGGAGCTGTGAACTCGCATGCCAGTATTTATGTGACTACTCTAAGGGACCGTGCACCTTCCATCTACCAGCTGAAAATGATCCTTGTTATTGTAAGTTATAACTTACTTACTGTAAGAACGGGAAATAGCTGGCATCTACAATAATTGAGGCCTTACTTGGACACAAACACAACACAAATATCAATTATTAATTGTTTTTGTGTTTAATTCGTAGAACTCCATTTTAATTTTTAAAAATTTAATTTAAATTGTCGAGTTATTAATGGAATAATGTTGGGCATATTAATACGCATATTTAATACGGATTATGATAATAAAAAAAATTACTCAATTTCACACCCAATCCCATTTCTTTCAAATCATACATACTATGTATAAATTGATCTATGTATAGATTGAATAACTACGGTAGCATTACACAGTCTTTCTTAACACCTTTTGTAAAGTGTGATCACACATATTACTAGGCGAACCAACAAAAGTTTTGCCAGTATTAAGATAAAAACAGCTTTTTCTGAAAATGACAACATTTTACGAAAAAACTTAAAATTGCTGTAAAGTTGACCGGTTGCAGATAATTTTGCATGTGTATATATGTTATAAAAAGACTTAAATTTTTTACAACTTCTCTTACTGAAATTTCTTTCTCTGTTGAATATTTTAGATGATATGAAGGAATGTTTGATAAAAAATGTGAGGTAAAATGATTTTTTTCGAAAATATCTACATTTGTGGAACGTGTAACTCAAAAACGGCGGATTTAGAAAATTACATGTAGAATAAAAGTTGTAGATAATTTTATGAGTTGTTACTTATTTTAAGAAAATTTTCCTCTGCGACGCACCGTTTTCGAGACGTAAGCGGAAATCCGAAAATAAGGACATCCCCCCGCTCCCCCCCCCCCCTAGCTCACCACCAAGACTTTTAGTATGTTCACACCCTAAGCGCACTGAACAAGTTTCTGAATCGCTTCGGTTCCTGCTCACGCACTCCACACTTCCTTTTGGACCATTCTCTGGAGACTGGTCTCCGGCGCTGAAGATCAAGATCTTCCAATATTCCCCCAGACTTACGCTCAAAACCGTGGGGAGTGGAGATAAATATTTGTGAGTGAGGCCGGAGACGTAAATCGGTCTCAGATAGCGAACGTGGCGTCATTTACAGCGTAAAGTAAAGAACTAACCAAAAAATGCCACGTGTTTTGTGATCTAAAAATCTGATCATTCAATCCTAAAATTTTAAATATCACCATCATTGTCAAATTCAAAGACGATAGTAATTGAATTTCTTCTTCTTCTTATTCTTGTGCCCTGTCCGTTCAACAGACGTTGGTTATCATGTTGGCTATGCGGACTTTGTTTACTGCAGCCCGGAACAGCTCAACGGTAGACTGGCCAAACCACTGTCTCAGGTTTTTCAACCATGAGGTTCTCCTTCTTCCAGGGCCCCGTCTTCCGGCAATCTTTCCCTGCATTATGAGATGCAGGATCTCATACTTCTCTGGATGTCTCATCACATGTCCAAGATATTGAAGTTTTCCGATTTTTATAGTTTTAATTACTTCCTTTTCTTTATTCATCCGAACCATAACATCTTCGTTTGTAACCCTGTCCATCCAGCTTATTTTAAGTATTCTTCTGTAGATCCACATCTCGAATGCCTCAAGTGGCCTAATAAGTTCTTCAGTAAGCGTCTATGCTTCCATTCCGTAAAATAATATCGAAAACACTTAGCATCTGACCATTCGCATTCGTAATCCAAGGTTGAGATCATGACTGCAGAACATGTTTTTCATGCGAATAAAGGTTGCACGAGCTTGCTCAATGCGGCATTTGATTTCAACTGAAGGATCCCATCTATCATTTAAATTGCAGCCCAAGTATACAGTACTCTGAACCTTCTCTAGTTTTGTTCCAGCATAATTTTTTTTTCATCCAATGCGTTATTTTTGCTTATGAGCATGTATTTTGTCTTATTTATATTCAGTATACCACAATACGGGCACTGCAATAAACAAAATGAATAAAGAAAATTAAAAAAAAAAAAAAGTTCTAGCCCAAAATTCTCACAAGTCTTCACTACTTGATTCAGCAAAAGTTGTAAATCCTCAATGTTACTTGTTAGAAGTACAGTATCATCTGCATAACGCAGGTTGTTCAGAATCTTCCCATTTATAACAAGTCCTTGAGTAGCCTCTTGCAGAACTTTATTGAATATTTCTTCTGAATATAAGTTGAAGAGCATAGGTGAAAGAATACAACCCTGTCGCACGCCTCTCTTTATTTCTACTTCGTCTGTTAGACATTGCTCTACTCTTACTGCTCCTTTCTGGTTCCAATAAAGATTACCAATTATCCTTATATCTTTATCGTCTATCCCGGAGGTTTTCAAAATTTGAATCATTTTGTCATGTCTAACTCTATCAAATGCTTTAAAGAAGTCAATGAAGCATGCATGTACATTTGTATTCACATCTCTACATCTTTGGATTAGTACTTGAATACTAAATAACGCTTCCCGAGTACCCAACCCATTTCGAAAGCCAAATTGTGTGACACCTATCTTTTCTTCCACTTTGCGATATACGCGTCCATGTATAATTCGCAAAAATATCTTTAATAAGTAGCTCATTAAACTAATTGTGCGGTGGTCACTACATTTTCTTGCTTTTGCTTTCTTAGGGAGAGTAACAAAAGTGGATCGAAGCCAATCCAGTAGAATAATTCCTGTATTATATATTGAGTTAAAGAGACTCGTCAATACTAGGATCCCTTTATTTCCTATAAGTTTAAGGATTTCAGCTTGTATTCCATCTGGGCCCGCTGCTTTCCCAGTTTTAGAGAGACGAATTGCGTGTTCTACCTCATTTGTTGTGATTGGTGGGCCTGTTGTTATATTTCCCATATCATATTCTGCGCTTCTATTATCATTGAAGAGTTCTGAGATGTAGTCTTTCCATCTTTTTAGTTTTTCGTTAATATCGGTTAGAAAATATCATGTATACATTGTGGGTTTCAATTATAGCACACTGTTGAATATGCCAATCAGCTTTTGCTTGCCTAATTTTACTTCGAATTTCTGTTTGGGTTCTTTTGTATTCTTCCATGTTTCGATTTTTGTATTTTCTTTTTACTTCCATGAGGTTTAGTATTTCGTCTATCATCCATTTCTGTTTCTTTTGCGGCGTCTCTTCTTTGAATTTTTCCTTTGCAATCTCTGTGATGATTTTCTTTGATTCATTGCAGATGTATTCAATATTTTTAATATTTTCTTCACTATTGTATAGTTGAGTCTGGATGTCGGCGAATTGTTTTTTCTAATATTTGCGTTGCTTCTTTACACAGACCATTATTTTTTAGCTTGTTTTTATCTTATTTCAAAGCCCGTTCTTTTTTAACAATTTTCTTAAAACGCAACCTAAATTCAGCCAGGAGTAGATTATGATCTGATGGTACATTAGCACCCGGGTATGTTTTTGCAGACTTAATCGAGTTCTTGTATCTTTTGTTGATGGTAATATAGTCAATTTGATTTCGTACAATTCTCTGGACTGAGTCTGCTGGCGACTTTCATGTATATAAACGCCTTTCCGGTAATTTGAAGAATGTATTAGTAACTGCTTATTCGTTTTCTAAGCAGAATTGGACAAACCGATCTCCTCTTTAATTCCTTGTACCGAGACCATGTTCCCCGACAACATCTTCTTCTTTACCCTACCGATTTTAGCATTAAGATCGCCCATTATTATAGTTATTTCATGTTTTTTTGTGAAGGAAAGAACTTTCGTTAAATTTTCATAGAAGTTTTTCAATTCTTCTTCTTCACAATCACATGTAGGTGCATATACTTGAATAATATTAGTATTTACTGTTGATGTTTGAATTTGTATCATAATGATCCTGTCTGAATGTGGAATGATATTCGTCACGGCACCTGCTACTTTGTTTGTAACGATAATGCCAACTCCATTTCGATTCCGAGATTTAGTATCACCAGAGTAGTAGACAGTATAGTCGTCTAAAGTACATTTTCCTGAATCTTTCCATCTCATCTCTCCTATACCAAGTATATTGATATTCAATCTTTGCATTTCTTTTATGGTGTTGTGAATTTTTCCTGGTTGGAGCATACTCCTTACATTCCATGTTCCTATTTTACTCATTTCTCCTTTTCTTTTTATCTTGATAGCAGCTGACCGGGAGATTCTTAGCACCCCTGCCCCATTTAAGGGGCGCCCGTACTCGGGGCCGTTGTATTTATCAGCCATTACCATGATTTTTCCTGGGAAGATATAATGAGGTAGTTTCCCGTTGCTTTCTTCATCGCAGTATTGCAACCGGTTAGATAAATACGTTATCGTCGCTTGCAAAATGTTGATACCAAGCCGTACCGAAGTTACTCTTCTCCGCCTTGATTCAATACTGCCAGGTACTGCTGCCCTCTAGCAGTGGATCTCTCTTAGTCTGACTCCTCATCTGTGACATGTCTGGCTTGGGAGGCCCTTCTGGTAGTAACACTACCGCCAGCATAGCTCTCAGAGTCCCTGGAATACTCAAGCCTCCTCACCCCGACAAGGTGGAGATCCCATCGAGGAGGTATTGAATTTAGGATCGCAGGAGGAATTGAATTTAGGATCGCAAATTGCAAGTGTAAGAGGGACAAAGATTGTACTTAATGGATTAATCAAAAGGTACTAAGTCAGTGTCGACATTGGTTCAAAGTAAGTCTATATGAGTGGCATTTCGAGTGATCTTCTTTATTCACTAGAACCAAAAGGTATTACGTACATTAAAAATGGTATATATTTTTTTTAATTAAAAAAAAATACCGCACACACCAATAACAAATCATTTATTGAATAACCAACACCTCTGCCATAGGTCTCTCTAAGTAGGTCACTACGTTTGGAGACTTAGCAAGGGTGCGTGAGGTAATGGGATGAGATTGTCTAGGTCTTGGCGGCGGGTGCCCATCTTTTGCGTGGCAGATCAAAAGAACTTTGATTGTTATCCGTGCCGGATTAAGAGAGACTGGCTGAGGGGTACTTTATGACCTCTCTAGCCAGACTCTCTCGATTCATCGCCTTGTGGGAGAAATTGATTCATACGTCCGTCAGTCCTGGTCACACTGACCTCCAGATTCTCATCCACCCCTCATACCTTTTTCCTTCCCGGAACGTCCCTCCCTTCTTTCCTCAAAAAGAACCTCCACACAGCATCCCCTAATATGACGTAGGCTCTTAGGGAAATTATTTTCCTCATGGCCTCCTGTGTGGAGCTAAAAAAAACACCAAAAAATTTACAGTTACCAATCGGTAAAGTTGGAATACTAGAGTTATTGAATATAGATTTCAAAGATTTTGTCTTTTCTAACAGGTCCCGTGCCAACAACGACACCTGTGCCAACTCCATCAAATACCATAACAACTCCAAAACTTGGTAAGTCCAACATCTAATTGAATGGATGTTTTAATTTTTGTTTTATTTACAGATATTTTTTATTTAATTTTTTATTTAGCGACCATATAAAATAATAGTATATACAAAATAAAATGGTGAATTTAAGTATAAATATTGTATTTCTTAGTCCTTCTCACTAAGGGGTCCTGTGATGAGGAACGTTAACGTTATAAATATTGTTTATTTGTCTTCTATATTGTTTTTAGTGTCTTCATTAGGGTTTTTTCATTGATTTTTTTAAGTCATATTTTTATTCTTGATTGGTATTAATCACATTTTTTTAATTAGTTTTATGTCGTGGGGAAGGATGTTTTGGAGTTTTGTTGGAAAGTATGTGTAGTTTCTTTGTCAGAATTTGGTTTTATAACTTTGAATATTTTTTATATCATTTTTATTCGATCTAGTGTTGTGCATACACGGTCTAGTAGAGGATTCAGTATTATTGAAAAGCTTCAAGAATATATTTTTGTCATATTTTTTTTGTACATTTTGTACGTCAAAGTTATTGAAAATTTCAATTGAAGGCGTTCTAATGGGTGCTTCTTTCAATATGATCTTTATGATTCCTTTTTGAATCGTATTCTGGTAGCATTCGATTACATACAGGGTGTTAAGGGATGTGCTTGACTTACTTTAACCAGTGATTCCTGATATTATTTGGAGTAAAAAATGTTAGTGAAATTTTGATCTCCGGTGACATTTTTGATGTTTTTTTTATTTATTTTTTCTACAAAAACATTAAAAAATGGTAGGTGTTGGACAGTTGGAGGCGGGGTAAGGGGTTGGTTGGATTCTAGGCTGAGTGACCAGTGACGAAGTTCGGAAGAATTTTTTTTTGTTGATTTTGAAGAAAAAATTTTTGAAAAAAAAAAAGTTGTCAAAAAAAGTCACCGGAGTCCAAAATTTACATTTTTTACTCCAAGTCAGGAATCGCTGGTTAAAGTAAGTCAAGTACGTCCCTTAACACCCTGTATGTGTAGCAGATCCCAATCCTATGATTCTATATTCATTTAGAGAATGACATAACGTGTAGTAGACCTTTTTCATATCCTCTTTATTTAACAGGTTTCTTAGATTCTTAAAGAAATATATAAGGCTTGTGAGTTTTTCAGTAATACCTATACAGCCTTACTCATCATGAACCGTACCACGGCTCTGTAGCGTCGCGGTAGCTACACAGTGGAGTAAGCCTACACTGCTCAGGGTAAAAATCTTTACTTTAAATCATAATGTTTTTTGACAGCTGTTATGATTTTTTACGGTACACCAAAGCTGAAAAACGCGGTCAATTTAGCATTTCGCGGCGTGTTGCCAACTTAACGTTTGTTCATACGTCAACATCAGTCAACACAACGTTGACTTTGGTAAATCTATATTTAGACCTAAAATCTCCTTCCGTGAGTGCCGCAAATGGATCGTAACTTTTTTTAACCTTTTACGTAGCCGTGGTGCACGAATGCCGCGAATACGGTCAATATTTGTCAAAGCTCCGTTCCAAACGTCAAGATTCTCATAAAAGTTCGCCATTTCGTCAGTTACAACGCCGGAGGTACTGAGTTTACCCTGGTGATTGGGTGGTTTAAATTCTGACAGCTACTACACCTCCCGTACAGCGACGCGGGAAGAACACGCGTGTGCGCGCGATTAACCCACCATGTTGAGTAACAATTTCACCTAACCCGGTCTTGCTCCGAGGTTGTATCTTATTTTGCGATGATGAGTAAGGCTGTTGATGTGTAGGTCCCATCTAAGATTTTCATCGATTATTAATCCGAGATATTTTATGTTTTTCTATAACAGGGCGTTTCTTATAAATGTAATACCAACAGTGATGGGATTAGCAAATATCATCACCGTCATCATCACTCTTGGCTCTTCAACCCCTGGTGGGTCTTGGCCTTATCAAGAGTCTCCCTTCACTCATCTCGGTTTCGTGGCAGCTCTCTCCAGTTTAGAAGATCGAATGTAGGTATATCTTTGAGGACGTCGTCGCTCTATATTAACCTTGGTCCTCCCAGGCTTCTTCGACCTATCGGTCTTGAGTTCAGCAAATATGAAATTAATGTCCAGAATTTTAAATATAATGTACAAAAGTCGTAACTTTTTCAAGCATTAACTTTCTATTGTTTATTGTTGTGTTTATTGGAATTGGTTTATTTTCCAGTTGGTGACATATTTTGTGATTACGCCTGCGAAAACATGTGTGACTTCTCTCAGGGACCGTGCACCTTCAATATCCCAGGGGATCCAGAACCTTGTTATTGTAAGTTATAAGTTACAACTAGTGGGCGGCACTTTTCACAATAAATAATGTACAAATTTATTAGAATTTATTTTCGCATCTACGATTCGGACCGATTGAAATGGGAACGGAATTGTTCATTAATTATTCTGTGAAGAAACCGAGGAATCTCCTTTCTTTAAATGAATGTATACTACTGTCATTTTGATCACTTGTAGCGACTGACAACACCGTCTGTAATTTGAGTCTGCAAGAATTCCATGAATTTTGTTTTGCGGTTGGATTGTTTATGACTAATATTTTATTTTATTTATTTAATTATTTTCATATTACATTTGGTTATAAAATGACGTTTTGCCCATCTCACTAGGTGTGAAACGCCTGTGTTGAGATGGCAATTTACAGAGTGTTTATCTAAGATTTTGTAGTAATATTATGAAAATGGCAGGTTCATATAATTTTTTTTCTTTAATATACAATTCAAGTATGTTACATATATATATAAAAAGAAGATTGCAGTAGGTACATGGTTACATATATACACACAGTAGGTATAAAGGTAAGTCTGTTTTTAAATACTTGTGATGGATATGTTTATTTGAGGTGATAAATGATTTTACTTTTAAATGTACTTTTGGTTTGCGTGTTTCTAATTTCAGGAGGTAGAGAATTGAACAGCTTTGTTGCATTATATTTAAAACTTCTTTGCCCATAAGAAGTTTGACAAACTGGGATGTTGAAAGATTTTACATTTGACTCTCTTAAGGCTCTTGTGTTCATTCGTTCTTCAAACATGTGTGTATTTTTAAATTGATGAAGCAGGATATTTTTTGAATACAATTTTTGCAGGTTCGGAACATTTAGTGTCTTAAAAATAAAATCAGTGCTTGTTCTCAACGGGACTTTAAGAATAACCTTCAAAATTAGTTTTTGAATCTTTACTAAAGGCTCTAGGCAAGTATTTGTGGCACTACCCCAGCTGATAATACCATATTCAAGTGATGATTGTATAAGAGCACAGTAAACTTATTTCAGTTGTTTTCTATTTAAAATATCTCTAACATTTTTAAAAAAATAGACGAGTTTCCTCAGTTTTGTCGTTAGGTTTGTAACATGTACGTTCCATTTAAGAAGATCATCTATTTGAATACCAAGATATTTAATACTGTCAACTCTACTTATATTAAGTGAGAATGATGGAGTGAGGGAGGTCCGTACGCGATGCTTCGACAATTCTAAAAAAGTTTGATGGATCATCACGAGTTCCGATGGATCATCAATCCATCCATGTGTTCCAAGTGCAAAAATAGGAAAAAAATGGGAGGAAATTTCTTCTCTATTTTTTTTAGGAGAGGCACAGCGTCTTCGGCCTCATTGCATAAACTAGCAGCGGTTTATTAGATGTAATTGTCATATTATTATTCAACTGGTTATTTAACAGTGTCACTTGAATGATCTTCTCACGCGAATAATGGCGTCCATCACTGGGTTCTCCTCAAAATTAGTTGGTTTATAACTAACTAACTAACCATCACGCCGTTTCTTCGCCGGGGTAGGCAGAGAGAACGGATCGCCAAACATTTGGTCTTGGCACACACTCTTTGCCTCATTTACATTAATACCTAGTCTCATACGTACTCTTCTATCATTCTGACTCTTGATATGGCCCGACTTAAGTATCTGATTTACTCGATCATGCCTTGTCTTTCTCCGGCGTCCCCGACTTCTTCTACCATTTACATTTACTCCACTACTACTTTGCTACCACTGCCAAATACATAAACTCATCCACCTGCTCCAAGTTATCATCATTCACAACTATATTGCGTACTTTTTTCGTACTCTCTCTTCCAAAAACCAAGATATTAGACTTACTTACATTAATCATCAACTCATTCTTCATATGTACTCGGTTCTTCCTAGACACGAGAGACTGTAGATCTTCCATACTGTTAGAAATAAGCACCGCATCATCAGCATACAACAGGCAACATATTTTCAAATTACTCAATTTTGCGCCCAATCCCACCTCTTACTATATGTACTTGCATACAGTAATCCATGTACAGATTGAATAACCACGGTAGCATTACGCAGCCTTGCTTAACACCTTTTGTGATGTCAAACCACCTTGTAAAACTACCGTTCACCATTGGGTCACCGTTAGTTTGACAGAATGATATACTCGTAAAGAGGGTAGATAAGATCAAAGGGTGACTCCTGAAACCCTAGATGTCTCCTTATCACCCCCCACAATACGAAAGAAGTAGAAGAAATTACAACTGCACACAAGAACGCTTAAATCAAACGAACTACTGCGTACTGTACAGGCCCTCAGATACTTTAATAATACACCCTGTACAAATCACATGTTCGCCCCATGGTTGAATTTGGCAGCCACCTCTGGTCTGGAGCTCCAAAATACCTGAAAAAAAAACCCTTGACTCTGTGTAGAAACGGGGGTCCGTTTGATAGATTCTCCTAATTTAACAGATGGATTGCAATGTTTAGAGCACAGGCGTCGGGCGGGAGTGCTATCCTTGTTCTACCGGTATATCAATGGAAGATGGTTCGAGGAACTAGCGTCATTGACCGCTTCGGCACCGGTGCATAGTCGGGAAACACGCCAAATGCGTGCCCAACATTTGTACACAGTTGACATTTGTCACATGAGAACGGGTCGTTTCTTCGACTCGTTCTTGTGTTGAACAGCTCGGCTGTGGAATGATTTGCCGGCCTCTGTGTTTCCTCCTTCCTACAACATGGGTCTCTTCAAGACCAATGTTCATTCCTTCCTCTCCTCAAAAAGACCCTCCACACAGCATCCCAGATGACATAGGCCCTGAGGGAAATTATTTTCCTCAGGGCCTCCTGTGTGGAGTTAACGTGATAAAAAAAAAAAAAGAAACGACCCGATTATTATTGATCATAATTAATTATAAAAATAACAATTATTCATATAGAATTTCTGGGTAGTAATTGTTACTTATCTAAAAGACCGATAACAGTAAATAAGTGTCACACATCCACTTAGCACCAATGAACGCGCCGCACTAAACAATGCCCAGCAACAAATTAAGAAACTACTAAAAACCTCAAGGCCCTATTGTTGTTATTTTTTGAGAAAACAACGAATTATTGATTTGTTGGTCTGAGAGACAAATGCGCGATGATAGGAAGGTTGAAAATACCAAACTATAAATTCGACTGTTGCAAACTCCTGCCAAATCATAAACTTCCGAATACCCATAGTAACAACACGACAAAATACACTTTTCTATTACAGCATTCATAAACGTAACTACATTGCCCACTCTCCGATCAATGATTTCACACCACGGAAAATCAATACTTAGGTGATGTTGACATATTTAAAACCCGTCTGCTTGGTTCAATATATTCGCACCTCACAATCCGAAAGCCTCGGTTTTGCCCGTAAATTCTGAAACTGTCACTTTGGATCGAGATTGTAAAATATCTATGCAAGGTAGCTTTCATATTTCAAAGACAATAAGAGGCATTATTTTGTTCTCTTTTTGGTTGGAAGAAAAATACATTTGTTTGCATGAGAGGAAGAGAGATATATAGCTTTTAAAATGTAAGGTCACTCGGGACGTTTTTGGTTTTATGAAAGTATAACGCGTTTACGTGTTTTGGGATGTATTTATTCCTAAACAAGCAGACGGGTTGTATTTATTTATAGTCCCGGTGATGCTAATTTTTGATAAAACAACGAATAATTGATGTGTCGGTCTGATAGACCAATGTGCGAGTACAGGAAGGTTAAAAATACCAAACTATAAATTCGACTGTTGCAAACTTCTGGAACTCGTAAATTTCCGAATACACACAGTAACAACACGACAAAAAACACATTTCTATTACAGCATTCATAAACGTAACTACATTGCCCACTCTCTGATACAACGATTTCGCACTAGGGAAAATCAATACTTAGGTGATGTTTTTTTTATTTTTTATGAATTTTTATTTTAGTAATTTGTACATTTAAGATTACTTCTAATTATTTATAATATTTCATATTGCAAACTAAATTTTATGTAGTTTTATGTAGCTCCTGCAATACGTCTTGAACTTTCCAATAGGTGTGGACTTTAATGTTTCTGGTAGCGTGTTATATAACTTCATTCCTTTGTACAGTAAACTGTTCTGCGTGTTCATCTTGTCTTTTTTTAAGCCTGATTTCCCTGCACGTTCTCGTGTTATGCCTGTGAATGTCCCTGTTGAATATAATTTTATTTGAGAAGTATTTTGATATAAAATGTTGTTAATTATTTTATGTATAAATATCATCGTATTCAAGGTCATCATCTGTTTCATGGTTAGCCAATTCAGTTCCTTTAACATTTTGTTTACCTTTGAAAATCTATTTCGCCGAAGTACCTATTATTTTCATTGCCCTGTTTTGGAGAATTTGAAATTTATTTTGTTCTCGTTCGTTACACAGTAAAAGGATAGTTGAGCAATAGTTAAAATGTGGAGCAATAATTGATTTGTAGATAGTGATTGTTGACATATTTAAGTATTTATTTATAGTCCAACTGATGTTAATTTTTGAGAAAACAACGAATTATTGATTTGTCGGTCTGAGAGACTAATGTGAGAGTATAAGAAGATTAACGAACGGATTGCAATCTTTAGAGCACAGGTATTGGGTCTGGGTGCCATCCTTGTTCTACCGGTATTTCAATGGAAGATGTTCCAAGGAACTAGCGTCATTGATATCTTCGGCATCGGTGCATAGTTGGGAACCACGCCAAACGCCCAACATGTGTCGGTTGACATTTGTTACATGCAAACGGATCGCTTCTCAAAGTCTTTCTTGAGTTCAACAAGTCGGCATCTGTATTCCCTCATTCTTACAACACCGGTCTCTTCAAGACTAATGTTTATTCCTTCCTCTCCTCCAAAAGGCCCTCTACATAACATTTCAGATGAAGTAAGCCCCTAGGGAAATTATTTTTTTCAGGGCCTCCTGTGTAGAGTTATTTTTTTATTGTAATATAAAAAATATGAGTTACATATACACAAATATATTTTACAAGATATTAAATTAAACATCGTTTTTGGTCATGTATATATACCTTATCAGAAAAGAGGAGCTCTTGTGCCTGATAAGGAAGCCACGATTCTAATGTAAGTTGTAAGCTATAATATGTTTTGTATAAAATATTTACATCTTACTGTAAGTCTTTTTGAAAAAAATGTTTAATTTTATTTATTTGTTCTGATTGGTTGACGATACAGCGTTATTCAGAATGGAGGTTATTGTAGTTTTTTATGACTTGGAAAATATAATGATTTTGCTTTTGAGTTGTTTTAAAATTAGGTGTAATAAATTGGCTTCCATTTCTCATTAGTTTGTTAAATTCTTGATATTCTTTTCTTTACACATTTTTATAATGGAAGCTTGCTTGACTACGTCGTCGACGTTTGGTACTGGAAACAATTTACTTATTTTATTTTATTATTATTGTACAACAGAATAATTCCAATTACAGTACAATTTAGTGACCCTATCAGCATTTAGGTAAGTTACTCTTCAATAATAAATAATATTTAAAAAGTGATTCTGTTGATTTAAAACCATAACTATATATAAATGTTTAGTTTACTACCCTAAACTGTACAGACTTAAGATAATAATACCATCAGACTAGCAGTTAAAAACCCGCTCCGCAGGTTTACGCTGCCTGGGGGCAGCTTCTCTTTCGGCTCCACCCAGTTTGAGCGTTGGTTACCATTTTATATATCCGAAAGAATATCAAAAATAGTCGGTTCCTTGGATCCACTGGGATTCAGTGACACCGAGTCACCGGGATAAATAACCGCGACAGTCAATGACGTCATATATAACTGCCCCTGCTACAACAAGACATACCCATGATGACCAAGACTCAAGACCGAAGAAGGAAGACCCCGGACAAGCTCCACATCACCTTCTACAGTAAAAAAACAAGGGAATCTATGCTCTCTTTAAAAAATGCGGCCAAAACCTTGGACTCTAATTCACCCATTTTTATCAGCGAAGTGCTGTCACCGTATTATAAGGAACTTCTGTGGAAAACAAAACAAACGGCTAAAGAAACCCTCTACCAATTCGTGTGGTTTAAATCTAATAAATTGCTTATTCGTAAAGCAACTGGGGAAAAAATTAGACAAATCAAACATAAAAACGATCTGAATAAAATGGGGAGACAGACGTAGATGACTAATCCCCCTAAAGTAAATTTCATGTATTGCAATTAATTTAATATGGCTGAATTACTAAACACAATGAACTTATCTAGCACTCACTTACATTATTCAACCAATGATACAAAACTATGCGATTCTATCTTTAGCATCCCAGGCACCCTAACTCTATTTAACCAAAACATAAGATCCCTCAATAAAAACTATGATGAACTAGACATACTCTTGTCCACCTTTAAAATAGAATTCAAAATTCTTATCCTAACGGAATGCTGGATCTCAACAACGTTTACTGTAAAACACAAAAAAAACTATTCCACATATGTATTTCACAACAAAAAATCTAAATCAAAATGATGGAGTTGTTGTTTACATAAAAGATAGCCTTAACGCCTCTGTCTCAGAAATCACCTTAGAAAACACTAACTGTTTACAAATAATCACCGACCCAGATACGTGCATACTCGCTATTTACAGATCACCATCCAGACACAACATTGCCCCCTTTATAATTACTCTCGATACCCACTTCAAAAACATGATTGTAGCTGGAGATCTAAACATCAATATACTACCACAAGGCCACCCACAAAATATCGATTACCAATTGAAGCTCCTGGAACATGGCATAATTTGCGTCATCAACACTCCAACCAGAGTTACAAGAGACTCGGAATCATGTGTAGATCATGTAATGGTCAAATCCAAAAACAAATTATGGAGCGTAGTATTCGAATCCACAATCACAGATCACTATACAACAATGATAGGCCTGACCTCACAGACTCTGAAATCAACCATTCAAAATAATATAACAAAATTTGAAACTGACTACGTTCACCTAAAAAATGCCTAGAAAAACAAACTTGGGAACATCTAAAAAATATTAACACGACAGAAGAAGCCTGCAATTACTTTCTAGCACATCTACAAACGCTCATCACTCAAAACACCACAACAACATTCAACTTTATCACTCACCGACAAAAAAAAGACTTAAAAAATGGATCACCCAAAGCATACTAAATAGCATAAAAAAACGGGACAAACTGCACAAACAAGTTAAACGCAACCCAGATGATACCTTTCTTTATTCTTTTTACAAAAGGTACAGACATGTTTGTTCTCAAATTATACGTAAAGCTAAAGAACTATATATATTATTATCCAATAAAAAAATTAATATAACAGATACACTGAAATATGAATTATTCAAAAAACAAATTAAGTCCCTTAAATTGGATAATGACATATTGTACCCTTAATGTTTACCCTTTATGTAATTAATTAATTTACCTTTACTTAAACAGCAATATTTAATATTTAAAAAAATTGTATTGATTTTGTCTAAATTGTCTAAATTGTGTACCTACCTAAGATATTTATTTCATTAGTTTCTTTGAAAATTGTTTACATAATGAACATTATTATAATTTTTTTGCATGTAAAATACTCCTCCCATAAACACGAACTCCTAGAGCTCAACTTATGGAGTAGTAGAATAAAACATGAATTATTTTGTAATCTTGCATATATTATCATTGTAATGTATAAACAAAAATCTTGAAATAAATAAATAAATAAATAAATAAATATTACAGAAACAAACTGATAATTGCAAACTTTGACCCGAAAAGCGTTTGGTCAATTCTGAGAGAAAGTACACATACACTAAAAAACAAAGATGATAAAATCAAAAAGTTACTAATCAACGACGAAGAAGTTGACTTCCACAAAAATCCTACACTTTTTCTTAATTACATAAACAGACATTACACAAATATCGGCGCTAGCCTAGCCGAAAATATAAAAAAATACATCTGGAAACGAAAATCTAGAACCTCAAAACAATATGACTCAGTGCTCTAATATAAACAATGATAGACATTTCAAACTACATGAAGTAACTCTGGAAGACACCAAACAAATAATACAATCCCTAAAAGATAACGCAACATCAGGACCTGACGGAATAGACTCTAAAACAAAAATAACACTAAGCCAACAACTTCTTATACCACTTACATACGTAATAAATCTTAGTCCGAAACAAGGAATTTTCCCGAGCATTCTAAAAAAAGGTCTGGTTATTCCAATTTATAAATAAGGACCAAAAATAATGTAAATAACTACAGACCCATTACATTATTAAACACAATGTCCAAAATTCTTGAAAAAGCGATAAAAGCCCAGCTGCAACATTATCTAGAAAACAGGGAAATACTCTAAAAAAATCAACATGGCTTTGGAAAAAACAGGAACACAGAAAACGCAATTGCCACTGTAACCGAGTTTATTACACATAACCTAGATGCTAAAAAAAAGTTACATCAATTTATTTAGACTTGTGTAAAGCTTTTGATACCATTTATCACGAAAAACTCACACAGGGAAGCGTTCTTGGTCCCCTAATGTTCCTTATTTACATAAACGACCTGTGTGATATTGATATCGACGGTCAAATTGTAACATTTGCTGACGATACTGTATTTCTCTGCCAGGCAGAAACATGGAATGAGGTATATTCAAAGGCCGAAAAAGTTTATCAGTGGTCAAAAATTGGCTAAATAACAACATTCTTACCCTAAACACAACAAAAACCAATTATATTGCACACAGTATCACACAAAGAGGCCAACCTCCACCGAACACAGACCTTATCTTACACAACTGCGGACAAACTTCTTGCACATGTCAATGCAAGCGTAATGAAAGCGTTAAGCACACAAAATACCTAGCAGTTATAATAGATGCCAACTTACGCTGGACTGACCACATAACTTATATCACAAACAAACTGAAAAGAGTCATGCATCTCATAAAGTCAATAAAAAACATATTTCCAATCAAACAATCCTCAGAACCATATTCTTTGCAGTTTGCCAATCCATTATCACATATGGCATACTGGCTTGGGGAAGTGCAACAAATATAGCAATAGATCCATTAGAAAAAATTCAAAAGACAACGATTAAATTAATCCTCCAAGTTCATCGCTACACAAGCTCGAATGTAATTTACGAAACACTAGACATCATGACAATTAGAAAACTCTACGCCAAATCTGTACTAGTATATTTCTTCCAGCATAAACGTCACATTCCGATGCAACCTCAATTACCAATTAAAACCAGAGCCTCTACAAAAAAAAAATACTTAACATACCGATAACTCATTCTTCACACGGGCAAAGAAACTTTAAGTACTACGCAACCAAACTATATAACTACATGCCCACCTCACTAAAGTAACTACTAACTACAAATATATTTACAATTCTTCACAAAAAACATATCAAAGACTGGATCAAACAACAAGGTGTTCAATTTATTCAAAACATTATAACACCTAACCAAACATAACCAAACACAAATATTAAAAATAAATTATTATAAAAACTTTGTTTTGAGAAAAAAATAATACCACAGTACTATTTATACCAAGGGCGAGTGGTCCATAGAAAAAAATTCCTACCTAATAACCACAACTACTATTTATCCTAAACATAAACTAGATGCTATGAATAACTGTATATGTAGATCCTAACTGCAACTAATCTTTAATTTATGTATTCGATACTGCCGCCATGGGTCGACCCAAAGTGTCCTTTTTGACAATATCAAGGAGGATACGGTGTTTCTACTCATGTCGACAGAAAAGCATTTATTCCCAAACATGGGAACACCTCAGCACAGGTTCGCCTAGTGAGGTGTTCACAAAATACTACTAGGTACTTACATACATATAGTTACGGATGATTAATTTTTTTTTCTTATTACTAAACTTAATATCTATGTAAACTGATGTAATAATCTGTATTATGTATGTTCTAGAATAGAAATAAAATAAATAAAAATAAATAATATAAAGACGCGTGATATTATTATTCAGTTACAATAATAACCATATTATTAATCTCTCCGTGTCTAGAGAGTTTCATGAAATTACAAATCGAGTAGTACTTACGCCTGCCAGGGGATGCTCCTCATGCCAGCTGTTAACGTAAGTGTCGCTATCTTTTGGCATTGTTTTAATTGGGTTCTTTTACAAAAGTAGATTTGTATACAAATTTCACGCACGAAAATGGTTTTGTGTAAGGCACGGCGTTAGAGTTGCATTCTTAGCCGGATTCTTAAATTTCAACTGTACAGTCTTTAGGCTGTTTGATGCTAATAAACTGGCAGATATTTAAATCGGTTGAAATACTAGAGCAATTAAAAACCCAACCATTTGAAAGAATACATCATTTTTAACAGGTCCGGTGCCAACAATAACAACCCCACCCACCACGACAGAAGCACCAACTCCGTCACAAACGACTCCGACAACGACAACTGTCAGTAAGTCTAACTTCCAAATTAATTGATATTCTTTTCTGTCATCGGAATAACATTTTATTCGCCTCTCAACCTAATTTATTTAGGCGTAAATAATTTAGTACCAAAAATTGAGGTTTCTCTATTAGTTTATCTCTATTATTTAACATATTCAAAAACTTTAAACTATACAAATAAACATCGTAATGCTACTCCCATGGCCAATCCCCCGAACTCCGAATTCCAAAATGGCGGAGGTCGAACAGCTGATTCGGCGCCGTACCTTACGAGTTGCCTACCGATTCTTCGGTTTCCTTAATATTGATTTCGATTCATGAAGCTAAAGAAATAATTATTTCAAACAATTTTTTACCACTCTCCCGTATTAATATTGAAAAATTTAATAATATTGTAATTGTAATGATTTTACTTATTGAATAGTTTCATAGCTTCTTCCATATAACTGTCATACAAAATGACAACACCTGTTGAAAAAAAAAAACTTTTGGTGAGTGATGACGTCACACGATTCACCCTCCACATGGTGGTTTTCGGGGGTTCTGAAAAACTAAAACTTTGACAATTATTTTAACTATTAAAACTAACTCTAAAAATAAAAATAAATATGCAGTTACTTAAGTTAGAAGGTTCATTAAAATAATTAAAAAAATTGGACTGAAGTTCTTTGCTGCTTTTATTCAGTTACTCTTTTTAAATCCCTTAAAATCTCCACTTAAACCATGGAAATAAAAATAAAAGTAAAAATCAATATTATACCCACGGACAGGCATTTTATGGGTTCGGAGGTATACACAATTTTTCTGTTTGCACTTTGTTGATCTGTGTATTATGACATCTGTGTACAGTCTTAGGTAACTCAATTTAACTTGATTAATTATAGTTCTCTACTTCACTTAATCAAACTTAATTCAAGAGAGGTCGTAGATATGTCAATTATTCTCTGTATCCTCAATGTACTTTAATTAATTGCATGGTGGAAGGTTATGAACATTTGTTTTCACTGTTGATTAACGTGTTTCATCACAAAGCTTATTGTAATAATCATGTAATAATCATATGTGATCATAGACATATGAACATTAGTAGACCAGAACATAAAGGTGAGGGGTAGACAACAACTACAGCGGAGCGCAGAGCGGGAAGATGACTTTGGAGATATGTGATTCGTCGATAACTCAATATGACAGTATATAGACATCTCGCATTATAATATCACCATTTAGTTCTTAAAAGTTCACTCTGCTTTTGTATGAATAGACCTTTTTACATGGGAGCGCGAATTGCTCGCCAGGTATTGAACAAATTTACGAAGTCTAAATACGACAAAGTATAGTTCGTTTATTTTCAGACTCCAATATTTGGTTGCCGTATTTAGTTAGAACACTTTTACAAATGTTTCATAATTTACTTACCCCGTAAACATCGACGAGCACACGCCATGTATCTCAAGTGATAGAATATATTTACACATTTTTAAAACACAAACCATGTTTTTCGCGATGTTATTTCGTAAAATGCACCGATGAGCGCTTGACGCTGGCTTGCAGAAAAATGATGACGTTACATTTTTTAGATTCACGCGAAGCCATACTCAATCCCAGCCGGTTCCAAGGAACCGGTATGGTGAGGGGGAAATAATACTCTTTTATCACTTAGGGCAGGTCTACTAATATTCTTTTGTCTATGTTTGTGATGTATTCTGTTGGCGAGCCAACAAACAAAGTAAACAAAATAAACAAAATAATAATAAAAATGATTAAAGAACGGAATTGAAACTCTTCTACTCTCAGTTCCGTCGATTGACCTCTCGGGTCGTGTCATGAAGAGATAAAATGTTGTAGGTACTATTTCTACTTACATTTCTGGTTTTGCAACGCCGGGAAGTTGTTGTAAACCCAAGTCAATGCATTTGTATAGGAATTTGTTATAGCTTATAGCTTTATGTGCAAACTGTAACAAATTGTAATGGAGAAATATTGTTTGCAGAGGGTCGAACTTGCGGCGCCAGCGTAGACCCGATACTAACCGTTCAAAACCATTTTTTTCCAGTTTATGACATAGGTTGTGAATACGCATGCCAGTATTTATGTGACTACTCCCAGGGACCGTGCACCTTCCATCTCCCGGCGGAAGGGGAACCTTGTTATTGTAAGTTACAACTTATCACTAAATCTCTACATCTTCTTCTCTACATATTAGAAATTAAAGTCTTCCGCATCGTCTGTCTGTCTGTTTGCGATAAATTCAAAAATTAATGAACGGATTTTCATGCGGTTTTCACCAGTAGATAGAATGCTTCGTGAGGAAGGTATATAATTTGCCAAGGATTTGTGCAAATTAGTTGAAACATAACGATAATTGTTAGAAGTGTCGGAAAAAGTCAAGCCGCCTGGTAGCTTACATCGAAAACACTGTCTAATCCCTTTGAGATATGACAAAACAATGCATGGTGGGATATTCCTCTTTTATAGATCTACAAAAAAAGTCTGCAATGGTATGTATCTATCTTGTATGGATAGCTAACTATACCCATTCTATCTTCTAAAAAAATGGTCACCTACAATGCGGTAATTGGAAAGTTATTTAGATGGATACAGTAATAAACTTAAAAACGTTAGTAAGAGTTACCTCAAGCATTACATGAACATTTTTATTATCTTTCGAATTATAAATTAAAGTCCTCCGCGGCGTCTTTCTGTCTGTCTCTTCGTGATACACTCAAAGATGGCGGTGGTTATAAAGTTTGGATAAACATCCAGTAGATGGCGTTATGTTAAGTTAGCCACAGCACCACGTGGCTGGGTCAGCTAGTAAATTATATATTATGCCATTTAAAGGGTAGTTAGGAACTTTCTTAAAAGGTAGAAAATAAGGAAGAGTAAAACTCACTGTAGTCTGATGTAGCAGGCTGATTGATGATGTTCACATATGATTCACATTCCACATAAAATGTTCCAAATTGTGCACAGATTGTATGATCACCAACAGCTACAATTTGAAGTCTTTACGTAAACTGGTAATTTGCACTTGCATTCGAAAATAAGAGAATAATAACTTAATCATAATAATACACTGCTTGCTTGTTGAATGTTATCGCCGCACTGATTAGCAATGTCATTAAGATGAAGCCATAGTAAATAATGCAAAATCATACAAAATCATATGTTTTTATTTTGAAATTTTTATCGCTTAGAAGTACGGGTTGCGCCAGAGAAACTTACTTATTTGAAAAAATTCCCGACCGTTGAGTTGGGCAGGTAGAGGGGCGGAAGGGGGCGCTTCTGGAGGGGGACGTCCCCAAGTTTGTTTCCCATTCTCGTCAGTTGCCATTATGCTGTGGTCATAAATAAACCAGTCATTAGATTGATAACTTCGTGGTTTTTCTATGGACCAAGTGTCAACGCTATTTGACCATATACATACCTATATTTGACGACTTTTTATTCGATATGCGCAACTCTGTCATCACACATACCATAGACAAGGGGATAGAGGAAACAAAATAAAAGGCTCGACCATAGACAATATAAATATCTTTCAGTACCTACCCAATTTATTAGCCTAACATATTATTTTAAAAATAAAATTATATGTCTAAATGTTCCCCAGGGAAGAGAGCTGGATCTGACAGATCGCTGCCTTGAGAAAATGAGCTTACTTTTCTTTACTGCTCATTTTCTCCGGACAGAGCTTTGTCAGATTGAAACCCGT
Source organism: Limnephilus rhombicus (assembly GCA_929108145.2). Taxonomy (NCBI): domain Eukaryota; kingdom Metazoa; phylum Arthropoda; class Insecta; order Trichoptera; family Limnephilidae; genus Limnephilus; species Limnephilus rhombicus. The sequence continues at coordinate 7,819,263 of OV815289.1, read as the reverse complement.
TGCCTTACGAAGAAACCAACTGTCGTAAAAATAACCTAAAATAACTTGAAATTTCAATCCCTTCAAAATGGGAAGAACAATTTCAAATAAGATTTAGCTTTCCTACGATAGTATCGACTTTGACATTTCTCTGGTTTCAACAGAAAAATGAAAAACTCAATTAAACGTTTTAGTATTTTATTAAAAACAGGAAATACAAGAAAAACTAACTAAACATCACGCCGTTTCCCCGCAGGGGTAGACCGATAGGACGGACCGTCAAACAACTTGGTCTTGGCACACACTCTTTGCCTCATTCACACTCACACATCGACTCATACATACTATTTCTGACTCTTGACGTGGCCCGATGCAAGTATCGGATTCCCTTGATCGTGTCAGGTTTTCCTCTGGCGTCCCTGGCTTCATCTACCACTCACATCTGCGTCATATATTGTACTTACACCCCACGCTTCGTTCATTCGCTCTACATGCCCAAACCATCTGAGGGTCCCTTTCAATCTTACTCATTATGATCAGCCTTGCATTGCACTGCTTGATCATAAATAATAATATTTTGATGATTTGTATAGCGCCATTTTTTGTAAAAAATACCTCAAAGGTGCTCTGCACAAACTTATATTTCTGCAATTTAATAAAAACTTGCATCCACCGGTCCATCGATCATTGATATGAAACTACCTATACGTACAATGATTTGACGGATGAACGCTTTGCTGCATATAAAATGTACATATTATATTATTTATACTCTGTACAGGCAGAAAATATACAGTATCATACGTAGTTTTACCACACATACTCAGGGGTGTCATTTCTACAGCATTCAGTCCACTTTCCTCTGCCAGTTCCATGCCTCACTGCAATACATCAGGGTGGGTACCAGCATTCCGTTGTGGACTGCTAGTTTCACTTCTTTAGACAGTTTTTTGTTAGCGCCAACAGCATTCAGTCCTCCATTAATAGAATTACCTACATTTACCCTTCTTTCAATATCTCTATCAGCCTTCCCGTCTCTCATACACATACTTCCCACGATATACAAACTCATCCACCTGCTCCAAGTTCACAACTATATTGCACAATGTGTTCGTACTCTCTTTAACGATAAACATAGAACAAATTTAGAAAAGCTAAGCGTACTGAGAATATATTGCTCCTGCTGCATCCTGGTCCAGTCCATGGAGTACTTATGTTCTTATGTTCGCTCAAGAACAGCGGTGCAAGAGAGTGGTGGAACACGTCAGCCCCATCTCCTGACATGACACCACAACGTTACTGTCCCACATACCTACAACAATCATATGTCATTATTAAGGTGCTAAATTAATGCTTTTATATGTATTATTATAATAAGGTAAAATGCAAACAAACCCAGAGATCAGTAGGCGCAGGCCGTCGTTCGTGGAACGTGCTCTCTTCTCTAGGGGAATGACACCAGTAATCTCCACCGGCCTGTCAGCTGTAAGGATAGGATTTGGTGTTTCGAGCTGAAAATATTAAAGAAAACATCTCATGAGATACATCAAGCCGACCGACAGATAAAAACAAAACAAGATAAATGCAGAAATGTTTCATGTAAATGTTTGTACCTTTTTGTTTGCAGGTTATAATGGTTTTAACGAGCATAATCATATCGCGAAATGAGACGTTTTGCGATACTAGTAACCACAAACATATGCACGAGTTCTCAATCTAAACGTATTCAATTCTATTTCACTTGTTTAGGAAGCAAATTTTGAATTCCCGTCGCATGTAAATAAACCGTTGAGAGCAATCGAGCAACCATTTTGATATATTATTTCACCCAGCTGTCAAAAGCTTAAATTCAAAGTTTTTCCATTGGCATCACTGGATGGACTGTGCAACTCTGTCGTCACACAGTCTATACATATACATATTATCTATCTTTTGTGTTGGTTGAAAATTTTGATCGGAGTTATACCCCCCTGGCTGTGGTCTAGAGAGCAGCGGGCCTTCGCCGTCGAGAGCGTATTTTGTAACGGTCGCTCAGTTGTTGCAACGCAACGTGCCTTTCGCGCTCGCTTCGAAATACCTCCTCACAGACTCGTTCTATTCGATTGTGTCGTGGGTCAACTCATTTCGGGAGTGTGGAAGTGTCGCACGTTAGCAAGATGGAGCCATAGCACACACAGCACGAGACTCAATGAATTTGCTGCGACAACATTTCCCCGACCGCCTCATCTTTCTCCGAGGCGATCTCCCATGGCCGGCGCGCCGGATTTGACTCCATGTGATTTTTTTTTATGGGTTTATTTGAAATCCCTTGTTTATGTCGATCGACCACGGACCATAGATCACCTGAAGAACAACATTCGCGACGCTATTGCCAATATTCCGATTGATATGCTGAGAAGAGTGGACGAGAACTTCAAAAAACGACTTAACCAGTATATGCGCGATGAGGGTCGCCATTTAAAAGATGTAATTTTTAAGACAGTACGAAAAAAAACTTGGTACATTGTATTTTCAAATAAAAAAAGAATAAAAAAAGAATTACAACAATAACTACAGTGCTTTTGTTTTTATTGAACTTTCAAATAAGTAAGTTTCTCTGGCGCACCCTGCATTATAGATGCTTCAATTGAATACTGCGTGTAGAACATACCTTGGACCTTAAAAATATCGGTCATTTTTTTTATAAGTATTTTAATATGCCTATAAAAAAATAAAGTATTAGGTCCTAAAATAACACTTTCAAGTCCAAACTGTCCTATTTATAAACCCCTTTTCGGATATGGTTTTATTGTATAACGTGGAAAATTCAGTTTATTTTGTAATAACCACAAAAAAATTGATATTTACGCTCGATCTTTCCAAATTTAAATAAAATCGCGTTGTTATTTTACAATACTGCCGCTAGTCGATGAATTTGGTTTTTCAAAGGGTACCCTATGGCGTCCACCGAAGAACTATTGACCACGCCACACCTATTTTGTATCGGTCATGCCCGGCCGGAGCGGGATACATGTGTCTTCGCGTCGCTTGATTTCGTGTTTTCAGTTTTAAATTTAGGTTTTATTACAATAAACAATACGTAAAAAAAGGAGTTAATATTTTTTACAGGTTTCTACGAAATCAAACTTTATTTTTTTTTCTCAAATACCTTTTCCGACCTTTCCAAAAGTTTTTCTCAAGTATTTTCAAACTCCTGCCTTAAAGGGGCGTGAATTCCGATTTCGATTTTTCCCTGGACTATTGGATCGCCTTAAGTTGGCAGAAGGAAGTATGTAGGTAGGTAGGTGTGGATGTAGGAAGTATGTAGGCTAATAGTAACTCAATTAAATGAATACACACTATTCTGTTATTCATGTTATGTTTCATAACACCGAATTGGATCTCGGCAGGTCTATTTTGCTTCACCAATAGTATATGGCCAGAATTCACATTTACTAGTTTTAATTCACACTTTTTATATGAATCCCTCACAAAAAATATGCATTTTGAAAATATCAACATTATTACTGACACACCTGCTTTGTTACAAATCATTCAGTTCAACACCTTGTAATGGTCCGACACTCCTGGCTTTTGACACCAATTGTGATGAACCCTACCTAATTGATTTATTTTTCTAAGCTTCTACCTCGTAGTTCAAATCTCGTAGCTACGTCCATAATTCTACCCTTATGCCCTACTGATCACACCACTAGGTATGATGGCCTGACTTAACCCTCTTTCCGGTTTGTTTCTACCTCAGGCTCGTGATTTTATAACCCCTATACTTTATAATCTAGCTGAACCTACCCTATCTTCTCAAATCCCTGCGATTTTCTCACAGTAATCAAGATTTAAGATTTTTTTTTGTTCACATTATTTCTTTATTCTTCGTTGTGTACTTTTTTTTAGAATTTACATCTGTTTTTTTTTTTTTTTTTTGTATTGAAATAATAGATAATACATAATATAATCAACAAACAAGTCCTGCTAAGCCAATTGAATCGGCTTGTCAACAGGTGCTTATATTTTAGTTACATATTTATACATTTTAAAAATTTAAAATTCTCTATAAAAATCTTATATCTACAGATTCAACATTTTTTCATACATATCAAAATCAATATAAATCTTTTTTTTCCGATAGCCAATTTTTCACCATATATTTAACCTTATTCATAGAATTACATTGCTTTATAGTGTCAGGTAATAAATTAAATATCTTCGGTATGATATATTCAAACGTTCTCTGTCCATACTTATTGTTAAATTTCGGAACTATTAACCCGTCGTTACGCGTGAATCTAGTGCTGTATTTATGTTCTAATTTCTCTTTATGCTGCGGGGTAAATATATGCTGAATTATAATTTTGTGCCAAAGTATTGCCTTAACAGGTAAAATTTTGGCACTCTGAAACAGCAACGGTTTATTTTGTCTCTGTTTGAAAATATTAGAGATGACCAATAATTTTACAATTGCGTTTTGTACAACTTGCACTTGTTTCAGATTCGTTATAGTAGTATTTCCCCATATTGTTAATCCACAACCAAATACAAATATTTAAAAAAAACTACGGGCCACCTCAGAACAGGAAATCCTAGTGAGGAGGTCTGTGAAAAAAAAAAGAATCTATACTTATACTATACATTATACATACATGTACAAACCTTGCTATTGAAACTAATAATAAATAAATAAATAAATAAATATCTTATAATAGATTCTGCTAGGGACATATAAATTATTTTAAGTGTTTCAGGATCTCAACTTCCGCTCTCCTGACACAGCAATCCGGCGTGGTAACACCAGATTCCAACGGGAAGTGTGGCTGGAGTAACTCTTCAATAATAACTCCAGCTCTTGAATAATTGGTCTTTATTCACACAATAAAAATACCCGTAGGGTAGCTCATGTACGGTGAGCCCAATGATGCTATCTCTCTCCGCGGTTTTATAACCCACATGAAGTGAAAACCTGGCAGCAGACGTTTTGCCAAAAACGACCCGCCCAAGACGGATGGTAACAAGAGAAGAAGGAATTAAAATCCGTGGCAATACGAACTCGCCCTGGCAATTGCTAACACAAAAAAATGTTGCCAAAACCATTAGGGTGACAATCACAAATATTAATATTTCAGTACCTGAAATCTTTACATATTCCCGCCCAAAAACGAGTATTAAGGAATAGTCGTTTTTTCATACAATAATATAAGAAGAGATTGCAACATTGGTACTCAGAATTTACCCAACGAGTTCACATACAAAAATAAACAATATTCAATATATGGATATCAAAATAATAACAAAAAACTTATAACTAAGTTGCAATATGTTCTGTCCATTTAATATGTTGATCTATTATTATTCCTAAATATTTAATGTTCTTCTTCTTTGAAATTTTTGTGCATTTAGATGAGTTGCAGTTGTCAGTATAATTTTTACAAGAGCTATGAATAGTTATATTGGAATTTATAATTGGAAGGAATTTGTCTGATAGTGTAAATGTCATGAACTAAGTTTTGTCAGAGTTTAAGGAAAGATAGTTGTCATCCAGCCATTGTTTTAAGTTGTTTATTTCTACATTTGCGGTTCGGTAGGCTTCATCCCAAGTTTTTTTTTCTATGATTAAGACTGTGTCGTCAGCGAAAGATATGATTTTTCCAATTTTCGGTATTGTAAGCATTTCATTCACGTAAATGATAAACAATATTGGACCTAACACTGTCCCTTGAGGAATTCCAAATTCTGAATATGTGGGTTCACTCAATGTATTGTTAATTTTCACGTGTTGGTGTCTTTCATGTAGATAACTTTTGAACCATTCTATAACTGTTCCTTGAATTCCAATATTTTCTTATTTCTTGATTAGTTTTTTGTGGCATATACTGTCAAAAGCTTTTCTTAGATCAATGAATATACTTAAACATTTATTTCCCGAGTCAAGAGCATTATATATTATTGAAGTTATTTTCGCGATTGCATCATGCGTGCCTAAATTTTCTCTGAAGCCGAATTGGTTATCATTAATAATTTTATTTGAAGTGATGTGCTTAGTTAATTGTGACTTTACGACTTTTTCAAATATTTTTGCTACGTTTGATACAATAGATATGGGATGGTAGTTTGAGATGTCGGTTGCAATTCCTGATTTGAAAATCGGAGTTATTATTGTATTTTTATATTTTTTCGGGGAAATTCCTTGTTGCATGCAGTTATTTATGATATGTGCTATTGGTTTTGATATTAGTTGTCTCATTTGTTTTAGTAAATTTACTGTGATATGGTCGAAACCAGGGCTCGCGGACACTCGTAAGTTCATTATTATTTTTTCTATTTCTATCTGTGTGCATTTTTCAAACTTTTTGAAAATATTTTGGCAAGTTTGTGTGGATGTACTGAAAGGTTTTTTAGATTGGACAGCGTCAATTTTTTTGGCTAGGTTCTCACCGACTTTTGCAAAGTAGTTGTTGAAAATATTAGCAATTTTAGTTGGTTTTTTTACTGTCTCTATTGTTTCATTGTCATATGTTATTTTATTTATTTGTTTATTTTTATTACCCTTGCCATTGATGTTATTAATTGTAGCCCAGACTTTTTTGTTATCTTCACCACAATCTTCAATTTTTTCTTTGAAGTAATTTTCTTTTGTTTTTTTAGTCAAGTTTGTAAGATTATTTCTGTATTTTTTATATAATTGTAATAAATTAAAGTCATTGGGTTATTTACGGGTTTGATAAAATAGTTTTTCTTTATTCCTAATTGAGGTAACTATTCCATGGGTGATCCAAGGTTTAATTTTTCTATGTTTTGACTTTAGTTTGACGTTATTTTCTTTAGTTGCATTTATTATGTGATCGCGAAGTGTTTTTTCGAAATTAATTGAAGATTTTTCGGCATCTTCGGTATTTAATATTTCTTCCCACTTTTCCGATTTTAATTTTTGTTCTAGAAGTTGTGTGTTAATGGTTTTTATATTATACTGCTGTAATGCAGTTGAGGAAAACGACATATTTTTTTTAAATCAAGAATTAAAAAAAAACACGTAAAGTGATCAGTTATGTTTGTTTTCCAAATGACAGGTGTTAATTGTGTAGTTATGTCAGCTTTTGTCCAAATATGATCAATACATGGTGGGTTTTGTCGGGGCACAATTCTAGTAAAGTCGTTTATGCATGAAATGAAGTTCAGTTCAGCCACCGTATTATGTAGATTATTTTTTTCGACACTGTTTGAATTTAAACCTATATTTATATTGAAGTCACCCGTTACTATAGTATTTTGAAATTTGTTTTTATTAATTACATCTTTAAGATGCTCTATAAATTGTTGAGTTTTCGAACCGTGGGTTCGGTATATAGCAATAACCTGATAAATCTGATTATTTACTTTTATTTGTAATGCTAGGCAGTTAGTGAGTGTCATGTTTATTTCTTTGTAAGATATATCTTGATGTTTTTGGTTAACGTATATAACTATGCCACTATTCTTGTTAATGTGCGTTTTCATGGTAATACATGTAAAGTTCGGTAATTGTTGTATACTATCAATATTTATTGCATTAAGGTGGGCCTCCGTCAAAACTATACAGTCGAGTTCAGTTTTTAATAGACTAAGAGTGCATAATAATTCATTTATGTTTTTGTAAATACTTCTGATATTTAAGTGCATAATGGTTAATGAGTTAGTCATATTTTTGAAGAGAAGGTTGCATTGATCAACATTATTACATACCTTTTCTCTTATATTATAAGTGTTATCTAGTTCGTCCGTAATAATATTATTCATCCTACTTTGAAATCGTGAATCTTATGTAAAATGATTGAGTATGTATATAAATATGTTGGGAGGTACGTTTTGTAGGGAATTGAGAATTCGTTTATATGAATAACGTCATAGTCGGGCGGAACAATAATAATCATATACTTAGTAATAATAATGTCACTCGACTGGGAGTTGCTAGATCTTAAGTACATACTATGAATTTAAGCAGGCGCTAATAAACAGGGTGCCGACTTTGATACTCTGTAAACAAAATATAGTTGAAATATTAATTTCTTACTTGTTTTTTTTAAAGAATATAACATTATAATTAAAGTCAATTTTCTGGTAAGCAGATTCTGTCATTTTTTTGACGTAGTGGCACTTGCTATCATTCGCTCGATGATTCGAATTTGTATCCAAGTATCGATTGAATAACCACGGTCGCATTATATGTGTTATATAACATTATATATGTCACTAGAAAGAAGTCATATAGAATACAATCCCACGGTTCGGTCCCCAAATTATGAAGTTCATTCACGAAAGAATGATTGAAAGAATCCAAAATAAACGTTTAAGATATGTAAATTTTAAAATGGGCATTCCTAGTGAATGCCTAAATTATGATAACACTCTTTGTTCATTAAATTTAATGAAATATCTGATCTTAGAATCATTTCCGATGTAACATGTTCGTATAAAATCTTAAATTCGATGTTTGATACCCCTGATTTATTATATGTAATCTCTTTTCATACTCCAGGCAAGTCAGTTACAAGACAGTACCGACCATATTATTGTAGCAATTCTACATCAACGTCACAATATTACACTTTGTGACGGATTCAACAGCTAGGAAACAAAACTCCGATGTTGTTGATACATTAAGTACATACATTTTAATATATAACAATACCCTATTGAAGTTTTTTTCATCAAGTAGGGGAATGTTTTGATAAAGCCATTTAAATTTTTCTAACATATTCACAGTATTTTTTTGAGGGCTGAAAGAAAAAAAGCATTTTGGATTTTTTATATTTTGTACCTACATACTGTGTTGTTCAAATTCAAATTAACTTGGGGGTGACCTATGGCAGAGGTATTGGTTATCCAATAAATGGTTTCCGAGGCAGCGGTACCCACAGCCGCCTCCAAAATTTAATTCAACTGAAGGAGGAATAAGCCAAATTTAAAAAAAAATGAGTATACAAATTAAGAGCATACAATCAAGAAATATCCGAGAAATGTGATGTTGGCGTATTTTGATACCCAAAAGATTTGCTTGTATCAGTGCATCATTGTGACTAATGGAACTGTTGAATATTGAATGATTTAAAAGAATTTTTGTAATTTTTAACAGGTCCGGTGCCAACAACGTCAATACTATCAACCACGACAAAAACACCAGAGACACCTCCTCAAAGTACGACACCAACTACTACATCATCTCTAGAACCAAGTAAGTCCAAAATTCCAGTGCATGGATGTTTTATAAATGTTCTATCAAAACAAAACTTGCATTAAAAATAAGCTGACAATATAAGATATATTTATTTATCACCCTTTTACATGTTGATAGTACAATTTTAATACGACAGTTAATTTTGAAACATAACCTCTCAGTTATTTTGTGATTGTACAAGTTTTTTTGTGTTAATGAACTGTCAGATTTATAAAAACTTTCTGCTATTTCCGCTTCGCAATAAAAGCTCTATAAATGAAAAATTTCTGAACGTAGCCGAATACTAAAAACTGTTTTTGAAAGGTTATGAAATGAGCTTTTAAATTGTATTATTACAAATAAATACTAACATTTATAAATATTAAAATTTAGATGTATAATAAACAATTTTGTCACCTAAATTTTGTACAATTTCATTACTAACTATTGCATTAACTCCCCAATCCAAAGACTACATAACAGGCTTGGAAATAAATACGGTTCAGTTGATATTTTCATATATTCCGTACCTAAATTTATATCAGAAATTTCTTAAATTGTGCTTCACTGTATCAATGTTAAGGAAAAGAAACAATAATATAAAATTATTTGGTATATTATTGTTTCAATTTAAATTTTTATTCTATTATAATTATGTTATATGATTGATGTAAAAGCCTTATGGTCATAAATAAAAATAACAAAAAACTATAGTGGAGAAATGTTGAACCAGCAGTCACAGCGAGGGAACCCAACGCAATAGGCCACTTGCATGGATTTCATAACGACTTGGAAAAAAGTCGTGTGGATAGATTTGTTTTACTAAGATTACGAAAATGTTAGTAAATTTTTTTTAGTAATACAGCATTTTTTTTTTAAATATATAAATCCATTATTATGGCTTGTGACGTCACTGTATGAAAATATCCCGTCTCCGATAATGTTCTATTAATTTTGTAAAATTCAACACTGATTTTTTTTATATGGTGACACTCTGATTTCGGGTGAGTTTTTGAATTTGACATTTAACATTCACTAGATTTATTGTTCGTTCTCTGCGAACTTATCATTTGATTAGACGTTTTGACAGATGTTTTGAAGAGAATCCCGTACATTTTATGCCTTCTGTACCTGTTTTTAAAGCGTCAAATTAGGAAAAAAAAATTATTATATTATAATTTACAAGTATGACTATATTACATTGGATTTAGTCATATATAGACGTTGAACATTATATTGATTAATTATCAATAAGATGGATCAAGGAAAAAAATATTTATGACATGTAATATTTTTCGTATGCCTCGTTGATCTCCTGTGCATTCGTGTGGAAAACGACCTTTTTTTTTGTGATTTTCGGCTACGTAATTATCGTTTTTTCGCACCCATTAAAGCATGTCCCGTCTTTCCGGATTATAAAAAATGCTATGATTGAAATTTTTAAAAAATCGCCAGGTTTTCAAAAATACGATTAAATAAACGGAATGTCTAATAAAATTTCCTAAACCGGAAAAATTTTAAAAATTGTGATGCAAGTGGCCGCCTATTGTTCCTGCGGATACTAACTGGTCAAAGCCATTTATTTTCCAGCTTCTGAAATACCTTGTGAAGAAGCATGCGCCAAATTTTGTAACTACTCCCAGGGACCGTGCACCTTCAATCTCCCAGCGGAAGAACAACCTTGTTATTGTAAGTTACAACTTACTAACTATGAGTTACACAATTTCAGATAAGTCAGTTTCGCGCTCAATCCCACCTCTTTTAATTCGTGCCTACAATTATCCAAGTATCGATTGAATAACCACGGTCGCATTATATGTGTTATATAACATTATATATGTCACAAGTAAGGAATCATATAGAATACAATTCCACGGTTTGGTCCCCAAATTATGAAGTTCATTCACGATAGAATTATTGAAAGAATACAAAATAAACGTTTAAGATATGTAAATTTTAAAATGGGCATTCCTAGTGAATGCCTAAATTATGATAACATTCTTTGTTCATTAAATTTAATGAAATATCTGATCTCAGAATCATTTCCGATTTAACCTGTTCGTATAAAATCTTTAATTCAATGTTTGATACCCCTGATTTATTATATCTAATCTCTTTTCATACTCCAGGCAAGTCAGTAACAAGACAGTACCTACCATATTATTGTAGCAATTCTACATCAACGTCACAATATTACACTCCTATGCGACGGATTCAACAGCTAAGAAACAAAACTCCGATGTTGTTGATGCATTTAGTACATACATTTTAATATTTGACAATACCTTATTAAATTTTTTTTCATCAAGTAGGAGAATGTTTTAATAAAGCTATTTAAATTGTATTAACACATTCACAGTATTTTGAGAGCTGAAAGAAAAAAAGCATTTTGGATTTTTTATATTTTGTACCTACATACTGTGTGGGTCAAATTCAAATTTACTCGGGGGTGACCTATGGCAAAGGTATTGGTTATCCAATAAATGGTTTCCGAGGCAGCGGTACCCACAGCCGCATCCAAAATTTAATTTAACTGAAGTAGGAATAAGCCAAATTAAAAAAAAAAATAATATTCAAATTAAGAGCATACAATCAAGAAATATCCGAGAAATGTGATGTTGGCGTATTTTGATACCCAAAAGATTCGCTTGTATTATTGCATCATTGTGACTAATGAAACTGTTGAATATTGAATGATTTAAAAGAATTTTGTAATTTTTAACAGGTCCGGTGCCAACAACGTCAATACTGTCAACCACGACAGAAACACCAGAGACACCTCCTCAAAGTACGACACCAACTACTACATCATCTCTAGAACCAAGTAAGTCCGAAATTCCAGTGCATGGATGTTTTATAAATGTTCTATAAAAACAAAACTTGCATTAAAAATAAGCTGACAATATAAGATATATTTATTTATCACCCCTTTACATGTTGATAGTACAATTTTAATACGCCAGTTAATTTTGAAACATAACCTCTCAGGTATTTTGTGATTGTACAAGTTTTTTGTCTTTGAGGGAGCGGGCCGTATCGGTAGAGTCAGGACGTGAAATGAAAGGCGTCAGTCAGTGATGAGTCAGTCATTTATTGTTGCGCTACGTAGCGAGGTCGGAGCGGAGCGGAGTGACAGTGATGCCGATAATGTTGCTGCTGCCTGATGAGAGTGAAGAAGGTCAGAAGACTACGGCGGTGAAGATCACCGGTCTTCAGGGAACCGGCGTGTTGCTCTACACCATGGCGGTGTAGAAGTGACCTTAATCCAGGCGGTCGACCGTCGTCGCGTTGATGAGGTATGGCGGCTGTGAGGCCTTTGCGTCGACACATACACGTGACGCAGGAAGGAACCTTGAGAGGCCACGAGGATGATGGTTTCTGGCTCGTTGCCGGTTGTGGTGCTGGCTCGTTGCCGGTTGTGGTGCTGGCTCGTTGCCGGTTGTGGTTGCTGGTTGTGGTTGCTGGCTTGTTGCCGCTGGCTCGTTGCCGGATGCTGGTTGGTTGACATCTCTTGTCGAGATGGTAGTTGGAGATAGAGGCCTCGAAGGTGCTGGAAATGTTCCTGGTGTCACACTGGATATGTGTTAATCACTTGCGGTTGACTGCGCGGGCTGTTGCCCCGCGAGGGCAGGTAGAGAGTTACTACACTGCACTTAGTTTTATCACTGCCCAATGTGTAAATGTCGAACCTTGAATGAAGACTGAACTGGTACTCAGCGAGCGAGCGCTTGTTTATATAGCGGCTTACTCTCACGGTAAGCAATGCTGGGTGAATTCACGCAAAGCTGAGAAATCGCTCGAACCTTCTGTGGGCACTTGTATGGTACAGCCACATGTTCTAGGCCTTTCGCGTAAGTGACGGAATTATTATTCCGCTGTAGGTAGATGTAGTATCGGCCGTAGGCAGGTCCGGTGTGGAGTGTTCCTTAACCAGTGGCGCTGCATTGGTTTTATCTGAGCGGGTTAAGTGACCGCTACATCTTAATGAACTGTCAGAGTTCAAAAAACTTTCTGCTATTTCCGCTTCGCAATAAAAGCTCTATAAATGAAAAATTTCTGAACGTAGCCGAATACTAAAAACTGTTTTTGAAAGGTTATAAAATAAGCTTTTAAATTGTATTATAACAAATAAATACTAACATTTATAAATATTCAAATTTAGATGTATAATAAACAATTTTGTCACTTCACTTTTGTACAATTTCATTACTAACTATTGCATTAACTCCCTAATACAAAGACTACATAATATGCTTGGAAATAAATACGGTTCTGTTGATATTTTCATATATTCCGTACCTTAATTTATATCAGAAATTTATTAAATTGTGCTTCACTGTATCAATATTAATTAAGAGAAACAATAATATAAAATTATTTGGTATATTATTGTTTCAATTTAAATTTTTATTCTATTATAATTATGTTTTATGATTGATGTAAAAGCCTTATGGGCGTAAATAAAAATAACAAAAAACTATAGTGGAGAAATGTTAAACCAGCAGTCACAGCGAGGGAACCAAACGCAATAGGCCACTAGCATGGATTTCATAACGACTTGGAAAAAAATCGTGTGGATAGATTTGTTTTACTAAGATTACGAAAATGTTAGTAAATTTTTTTTAGTAATACAGCATTTTTTTTTTAAAATAAATAAATCCATTATTTTGGCTTGTGACATCACTGTATGAAAATGTCCAATCTCCGATAATCTTCTATTAATTTTATAAAATTCAACACTGATTTTTTTTTAATATGGTAACCCTCTGATTTCGGGTGATTTTTTGAATTTGACATTTAACATTCACTAGATTTATTGTTCGTTCTCTGCGAACTTATCATTTGATTAGACGTTTTGACAGATGTGTTCAAGTGAATCCCGTATATTTTATGCCTTCTGTACCTGTTTTTGAAGCGTCAAATTAGGAAAAAAAAATTATAATATTATAATTTACAAGTATGACTACATTACATTGGATTTAGTCATATATAGACGTTGAACATTATATTGATTAATGATCAATAAGATGGATCAAGGAAAAAAATATTTATGAGATGTAATATTTTTCGTATGTCTCGTTGATCTCCTGTGCATTCGTGTGGAAAACGACCTTTTTTCGGCTACGTAATTATCGTTTTTTCGCACCCATTAAAGTATGTCCCGTCTTTCCGGTTTATAAAAAATGCTATGATTGAAATTTTCAAAAAATTGCCAGGTTTTCAAAAATACGATTAAATAAACGGAATGTCTAATAAAATTTCCTAATCCGGAAAAAAATTATGAATTGTGATGCAAGTGGCCTATTGTTCCTGCGGATACTAACTGGTCAAAGCCATTTATTTTCCAGCTTCTGAAATACCTTGTGAAGAAGCATGCGCCAAATTTTGTAACTACTCCCAGGGACCGTGCACCTTCAATCTCCCAGCGGAAGAACAACCTTGTTATTGTAAGTTACAACTTACTAACTATGAGTTACACAATTTCAGATTAGTCAGTTACGCGCTCAATCCTACCTCTTTTAATTCGTGCCTACAATTATCCAAGTATCGATTGAATAACCACGGTCGCATTATATGTGTTATATAACATTATATATGTCACTAGTAAGGAGTCATATAGAATACAATTCCACGGTTTGGTCCTCAAATTATGAAGTTCATTCACGAAAGAATGATTGAAAGAATCCAAAATAAACGTTTAAGATATGTAAATTTTAAAATGGACATTCCTAGTGAATGCCTAAATTATGATAACATTCTTTGTTCATTAAATTTAATGAAATATCTGATCTCAGAATCATTTCCGATTTAACCTGTTCGTATAAAATCTTTAATTCAATGTTTGATACCCCTGATTGATTATATGTAATCTCTCTTCATACTCCAGGCAAGTCAGTTACAAGACAGTACCTACCATATTATTGTAGCAATTCTACATCAACCTCACAATATTACACTCCTATGCGACGAATTCAACAGCTAAGAAACAAAACTCCGATGTTGTTGATGCATTTAGTACATACATTTTAATATATAACAATACCTTATAGAATTTTTTTTCATCAAGTAGGAGAATGTTTTAATAAAGCTATTTAAATTGTATTAACACATTCACAGTATTTTGAGGGCTGAAAGAAAAAATGCATTTTGGATTTTTTTATATTTTGTACCTACATACTGTGTGGGTCAAATTCAAATTCACTTGGGGGTGACCTATGGCAGAGGTATTGGTTATCTAATAAATGGTTTCCGAGGCAGTGGTACCCACAGCCGCCTCCAAAATTTAATTATACTGAGGTAGGAATAAACCAAATTAAAAAAAAATGTATATACAAATTAAGAGCATACAATCAAGAAATATCCGAGAAATGTGATGTTGGCGTATTTTGATACCCAAAAGATTTGCTTGTATTATTGCATCATTGTGACTAATGGAACTGTTGAATATTGAATGATTTTAAAGAATTTTGTAATTTTTAACAGGTCCGGTGCCAACAACGTCAATACTGTCAACCACGACAGAAACACCAGAGACACCTCCTCAAAGTACGACACCAACTACTACATCATCTCTAGAACCAAGTAAGTCCAAAATTCCAGTGCATGGATGTTTTATAAATGTTCTACCAAAACAAAACTTGCATTAAAAATAAGCTGACAATATAAGATATATTTATTTATCACCCTTTTACATGTTGATAATACAATTTTAATACGACAGTTAATTTTGAAACATAACCTCTCAGGTATTTTGTGATTGTACAAGTGTTTTGTCTTAATGAACTGTCAGATTTATAAAAACTTTCTGCTATTTCCGGTACGCAATAAAAGCTCTATAAATGAAAAATTTCTGAACGTAGCCGAATACTTAAAACTGTTTTTGAAAGGTTATGAAATAAGCTTTTAAATTGAATTATTACAAATAAATACTAACATTTATAAATATTCAAATTTAGATGTATAATAAACAATTTTGTCACCTCACTTTTGTACAATTTCATTACTAACTATTGCATTAACTCCCCAATCCAAAGACTACATAACAGGCTTGGAAATAAATACGGTTCTGTTGATATTTTCATATATTCCGTACCTAAATTTATATCAGAAATTTCTTAAATTGTGCTTCACTGTATCAATGTTAAGGAAAAGAAACAATAATATAAAATTATTTGGTATATTATTGTTTCAATTTAAATTTTTATTCTATTATAATTATGTTTTATGATTGATGTAAAAGCCTTATGGTCATAAATAGAAATAACAAAAAACTATAGTGGAGAAATGTTTAACAAGCAGTCACAGCGAGGGAACCCAACGCAATAGGCCACGAGCATGGATTTCATAACAACTTGGAAAAAAGTCGTGTGGATAGATTTGTTTTACTAAGATTACGAAAATGTTAGTAAATTTTTTTTAGTAATGCAGCATTTTTTTTTTAAATAAATAAATCCATTATTATGGCATGTGACGTCACTGTATGAAAATGTCCCGTCTCCGATAATGTTCTATTAATTTTGTAAAATTCAACACTGATTTTTTTTTTATTTGGTAACACTCTGATTTCGGGTTAGTTTTTGAATTTGACATTTAACATTCACTAGATTTATTGTTCGTTCTCTGCGAACTTATCATTTGATTAGACGTTTTGACAGATGTTTTGAAGAGAATCCCGTACATTTTATGCCTTCTGTACCTGTTTTTGAAGCGTCAAATTAGGAAAAAAAATATTGTAATACTATAATTAACAAGTATGACTATATTACATTGGATTTAGTCATATATAAACGTTGAACATTATATTGATTAATGATCAATAAGATGGATCAAGGAAAAAATATTTATGAGATGTAATATTTTTCGTATGCCTCGTTGATCTCCTGTGCATTCGTGTGGAAAACGACCTTTTATATCATTTTCGGCTACGTAATTATCGTTTTTTCGCACCCATTAAAGTATGTCCCGTCTTTCCGGTTTATAAAAAATGCTATGATTGAAATTTTCAAAAAATTGCCAGGTTTTCAAAAATACGATTAAATAAACGGAATGTCTAATAAAATTTCCTAATCCGGAAAAAAATTATGAATTGTGATGCAAGTGGCCTATTGTTCCTGCGGATACTAACTGGTCAAAGCCATTTATTTTCCAGCTTCTGAAATACCTTGTGAAGAAGCATGCGCCAAATTTTGTAACTACTCCCAGGGACCGTGCACCTTCAATCTCCCAGCGGAAGAACAACCTTGTTATTGTAAGTTACAACTTACTAACTATGAGTTACACAATTTCAGATTAGTCAGTTACGCGCTCAATCCTACCTCTTTTAATTCGTGCCTACAATTATCCAAGTATCGATTGAATAACCACGGTCGCATTATATGTGTTATATAACATTATATATGTCACTAGTAAGGAGTCATATAGAATACAATTCCACGGTTTGGTCCTCAAATTATGAAGTTCATTCACGAAAGAATGATTGAAAGAATCCAAAATAAACGTTTAAGATATGTAAATTTTAAAATGGACATTCCTAGTGAATGCCTAAATTATGATAACATTCTTTGTTCATTAAATTTAATGAAATATCTGATCTCAGAATCATTTCCGATTTAACCTGTTCGTATAAAATCTTTAATTCAATGTTTGATACCCCTGATTGATTATATGTAATCTCTCTTCATACTCCAGGCAAGTCAGTTACAAGACAGTACCTACCATATTATTGTAGCAATTCTACATCAACCTCACAATATTACACTCCTATGCGACGAATTCAACAGCTAAGAAACAAAACTCCGATGTTGTTGATGCATTTAGTACATACATTTTAATATATAACAATACCATATAGAATTTTTTTTCATCAAGTAGGAGAATGTTTTAATAAAGCTATTTAAATTGTATTAACACATTCACAGTATTTTGAGGGCTGAAAGAAAAAATGCATTTTGGATTTTTTTATATTTTGTACCTACATACTGTGTGGGTCAAATTCAAATTCACTTGGGGGTGACCTATGGCAGAGGTATTGGTTATCTAATAAATGGTTTCCGAGGCAGTGGTACCCACAGCCGCCTCCAAAATTTAATTATACTGAGGTAGGAATAAACCAAATTAAAAAAAAATGTATATACAAATTAAGAGCATACAATCAAGAAATATCCGAGAAATGTGATGTTGGCGTATTTTGATACCCAAAAGATTTGCTTGTATTATTGCATCATTGTGACTAATGGAACTGTTGAATATTGAATGATTTTAAAGAATTTTGTAATTTTTAACAGGTCCGGTGCCAACAACGTCAATACTGTCAACCACGACAGAAACACCAGAGACACCTCCTCAAAGTACGACACCAACTACTACATCATCTCTAGAACCAAGTAAGTCCAAAATTCCAGTGCATGGATGTTTTATAAATGTTCTACCAAAACAAAACTTGCATTAAAAATAAGCTGACAATATAAGATATATTTATTTATCACCCTTTTACATGTTGATAATACAATTTTAATACGACAGTTAATTTTGAAACATAACCTCTCAGGTATTTTGTGATTGTACAAGTGTTTTGTCTTAATGAACTGTCAGATTTATAAAAACTTTCTGCTATTTCCGGTACGCAATAAAAGCTCTATAAATGAAAAATTTCTGAACGTAGCCGAATACTTAAAACTGTTTTTGAAAGGTTATGAAA
Organism: Limnephilus rhombicus; assembly: GCA_929108145.2. Taxonomy (NCBI): domain Eukaryota; kingdom Metazoa; phylum Arthropoda; class Insecta; order Trichoptera; family Limnephilidae; genus Limnephilus; species Limnephilus rhombicus. Next base: position 7,800,406 of record OV815289.1, on the reverse strand, counting down.
TAAGCTTTTAAATTGAATTATTACAAATAAATACTAACATTTATAAATATTCAAATTTAGATGTATAATAAACAATTTTGTCACCTCACTTTTGTACAATTTCATTACTAACTATTGCATTAACTCCCCAATCCAAAGACTACATAACAGGCTTGGAAATAAATACGGTTCTGTTGATATTTTCATATATTCCGTACCTAAATTTATATCAGAAATTTCTTAAATTGTGCTTCACTGTATCAATGTTAAGGAAAAGAAACAATAATATAAAATTATTTGGTATATTATTGTTTCAATTTAAATTTTTATTCTATTATAATTATGTTTTATGATTGATGTAAAAGCCTTATGGTCATAAATAGAAATAACAAAAAACTATAGTGGAGAAATGTTTAACAAGCAGTCACAGCGAGGGAACCCAACGCAATAGGCCACGAGCATGGATTTCATAACAACTTGGAAAAAAGTCGTGTGGATAGATTTGTTTTACTAAGATTACGAAAATGTTAGTAAATTTTTTTTAGTAATGCAGCATTTTTTTTTTAAATAAATAAATCCATTATTATGGCATGTGACGTCACTGTATGAAAATGTCCCGTCTCCGATAATGTTCTATTAATTTTGTAAAATTCAACACTGATTTTTTTTTTATTTGGTAACACTCTGATTTCGGGTTAGTTTTTGAATTTGACATTTAACATTCACTAGATTTATTGTTCGTTCTCTGCGAACTTATCATTTGATTAGACGTTTTGACAGATGTTTTGAAGAGAATCCCGTACATTTTATGCCTTCTGTACCTGTTTTTGAAGCGTCAAATTAGGAAAAAAAATATTGTAATACTATAATTAACAAGTATGACTATATTACATTGGATTTAGTCATATATAAACGTTGAACATTATATTGATTAATGATCAATAAGATGGATCAAGGAAAAAATATTTATGAGATGTAATATTTTTCGTATGCCTCGTTGATCTCCTGTGCATTCGTGTGGAAAACGACCTTTTATATCATTTTCGGCTACGTAATTATCGTTTTTTCGCACCCATTAAAGTATGTCCCGTCTTTCCGGTTTATAAAAAATGCTATGATTGAAATTTTCAAAAAATTGCCAGGTTTTCAAAAATACGATTAAAAAAACGGAATGTCTAATAAAATTTCCTAATCCGGAAAAAATTTAAGAATTGTGATGCAAGTGGACTATTGTTCCTGCGGATACTAACTGGTCAAAGCCATTTATTTTCCAGCTTCTGAAATACCTTGTGAAGAAGCATGCGCCAAATTTTGTAACTACTCCCAGGGACCGTGCACCTTCAATCTCCCAGCGGAAGAACAACCTTGTTATTGTAAGTTACAACTTACCAAGTATGAGTTACACAATTTCAGATTAGTCAGTTTCGCGCTCAATCCCTCCTCTTTTAATTCGTGCCTACAATTATCCAAGTATCGATTGAATAACCACGGTCGCATTATATGTGTTATATAACATTATATATGTCACTAGTAAGGAGTCATATAGAATACAATTCCACGGTTTGGTCCCCAAATTATGAAGTTCATTCACGAAAGAATGATTGAAAGAATCCAAAATAAACGTTAAGATATCTAAATTTTAAAATGGGCATTCCTAGTGAATGCCTAAATTATGATAACATTCTTTGTTCATTAAATTTATTGAAATATCTGATCTCAGAATCATTTCCGATTTAACCTGTTCGTATAAAATCTTTAATTCGATGTTTGATACCCCTGATTTATTATATGTAATCTCTTTTCATACTCCAGGCAAGTCAGTTACAAGACAGTACCTACCATATTATTGTAGCAATTCTACATTTCTGGGTTCTAACAGTTCTGGGTTCAAGTTCCAGTTGCAACCATTGTCTTGTTCTGTTTTCTGTGTCTTGTTCTCTTTCATATTTTCGATTGGATTATTAATGTTATCTTCTTCAAAAAAAATTATTTGCTATTTTTAACAGGTCCAGTGCCAACAATGATGACAACTCCGCCACCACCGACAACTTTTGGTATGTCCAACTCCCAAATAAATAAAAGATATAGTTTCTTTCTTTTGAATTTCGGTATAGCATTAAGATTTTACATTTTTTTACAATAGCTCCTCACAGAAGGCCCAGAAGAAAATATTTTCTCATAAGGCTAATGTCAACTTGGGTATGCTGTGAGAGGATCTTCTTAGGACAGGAAGTGAATCAAAACACAGGCAACCAATCGGAACAAAAACTCACCTGCTCACCGCTCCGTCACTTGACGTCTCGGGTCGTGTCGTGGAGTGATAAAATATTGTACTATTAGGTCCTTACATACGAAATTGGCCTTTTGTATGGGAGGAACAGAAAGTCAATTATTTTTTTTTATATAATATATTTATTTAATCAAAGTATGTACCATTGCTATCTACGCACTTTTGCCATCTCATAGGTAGTGCATCGATCCCTTTACTAAAATAACCATTCGGACTGGAATCAATAAAATCTTTGAAGGCGGTTTGGACTGCCCCATCGGAGTTGAATTTTTTCCCTTGCAAAAAGTTATCCAAATTTCTAAAAAAATGGTAATCTGTTGGGGCAAGGTCCGGAGAGTACGGTGAATTGAAGCTCCTCTAATTTGGTAGCCGTCTGTTGTGCAGTGTGTGGTCTAGAGGTCAACGCGCGTTTGTTGATTGGCTTCACTCAATTCGTGAGGTACCCACCTTTCAAGCTTTTTCACCTTCCCAATTAAGTGGGTTAAAACAGTTTTATCACTAATACCGCAGCCTGCAGCTAACTCGGACGTGGTTTGCGATGGATCCGCTTCTACATAGCCTTCAATTCTTCATTTGTACTTTGGTCTCCGGCCGTCCACGGGGCTTGTTCTGCAGGTCGAAATTTCCAGAACGAAAACGTTGGAACCAAAAACGCACTGTGTTTTCTTTTGCGGCACCGTCGCCATACACATCATTAATCCTTCGAGCCGTTTCTGCAGCACTGGTGCCACGGTGGAACTCGTACTCTTAAATAATGCGATATTTCAAGTTTTCCATTTTGTAAACTAAGTGACGCAAAGAGAAAAACAATTAAGGAAAAAAAAAGAATAATAATTTTCTAAACCCAAATACATGAGCTGTATAAATTTGAATTTGGAATTCCTAACCAAAGAGAAGATATTTGAGATCAAAGTTGCCAGTACGGCAAAACACCAATTCCATATGTAAGGACTTAATATTTTTTCCTATGTATGGTTGGGCAACCGTGAGAAGTTATTGTAAATCCATCAATCTGTTTAAAACCATTTAACCCACGGACATATTAATATACATGGACCTGCCCTTAGTGATAAAAACGTATTATTTCCCCCTCCACATGGCACCGGCTGAAGCTCCTCCTTGGAACCGGCTCGCTCCATGGGGAGGGGATAGAGCCTCGCTTGAATCTAAAATGTGTGACGTCATCATTCTTGCCGTGAACAGCTAGAAGATAACATCCATACATTTAACGAAATACATCGCCAAAACGGTAGCGTATTCTATACAATATATCTACATATCAATGTGCACATAGCGAATGTGGGCGGTTCTCCAGTGTGCTCGTCGCTGGTTACAGGTTTAAGTAAATTATGAAACATTTGTAATAGTGTTTTAACTAAACACGGCAACAAAATATTGCTATGTGTATTGGGGCGAGTCTTTTTGGGGCGAGCATTTGGCCTTAGCAAATATGTTATTATCGTGGCAAGCAATTCGCGCTCCCATGTTAAAAGGTCTATTCATTCAAAGCAGATTTTGCTTTTAAGAACTAAATGGTGATATTGTAATGCGAGATGCCTATTTACTGTCAGATTGATTGTATAACGAATCACAGTCATCTTTCCCCTCTTCGCCCTCCATGGTTTGGTTTGACCCCTCACCTGTAACTGCTTGTCTAGTCATTTGGATGTCTATGATTTAACCCATCCATAAAATAATTTAAAACCGTTTAACCCATCAGTCGGTTAACATTAACCGTAACACATTATATGGAGAAGTATTGTTTGCAGTGATGAAGTAATTATATTACCGTTGGATGAAGTGGCAACAATGTACATATTAGTGACTAGCTGACCCGGCCACGCCTTGCTGTGGCTAATAAAACACAACGTCATCTACTGGATGGTTATCCAACCTTTATAACCACCGCCGTCTTTGAGTTTACCGCGAAGATTCAGACAGATGCCACAGAGGACTTTAATTTATAACTATTTAAGTTAATAACGTATTTAAGCTAATAAGGATTAATACTGTATCCGTCTACATAACTTTTCAATTACGGCAATGTACGTGACCATTTTATTAGAAGATAGAGTGGGTATAGTAAACTATCCGTAAAAGATAGATTTATGCCTTCGCGGACTTTTTTGTAGATCTATAAAAGAAGAATATCCCACCATGCATTGTTTTGTTATATCCCCAAAGGATTAGGCAGCGTTTTCGATGAAAGCTACCAGCCGGCTTGACTTTTTCCGACACTTCTAACAATTATCGTTATGTTTCAACCAATTTACACAAATCCTTGACAAATTTCACATCAACTTGGTGAATTTTGTGGAACTTGTAAAAAAACTTATTCCAATACTATTCGTAAACATATCTGTATTTTTGTAAACTTATCAAATCGCAGTACCTATATATTTTTTTTATAATTTTTGTGACTTGTGTGCATTTTTTATCTAATTTTATTTTTATTATTTCTTTATCTGTTGAAAAATCATCTGTCATGAATTTATTGTACTACCAACCATGTAAAAGCCCTCTGGGCGTTGTATAAATAAATAATATTACATACTTAAACCTTCCTCACAAAACGCTCTATCTATTGGTGAAAACCGCATGAAAATCGGTTCAGTAGTTTTCGAGTTTATCGCGAACAGGCAGATAGACAGAGAGACGACGCGGGGGATTTTAATTTATAATATATAGAGATAGAGATGTAGAGATAGAGATGCTGACTATTGTAAGCATAATGGACATAACAAGGCAAATTTAAGGATTAGGTTCTGGTTTTAGAAAGAAAAAGAAGATATTCGAAATACAAAAGTATCTCTTTCTCTCCGTTGGAGCTACAGCCCATATCGAGCCATGGCCTCCCGCAACATTCGCCTCCAACTCCTCCTGTCCTCAGCGGCTGACTTCCAGTTTGTTACCTGGAGAAGCTGTGCTGCATCCCCTCTTACCTCATCTTCCCACCTCCGTCTGGGTCTTCCCACTTTTCTCTATCCACCTGGATATCCAGTCATAATTCTTTTTGGGACACGTGTGTCCGGCATTCTCTTTACTTGCCCAGTCCATCTCAACCTGAGGAGTCTCATATGGGCTGATAAGCAAAAGCATATTATTACGAAAACATGGACATCCTGAATCTAAGGCTGTCTGGTTTGAAGGGCTTGCTTAGGTTTAGTTTAATGATGATACCGTTATAAGTAGAAATGAAACTAAAGTGCAGCATGACGAAAATTCCTCATTTTGTGAATCTCACATTGTGAGAATAGCAGGACTGCAAAGAATTGGCTCGCAGCCAAAAGGACCTTCCAGAAACAGGACAGCCGGATGTCTCTAGATGCCAATCATCCCTCCAGAATGATTGGCTCGTCTCCCAATATGGCGAGAAGTCCTAGGTCCAAGATCATAATGGTATCAATTTACAATTTGATCCGTTGGGTTTCAGTTGAGAGGACCACCCAATGCTTTGGGCTGCCACAGAAAATATTACCCGCTTTCTTTTCAAATCTGCAGATTTGAATATGCCTGCAGGATCGACAACTGTTCCATTCCAAAAATTGCAGGGCTCGCAATATGACCAATACCCAATTGTCAATTAGCAAGTACTGGAGGTGCCACACATCGAAACCATAAATAAAGTGTGTACAAAAGGGAGCACACACCTTGTTACAAATACTTTTATGTAACAATGACTAGCAGATGATTAAACCTGCGGTGCCAGTGCGGGAACCCGACGCAATTCTTCATACAGATATTAACTGGTCAAACCCATTATTTTCCAGGTTTGGACATATCTTGTAATTACGCTTGCTCGAACTTATGTGACTACTCTCATGGACCGTGCACCTTCCATCTCCCATCTGAACCCGAACCCTGTGTTTGTAAGTTACAACCAAGTTATAACCAACGACGTATTACGCCATTCTGTGGTTGATTGATTCAAATTCTGACACACTATGCTGTTATTCAGGCGACATTACTCTGTTCTAATTATCAACCTGACGCCTTTATGACTGGAAGGGTGTGCATGCTTTTCTCTTTGCATATGCTCACTGAGAAGTTTCTGGCAAAAAACCAGAAACTCTTCTGCACCTTTATAGATCTACTAAGAGCATACGACCGAGTTGATAGGAAAAAGCTATGAAAAGTGTTGTCCAAGTATAGAGTGAAAACTAATCTCATTCAGGCAATTGCATATCTCTGTATGAGGAAAACGTTGCATATTGTGTTAGGGCATAGGCATTGCCAGGTTACAGTAGGCATTGAAAAAACTAGGCCTCTACAACATATTCATGCTTTAGGCTCTATGAATACAAAGAAAATGACCGGAAGAAGGAAAAAACATCCAATGTAATTTTGAAAACGCAACTCGGTCATCAATTCCAGAGGTCATGCATCGGCCAGCCAGGGTGGGGCAAATGCCTCACCTTGCCCCACCATGCCTACGCCTATGTGTTAGGATGAATGGTGGTTTTATGGGGTGGTTTGACATCACAAAAGGTGTTAAGCTAGGCTGCATAATGCAACCATGGTTATTCAATATATACATGCAAATTGTATGCAACAATTGAAAAGGATGGGATTGGGTGCGAAAATGAATAATCTGAAAGTATGTTGCCTGTTGTCTGCTGATGATGAGGTGCTGATTTCTAACAGTATGGGAGATCTACAGTCTCTCGTGTTCAGATTGAACAAAGTATGTATGAGGGATGAGTTAATGATGAATGTAAATAAGTCTAAAGCCATAATTGAAAGAGAGAGTACGAAAACAGTGTTCAATATAATTGTGAATGATGAATACTTGGAGCAGGTGGATGAGTTTATGTAACTGGGAAGTATGTTTACAAGAGATGGGAATGATGATAGAGATATTGAAAGAAGGGTAAATGTAGGTAACTCCATTAGAGCACTGAATGCCGTTAGCGCTATTAAAAAACTATCAAAAGAAGCAAAGCTAACAGTCCACAATGCAGTGCTGGTACCTGAGTGGCGGAGGAAGGTAGACTAAAAGTAGACTGAATGCTGTTGAATGAGATCCTTGATGTATACGTCTGATAAAAACATTTACGATCGTGTGAGAAACGTGAAGACACGCAAAGAATGCAAGGCTGATGTATGCGTAATGAGTAAGAATAAGAAGGGGACCCTCAGATGGTTTGGATATGTAAGGCCAAGAAAGTAGTGTAAGAAGAATATATGACGCAAGTGTGAATAGTAGAAAAAGTCGGGGGTGCCCGAGGAACACGTGGTACGTTCAAGTGAATCAGATACTTCAGTCAGAATAGAATAATACGTATGAGACGAAGTATGAATATGAATGAGGATACATTTATAAAACCCGTAGACATCCAAATGGAATAAGAAGTTACAGATGAGGGGTAAAAACCAAACTATGGAGGGCAAAGAGGGGAAAGATGACTGTGATTCGTTATACAATCAATCTGACAGTAAATAGGCATCTCGCATTACAATATCACCATTTAGTTCTTAAAAGCAAAATCTGCTTTGAATGAATAGACCTTTTTACATGGGAGCGCGAATTACTTGCCACGATAATAACAAATTTGCTAAGGCCAAATGCTCGCCCCAAAAAGACTCGCCCCAATACACATAGCAATATTTTGTTGCCGTGTTTAGTTAAAACACTTTTACAAATGTTTCATAATTTACTTACCCCTGTAACCAGCGACGAGCACACTGAAGAACCGCCCACATTCGCTATGTCCACATTGATATGTAGATAATATATTGTATAGCATAAGCTACCGTTTTGGCGTTATATTTCGTTAAATGTATGGATGTTAGCTTCTCGCTGTTCACGGCAAGAATGATGACGTCACACATTTTAGATTCAAGCGAGGCTCTATCCCAACGATACTCAACCTTTTTTCACTTCGGGCCACATACATGTATTTGTAAAGTTACGCGGGCCGCAACACTATACTGGTATGACGAAAAAAAATCATCAACCCCCCCCTCCCCCAACATTTTTTCGATTTAATTTTGAAAACACTCCGCCATTAATAATAATAATATTTGGATAATTTGTAGAGCGCTGTTTTTGTGTATGCCTATTTATATTATAAGAAAACAGTACTTTATACGACAGCAAGAAATGCTTTTAAAATTAGTAGGTACCTGACTAACCATTGACATTAACCAGTTTTTATGTAATATAATTGATGCGGTTGTTTCTAGAAGTGGCACTTTTATTTATAAATTACAAGCTGGTACACGGCGTGCGTTGCTATGCCGTTTAATAAGGAAATAGTTTCTCACTGCGTGTCCTTTACCATTCGTCTCTTTCCCCTTCCACCTCCCCTTTCTCTCCCGCGTCCCCTTCCCATCTCGCGTTCCCACTCCGCCTCCTCCACCTTCCCTCTCCCCACTCCACTCCTCCCCTTCCCCGTCCCGCGACTCCCCCTCCCAAGTTCACCTCCCCCCTCCCAGATTCCCCTCCCCTTTCTCTGGTTTCACTCCAACCCTCCCGCACTCCATACATTCAGTCCCGGTACATTCAGTTTTCAAATAGCTCGTGTGCCACCTATTCAATTTTTTTTAAACAAATTTCATAACGTCAGAGCTCACCAGTGGTTTTATACAAACCTTGTCCTGACAATAACGAACACAAAAAAAAATTATCCAACTTGGTGTAGTCTTTGGGAAGCTATGCGCTTAGCAACACATTCAAAGATTCATATTTATATTATAGATTTGCTTTTTGGGATTAAATCTAGCGCGTATAAATAGCAACACTCTTACACATCTGCCCTGACGATGGACACTGTAACGCTGTCCAAAAAGACGGAGGTAGCGCAACACGGCATAACACCCCAAAAACAAATAACAAAAAAAAACCTTTTGGCCGTGAATATCTAAACAGTACCAGATCGTGTGGACCATAATGACAATCCTTTTCGGGTATCACTATCTGTGCGTCAAAGTCGAAACGAATCTCAAGATTATAAACCGAATCGAATCGAATATTCGAAATTTAGAATGATAGTTTTTTTTAAATCAAGTTCCTGATGGTAAAGTGGTTAGGGCCGCACACAAAAGCTTGGCGGGCCGCAGGTTGAGTATCGTTGCTCTATCCCCTCCCCATGGAGCGAGCCGGTTCTAAGGAGGAGCTCCAGGCGGCGCCATGTGGAGGGGGAAATAATACGTTTTTATCACTTAGGGCAGGTCCATATATATTCATATGTCCGTGATAAAACCAAAGTTTCCGACCGGTATTTGAAAAAAAAAATTATTGAAACAGTTTTTAGTTTTCGGATAGATTGACAAATATTCTATTTATTGGTATGTTAATGAAAAGCGAGAATATTCTCACCTACTGAATATGGTCAAGGCCTGACCACTTAATACAATCGGTACCAAAAAAACATGATTAAATCGGTTGAAATATTAGAGCTGTTGAATACTGAATAATTTTAATTAAGAATTTGTTAATTTTAACAGGTCCGGGGCCAACAATTTTAACAAACACACCATCACCTCCTCCACCACCTCCTCCACCACCGCCAACAACGACGACGGTCTCATCACCGCCGCCTCCACCACCGCCAACAATGACAACAAAGTTAACAACGTCAACAAAGACAACAAAGACGACAAAGAAAGCAAAGATAACACATTGTCCTCCCCCGCCACCGAAACGCCGAACCAGAAAACATTTTAAACACCTGTTTATGTAAAATTCAACTTGTATCCTCACTGAAGTAAAAAATTATTGAAAATTTTAATTGAATCAGACAATAAATTAATAATTTCTTTGAAAAATGTTTTTTTCAGGTTTTCCATAAAATAGTATACACTTATACGTTATGGAGAAGATAACAAAATTTAAAAAAAAGTGCGTGGGAGTAGTTTTACTATGTTGTGACGAATGTCAAATGATAGTTGCTGAACTGTCTGTAAGTGACATTGAAGATGTCAATGGTCAATGCAGAATAGTTAAGCAATCAAGTCACTCTGATAGGCAGAAGTTCTCGCTTTTGGACCATAAAAAAGTGCATGGAATCTCCCATAAGTATAGGCATTAGGGACATATAAGTTAATCTCCTTCAACACAGCCGGATTTAGTATAAGTACAGGAGATTAGCTCAAAAAATGTTCATCTAAAAATATTTTTCGGCGGACTTCTAAGGTATTAAAATCCAGAATTGCTGTTAAAAACAATGATGGTTACCTACAAGAATTGGTAGTATGAATATTCCCTCACATATGTTTGGTAACGAATAAACCTATTTTGTACTTTTTCCATTTCAAAGATATGGTTTTGTATAGAAGGGGCCCAAATAATGGAGCTATATTCCAGGATGCTGCCGACAAGTGCTTCAAATGTTCTCCGTACCGCAATTTCATTAGTAAATGAACTCGCATTACGAAGAACAAATCCAAGCATTTTTAATGACGCGGGAGACAATGTATGTTCCCCTTCCGCCTTCCCTCTCCCCACTCCCGCTTCCCCCGTCCCACATACCACTCTCCCGAGTTCCCCTCCCACCTTATTTGTTCGTTACGGCGTTGCTGCATTTTTACGTTTGTTATGTTACAGCGAGTTCAGTCACCGTCCGTACGCCAATCGGCGTGTTTGTGTTCGTTGTTTGAGTGAATCCGTTAGAAGTGTGTTGCAATTGTTTTCAAGTAAGTGCATTTATAAATAATATATTTGGCTGAATTTAATTTAGCCATGGCCATGAAAATGATATTGCCTAAAAATAACTATTATAATTATATATTTTTGAGTAAAGGTTACGAATACGGCTGCACGAGTAATAAAAATAACTAAAAGCAACTCTTGGTTTAAACATTTTTTTGTATTTTTTTTTGTTTTAGGCAATTCACCCTGAAAAGAGTGCTTTGTGCCGGTAATAGTTAAAGTGGATAAAAAAATTCAGTTAATCTATTGGGAAAATAATAAAACAAATTAAATATTGGACTCATTTAGATAACTAAAACAAATTAAATATTGAATTCATTCAGGTTAATAAACTTACATAAAGCTGTATGAACACGAGGATTGTTAAGAGATAAAAGGTATGAAATGTTAAGGGAGGACTGGTGTGTGATTTTAATAAGCCGGCGCTATATGTTCTTGAAAGATGAATGGTTTTTACAGTTAAAGAAAACGTGGTCGAGGGTTTCCTCTTCCACACCGCACTGGTAGACCGGATCATCTAAAACTCTAATTCTAGACAAGTGAGATGCAATTGAACAGTGACCAATTCTCAATCTCGAAATACATGAAATGAATCGTTTTTAAAGTTTTTTACCGTGAAACCATGGCTAAGCAGGGATATGGTTTTGAATTCCAGCATAGAAAGATCCAGTTCTTATTTTGGAGACTGCCCAATTTTCTTCCCAGGCAGGAATCATGTTGGATTTAAGAATCGGGAAGACATCGGAGATAGGAATTCTAAAATTTAGTGGGATAGTTCCGGAATCTGAACCAGATTTGGCGAGAAAATCGGCAATCTTATTACCCTCGATATGCCCAAATGGGCAGGGACCCAGGCCAATATCGTCTCAAACCCAGATTCACTTAGAGAATTAAGAAGATATTTTATTTTACATATAATATTGTCTTCCGGATAACATAGAATATTTGACCTAATTTTAGTTAGAGCACTTAGCGAATCAGTACATAGTAAGCCTCGATGAATGTTGAGAACCAGGATTTGATTAAGCGCTTGTTCAATTGCAAAGCATTCAGCTGTAAATATGGAAGCTTCTTTCGGTAATTTATAAGTGAGATTGATGTTGAATTCTGGACTATATATCGATGCTTATTTTTAGTAATTCGATATAAATGAAACTTGGTGGACTTGACGGCGGCTTCCCACAGCCCGCCATGATTCGGCGCCCTAGGCGGTATAAAACTCAAAGAAATTCCCTTATCAGCTAAAAACCTATGAATGTTGTCATTGTTCAGTCCCAGACTGGCATACCGTTCTTTGAGCTTATTGTAAGCTCCTCTGAAAGTGGTTGCATTGTCAGAAAATATTTTTTCCGGCTGACCCCTACGGGCAATGAACCTCTTTAAACAATTTAAAAAAGCATCGCTTGACAAATCTGTTACGAGTTCCAAATGAACCGCTTTGGTAGAAAAACAAACAAATATGCAAAGATACGACTTAATGAGCGGAGATTTCCTCAGCGCTCCAGCTTTCGTGTCTATCGGTCCGGCAAAGTCGACCCCTGTGACAGAGAACGGTAGACTGGGAGTGATTCTCTCAACTGGAAGGTCTCCCATGATCTGCCGGCAAACCTGAGGTCGGTATCTAAAACATCAACACACTTATGTAGGAAACGCTTAACAGTGTTTCTCCAAAATATCGTCCAATATTTCAAGCGTATTTCCGATAACAGCGCTTGGGGACCTGCATGTAAATGTTCATAATAATAATTACGTATAATAATTTCAGTTATTTTATGTGACGGTGATAATATTATCGGGTGCCTTTGATGATGCGATAAATAAGTAGCTAATTTTAATCGTCCACTTGCGCAAATTAAACCTTCCATTAAACAGGGATTGAGAGCTTTCAATCTACTGTTTTTGTTTACTAACCCATGCTTCTTTAGGTCCTTCAATTCTCTTTTAAATGAGTGTTCTTGAGATGATTTCAGTAGGCATTTTAAAGCTGCTTCCAGCTCGAAGACAGTTAAATTGCCATACTTTTTATCCTTAGGGTTACGACAATTATGTATAAATCTTAACGCTTCAGCGCTTACTCTTTTACTCTTTTTAATTTGGTTAGCGATGAGAATTTTTCGAAAATATCCCATTCTTGAGCATCAGCTACCAATAGTACATTTTTACTTTTTATTTTCGGGGGATCCAAACATGACATATTATTCCAAATTAATCCAAGTATTTTTTCATTCTTGGAATTGTCAGTGATCATTTTTTCACAATTGCCCTGTTTGGCAATTTCACCTTGGCCCCGCCCAGATGACAATTCCAAAACATTTGATCTCCTCCTCAGGGTCATCCCTGCGGACAGCAAGATATCACTATTTTGTTTCTTCAATTTGAAACAAACTTCCAAGTCATCCCCTCCAGTCAATAAATCGTCCATATAAAAATCATTTTCTATGACTTGACTTGCTACTGGGAAATTAACTTGATTATCCATACCAATTTGTCGAAGACATCTCGTTGCTAGGAAAGAGGAAGGTCCCAGCCCATAGGTAACGGTCTTCAATTTGTAATGTCGTAGTTCCTCTTCTTGTGATTCGCGCCATACAATCTTCTGAAGGCTGCGATCCGCTTCGCATACGTTGATTTGACGGTACATTTTTTCGATGTCCGCAGTCATGACGTATCGATGTTTTCTGAAATGTAATAAATGGCTGTATAAGTCCTTTTGAATGACAGCTCCCACCATCAGAGCATCGTTAAGGGATATTCCGGTCGACGTCTTTGTCGAACCATCAAAAACTACACGCACCTTCGTCGTGGTGCTAGCTTCTTTAATAACCGCGTGATGCGGCAAAAAATAGGATTGCTCATCCTCTCTCCATTTATCACATAACTCCATACGACCTAGTTGTTCATATTCCCACATAAATTGTACATATTGCAATTTCAATTCAGGATTTATTAAAAATTTCTTCTCTAAGTTCTTAACTCTTTTCTCCGCTGTGTTTAGTGAGTCACCAAGTTGACTCACACAAGGGCGGCGCGGCAGACTTACAACGTATCTACCATCGCTCTCCCTAGAGTGCGTGGCGACGAAATCTGCTTCACACGCCTTCTCCTCGTGATTCTGAAATCTCACAGGATTCACTTCCTCCATTTACCAGAATTTTTCTACTTGATTGGATAATGTGTTTATTGATAAACTACAAATTTGCGGTACTGGCCTTTTTTATGATGAAATGTTGATCGGGCCCGATATGATCCATCCTAATTCAGTCCTCTGAAGAGTAGGTCCGGTATCCAATCTCAGCCGATCATCTTGTAGTATATCCCAAAAGCTCTCAGCGCCTAACAGTATATCAATAGGTGCCGCTACGTTGAAATTTGGGTCCGCCATTTGTAATCCCGGTGGCAGCTTAATATTTTTTCTGGCCACTGTTGCTTGAGGTAGGTTTGTGGTTATTTCCTGTAATATTAGACAATTGATATTTTGGTTTTAATTTGTCCTCAGAGATTTCATTTTAATAGCAACACGTTTCTTTATATGAGTAACATTGTTGTGTATGCCTAACACAGGCTTGTTTATGTTTTCACATCTTAAATTTAATTTCATTGCGAACTTTTCGCACATAAAATTGGCTTGAGCTTCAAAGTCAATCAGGACCCTTGCCTCATGCACTTTATTATTGTGATCTACCACCCCAATGATAGCAGTCGACAATAAAATTGTTTTTTCTGCCTTCGCTAAGGCTGAATGGTTTGACACTGAAACTCGTTCAGCATCCATTTGGCAGTCACCTCCGGGGTGATCTTCACCTTTATTCATGGAGTCATCGCTAGGATGCATCTCCCTTTTATTCATGGAGTCATCGCTCGGATGCATCTCCCTGTGCAATAACGTATTGTGGCTTTCGCTATCACAATGCTTGCATTTTAAATTAATTTTACAATATGGGGCCGTATGTCCTAACCTCAAACATTTGAAGCAGGCACGGTACCTCCTTTTTGCGTTGGCTCTCTCTCCTGAATTTAATTTAAAAAAATTTTTACAATAATATATTTTATGTCCCTTGTCATTACAACAAATTCAATTATTGTGGGTAGCAGCTAAAAATACCGATTCCTTTTTAGGATTATTGTTGCTACTATTTGCTTTCGGGTGGGTAGGAATTTTTTTCGAATCTGAATTTAACATTAATTCCAAAACTTGTGCACGCGAGGTTAAACATTTAAGAAATTCCTGTAATGTAGGTAGCTCATCCTGCAATTGGGTTTGTTCCCAATGCTTTCTAGAACTTGCATCCAATTTATTAGAAATTACGTATATAATTAAAGCATCCCATTGTTCGGTTTTCACGCTTAAATTCTACAACGCTTTGAGATTTACATTCGTTTCATCAATCAGGTAACGCATGGCTACTGGATCCTCATGTTTCATCTCTTTAAGTTGAAACAGAGCTTGGATGTGTCTATGTACGGTAGTTCGCAAGTTTGCAAACCTCTGTTGCAACAACTCAAAAGCCGATATATAATTCAGGTCTGATACCTCGAAATTGGCGATTATCTTTGCTGCATTCCCCTTTAAACAGGATTGCAGATAATAAAACTTCTGTACATTGCTTAAGGCAGTATTGTTATGAATCAGTGTCTTAAATTTTTCTAGAAAATTATTCCAATTTTTTGGATCGCCGTTGAATTCTCGTAATTGGAGGCTAGGTAATTTTATTTCCAATTTGGGAGTCTCCACAGACTGAATTGCTCCCCTTGCAGTCGCTAAAATTGAATAATATTGGTTTTCAAAATTCTCCCTTTGCAAATTATTATCGATTTCGTTGGAATCCGGAAGGCTTTCGATTTGTTCCTGGATTTTTTTTCGAAATCATCAATTATTTTCTCAATTCTAGCATAGCGAATTTTAATTTCGTTAACTGATAACGCATTTGATGAATCCGCAAATCTCGTAAGTTTTCCTTTCAACACTCCTCGTTTGTTAATCAACGATTTTAAATTATCCATTTTTATTACGTATTTGACAATAATTCAACAATAAAAAATGCTAAAAATGTTCCTTCAAAAACAATTTCTGTGCAATAATCGCGTAAAACAACAGTAATAACCAATTCAAGCTATGAACAATGACAGAATCTTACAATAATCATCTTCTAAACAATTAACCTAAAATAAATTTGCATGACTTGCATTTTACACTGAGGGTAGTTAATTTTTTTGTTTTTAAAATAAGTACATCGACACACAAAAAATAGCGCTTGTTTGAACAGGAATTCAAGGTATAATTGTGAAAGGATGGCAGGGATACTTATCTTTTGATTCTTCGTGGTTCATGTTTTCATCTTTCTGGTTTGTTTTATTATATAGCTCGCTGGTTCATTCTGGTAATTCCTTTGATGCCTTTATCCGCTCGTAAGGGCTATCCGGCTCGAAAGACCATGTTATAAATGGGTAATTGAGCAGAAAAACTTCAAGAAAACATGGTTTCAAGTAGGAAATATTCTAGTTTATTTCACGGCACATTTTACAATAACTTTGTTCCCGACCCGAACAAAAACACTTAAATTGGCCACTTTGACCACTCGCTAGATAATGCTAGCTGTTTACAGGAGATCCACGTTATTAAGAGCATGTTTTTAACTGAAATTGTCCTATTTATAACTGCACTTTCACATACTAACAAACAAAACTAACCACCATTGTTAATCTATAAATATGATAAAGATTCCAGAAATCTGCTTTATCGTCTAGCCTTAAACCAGTGCAGCCCTATGGCCGCAGCCTGTAATCTGTGATTCAAACAGTCAAGTTACAAAATATACCGCTAGGTGGCAATAACCTTCACTTTTTGAACACCACTCTAATCTGTTTTTGATCAAACGCTCCGCTACTTTCATCAAACATGATGAAAGAGCAATAGGCCGATAAGACGAAATTTCAGATGGATTTTTTCCAGGTTTTAAAATGGAAATGATTTTTTGAGTTTTCCAATCATCCGGAATTAGTCCTGTTTGAAACATATTATTAATAAGAGATAAGAAATATTCAACCGCCATATCAGAAAATGATTTAATGAAACTATTAAATATTCCATCGGGACCTGGAGCAGAGTCAGAAGGGGCTCTTTTTACTCGTTTCATCTCATCAATGGAGAAAGGAGCATCTAGCCAGTTAGAATGAGATGGATATGGCTTAATAGAAGGCATTTCTTCACATCCAGCCACTGATGGGGGGGCTATTTTATCCGCAAATCCTATAAGAATTTCTTCTGATATATGTTTGATTCTAGGCGGAGAATACGATGATCCGAATTTTTTTAAGCTAGACCAAACTGAAGACTGGGAAGTTTCCGGAGACAGGTTCTCACAGAACTTCCGCCATCCAGCGCGTTTTTTATTTTTCAAAATTCATTTGGTTTCTGCCTGGGCTTTTTTAACTGATAAAAAATTTTCTAGTGACATACACTTACGAAAAGAGGAAATTGCTTTTTTACGAGAGTTGACGGAGCGAGTGCATTCCTCGTCCCACCACGGAGTAGAGTGTTTTATTTTAATGTTCGCATTGTGTTTCGGGATGGATTTTTCTGCTGCATATATAACCATAGAGGGAAACGTCTCACATTGCATTCTGATGTCTCCCGGGGACGATTTTGTTAAATTAATAAGGTTATCTAGTTCAGAAGAGAAAGTGCTCCAATTCGCATCTTTTGTTCTAAATTTGAGATTATTTTAACTGGGGGGGGATAGGGGGATGAGGGGGGGGGTGAATCTGGTTGGAGATCCGTCATTTAAAAAACATAGGTTACGGGTATCAATAAAATCTAAAAGATTGCGGCCAGAACGATTTGTTATTTTGCCACCCCAAGAAGGGAATGTGCATTAAAATCTCCAAGGATCATATAAGGGGAACAAATCTGGGTTAAGATTGGTGCCCATTCATTTTCAATAGAGGGGGGAATATATATTGATAATATTGTGATATCAGATAAGACAGCTGCTATTATATGGATATCGTCGGAGGGAGTATGAATATTAATATGTTTAAACGGGATAGAATTATGGATTATCAGAGCCATGCCACCTTTACCATCCGGTCTGTCGTGTCTGAGACAATAATAACCTGGAATTTTTAAGTGAAAGGAGGGTTTTAACCACGTTTAAGAAATGGCGGCTACTGAAACGTCGTGTTCCTCGAGTAATTGAATTAGGTCAGATTTGTTAGCGAAGAGGCTTCTACTGTTCCACTGAAGAATTTTGTGCAGTTTCGATGTCATTGGGGAGGCAAGATAATAAAGATTTAATGTAATCGGCAGCGTTGGACGGTACAGTATTGTTGTTTGTAAGGATAGAAATTAAAAGGGTAATTAAGGTTTGTATAAAAGAATTATTATTCATTATTTCGGGGAGAGCAGAAGGGGAAGTATTACCATTAATGGCACACCCATTGGGGGTCTGGGATTTGGCATTCCCATTCGGGCTGGCCAAAATATTATTCAATTGTTTTTATCAAGGTAAGGAGTATATTTTGGGTTGGGTTTGACTGGCTTGAGAATGGTTTCTCTGTGAGAAGATGACGTTGAATTTAAAAAGGTGGTTGTTTGGAAAGGAGCTGAGGACGATGTCATCCCTGCGAATGATTTTTTCGCAAGAGAGAATAACTTTGAGGCCTGGAAGTACGAAATGTTGTCGGTAGCCATTTTATGTTTTATGTTCTTCTGTCTTGATAATTCCGGACAGGCTAGACTGACAGCGGTATGTGCACCCGAACAGTTAATGCAAATGGGGTCATTGGAAGATTTCGGACATTGATCAAATGGGTGACCTTCTCCGCAAAAGTAACAACGTGGAGGGGAGCGGCATACGGGTTTTGAATGTCCAAACCGGCAGCAATTGAAGCATTGAATAGTTGGGAATTTATAAACTTCGACGAGAAGCGAGGTATAATAAATAAACACACGAGACGGTAGGGATTGTCCTTCAAATGTAATAACAACAGATTGGGAAGGTTTCCAGATCGTGTTTCCATCAGTAGAATCCTTGTAGTTCAGTCGGCGTGCTTTTAATACTTTCGGGGTTCCGTGGGAATTATTCAAAGCATCAACAATTTCAGCCTCTGGGATCTCCGCTGGAATTCCTCGCACAAGACCCATTCTCGTAAGGTTAAATGTCGGGATGAACGATTTATATTTATGGTTTGAGAGTGAGTAAATTTTTTTTACAAATCCATTTGCGGAAGCGGCAGTATTAAACTCGATAAATAATTTATATTGTCCTTCTGGTTTAATTGAACCGTTAACAATACCAAGGTTATTATTTTTTGAGTCAAATAATAATTTTCCAAAATCTAAAGGATGAATAAGTTTTCCTTGTTCAGTTCTCTGAACCATAACGATAAAAGGACCGGAAGCGGAAGCAGGATAAAGTAAGTCAGTATTTTTTTGTATTATCGCTAGTTAAAGTACTTGTATGGGTGTTACTATTGGTGTTTAGGTCGTTAGAGGTCGAGGTTTGTTGAATCAGCGGTATAGATTTAACTTTCGATGGAATGTGAAGGCTATGTGATGGTCGTCGCTTACGAGATGGGAGTGCAATAGAAACATGGCTAGTATTAGAATCCGAATCAGAAAAATCTAATATCGATCCTGGGTCGGGAGGCCTATCTTTGTCTTCCTCTATTATATAAAAAAAACTTAACCTTTAAAAATTAAACTGAAAAAATAATACGCAGTCTATTTCATTGACTGTACAAACAAAAACGGATTAGCCGTAAGCAGGAATGCAAACAAATAGGTTTACGATAAACAAAATTAAATAAAATGTAACAATAATCTCTTATCTGTATGAGGCACAGGAACGGGCGAACGGCACTAAGCAATAGGTAAGGTACACACAACCACTGTTAACCGCGGCTCGAATCGGACTCTCTGGTTTAAACTTAATTACTTAAATAATTTTTCTTACGTGTTCGTATTTTGGCTTCGATTAAAATAGGCACACATTATTTAAATAACCCGAGCTAAGAACTTAATAACCTATTTTTTTGCATACGTTTCTCCCCCTACGTAAATAGTTGTTTCTCTTTACCTTTATTGTTTATTGTTTTACGTATCTAAATTTGCAAATAACCCAAGTACAATATGAGTAAACAGGGAAAAATGCAGAAAAAAAACAGTGACATCGAGTGACACTGACGAAGATGATTTTCTTTCAAGCAGATTAATAAAATACATTGATAAGAAATTTCAAGAAATGAGTGAACTCTTCGTAAATTCCATTAAAGAACAATTCAAAAATGAATTATCTAATCTCAAAACGTCAATTGACTTTTACTGTACTAAAATTGACGATTATGAAGCTAAAGTAAAATCGCTTGATTGTGAAATATTAACCTTAAATGAACGTTTAAAAATGTTAGAATACAAAAACAATTTAAGGGATCAATGGGATAGATCCTGCAATATTGAAATCAGTGGGGTCCCGACCTCAGAGAAAGAGAATCTAAATGACATAATTAATAACATATCCCAAAAAGTAGGATAACCCATAAAAAAAGAAGACGTCGTTTTCATCCATCGAGTTCGTCAATGGCCTAGGGCCTAGGCAAACGGCAACTCACAAAATTACACCTTCACATACAATCACGGCCAATATTATTCTACGTGTCCCTCAGCGAGATTGTAAGGACACTTTGCTGACAGCTGCTCGACGTCACCGAATCCTGACTTCAGCAGATATTGGTCTTCCAGGAGCAGCAAGCCGCATTTTCCTTAACGACCACCTCACGCCTTCTAACAAGTTACTGATGAAGAAAGCCAGGGAATTTAAAGCCGAAAAACATTATCAATATCTGTGGACAAAAAACTGCAATATTTTTATGAGAAAAAGTGACAAATCTCATGTTATTCGAATTTCCACTGAGGCAGATTTAAGAAAAATAGCATGACTCTTTTAAATACCTTTTTGTTTTCACTTGTATTACTCAAACAAAATCTTTTATCTTTTCATTTAGTTTCGCATTTAATCTTGATTTCACTTATTTTATTTTAACAATATATTTTTTCCTTTCATTTAGTTTCGAATTTATTATAATTAAGTTGCACACGGAACATAAAACTATGCTTTATTATTTATATATTAACTGTCAGTAAACAAATTACTTTCATTCAGATGATGGCATGTTCTACATCTTGTGAGGGATTGAATCTGCATCAAAACTTTTTGTCTTTATGAATTGAACTCACTTTATTACATTACTATATTATTATTTTTATTACGAAAAATGTATTTTTTCAGATATTTTATTTATGTAATACAATATGGCTTCGTTAACTATATATTATCAAAATGTACGAGGACTGCGCACAAAAACACATGATTTTCTAAGGGCTGTTTTTAATAATGACTTCGATATTATCTGTATTTCAGAAACTTGGCTTCTCGACAATATTTATGAGCGGGAGATTCTTGACGATAGATATAATGTTTTTAGACGTGACAGAAACTAAAATCTCAAAGGTCAAACATTAGGAGGTGGTGTTCTTATTGCTGTCCAGTCCAAATATAATGTTACTCATCAATCTAGCTGGTCAACACTAGAGGCTGAAGGTATATGGGTAAATATTACTTCACCTACCTTTAATAAAAATATTAATATTTGCTGCTCTCCCCATGGTACGAATCATATTAAAAATCTTAAAGCACACTTTGAGTCCGCTAGTCAGCTCCGATTGAACTATCCCGATCATGACTTTCTTCTGGTAGGTGATTATAATATCTCTAAAAGTATTTGAAATCTAAATTCTGAAAGACAGATTTTACCACAAATACTCGTTGACGAAACCAGCTCTACTGTGATAGACTTTTTATCTCTTTGTGACTTTTCTCAATATAATAACATCTAAAATGTAAATCAACGCGTTCTTAACCTAGCTATTAGCAACATAAACTGCTCATTACAACCTTGCATTCCTCCTCTTTTAACCGAAGATTTGCACCACAAATCCTTCAAAATAGAAATAAGACTAAAAAATGAACCTTGCTTAAAACATCAACCTCGACAAGTTTTATTATTTAATTCAGCTTACTATGATAAGATTAACGAGTTTTTGAAGCAATTTGACTCGTCAAATATTTTTAGTTCAAGAGGTATGGAAGAAGCAACAAATAAATTCACCATGTACCGTCAAAGACCATTTGTCTGTCTCCCAACTATCCTCCGTGGTTCACTCCCTACCTAATCAAAATTATCAAAGAAAAGCTAAAGTATCACCGAAGGTACAAAAATTATTCACACCCCTCCGATTATCATACCTTTTCATTACTCAGGGCTCGCCAAAAAAGAACAGAAAATAGTGTTACACCAATTATATAAAGAATGCTGAGTTCAATATAAGGAAAGATGTGAAATATTTTTTGGACTTTCGTGAAATCTAAACAATCATCTTCTGGAGTACCTAATAACGCGTATCACAAAAACATTTCCTCAAGTGATGGTCAACGAATTTGAAATATTTTTAACGATTATTTCCAATCTATCTTTGTCCCCGATACAACTGCTAATAATACTTCCACAAATTTTGTTGATATAAGTAATGATGATGCCATAAATTCAGTTAATCTTAATTCAATTGATGTAACTGCACCATTATTGTTAAAACATCTCAAAAATGTGGACACAAAAAAAAGTGTCGGTTGTGATAAGGTACACCCAATTTTTATTGTTAATTGTGCTGAAACACTAGTTACTCCTGTAACACTACTGTTCAAAAAATCTCTTAAAGAAGGTGTATTTCCTACCATTTGGAAACAAGCTTTTGTCACACCTGTTTTTAAAAAAGGGGACAAGCGCAACATTGAAAATTATAGACCTATATCTAAGCTATGTATCTTTAGTAAAATCTTGGAAAAAATCGTGTGTAACCAACTTTTTAACATATGCAAAAATACTATTATTAGCCCCCATCAACATGGTTTTTTCAAGGCAGATCTGTTGAATCGAACCTAGGACAGTTTACTGATTTTGTTCTTAACTCTATGGATAATAGGAAACAGGTTGATTCTATTTCCACAGATTTTTCTAAGGCTTTCGACAAAATAAATCACGACATACTGTTAAACAAGCTCTCGAAGATTGGAATATGCGGAGATCTTCTGAGATGGTTCTCTTCATATGTTAAAAATAGAAGTCAAGCTGTTGCTTTAAAAGGTTACATGTCACAAATTATAACTATTCCCTTAGGGGTACCGCAAGGGTCCCATCTAGGGCCTCTATTGTTTATTTTATATATAAACGATTTGAACCATGTTATAAACCATTCTTGTTTCCTATTTTACGCCGATGACATGAAATTATGTAAATGTATTAGCTCCATAGATGACTGCAACCAATTACAAGAAGACGTTAGCGAAAACAAAAATATTGTTTTATTAACCTGTCCCGTGGGGTTGAAACGTGTAATACAAAACATACGTGACGTAACAGTAGAGAAGAAACAAATCAATGATTTCGTTAAAACAACCAGAGACCGGATGATTCGGTTTTATATACTTTAGTTGAAATAAGCCAAAGGATTTGTACATGAAATTATAAAGACCGACTTTAGGTTTTATAAATACAATTTCCAAAATGGACGTGTCAATATCCAATTTTGGGTGAAAACATGAGCACGGGTGAAAAGGACGCCATAATTTTTTTTTAAACTTAAGAAAAAATTGAAAAACTTATAGGTACGGGAAAAAGCAACTGTAAAAATAACCATTTCCGGTTTTCATACTTGAGACCACTTTTGGGTTTTATGTAC
Source organism: Limnephilus rhombicus (assembly GCA_929108145.2). Taxonomy (NCBI): domain Eukaryota; kingdom Metazoa; phylum Arthropoda; class Insecta; order Trichoptera; family Limnephilidae; genus Limnephilus; species Limnephilus rhombicus. Next base: position 7,776,691 of record OV815289.1, on the reverse strand, counting down.
TCAAGTTAAGCTGAAAATCAAGGGAAAGGAAAAAAGGCGTGACTTTACCATGGTAGGTAAAATATGGTGATTGTAAAAAGGTTAGCTGGTTCTGAGTCGGAATTTATCCTTTGGAATTTACAAAATCTGACTTCTAGAACGGTATGCCGATAAGCAATCATTAATTGCTTTTTTTAAATTTACATAGAGGCAGCCAATGCAAGGGCCAATAAAGAAAAAAAATTACAAGTTACATGACATGACGAGACCAAGCAAGACAGGCATGAACATTCTATAGTTTAAGGGTTCATGACTTCCCAAACATCGTGACTCGAAGGGTGTCTCTGTTCTAAAGTGATCAGCCTCAGAACAGGTGAGAAAATAAACGAAAAAAAAACGAAGGCAGATTGCCGAGAGAGAAAGAAAGTTGGTAAAAACGCAACATTTGGATGTACCTAATATGAATATACATTAATTTATAAAAAAATAAAGGGCTTGCTTTATTTATGAAGGGCTGGACATGTAATTGACACTTTACACGCCAAATAAGGTAAGGCTTGTAGGTTTACAAAAGGGTTGTGGTGATACACAGTGAATCAGTTTATGATTCCTGCAACAGTGGGAGCAGTCTCGGCTGACTCTTCACTTCCAGACTTTACGATGTCCTTAATATGGTAATTACCGATATGCTTGCTTGAGAAGTCGGACAAGGAATAAACTAAGTCCGATATTTTTTTTACAACCTTGGCTTTGACAAAACGGGGTGCCAATTTGGCAGAGTAGTACAGAGCTCCTTGAGAAAGGGTATTATTCGTCCTCCAGACAACATCACCTACGTTAAAGGTGACGTGTTTCCTACGTAAGTTATGCCTGTCCGCACTCTTTTGGTGGGCCAGTAGTAGAGCATCAGTAACTTCACTGTAAATGGCAGACAATTCCTCTAAACGATGGGCATAGTCGGCGGTAGGATTACTTGTAGAAGTAGATGACCTAGGGAAATTCGTGTCCCAATGTAATGAACCATGGAAAACCTGTTCCATGCCGTGTTTTAAAAAGAAAGGGGTGTAACCAGTGGTTAGGTTGACAGTGTTATTCATGGCGGCTTGGATTTTATCTAAATTTTTACACCATGTACGTTGGTCTTTATCAACCAAAATAGCCAGAGCTGTGTTAATAGTTTGGTTGTACCATTCAACGGTGTTATTTTGAGGGGTATACAAGGTATTATAATAGATATCCTTAATCCCATATTTAGCAAGGAAGTCTTTGAATTCTTGTGGTATAAATTGTTTTCCGTTGTCGACTATTACAGTTCTTGGCGTTCCGTAAGGGATGAAAATTATGTAAACATCTTGTATTAGGTCTGTGTATTTTTGAGCATGTACCTTTTATTGTATTTTTCCTGATTTGTTTTTTATGCATTTCTATAGTCCATCATGGAGGATACTTGATTTTAACTTTGTGACACCAACAGTACATAAATCAAATGAGTGGTTATAATATTATTCATAAAATCTTATAAGACATGTTTCTGTGAAATATTTGTAAAGTGATTCTTCATATGTTTGTGTCTGTATGTTGCTTCTGTAAAATGTTTTGTTAATTTTTTCTTTATGTATTGTGTCTGCATATTGGGTTGGGTTGGGTTTATCTTTTCAAATGTACCAATTGGCGATTCCTTAATGAGTTTTGATAACTCATGGGAATGCAACTTCGTTGTATGTTTTATTTAAAAAAAAAAAAAAAAAAAAAAAAAAAAAAAAAAAAAAAAAAAAAAAAAAAAAAAAAAAAAAAAAAAGATGTGTTTTTCCAGAAGTTTGACAATGGCGGCAGCGTTGGCTCTTTTTAAAGGGAAGATCGAATAAAATTTAGTGAAGATATCCACTACGCTGAGTATATGCATATGTCCGGCATAGCTTCGAGGAAAAGGTCCAACAAGGTCCATAGACAGCGATTGAAGGGGTCTATCAGCGCGTTTGGGTTTGCCCATTAGGCCGGCAGGTGATGCCGTACTATGTTTGTAAGCTTTACATGTTTCGCATTTAGAGATAAAATTGCCAACTTGCTTATAAAGGCCGGGCCAGTAGTACTTCAAGGAAATCTTTTTATACATCTTGAAGGTTCCTGGGTGTATAGAGTCGGGCGCACTATGATTGTTGATAATTATTTGTTCTCTCTTCACGAGGGGAACAACAAGTTTCCAAGAGTGATCTTCAGGGATAGATAGTGGAACCTTACAATTGCGGTATAGTTGTCCTTTTATAATAAAATTGGGAAACTTTTGTTGATTATTTTTACAACCTTCAAAGATTTTGAGGTACCATTCATCTTTTGTGAATGGAGTAGTGGCAATTGCATCGATATTTAAGGCGGCCAGTTAAATTCTTGAAAGAGCGTCTGGGACAATATTGTCCGCACCTTTACGGTGAACGACGTCAAAGGTAAATTGAGACAAACGGGAGGCCCAGCGAGTGAGCCTACCGGAGGGATTATTTAAGGAGGTCAACCATTTTAAACTACTATGGTCTGTGACTACAGTAAATTTGCTACCGTCTATGTAACCGCGGAAATGGTGAACAGATTCCAATACGGCCAGTAACTCTTTCTCGGTGATACCGTAATTCTTCTCATGTTTGTTTAAGGTACGGGAAAAATAGGCTACTGGGTGTTCACCGTCGGGAAATTCTTGAGTCAAGACTCCACCGATTCCAACATTAGAAGCGTCCGTGTGAAGAGTAAAAGAGAGTGCAAAATCCGGACAATTTAAGACGGGAGCTGTCTGAAGAGCATTTTTGAAAGTTATAAAAGCTTTTGCAGTTTCATTGGACCAACGAAAGTTGTTGACACCTTTACGGATACCAGTAATTTTATTAAGAGGTGCTGAGATGGTGGAAAAGTCTTTAATGAATCTCCTGTAGTAACCTGTGAGTCCGAGGAAAGCTTTGACTTCTTTCGCGTTTTTGGGTCGGGGAAAATTTGCCATGGCTTCTACCTTAGCAGGGTCTGTTCTTAGACCTTTTTCGTCGACAATAAATCCCAAATAACGTAAACGAGACTTACAAAATTCAGACTTTCTTAAGTTAATGGTTAAACCAGCCAACTTAAGTTGTTGAAAAACTTTTTCCAGCATTAACAGATGTTTTTCGAAGGTGTCGCTAATGATTATGAGGTCATCAAGATAGCAGAATAGATTATTGTTGGCTTCAGGACCAAACAATTTGTCCATCAGTCTTTGTAGTTCGGCGGGGCTATTTTTTAGGCCAAAAGGTAATCTTTTAAAATGGAACATTCCCCTACCGGGTACAACAAAAGCAGTTTTTTCGCAAGACTTCGCGTCCAAGGGTATCTGCCAAAAAGCCTTGCTTAAATCAACAGAAGAAAGAAACTTGGCATTACGCAATTTGTCTAAGATTGCGTGGACATAGGGCAGAGGGTACGCGTCGGCCTCCGTGCAAGAATTAAGGCGTCTGCTGTCAAGACAGAAGCGAGCGGAGCCGTCTTTTTTAGAAACCAAGAGAGTTGGGTTGGTCCAAGCACTTCTGCTGGGAACCACTACTCCCATTTCCAACATTTCGTCGAGTTCTTTTTCTAAAAGTTTAAGTTTTTGGGGTGCTAAGTTGTAATAACGTTGCTTAATTGGAGGGCCATTAGTTTTTATATGGTGTTCTACCAAATTAGTTAAACCCAAACCACATTTTTCGAAAGATAAAGATTCGAATTTATTTACTACTTCCTTTAATTGGAAAGCTTGGTCAGTGTTTAAATTTTCGTGAGGTATGATTGTGCGAATCTCACTAATTTGGGCAATACGCGGAGTCTCACCAAATGTGTTAAATACTTGGGGGGCAACGTTGAACGCCTTCCAGAAGTCAACACCAAGGATGTAATTCTGGGATATAGATGGGACTATTAGAAAGTTAATAGAAACTATGTTATTGTCACATTTAATTGGCAAGGCAAGAGCACCGATGACTAACTGAGAAACATTATCCGCAGTTTTCACGTGTGTAAGTTGGGAAGAGACCATGAAACCATTATTAACAAAAGGCAGGTGGGCATTGTTGCCAAGACAGCTAACGGATGCGTCACTGTCTAGCAGACCAGAAAAAGGAACATTGTTAACGGAGAAAAGAGAATAAGGTCTTCCATCCTTTGCTTGCTTGCAACAAACTGAAGAAACACTGGTCTTGTTAAAATACTTGATATGTGATAACCAATCAGTCCATTCCTTTGACCTTGATACGGAATGAATAACTGAGAGGTTAGCATTTAGTTTTTTGGTTTCTTCATAAAAAGGTTGGGTGGGGGTTTAGTGAAATCCACCTGAGGTTTAACTTTGCCAGAGTCCTGCAGCCTTTCCATATTGTACCTAGATCTCTTAAAAATTTCACGCAGTTTGTCGCGTGGAGGAGAGCGGTCTTTAGAGCGGTGCCTCTTAAAGGTTCTGGAATCTTTTGGTTCCAGCAGTTTGGCTTGCCTAAAACAGGTAGCAGCTAGGTGGCCTACCTTTTTACAAAAGCAGTAGACTTTTGTTATCAAATTCTGGTTTTAATCCAGAAGAACGGCTTGGCACAATGGTATTATCCTGAACAGCTTTGGTGTTTTTCCTATCCTGGTAAGATTCTAGGAGGGTGCAGACTTCGCTTAATTGAGTCAATGACGAAATTTTTTGTGAGGTGATGATATTCTCATATTTTTGTAGAAGACCATCAGTGATAACTGGCAATAATTCAGCTTCTATGACAGGATGGGATAGCTTGATGTTGATAGTTTAGGCCCTTTCTATAAATGTTGCTACCGATTCGTTTACTAATTGTTTAATGGATAGTAATGAAAGTTTTATTCTGTGCTGTGCTTCCGTTTTGCCGAAGCTAGCAATTAGGGCTGTCCTGAGTTTTTTCCAGTCCCTGCATTTTAATTTCTGCATGCGGTACCAAGGGATTAATTCCGGAGAAATCAGTTCTATAAAATTTCTCTGTAGCACGTCTAATGGAACATTTTTAATTGTGGCTGTTTCTTCAATTCGCTCAATGAAGTCCAGTACATTAGAAACGCCGTTGTATTTGATTTTCCAAGAAGAGAGGTCGTAGGTTTTTTCTTGTGCCGTGATGGGTGCAGCATCTTGTTTCACTTCGACGTTTGTCTCGGGTTCCTTACTAGAAACCGGATTCTCCGAAACTTTGGTAATAATGGGTGCACTGTTCTGGTTTGCTGAAACAAGGTTTATTCTTCTGATATATTTTTTGATGAATAATAACGCATAAGCTTTCATAGCAGATTTCAACTTGTTCATTGGAGAAAGTCCTCTGTTCGCCCAGGTCCAATGACGTACTTGTTTCGTTGCTTTCCATCGTGACGTTATTATTCAGAAAGTAAAAAAACGGGAGGGAAAAAAAAATTGAATTTTCTAGAATTAAAAAAAAAAATGCGCAGAGGTTCCCCTAGAAAACGCATAATTGAATTTTTGGTAGGCACTTTATTCACTTTGTATCACTTTGCACCGAAAAAACGTGGTAAACCACTTCAAGGCAGCACTTCCGGAAGAAAAAAAAACACACTTTCCAAAGAAAATTTTTTGAATATGGAGTTTATTGAGTTAATTGTTTATAAAATTGTTTTATTAATTTATGAAATTAATCACAAACTTTATTGTTGAGTATTGAAGCACTTTTCCCTTTTTTGGAAGGATTCACTTGAATAGATTAGAATTTATTGAATTTTTATCACAACTATCAAACGAGAACACTTTTGAACTGATAATACGGTACCTGGATACAAAATGGTCGAAAATGTTATTATTGAAAAATAGATATCATCATTAATGGTGAGGTTAAAAGGGAACGTTCCAAACATGCGCTTGGGTATATTGCGCTGGAAGAAAAGGAACAACACGATATTTTTTTTTTTTTTTTTTTTTTTATTAGCAAAGTTTTTTTGGTACATTTACATATGGGTAAATACATAATAACAAAAAATGTAAGTAACAAAAAAAAATCCCACAAAGGCGAAGCCTGTGTGTGGGTATTATATTATGTGGATAACAGTGGTAGTTAAAATAAAATTATAAAAAAATAAAAAAAATATATATAAGCATAGAGTCTACAGTGATCAACATGAATGACTTCGTAGGAGTTTAAAAATTTAAAAATATATGTAAGATAAACACACAAATTAAAATATATATGCATAGTGTCTACAGTGATCAACATGATTGACTTCATACGAGTATAAAAATTTAAAAATATATCTAAGATAAACACACATTTACACCCATACTTAAATACACATGTACATACGAGTATATATATATATACATATATATATTTCCTGTTTTTATTCTAAATATTCAGAAAGACTCCACATTTTAGAAGCTGATTGAATTACAGAAAAAACTTATTCAGTTCCAAATTATTTTTTACCCAGATTTTAACATTTTTTTTAAAGTACGTTCAGATTTTGATCCTTGCTGATGGAGTGGGGTATGGAATTGAATAGTTTTGGGGCAATGTAGGTAATGTGTCTTTGGGCCAGTCTGGTTTTGCAGTGAGGCACTGTGTACACGCACGTGTTATATCTCTGGCTAGAACGATTATTAGAACTATTATTTCACCCGTTTCGATGGTAACAGAAAACAAGTTTCAATTTGGTTTTTTATCGGGGCGTTGTGATTGACATAACAGCTGTGCTCGGCGGGAGAAATTATTACTATGTTTTTCGCACCGAGGAAAACAGCGGCTTGCCGTCGGCCTTTTTTAGCGGGTAAAAATTGTACTAATGTTTTCCGACATGTTCTAGAATGACAAGATGGCCAAATTTTCCGAGGTTAATTCGACGCATAGTTAATGTGATACAAAGGTGTGAACTTGGGGAGTCATGAAAGCATTGTAATATTTAAACAATCCCTCGTTTGAGTGGGTTCACGCGGGGGACTTGTGGGTGTGGGCTTGTAAGGGAGAGAAAAAAAAATGTTGGGCCCAGTATTGGCACTAAAACGCAGAAGAGAAAGGCCCCACGTTGTAGCCAGTGTAGCGGTCCCAAGGGGGAGGGGGCCACCTACCTTTTGCTCTCGGCTAGCTCACATCGTCAGCAGGCAGTAACCCTCTCCTCGTCAAGGTCGTAGGTAACTAGATTTAAATGGTACATAGGTATTCGCCAAACACGCCCACGTGGTCCCATCAAATGAAAGAGGAAGTTGGGAGAAACATAACTTTATTGTCTGGTATATACAATTACAACATCTAGCAAAAAATAATTATTAGTCACAAATCAACAACACAATGCCTAGCTAGGTATTTCCTAACGAAGGGGGTCCCTCCGGGGATATGGTCGTTTCAACCGAGAATTGCTATGGGACACATTAATTAAGAGGGAAGTCGAGGTTCAACTCACAGCTGGTGGTCCGGTGCAGGAAGCTGGGGGCGGCAGGCCAGGATCAGCGCAGGTAGCTTCAATACTCTACCAGGCAGTGGTAATCTCCACGCGCAGAGTGTCATGTTCGCGACCTCGTATTTTTACTGTACATATCGGGTTTTAACGGATCGCCGTTGCAATCGGCGCCGCGCGGGAATTTACGTACGGCGACGGACGCAGCTTCTCAGGTGACGGTCGGCGGGTTTCTGCGGAATGCCGCGGAGGGGTGCGGTGTGTTCTTTCTTGCAAGGGGGGAAGTGGAATACACCAGCCGCGCCGCAGCCGCTTGCGAGACTGTGACGTCATAATACTTGAAATGCGTACCGTAACAGTATAAAGTAATTATAACGAACTTCTCGTATCATGGCGGGTATTTTAAGGATCTCTCCTATCGCGTAACAGGTTTACGTTTAAGTACAACACAATAAATGCTAACAATATTTGTTTTAATACCGTATTTAAAGATACGTTATATTAACTAACCCCGTAGCCCGGAAGGCGTACGATAGAACAACAGAGAAGATAGACAATTTAATGTTACTTCATATGTCACAAAGTACAAAGTGATGGCAGAGTATAGTTCTGCTTACACCAAGCAATAAAATGAAGACAGACCTATAATGGTTTTACATACTGTCTATAGTAGCAAGCTTCGGTGAGGAAAACGAGCGGTACCATGTGGTGTGCAATTTTGGGTTGCAAACACCCGGTTAAATGGTAAGACAAGAGTTGGATGCTTATAATTGCAAAACGATGATCGAACCAAACAATTTTTTTTTTTTTTTTTTTTAACTTTATTTATTTCCATTTCTTTGTACATATAATGTATAATAGAAAATATTGTAAAATAACATAATATATAATAACAATTATGATACAAGAAATGAAAACCCACTAAGGCACTGCCTGAGTGTGGGTAATATTAAAACAAAATACTATATTTCCAAGTACCCAAAGTATAAATTAGACTTAAAGAAACATATTAAATATAAAGATAGTATAAAAAATAAGTATTACATAGGAAGAATAAGTGAAAAAGGTTTTTTCAGCTATTATAAAAATAAAATAAAAATATGGAGAAAAACATACAATTTTTTTTTTTTTTTTTTTAGTTATTATAAAAAAAATAAAAATAATAAAATAAACAGAAAAGATATTGTACTACAGTTTTAGAAGTTACAGCAAATGAGTTGTAGAAGGATGGATAAATTTATAGAAAAAGCGTTTCAACATCTACATTATTCAACCATAATTTTACCTCTTTTACATATTTTATCATTTTATTTATCATTTGAGTTTGTAGTGGTAGAAGATTAAATGTACGAGGACCAATGAAACTGCTATGTGTCTGCAATAATTTAGTATTAGTTTGTGGGGTATAAAATATATTATTTATTCTTTTGCTCGTTCTGTTTTCATTTATTTCGAAATTATTTTTGTTTTTAAACACATATTTCAAAGTTTGTAATATAAATAATTTACGTATATTAAATATTTTAGTTTCTTTATATAATAAGTTGGTCGAGAATGTTTTATTTTTGTTATATATGACTTTAATTATGTGTTTTTGAATTATTTGTAGAGGCTTCATAAATGTATCAAGTGCACCACCCCATCCTATAATGCCATAAGTGATTGATGATTGCACCAGGGAAAAGTAGATCATTTTCAATTTTTCAATGTTTAGTACTTCCTTAAGTCTATAAAATATGTAGGTCAGATATCTTAATTTAGAAGTGATTTGATTAATATGTGATTTCCAATTAAGATTTATATCTATTGATACTCCTAAATATTTTATATTTTCGACATCAGTGAGTTCGTTGCACATGAAGCACATTTCTTGATTGCAACTAGTATTATGGATTCTAATTTTAAGGTTGCTTTAGGTTTATTTTTAATGGTTTTATAAAAAGGTAAGTAAAATGTTTTGCTATAGTTTAAAACGAGTTTGTTGTATTTTAGCCATGTTGAAACCAATGAAATACAATCAGTTGCTTTCGAAAAAGTTTCTTTCCAATGATTACCATCCACTATTATTGCCGTGTCATCTGCGTAAGAAACAATTTTACCAGGGATTACAAAATTACATAAATCATTAATATACATTAAGAATAAAATCGGGCCAAGCACAGTTCCCTGTGGAACCCCATTTTTTATCTTTGACTCTGAACTGTAATTATTCCCAATTTTTGTTTTTTGTGTTCTGTCTGTAAGATAGTTAGAGAGTAGTTTTAGTGTGTCTTTTTTGAAACCTAGTTGATTTATTTTTGTAATGAGTAAATTATGATTTACGGTGTCGAAAGCTTTTCTTAAATCTAGGAATATGGCAAGACATTTCTTTTTTTTATCGATAGATGAGTATACCTTTTTTGTCAGTTCATATATCGCATCCTCGGTGCTTAGGTCTTTACGAAAGCCGTATTGATTTTTCGATAGAATTTTATTTTTTTCTAAGTGTTCAATGACTCTAAATTTTATGCATTTTTCGAATATTTTCGAGAGGTTTGAAACAAGAGATATTGGTCTATAATTGTCTAATTTTTTCGTATCTCCAGATTTATGAATAGGTATTATAGTGGAGATTTTAAATTGCGTTAAAAATTAAAATTATTTGAGTTCGAGAATCAGGATGCCCGTGAGGTTTTATTAACCTGTCCCGTGGGGTTGAAACGTGTAAATACAAGACATACGTAACGTAACAGTAGAGAAGAAGCAAATCAATGATTTCGTTATAACAACCAGAGACCGGATTATTCGGTTTTACACACTTTAGTTGAAACGAGCCGAAAGATTTGTATACGAAATTATAAAGACCAACTTTAGGTTTCATAAATACAATTTCCAAAATGGACGTGTCAATATCCAATTTTGGGTAAAAAAAACATGAGCACGGGTGAAGGACGTCATCAATTTTTGAAAATTTAAGAAAAAATTGAAAAACTTATATGTACAAGAAAGGCAACTATAAAAGTAACCACTATTTCGATTTTCATACTTGAGACCACTATTGGGTTTTATGTACTCAAGATAAGCTGAAAATCAAGAAAAACACACGACTTTACCATGGTAGGTAAATTATGGTAAATTGTAAAACAAAATGGTTAACTAGTTCTGAGTCGGGATTTATCCTTTGGAATTTACAAAATCCAACTTCTAGAACGGCACGCCGATGAGCAATTGTTTATTAGTTTTACTTTAAAATTTACATAGGACAGCGAATGCACTGGCAATAACCAAAAAAAACTACAAGTTACATGACATGACGAGACCAAGCAAGACAGGCATGAACATTGTGTAGTGTGAGGGTTGAGAAGCGACGATTAGGCTCATGACTTCCCAAACAGGGTGACTCGAAGGGTGTCTCTGTTCTAAAATGATCAGCCTCAGAACAGGTGAGAAAAGAAATGAGAAAAAAAAATAAAATAAAGCAAATTGCCGTGAGAGAAAGAAAGTTGGTACAAACGCAACATTTGGATGTACCTTATATGAAAATACATTAATTTACAAAAATTATCAAGAGTCCACCCAAAGGCTAACCCGAGACCTGCCTCACGCTCGAGGAACCGTGCCACATCTCCTCGTCTCAGGGTGTAACTCTGATAGAATGTACATGTTGCGAGGGAGGAAGTACTACAGAAATGATCCTGTGAAGTACAGTCCTTTTTATAAACGTCGCCATCGTTTCGTTTACATTCCAATTCTTGCATTTTAATTTCTGTATTCGGTGCCAAGGGATTAATTCCGGAGAAATTAGTTCTATAAAATTTCTCTGTAACACGTCAAATGGAACATTTTTAATTGTGGCTGTTTCTTCAATTCGCTCAATGAAGTCCAGTACATTAGAAACGCCGTTGTATTTGATCTTCCAAGAAGAGAGGTCGTAGGTTTTCTCTTTTGCCGTGATGGGTGCAGCATCTTGTTTCACTTTGACATGTGTCTCGGGTTCTTTACTAGAAACCGGATCCTCCAAAACTTTGGTAATAATGGGTGCACTGTTCTCGTTTGATGATGAAAGGTTTATTCTTCTGATATACTTCTTGTTAAATAATAACGCGTAAGCTCTCATTGCAGATTTCGACTTATAATACAATAACCTATACAGTAACCTATAATACAATATTCTGACAGTTGAATTATGAAAGTATGAAGTTTGTACAATAACTTGATTAAAAACGATACAAATGACATGGTGAATATATTAAATATATGAATAGAAGAGTGAATTCGTCACTACAATAGAAATTATTAAGTATAATCACAATATTTAGGTACTAACAAAATTTTCGATATCCCGCCATAAACATACCAAGCCGTTTTTTCATCGCGGGCCGTTAAGGAAAAATGCACGGGCGCGCCAATAATGCCCCTTGCGGAGAAGAATTAAAGCAACCATATTACCTAGTAAATTAAAACCATTTACAACGTTGTCAGATGTTCAATGCATTTTAACAGCGTGACCACGGAAGAATGTTTATAGTAAAAGATCGTGTTTTAGGCGTAATTCGCACGAGACTTAAAAAAACGTCGCGTTAAAACTCGGCGTTGGCGCTTTTATAACGTTCTCGATATGATTGTTCATAATAACGCTTAAAAATCACTTTTGTTTCGTTTCTCGCTTCAGTAAGACGTGGAAATGGTTTCTGCTAAATTAATAGCAATAGCGATTTGTGTTGTTAGAAGACGAAAAAGAAAACAAAAGGTAACAATTATTACAAGCAATAATTGTCAGCCTGAAACACTCATTTACATTGAAAAATCTTCCGAGAAAAGATACTTGCCGCCAACGGGACTTGAACCCGTGTCCTTCCGATTGCCGGTCGAATGCTCTGACCACTGAGCTATGGCGGCTTATCAAATACCCGCCAAATAATTCAATATATACTAGTGTTTCATTCAACAATTACTGCTTGTTATATTTTTTCCACCTGAAAACAACCAACTTTATTTTTGCGAGGAAGACATTGTTAGTGTTAAATCCCTCGCTAGGTGGCGTCGAGACAAATTATGTCTGCATTTATTGGGGAAATACTTAAACTTGTTAAATATTAATTATTATTTTTTAATTTATAAACTAACGTTTAGACAAGATTGTTATGCATAGCACAAAGGGTAACAATTATTACAAGCAATAATTGTCAGCCTGAAACACTCATTTACATTGAAAAATCTTCCGAGAAAAGATACTTGCCGCCAACTGTTGAATGAAACACTAGTATATATTGAATTATTTGGCGGGTATTTGATAAGCCGCCATAGCTCAGTGGTCAGAGCATTCGACCGGCAATCGGAAGGACACGGGTTCAAGTCCCGTTGGCGGCAAGTATCTTTTCTCGGAAGATTCTTCAATGTAAATGAGTGTTTCAGGCTGACAATTATTGCTTGTAATAATTGTTACCCTTTGTGCTATGCATAAAAATCTTGTCTAAACGTTAGTTTATAAATTAAAAAATAATAAAAACAAAAGGCATTCTCGGTTAATTCTCTGAATAAACTGAGATACTTAAAAGGGCAGTTTGTGACACTGTACGATGAATTGAGACAGTACAATAAAAACTTAGGTATTAAATTTAACAATCATCTGGAGATAAGTAAAATTCTTCTGGTGAACTTATATATTGGTCAATGGGCTCTGAACAGTTATTGAACTTGATTCATCAGTGTTGGATGGATATGGGCAAATATTTGGCTTGAAAGTGGTAAAAAAGCTTTGTGCGGAGTGTGGCCTAGAACTTGGTGCAGTTGAATTAGCGGGGCGATATCGACGATTCTCTAGAATACTAATTACTGTAGATGGATGTACAGGATTAAGGTATGAAGATTGATGCACCGGCGCTGTTTTACCGCTCGTGTGAATAATAGTACGAAGTTTCATATGATCTATTCCCTTTAACGCCCAATGCCCAGCGCTCAAAATGCAACACTGCTCGATAAAAAAAGCGTCGCGTTTTAAAAGCGCTGACGTATGAACATATACTTGGAAATGCATTTGTTCCATTTGAGCGCTTTGTTAAAGGACCTTAAAAAAGCTCCCTTGAGAACGGGGCCTTAGTGTGCACGGGCTGTAATAATGTTGTTGCAACAATACAGGTTATCGGCAGAAAATGGGACAAACGGTGAACGTATGTCTGCATCCCTCCACAGGAAAAATACAATAATTATATTAAATCTCCGTCAAACGTATAAGGAAAATGAAACGCAATTCACGTAAGTAAGTGGAAAAGTAAAAAAATCACAAAAAATATAAATCCGACCACAACGCCATCTCTAATACTGACAAATACAAAACACGGACAGCTGCGCATCGATAATTGCTTCATTGTGTAATTTTTAACTTAATAAAAAAACTGAATTTAATTCGGCTAATAAACAGTTATCGTTTCTGAGGCAGTACGAAGTTCTCCGGGTCAGCTAGTTACACATTAAAACGAATTGCGAAAAAGGAGTCATAAATGGGAGATTTTGCACTATAAATCATTTTTTTATAGGCCTGATACTTTATTTTTTTGTAGGGTTATAAAAAAGTCTTATCCATAAAATAATAATCGATTATTTTGAAGGTCATGATGTGCTGCAGTGGCAATATTTAATTAAACTAACTAACTAACTAACCATTACGCCGTTTTCACGCAGGGGTAGGCAGAGAGGACGGACCGCCAAACAAGTCGGTCTTGGCACACACTCCTTGCCTCGTTTGCATTCATAAATCGTCTCATACATGCTCTTCTATTATTCCGACTCTTCACATGGCCCGACTCAAGTATCTGATTCACTTGGTCGTGCCATGTCTTCCTCGGGCGTCCCCGACTTCTTCTACCATTCATATTTGCGTCATATATTCTCCTTACACTCCTTTCTTAGTTCGTTAGCTCTACATGCCCAAACCATCTGAGCGTCCCTTTCTTAATTTTACTCATTACGCTTACATTTTTCGCGGATCTGCACATTTCTCACACGATCGTACATGGTTTTACCAAACACACGCTTCAGGATCTCCTTTCTACAGCATTGAGTATACTTTCATCCTTCCTCTGCCAGTTCCATGCCTCACTGCCATACATCAGGGCAGTTACCAGCACTCTATTATGGACAGCTAACTTCGCTTCTTTGGACATTTTTTTGTTGGCGCCAATGGCGTTCAGTCCTCCTTTAATAGAGTTGCCTACATTTACCCTTCTTTTGAATTATTCAAATAATTTAAGGTCAGAAAATTAAGTGCATTATACTTTTATCACGCAACGTTACAAATTTATAAAGATAATATTTAAAATAAAGAAAATAACAGTAACCCTTTAAAAATAAAAGAAATCTTAGACAAACATCAATACTTCCTACTCCAAAATGTGAAAAAACAATAGGACAGTTAAATCATAAATATCTCCGAGTTAAATTTTTTAATTCACTACCTGAAAAAATCAGAAACATGGACAGTAACTTAAAAAAATTTAAAAGCTTATAAATTTAACTGAAAATTTGAACTGAATAAAAAATAATAAATTGAACCAATATAATAACACCCCCCATACACACAAGCCCTGCTTATTTATGGGGGTACATCAAATACATATATTACGTAATTTATTATTGTATAAAATTTATTATAATTTTTGTATCTTTTGGTAAATTAAAAAATAATAATACCTAATAATAAAAAAAAAATAAGCGCGGTGACATTACGCAGCCTTTAATTAATAAAGCATCTATAATATTTCTAGGCGTTCTAATTTTCAAACCAAAATACCGGATTTTAAATGATATTGCAATAATTCGAATTGCATCATCTGTAAATAAAATTTAAAAGTTAATAAATCAATAATTATGTTAAAAAATCAGTTAAAATTATCGAACCTTTTTATCTCTAATTAACATTGTATGCCTTTTACATTTATGTTTATGTTAAAAACTAAATTGTATGTGGAAATATTACGCAAAATATTTTTAATCGTTATTTTTATAAAATCTAAGGTGATTAAAAATAATGCGAATGGGTTATATTGCCATTCAAAATGTCGCGGTGAAAGCTAGTAATAATGATTTATATTGTAAGGTTTAAGGGAACAGTCTTGTATCGGACGAAATGGTTCATTCTCGTTTTTATTGTAATGTAAAGAATTTGAGTGACATTTATCTATATATATTTTACAAAATATTATATTTAAGTTATTTAACTAAATGAAGACAATATTAGCGAAACTCAATCGAAAATCTGAGACAGAGAAATCAGAAAAGATATTGGCTCCACTGGGACTCGAACCCAGGACCCTTTGCTTACATGGCAAGAGCTCTACCGATTGAGCTACGGAACTCATATGAAATTCGGTCACTTTTAACTGTATCATACTTCGACTAAGAACTACCAACATCGATTCGAGTCCCAGCGGAGCCAATATCTTTTCTGATATTTCTGTCTCAGATTTTCGATAGATTTTTGCTAATATTGTCTTCATTTAATTAAATATTATAATTTGAGATTTTACTCGTAAAGTTTAAGAAATTAAAATAAATTATATTTAAGGTTAAACGTCACGTACGTTATAATCTACGCATTCACAGATGGCACCAATTAATTTATTTTTGGTTTTTAATACTTTTTGCACGTTTTGCTTTCAAATATTGAGGTGAATTAATTGTTTGCGCCGGTACATATTTAATACCAATATAAATAAATGGTTTTGTCCATAAACAAACCCAAATCTTTCAAGAAAGGCTGAAAAATACAATATTTGATTGAGTCACCGATACAAATTTGAATTAATCAGCCTCTCTTAAAAGATTTTGGTTTGTTTATGGATAAAACTGTTTATTTATATTCATATAAAATATATACGGGCGCAAATAATTAATAAACCTTAATATTTTAAAGCGTAACGTGCAAAAAGTATTGAAAACCTAAAATAATTTGATTGGCGCCATCTGTGAATGCGTAGATTATAACGTACGTGACGTTTAACCTTAAGGTCATCATTTGACATGTTGTATACCTTAAAAAAATTTAAAATGAAGGGGTAATGGTGAGATAGAGGAATGTGGGGAAGCACTAAAAAAAAATTACACACAACATTCATTTCTCCGAAGGACGTGCACAAAATACATTGATATCTTTTACGACGCTCATACTTTCCATTTGTCCTCAGACCAATTTATTAAATTCATAATAGAAAAAAAATAAAACAAATTGTTAATAACGAACCCTCCACCCCTTTTGTGTGTAATTATTTTCATTCTCATTATTTTATTTATTTTTATTGAGGAAAAAAACAGTCATACAGTAAATAATTTGTAACAATAAAATTGCATATGTTGTAGACCAATTAAGTTCCATTATGTAAAATATTGGTTTAGTATTTTTATCTACTCATCTTATTAAATGACAAAAAGAAAAAAAAATAAACGTAATAAAGAAAAACATAAAAAAGAAGAACATAAAACATAATAAAGAAAAACGTAATATTGTTAACAAACCTGGTTATACTATTTACTTTGGTTAATAATAATATAATTTTCACAAAAAAGAGAGAAAAAAAAGTATTTTAAGTTTTTAATTTATTATGCTGCATTTTATATGATTTCAAGTCATGGTTGAAAATGTCCACATATCGTAAGGCATTGTAAGTTTCACAGATACGTACTTAATTACAGAGTTTTGCGCGTATTTAGATTTACTGTGTGGTATTCTAGATAAGTCGATCGATCTGGTGTTTTGTTTGTATTGTTGGTATTATGTTATGTTGGTATTCCTTCTTTTATAATAATAACATTTGGATGATTCATAAAGCGCTGTTTTTTGTGAAAAATTCCCTCAAAGGCGCTGGCCAATTGCTCATTATTTATCCTTCAACGTTATCTTACTATGTGAAAATGTATTAATTTTTTATTTCACAATTTAACTTCATTTTATCTATCCCACATGCTTTAATTTGTGTTTTTTTTTTAATTTCTGTTGTTCATATATATATATATATTTCTTTTTTTCTACCACTTTATTTTTCTTTTAATGTTTTCATCTATGTTTTTGTATATACGAGTATTTATTATAAATCTTAGCTGAAACTTCGCTGATAAATGCAACCATGTAATATGTTACTTTTTTTATTAAAATATGTTCATCGGTTTGTTTCCCCAATAAAATAAAATAAAAAATAAAAAAGTGCATTACTTAGCCATTCATTTGATTTATTTATTTACTAGCTGACCCCATAAATTTTGTTCTGCCATATAAATTATTTCTAGTGAATATTTTGAAACAAATGTATTGTAAGTGTGTGAGGATGGGATCTATGACGGAAATAGGAATGGAGCGCTGTAGAAGATGAGCGCAGATAAAAAAAAAAAAAAACACCAACTAAAGTAGAAAAATTAATTATTATTTTTAATTTATAAACTAACGTTTAGACAAGATTTTTATGCATAGCACAAAGGGTAACAATTATTATAAGCAATAATTATCAGCCTGAAACACTCACCAACATTGAAAAATCTTCCGAGAAAAGATACTTGCCGCCAACGAGACTTGAACCCGTGTCCTTCTGATTGCCGGTCAGCTGCTCTTGACCACTGAGCTATGGGGGCTTATCAAATACCCGCCAAATAATTCGATATATACTAGTGTTTCATTCAACAATTACTGCTTATTATATTTTTTCCACCTGAAAACAACCAACTTCATTTTTGTGAGAGACATTGTAAATGTTAAATCCCTCGCTAGGTGGCGTCGAGACAAATTATGACTACATTTATTGGGGAAATACTTAAACTTGTCAAATATTAATTATTATTTTTAATTTATAAACTAACGTTAAGGCAAGATTTTTATGCATAGCACAAAGGGTAACAATTATTATAAGCAATAATTATCAGCCTGAAACACTCATCAACATTGAAAACAAATTTTAACACTTACAATGTCTCTCTCGCAAAAATAAAGTTGGGTGTTTTCAGGTGGAAAAAATATAATAAGCAGTAATTGTTGAATGAAACACTAGTATATATCGAATTATTTGGCGGGTATTTGATAAGCCCCCATAGCTCAGTGGTCAAGAGCAGCTGACCGGCAATCAGAAGGACACGGGTTCAAGTCCCGTTGGCGGCAAGTATCTTTTCTCGGAAGATTTTTCAATGTTGATGAGTGTTTCAGGCTGATAATTATTGCTTATAATAATTGTTAGAAAAATTAAATAAAGAAAATCAATATAAATTTCGAAGAGCAATTGAGTGTACGATATGTTTGTCAGTTCGTCTTTAGCCAACACAAATAAGCTGGATGGTTTGGCCACGCGAGAACATGATGCCGAATGAAATATAAAAATGACGCGACGCTTCTCCTGAATGTCTTGCGCATGTGTGAATGAAAGTTTGATGAGGCGGACGTTGCGCCATCTGTCATTCAAAAAAACTAAAATCGCGATTAAAAAATGGGAGGAAGGGGGTAGGAGGGTAAAAATTTGGGATTATAAGTATTTTTTAAAACTAAATAAATAAAAAATACAAAAAAAAATATTGTCCAAAAATTTGATTTGTTTTTCTAGATAGGGACACCCTTATTACCTAGCGGTATGAAATAATATTACTTTAAAACCTATTCTCATACCTACTAAATATACGTTCAAATTTTCATAAAAATCAGTCGAGCCGTTTCGGAGGAGTACGAACACAAACACCGTGACACGAGATTTTTATATACAAGATTTATTAACGGACTTACTTCCAATTTATAACAAAGTAACACGAAATTTGGGTAAATGTAAGAATAAAGAATAAAGGATGGTATATGAAAGCAAAGACAAACGGAGAAAACATAAGAAAATATAAATTAACCCGTATATGCCCAGTGGGTCGTTTTTGTCCTGAAAAATAGGCTCTAGAAAAGTAGCGAATTTTTTAACGCAACCACTTGTTTTCGACATCTAGTGCCATCTATCGATGGGTGAAAGTACTATCTACTAAAACAAACAGACAATTTTGCTTCATGGTCAAAGTTGTAATTGCTGGTGAATTTCTGTGTTCAATTCATGGGTTGAAGTTGGTGAAAAAATCTTGTTTTGCTGAGAATAATATAAGTTATATTTTTCTTTATAAATATACCAATTATTTTGATTTTATTGTAAAATTAGATAGTTTACTTATCTAATACAAACGAATGAATCCAAAATAAATATTTTATTTCACAGACATAGTTGCCAAAACTTTTATGGGTCGCTAAATACCCCTTGGGCAAAAGTATACTCAATTGCTATTTTTATAATGAGATGATAATGAGATACAAGGTGGGGATGTTTTTATTGACCCACCTTGTGATGGCAAGGCCTAGGACGGCGATTCCGGCGATGAAGAAGGTACATTTTTCCATCATTTATCCTGTCAACAGTTACTCGCACCTGTCAGTCTTACTTTGAGGCGTTCATTTGCTGAGGAAATTACGTTCAGATGAAGAATATGACAATACATCACCACTGTCACCGAAACAAGACAGGCGCGGTTGGGCATATAGAAGGGAACGCGGACGAGCACGGGGAAGAGCACGGAAGGCTTACGGAAGGAGGCGTGGAAGGAGATGTCAAGCGGATGGGGAGCGCACTTGGGTGAAGAGAGACCTTCCTAGGAACAAGTGTGAGTGGATCAAGCCCCTACCTAGGTCTTTTACTACTCTTATCAGAAAATAGTATAAAAAAGCGTTTTACACAGGGAACGGAGCGTAATAATCGTATTGAAAACGGCCCACTGAAGGATGTAAAAGAATGCCATAGAGAAGCGAGAGAATACTATACATATAAGCATTGCCCGCACTTAATTGCAAAATAATGGAACTGACAGACCTAAATCTGGACTCAGTCGAAAGATCCAAACAAGTGTAGCTTATATGGTGCGAAAGCACAATGCGGAGCACACGATCAAAAAAGCTCTGTCAAGACTGCGCTTTTTGTAAAAATAAAACTGTGACGGCTTGCAATAAATGCGATGTAAACTAACATGCAAAATTTTACGCAGTTTCATCCGTAATTTTTATTTCAAAATATTTATTTTCTGTTTAAGTTACTAACGATGTCGATAAATAAAGAATCAATAAAATAATGGCATTTTTATTCAACATGAATTCAAGGTAACGCGTTTGACCCTGGGGTCGTTTACGACCCATTAAAAAAACAAAACTTTCTCCACTCCCACCTCAAAACTTCAGCGAGAGTCTTTGAAACAATCCTTCAGGGACCCACATATCCTAAAATGAAAAAGATCGGAAACCAAAAATAGTTCTGGGCATATATGGGTTAAATAGAAGTGTCAAGTCAAGTCAACACTTTGCTAAAATTAGAGTAAATATAAAATATCTTCAATTGTTTAGAGAACAAAATAAATCATTTTGTCTTTTACCAAAAAAATCAAGGTCTTGACCATTCTACACATTCTGGACAGTGGTGAATTATAACCATAATTGGTCGACTGTTGATTGAGGAGGAGCAGTTCCTTATTTCTGAGTCAACGAGAAGGTGTATTGAATAGGTAGTAATATAGGTGAATCAATAATGCAGTTGATAATTCTGAAGATTGGATGACCAACAAGTTTCCATAGGTCACCCCGAGTAGCTCGCCACGTTTGGTGAGTTCATGGGATGGGTTTGTCCAAATCTTGGCGGAATATGTGTCTGCCCAGCAGCAGATACCAGTTAAGGTAGACCCTTTGACCTTTTCAGCTGAACTTTCGTTCGATAACATCGCTTTGCACTCAGTGGCCTCCCATGATTCTTTCTCCCGTCTCTCCTGGATACACTGAGCTATCCACCCGTCTTACCTTTTCCTTCCCAGAACTTCCTCTCCTTCCTTTTCTTAAAAGCACCCTCTACTCATCTTCTTCTTGTTCTGCCCTGTCCGTTCAACGGACGTTGGCTATCATGTTGGCTATGCGGACTTTGTTTACTGTGGCCCGGAACAGCTCTACATTAGACTGGCCAAACCATTGTCTCAGGTTTTTTAGCCTTCTTCAAGGCCCTGTCTTTCGGCAATCTTTCTCTGCATAATGAGATGCAAGATCTCATAGGTCTCTGGATATCTCATCACATGTCCAAGATATTAAAGATTTCGGATTTTTATAGTTTCAATAACTTCCTTTTCTTTATTCATCCGAACCATAACATCTTCATTCGTAACACCGTCCATCCAGCTTATTTTAAGTATTCTTCTGTAGATCCACATCTCTATACCTCAAGTACACTAATTAGTTCTTCGGTAAGCATCCATGCTTCCATTCCATAAAATAATATCGAAAACACGTAGCATCTGACTATTCGTATTCGTAATTCAAGGTTGTGATCATGACTGCAGAACATCTTTTCATGCAGTTAAAGGTTGCATGAGCTTGCTCAATGCGGCATTTGATTTCAACCGAAGGATCCCAACTATCCTTTACATTGCAGCCCAAGTACACTTATACTCTGTACCTTCTCTAGTTTTGTTACAGCAATATGAAGATTTTCATTCAATGCGTTATTTTTGCTTATGAGCGTGTATTTTGTTTAATTTATATTCAGTTCTAGCCCAAAATTCTCACAAGTCTTCACTACTTGATTCAGCAGAATTTGAAGATCCTCAATGTTACTTGTTAGAAGTACCGTATCATCTGCATAATGCAGGTTGTTCAGAATCATCCCGTTTATAACAAGTCCTTTAGTAGCTTCTTGCAGAGCTTCATTGAATATTTTTTCACTCATGATGATCAAAAATGACTCCTTCAATCTGGTCACCGAATATGGCTAAAGCAACTTTCCTATTTTGAATGACCGATGTACCATTTGCCATTCTTCAAATCAACTCAATTGGTAGCAGATAAATAAGCCAAATATTGCACGCATAAGCATTGCATTAGCTGCACGGTAGGCCGGATCGGGAGAGAATGGTTGAGGGAATCCCTTCGAATTATCCAGCCGTTCTGTCTCGGAACATTGCCTCACACCGCAGTTGGAGGGATGGATTCATACGTCCGACACTCCTGAACGCGTTGACCCCCAGATTCCTACCCACCTCTAATAACCTTTTCATTCCCAGAACTTCCTCTCCTTCCTTTCCAAAAAACCCTCCACACAGCATCCGCAATTATTACTTAGACCTTGAGGAGAATTATTTTCCCCAGGCCTCCTGTGTGGAGCTAATGTAAAAAGTTCTAAGTTCAAGCATGGTACAGTTAAATATTACCGCATCGGATGGGGATAAATCTGTCGGTAGAATTGCGCTCCGGCAAGGCGAAAGTCCTGGTTTCGAGTCCTAGATTTGACCAAATCTTTTTCTGGTATTTCTGTTTTCAGATTTTCGATTGTGTTTTGATTATCTTCATTTAATTAATGATAAAAACGAGTGTGCTTTAGACCACACGACTATAGTAAAACTACAAGACAAACCTCGCCCAATGAACCCAGGTATCCCTGCTAAGTTACCAAACTTAACGATCGGGGTGACCTATGAGCTAGGGGTGACATATGACATAGGGGTGAAATATGACTATGGGGTGATCTTGAGGTGTCCTACGACCTTGGGGTGATCTATGACCTAGAGGTGACGTACGACCTTGGGGTGATCTACGACCTTGGGGTGACCTACGACCTTGTGGTGACCTACGACCTTGGAGTGAATTACGACCTTGGGGTGACCTACGACCTTGAAGTGACCATCCTTATCCTTATCCTTATCCTTATCCTTATCCTTATCCTTATCCTTATCCTTATCCTTATCCTTATCCTTATCCTTATCCTTATCCTTATCCTTATCCTTATCCTTATCCTTATCCTTATCCTTATCCTTATCCTTATCCTTATCCTTATCCTTATCCTTATCCTTATCCTTATCCTTATCCTTATCCTTATCCTTATCCTTATCCTTATCCTTATCCTTATCCTTATCCTTATCCTTATCCTTATCCTTATCCTTATCCTTATCCTTATCCTTATCCTTATCCTTATCCTTATCCTTATCCTTATCCTTATCCTTATCCTTATCCTTATCCTTATCCTTATCCTTATCCTTATCCTTATCCTTATCCTTATCCTTATCCTTATCCTTATCCTTATCCTTATCCTTATCCTTATCCTTATCCTTATCCTTATCCTTATCCTTATCCTTATCCTTATCCTTATCCTTATCCTTATCCTTATCCTTATCCTTATCCTTATCCTTATCCTTATCCTTATCCTTATCCTTATCCTTATCCTTATCCTTATCCTTATCCTTATCCTTATCCTTATCCTTATCCTTATCCTTATCCTTATCCTTATCCTTATCCTTATCCTTATCCTTATCCTTATCCTTATCCTTATCCTTATCCTTATCCTTATCCTTATCCTTATCCTTATCCTTATCCTTATCCATATCCTTATCCTTATCCTTATCACTCCCCAAGTACGCCTAGCAATCGATCACCGTTCACATCGATTACCGTTTGCATGACATTTTTCGTAACAATCACCACTTTTCGTAACGCATTCACCAGCTTAAACCCCAAGTCGAGCGTGCATAAAGTTTTACTTCAAAAATATTCGAAATCGACATTTCAATGTTACCCTCTTAATAGGTTGGCAAACAATGCTACGAGTATAAGTAGGTCCGGAAAGTGTTTTTTGTTTCAAACAAGTTGAATACACTCCACCAAAATGAGGGGCCTTCTTTATATAACCGTGGTGTTCCTAATCATTGCAATTAGTGCTGGTAAGTTTTTAATTTTCTTATCCTTTGAATGTTCCAATGAAATATTAAATTGTACAAGCATATATGAGGCTTCGAATACATGATGCGTGTCGCACAGAGCCGCCCCCAACTTTACAGGTATTTTTTAAATTTTATTATGATTTTTTTAATTTCAAAAAAATATGAAAAAAAGCATCGGCGTAATATAAAGTTTTGGTTGAAAATTAATTTAGAGACAAAATTTTTTCTCGAGAAATATAAAAAAAATAAGAACAGTTTTTAAGATGTAAGGCATTCTTTATAATATTTCCTTCCCTGAGTAAATAACTAGTTCTGTATATTAATGGCATAATGTTCCTAAATATCTTGCCCAACCGCTCTTGAGGTGATTTTTCACAAAAACGGCGCTCTATATCCAATTATTATTATTGTTATCTATTTTATCTTGTATAAAAAACGGCACAATTCTTAAAAATTTTATAGTGGCCTTAAAAGCGAATATGTCGTTGTTAATATTATAACATCTTACTCGAATTCAATTTACCACTATCAAAATATTAAACCGAAAATGCTTTTCAACTTTTGCAAAACTAATGTTTTTTTATTGGTTAATAAACTGATTTAATACACTCAAACAAAATATTCAATAAATACTCTCCTGAAAAAGAAGCTTTTTGAGTTGTGCCATTGTTATTATTGATATTGTGCGATTTATAGGTTAATAGTGGCACAAGTAAAATAAAAATTGTATTTTTGAGTCAGTACGCAGAATTTTTTTTTCTTTTTTTAAAAATAAAAATAAAAATAACTATTAATAATATTTTAAGGATAATGGAAAAAAAATAAGAATAAATATATAAATCATCTATACAGATGAACAATGGTCTTAGACCCAAAAAAACAAAAGTAGGTATTCCAAGGCAATGAAAAAAAGCATCAGCGTAATATAAAGTTTTGGTTGAAAATTAATTAAGAGATAAGATTTTTTACTCGAGAAATATGAAACGATGTCAAAAAATATGAAAAAAGCATCGGCGTAATATTAGGTCCTTACATATGAAATTGGCGTTTTGTATGGGAGGAACATAAAGTCGATTTTTTTTTAAATATAATATATTTATTTAATCAAAGTATGTACCATTGCTATCTATGCACTTTTGCCATCTCATAGGTAGTTTATCGATCCCTATACTAAAAAAACCATTCGGACGGGAATCAATAAAATCTTTGAAGGCGGTTTGGACGGCCCCATCGGGGTTGAATTTTTTCCCATGCAAGAAGTTATCCAAATTTAAAAAAAAAATGGTAATCTGATGGGGCAGGGTCCGGAGAGTACGGTGGATGTCTTAGACATTCCAATTGAAGCTCCTCTAATTTGATAGCCGTCAGTTGTGCAGTGTGTGGTCTAGCGGTCAACGCGCGTTTGTTGATTTGCTTCACTCAATTCATGAGGTTCACACCTTTCAAAATTTTTCACCTTCCCAATTTGCTTCAAGTGGTAATCCAATTCTTTTTTATGCTGTCCACATTTGTTACATCGAATCTGTACAACATCGCTTCCTAAGAGGAATTGCTTGGAGGTTAGGACTTGAAAGAGGCAAATACTCGTATGATGAAATTGAACAAACTTTAAACATTTCCTTTTTAGAAAAACGTAGAAAGGACTCTGATCTAATATGTATTTTAAAAATTATCAACAGTATTACTGACACACCTGCTTTGTTACAACTCATCCAGTTCAACATTCCTTCCCGTAGACTCCGAAATAATGAATTGCTGTTCCTCAATCAACATCCTACCAATTATGGATATCATTCTCCTTTATCCAGAATGTCGAGACTTGTCAACACAAATCAAAGCATTGAATTTTTTGGTGTAAGCCTAAATGACTTTCGGCAGTATTTACGCAATGTGGTTTTTTAAAGTCTTTTTAAATCCATCTTCAAGCTACTTGTAGTTAGTTATTTTCTCTATGTACTTTTATATTATATGTGTTTTGTCAATGCTCTTCATCTACATGTAATCTCCTTTCATTGTGATCTCTCTTTTTTCTTTTCTGTTCGTGTTATTGTTATATTGTTAATTGGACTATTTGTCCGTAAATAAATAAATAAATAAATAAATAAATAAATAAATAAATAAATAAATAAATAAATAAATAAATAAAAAAATAAATAAATAAATAAATTAATAAATAAATAAATAAATAAATAAATAAATAAATAAATAAATAAATAAATAAATAAATAAATAAATAAATAAATAAATAAATAAATAAATAAATAAATAAATAAATAAATAAATAAATAAATAAATAAATAAATAAATAAAAAAATAAATAAATAAATAAATAAATAAATAAAAAAATAAATAAATAAATAAATAAATTAATAAATAAATAAATAAATAAAAATTAGAGTCATGACGTGTACGGTGAAGGAGGAAACCATCTGTTTCCTTAGAATGCCGTGGGAAAGTGGTGGGCAACCTTCATTGGTTCCTACCATAGTGGGTTATATAAAAAAAAATCATCCCAAATTTCATCACATTTGAGTAAATTTTTTTTTTAAAGGTTTTCATTTATTCACAGTTGCCTCTTAAATCATGAAACACTAAAATCTTTAATGGACTATATCTTATAATTTAAAGCAAAAATAAATAAAGTAGCTCATGTTCGTGCTGGATATGGTATATCCACTTAAGAGGACCGTTTGCGCAGCCCGTTTTGGCCCTTTTAATATGAAACTGAATTTTGAATTTGAGGCCAAAATACCCAATCGAACTGAAAAAAGTTTTAAATCAATATCTAATACGCATTTTTTGTTACTTTATTTATTTTTGTTTAATGATTATGTAAAGGAAATTAAATAATTCAGCTTTGCTTCATTTTGGAAGTGTCAAGTGAGTAATGGCGCGCTTTTAAAACTGAAGACTAATATTATAAGATAAGTGAAGTAGTTTTTCTTTGGAAATTCGCTGCATTAGAGAAAACTGGCATAGGATCTAAATAAGTTTAGTTTCAAAAGTGGTCAGTGGTCATATTCATTTCGACAAATGAAAACCATGATTAATGTTTAGGCCAACTATATTTCATTAGAGGTTTTGTACTAAAAGTGGCTTAAGATTTTAAAGACATTAAAACTTCTGCACACATCACTGGTGAGGAGTCAGGTTGAATAAAACTCAACTGTATGGTCTCCTTACTATGACGTGCATTCTCAAACAATAGAGAGAGTACAAAAAAAGCTCCTAAGTTTTTAAATTATAAACTAAAAATATCAAAAGAACAATTAAATTTCACTTATCTACTGCAATTATCTAATCTATTAAATTTGAGTGACAGAAGATCTGTTTTCGATCTAGTACTTTTTTTAATTTAAAATCTTGCATAATACAATTGCCAGCCCTGAATTCTTGGCGCTCATAAATTTTAATGTGCCAGCTAGAAACATAAGATCAGTACTACCGTTTTATTGTGGCAATACTACGACAAGGGCACAATTCAATATACCACTATACAGAATTCAAAACTTGGGTTTCATGTATTTGCACGTAGATTTATGGAATATGTCACTGATACACTATAAACATGAAATAATTAAATCATTTATCCATAATTTAAATACTCACTAAGAATTTTTTTTTATAAATTTACACATCGACAAATTTACTAAACTTTTTTTTTAATCTAAAATGTTAAAATTGAACAGTTCCGATCTCCTGCAACTTACGAACCTACATACACAAAGCGGTTTAACGCTATGAGAATCCAATAAGTACTTAGGTGTTATTTATGATTATTACTGTAAATTTGTAAACACATCTGATCATCGTACTTAAAATTTTTTGTTCTTAGTATATTTATATCACGCATGTATTTTTTAAATTTTTTATCTCAACTTTATTGTTTTTATTTCTCACTGTACTTATAAATTTTTGTTGCTTTTATTTTTATTTCATGTATGTTGTTTTCTATCGAAACTTTATGTTATATTTTTATTTCTCGTGTTAAAATGATACTGTATGTAAAAGCCATCTTGGAGTAAATTAAATAAATAAATAATATATGCACAGTGAGAAGCAAGCTAGAGTACGCGAGCGATGTTTGGGCACCGTACCACCAGAAGTACATTGATGTGTTAGAGCAAATCCAGAAGAAATTCCTCAGGTATGTTTATATGCGGAAGCATGGAAACTATCCAACGTTCATGCACCATATTGACTTACTTGAGGAAAGTGATTCTGTGAGTTTAGAAACTGGACGGAAAGCAAGTCTTTCTATTCTGTCTTTCAAAATTTGGAACAATTTCATCGATAGCCCATTTCTCTTGGGATGCTATGATTTATATGTACCAGGGCCCCTAGCATGGTCGATCGATATAGGTTTTATCGAAAATGTCGGTAACTTTTCATCGCTTCTGAGCACGACTGCAGGCCGCTAACGAATAAACAACAGTTTACGTCAAATATAATAGGAACCCCTAGTCATTGTGAACTATTGTTTCTTCGTTAGCGGTATGCAGTCGTGCTCGGGAGCGATGGCAAGTTACCGACATTTTCGATAAAAACTATATCGATCGACCATGCTAGAACCCCAGACCACTACAGCCGAAGTCGACATAATGACTTATTTAAAATACCGAACAGCAGAACAGACGTCATGGCAAAGCAGCATGACGAGGGGAGTGGTGCTGTTAAATGAAATTGCAAACCATTTGGACGTAAGTGACTGTTCTTTATATGCCTTAAAAATATTATTGAAGAGTCACTTGCCTAAATGCTAATAGGGTAACTAAATTGTACTGTAATTGGAATTATTCTGTTATACAATAATAATAAAAAAAAAATTTCAATGTTAAAAAAAACTGCCTTAATCATCCAAATCTTGTTTTTTCTTGAACGTTATCTGGCGAGGATTTGATCGAACACTTTTGATTCTGAGGTCATTTAGTACTTCATTGCATTATCTATGTCTGTCTAATATTATGTAAATGCTGTCTATAAGATTAAACAACTATCCTATAATTATATTTATTGTCCAAAGGTTCTATCCAGGCAAATGTGCTGAGAAAAAACGATACAGCAACAACCACGAAAGCACCATCGACGACAACTGCGAAAACAACGACAAAAGAGACAACAACGGCAAAACCGACAACAACGACAAAACATACAACGACGGAAAAATCAACAACAACGGAAAAACCGACAACAACGACAAAACATACAACGACGGAAAAATCAACAACAACGGCAAAACCGACAACAACGACAAAACATACAACGACGGAAAAATCAACAACAACGGAAAAACCGACAATAACGACAAAACATACAACGACGGAAAAATCAACAACAACGGAAAAACCGACAACAACGACAAAACATACAACGACGGAAAAATCAACAACAACGGCAAAACCGACAACAACGACAAAACATACAACGACGGAAAAATCAACAACAACGGCAAAACCGACAACAACAACAAAACATACAACGACGGAAAAATCAACAACAACGGCAAAACCGACAACAACGACAAAACATACAACGACGGAAAAATCAACAACAACGGCAAAACCGACAACAACGACAAAATATACAACGACGGAAAAATCGACAACGACGACAAAAAAAACAACAACTAAAAAATCGTAAGCAACGACACAATGGACTTAAACAATAACACCGAAAACAACGACATCACCAACAACAACGACTAAACCAACAACAACGACTAAACCAACAACAACGACAAAACCGCAAACCACGACAACACCGACAAACGA
The DNA here is from genome assembly GCA_929108145.2 of Limnephilus rhombicus. Classification (NCBI taxonomy): domain Eukaryota; kingdom Metazoa; phylum Arthropoda; class Insecta; order Trichoptera; family Limnephilidae; genus Limnephilus; species Limnephilus rhombicus. The sequence goes on along the minus strand of OV815289.1, from coordinate 7,746,848 downwards.
TAAAACCGAAAAAAAAACCAATAAAATGAAATATAAACCACAACTCAGAAAACAACGATAGCGTCACAACAATGTAAAAACCGACAACAACGACAACAACAAAAGCACTGCTTATAACGACATTACCGACGGCAACGACAACACTGCAAACAACTACAATCACTCAGGTCCCGCTACGTAAGTCCAACTTCTACCTGAAAAATAGAATATTTTCTTTACTTCAAATAAGTTATTATCTTTTAATTTTTCAAGATTACAAACAATCCGACAATATTTAAACTCCTTTTAATGCTGTCATACTTGCAAAATGTTGCTTGTGCATTAATGGAGGACTTAAGCAGAAGTTTGGACCACTCGGCTACTAAACTCAAATCTCACTTAAGAAACATGTGACAGCAAAATTTACGACTACAAAACACAATAGTTTGTAAATAAAATAATAATAAAAATTTGAATGTGTTACAAAACAAAATGCAGGAAACACAAATAAAATAAAAATCGGTGATCCTCCTATATTGACCAAATTATAAATCACTGACTTGGTGTTTCTCTGTAAAATTCCTAATAACAGTCCAGAATTTTCAGATTCTGCTTGTAATACGAAAAGTCGGGATTTATTTCGGTGCAGAAATTCTGATATTTCCCATTGCTCAGAATACTAAGGGAAATAATTTTGCCAAATCTGTGGACATAACAAATAATTGTAAAATATTCTCTCTGAGGAGTATGTATAATTTTTACTAATATTATGTTTAAGCCCCTTGAAGAAAAAGAGGCGTTAATAAATAATAAAAAAATAGATATAAAATTGTTGAACAATAATTTCTTCACTTGTTAGAAACAATTCGCGTATATGGTTATTGAAGTTTGCTAGGTTCAAATTTATTCATATCGTTTAAATTATTTGTTACCAAGATTGTATCGATGTTATATTTGGGGATGCAAATCTTAGATTTAGTATTTAGATTTACAAATTTATTTAAATAACATGTAAGATGTTAATGTCTGACTATTCCCGTTAACCCGTTAGATTTTGGTGGCTTGGTCATGTGAAGAGAATGACCGAGCATCAATCACCAAAGTCCCTGCTGAACTCAAGACCGATAGGGCGAAGGAGCCTGGGAAGGCCAATATTGATGGAGCGACAACGTCCTCAAAGACATATCTACCTTGGAGCTTCTAAACTGGAGAGAGCTGGCACAAATCCCACATGAGTGGAGGAAGACTCTTGAGGACGCCAAGACACACCAGGAGTTGTAGAGCCAAGAATGATGATGATTCGTTCATGTAGGTTATACAGTCTTACTTATGCAAAATCACTTCCCATCCGTAAAACGGTGCTTTAGTTACACATTGTTTAAAGAGTGGACAATTTTAGATTCGATTTTGTACTAAAAAATCTCTAAATCATTTTTTAAATCCGGCAACATCGCATTTGGCATCCCCCGTATGCGCAGTTATGTTTATGTACACGTATACACGCATAATTGGCCACTTGCATGGATTTCATAACGACTTGAAAAAAATCGTGTGGATAGATTTTTTTTACTAAGATTACGAAATTTTTTAGAAATATACAGTTTTTTTTTATTTTTAAATAAATAAATCCATTATTTGGGCTCGTGATGTCACTAGATGAAAATGTTCCTTTTAATTTTATAAAATTCCACACTGACTTATTTTTTATACATGGCATCACTTTGATTTCAGGCAAATTTTTGAATGTGACATTTAACGTTCATCAGATTTATTGTTTGTTCTCTGCGAACTTAATTTGGTTTGACTTTGTGACAGATATTTTGAAGAGAACCCTGCACATTTTACGCTGTCCGTTCGTGTTTTAGAAGTATAATGATAATGGTGCGGATTTTAACAAAATCAAATTTTATAATATTCTTATTATTGGTATAATTTACAAGTACAAGTATATTACATTTGATTTAGTAATATAGGCGTTGAACATTATAATGATTTATGATCAATAAGATGGATCAAGGAAAAAAATATTTATGAGATTTAAAATTTTTGGTATGCCTCGATATTCTCCTGTGCCATTCGTGAGGAAAACGTTTTTTTTTTAATTTTTTCGGCTATGTAATTATCGTTTTTTGCACCCATAAAATTGTGTCCCGTCTTTCCGGTTTATAAAAAATGGTCTGATTTTTCGGATTGAAATTTTCAGGGTTTCAAAAATAACATTGAAAAAATACGGAATGTCTTAGAATATTTGCCTAAACCGAAATTATTTTTGTTAAATATGATGTAAGTGGCCTATTCATGTTTTTGTTCTTAAAATTGTTAATTTACTAGTATATTCGTAAAATTCAACATATTTATAACTTATTTGTGTAATTTTTCAATAGTTTTAGCTAATTAATCATACAGCAATTGCATGTTATAAATTGAACTTTCATGTTATGTCAGAAAATGGGTTTATTAAGTAATGTCAATGAAAATTAAATTTTTTGCATAATTTTAAATGAATTTCATGAAATTGATTTTTTTTATAATGTAAATGTCTAATGGTATTGGTTAACTTGTATAAAAGAAAACCTGTATTGAAGACGTGCAAGCAATGCGTTCAATATGTCAGTTTTTAATTGTTATATTTTTGGAAATAAAAGAAGCTTAAATTTTTTTAAATGTTGTTGTATTTAATGAACGAGATAAAAAGTGAAGAGTGAAAAGTGAAAGTGAAGAGTGCAAATACCTTAAATGAAATGACTGTGTTTATTTATTTATTAAAGGGTGGTCCATTAATCACGTGAGGCTCGAAAGGGGGGGGGGGGTTGGAAAAAAAATCACCCAATATCACAAGGAGGGGGGGGGTATAATGAGTTATCAAGTGTATTTATTTTTCGTTGAAGGCACGATTTCTAAACCAAATGCCAGTCAAAAACAACCTGCAACCATAATGTCTCTCTGGAATTTTTTATCACGGTGAATAATTTTCCAAAATTTATTCAGAATATAATTGCAATTTTTTTTTTTTTTTATTATTATTTTTTTTTTGTATTTTATGCCAACAATAGACTTAAAAATTACATAGTAAATAATAAAGATAGAGATTCAAAAATGAAAAAATCTGGAATTTATAAATTGAAATGTAATGATTGTGATTTATTTTATATAGGTAAAACTTCGAGAAACTTTGAAATAAGGATTAAAGAGCATATGAAAGCTTTAAATAATAATAGTTTCTCGGAGTTTGCCAACCATTTACTAGAAACTAGTCATACCTTTAATTTTAACAGTGGAATAGAATTAATACATTGTAATGTCAATGGCATTCAGTTGGATAAATTAGAAATTTTAGAGATAAGAAAGAGTGTTAATGCAAATTTAAATATTATTAATAATCAAATATTGTTTTTAAATTACCCATTATTCAATCTATTCCCCTTTTAAATTTTTAATTGTTCTATATTGCCCCTTGTCTCCTACACATTATTTTCTTTCAAATTTTATTATTGTTTATGTCTATTATTTTTCTCTATTGCCTATGTATGTCTATTTTTAAAATTAGTTCTGTCAAAACCCTGAAGAAGTCAGCTTTGCTGACGAAACATGTCGGTTTTTGTAAATAATTAAGTGGTTAATACAAAGTTATCTATTAATTTGAATTTAAAATGTTACCACAAAATAATTTTGCACTATTAGAAGAAGTGATTAAAAAATAAATTGTTTAGTCAGCACCAGTTATTTAGCATGTCTATGTTAGATTGAATAATTTGACAATGGTTATTTGTAATACGAATGGCAATACCTTCACCCCTTTAAAGAAGTTGTGTTACCAAGAATATAATAATTAATGGGTAGACCAAAATTCATTTAAAATAATTGATTCTATCTAACTATCTATCTTGTAAAAGGGAAATAACATCTGCCAGCTTTATTTTTAAAGGGGCGCCACTGGTTGATTAACCAGGCTAGCAGATGGGTAAGCAATAATCCTCTCTCAGGGCCTTTGGTATACAACTTTAAGTTTAAAATAGAAGGATTTTAAATAAAATAGACAGTATTGATAAGTAACAAGAAATAATCGATTTATTAAAACATAATTGGGACATTAAAACACATTTATAGCTCTCAATCTCACCTCCCTTGGATCGACCCAAAATTCAAGTAGCAAACTAACTAAATAACAAATCTTGGTTTTTCTAATGTTGCAAAGTCCGACAAAATACCTTGAACTGTGGTCAGCTGAAAACAGTATTTGCTCCAACATTTCACTCCAGCCATGGAATATTTGTAAATCCAGGTGAGATTATAATTCCTTCGTCATTAGACAGGTTAGTCTCCTTGTGATTTATCAATCCTCCATATTTTTAAATATACTGCCCTGATACTTGGCAAGTAAATTCAAATTATATCCTTTGGTTATATTCTGTAGTTATTACGATCTCAGAAATGTGTATCAAAAACACTTTATCGGCACCACGATTTATATTGGTCGCGGCCTTTTTAATAAAGAACCATTTCGGTTCAATAAACAATCGTTTTACTTTTATAATGTTAACGAAATAACACGAAAATAAGAATCACGTTAGACTTTAGTAAATAATCCACCACCACGGACTAAATACTGAGGAGTGAGTTCTCAACAAATTTTCCAATTTTTATATCCTATTCGAAAAGAAATAATTGAATGATTTTACTTCCAAAATTCAAAAAATAACTTTATGTTGAAGTTTATTATTTTTTTAAATATTATTTAATCACCTCTTGAAATGAGGTACCTGCTTGCCTAAATCTATGATAAAATAAACTTCGAGATATATTGACAAATATTTTATCATAACAGTTGACTATGTCGAAAATGAAAACAAGAGATAAAACTGGGCCAAGATGAGTACCTTTTGGTATGCCACTGGTGGCGGACGAGCTATTATTACCTACCTAGGCAAGAATAATATATTACGTAAGATAAGAATAGCAGGCACCTAATTCGATAATAAAGGATATTAATGTAATAGTCAGATAACAATACTAATATAATGTATGAAAATAGCAAAATAAAAATGTAATTTAGATAAAAATAATAAGTCTCTAGATTAGAAATAACAGTCGACTCCAGATACTAATATCGACAGCCTGTATGTCGGACGAATATCTACAGCTCACATGTTAGACTAATATCTATGAACTTCAGAGTGAGGACTAATATCTACAGAGCTAAGGTCGGACGAATATCTATGACGGTCCCAGTGGTGACCAATATCTATGGAGCGTAGGTTGAACTAATATCTACAGAGGGCAGCTGAGCAAGAGGTTGCACGGAAAAGCATAAATTACTTCAATTACGTAATTACTAATTACGTAAAGGCTTAAACGTTTAAAGTACGTACATTAAGTTTTTGCGTAATATTACGTATTTTGCTGTTTACGAGGACAATAATTTATTGATAAAACATGGAGGTCATAATACAAAGACATTTATTATAAGCAATAATTATCAGCTTGAAACACAAGATACTTGCCGCCAACGGGACTTAAACCCGTGTCCTTCTGATTGCCCGTCAGCTGCTCTTGACCACTGAGCTATGGCGGCTTATCTTATACCCGCCAAATAATTCAATATATATTAGTGTTTCATTGAACAATTACTGTTTATTACATTTTTCCACCTGGAAACAACCAATTTTATTTTTGTGAGAAAGACATTGTTAGTGTTAAATCTCTCGCTAGATGGCGTCGAGACAAATTATGTCTACATTTTTTGGGGAAATACTTTAACTTGCCAAATATTAATTATTATTTTTATTTGATAAACTAACGTTTAAGACAAGATTTTTATGCATAGCACAAAGGGTAACAATTATTATAAGCAGTAATTATCAGCTTGAAACACTCATCTACATTGAAAAAATCTTCCGAGAAAAGATACTTGCCGCCAACGGGACTTGAACCCGTGTCCTTCTGATTGCCGGTCAGCTGCTCTTGACCACTGAGCTAAGGTGGCTTATCTAATACCCGCCAAATAATGTAGATGAGTGTTTCAGGCTGAAAATTATTGCTTATAATAATTGTTACCCTTTGTGCTATCCATAAAAATCTTGTCTTAAACGTTATTTTATCAAATAAAAATAATAATTAACAAAGATATTTATTTATTTCGAAATACACAGCACCACAACCTAACCTAACCTAACCTGGTTAGGTAAGGTTAGGTTTAGTTTAACTGACATAGAAATGGTCATAGTAACAGACTAAATAATTTAGAAGCACTCAAAATAAAGAAAGCTGTTAAAACAAAAACCCAAATCCTTAATAATCAGCTAAATGTGTCCAATAGTCCGATATTAGGGATTTTTACATACATACATACATAAATAAAGTTTTTAAAACTGCATACGAAACATTACGTTATTCCAATACGCTATACATAATTGCAAATCCAACCTCTTCCAGTGCTGTAGATATTCGTACACACTTTGGTTCTCATAGATATTAGTCCGATTTGTTCAGTTTTTGGAATTCCTGTAGATGACGTAGATGTAGATGATTAATAGACGCCTCCTGTCACGACCGATATCGTTACTGAGTTGTAAATCTGCGTTGCTGGACAATTGATTGTATTTTTATATCGATCACAGTACGAGGGGAAAAGCCCTACCTTTCAATAAAGTCTTCTGCTGTTTATCCAATGCTAATTACAGCACATAGAGAACTGCAGTTCAAATTTTTCAATTTTTTTAATGAATAATGACCTTCTAACTTAAATAACTACATTTTTTTAGATTTAGTTTTAATAGTTTAAATAATTGTCAAAATTTTAATTTTTCAAGATCCCCGAGAACCACCGTATGTGCAGTGAATCGTGTGACGTCATCACTCCCGAAAAGTTATTTTTATTTTCAACAGGTGTTCATTTTGTATGACAGTTATATGGAAGAAATATGATACTATTCGATAAGTTAAAACATTATTTAGGTGGAATTATTTATTAATTATATTATATTTTTCAATGTTATTATGGGAGAATGGTATAAAAATTGTTTTAAATTGTTATTTTTTTAGCTATTAAGAATCGAAATCAATATTAATGAGAACCAAAGCTCCGAACTGATAATAGTATGGGAGCCCTAGCGGTGATTTTGGGATTTACTCAATCCCGTTGTGGGGACCTATTGGATTGTGGACCTATTGGATTGTGGACCTATTGGATTGTGGACCTATTGGATTGTGGACCTATTGGATTGTGGACCTATTGGATTGTGGACCTATTGGATTGTGGACCTATTGGATTGTGGACCTATTGGATTGTGGACCTATTGGATTGTGGACCTATTGGATTGTGGACCTATTGGATTGTGGACCTATTGGGGAATCGTTTTAGCATCTTGGGCTCCCCTACTATAAGATCGGGCAATCAGCTGTTCGACTAGCGCCATTCTGAAATTCGGAGTTCGAAGTATTCTCCCTAGAAGTATCATTACTATTTTCTTTTGTATATTAGTTTTTGAATATTTTCAATAATAGAGATAAAGTAATCAGAGATACCTTTATTTTTGAAACCGAATTATTTAGGCCCAAATTACAATAAACACAACAACTAAATCTCTATAAACAGTATATAAATAAACGAATAAGATGAAAGGTTGTTAATACGATGGATACTATACTTACATTCCCATACAATGACTTTACGGTGATCAGTGACGTCACCACTAAACATTTTAATAATACCGACTTGACGGCGTGTTTCAATGAGACGATTAAAAATAGGCTTTTTAATATATTTTTTTAAACTCTGCGTTTAATATTATTAAATAAAACTTGGCTGCGTAACATACGAGAGTGGACCGGCATTAGAAGTGTAAAGGATCTATTCCGGGCAGCGCAAGACAGAGAGACATTCTCAAGAGTGATCGCCAACGTCGGGGGGACCTGATACGGCACGCAAAGAAGAAGAAGAAATAAAACTTATATATTCAGAATCAGCGTTTATTGATCTATAGTCTATATGAACATATTTTTTTAAAGCCATAATATTTTTCACTGGAGTTACTTATTACCGTCACTTTCATATGTTTGATTTGATGCGATTTTCGAGAGAGATCAATATGGATGTCATCAACCCGACAATTTTCGACTGAACCCATGTGGGTATTTACGATTATCGTGCAATAATATTTTGCGCTGGTCAAGTAGGTAGAAATTACAAGTCTTCTTCTTTATTGTTTCTTCTCCTAACGAATTCTCATATTTTGAAAGAACTGCAGCAATATTGCGATAGGGTATAATATTTACCTGTGCGTGAATTCCAAAAATTCGAAAACGTCAAATGTCAATGCGCCGATGGTTTTGTTCTGAATCATATAATACTGCCCCTTTGTCTTACGCACTAAATGTCAATAGTCGAAAATAAGACAAACGGTGAACGTATCTACACCCCTCCAAAGGAAAAATACAATAAAAATAAATCTTTGAAATGAATGCAGAGGTTTTGGTTATATAATAAATGGTTCCCGGGTCGACGTCACCCGTACCCGCTTCCTTTAAAAAATTCCCGTAAGTAAGTGGAACAGTAAGAAAACCACAAAAAATATAAATCCATACACAACGCCATCTCTGATACTAACAAAAACAAAACTCGGACAGTTGGGCATCGATATAATTGCTGCATTGTGCAATTTTTAACTTATTAATAAAACTTAATTTAATTCAACAGTTATTGATTCTGAGGCGGTACTAAGTTCGTCGGGTCAGCTAGTTTATATTATAAAAAAAGTGTACTATAATGTGTGTGCCGCTAAAACTCAGAAACGAGTCCCGGTACGATGAAGGTAGTTATATGGTGGGGTAACCCTCTTTCCCCCATCCTTGTTGAAGGTTCCCATTTTTACCTGAAAGGCGTGCCTTTGAAGATATAAGGACTGGAAGTTTCGCACTCTAGAAATTTCTAGAACATTTGATCATTCATAATTTTCAATATCTTCCCAAGACAAACAAAAACTTACATCACCCCAAATAATCTGAACTGGCTGTTCAAAAGTTTTGTAATATGGTTGACTGAAAACGAAAGAACAGACATTCGAAATATACTAAAGAACTAACAGGGGTACATTTTATGGACATTCTCTTTTCCTATAATTACTCACTAAATTATATATTATTATATTCAAATATAATAAAATATGCACGGTACTGCTTGCTAGCAACATTAATTATATAATCATGTATCTATTGTATTTATATTTTCGTATCTCCATGTGTAATCTTATATTACGTATGCAACCTTTTTATGGAAACTTTAATAAAAACAACATGTATATACTTAATATAACAACAATTTGTATGTGCGTATGTACATATATGCATATATTTTTATCTTTTTATATACATACTTATCTTTGTTGATACATATCTTTCTAATAAATATAATATGCTATTTACCCGCCGCGGAACAGACTCTATCTAGTGAGGTGGATAAAAGAAAACAATGTATGTCGGCACTAAAATTGTATTGAAATAATTTCAGAACATTCGATAGTATTCGAGAGCAAACATTCTGAAATGTTGTAAAATATTCATGAATGTTCCCGGAACATTCCAGATCTTGTGGAACGTAAGCTATGGAATGGTCTGAAACCTTGTGAACCATTCGAAACTTTTTTTATATGGGTGGAGCTACCTATTGGTAGGGGTATATAAAGCAAGATTCGTCGTGGGTTCGAAAGTCAGTTCAATCTCGTATCAACTCTCTGAGCGAAACCGGGTATCCAAGCTAGTAAATATAAGTAATGGTATCACAAAGAAAGTATTCATTTATTGTTTCATTCAACTAACATTTTTTATTATTTTTTACTGCAGTGAGGATACAAGTTGAATTTTACACAAATATGTGTTTGAAATATTTTTTGGTTCGGTGTCTCGGTGGTGGGGGAGGACAATGCGTTGGCTTTGGTTTCTTTGTCGTATTTATTGTCTTTTTAGACGTTGTTGACTTCGTTGTTGTTGTTGGCGGTGGTGGAGGAGGTGATGGTGTGACCGTTGTTGTTGTGGTCGGTGTTGGAGTGGTTGAATAGTCCGTTGTCGTCGATGTCGTCGTTCCCTCTGTCAAAAATAATAAGTTATTTCAAATGATTTGGTATAATATGTCAACCGATTAAATAACGTTATTTTAGTATGGAGTGGAGATGGGTAAGTTCTGCATTTTGCCGGAGTCCACCGAGACGTGCTTTTAAAAGACTTTTAAACCTTTTATAAGTACTTGAGTTCTTGGAGGAGGTCCCGGGAGCCACTCCCGACTCGCGACTGTCTATACAGAATATGAATAAACAGTAAACCTTGCCACGTTCACATGCTCTTCTATTATTCCGACTCTTGACATAGCCCGACTCAAGTATATGATTCACTTGGTCGTGCCATGTCTTCCTCGGGCATCCGCGACTTCTTCTATCATTCACATTTGTGTTATATATTCTCGTTACACTCCTTTCCTCGTTCGTTTGCTCTACTTGCCCAAACCATCTGAGTGTCCCTTTTCTAATCTTACTCATTACGCTTCTTACATCAGCTTTGCATTCTTCGCGAATCTCCACATTTCTCACACCATCGTACTTGGTTTTACCACACATACGCCTCAGGGATCTCATTTCTACAGCATTCAGTCTAACCTAACCTAACCTAATCTTGTTTGACATTTTTCTATTTTTGAACAATAATTTACTGTCTTTACAGGATGTCTGTATTATTTTTGTTCCATTTTTTTGTTAGGTTAGGTCTGGTTAGGTTAGGTTAGGTCAGGTTAGGTTAGGTTTTAGTAGATATTTTGTTTAGGGATGTTTTGTCCGTACGATATTTTGTCGCGGGTTAAAAAGTCGCTGAACCCTCTGCCATAGGTCGCCCCGAGTGATGTCGCCGTGTTTGGCAAACAAGCAGGGATGTCCGTGTTCATGAGGTCATGTTTATCCAGTCTTGGCGGTAGATGCATCTGTTCACCCTCTGAGTGGCAGGCCGGACCGGGAGAGACTAGCTGAGGGAGGCCTTTTGATTTCTCCAGCCGAATTTTCTAAACACACCGCCTTGCACAGCAATGGGAAGGAATGGATTCATACGTCCGTCACTCCTGGATACACTGACCCCAGATTCCTATCCACCCCTCATACACTTTTCCTTCCCAGAACTTCCTCTCCTTCCTTTCCGTAAAATACCCTCCACATAACATCCCAAAGATGACAGGCCCCGAGGGCAAATATTTTCCTCAAGGCCTACTGTGTGGAGCTAAGGTATACCAAAAAAATGTATACTGTAAATGCATTACCAAAGTCCGTGATACCAAAATGGAAGAGTATTAATAGGCCAAAGACTGTACTGTACTGAAAATTAAGAATCCGGCTAAGAATGCAACACTAATGCCGCGCTTTAGACAAAAGAAGTTAAAAGCGCCCTACTTGAAGTTTGTTAAAAAGCTACTCTTCTAATAGAACCGAATTCAAGCAAGTAGCCAATAATGCCAAAGGATGGCGCCACTTAAATTAACACGTCGCATATTTATACAAGCCGCTGGCAGGTAGAAATACTACGGGTTTGTAATTTTGTGTCAATCTCTCCGGATATGGAGAGATTGCCGGTAATATGATTACTGTAATTATTTAATTGGCAGTTGTTAATAATAGCATCACGCGGCTATATATTACATATGACGTCATCGCCTTTCGCGGTTACTTTGTCCCGGTGACTAGCTGTCACTGGATCACGGTGGATTCGAGGAACCGGCTATTTTTGGAACCAGTTCTTATCGAATTTATAAAATGGTCGAAGCCGAATCAAAAGCAGCCCGCAGGGCCTGTCAGCAAGAACCAGCGTATTATCTATTATTTATTTGGATTTTGGACTTACCAGGTGTCGATGGTGGTGGTGGAGTTGTAAAGTTACCTGGCACCGGACCTGTTAAAAATGAAAAAACAAGGTAATTGCTAATCAAAAATTCGACGTGAAAATAAATTTTAAAAAATTATTTTTTACGTCGTTCTAAAATAGTCTGCGAAGTTCAAATTTGCAACATCTATGGTATAATAGATAAAACATTTCAATAGCCTCGTTTTAAAATAAATGGCTGGCCGGAGAAATGTTTTGAATAATTGCAATAAATGTTTTACGAATTGTAGGAAAATGTGGTCCAAATTTGGACCGCTATCAATGGCAGAAAAATAAGGGTGGTCCAATTTTCGACCATAATCACTCCAGTGGTTAACTGTCAGATTATTTTATTATTTTTTTTTAATTGTTCATTTATCATAGATATATTCAAACCAAATTGAAATACCAAATTGTGCTATGAAGTAAATCCATGAGTCATCATGGGTTTATTCTATAGCATAATAACGACCATTTTAAATTTAAAATTGTGTTATAAACAAAATTATTTGTGACACGGCGCATATCGCGTGCGTCAGACATGCACTCGAAGCAGGACTATTGATACTATTCTATAGATGGCTGCTCTCTCGTTTGTATCTGTAATAGAATAGAGTGTGTACGCAGACACAAGGCTATTAATACTGTTTGATAAGTTTATAAGTAGATAATAACTTACAATCACATTCTCCTTCCAATGGGAGATAGAAGTGGCAAGGTCCCTGAGAGTAGTCACATAGGTTCGCGCAGGCGTATTCACAAGAATAGTCAACTAAAAAATAAAAAAATTGACAGTTTAACTAACATTTTTTTTACATGAATACCGCACAAGAGTCCCAACTGCTCCCGTCTGGAGCCAGTGGGACTATGGCATCCCTAATTGGGATATGTTCTGAGGTTCTGCTGTTTTTTTTTCAAATAGCGGTCGGAAACTTTGGTTTAATAACGGTGTACATTTTAATTATTTTATCGTTAATTTTTCAATTTGAGTATAAAGCGTGATGTCTTCTCATTCTAACACTGTTTAGATCATATTTCTTACTATGATAGTAACGGAGACACAACGAGATCATTTGGAGTAAAAAATGAAAATGAAATTTTGGTCTCGGGTGACTTTTTTGGACAACTTTTTTTTTTTTCAAAATTTTTTTCTTCAAAATCAAACAAAAAAAAATTCTTCTGCATGTGGTCACTGGTCACTCGACCGAGTATCCGACCAACCCCTTACCACGCCTCCAACTGTCCAACAATTAACATTTTTTTATGTTTTTGTAGAAAAAAAAAAACATCAAAAATATCACCGGACACCAAAATTTTATTTACATTTTTTACTCCAAATAATGTCAGGAATCACTGGTTAAAGTAAGTCAAGTACGTCCCTTAAAACACCCTGTATAGTTGATCCGAAAAGTGAACAAATTACGAGTAACACGTAAAAGAACATTCATTTATTTGGAAGATTTACTTACATATCGTAATTGGATTATATGGAGTTGTTCCTGTCGTTTCCGTCGTGGCTGGCCATGTTGTCGTTGTTGGCGATGTTGTCGTTATTGGCGATGTTGTCGTTATTGGCGATGTTGTCGTTGTTGGCGGATTTTCTGTTGGATATTGTGTCTGGGTGGAGCCTTTTGGATAAAAATAATTGTACAACTGGCATTATAAAAAAATCAGAAAAAAATATTGAAATGTATCACAAATAATTCTAACATTACTTTAGATTTTCATGGGCCCTTCGGGTCATATTTGTTTATTAAGACATACACACAGTGGCGGACTAAGGGGGGGGGGGGGCAGGGAGGGGCGGCCCGCCCCGGCCCCTGGTCCTGGGGGGGCTCCAAACGCCTTTATGTTCCCTTGATAAATCCTAAACAAGGCTTTATGTCACCAGGACATTGCAATTTTTTTTTCATTTCTTATATCATTTTCTAAAAGTTGCACATTAAATTAGACAAAATGACGGAGATACAGCATTTTATGCGGAAATTATATGAAAAAGTTTGTATGTTTGTTAAAACTGTGAATACGTTTTTCTCAAAACCTGGTTGACAACATATTGAATAAAGTATACATGCGATTTGCATGCACCAATTTTTAAACTGTTGAATATCCAGTGTCTATTTCACCAAAGTAGGGGAATTTCGAATAAATTTGCCTCGATTGCTCGAGATTTCCCAGGAGGTCATTTTTTTAATTTTACGCCAACAAAAAAAAAATACCTTCGAATTTTAACATGGAGACTTAAAAACTTATTATAGTGCTATACAGCCAATGAATTAACCTGTTATTTATTGTTTATCTCATATTTGTAGGATTTTTAAAAAAATATAAAAAAAATCGAAAAGTTTATAATCGCGCGAATCCTGCGTGCTTTTTTTAACTTGAAACTGCTGTGAGGGATAGTTATTCGAGTCAACATAGAATATTTTAGATTTCTGTATGTTGTCTGAGGTATACTTGATAATTATAGGTGCATATCTATAGGAAAAGGACTTAATTTTATCCGTAAACTGCTGATTCGGCTGAAAAAAAAATTCAACATTTATTTTTAACATCATTCTAAAATAGTCTATCAAGTTCGGATTTGCGACATCTATAGATAGAGCATTTCAATAGCTTCATTTTATAGCTGGCCAAGGAAATGTTTTAGATAATTTCAATAAATGCTTTACGAATGGTAGGAAAATGTGGTCCATTTTTGCACCTCTATCAATCGCAGAAAAATAAAAGTGGTCCATTTTTCGACCAAAATCGCTTCAGTGGTTAAAATATTTGTTGAGAGCAATAATAACAAATGCATTTTTCAGAAAATGACATAAAAATGACCAAAAAAATCTTTTTTCAGTGTCCTGGTGCCGTAAAGCCTTGTTAAGGGTGAGCAAGGAAACATGCCCCCCCCCAGGACCAGAGGCCCGTGTAAACTGAATAAAAAGCTTGTAAAATTGCGTCAACTTTTTAAACTAGGGGAAGGTCTCATTCAGCTTTGCCACCCCGGGCTTCTGACGTGCTTTGTCTACCACTGCATACACAGTACATTATTATACAAGTTATAAGGGATATTAAATAAAATTATTACACGGTACGAGTATAGTACCTTTTACGAAAGTTCGTAGAATATCGTTAGGTAATTTCGCCTGGGATTTGAAAAGTTTTGAAAACTTAACTAATGAGTCAATAAGTAGAGTAATAAAAAGGAAGATTGTGTATGAAGGTAGAGAGACATGTTAAGAACGAGAATTACATACTCACGAATAGTAATTAAAGTTTAATGAAAAGATAAGTGTAAGTATAAATTGTATCACACCAAGAAATTTACTAAATTAGTTTTTTATGTTTGCAAGGAATCGTGAAAAATGTTTAACTGTATTTAAGAAGTGATTGCAGCAGGGATTGGTGAGTTTTTTGTTGAATGAATGTTGTTGGCTTCTATATGAATTAGCGAAGAGTGCCTGGTGCGCCTCATTGGAACATTTAAACCAATGACAGATAGAAATTCGGGACTATCTATTTTTAACCCCCGACGCAAGGACAGTTGTTATAAGTTTGACTTTCTGTGTGTTCGTGTGTGTCTGTGGCATCGTAGCTCAAGTCGCTTACTCACTTCGTAGCTCACGTCGTTCTTTCGTTTCGGTTTTTTTTTTTAAAGCTGACGTGATCGAAATGATTTCAGTTGCAATTCATGAAAATCTGTTCAGGCGTTTCAAGGTTATCAGCTATTTTTTGAGCTTATGGTTGTTTAAAATTTTGATAATTTTATTTATTATATTACTAAGCAGGTTATGTAGAAACATCAGATCGGTCAATGTGCGTCTTTTTAGTAAAGATAACATTTTATTTGTAATTTTGTGTTTCTTGAGTAAAGGATTCAAAAATATATTCTGTATCTATGTTCATCTTATATTGAGGATTCCATATTATGGAAGTGTGCGATCTCACATAATATGATCTCGTTTCTGAGATATGCCGAAAGTAACCGAAGGTAGATGGGCAGAGTCATTATAATTCTAGAGCTTCGCTGAGAAAACCTAGCTTTCAATTAAAAAGAACGTTAGTCCTCAGAACAACAATTATAAATTTCAATAAACAGTTACCGTGATTCCAAGAACTTTATTCTTTTATTAAGCATCGTTTGGATAATGCTGGTCCCAGTACATTTATCTCTGGAGAGGACATCACTGACATCAGAGATGTCACAATTATGTTTTATATTTATTATCGAAGAGTTTTTAATTTGAAGTAAAGTTTTAAATGCAATTTTATGCATTACTATTCCTGCAGGGATTTATTTAAAAAAATTATTGTTTGTTTGTTTAGAATTTACGAAAGGATAATCCCAAACCAAACTCTAACACTGTTCTAACTTGTTCACATTGATGATCAGTATGGGGTGGAAAGTCATCAAAATCAGAATAGAAGGTTTAATTTAAGAAGTTTATTTAATTAATTTAACATTTCGGTAGACTCCCGTTATATCATCTTTCCTTTGTTTTTTCAAGACTTTGCAAAGTCATAGAACTGCAGCTTGTGATCGAAGGGTCTAACTGTTTTACTTACTATAAAAGGAAGGGAATAATAAAATATAAGATTGACACTCCAAAATTAACATTTGGTCCTTCGAGCCGGATTTCCATTATCGGGCAGGAATTTTCAACAAAGACTTTCACTGAAAAAATCTACAAAATCAATTTTTTTTTTTTGAAATCTTGTTGAGCAAATGTTGCTTTGAAATAGAAGTGCTATGTAAAATTGTAGTAGTCATGTGTGCCTCAGTTTTGGCCTGACTGTATTATTATTAAACCAATATGTCTCATTTCTTTTAAAAAAATTGCCTGACTCCGCTCACTGGACAGCTGGAGATCGTTACCAGACAATACGCTCATGGTAGCATCAATTAAACATATATCAAAATATCAATTGATTTAGTACTCCCTCCCTAAACACGAGAAATTCTCAATTAGAGAGGTATTATTACCACAATTAAAAAATATTTGCATTACATGTACATAATTAAAAAAAATAATTGTACTTATACCTAACTTTGTAAAATTGTAAAAATGGAATAAATAAATAAAAAAAAAAAAAAAAAAAAAAATAATGATAAATGATTTTTTTTTAAATATGGATGATGTTGATCCGGATGAGAAACAGTTCCAATGAAAAAGGTACGCGGAACAATAGGAATCTGAGGTTAATGTGCCCAGGACTGACGGATGTTTGATTCGATCCACTGGATGTAAGCGATGGATCGAGAGTGTCCGGCTGAAGAGACCTAGTTTCCTCCACCAGTCTCTCCCGATCTGTCCCGCCACGCAGTAGGTGAGCAAACGCATTCGCCGTCAAAAATTAGATATAGCCTCACCCCATGAACCCGAGCACTCCTGCTAAGGGGTTTCAAACATTGCGAACCTCTTGGTGTGACCTACGACAGAGGTGTTGGTTATTCAATAAATGGTTCCCGGAGTAGCGATACCTATAAATTGAATGTTATTCGTGTTCAACTTTTGGATTCTTACTAAAACCCATGGTTTTTGTGAACCGTGGGGTCGCGTCGCGTCGCGGGTAGGTTCACCAAAAAGGCGTCTTACGACTATAATACCTATAATAATAATAATAATAATTGGACAATTTATAAAGCGCCGTTTTTGTGAAAAATCACCTCAAGGGCGCTTTACAATTTATCATTAATCTTAGGCTCTATCTAATTTTATTATTTACAAACAAATACAGAAACATACTTACCTGCAGGACACTTCCGATAAAACACACTTTATTAAAAATTTATGCTTGGGGAAGATACGAATTTGCGCGTGGAGGACATTATATTCAAAACACTGGACATTGCATGACTTTACCCTTGCTACCCTCATCACTGTTGGTTCTACATTTATATTTATAAGAAGATTAATGGCAAAGTTGAGTTAATCTTTATTTTGAAAGTCTGGAGAATTTAAAGAATTTGCTTTATTTTTACACACTTGGTAATTTACAATGTTGCGAGCCGTGAAGGCGAGGGTGAAAGGTTTTATTTTATTTTATTTTTTTAAACTTATGGATACGACTGTCTGAAAAGATGAGGTTTAAGTTTAGCTCTAAATTCCGCTGAATCTGTGATCATTCTTAACTCGTGTGGCAGTCTATGCTAGGCTTTAGGTCCCGACACTCCGATAGCACGATCACCGAATTTAGTATCTGGTGTGTGCTTTGGTTCCTTCAACCTTCCGATCGCTGATGTTGCTGCTGACCTGAGGATTGATTGTCGAGAGTTGGAATTTTCTGGAATGCACATTTCCGATAAGTAAGTCGGAGCCATTCCGTTGAGGGACTTGAATACCATCCAGCAGAGCTTAAACTGAATTCTCTCGGGACACTTGAGCCAGTGAAAATTTTTGAGATGCTCAGAAATATGGAAATATTTAGATACGCCGGTGATGAGTCTTGCCGCAGCGTTGAACACCGAATGTAATTTGGTGATTTGATACTTTGGGAGACTAGCATATATTCCGTTGCAATAATCTAGACGTGAAACAACATACGAATTGACTAGTAATTTAGTTGCCTCTGTTGTCAAGTTTCTCCGTACTGCTTTAATTTGCCTTAATTGAAAGAAAGAAAGAACCCCGTGCTTACAGTTCTATGGTTTGGTATTAAATAAAAATAATGTTCAGAAAATTATCATTGCAAAAGTTTTATCAAAAACAGGGCCACAACTTAACTCCCATATAATTTAGAAAAAAATTTAATCTGATTTGTTGTGTTAATTTTTACTTTAAGTTCCATCGACCAAAAACTAACCTTCATTATTAGAGAGTACGAAAATGCGGTGGAGTATAGTTGTGAACAATGAATACTTGAAGCAAGTGGATGAGTTTGTGTGTTTAGGTTCTGGTCTGGAACATTAATGCAAGTGAATGAAGAAATGAGTATGTTAGTTCAGTCCTTGTTTAATGTTTAACTTTTACTTACAGTCACAATCGGGATAAAACTGTAAATTACACGGCCAAGACTCGCAGAACGTGCCACAAAGCCACCAGCAGGCTTCATACACTGAAACAGTACAATAAAATAAATCCATTGATATTGTCCAAGTGAAATTTCAGAATGGGTTTAAAATGCTTTCAGGCGTGCTTCAGGGAACTGTATTAGGACCACTTTTATTTATAACAAATTTTCAATTAACTAATCATCATGCCGAAGTCCTCCACACAACTCCGTCTTGACATCACTCACTGCTTTGTCCATATCCACGTATCGTCTCAGACATACTATTCTCTTATTCTGCTCTTGACATGGTCTGAATTGAGAATACCATTTAGTATATTAATATTCGTTGTGCACCTTTAAAATTACTCCAGCACGTTTCTTTTCCCCATCTCTTTTCCCTCCCCAATACCTGTAGCCTCGAAAAATACCCCAACTTAGGGATGTCATTGTTTCATTGTCTACACACGTTCAACAACATTTGGAACCCTGGTGTGGTATTCATATTTTCTCATGTGTTTTAGACTCGTATGTATAGTGACCAAAATTATAAAACCAGGTATATACTTTGATAGTTGGGAAGTCCTTATTGCTTCCATCCTTACAAAATACCCCAATTGGGAATGCCACAGTCCTACAGGCAGTTCTGTTACTCCGTTCTATCACTGAAGTTTTTTTAATGAAAATTTAATAGCCAAGTAGTCCAAAGCTACGGTTTCCCATCCAAACCTGGTGGGATCAAACCTCCGCTAGCTAAGTTCTCCATTTAATTAAGATTTCAATTATCGTTAAGCTATTCCTAATCCGGTGATAATTGTTTTTGTGAACAAAAAATAACAAAAAGGCCTTACACATGAAATTGTTATTCTTTATTTGCAAGTTGAACTTACGTGGCGTTATCCCATATGTTGTTTGCAAAGATGTTGTTGATGTTTCTATTGATACTGTCGTTGGCGGATTTGTCGTTGTTGGCGGTGTTGCCTGTGGTGTTGTTGTTGGTAGTTTTGTCGAGGTTATTGCTTCTGTAGATGGCGGTGTTTCGATCACATATGGTGTTTGTTGAGAACCTTTTAGAATACAATAAATGTACAAATAGTGTAAAAAAAAATACGTAGCATGTGTTTTGAGTTATTTATGTAAAGCTAGTTGACGGTAAAATTTCATTGATACATTTTATTTTATTCCTGCCACCATTATTACCACAAACCATCAAACCGTGAAGTACAGTTGTGAATGATTAATATTTGGAGCAATTGAATGAGTTTGTGCCTTTGGGAAGTATGTTTACCAGGTTAAATGGAAAAATAGAATAATAATGAAAAAACGTGATAAAATGATTAGTTAGTTTAATGTTTAACTTGTACTTACAGTTACAATCGGGACCCCACTGTAAATTACAAGGCCAAGACTCGCAGAACACGCCACAGATAAACCAGCAGGCCTCATACTCTGAAACAGAACAATAAAATAATATTATTAATATTATCAAAATTCAAAATGGGTTTAAAATGCTTTCAGGCGAGCCTCAGGGAACTGTATTAGGACCACTTCTCTTTATAACAAATTGTCAATTAACTAACCATCACGCCGTTTTTATCGAGAAGTAGATAGAGATAATATGAATACCATCACATAACTCCATCTTGACATCCACTCACTGCTTCATCCACATTCACGTATAATCCACATACATTCTTTTCTGTTATTCTGATTCTTGACATGGTCTGAATTGAGTATACCAAAAAGTACATTAATATTCCTCCTGCACCTTTCGTAAAATAAGTTCTGCATCTTTCTCTTCCCCATCTCCTTTTGCTCCCCACTACCGGCAGCCTCACAGAATACCCCAATTTAGAGATGCCGTAGTCTCACACTCTCAAGACGTTTGGCGCAACATATGGGACTCTTGTGTGATATTCATGTTTACTCATAGAATTTAAAAAAGTTTAGTGGCCAAAACTGAAGAGATAGGTAAGTAGTTTTGAAAGTTGGGAAGTCCTCACTCCCTTCATTATCACAAAATACCTCAATCGGGGATACCATAATTCTGTAAGCCGTTCTTTTGCTCCTTCTTATCACAGTTTTTTGGATAATAATTTATTAGCCAAGTGGTCCAAATCTTTGGTTCTTCATCCAAATCTTTCGGGTTCAAACCTCCGCTAGATAAGTGTCCCATCATTGCACAATAGGGTGTGTCAATTATTTCAATTTTTGAATTCAGGAACGCCTCATATATCAAAAGTTACGTCTTACAAAGTAAAAGAAAACTGAATGTAATTTTATTTTTTTTAAATGATGATCAGCTCGCTAAAATGCATTGAAAATCGGTAAAAAAAATATTAAAAATGTATTTTTAAATTATGATAATAAATTTTGTTTTAACCTTTTAACGTTTTTTTTATTAAAACGTACAGCAGACAAAAATTAAGAAAATTTTTTTTTATTCATCTATGTACTGCAGTTATGGAATAAAAAATTAAGTTTGTTAGAAAATATAAAATACTTGTTTTCTTTTTTTCCCAAATCACGTGATTTATTTTTGTTTCAAAACTTCCGGCCATTTAAGCGAACTAATAGTGAAAACCGATCCCATTTATTTTTACGTTTTCGAACAGCTACAGATCATACGAGACTTTTAGGCCCCAGGCGTTTAAAAATAAGGGTTTTTTTCTCTCCATGGAGAGCGACACAATCTATTGCACAAGTAATATTTTCCAACTATAATAAAGATACAGTAGGAAGATTTCAAATATCGTCAGGCTGTTTGTTCCTAATCTGGTAATATTTATTTCGGTGTTTAAAAAAAAACAAAAAAGGCCCTAAACAAGAATTTTTTATTTGCATTTTAGACTTACGTGGCGTAATCTCGTATGTTGTTTGCACAGCTGTTGTTGGTGTTTCTGTTTCTATTGTCGTTGGCGGGTTTGTCGTTGTTGGTGGTGTAGTCGTTGGTAGTTTTGTCGTGGTTATTGCTTCTGTAGGTGGCGGTGTTTCGATCACATGTGGTGTTTGTTGAGAACCTTTTAGAATACAATAAATGTACAAATAGTGTTAAAAATTGTTACGTAGCATGTGTTTGGACTTATTTACGAAAAAACTAATCTACGGTAAAATTTCATTGATACGTTTTACTTTATTCCTGCAACCATTATTACCACAAACCATCAAACCGAGCGATCATATTGCTTAAACTTTTTTTACATTTTTATGATATTTTGTTATTAAAGTGAAGTCTGGAAAATCAAATGCACATGCTCTCACTTGAACACACCAAATCGACCAAAATTTTCTTCTAATATCGTGTTGATGTAGAGTTACATGTCCCATTCATGGCTTTCATTTAAGCTCCACACGGGAAAATCTAAAGATATGCCGTGAAGTACAGTTGTGAATGATTAATATTTGGAGCAAGTAGATGAGTTTGTGCGTTTGGAAGTATGTTTACGGGGGTAAACGGATAAAATAGAATAATAATGAAAAAACACGATAAAATGATGAGTTATTTAAATTTTAACTTGTACTTACAGTTGCAATTGGGATAAAACTGGTCATTACATGGCCAAGACTCGCAGAACGTGTTACAGATAAACGAGCAGGACTCATACGCTAAAACAGTACAACAAAACAAAACTATTTATACTGTCTAAGTAAAATTCCAGACTGGGTTTAATATACTTTCAGGCGTCGCTCAGGGAACTGTATTAGGACCACTTCTATTTATAACAAGTTGTCAATTAACTGACCACCATTCCACGAATACCACCACACAACTCCATCTTGACGTCCATTCCCTGCTTCGTCCACATTGACGTATAATCTCATACGTACTCTTCTGTTATTCTGACTCTCGACATGGTCTGAATTGAGTACACCAAAAATTATATTTATGTTCCTCCTGCACCTTTCTTAAAATAATTCCTGCATCTTTTCCTTCCCCATCTCCTTCCCCTCCCCACTACCTGCAGCCTCACAAAATACCCCAATTTAGGGATGTCTCACTGACTTAAGACGTTTGGCAACATTTGGGACTCTTGTGTGGTATTCATGTTTACTCATGGGATTTAAACAAGTTTATTGACCAAAACTGTAGAGCTAGGTAAGTAGTTTTGAAAGTTGGGAAGTCCTCACTCCCTTCATCCTCACAAAATACCCCAATCGGGGATGCCATAATTCTGTCAGCCGTTCTGTTGCTCCTTCCTATCACAGAAGTTTTTTGGATAATAATTTATCCGCTAGCTAAGTCCTCCATAAATGCACAATAAGGTGTGTCAATTATTTCAATTTTTGAATTCAGAAACGCCAGATATCTCAAAAGTTGCGTCTTACAAAGTAAAAGAGAACTGCATATAAAATTATTTTTTTTAAATGATAATTAGCTCGCTAAAATGCATAGAAGATCGGTAAAAAAAACATGTGTTTTTAAATTATGATAATAGGTATTAACCTTTTAACGTTTGTTTAAAAATGAAGAAAAAAATCAAATTTATGAATCCAGATAAGTCTACAAGAATACTGATTTTATCCAAAAAAAGGGTTTTTTATTTATTTTTTTATCAGCAAATTTTTTTGATAAATGGGAATAGGTTACTTTCCCATTTTATATTTTTAACAAACACATCACGTACGCAATTTTTTTTTTCTTTGTACTGCAGTTATAGAATAAAAATTAAGTTTGCTACAAAATATAAAATTGGGACCTTTTATTTTATTTTTTTCCCAAATCACGTGATCTATACGACTGTAGACTTACGTGGCGTAGCCTCATATGTTGTTTGCACAGCTGTTGTTTCTGTTGTCGTTGGCAGGTTTGTCGTTGTTGGTGGTGTAGTTGTTGGTAGTTTGGTCGTGGTTATTGCTTCTGTAGGTGGCGGTGTTTCGATTACATATGGTGTTTGTTGAGAACCTTTTAGAATACAATAAATGTACAAATAGTGTTAAAAATTGTTACGTAGCATGTGATTTGACTTCTTAACGAAAAGCTAATCTACGGTAAAATTTAATTGATGCATTTTATTCCTGCAACCGTTATTACCATAAACCATCAAACTGAGCGAACATTCTTGTTAAACTTTTTCACATTTATGATCTTTTGTTATTAATGTGAAATCTAGAAAACCAAAAGCATATGCTGTCACTTGAACACACTAAATTGACCATTTTTTCTTTTAATATCGTGTTCATGTACAGTTTGTTATGGCGACCCTGCTATGGGCTGGGCCCCAACAGAGGGGCTCCGTTCCGGGTAAATGCCCACCAGACGGAGTTCGTACATACTTTACAATGGGAAATAATTGCGGTGCAGCGGTTTCCAGTCGAGACGCGAGGGAGCCTAAGCTTCCTTCCTCTTGCCATGACCAGCTCAAAGTCGGCGGAGAATTGAGCCCCTGCTCATGAGCTATGGATCGGCTGCAGCCTCATCTCCCTTGGGTTGATTTGGAAGGGTATTTCGGACAAATAGTAGAAACAGAGCGTATGAATACACAGTTTATTCCTCTAATAGCACGTGGATAGCATACAAATATCATCAATAGTTAGTGAAACAGAGCGTATGAATACACAGTTTATTCCTCTAATAGCACATGGACAGCATACAAATAGCAGGTGGAATTCTCGACCTAGATTCAACTTTAATCTCTCTCTCTCTGGCTCTAGATTCAACTCGACTTTAAAATAAGGAAGTTATCAGCACAAAATATAGAGGCTTAGATACATTTGGTAACCGGAATCGCTAGGGCGGCAGTTTGCCCGCCCGGCATCATCTGGAGTTTGGTCACTCCACAGGACTCAAGGCCATTACAAAAGGCCGAATAACTATACTTGTCGAGATTTAGCAGACTTCCTGCCGGCGTACTAACGCACCGGGGGATTCGTGCCACTGGAAGTGCCGTGGCACAGCGTGCTTGTCCAAGCCGTAGGAACGAGGGAATGAATGCCGCTGGCTTCTATCCCTCTCGGTCGTGAACTAAACTCGTGCCTGCGCAGGGCGACCCTCCCGCGCCTGCGTAGAAAGGGTTATGCAACCTACACGGCATTGCCGCAAGGCACGCGTAATTCAAACCCTCCAAAGGCGTATCGTGACAAGTTATATGGCCCATTCATTGCTTTCTTTTTAGCTCCACACGGGAAAATCCAAAGACATGCCATGAAGAATAATTGTGAATGATTAATATTTGGAGCAAGTGGATAAGTTTGTGCATTTGTGAAGTATGTTTACGAGGGTAAACGGATAAAATAGAATAATAATCAAAAAACACGATAAAATGATGAGTTAGTTTAACTTGTACTTACAGTTACAATTGGGATAAATCTGTAAATTACATGGCCAAGATTCGCAGAACGTGCCACACATCCACCAGCAGGCCTCATACGCTGAAACAGTACAATAAATCAAAACTATTTATACTGCCTAAGTGAAATTTCACACTGGGTTTAAAATTCTTTCAGGCGTGACTCAGGGAACTGTATTAGGACCACTTCTATTAATAACAAGTTGTCAATTAACTAATCATCACGCCGTTTCCATCGAAAAGTTGAGAGAGATAATATGAATACCATCACATAACTCCATCTTGACATCCACTCACTGCTTCGTCTACATTCACGCATCATTTCATACATACTCTTCTATTATAATTCTAACTCTTGACATGGTCTGAATTGAGTAATATTCCTCCTGCACCTTTCTTAAAATAATTCCTGCATCTTTCTCTTCCCCATCTCCTTCTCCTCCCCACCACCTGCAGCCTCACAAAATACCCCAATTTAGGAATGTCTCACTGACTCAAGACGTTTGGCAATATTTGGTGGAATTCATGTTTACTCGTGGTTTTTAGACAAGTTTAGTGACCAAAACTGTAGAGATAGGTAAGTAGTTTTGAAAGTTGGGAAGTCCTCACTCCCTTCATCCTCAAAATACCCCAATCGGGGATACCATAGTTCTGTTAGCCGTTCTGTTTCTCCTTCCGATCACAGAAGCTTTTTGGATGATAATGTATTAGCCAAGTGGTCTAAAGCTACGTATAATCTTGCGGGTTCAAACCTCCACTAGCTAAGTCCTCCATTATTGCGCAATAGGGTGTGTCGATTATTTCAATTTTTTTAATTCAGGAACGCCTGATATCTCAAAAGTTACGTTTTACAAAGTAAAAGAGAACTGCATATAATTTTTTTAAAATGATTATTAGCCCCCTAAAATATATTGAAAATCGATAAAAAAAACCTTTAATGTTATTAATTTTTTATATAAATAATAAACCTTTTAAGCTTTCTTTGTTATTAAAAACGTACAGCCGACACAAACGAAGAAAAGAATTATTAAAAAAGGCATAAGTGTTTAAAAAACTAATGAATAAATATAGGTCTAGACTTATTTTTTCTTTGTGAGGGTCAAAAAAGTTGCGTTTTTCCTAATTACATTAATTTTAAAATTAAATCAGATTCACATTCTGCAAATAAATCTAAAGAAGCCTGGCTTAAAAAGGACTTAAAATGTATTTTTAAAAAACGTAACAACTTGAAACTTCAAATCAAAATTTTACACATGGAACTAGCCAGCACATTACTCCCAGTTGAGTGGGATTTAATTGATGACTATATTAGATTCATCGCAAGCATTAAAGCCTTTAAAAGAGAAACAAAAATTGATTAAGAAGATGATGATTTGTGTTTTAAAAATAATAAATTTCAAGATAAACAAATAGTTAACTTTGACTATATTAATATTACATGTGACAATTCTACCCAAGAAATAACTTATTTTATTATGAATCAAAATAACATTCCTAACAAAACAGTGAATAATATAATCAATTTCAGCGCCCTTGATGTGATTTTCCACGAAAACGGCGCTATATAAATTAGCCAATTATTATTTATTATTAATAAAAATATATTTAAATTCACTCACCGAGCGATTAACTTATCCAAACATGAATTTAATAAGGAAGAGGTAATTTGTTGTCCAAAGGATTAATCCTTAACCTACAAGTTGGTAATAATAATAAACAATTGGAGTTAATAGCAGTAGATGTTAATTGTGCTTTGAATAATCAACATATTTCTTATAAATATAAATGTGGTAAAGTGATAAAAAAACATCAGCAAGAATCCTAACTTCATTCAAAAACAATACAGCCAAGAAAAAAGACTTGCAATTAATATATTCAGGGCTACACGGGAAAAGGGAAAATAATCTGATCATTACGAAAGCTGACAAAGGTAATAGTGTCATAATTATGAATAAAGAAGATTATGTGGAAAAAAGACTTGCAATTAATATATTCAGGGCTACACGGGAAAAGGAAAAATAATCTGATCATTACGAAAGCTGACAAAGGTAATAGTGTCATAATTATGAATAAAGAAGATTATGTGGAAAAAAGACTTGCAATTAATATATTCAGGGCTACACGGGAAAAGGGAAAATAATCTGATCATTACGAAAGCTGACAAAGGTAATAGTGTCATAATTATGAATAAAGAAGATTATGTGGAAAAAAGACTTGCAATTAATATATTCAGGGCTACACGGGAAAAGGAAAAATAATCTGATCATTACGAAAGCTGACAAAGGTAATAGTGTCATAATTATGAATAAAGAAGATTATGTGGAAAAAAGACTTGCAATTAATATATTCAGGGCTACACGGGAAAAGGAAAAATAATCTGATCATTACGAAAGCTGACAAAGGTAATAGTGTCATAATTATGAATAAAGAAGATTATGTGGAAAAAAGACTTGCAATTAATATATTCAGGGCTACACGGGAAAAGGGAAAATAATCTGATCATTACGAAAGCTGACAAAGGTAATAGTGTCATAATTATGAATAAAGAAGATTATGTGGAAAAAAGACTTGTAATTAATATATTCAGGGCTACACGGGAAAAGGGAAAATAATCTGATCATTACGAAAGCTGACAAAGGTAATAGTGTCATAATTATGAATAAAGAAGATTATGTGGAAAAAACAATGGAATTTTTACAAGGTGATAATTTTGAAAAGATACAAATTAACCACTAATAAATGTCAAGAGCAGATAAGGGATGCTCTAAAAAATTGTAAAAGTGACATTATTATTAATTTAATTTAAAATAGGAGACTAGCTGTAAAAATCCACAAGTCAGTAAGTTGTATAATCTATTAAAAATTCCTAAAAACTATCAACCAATAAGACCTGTGGTCTCAAGTTGTAATGCTCCTGGCAATAAAATATCATCAACAATTAATAGAATTATTATTGATTCACATATTTATCATCGTTAATACACGATTAAAAATTCAATTGATTTGATTGAACACCTAAAACTTTTGGAAATCCCTGAAAAAGCATTTTTAGTATCATTTGACATAGTTAATTTATTTTCAAGTATTCCAAGCAAAGAATGAAAACCTTTTATAAAAGAACTTTGATTTTCATCATTTTTATCTAATGACTTATCTCAGGATTTAAATGTATTATTTAATACAGTTTTAAAACCAAAATTATTTTCAATTCAATGACAATACATTTAAACAAAAAGATGGCGTGGCAATGGATGCTAGTACCAGCCCCTTGGTCGCGGATATATTTATAAATAATTTGGAAAATACGATTTTTAACAGCCGTGCATTATTACCAGTGGCGGATACAGAGGGGGGGCGCGGGGGGCGCGCGCCCCCCCTTGCGGGCCGCAATCCGCACACTATTCGTTCTAGTCTTGGGTAACTGGCCAGATTTTCAATAACATAACCAACTGGTTATTATTCGAGGGTGGGCAACGACGGCAATGCGTCTGCTGGCCCGGCTACAGTTGATATTGACTAGTTGTCTAGTTATTAGTAGTTTTCATGGTTGTAAAGTTACTTGGTTTTGTCCGTGGGTATTGGGTATCGGGTGAGTTGTGGTTTTCATGGTTGTGTATGTTATGGTTTTGTCAATGGGGGAGTGGTATTATCGAGTAGTTTTTGACCCAAAAAAAGAGATAGCGCTATACGAACTACAAAGATCTATCTCGTTTTGCCTCACTGAAGAAAAAAGAAAGATAAATATGCAACCCGTATACCGCTGTCCATTTTTAATGAATATAACGACCAGTTACAAGCAGGGCAGAAATCAGGGGCACAGAATACTTACAGCCTTACTAAAAAACCCCGTGAAAATTTTATTCAATTGACAAACGGCCGCGGATGTGAAAACATTACTAATTAAAAAATTAACGATTGATGTTTGAACGAAATTTGGAATATTTCAAACGTATTTTAAATGTCTTGTATATTTATTATTTTTGAAGATGTCCTAAAAGCATATACCTTTATATTAATTAGGTAGAATTGCTTTTTAGATTTTTGTATCTGAAATATACGATCGTGTTTGAAAATTGCAGTATTTTAAGTTTCAACATGAAAAAATTTGAAAAAAAAAACAGCTGACTGTAAACATATTCTATTAAATGGTCGAAAAATTTTGGAAAATTCAAAAATAAAAAAAAATACCTCTTACTTTATGAATTTGGAAGAAAACTGTCACTTCACTTTTTATCTCGTTCATACAATAAAAAAGGATAAAAAAATATAATAATAATTCCGAAAAAATAACTGAAAAAATCTGACATTTTGGATTCATTTTTACGCAATTAATACGTCGATTTCTCGAATTTGTTTTTATTTATTTACTTTTACATTATTAAATAATATTACTTTTATGGAAGTTTTATTAAATTCACGCAGAAAAGTCGTTAAAAAAATAAAATTTCAGAAGTAACCTAAAACCTATCGTTAACGAAACTAAATCATCAACAAAACAATATTTAAAGGACTAAAACTGAAAAAAAGTAACGCCAGCATTGGTAATTATGTTGAATTACACTAATATTACAGTGAATTGATCATTTAAACGAAAATTATCTTCAAAAACATAAAAATTAACTGCAAGTACAACTGAACATTGTCAAACATTGTTTTACCGCGAAGTTTATAAAACAAGATGGCCGCGGCGCCTGCGCAGATCTATGTGAGATTCAAGGGGACTAACATAAAAATCATAAAACGCGTGATAATGTTATTAGTAAAGATGTAAAAACGCAGATCACCGCGCAAGCAACAAAGATGCAGTTGACCGCTCGTTAAGGCGTTTTGTTATTAGTAAGGCTGATAATGTTTAATTTGCTTGGTTTTTTAAATATATTACACTGAACACCAGATTCCTACCCAACTCTCATACCGTTTTCCTTCCCAGAACTTCCTCTCCTTCCTTTCCTTCAAAACACCCTCCACGCAGCATCCCCAAAGATGAAATAGGCCATGAGGGAAATTAGGCCTCAGGGCCTCCTGTTTGGAGCTAATGTAAAAAAAGTACCTAAAGGTAGCTCAAGATATCTTTAGCGCCCCCCCCTTGAGTTTTTTCTGTATCCGCCACTGATTATTACTAAAAACGTACATTGTTGGAAGAGATATGTGGATGATGTGTTCTGTGTTCGGACAGGTACATTGAGACAACTTTATATTTTTCTTAATTTCTTAAACAAACTCCATAACTCCATAAAAATTTACCCAATCTCCACATAATTTACTGTAGAGATTGGGTAAAATTCGAGTATAAACTTTTTGGATTTAAATGATTCAATAATTAATAATAAATTTGAATTTAACATTTTTTGTAAAGATACATATACAGACATTGTAATCCACAACACCTCACATCATCCAATTTCTCAAAAAATGTCAGCTTTCCATTCTATGATTCATAGATAAGTTAATGTATCCCTATCTCCCAATAATTTTTCAATAGAACTCTATATTAATAAACAAATTGCGATCAATAATGGATACAACACCAATTTAATTGAAAACATTCTTAATAAAAAATACAAGAATAAATCATAGGTATATCTATCCTGTATAAAGTGATCAGGAAGAGAAAAATTGGGAAAATTATGTATTTTAATAATAAAATTTCTAATTCGTTAACAAAGAATGTACCAAATAAAATTCTTCCTGTATTTTATGCAAACAACAAACTTAAAAATTAGATTGTAAATAATAAAGATAGAGATTCCAAAATGAAAAAAAAATCTGAAATCTATAAATTGAAGTG
The DNA here is from genome assembly GCA_929108145.2 of Limnephilus rhombicus. Classification (NCBI taxonomy): domain Eukaryota; kingdom Metazoa; phylum Arthropoda; class Insecta; order Trichoptera; family Limnephilidae; genus Limnephilus; species Limnephilus rhombicus. The sequence continues at coordinate 7,715,930 of OV815289.1, read as the reverse complement.
CAACGATTGTGGTTTCTTTTATCACCAACCATTTGGTGGAAACCAGTCACACCTTTAACTTCAATAGTGGAATAGAATCAATACATTGTAATGTCAATGGCTTACAGTTGGATAAACTAGAAATTTTAGAAATTCGAAAGAGTGTTAATGCGAATTTGAATATTATTAATAATCAAAAATTGTTCTTAAATGAGCCAATATTAAACCTGTTCCCTTTGTAAATTGTCCCCCATTGCCCCTCTATCCTCTACCCACTCTCACATTTCCATTGATACCATTGTCTATGTTCATTCTTTTTGAATTGACACCACTGTCTTTGTCTATTATTTATAATTAGTATCAATAAAAACCCAGAAGAAGTGAGTGTTGCTCACGAAACATGTTGGTTTTTGTAAACAATAAAAGTGGTAAAAGCTAAGTATTTTATTAATTTGAAAAAAATATTTTTTATTCTTCTCTGTACTGCAGTTATGGAAAAAACATTAAGTTTGCCATAAAATATAAAATATGGACCCCATGTTTTATTTTTTTTTCCAAATCACGTGATCTATTTTTATTTCAAAACTTCCGGCCATTTTAGCGAACTAATAGTGAAAACCAATTTCATTTATTTTTACGTTTTCGAACAGCTGCAGATCATACGCGACATTTGAGGCCCAAGGCATTTAAAAATAAGACTTTTTTTCTCTCCATGGAGAGCGACACAATCTATTGCACAAGTAACATTTTCCCACTACAATAAAGATACAGTATGAAGAGATCAAATATAGTCCGGGTGTTCCTATTTGTTATTATTTTTAATTGATAAACTAATGTTTTCAAGACAAGATTATTATGCATAGCACAAAGGGTAATAATTATTATAAGCAATAATTATCAGCCTGAGACACTCATCTACATTGAAAAAATCTTCCGAGAAAAGATACATGCCGCCAAGGGGAGTAGAACCGTGTGTCCTTCTGATTGCCGGTCAGGTGCTCTACTACTGAGCCATGTCGGCTTATCTAATACCCGCCAAATAATTCAATATATACTAATGTTTCATTCAGCAATTACTGTTTATTACATTTTTCCGCCTGAAAACAACCAACTTTATTTTTGTGAGAGAGGCATTGTTAGTGCTAAATCTCTCGCTAGGTGGCGTCGATACAAATTATGTCTACATTTTTTGGTGAAATACTTTAGCCTGTCAAATATAAATTATTATATTTAATTGATAAACTAACGTTTTTAAGACAAGATTTTTACGCATAGCACAAAGGGTAACAATTATTATAAGCAATAATTGAAACACTTATTTACATTGAAAAAATCTTCCGAGAAAAGATACATGCCGCCAACAGAACTTCAACCCGTCTCCTTCTGATTGCTGGTCAGGTGCTCTACCACTAAGCTAAGTCGGCTTATCTAATACCCGCTAAATAATTCAATATATATACTAGTGTTTCATTCAACAACTACTGGTTATTACATTTTTCCACCTATTATTTGGCGGGTATTAGATAAACCGACATAACTCAGTATCAGAAGGACAACTCACTCACAATCAGAAGGACACGGGTTCAAGTTCCGTTGGCCGCATGTATCTTTTCTCGGAAGATGAACAAATTTTTTTTTATTTACATGTTAGACTTACCTGGCGTAGTCTCATATGTTGTTTGCGGAGCTTGTGTTTCTATTGTCGTTGGCGGGTTTGTCGTTGTTGGTGGTGTAGTTGTTGGTAGTTTGGTCGTGGTTATTGCTTCTGTAGGTGGCGGTGTTTCTATCACATGTGGTGTTTGTTGAGAACCTTTTAGAATACAATAAATGTACAAATAGTGTTAAAAATTGTTACGTAGCATGTGATTTGACTTCTTTACGAAAAGCTAATCTACTGTAAAATTTTGTAGCAACCACGCATTGTTGCTACGTCACGAATTGGATTACGCCCGAAACGATCGATATGTGGCGAGCCAACTTAACTACCTGCGCTGTGAGAAGTACTTACTTAAGAATTCAAATTCAAGCAATTCAAATTCCAATTCATTTGAACAGCAAGCTGAAACAAATGGAACCGATTATTATTTTTTGACTGTCACACTCCATATGTTGATAACATTGTAAAAATTTTAATGGCACATAAAAAAAACTATCAACCGATGATTCTAGAGTTTTCTTTTAACTGTGTTTACGTAGCACGTTCAATTGCTACATTGGTGACACCGACGTTCACATTAGTGACCACGAAGTTTACATTTGTGAATCCGACAGTGCGCACGACGCGTGCAAGTACGTCTACCGTGAGCACGTCGCGCACGAAATAAACTCTTCGGTGATAAATTTCGCGCACCAATCATCATCATGTCTCTTGTGAGCGGAACATCTGAGGACAGCCAGCAACCAAGTAACCAGCAACCCAACATCAGGAATCCACCGCCTGAGATCAACCGAGTGGCAGTACGCATTCCGCCTTTTTGCCCTACTGACCCAGAATTATGGTTCGCTATGGTGGAGCGCAGCTTCGAGGCAGTAGGAGTTACCGTGGATGCCACAAAATTTGGTTTCATTCTCGGAGCCTTGGAGCCCGCCCACGCCCAAGAAGTCCGGTACATCATTGTGAAGCCCCCTGAGGTCGGTGCATATGCACTATTAAAATATGAACTAACCAGACGCCTCAGCTCCACGCAGGAGCAGAAGATAAGGAGACTTCTGGAACATGAAGAAATCGGAGACCGTAAACCCTCCCAATTCTTGAGATACCTGCGCACCCTCGCCGGCAGCGCTGTGCCCGATGAGGTTTTGAGAACCCTATGGATGGGTCGTCTTCCTAGAAGTATGCAGGTGGTTCTGGCTACGCAGCAAGACACTCCGCTTGACAAGGTGGCCAGCTTGGCCGACGCCATAGCAGACTATGCTGGTAGACCGGCAGTTAACTCAGTGGCTGTTCCATCGTCCGAAGATTCATTGGTTACACAGATGGCGCGGTTGATGCAGCCTCTCCAACAAGAGCTCGCTACCTTGAGGCGCGAAGTTTCGACACTACGCTCTGGCCAGCATAGGAGGAGCGCCACCCCGCATCGTTGGAGCAATCGTTCCCGCAGTCGGTCCAGAGGTCGTCAGCCCGAGGGAACATGCTGATACCACTGGAAGTATGGGACGAAGGCAAGCAAGTGCACCAAACCCTGCAACTTCCAGCAGGAAAACGCGCGGGGCCCAAACTGATGGCGACCAGCACCAGCCCCAACCAAGTCAGTCGCCTTTTTGTTACCGACAGGGTAACCCGTACCCAATTTCTTATAGACACCGGCGCAGATCTCTGCGTTTTCCCACGACGCCTTGTCCAGGGACGCCCCACTAAAGCGACATACGAACTGGCAGCAGCAAATGGCAGCACAATCGCTACTTATGGCAGCCTAACGCTCAACCTGGATCTGGGATTGCGACGCGACTTTACTTGGAGCTTCGTCATTGCAGACGTCTCCAGGCCAATCATCGGGGCAGACTTTCTCGCCAAGTACGAGCTACTGGTGGATGTCCGAAATAAACGGCTGCTGGACCAGGTGACGAATTTGACCATCACGGGAAAACGAAGCGACAACAAGATCGCTTCCATTAAGACGGTCACAGGAACGTCCCCGTATCATAAGCTTCTTCAACAGTTTCCTGACATCACTCGCCCTGACGGCGCCAGGAGGGAAGTTCGTCACGCAACACTGCACCATATTAACACCACGCCAGGACCTCCAACAGTCGAACGCCCACGACGCCTTGCTCCTGACAAGTTAAAACGCGCCAAGAAGGAGTTCGAGGCCATGGTCCGTCTCGGAATCGCTCGACCTTCCGAGAGCTCTTGGGCATCTACCTTGCACACGGTACCCAAGAAGGACGACCAGTGGAGACCATGTGGCGATTATAGAAGATTGAACGCCAGAACTATTCCGGACAGATACCCCGTACGCCACATCCAAGATTTTGCACAGGCACTGAGCGGCACCAAGATCTTCTCAACGATTGATCTGGTGCGGGCATATAATCAAATCCCTGTGGCTCCCGAGGACATTCTGAAAACAGCAATCACTACGCCATTCGGACTCTACGAATTTCCGGTGATGTCTTTCGGCCTCCGCAACGCAGCCCAGTCCTTCCAACGCTTCATGGACGAGGTTACCAGAGGCTTAGATTTCTGTTACGCCTACATAGACGACATCCTTATTGCCTCAACGTCAGAGGAAGAGCACCTAGCCCACCTCAAGATATTATTCCAGCGCCTGCAGGAATATGGTGTTGTCATCAACACCGCCAAATGCCATTTCGGCCTGACTAAAGTCAAATTCCTAGGATACCTGGTGTCCGACGCTGGCACTTCACCCCTCCCAGATAAAGTGGAGGCCATCAACAACTACAGCCAACCAGCTTCCATCAAGGATCTCCGCCGTTTCCTGGGAGCAATAAATTTTTACAGAAGATTCATTCCCAACGCCGCGAGGACACAAGCTCCACTCAATGACCTCCTAAAAGGGAACCAAAAAGGCAAACAACTCGTGTCTTGGACTGCCGAAACAGTAGAAGCTTTCAGCAAGTGCAAGGAAGCTCTGGCCCAGGCAACCCTGCTCGTTCACCCAAAGTGCGACGCCCCACTCTCTATCGTCAGCGACGCGTCTGATACTACAGCCGGTGCCGCACTCCACCAATTCGTCGCAGGTCACTGGGAGCCTCTAGCATTCTTTTCGAAGAAGTTTTCGGCAGCTGAAAAGAAATATGGCGCATACGACAGAGAACTACTAGCCATCTATCTCGCTGTGAAATACTTTCGCCACATGGTGGAAGGCAGGTCGTTCACCATATTTACAGACCATAAGCCTATCACGTTCGCCTTCCAACAAAAAGCAGACAAATGCTCACCAAGGCAATTCCGCCATCTGGACTATATCAGCCAGTTCACAACTGACATCCGACACGTCTCCGGAAAAGACAACATCGTCGCGGATGCTCTCTCCAGGGTCGAGACGATAGATACTCCTCTGGACTACGCAGCGCTGGCAGCTGACCAGATGTGCGACCCTGAACTGGAACAACACTTGCAAGGAAGTTCTAGCCTACAACTTAAAAAGATTAATATTCCGGGTACTGACGCGCATCTCTACTGTGACGTCTCAACTACCATAGCCAGACCCTTCGTCACGAAGAAGTTCAGACCTGCGGCATTCAATGCGGTCCATCAGCTGGCTCACCCTGGAATTAAGGCCACGGTTAAGCTCATAACTCAACGTTATGTCTGGCCGGCCATTAAAGCTGAGACTATTAAGCTCGCACGCAATTGCCTTCAATGCCAACGAAGCAAGATTACACGGCACGTGTCAGCACCCCCGGGAGCCTTTCCCAGACCCTCCGCTAGATTCGAGCACGTCCACATCGACATAATCGTCATGCCTTCTTCAGAAGGATGCCGATACTGTCTCACGTGCGTAGACAGATTCACGAGATGGCCAGAGGCATTCCCGATCCCAGACCAAGAGGCTGAAACAGTGGCGCGTGCTTTCTACAAGGGCTGGATAACAAGATTCGGCACTCCACTCCGCATTACTACGGACCAAGGGAGACAATTTGAGTCGAGGTTGTTCAGGCAGTTGAATTTCCTGGCAGGCACGACGCAAATCCATACAACTGCATACCACCCCGCAGCAAATGGCATGGTGGAACGATTTCGAATCATAAATCCCATACAGTACGGATTTCAAAAAAAAAAAAGTACTACACAATTACTTTCTAAATTCACTGACCATATAAACTGTCATTTGAATGAAAAATATTATGTATGCATAATTTTTATAGATTTTAAAAAGGCCTTTGACACATTGGACCATGAAACATTACTAAGGGCAATGGAGGAATGTGGTATTAGAGGTCCTTTAAATAAATTTTTTTAAAACTATCTATTTAATAGAAAAATTAAAGTTAAAATTGACGGAATTTTAAGTGATGAAATGTTGGCAAACACTGGGGTAGCTACGGGATCGATATCGGGACCTACGTGTTATATTATGCAAGTAAACAGTTTACCAAACGTAATAAAACGTTGTAAATGCTACATGTTTGCAGACGATACTTGCATTATATGTGCTGACAAAAATCCACAAAAAATTCAGGAAATTTTACAAACTGACCTAAATAATATTATTAAATGGTCCCACGACAATGGCATTATTATCAACGCAAAAAAAACCAAATATATGCTTATACATTCACCACATGCAAATTGTCAGGATAAGGAATTGCACATTAAAAGTCATTCATATGATTGCTTGCACACAAAAAACCAATCCCTGCAGTGTAATTGCCCAAATATAGAAAAAGTGTACCAGTATACATACCTCGGTCTTACAGTAGATGTCAATTTTAACTGGTCAATTCATATTGAAAATGTATGTAATAGATTAAGATCCATATTAGGGAAATTTTATCACCTAAAAAACTTTGTTAATAAAAATATATTATACTGTATATATAACGCATTAGCAGAATCAATTATAGGATACGGAATAAATAGTTACGGATTAACGTACAAAACGTACTTAAATAAAATAGAACAACTACAAATCCGTTTCCTAAAATTGATATCAGGCAAAAAAAAAGTTCAATTATGTGATGGCGATTATAAAAAAATGTTCTCCTTGTGTAATGTGCTCTCTATACATAGTAGGGTAGATTACCAATTAACTCTAGATGAATTCTGGAATACAGAATTCAAAAAACCTGTAAACCATAACTACCCCACTAGGCATAGAGAAGCAGAAATGTTTATTATTAATAAATCTACAAATGTATACGGTGATAGAACAAAAAGGCATAAAATTCCGGAAATATTTAATGCATTGCCTGAAAATATTAAAAACGAGACATCATATTCAAAAATCAAAACTAAAGTTAGATCATTCAACTTCAATAGAACATGAAAACTAAAATATTGTATAAAAATACCTAAATCTATGAAAAACAAATAATATTGTGAACGAATAGGTACCTAGATCTTTTAACTACTGTTCAAAATAAAATTTATGTTATAATAAGCATTACAATAATTAGTTAAGTATTTTAATATTAAGTATTATATTATTAAATAATTACTAGATATGTATTAAGCACCAAAATATCAAACATTTTATATGTTGTAAGTAAATAAATAGGAAAAATGAGAGATTTTTTACAATCAAACTGATTGATCAGTTTTGTAAGATTTAAGTAAGAGAAATTATTGTACAATTAATAACTAAATAAACATATTTAAAAAAAAAAAAAAAAATCGTCAACTGAAAGCAGCGATCAAGTGCCATCAGAATAACCGTTGGACGGAAATACTTCCCACCGTACTCATGGGAATCAGAGCAGCTTGGAGAGATGACCTCGCTACAACCTCAGCCGAGCTAGTATACGGCGAGCCGCTCCGCTTACCCGGCGAATTTCTATGTACAGCACGACCTAATGTTAAGAGCCCGCTTCAACAACCCTACAGCGGCCCTCATAAAGTCGTTCGTCGGCACGAACGAACATATACCATACTGGTAAAAGGGAAGGAAATCACCGTGAGCATCGACCGCCTCAAACCAGCATACGTTGCTCAAGATCTTGAGAGTTTCACGTCACACTCGCAAACCGCATCAGAGTCACCAGCCGCCACATCACAACCAACCCTTCCGTTGTTCGATGGCAGTAAGGATCGGACACACACAACCACTCGTTCTGGAAGGCGGGTTCGATTTCCCGATCACCTCGGTATCTGACTATTCCTCTTTCCACCGCAGCCATGTCTGCGTTGTCTGGGGAGGGAGTCCTGTAGCAACCACGCATTGTTGCTACGTCACGTGTTGGATTACGCCCGAAACGATCGATATGTGGCGAGCCAACTTAACTACCTGCGCTGTGAGAAGTACTTACTTAAGAATTCAAATTCAAGCAATTCAAATTCCAATTCATTTGAACAGCAAGCTGAAACAAATGGTACCGATTATTATTTTTGACTGTCACACTCCATATGTTGATAACATTGTAAAAATTTTAATGGCACATAAAAAAAACTATCAACCGATGATTCTAGAGTTTTCTTTTAACTGTGTTTACGTAGCACGTTCAATTGCTACAATTTCATTGATGCATTTTATTCCTGCAACCATTATTACCATAAACCATCAAACCGAGCGAACACACTGCTTAAACTTTTTCACGTTTATGATATTTTGTTATTAATGTGAAATCTGGAAAATCAAAACCATATGCTCTCACTTGAACACACTAAATTGACCAAATTTTCTTTTAATATCGTGTTCATGTGCAGTTATATGGCCCATTCATTGCTTTCTTTTTGTCTTCACATGGGAGGATCTATAGACATGCTGTAGAGAATATTTGTCAATGATTAATATTTGGAGCAAGTGGATAAGTTTGTGCCTTTGGGAATATGTTTACGTGGGTAAACGAATAAAATAGAAAAGTAATTTAAAAATACGACAGTTACAATCGGGTTTAAGCTGTAAATTACATGGCCAAAACTCGCAGAATATGCCACAGATCCACCAGCAGGCCTCATACGCTGAAACAGTACAATAAATCAAAACTATTTATACTGTCCAAGTAAAATTTCAGACTGGGTTTAATAAACTTTCAGGCATGCCTCAGGGAACTGTATTAGGACCATTTCTATTTATAACAAGTTGACAATTAACTGACCATCACGCCGTTTCTCTGGAGGTGAATAGAGACATAGCCAGAGAGAAAATAGCATCATACAACGTCTTGACACACACTCATTGTTTCGTTAAAATTCACGCATTGTCTAATATACACGTTTCTGTTACTCTATATCTTGACATGGTCTGAATTGAGCATAATATTGATGAAAAATGTGATGAATAGAAGTTGCACTCAGATATTTTCTGTGGCACTCCTGAAAAAAATTAAATGAAATACATGATTTAGTAAAGTCATTGCAAACTAAACATAATGCCGAAATTTCCCCGCAGGAGTCAGGGCCGGATTAATACTTTTCAATTTCACCGCCTCCTCCTCCTTCTTAGAAGTTGCCACCTATCATAATCACTCACCACTACTACTATAATAATCTCGAGAAGAGATCCATAAAGACCAGATACCATCAGTACAGTAACAGATGAGTTCTGAATTTGAGCACTCATTTTATTTAGTCTTTCCAAAATAGCATTCCAAAATTCGATCACAAATGCACCTTCAAGTTTTTCCAATTTGAGGCGAATTCCGTTTGCTTCAATTTGCGGAATGGGTTTATGTATAGCATCATTTTCAATCATTTTTAGAACTATAAATTATGCATTCAGGAATGTCTTAGACTTTTGGGGAACTGCTTTTGCTGACTAACGTGTGAGGTTTACTCTCTTGAGTGTCTTTCTTCTTTCTATTACATAAATAAATTTTTTCCAACGTTCAGTTGACTTCACAAAGAAATTATATACCTCTTCCAGCAACATGAAGAAGTGACAGGTTTCTGTGCAAGACTCAGCGGTCGAGGTTCCCACCTAATTTAATAAATGAGCTGCACAAGTGGAAGTGGAAGTGGTGCTTGTTCTTAAATTTCAGCTAGTAAACTATTGTAAATTCCTGACACGTTCGAGGCATTATCATATGACTGACCCCGGCAGTCTTCTAGATTTATGTTCAATTTTTCTAGCTCTAAAGTAATGGCATCAAACATTTCTTGAGCCTTGTGTCCTACAGAATGTAAGAAGGTAAGGCTCTCCTTTATCTTAAACACATCTAATCACAAGTTTCAGTTGATCAACGTGTGGTGCATTCGGTGTATTGTCTACAATTAAAGAAAAGTACTTTGCTTCTTTTATTTCATCACCATTTTGGTATTTTTTTAGCCATTAAGTAAATGAACTCGTCGCAGACAGTTTTTGATAAGTGGCTAGTACTTCCAGATCCTTGGTTTGCGTCTTTCAATTTGCTTGACTAAAAACAGATCAAACTCTGCCATTAATTCAACTGGCATTATGTTATTCTCACTGTGCGGGTTACTAAATATTTCATTACTTCCTCTAAAAGCGAGAACTCTTGATGCCAATTATTTTATTACAGCAACAACCGTCTTAAAAATGTTCTTCCAATAAGCAATTTCCTCATTTAGTTGGGCAGTAATTTAGTGAAGATTGAATACAACGGTGAATCAAACTCCAGATCTTAATAGATAGGTGTCTTGTTCGCAATAGATCCAAATGCCAAACAGTTTCGACAGAATACGGAGCCCTTGCTTTCTGAATAGACAAGCCAATTCCTTTCTTTTACTTCATTTTTCTGAAAAGTAGATTCTTTTGTAAATAACGACGATGATCGGAAAACAATCTCCCACTTTTTGTGAAATCACGGGACTTGTTTTGTTCAAAACCATTTGCCGAATCGTTTATTTCCCATAAGGCTGGATCTTTGTTTAGTTTTGTGGTTGATTGAACTTCAGTAGCCTTCGCGACTAGAGACACTTTTTCGTTACGCCTGACATCAAATTCCTGCCACTTGAAGGTATTTCATAGTCAGAAATGTCGAAATCATAAGGATGGTTTTACTAAAAACGACTGAGCATTGAGCTGATGCAGTCAAATTTTGTGATGCAAGTCAATTTCAAATATCAATGAGGTTTGAAACACGTTTAAACACGTTGAATGCATTACTAATTCAATCATCATTACACTGATATACGAACATATTAGAAAAATCCACAAAATCACGATAAAAAGCCGCATTTTACACTGAGGCATTTTGACAGATGAACATATTAGAGAAATCTATAAAGCATGAATTTTCGAATTACCATATTTCGTAAATAAGTAGAGGTAGAGTACACTGCCATCTGTTGAATATTATTAGAAGTAGTATCTTTCCACCTACTAAAAACCGTCAAAATGAAACCGCGAGCGTATTTAAAAATATTAAAAATATAATTTAAGGCATCTTGGGAAAATTTGCTGAAATACAGCAGCCAAGCAATCCAAGGTTTTTTAGGTGGTGCTGAAATTCGGCAAAAAGCGATCCAGTGGTTATGGTATTTTATTATTCTCGATGTTTTCGTTTATAAGATTTCATAGTTTTTTTTTTTTTAATTAACACATGTAAAAATTTATTTTTGTTATTACAGTTAGAGTACAAAAAATTATGTTCATTTGAAGACGCTGAGTTAAAAGTCTGTTTCTACCAAAGAAAGTAAAGCTTTTAGTATTTTTCTTTTTATTTATTTCAAGCATATCCCCTTCTACATATTAAATAACAATATTTCTTAAAAAGCTAATAATTAAAATAATACAGACGAGATAAAATCTCAGTCTGAAACACCGTGCGCATGTTTACGTGTTATGAGGTTGGGCGGGAGTATGCGATGGTTAAATCGATAACGCCCACAAATTCAACGTTTTGTATGCCCCCCACACTTATACAAATATTGACAGGTTATTTTAACCTAGGGTATGTTTATCTTTGCAAACAAATAAAGAATTTAAAAAAATAAGCAAGGAATATATATATATATATATTTTTTTTTATTAAATTAAACATTCAACGAAGTTGCACTCCCATGAGTTATCAAAACTCATTAAGGGATCGCTAATTGGTACTTTTGAAAAGTTAAACCCAACCCAACCCAATATGCAAACACAATATACGAAGAAAAGTTTTACAAAACATTTCACAGAAGCAATATACAGACACAATACCTGAAAAATAACTTTACAAATATTTCACAGAAACATGTCTTATAAGATTTTATGAATTATTATAACCACTCATTTGATTTATGTACCGTTGGTGTCAAAAAGTTAAAATAAAGTATCCTCTGTGATGGACTACAGAAAAAAAAACAAAATCTGGAAAAAAGATATAAAGGTACGGGATCAAAAATATACAGACCTAATACAAGATGTTTACATACATAATACATGCCAAGATTTAAAAAAGATATAAACTGCGCCCGTCATATCTGGATGTACAAAGTTTGGTACTTGGAGATAATCAGGAGAGCTATAAGAACAAATTTTGTACCGACTTATGACTGTTTTTCCAAATAACATTTGAAAAAATAGGATTTCAATATATCGTTTCAAGATTTGTTAGATGCTGTCTTAATTCTTCAGGCAGTTTGTTATTGTTAGTGTAGGCAATGTATTCTAATGATTTCAGTCCGAACTTTGTTGAGTGTATTTTTGATATAAATATGTAGTTGGTTGTGTTGTCTGTATTATATTGGTGAAGTCGTTGTTATAGTTCAGTTTTATATTTATGTGGGTGTTGCACTGAATAATATTTAAGATGGTGTTTGTTATCTCAAAGCTAGGAACAATCTTAAATTGCAATACAAGTGCGTGACGGTAAATATCTTTAACAGGTGTATCCCAAGGCAAGTCAAAAATGTTACGTTGGGCTCTATTTTGGATTATTTGCACCTCCGATATCATTTTTTTGGTAGCTAAATCCCAGATACTCGAAAGGTATGCCAAGTGGGAGTGAATCATAGCATAGTACTTAATGTGGATGTTGGACTTACGTGGCGGTTGCTCAGTTGTAGTCGATGGTGGTAGTGTCGTTGTTCGGGGTGTCGTTGAAATTACCGTTGTTGGTAGTGTTGTCGGCAGTAGTGCATGATTAGAACCTTTGAACAATAATAATCATAAATGTAGAATCAATATTGATAATCTTAAAACATAGAAATAAGTGTTTCTTTGTTTTATTATTTCCTAAACCAAATAAGTCCAAAGTTCCAATGCATGGATGCTTTATAAATGTTATATCAAAACAAAACTTGCAGTCTCGTATTAAAAATAAAATGAAAATAATATTAGATATATATTTTATCGCCCTTTTACTTGTCGGTAGTACAATTTTAACACATCAGTTAATTTTGAAACTGAACTAAACTGTCATATTTATAAAAACCTTCTTTGTGTTATTTCCGCATCGCAATTAAGTTCTACAAATGAAATATTTCTGAACACAGCCGAATACAATACTACAATCTCTTTTTAAAAGGTTATGAAATAAGCTTTCAAATTGTATTATCTTCTTATATATAAAAATGAATCGCTAATTGTGTTGCTAAGCGCAAATCTCGAGAGCAGCTGAACCGATTTCGCAAAATTTTTTTTGGAATATTCCTTGAAGTATGAGGTTGGTTCTTACGGAGAGAAAAATTTAAAAAAAAGTGTAGAAAATTGGATAATTTCAGAAAACCTAACGACTATCGCACGTTTGACAGTTCGCGTGTTTGAGAATGACATTTTGCAAAATGATAAATCAGGATTATATTTTTGAAAATCTTTAAGTTGATAAATTTATTTATAGTAGGTAGGTACCTACTTCTCTAATAGTTTGAGTCGAATCAAGAATTTTAGATATTTTAAATAGGTACCTATGTTATGTACCAAATTTAATATTGAATAAAAATTGTTACAGGTGGCACGCGGGCTTTTTAAAAACTGAATGCACTGGGATTGAAAATATGGAAATCGGGAGGGAGGGAGAGGCGGATTGGGAACCCCCCTTACACCATGCGAGCGAAGCCGCGGGAAAAAGCTAGTCTATAATATAAAAATGAATCGCTGAATGTGTTGCTAAGCGCACAACTTTCGAACGTCAGCACCAAAATGGATATTTATTTTTTTTGTGTTTTCGTTATTGTCAGGAAAAGGTTTTTATAATACTTCCGGTGAGCTCTGGCATTATGAAATTTGTATAAAAAAATGCTATTCGAGGGGGTGGAGGGGGGGGGGATGGGGGTGAGCGGAGTGGGGAGGGAGGGCGGAATAGGGGTGGGGGGAGGGGGGAGTTGGAGGAGGCGGAGTGTGAACCCCCCTTACACCATGCGAGCGAAGCCGCGGGAAAAAGCTGGTTACAAAAAAATATTAAAATTTAGAATAAAAACATAAAAAATTGTAAAAATGACTCACGTGATGTTAAAGTGTGAAAACGGTACTAAAATAACGGATTATGTAAAAAATCTTTTTCTATTGTAAATATATAATAAACAATTTTGTCACCTCATTTTCTAACAATTTCATAACTAACAATTTCATTAAGGCGGTACACAACCCTAATAATTTTCGTTTGCTCGAAACTCACATTTTAATCATTTCCCGCCAATTTGTAACTAAAATAACTTTTTTTTTATTTCCACGCCGTGCAAGGAATGCGAATTATTTATACTTTAAATTATTAAAACAGTACCTAACCACTAATATATTTTACGTACAACGATTTTAATACTTTATAATCCGTTTTTCAACTATATTTTATTTTTCTAGACGATGAATTAATATCTTCGGCAGGACAACATGGAGACACATTTTAAATATTTGTAACACGTTCTGCAGAATTAATTAAAATGAACGCGGCGAAAAGGTCTAATCTCCAGGCCTGCTAGGGTGAGTTCGATCGTACGTTCGTCCAATAGGCCATACCGCGGCATTTATTATTTGTTTACACGCTTTCTTCACTTACGTCGTTAAGATTCCCTCATTATTTTACTTCTTCTTTATTTTGATACGGCAAATTCGACAGTAGTTCCTTCCAATACACGGGTCGTCAGTCGCTTTTTGTATGCAGGGCTTCTTTACTTACGTCGTTAAGATTCTGAATATATTTTAGGGTATATATGATCATGTGAGAAATGTGGATAACCGCAAAGAATGAAAGGCATTATAAGTAAGATTAAGAAAGGGACCCTCAGATGGTTTGGGCATGTAGAGCAAATGAACGAAGAAAGTAGTGTAAGAAGAATATACGACGCAAAGGTGAATGGTAGAAGAAGTCGGGGACGCCCGAGGAAGACATGTCACGATCAAATGAATCAGATGCATGAGTCGGGTCATGTCAAAAGTCAGAATAATAGAAGAAAATGTATGAGACGATGTATGAATGTGAGTGAGGCAAAGAGTGTGTGCCAAGACCGAGTTGTTTGGCGGTCCGTCCTCTCTGCCCACCCCTGCGGGGAAACGGAGTGATGATTAGTTAGTTTGTTAATTGTTGTCTTAAATAAAAAATAACGAATGTATTGTAAATGTTTGGGGATGGGATCTATGTCACAAAGAGGAATGGAGCGCTGTAGACGATGATCGCCGTTAAAAACAAAGTAGGAAAATGAAGTAAAGAAAATCAATATGAATTTCGAAGAGCAATTGAGTGTACGACATTTTTTGTCAGTCCATCTTTAGCCAACACAAATATGCTCGATGTCTTGCCAACGCAAGAACATGATGCTGAATTAAATATCAAAATGATGCGACGCTTCTCGTGAATGTCTTGCGCATGTGTGGATGAAAGTTCTATTAGGCAGACGAAGCGCCATCTATCATTCATCCACATAAATAATTTCGTTCAATTTGAAATACGAAAGACGGTTAAAAAATTGTTCATGCAAAAGTAATAAAATCGCGATTACAAATGGGAGGGTTGGAATAGGAGGGTTAAAATTTGGGGTTATACGTATTTTTTAATGCCAAACAAAAAAAATACAAAAAAAAATTGTCAAAAAAATTTACTTGTTTTTCTGGGTAGGAACACCCTAATCACCTATCGGTATGAAATATACTTTAAAATCTATTCTCATACCTACCAAATAAACAAAAAAAAATCATAAAAATCGGTCACGCCGTTTCGGAGGAGTGCGACCACAAACACCGTGAAACGAGATTTTTATACATATATATGATTTTTACGCTTAACGACATAAAAGTTAGGTGAAAAAAACGTTTTTTTAATATATTAATTTGTCTAATAAATTATGTGCGTGTTATTATTTCTTTTCGTTATTAGTAATTTTAATTCAAAGGAACGTAAGGTGAGCCAATTTTAATCTTTTTTATGTTCGCACCTGTAATGTCTGTGTGAATTGTATGAGTGCAAGCGAGATAGCATGCTTGCGCGAATCTATATAAGGAGATGCGTGCTAGATTCCAGCACCATAATAAATACCGGTACACTATACCGTTACTCTCTTCATTTGAGTACTACCCACCATAATACTTCGTCTACACACATGTAAGTCCGCATCTGATTTGGCTCGACACCACAACTGCTCAGACGGACATTACAGCGCCCAAAATATAATATTTCTAAAGTAATATATTTATTTATAGTAAAATTAGAAAGCGGATTTTTTTTCACCTTTCAAAAACAGATTTTAATTTTTCGGATATGTTCAGAAATATTATAATTAAATAATATAATTAAGTAGGTACCTTAACAACAGTGCTTCTTCGATTTTCATTTTTTTTAAGAAACAATTTTTTTTTTTTAAATGTGTGTACAGCGTTCAGTATTTTCAGTGTCATTGCACTTTAAAATAATGTTTGACAGGTAAATTTGTATTGCCAGCCTACAAATTTTGTAGTTTTTTTTTTTTAATTTTCTACTCTTATTTGACAGACCATACCTACCTACATCATCGGAAAGCAAAATGACGTAAACAATTATGTTTATTCCAAATTTGTGTTTAGCATTGAAACAGCTTCTTCAGAAATTCTTCGTATATCCCAAGTTCAATGTATTGTCATCCCCCATTTGCCAGCCTTCCTCATACCTGGTAAGTATAAATAGAAGAAGATGACTAAAAACGTTTTACAACCTTTGCCGGTTAGGTTTTAAGGTAGGTGCCACCGACCGAGTTTCACCCCACACCCCCCCCCCCCAAGACGGACCAATTTTTTATGAAGTCAAAATTTGTGGGGGGGGGGGGTGAAACCACGTTATCTACCCTGTCCGCCCCAGGTGCCACAGGTGGGATAGGGGGCGGAATGGGATAGGGTGTGTCAGGTTTTAGCAGAATATTTACAACAGCGGAGGGGGAGGAATGGGATAGGGCTCTACCAGAATATTTACCACAACGGAGGGGGCGGAATGGGATAGTGTGGGACGGGTTTTAGCTTTTAGCGGAATATTTACCACAACGGAGGGGGTTGAATGGGATAGGGTTCGAGCAGAATATTCACCACAACGGAGGGGGTGAAATGGGATAGGGTGGGACGAGTTTTAGCGGAATATTTACCACAACGGAGGGGGTGGTATGGGATAGGGTGGGACGGGTTCTAGCAGAATATTTACCACAACGGAGGGGGTGGAATGGGATAGGGTGGGACGGGTTCTAGCAGAATATTTACCACAACGGAGGGGTCGGAATGGGATAGGGTGGGACGGGTTCTACCGGAATATTTACCACAACGGAGGGGGTTGAATGGTGTTGAACGGAGGGGGTTGAATGGGATAGGGTTCTAGCAGAATATTTACCATAACGGAGGGGGCGGAATGGGATAGGGTGGGACGGGTTCTACCAGAATATTTACCACAACGGAGGGGGCGGAATGGGATAGGGTGGGACGGGTTTTAGCAGAATATTTACCACAAAGGAGGGGGCGGAATGGGATAGGGTTCTAGTAGAATATTTACCACAACGGAGGGGGCGGAATGGGATAGGGTGGGACGGGTTCTAGCAGAATATTTACCACAACGGAGGGGGCGGAATGGGATAGGGTGGAACGGGTTCTACCAGAATATTTACCACAACGGAGGGGGCGGAATGGGATAGGGTGGGACGGGTTTTAGCGGAATATTTACCACAACGGAGGGGGTTGAATGGGATAGGGTTCTAGCAGAATATTCACCACAACGGAGGGGGAGGAATGGGATAGGGTGGGACGGGTTCTATCAGAATATTTACCACAACGGAGGGGTCGGAATGGGATAGGGTGGGACGGGTTCTACCGGAATATTTATCACAACGGAGGGGGTAGAACGGGGTAGGGTGGGGTGAAACGGAATACCATAATGCCCACTGACCACAAAGCACAATAAAGATAAACTGAATAATGTCTCGATTTTTTTTATTCAGACTTCTCGATCCCCTGATCGAGAAGTCTGAATAAAAAACTCCGCGCGCTGGGCTCGCTTATTGACCGGCGGATCATCGCGGACCATCATCTAGCCTCTTGCGAACCACTAGTTGTCCGCGGACCACTGGTTGGGAAACCCTGGTCTTAAGCGTCCCGCATGTCCCGCATTCCTATATTTTTATAATGTTGTCTACTTATAATGGTAGACAAATAAAATTCCTCCATATTTATTCTATTTTAACCATTTCCGTTTATCTGTGGTTAGGTTGATAACAATATTTGTCCCTAGAAGAGGCCCGACGACATCGATCTAGGGATTGGTTTATTTAGGTAAGTCCAGCAAGAGTCAAAGAGCGTTAGTGTAGTGTTGAATAAGTGCAAGCCGTGACACGTAAATGATAACCCGTATTTGTCATTTAAATCAAATCAAGTAATTTGCTGACCATGCCGCCAACCGCGAAAAAGTGAAGTTGTGAGTTCAAAAAGAATTTCCTTTCTTGCAAAAATGTTTATCTTCATGTTCTGAGTGTGGTTTAAATGCGCCGCATACAGATATTCTTAATTATAAATAACCAGTTTTGTGTTCAGAATGTAAAATTTCGGCTGGATTCATCTAATGACATATTTTGACAGAAAACATTCTCTTATTCGAAGTGCAGTTATAAAATTCTAGTTGCAGACTATATTTGTGCTGCCAGAATCAAAGAGAAACCATTTTTATGTTCTGAGTGTAGTTTTAATGCACCGCATACAGATTTAATTTAAACCAGTTTTGTACTCCGAATGAAAAAAATCTGTTGTGGATTCATCTGCTGACACATTTCGAAGGAAAAATTCTCTTATTTGTCGTGAGGTACCCGGCTTCGCTCAGGGAGTTGATATGAGATTGAACGGACGTTCGAACCAATAAAGGATCTTGCTTTATATACCCCTACCAATGGGTAGCCCCACCCATACAAAAAGGCTTCGAATGGTTCTCAATATTTCAGAACATTCCACAACATTTGAGAGTGTTCTGGAATGTTCCACAATAATCTGGGATATTCCGGGATGTCCTGAACGTTTCAGACTATTCCCGAACATTCCACAATATTGCAGAATGTTTCGGGATTTTCTGGAAGGTTGTGGAATGCTCGAGAATATTCTCGAATGTTCTGGGCTGTTCCTAGAAACTTCCAGCCCTTATAACTTCAAAAGTACGCCCTCCAAGTAAAAACAGGAACCTTCTTCATGGATGGGGAAATAGGGCATCACACCATATAACTCCCTTGATCTCTCTTGATACTGGGACTCGTTTCTGAGTTTTAGCGGCACGCACATTCTAGTACACTTTCTTATATAATATATACTAGCTGAAGTCTCCGGCGATTCCCGAGCTTTACACAGAATTTTCAAAATCAAATGTACACAGTGGCCTTCCTTTGCATACAAATTAAATCCACACCGCCCGCTTGCCAGCCCGCTCGCTCACCACATTCTTCTTTATATAGTACATATTTCAACAAATTTACACAAAACCTTGACAAATTATATACCTACACCTTCCTCATGAATCACTCTATTTATTGGTGAAAACCGTATGAAAATCCGTTGGTTAGTTTTTGAGTTTATCGCGAATATGGAATGCAATTCCGCAAGACCATGTCAATCCAGGTATTTGCGGGACTGAACAATCTTAGTCCCACTGGATCCAGGTATTTGCGGGATCCAGCAGGGTGGACTTCGATATCTAATCAATCGTATAATAAAGATCTAATATCTCGATCAACCAACCTTGTTTTTAGAGTTTTAAATTTATATCTAATCAAACGTGTTCTTTGGGGCATTTTAAATGGTTTATTAATAAACCTTTAGTTAGACATAGGTAAAGTTTAAGTCATAAATTGGCAAAGAATAAGATGAGACATAAATTTACATAACAACTTAAATTTAAATAATAACTAAATTTAAATAAATGAAGACAATATAAGCGAAACTCAATCGAAAATCTGGAAACAGAAAAATCAGAAAAACATATTGACACCTCTGGGACAATATGTTTTTCTGATTTTTCTGTTTCCAGATTTTCGATTGAGTTTCGCTTATATTGTCTTCATTTATTTAAATATTACAATTTGAGGTTCTACTCATACAGTTAAAAATAAAAAAAATAAATAAAAAATTAAATAATAACGTTTGCACGATAAAAAATATTCTTGTACAATAAGCATCGTAAGTTTAACATTATTTTGGAAATAGCTTCGTAAATAAGTTAAAGTATTAATTGTGTCGTCTGATAAACGGCTTCTGATATTGGACGCAAGGTAGCCAGCGGCTGAAAAAGCTCGTTCAGCTTCCACGCTGATTGGCACAATAGTCATTAGCGCTTTGTAAGTGAATTGAAGGTATGTGCCTTTTAATCCACCGGACTCGAAGTAATTCATTTCCTTCTTTATCAAAACCTCAAGGTTGCTCATATTGCCAGATCTAGGTTGTTGGGCTGTTGATCTCAAACTCCTCATACTAATCAAAGTAAGTTCGAGTTCGTCTTGAAGTGACATTGGTGCTGACATTGTAACACGTATGAACTACGCTTCTCTGGAATCCCGCCAGTCCAGCGGGATCCCGCAAAATTTTCGACCGAGATTAGTCCCGCAAAATGTCTGCGGGATAACGGTATTTCGGGATCCCGGTATACCGGGATTCCATTCCCTAATCGCGAACAAACAGGCAGACAGACGCGGCGGAGAACTTTAATTTAAAATTTGTAAAGATACATTAATTTTTAATGTTAACCAACCAGGTGTAACTGTGCCTCTAAAGTGATCAGTGGATGAAGAAACAAAAGCATCAAACATTTTAAGGTAAGACTTTAAAACCATTGGAGCGACAGAGTATTTTAAAACTTTTTTCTCCGTTTTCTCAAAGTTTTCAGAAGACCATATTAAAATTTTTTCGCAATTAAACACTAAAAAAATTATACCTTAGAATTTTAAAATGGATTTAAAAACTTATTTTAGTGCTGTATAGCCAATAAATTAAACTATATTTTACCGTTTATCTCACATTTGTAGGAGTTATAAAAAAAATATTAAAAAATCGTAAAGTTTATTACCGCGCGAATCCTGTTTGTTTATTACTTTCAAACTGCCGTGAGGGGTACTTACTACTTATTCCAGTCAACATAGAATATGTTCAATTTCTGTTTGTTGTCTGTGGTATAAATAAATAAATAAATAAATAAAATAAAATAAAATTAGCCTTTATTGCTGAAACTTATAAAACATTTTTCTGATGTATTTATTTTAATTTTTTTTTTAAATATTATTCTAAATTATCAGGGTTCGGGTAATTATTTTTAGAAACAGCTTGTCTTTCAACATAGGCCTCCTCTAAAGATTTCTATTTTTCTCTATCCTTTGCACATCTGAAGTTCTGTTGTTAATCTTTAAAGGGTCTTGGTCTGTGGTATACTTGATAATAAAAGGTGCATATCTATGGAAAAACTAATTAATTAAAACCGTAAACAGCTGATCAGAAATTCTGCGTGAAAAAAATAATTTAAAAATTTATTTTTGCATCGTTGTAAAATAGTCTACGAAGATTGGCTTTGCGACATCTATGGTGATAATAAATGGAGCATTTCAATAGCCTTGTTTTAAGATCAAAATAATGAACGTGGAAGCTACAAATAATTAAAAAAAAATAAATTGCCAAATCAAGGAGATAATTGCCTTTTTTACCCGAAAAGTAATCGGAGACATTTAAAATGGCGGGAAGATATGGAAAAAAAATGCTCCGGCGGAATTGTTTAACAATGATAAAAACTCAATGGAATGTTTGTAGGTTACGTATTTTACAGTCCACATAAATGCCAATAGGGCTTCAGACAAACGCTCAGAAATCACTGGTTAAAAATCTTCGTGTACATGCTGTTACACGCTGTATAATATGTGTTATCCACTGGAGGGATTTTGGTCGAAAAATGGACCAATTTTATTTTTATGCGATTGATAGCGGTCCAAAAATGGACCTCATTTTCGTGCCATTCGTAAAACATTTATTGTAATTATTTAAAACATTTCCTTGGCCATTATTTATTGTAAAACGAAGCTATTGAAATTCTTTATTTATTATGACCATAGATGTTGCGAATCCGAACCTCGTAGAATATTTTAGACAAAGTTAAAAAAAATTTCCCGCCCAATTTTTAACAGCTGTTTACGGATAAAGTGAAGTCCTTTTTCCATAGATATGCACCTTTCATTATCAAGTATACCACAGACAATATACATAACTCGAAAATATTCTATGTTGGCTCGAACAAGTATCCTTCACGGCAGTTTCAAGAGAAAAAAACACCCAGGATTCGCGCGATTATAAATTTTACGATTTTTTAAATATTTTTTTATAAATCCTACTAATATAAGATAAACCGTAAAACGCAGGTTAATTCATTGGCTATATGGCACTATAATAAATTTTTATGTTTCCATGCTAAAATTCGAAGGTATGATGTTTTTTAATATTGGAGAAAAATTTAAAAAATGAGCTTCTGAGAAATCTCGAGCAATTGTTACAAATTTATTTATTTTGCGTGATCCCTCCAGTAGTTTCGTACCACCGGTCAGCAACGTAAGCAGATATACGCGTTAAAATAACAATAGCAGTCAAGTACAATAAGCGTGTTTATACGTCAACGCGTGTGTCTCCATAGAAATCGTTCTAACTCCGTTATTGTTTTAGTGACATCCCTAAAACAAAAAGTAAAAGGTCGATAGTGGATCAAGCTGTACATCTCTATCAAGTTGTCCATAGAAATACATAATGAGAATATTCTGTCAGGCGCGCGGTTGTCACATATTTTTACCCGCCAAATTGCCTACGGGCCGCTCGACATTGTTAATTTTTATTAAATATTTTTATATAAATTGATATAAAAGTGAGGTGATAAAATTGTTTATTATGCATTTATACAATAGAATAAGTATTGTTTTTTTACATAATCTGTGATTTTAGTACCGTTTTCACATAAAAACATCATAACAACAACATTTTTACATTTTTTAATGTTTGCACTCTAAATTTTAATATTTACAAATGTTAATATTTATTTCTTATATAAAAATTTGATAGCTTATTTTGTAACCTTTCTAATACAGTTTTTTGTATTCGGCTAAGTTCAGAAATGTTTAATTTATAGAGCTTTAATTGTGAAGCGGTAATAACACAAAGTTTTCGTAAAACTGACATTTCGTTTAAGACATTTTAAGTGAATATTCGCGATGTATCGGACAGGTTAAAAAAAAAAATTATTATAGTTGAGACAAAAGAAAAACTTACCAACACAAACTGCTATGATTAGGAAGACAAGGTTTATATAAGAAAGATGCCTCATTTTGTTATGATGTACTCAATTTGACTGAAACCAAAAACACTTGCTGGACCTACTTATACATATCATCGTTTGCCGAAATATTAAGAGGGTTATATCGAATATTGTCATTGAGTAAGAAAAAATAGCTGGCTTATTTCTTTGCTGACAAATGTACGAATTTGAAGTACGATCATTTTTTTTTTTTTGAAGTAAAACTTTTTTACGCACGCTTGACTTGGGTATTAAGCTGGCGAATGCGTAACGAGAGCGTTACAAAAAGCGAAGCGAACGGTAGTTGAGAAGGAGATAAGTTAGTGAAGATAGAAAGATTAAGAGTTACGCTTCGTATATTACTGTAGTGGCAGGAGAGAGAGGTGCGAGCATACATTTTCTTTCTCTCTTTCTCTCATAGCCAGTTATGTTACACAGTGCAGGCCTATTGTCTGTATCACACTGTACGAGCAAGAGAGAGCATTGCGTGCGCACATTTTCTTTCTCTCTTCCTATCATATAGATGGAGCAAAAGTTTTACTTCAGTCGTGTGGTCTAAACCATACTCGTTTTTTTTTAATTAATGACAATCTATAATATAAAAATGAATCGCTAAATGTGTTGGTAAGCGCAAATCTCGAGATCAGCTGAACCGATTTCGCTAATTCTTTTTTTAGAATATTCCTTGAAGTACGAGAATGGTTCTTACGGAGAGAAAAAATAAGAAAATTGGATAATTTCAGAAAACATGAGCATGTTTGACAGTTCGCGTATTTGAGAATGACATTTTGCAAAACATTGATTGTTCAATCAGGATTCTATTTTTGAATATCTTTAATAAATTAATTTAAATTAGGTACTCCCCTAATAGCTTGAATCGAATCAAGAATTTTAGATATTTTAAATAGGTACCAAATTTAATATACATGAAAAATGGAAATTTGAATAAACATTGTAAAAGGTGGCACACGGGCTGTTTAATAACTGAATGTACTGGGATTGAATATATGGAACGCGGGAGGAGGGTTGACGGAACGAGGGAGCGGGAAAGGGAAGAGGGAAGGCGGGGAAGGTGGAAGGGGAAGGGGACGTGTGAGGGGGGAGGGGGGTTCGTGGGACGGGGGAAGGGGGGGAGTGGAATGGGGAGAGGGAAGGTGGAGGTGACGGAGTGGGAACGCGAGAGGGTAAGAGGACGCAGGAGAAGAAGGGGAGGCGAAAGGGGAACGGGAAGAACGGGAAACGACACTCAGGGAGAAACAATTTCTTTATTAATTGGCATAGCAACGCATGCCGGGACCAGCTAGTATAAAATAAAATAAAATTAGAAAATAACTAAAAAATACCACCCAAAGTGGTTTCTTCCTCCGTTTAGTCCTCCTCACTAGGCATTCCTGTTCCGAGGCGGACTGTATAATGTTGGATTTTTTTTACATGAGCTCCACACAGGAGGCCCTGAGGAAAACAATTTCCCTCAGGGCCTATGTCATCTTTGGGGATGCTGTGTGGAGGGTTTTTTAAGGAAAGGAAGGAGAGCAAAGTTCTGTGAAGGAAATGGGTTTAACGGTTGGATAGGAATCTGGGGTTCTGTGTGTCCTGGTCATCCACCTCCAAGACCTAGACAAAACTCACCCCATGAATCCGGACACCCCTGCTAAATCACAAAACGTAGCGAACCACTTGGGGTGAGCTATGGCAGAGGTGTTGGTTATCCAATAAAGGTTCCTGCCTCCCAAATTGTGAGGCGGGAGCTACCGCCATGGGTACCAATGGGTATGCGTGTTGATCTTTGTTTCTTCATCTTCTAATTTATTGATTTTCGCAAAATAAACAATAAATAAAAATAAAAAAGTATTTATGTTTGTTGTCTGTAGAATGCGTTGTGGTAACTTCATAATTTCAATGATTTATTCATCTTCATGTTTACTTAACCATAATTTGATGTCTTTTTTAAACATTTGTATCTCCGTGGTGTTCTTAATTTCAAATGGAAGGGCGTTATTTAATGTTGTAGCTTGGAAATTATGGTTTTTCTGGCCAAAAGATGTATTTAATTTCGGGATGTTCAGTAGTTTTGAGAATTTCATCCTTGTAGTGTAGGTGTGTTGGTCAGTAAGGTATAGTCCTGGGTCAATCGTGAAAGACCTGATCGTCGAAACCCGCTCAAGAGCCACCAAAGAGCGAGCGGGTTATTTATTCGTCAGCACCCGGGTCTTCCGGGACCCGTGAACCGCGACACACTCCCGCAACCTACCAACTACGACACATTTCTGCACCCCGTGACTCACGGACCGATCGCCGGGTGCCCGTGTGGCGAGTGGCGAGACGTGTCAGCTCCCGGAACTCTCGAACTGCAACTGCGACACACTCGCTCGCCGATTGCCGATCAACGCACACACGTGCGTGACGTAACAGTATCCTGCTTCCTGCCCGTGTATCACGTCATAGCGGGATTGTTTAGTAGATTCATTTTTTGAATATTCGACTAGACACGGAGACGTTTTTAATAAGAGTGTATCTTGGTATTGTAAATCAAAGTGCTAAGTGCTGTTTTCATTTTTCCTGTGGGTGTGAATGTAATTGTGCATTGTAATAGAAACTATAAACTGGTAAAAGTGTAAAATGTCTGACTTTAATAAAAAGAAATTATAATAAAGCATTACAGCTTACAGCTGAATTACTTATTTAAATTCTCAAAAAAGCTTCAGAACAACACGTTTTTTACAAGGTTTTTATATCCTTCAAAACATGATAAAACATTGTTTTTTTAACCCCTGAAGCATGTCTTTTTTTAAATTTATTTCTAGGACCTGACATTACTAGTTACAGGTGTGAGCTGTGAGAGAACGTTCACACAATTATAACCTGGGTTTCGTGTCGGGTATGACTTGACCGGGCTGGGCGGCGAGCGTCTACCGCGCGGCGCGCCCGTAGAAAGTAACTGGGTGATGAGTAATCGAGTTTCGAGTTTTGTGTCGCGAAAAGAGCGGGTCTTCGCGACCCGCTCGTGACACCAGTGGGTCGTGAGCGACCCGGGTCGTGTAAAACGATCGATCGACCCAGGACTAGTAAGGTACTCATATTTTTCTTTAAATTTGAGTAGTGCATTTTTTCAGTGTAGTTTAATAATGCTAAACCCATTAAAGTTTAAAAAAATATTTTGATGAAGTTCTTATGGGTACTTTTAGGATTATTTTTATTATTGCCTTTTGTGTTTTAACAAGCTGTTTCATGTACATGTTTGGGGCAGTTCCCATCCTATAATCCCATATTCTATGCGTGATTGGCAGAGAGCAATGTAGACTTATATAGATAATTTTTTATTAAGTATAATGCGTCTGTTTCTAAAGTAGTATATGAGTTTCGTAAGTTTCTTTTCTCGTGATGAATTGGTTTTAGCCGTTGTTCGCGTATTATTATATAGGATTGGTTGGGTATTGCATTCGCAGACTCGGTGGGTAGCATATATCAAAATCCCGAAGTTATCCCACCTACCTAATCTTTCCTTCCTAAATGTCACCATGAAAAATTGTTGCAAGAAAAATTACTCAACTTTGGAGAGGTGACAAGGCACTTTGCTGTTCAATGCAAATTAACATCTCAGACAGGGCGCATGTATCTTAACCTCTTGCTGTAAGAATATTACGATTTTTAAATTTAAACATTGTGAAGTTTACACCACAAACTGAAGTTCAGTGAGGCTCCATCTGCAACGATGAGTCCTATTTTCCTTTTTCCAATCTGGGCTTATCTAATTGTCCAAAAGCACAGATCTGAACTATCGACTGACTATCCATCAGGTTTTGCGAGTGTATGTTATTTAATCGTCCCGTATAACTTAGCGATAACGTAGTTTCGGGACTGGTTGACGGGAGTCGCAGTTTCGCGACACCAGCCGTATTTGGTGACCAGATCTGAAAAACCCAATCTTTCTCCCCCACATCCATTTTCCCTTAACCCCTTTCGGACTCAAAATATACCTTAAGGCGATCCAATAGTTCAGGAAAAAATCAAAATCGGAATTCACGCCCTTTTATGGGAGGAGTTTGAAAATACTTAAGAAAACGCTTTTAGAAACATTGGAAAAGGTATTTGAGAAAAAAAAATTACAGGTTGATTTCGTAAAAACCTGTAAAAAACAATAACTTCCTTTTTACGCATTGTTTATTGTAATAAAACGGAAATTTAAAACTGATTTCACGAAATCAAGCGACGCGGAGGCACGCGTCCATCTTTCGCTCCGTTCGGGGCGTGACCGAGGTATGGCGACTGTGGCGTGGACAGTAATTTTTCGGTGAACACCATAGGGTTCACTTTGAAAAACCGAATTCGTCGACTAGCGGCCGTATTGTAAAATAATAACGCGAAATTGCATATTTTATTTTATTTTGGGAAGATCGGGTGTAAATATCAACTTTTTTTGCGATTATTATAAAACAAACTGAATTTGCCACATTATACAATAAAACCATATCCGAAAAGGTTTATAAATAGAAGAGTTTGGACTTGAAAGTGTGTTTTTTAGACCTTATACTTTATTTTTTTATTGGCTTATTAAAAGACTTGAAAAAAATGACCTATATTTTTAAGGGCCAAGGTATGTTCTACACCCAGTATTTAATTGAAGCATCTATAATACTTCTAAGCGGTGAAATTTTCAAAACAAAAACATATGAGTTTGTATGATTTTGCATTATTTGCTATGGCTTGGCTGGGAATAGAGCTGGCCAGGTTAGGCTGATTTGGGTTACGCCGTCCCTAAGAACCATTTATTGAGAACATATTTATTTTATTTTATTTTTTGTTTTTATTAGAGAGAAAAAGATATACAATAATACAGGAAATCAAATAAAATAAAATATTACAGAAAAAAGAAAAGTCCTAATAAATGGGAGCAAATGTAAAAAAAGGCAGTACTCTTAAATCAAACAGTATAATTTACGATAATCACGATTCTTGCATCACGATATTGAACTGTTTTTTTTTTAAATTTATATTTTATTGCAACATAACGAACTTACCATTAATTTTTAAACACCAAAAATTTGAATACTTTGTTGATGAAAAGGGTAAAAAATGTATTCGAGTACTTTTATAGAATAAAATTAAATTTGAACAGAACCGTGCGTCTTAACAGACTACTGGTTCTCAAACTCTTTTGGCCCACGGACCCCTTACTCAAATTATTTAATTGTTTTGGCCCACGGACCCCGGAGCGGATAACAAAACTGAGGGGGCGAAATGGAATAAGGTAGAACGGCATATTTACCCCAACGAAAGTGGCGAAATGGGATATGGGGTGGAGTGAAACATCTTACCCCATCCAATCCCATTACGCCCCTCCCTCGACTAAACTTCCATAAGAATAAAAATGGCGAAACCTTGCCGCGGACCCCCTTACGTCATTCAGGGACCCCCAAATCAATTTTTTATTTTCCACGGACCTCCTGAATGATCTTGGTGACCACCAAGGGTTCGAACGGACCACTTTGGGAACAACTGGGATAGACCAAACATATGTACACGGTTGACATTTGTCACATGAGAACGGGTTGCTTCTTCAACTCGTTCTTTTGTTCAACAGCTCGGCTATGGGGCTGTGGAACGATTTGCCTGCCTTTGTATTTCCTTCTTCCTACAACATGGGTCTCTTCAAGACCAATGTTTATTCCCTTCTCTCCCCAAAAAGACCCTCCACACAGCATCTCAGTTGACATAGGCCTTGAGGGATTTTTTTTCCTTCGGACCTCCTGTGTGGAGTTAAAGTTAAAAAAAAATAGGTACCTACATTCATAATGTAGTAAATTAATTTTCCACTGGGCCAAATTCAATTTGGGAGGCGGGTATGGGTACCGCCGCCCCGGGAAACTTTTATTGGATAACCAACACCTCTCCCATAGGTCACCTCAAGTGGTTCGCTACGTTTGGAGACTTAGCAGCGGTGCCCGGGTTCATGGGGTGAGGTTTGTCCGGGTCTTAGCTGCGGACGCGTCTGCCCACCAGCTGCTTGGCAGGTCGGATCGGGAAAGAATGGTCGAGGAAGTCCATTTGACTTTTCCAGCCGTACTCTCTCGGAACATCTGAAGGGATGGATTCATACGTCCGTCACTCCTGGACATACTGACTCCCAGATTTCTACCCACCTCTAACACCTTTATCCTTCCCAGAACTTTCTCTCCTTTCTTTCCTAAAAAGACCCTCAACACAGCATCCCCAAATATGGCATAGGCCCTGAGGGAAATTATTTTTCTCAGGGTCTCCTAATGTAAAAAAAGGTCAACTTTGAAGGAAAATGGTTTGAAGGGTAGGTATGAATCTGGGGTTGATTATGTCGGGGAAGTACGGAACGTTTGGACTTTTAAAAACATAATTGATATCAAAACATTGAATATTATTTTTAATTTATAAACTTACGTTTAAGACAAGATTTTTATGCATAGCACAAAGGGTAACAATTATTATAAGCAATAATTGTCAGCCTGAAACACTCATTTACATTGAAAAATCTTCCGAGAAAAGATACTTGCCGCCAACGGGACTTGAACCCGTGTCCTTCTGATTGCCAGTCGGATGCTCTGACCACTGAGCTATGGCGGCTTATCTAATACCCACGGTGTGGTAATGACACGGGTTCAAGTATATTGAATTATTTGGAGGGTATTAGATAAGCCGCCATAGCTCAGCGGTCAGAGCATCCAACCGGCAATCAGAAGGACAAGGGTTCAAGTCCCGTTGGCGGAAAGTATCTTTTCTCGGAAGATTTTTCAATGTAGATGAGTGTTTCAGGCTGACAATTATTGCTTATAATAATTGTTACCCCTTGTGCTATGCATAAAAATCTTGTCTTAAACGTTAGTTTATAAATTAAAAATAATAATTAATATTTGACAAATTAAAAGTATTTCACCAAAAAATGTAGACATAATTTGTCTCGACGCCACCTAGCGAGAGATTTAGTACTAACAATACCTCCCTAACAAAAATAAAGTTGGTTGTTTTCAGGTGTAAAAATGTAAAAATCAGTAATTGTTGAATGAAACGCCAGTATACATGGAATTATTTGGCGGGTATTAGATAAGCCGCCATAGCTCAGTGGTCAGAGCATCCGACCGGCAATCAGAAGGACACGGGTTCAAGTCCTGTTGGCGGCAAGTATCTTTGCTCGGAAGATTTTTCAATGTAAATGAGTTTTTCAGGCTGACAATTATTGCTTATAATAAAACATTGAAATTAGTCTACCATCAATATCGATCATATGGAATAAATGGATGGGGTATTGTTTAAAATGCTGACATTAGGCCTCAAGAAACATCTAAAATATTAATTCTAAAAATTATATTGCATAAAGATATTACCTACCCCTCCATACAATTATTCCAAGAAGCAAAGCCCCTACGCATGACAATTTTCTTTATTTTGTAAATGAGCCATTGCCAAAAAAAATCATTTCAAGGAATAGCCAAATACAAGATACCGGAGTGACTACAATCATCAGTCAATTTCATTGGCGTTTCTATGGTATAGGAATCGAAGGGTGTTATGTAAATTTACGAAAAAAGTTTTCTTCGGAATCTGCAAGATAACACTTTCATGATTTATCTGTTCACTTGTTATATTGATTCTCACTATTTAAAAAAAATATGAGAAATAAAAGTGGACCCGATGACCATCCTTGGGGAACACCTAAAATATGTCCTCACTGGGCGGTACTGCGTATATCTACCTCTCGGAAGTGATAGTGGAAGTGCTAAATCCTAAAGATTGTAACATTTCTATTTCGCAAAAGGGTAATAAGGGTAAGGCGATTTCTGATTAAAGTAGGTACTGTTTATTGTCTATTAATAATATTTTTGTATTTACCTTTGTTGGTTGGCCAAACTGGAACAACACCGGAAATGTGATTCTTAGAATCATGGCGTCAGACGCGACTAAGCGAATTGTTTGCGATGGGGTTTTTGGAGGCGAGGTGCGGGTGTGCATTATTTTGAAGTGCTATGAAACCTGGAAATATTCTTTTTCTTTATCACGGGAGTGTGTGACGACCCCCAATGGCATTGAAGCCATTTTATTTATATTAATTCCTCGCCGGATGGCGCTGGATAATAAGTGACCCTTCGTGCTTGACTTTATTATTTTGAAGTGCTATGAGGCCTTGAGTTATATTCGGCTTGAATCGACGGGTGATGTTCTTTTCATTTGACTCGCAAGTATTGTTTTGCTGTCCGTTTATTTGGCCGGCTGGGCTTTGTTCGCGCCGTCTGATGGGTGACGAGTCGCTGTGTCTGTTTTGCTGGAGTGGATTCCCTTTAATGGAGCCTGGCGCTTCGAGACGCGCTGGACGGCATCTTGGGATTGCTGTTTTCGGCCCGGATTGCTGTTCCCGGATTGCTGCTCCCGGACTGCTGTTTGCAAACTCGATGCGACGTGATGCAGGAGGAGAATCTTTGTATCACCGTATAAAAATTAACCCGAAATTCGAATAACTCTCTCTCTCCAAAACTGTTGTTAAATACACAAGGTATTTATGTTTTTTTGATAACCTTTCGTTATGTTATTTTTTCCACTGTTGATTGCAATAAATATTGTTTTTCATTTTCACTAGTTAAAACCGTGCTTTCATTTATATGCATGATCACCAATAACTGGTCTTCACAATCCTGAGAAAGATGTTTTTTTTGCTCCTTGATTATAACCTGTCGGATAACATAACCCAACGAACGTATGCTGCCTCCACGAGCATATGTTGCAAGATATTATCTACCCCTCCATACAATTATTCCAAGAAGCTAAATCCTTGGATCCGAATTTTTTTATTTTCTCTATTGCCTTAAATATATATTTACCCAAAACGAGCCATTGTCTAAAAATTTAATCCCCAGGAATAGTCAAATACAAAATACAGGAGTGACTACAATCATCAGTGAATTTCATTGGCGTTTCTATGATCTAGGAATCAAAGGGTAATATGTAAATTTGCGAAACAAGTTTTTTTTGTAATCTGCAAGATAACACTTCTATGATCTATAATAATCTGTTCACTGGCTAGAATGATTTTCATTATTTAAAAAAATAATGAGAAATAAAAGTGGACCCAATGACCATCCTTGGGGAACACCTAAAATATGTTCTCACTGGGCGGTACTGCGTATATCTACCTCTCGGAAGTGATAGTGGAAGTGCTAAATCCTAAAGGTATTACCCACCCCTCCATACAATTATTCCAAGAAGCAAAACCCTTAGATAAGGCAATTTTTTTTATTTTCTGTATTACCCTAAATATATTTTTACCCAAAATGAGCCATTGCCTAAAAATTTCATCCCCAGGAATAGCCAAATACAAAATACAGGAGTGGCTACAATCGTCAGTCAATTTCATTGGCGTTTCTATGGTCTAGGAATCAAAGGGTAATATGTAAATTTGCGAAACAAGTTTTCTTTGTAATCTGCAAGATAACACTTCTATGATTTATCTGTTCACTGGTTAGAATGATTTTAATTATTTAAAAAAATATATAAAAATGGACTCGATAGCAGTCCCTGAGGAATACCTAAAATATGTTATCACCTGGGCGGTATTGCATATATCTGCCTCTCAGATGTGATAGTGGAAGTGCTTAATCCTAAAGATATTACATACCCCTCCATACAATTATTTCAAGAAGCTAAACCCTTAGTCATGACAATTTTTTTTATTTTTTGTATTGCTTTAAATATATTTTTACACAAAATGAACCATTGCCAAAAGTTCATCCCAAGAAACCGCCTAATACAAATTACCGGAGTGACTACAATCATCAGTCAATTTCATTGGCGTTTCTATGGTCTAGGAATCGAAGGGTGTTATGTAAATTTGCGAAACAAGCTTTCTTTGGAATGTTTATTTTATTTTATTTGATATTACATTTTTAAATACAATTCAGCAATGTCGGCCTCACTGGGTAGCTCACCTGTGCTGAGGCTTCCATTTTATAAAACAAAAATTTATACATAATGCATTAAAAATAATATAAAAATAATGCTGCATAAAAAAAACTAAATTTAAAGTAAAAATAAAAATTTATAATTTGGGTAAAATTATAGGTAAAACGTATTTTTTAAGATGTGTTTCATATTGGTTTTGTGTGTTGCGTGTATGTGTTTTATTCTTATTATGTAAAGAGATTTTGGTAATATTGTCTTGCTTGTGATTTAATTCATTTTTTAAATTTTGAGTATGAATTTATTTTTGTTTTCTTCTATTTTATTTTCAAGGGTAAGACTGTTGAATGCTTTTATAGCATGATATTAATATGCAAGATAACACTTCTATGATGTATCTGATCACCTGTAAAAATGATTTTCTTTATTAAAAAAAAAAATTGGACCCGATAACCACTCTTGAGGAACACCTTAAATATGTTCTCACTGGGCGGTACTGCGTTTATCTACCTCTCGGAAGTGAACTGTACATTGTAAACTAAATCGTGAACTACATTATAATAGCTAGATGTTTTTCTACATGCCAGACTGCAATTAAACATTTTTATTTATTTGTTAATACGACGTTACTGTAATAAATTTATTTTATTTCATAGAATTCGTTTAGATTATGTACCTTCCTATAACCAGTATGACAAAAATGATTTAGTCTTCACAACAAACTACAAAAAATACTAGCTATCGTGTACCCAGAGTCGCCCGAGGTTCTGAATGGTTTTGAGAAAGTTTTTAATGTTGTAAATTCTAATAATATCAGTAAAATAATCTTTTCAATAAATATTAATTTTACTTCTTTATTACTCAATTTGGGAGGCGGAAATGGGTACCGCCACCCCGGGAACCTTTATTGGATACCAAACACCTCTGCCATAGGTCACCCCAAGTGGTTCGCTACATTTGGTGATTTAGCAGTGGTGCCCGGGTTCATGGGGTGAGGTTGGTCTAGGTCTGGGAGGCGGATGACCAGGACTTGCTTAACCCCATATTCCTACCCAACCCTTAAACCATTTTCCTTCCCAGAACTCTCCTCCTTCCTTTCCTTAGAAAAACCTCCACACAGCATCGCCAAAGATGACATAGGCCCTGATGGAAATTATTTTCCTCAGGGCCTTCTGTGTGAAGCTCATGTAAAAAAAACAACTCATTCTATTGTCTATGTTTTGTATAATTGACGGAATCGAAGTTCTGTTTTAACTCGACCATTTAGCATTTCAAATATTGTTTGTTACGTTTGGTAATATTTTTATTAAAAATATGGAAACAAATTATCCGGTGTAATTTATAAAAACATACTAATGTTAAACAAAATTTAATTATGTAATTGAAAATGCAATCAGCTGATGTACGTTGATGATTTAGCGTCGGTACACAATGGGTTAATGGTTCAGTGGCGTAGCTATCATGGGTGGCACCCGGGGCAGATAACGTGGTGTTAACTCCCCCCCCCCCCAAATTTTGACTTATAAATTAAAACCTTACAAATGTGTAGAAAATTGGTCCGTCCTGGGAGGGGGGGGGGTGGCTAGAGAATTTCAGACAGGCTATTTTCGCCTATAAAGACTTGCAGACACAAAATTCTCCCGTTTCGGGGCACTCTACGGGGAGCCATTGAACTACGAAAATATTAAAAGCAGACCGTGTTCAATATTTTTGTGACAATATCCTTCGTAATTTTTTTTCCACGGGTATCACCCCCACATCGGGTGGCACCCGGGGCGGCCCGCCCCCCTTCTCTACGCCACTATAATGGTTATTTAAAATTCCTTTTCCAAATGTAAAATCATCGTGTTCATTAGTTATTTACTTGAAAACCTTCTAATATCAGAGAAAAAATTTTAAATAAGAGAAAATTAGAAACATACTTGTATTTGGTTCATTGGTGAAAACCGCATGAAAATCGTTGCGTAGTTTAAAAGATCTAAGCCCAAAGACAGCGAGAGTGACTTCATTTTTCACTATGTAAAGATTATTCTTCTTATATTATACTTATTGTTATTGTGAACAGTAGACGTAGAGTCCAAAAAAGTAAGTTTCCAGTTGTTTTCTTATTCAACAAACCAGAGGAGAGTTTCTGTAACTTTTGTGTTAAGTTATTAGTTTTGCGTTACGAGATAAGACAAGAAGTTAAAATCGAAGAAGTTAAAATCGAAGGCGTCCAGTATTGGTTATCGGATGTCAAATTTGTTTGATTTCCTATGGCTTTCAATGGCTTGTCTATGCCTGACATCACCCACTTAAATACACGAATTATTATTTATTAGTTTATTTATTTATTTATTCTTAGTTCATTTTACATTACAAAGGTATAATATATTGTCCTCCACACTAGGTTCACCTGTGTTGTAGAGGACATTTTTTAGTTGTCAATTATAAATTATAAATTGTGAATAGAAAAATAAAACAGTGTTCATAGTTAATATAAAAAAAAAGAACCAATAAAAATCAAAATATAAAATCGACTTCAATTCGACAAAATTAAAAGTAAGTATTGTAGCCAGTTCCATAAGTGTTTTTTTTGTATTCAATAATATTAGTTGTTTTTTCTAAAAATGGTTTAACAGTAGTTATCTTAGTAAAAGAAAGCTTTGTGTTAAAATAAATTCTGTAGAATCTTATATCTTCGAAGCCAGTGGAGTTCCCCAAGGATCTCACCTCGGACCAATTATTTTTTTATTATTTATTTTTATTATTTATGAATAACATTATTAGTATATTTAAAGATGTACAAGTTTTATTCTTCGCTGATGATTTAAAAATATATAAAATGATACGTAGTGTAGAGGATTGCCATATTTTACAATCTAATTAAGATAAATTGTTTCATCGGTGTGTGATCAACTCGCTATTTCTTAATATTCAAAAGAGCCAAGTTATTCGTTTTCATAAAATCCAAAGTCATGTAACTTATGAATACTCTTTAAATAATGAAATATTGACACCAGTCACTCAGATCACGGACTTAGGTGTTATATTTGATGAAAAGTTAACATTTACTCTGCACGTAAATGAAATAACAAATATAGCTATAAAAATGCTTGGTTTCATATGCAGAACAGCAAGTGATTTCAAGTCACTAGAATGTTTGAAAATATTGTACACTTCTTTAGTAAGAAGCCAGGTATAGTATAATTCACCAATTTGGTCCCCATTGCATAAAATACATTCCGACAATATAGAAAGGGTACAGCACAAATTTCTAAGATTTATTAACTTTAAGCTGAATATTCCAATTCAAAATATTAACTATGTCCTTTTGATGAAACAACTCAACTTAATTACGCTGTCAGCGGTAATTGGCGGTTCATCTCTGTTCTTGTATTATCAAATAAAATCATTAATAATTGCATTGACAACCCTGAAATTCTCGCCAAAATAAAATTTTACCGACCAGAAATACGAGGCAAAGTGGTAGCTTCTTCTGTGACAACTTGAAAACAAATTATGAGGCTCATACACCTATAAATAGATTTTTTTTAACATGAGCTCCACACAGGGGGCCCTAAGGAAAATAATTTCCCTCAGGGCCTAGGTCATCTTTGGGGATGCTGTGTGGAGGGGTTTTTTTTTAAGGAAAGGAAGGAGAGGAGAGTTCTGGGAAGGAAAAGAGTTTAAGGGGTGGGTAGGAATCTGGGGTTCAGTATTTCCTGGTCATCCGCCTCCAAGACCTAGACAAACCTCACCCCATGAACCCGGGCACCCCTGCTAAATCACCAAACGTAGCGAACCACTTGGGGTGACCTAAGGCAGAGGTGTTGGTTATCCAATAAAGGTTACCGGGGCGGCGGTACCCATTCCCGCCTCCCAAATTGAAACAGAGATTGAAAGAGATTACATGATTTTGGCAATAAATTTGGGAATATTGTAGACATATTTGCAGTTTCCGTATTAGTTATTCTTTATAATTACTTTATTGAAACGTATGATTATAATTTTAATTAATTTTATGTACTACGTATCTGCCTAACTATTATTATCTATCTTTGTAAAAGCCCACTAGGGCGAAAATAAATAAATAAAATTTAAAAAAATGTGCTGGAAGAGAATTGTATAGTTTTATAACCTGGTATCTGTAGTGTTTTGTCCAAAGGATGTGTTTGTTTTTGGTATTTTAGTTGGTGTGCATGTCTTGTTCTAGTATTGCTAGAATTTTGTGTTAAATGTGTTTAAGTTCTTGTGAAGTAAAGTTTGTACAATTTGGGAGGCGGGAATGGCTACCGCCGCCCCGGGAACCTTTATTGGATAACCAACACCTCTGCCATAGGTCACCCCAAGTGGTTTGATAGGTTTAGTGATTTAGCAGGGGTGCCCGGGTTCATGGGGTGAGGTTTGTCTAGGTCTTGGAGGCGGATGACCGGGACACACTTAACCCCAGATTCCTACCCACCCCTTAAACCTTTTTCTTCCCAGAACTCTCCTCTCCTTCCTTTCCTTAAAAAAACCCTCCACACAGTATCCCCAAAGATGGCATAGGCCCTGAGGGAAATTATTTTCCTCAGGGCCTCCTGTGTGGAGCTCATGTTAAAAAAAATTATTTGTTTTGAATATAATTTTTTAATTTTCAGCACTGGGAATTTTTCGAATATGATTTAAGTGGGTGTTAGTTTTGATAATTTAAGTATTACTTTTATTAGGGTTTTCTGAGCTTTAAACAGTGAATTAATGTATTTTTTACTGACACAGCCCCAGGCAATAATGCTGTATTCCATTATGTATTGTGCTAGTGCGAGGTATATATTTTTTATATCATATATGTTTAAAATATTTCTCAAGTTTTTAAAAAAGTAAATCAACTTGTTTAGTTTTCCTATTACCGAATCAATGTGTCATCCCATTTTAAATAACGGTCGAAGTATATACCAAGATATTTAATATTTTCCGTTTGTGTAATTGGGGGACAATCGCATGGGGTTTGTGTTGATTGACAGGAATGTATTTTAAGGTGGATGCTATTGGAGGGTTGGCCTCTCGAGTTTATGCTGAAAGTTATGATTTTTTTTAAATCTATATTAAGTTAGAGTTGAGCCATTTTTAAGTAATATTTAAGCCAAGTTCTGCTTTTGTGGTAAGTGTTTTTCAGTCTTTGGCCTTAAAGAGTAACACAGTATCATCAGCAAAACTTATTTCCACTTCTATTTGGAGGTGACACAGGTCATTAATATATATAAGGAATAGTAGTGGACCAAGTTTGCTGCCTTGGGATAATCCGTAGGATACCTACTTGTTCATTGTCACTACATGTGGTTTCTATAGAGGTATACTGTGTGCGATTTCCCTTATAGCTTTCAATTAATCTGAGTTCCATTCCCGTGATTCCGATGTTTTTTAGTTTATTGAATAGGTTTTTATGGTGAATTGTGTCAAACGCTTTTGCCAGATCTAGGAATATTCCAAGGCATTTTTTGCCCTGATCTATATTTGTTTTGAGGAAGTCTGTTACTGAGGCTATCGCTCGTGAGGTACTCATATTTTCCCTGAATCCGAATTGGTTGGGTGAAAGTGTATTATTTTTGTCGAGAAAAGTAAGCAGATTGTTTTTGATATGTTTCTCGCGAATTTTTGAAAGTGTGTTTAGAATTGTAATTGATCTGTAGTTATTTACTTCTTCCTTGTTTCCGTTTTTGTGAATTGGAATCGCTTTGCCTGTTTTTAAAATTGTTGGGAAAATGCCTTCTTCAATATACCGATTTATGAGTATAGTTAGCGGGATATGAAAAGCAGAGTTTAATATTTTTAGTGTTATCGGTAATATTCTGTCACTGCCTTGTATTTTAAATGGAGCAACACCGGTGTGTGTATGGTGGTTTTCGGATTTAGGGGTGTAGGGGCGTGTAAATAGCCCCTGACACAAGGGCTGACTACCCTATGTAAAATTAACGAAAATTGAATTCTTCCTTATGTGACACAAAAAAACAGTCGACCCAGCAACTCCAAAAACCAAAGTGAAAAACAAACAAACACTCACTCAGAGAATGCAGCTCAGCCACGATGTCCACACGAAAAAACACTTCTTTTCAATAAAAATGTCAAGGCGATATCGCATAATCTTGACCGATGTTTTGCACAGCAAGGAAGTTTCAACAAGAAAAATTTGCATATAAATAATGCGTGCCAAAAATCCAATCTTAGGTACAACAATAATTCACTCACTGGATGAATTATTCTTAAGACTGACCAGGAGAGACATCTCTTGGCCTTTTACTGACACTCCCGTCAGAAGTAATTGCTTGATTCACAAAGGTAAGGAAACGCATGAATACACTGCATCTCAAGTCACATAGGTTCAATTCAATACAATACAAAACCCATAGATGGCGCCCTTATGGTCTTATAGTATAAATTATCAATTTAAAGAAATTAATGCCCAAATATATTTATGGCGCGTATCCATATTCCCCGCCTTGGAAGTTCGCAGAGCTTACAAAAGAAAGAATATAAAAATACAAATGAAACAAGAAATGAAATAGAAATAAAGTGACTATTCACCGGTAATATTCAGGAATGACACGCATTGGAAATTCGCAGAATCTCACAAAATAAAGAAAAATAACCAAAAATACAATGTAATAAAGTTCAATTGACCAAGATAACGGATATTAAGTAATGCCATGTCTGGGTCAGAGATCATTGAAACAATGACTAAAATCAAAAGAAATAAATAAATAAAAAAAAACAAAAATAGATAAAATATAAAATTATTGCGTTGGAATGGGATATAATTTGACAACCGGACGTTTAAAAGAACCAAATCTTGTCTTTACCGTCGCAACGCGAACAATTTTATCCATTCCGGGATGGATTTCAGTTATCACGCCTAAAGGCCAATTTAACGGAGGGGAATCTTCTTGTCCCACTAGTACGACAGTTCCGATATCAATCGGATGATCAGAAGTAGTCCACTTCTGCCTGACTTGCAAGGTGTGCAGATACTCTGAACGCCACTTCTTCCAGAAGGACTGAACCATGCTGTCTAATA
The DNA here is from genome assembly GCA_929108145.2 of Limnephilus rhombicus. NCBI lineage: Eukaryota > Metazoa > Arthropoda > Insecta > Trichoptera > Limnephilidae > Limnephilus > Limnephilus rhombicus. The sequence goes on along the minus strand of OV815289.1, from coordinate 7,675,768 downwards.
ATTGCTTACGCTGAGTCAAATTGATTTTACCGTCTGCCAGGACAGAAGCAGGCAAGTATTGCAATGGTGTCGACATTAAAAAATGCGCAGGCGTAAGGACTTCTGGATAAGGGTCAGAAGACATAACTGTAAGTGGACGCGAATTCATTATGCACTCAATTTAAACTAGCACAGTCTGTAACTCCTCATAGGTGAGAAGCTGAGTTCCAATCACACGGTACAAGTGTGTCTTCATGCTCTTTATGTTCGACTCCCACATACCCCCAAAATGAGGCGCGCGTGGTGGAATCATTTTCCACTCTATACGACGCTTAGCGAGTTCGCGCTTTAATGAGGGCTCATATTCAGATTCAACCAAAAACTTGTAGAGGTCATCTAATTGTGCCTTCGCACCCACAAAATTAGTACCATTATCTGAATACAAGCATGTTACCGGGCCACGCCGAGAAATAAAACGGCTGAAAGCAGCCAGGAAAGCATTTGAAGTTAAGTCAGAGACCAACTCAATATGAATAGCCTTGGTCACAAAGCATACGAATAGACAAATATATGCCTTTTGAGAATGTTGTCCTCTCCGACGAGTCAGCGTAATACGGAGTGGACCTGCGTAATCTACACCGGTATGTACGAAGGCCTTTGCTTCTGCAACACGATATGACGGTAAATCTGCCATCTTCGGTGTAGGATGCGATGGATTTAAGCGGAAGCAACAATTGCATTTCCGCACCATCGCCCTGATAACAGTCCTAGCATCTAATATCCAATAGCGTTGACGTAAGATAGACATAAGAAGTCCTGGGCCTGTATGACAGTTCACGACATGAAAGTGAGCGATGATCAGATCGACAACACAGTCATGTTTGGGAAGCAAAACCGGATGTTTAACCTCAAAAGGTAAATCCGATTTAGAAAGCCGCCCCCCAATACGTAACAGATTATCTCCATCAAGAAATAGAGATAAACTCTGAAGTCTTTTGGAATGAAATTTGCCTTCCTGGAGTGCAGCAATATCTCCTGCAAAATGAATACTCTGCACAGCACGAATCACAGCCTTTTCAGCAGTCATAAGATTATTGACCGTTCCAGAGGAAAGTGATATCTTTTTTATGAATCGGAGGACATAAACAACAATCCTTAGTAGTTTATCCCAAGTGGATATACGCTGAGCCAGTTCACTCAGGACCGATTTTTCACCCTGAAATGTTGCAATGAGCACATTAGCCTTGTGTTCAGGCATTTCACCAGTATTGGTAGGGTGAAACGGTTTTAATGGCCATTCCAAAGGTGGGCTGCGAATCCATGATGGGCCGTTCCACCATAAATCATGTGAAACGAGTTGGGAAGGAAGCATGCCACGAGAAAGGCAGTCGCTCGGGTTTTCACTACCAGCGACATGGTAAAAGTTCTCTGGAGACAAATTTTCTTGGCACTGAGCTACGCGATTACTAACAAACACCGACCAGCGATGCGGTGAAGAATGTATCCAAGAGAGCGCAACGGTAGAATCGGAAAACGCATATGTTCCTGCAATAGGAAGACGCTCAGAATAATTATCTTGAACCGTCCGTATTAATTTGGACATCAATACTGCGGCACAGAGCTCCAAACGAGCGAGGGTCGTCACTTTGGTGGGAGAAACCTTTGATTTTGCGCACAACAATCTCACTGTAATTTTTCCAAACAGATCAGTGGTGTGCAAATAAATCACACAGCCGTAACCATTCATGCTTGCATCGCAGAAAGCAACAACGAGCACCGTACTGTCTTTCAGGACACCAACATGGCGAGGGATTTTTATCATTGAAATTAGCGGAAATTCCTGTGTAAGCGCCGAAAACCGACGAATAACGCTATCAGGGGGTGTATCATCCCAACCAATGTTGCACAGCCATAGCTCTTTGATAAGTAATTTAGCGTACAGAATGACAGGGGCGACCAAGCCGAGGACATCAAATAAACGGGCGACTATGGAGAGTATGCTCCGCTTTGTGCACTTCTCCTGAACATAAGATGTCGTAAAGAAGAAGCTGTCATCAGCTGGTTCCCACGAAAGGCCCAACACCTTAGAGGTATTGTTAGAACCAACAGTGAAGTCCACTGGGCTGCGGTGAGAATCCGGGAGGTTCTCAAGTACAACTTGAGAATTACTAGTCCATTTTACTAAATCAAAGGCACCGGACTTAAACAACGAGATTAATTCTCGAGAAAGACGTATGGCGCTGGGCTCATCTGCAATAGAATAGACCAGGTCGTCCATATACAGCTTGGACTCTGCCACTTTGGCAGCATCCGGGTAATGTGGTCTCATATCCTGGGCCAACTGGCGAACCGTCCGCATTGCTAAGTATGGACTTGCCGTCAAGCCGAAAGGAACTCGATTGAACTGAAAAGTTCGTATGAGACCATTATTTGAGAATCGAAATAAGATCCTCAGGTATCTGCGATGCTTACTAGGAACTTCAATCTGTAAATACATTTGCCTTATATCCGCAGTCATAGCGATGGGAAAAAGACGAAAGTCAAGCAAAAGCAGAAACAAATCGGCTTGCAAATTGGGACCAGTATGAATAATGTCATTCAGTGACAGCCCTGTGTGTGTTTTAGCACTAGCATCGAGCACAATACGAGGCATTGGTTTGTCTGGACGAGTGACAGCATGATGTGGGATGTAATATCCATCTTCTGTGATATCAGACTCTGAGACTTCTGATAGGTAATTATTTTCAATATATTCACTGATAACCTTGTTGTAATTCTCCTGCAAAGCAGGGGAATGTTTAAATTTTCGCTCCAATGCCAAAAATCGGCGTTGGGCAGCAGTACGAGAATTACCCAATTGTCTTGGATCTTTACAGAAAGGTAAAGCAACAGAATATCTACCATCATCAGTGCGAGAAATTGATGAAGTAAAGAGATTCTCACATTCTGTCTCCTCCGGACTTAGAAATTTTATATTAGGTATCTCTTCTAACAGCCAAAATTTTTGCACTAAATCATTAAGTGCGAGTGCCGAGAATGATGTGTTTGTGTTGAGCACATTATTGGGGTAATCACCCATCAACACGAAACCGAAAGCGGTCGATAACGCGGGGGGTGCACTAGTACCCGATTCAACCCTGTTCCCTAAATAAATATATGGGAACAGTTGTGCACCGATGACGACATCCACGCATCCAGGAATATTCCATGTTAAGTCTGCGAGAGGTATGCCCTCTAAGTACCTCATATCACCCTTGGCTATATAGTGATTAGGTAATTGGTCGGTGATACTGTCAACGACAAGCGCATGTATATTATATTTATTCTCTGGGTATACGCGAGACTCAATATCCAAATACACGTAACCGAAAATTGGTCGAGACGTTGATCCAATTCCTTTGACAAACGAATTACTCAAAGGAAATATTGGTAAATTCAGAGTTTTACAACAATCGACCGTAATCAAATTATTTTGAGAGCCATTATCAATTAGGCACCGAACAATAACTTTATTTCCGTTTTTAAGCTTCGCGTATACTTGTGCGGTCGAAAGTAAAATAGAAGAGTTCGGTGTTACTTTGGCACAAAGCGAACACGAAGGATTGACATTCGCGGTCCCCTCCACTTGCTTATCACCAATGCCAGTTCCATTGATGCTGGATGACACTGGAGGGGGGACTGACGGTTCTTCACTGGTAGGTACTTGCGACGTATGTACATGAGTATTGGTTTTCATATTATTCACACTGCCGAAATGTAAGAATGTATGATGACGTTTATTGCACAAATCACAAACTAACCCCGATTTGCATGACTTGATTGTATGTGAACCACTAAGGCAATTTACACAGGCATTTTTCGATTTTATAAATTCAAATCGAGCCTGTGGGGAACTCATACATTTAAACTTTGAGCAAACGTTGATTAAATGATCAGTTTTGTTACACAGAATACATCCTTTCGGCGGAGCTGGGAAGCGCGGAATATTCGCATTACTCGCGACGAACGATTTAGTATTATTTGATCGGGAGGACGAAATGGGATGCGTTTTATTTACGACACCATGCGAGTTACTCGTTCGTTCTAAAATCTTTACTTGATCTTGTACAAACGAAACTAACTCATTATAAGAAGGAATTTCTTTATTACGAACTGTCAGCTCAAAGTTCTGAGCCGTCTGTGAATCAATTTTTCTTACCGCGCAGTGAAACAAAATAAAATCAGTTAAATCTTCAATACCTAACTGCTTTAATGCCGACACTGACGAAGAATATCTTTCAATGAAAGAATTGAGACTGGCAGATGTATTCGTGCAGTTTTTCGCATCGAGAATATTATTTAAATAATGTGTTCCTAGTGTACGTTTATCTTGATATTTTTTAACTAAACTCTCCCAAATGATCTGATATGTATCACCCGAAGGCACAATGCCTGCGGTTATGTTCAAAGCCCCGTGTGTGAGTTTTCCGACTAAGTACTGCACACGCTGCGAGTCAGTTAGCTGTCTATTATTATGGATATTGGCTTTAAATGACTCAAAAAATTTCGACCAACTTTCATTCTTACCATCGAAGGTTGGAAGATCTATTGCAGGAAGATTAATCATACACGGCTCCCGCGACTTATTTTGTGACGTCAGTGACTCTCTTACAGAAGTTTTCATATTCGATCTAGTTCGTTTGACCTTCAAAAAAAGATCATCAAAAGCATTTAAAGCTTGAAAATCTGGTTTAAATTCTGGATTTAAAGTTAACTGACGATCATTGATGCTATCTATAATATTTTCAAATTGACTTCGCATTTGATCAATCATCTCTGACTGAGCCATAAACACTTCGTTATTTCTTGACTCAAAATTAGATATATTATTTGTTGCATTATACAGATCGTTCATACGAACAAAAAGATTTTCCTTTTTTGCGGTTAAAAGAATAAGCGATCTGTCTTGAGCCTCATCAAAACCCTCCTCCGTAATTCTTGGCATTTTTTATATATGCGAAAAGATTACCACAAAATTTTACAATAATGTTACAATGTTAATAATTAATTAATAATAATGTTGCGAATAATTATCCAAAATTACGACAATTCTGCGAACAATGTTAACAATTAATTAATAATAATAATGTTGCGAATAATTATCCAAAATTACGATAATTCTGCGAACATCCAAATATGTCATCCAAAAGCAAAAAACAAGACCAGCTATAGTTCTCAAAAAAATGAGAGGTACTTCAAATTTACCAAAAAAAATACGTAAATTCAAACATCCATGTAATTAAGCTATAATCTCGAATTGAATGTATGAATGAATTAATAATCCAGGCTACGAAGGACCAATAAAATATGTAGGGGCGTGTAAATAGCCCCTGACACGAGGGCTGACTACCCTATGTAAAATTAACGAAAATTGAATTCTTCCTTATGTGACACAAAAAAACAGTCGACCCAGCAACTCCAAAAACCAAAGTGAAAAACAAACAAACACTCACTCAGAGAATGCAGCTCAGCCACGATGTCCACACGAAAAAACACTTCTTTTCAATAAAAATGTCAAGGCGATATCGCATAATCTTGACCGATGTTTTGCACAGCAAGGAAGTTTCAACAAGAAAAATTTGCATATAAATAATGCGTGCCAAAAATCCAATCTTAGGTACAACAATAATTCACTCACTGGATGAATTATTCTTAAGACTGACCAGGAGAGACATCTCTTGGCCTTTTACTGACACTCCCGTCAGAAGTAATTGCTTGATTCACAAAGGTAAGGAAACGCATGAATTTTTTTTTTTTTTTTTTTTACATTAACTCCACACAGGAGGCCCTGAGGAAAATAATTTCCCTCAGGGCCTATGTCATCTGGGATGCTGTGTGGAGGGTCTTTTTGAGGAGAGGAAGGAATGAACATTGGTCTTGAAGAGACCCATGTTGTAGGAAGGAGGAAACACAGAGGCCGGCAAATCATTCCACAGCCGAGCTGTTGAACACAAGAACGAGTCGAAGAAACGACCCGTTCTCATGTGACAAATGTCAACTGTGTACAAATGTTGGGCACGCGTTTGGCGTGTTTCCCGACTATGCACCGGTGCCGAAGGGATCAATGATGCTAGTTCCTCGGAGCATCTTCCATTGTAATACCGGTAGAACAAGGATAGCATTCCCACCCGACGCCTGTGCTCTAAAGATTGCAATCCGTCTGTTAAGATGGGAGAATCTATCAAACGGACCGCCCGTTTCTGCACAGAGTCGAGGGTATTTTTCAGGTATTTTGGAGCTCCAGACCAGAGGTGGCTGCCAAATTCAACCGTGGGGCGCACTTGCGATTTGTACAGGGTTAGCAGTTGTGTACTTTTAAAGTATCTGCGGGCCCTGTACAGTACGCCCAGTTTTTGGGAGGCTAACTTTACTCTGGCTTCGATGGAGCCCCCATACCTGAGCTGGTCACTTAGGGTTACACCAAGCATATCAATGGAGGGCCTGTTCGGAAGATTGCTTCCGTTGAAAGAGACTAGATTTTCATTGCGATCCCTTTTAGACGTAATCAGACAAGATTGGGTCTTTGAAACATTAAATTCAACGAGATTATTTTTACCCCAAGAGAAAACACTCTCGAGGTAACCGTCCATTCTTTGCTTCAAAGCCTTACGAGCTGTTGGAGTTTGTGAGCCCTTTGGGGGCTTGTCAAACAAAAAGCTATCATGAACTGTACTGTCATCCGCGTAACAGTGAATTGGTGCACATGACAAAAGGTCGTTGATGTGCAACAAAAACAGAGTTGGAGACAGAACCGATCCCTGCGGGACGCCGGCATTTATCGAGTGAGAGGAAGAGGTGAAACCATCGACTACCGTCTGAATCGACCTCTCCCTCAAGAAGTCGGCAATCCACGTACACAAGGATGCGGGAAGTCCGTAAGAATGCAGTTTGTTGACAAGTCCTCGGTGCCAAACCCGGTCAAAGGCCTTGGATATGTCCAGTGCAACCGTTTGGGTCTCACCGAAACGTTCCAGGCATCGCCCCCAAACATGCGTCACATACGCGAGAAGATCACCGCACGAGCGGTTCCGCCGGAATCCGTATTGACGGTCGTTAATAATTTTGTTCTTCTCGAGGTATGTGAGCAGTTTGTCGTTGATCACACGTTCCATCACCTTAGACAGAACTGATGTGATCGCTATGGGGCGGTAGTTGGCCGGGTTGGAGCGGTCACCCTTCTTTGGAATAGGATGGATAACCGCTTTTTTCCAACCAGAGGGCACAGAGCCAGTCTTCAGGGACAGTTTAAAAAGCTTCGTCAAAATTGGAGCTATTTCTGCAGCGCACCTTTGCAGTACCAGGGCAGGTATTCCGTCAGGCCCACTAGCTTTATTAACATCAAGCCCTCGTAAAACATGGAGTACTTCCCGATGCCGGATCCTCAGCTTTTTCATACGAAAACCGCAGTGAGGAACCGACGTCGGGACAGCACCTTGGTCATCGAGGGTTGAGTTATCCGCAAACATTTTACCTAGTAAGTTAGCCTTTTCGGTGGCGGTGTTTGCTAGTGAGCCGTCAGGTCTGGTAAGAGGTGGCAGACTGGATTTGCAGAAATTGCGACCTATTGAGCCCGCAAGCGACCAGAATTGCCTGCTGCCATGCGGGCATGCAGTCAGCTTTCTGCTGATCTGCTGGTCGTGCTCGAATTTTGACCTATTTATGATTCTCTTGGTTTCCTTTGCCATTTTGTTGTAAGCTGTTCTGTCTTCGGATGTTCTAGATGTGTTGTAGGCTCGGTAAGCCGCGTTTTTTCGTCGCACTGCTTCAGCGCATTGTCGACTGAACCACGGCTTTGAGCCTACACCAGTTTCCTTAACAGTAGATTGGATGAAGCCATCCATCGCGGATGTGATGACCTCACCAATTTCCTGGGCACATCTTGAGGGATCCGAAGTCCGAAAACAGACAGCTGACCACGGGAAAGCATTAAAATGTGCCCGCAGACCGAACCAATCTGCTGACCTATAGTGCCACACTTTTCTCTTCAGCCTCTCGTTTGGTGGTCTGAAGTTTACAGGGATTGATGTCGTCACCAGGCAGTGGTCGGACGATCCTAAAGGCGCTGTGACTTCAATACTGTAACCGTGTGGCACAGTAGTTAAAAATAGGTCTAACAGATTGGAACGGTGAGTCTGGACATCAGGAACCCTTGTAGGCTCCTGAACCATTTGCTCCAATCCGTAGCAAAGGGCAAAGGATTCCGCTTGGCGTCCAGCCGAGTCTGTTGATCCTGAGAACTTCAACCAAGGTTCGTTATGAACATTGAAGTCCCCCAGGACCACAAACTCTGCCATAGGGTAGCGGGGCAAGAGATCATCAATAGTGTCGCTTAAATGTTTGAAGAGCTCGGACGTGTCTGATTCGCTAAGGTTCGGTGAGCGGTATAAACACGCGTAGAATCTTACCGTACTGGCAAGATTGACGCGTACCCACATTACGTCGAATCTGGAGTTTTCCAGATTCAACAGTCGCACACAGTTGACGTCAGCTCGACTATAGAGACAGACACCTCCTTTAGGTCTGAACTTGCTTGCGAGGGTGAAGCCCGGGCAGTCCAGATAGGAGGCGTCTACAGGCTCGGCTATCTGCGTTTCAGACAGGAATAGTAGGTTGGGGCGTTGAGAAAAAAGGTGGTGGTGGACGGAGTTTAAATTGGTATGCAGGCCGCGAATGTTGGTGTAATTCACCAACATTTTTGGCCTGCGCCGGGGTCGCCTACTACTCGCCGCTGTAATGATGTTAATTTTTGTTGTTTGTTTTGTCATGATTTTAAATGTTTTTATGATGGGGTGTGGGGGGAGGGAGGTCTGGGAAGGAAAAGGTATGAGGGGTGGGTAGGAAGCTGGGGATCAGAGTGTCCAAGAGTGACGAACGAATGAATCCAATCCACCCACTGCGGTGCAAGGCGATGGATAGGGAGAGTCCGGCTGGAGAGGTCACCCAATGCGCCCCAAACGCTACTGCTGGGTCCCCTCCGGTCACGAACCGGCACAACAGCAGCGGCGGGGTTTTTACACTCGTTGATGGGGCAGCCCACCCTCAGTCGTGAGCCTGAGGGTCGGGCCCCTGTACTACCGAGCGGCCCGGACAGCGGTAACCGGTTGTAAAGGGTCTCCCTCAACCAGCATCTCCCAATCCGGCCCGCCACGCAGAAGGTGGGCCGACGCACCCGCCATCAAGACTTGAACAAACATTACCCCAAGAACCCGGGCACCCCTGCTAAGTCACCAAACGTAGCGAACCACTTGGGGTGACCTGTGGCAGAGGTGTTGGTCATCCAATAAATGGTTCCCAGGGCGGCGGTACCCATACCCGCCTACCAAATTAAATATGAATACACTGCATCTCAAGTCACATAGGTTCAATTCAATACAATACAAAACCCATAGATGGCGCCCTTATGGTCTTATAGTATAAATTATCAATTTAAAGAAATTAATGCCCAAATATATTTATGGCGCGTATCCAAGGGGTATCGTTGTTTGTCTTGATTTTACTTGCTAAAACCTTGCCTACATTAGCGAAATAATTATGAACATAATTACATACTTACTATTTGTGGTTAATCTGGTGTTTTAATAATTTCGTTATCTATTTTGATCTCAGTTATGGCTTCGCTTTTTTTTGTAGTTGTGTAGGATATTTCTTTTAGAGTTTGCCATATTTTTTAAGGGGTCTGGTTACGCCCATAGATACCTACTCATACACATACCTACATAGCACGCATACATACTGTCATTGCTTGGGATTGGTATTAATTATTGTTGCAAGTTCCTTTTCTACCCATCCCTATTGCCTACCCGCCAATCTTACCCAGTCTGTAATAAAACTCCCCCCGCGAGACAACCACTGTGCTCTGCTCCCGGATACCGCCATTAAAATAACTCCGCTGTGTACTATAAAAATAACAAAATTCACGCCTATTGTTTTGTGCCTGTTGGATGGAGAGAGAAATCAGATGAGGGCATTGCCAGCTTACAAATTCTTTCATCCTTTTGGTGAGTCCTTCCTTTCTATGCCACATGTATTTTTATCATTTTCAGGCAGTGATAGTAACACAAAATCAAGGTCCTTCGCCAGTCATTCTTTTACACAAACACATAAATCCACTCTCACAACATAAAATACCATTCAGGGTTCTTGTTCCATTTAACTAATATATTTGACATACGTGCAAGCCGTATGCATAAGTTTCGATATCGTTTATAGAAATTTATGAGATAGATATCACATGGGTTTGATTTATATTATTTGTGAAGTGTGTCTCTCTTACAGAAAACTTGTTAAAAGTCCTTTTGATATCCATGGTTTCAGAAATTTAAGTTTGGTTGGAAAACATTATTTTTCGGTGACGATCGTATAATTATTAAATTCGCCTTCAATACATTGTATAAAAAGTGTCCATGCTCTATTAATTGTAATATTTTCTACAAATTCTTCCCATTTTTATTATTTAGTGCGTCATTTAGTTTTAAAAAATCAGTTTTATGGTATGTTTTTGAGGTACTGAAATGTTTAACTTGTGAATTATTTGTAGTGTTTATTTTTAGCGTAAGTGTGTAGTGGTCAGTGATTGTTGAGTGATGGGTTATTTATTGGAACGATCTTTTTGTTTTTAACATAATGTTTTTTTTTTTTTACAGTGAATAACCGCACAAGAATCTCAACTGCTCCCGTCTGGAGCTAGTGAGACTATGACATCCCCAATTGGGGTATGTTGTGAGGCTGAAGGTAGTGGGGAGGGGAAGGAGGTGGGGAAGAGGAAGGTTGGGAAGTACCTGGCTATTCAGATCTGGTCACCAAACACGGCTAAAGGCATTTTCAAGCAACGTTTAAATTCTGAATGGTGGTCTTACACCAGGGCGATACTGATAGTATCTTCCACTCTGGAACATGCCGCAAATTTATTTATTTATTTATTTATATTTTATTAACGCCCTAGTGGGCTTTTACAAGAAAAGAAGCAAATATATAATTAACAATATTAATTACATGTATTACATAAACAGTAAAACAGAATAAATATGAATGCAATCGACTCGTTAGGTAAAGAATATTACAACATAAAAAAGAAATGAAATGAAATAGTACAAGTTGTACTTACAAAAAACTAAAACAATTCAGCTTTAAATATTTATACATATTATTAACAATAATAATAAGACCTGACATAGAACAAAGTGTAAATAGAACTGCAAAAATATTATAAAGTAAGTATACATTTTACTGGTGAGGTTTAGATGAGAAAATATTTTATGAGAAAAACAAAAAAATAATAAAAATTAATTACTAGCAGATAGAATCGAGATTAGTTGATTTTTGAAACATTCAAAACTGTCAATACTAAATATATCTATAGATTCGCAGTATTTATTCGCAAGGTTATGGATTCTTGGAATTGGTGAGTATATAGAGTAATTAGTGTTGAGTTTATTGTTGTATTTAAAAATATCTTTACTACGAGTTTGTCTAGCGGGTATGCTAATTCAAATTAGTTCCAATAAATTAGGGCTGTCAATTAAAGATTTTATAATTTTGTATAAAAATAATAAATCAATTAACACTCTTCTATCTGATAATTTAAGAAGTCTGGTTTCAGCGCGTAAGTAATTATAATTTATGAATTCGATTGGTATTTTCATTTTAAAATTGATGTACCGAAGAAATTTGTTTTGTACCTTTTCCAATGATTGAGAATGAACATTGTAGTATGGTGAACATACAGAGGAATTGTATTCTAATCTATGGCCTATAGTTTGTTACGTCGCTCTTATTTCCTTTTTTAAAAATGGGTGTCAAAAGACTAAACTTCCAAAGGTCAGGGAACACACCTGATGAGAGTGACTTTGTAAATAACTTATGTATGGGATACGATAATGTATGCATACAATTAACTAAGAATCTGGGTGGAACTTTGTCAGATCCTGCGGATTTGCGGGAATCGAGACTCTTCAGCTTGGATATAATATCATCTATGGTTAGAGTACAATCAGATATATCAAGAGTCTCAACTAAATTAGAGCAAGAGATATTGCTATCTACATTTGCATTAACATATACACCGCTAAAGAAATCGGCGAACAGATTAACAGTTTCCTGAAGATTTTGGGATAGTTTAGAATCGAATGACATAATACTAGGTATACAAGTACCGTTTTCTTTTTGGGATTTAACATATTTCCAAAAGAAATTTGAGTCGTTCATGATAGAGCCTTCAACATTACGTATTAAAGTTTTGTAACATTCTGCAGAGAGCTTATTGCAGTCTCCCCTCAATTTTTGAAACACGTAATAATCGATAGCCAGGCGACTTTGTTTGAATTTCTTATGAGATATTTTTTTGAGGTATATTAAGTCTATCAGTTCTTTTGAGAACCAGTTTGGGTATTGAGTTTCCCTGTAAGCCGTAAAAGGTACAAATTTTTCAATTGCAGAATTAATAATGGAGTAAAAAAAGTTAAGGTGTGCATTGATATCAGCCTTGCTATCTAAGAATGACCAGTCAATCTGGTTGAGATAGTTGGAAATTTGTACATAGTCCGCTTTTTTGAAATTTCTAGTTTTTACTACCCTTTTTTCAATAGGAATTGGTTTGAGGTTAGACATGCATATTTCTAGTGGTGGATGGTAAACATCAACACGTAATAGTATTTCGGAACTTCTCGCAACACAGATGTCAGACACATTTGACAATGCCAAATCCAATGCACGACCACCAATATTATGAATACTATTACACTGAGTTAGTCCTAAGAAGAGAGCCATATCTCTAATTACACGAATATTAACATTAGAACAATAATTGTCAGAATTCATATTACACCAATCGTATTGAAGCAGGTTGTAGTCACCAACTAGAAGTAATTTAGTGTTAGGGTTTTTAGCACAGATTGATTCAACCTCGTCACAGTGATTGCTGTAGCTTTGGACGTCAGAATTTGGAGGTAAATATGCACATCCCACTATTAATTTACCACTAGAAGTGTTCACTTTGACAAAAAGTTGCTCTATGGGTGGGTACTTCGTGGTAGTATACTATATATTATTTTTAAATGAATTAATTCTTCGTGGTAGTATACTATATATTATTTTAAAATGAATTAATTGTGAAATAACACAAATTAATCAAATAAAATTTATTTGCGCTTGCCGGGTTCGAACCCGCGACCTCCGGATTGTGAGTCAAGAGTCTTACCCACTGGACTACGGAGGTCGTCAATGTACGTGGTATGTATTATAACTATTTACTTACACACAAGCCTAATAAGCGTTCATAAATGAATATACGTTTGTCGTATTATTTTGATATACTATTCCCTTATAGGGGTATGCGGTTAGGCGGAAGGAAGCGGGGAAGGGAAGTGGACAGAGTAAAATAAAGTTGAAAACCATCTCAAAGTATCTATTACTCATACAATAATAAATAAATAAGTATAATTGTACGTATCACAAAGAGTGTTTCACTCTATAAACATTCTTAATTCAGTGTGGATACATGTTACACAAATTGTTGGTTAAAATATTTTTTGGTTCAGCATATCGGCGGCGGAGGAGGACAGTGCGTTGTTTTTGCTTTCTTTGTCGTCTTTGTCGTCTTTGTCGTCTTTGTCGTCTTTGTTGTCTTTGTTGACGTTGTTAACTTTGTTGTCGTTGTTAACTTTGTTGTCGTTGTTGGCACCGGACCTGTTAAAAATAACAAATCCTCACAAATGTTAGATATTTCATCAATGCTCCATAGTTTTGTGCAGGTACTGCTGGACAAAAAAAAACTGACAACTTACAACACTCTACTCCTCTAGCACCACTGATCTAGAAAACTGACAACTTACAACACTCTACTCCTCTAGCACCACTGACCTAGAAAACTGACAACTTACAACACTCTACTCCTCTAGCACCACTGACCTAGAAAACTGACAACTTACAACACTCTACTCCTCTAGCACCACTGACCTAGAAAACATTGAGCCTGTAGAGGTTTTGGACAAGTCGGGTTTACTGTTTATATTATTTATTATACAGTACTTAGCATGCTCAGAAAGTAAGTGACCATAACGGGCGGTGGTTTTTAGTTTTTTGAGGGTTGGTAACACTGCGTGGTAGAGGGGGATCTGCTGACCAGAACGAGCATAGCAGAAACATTTTAGTACGTAAACTCAAGTTGTAGTGTCCAGTTGCATGAAAGATGGCGGAAAAAATCCCGCCAAGTGCTGTGATCCGCTTTTTACTCACGGAAGACATAAGAAAAAAAGGTGAGGATTTCTGAGCTCTATTGCGACTTGAGATACGCATGGGAAAAAATAGTCATCAAAGTGACGTCACACCAATTCCCCATCCGTCAAAAAATTGAAAACCACAATTTCGGGCAAAAAAATCATGACCTCAGTGTTTTGGGACCGAAAAGGCACCATTTAGGTCGAATTTCTGCCTCAGGTTGAGACCATCAATGCACAACAATATTGTGATACCCTAAAAAACTCAAAAGGAGCATTCGAAATAAAAGGAGGGGAATGCTAGCCAGAGAAGTGTGCTTATTTCACGAAAACGTCCATCCTCACACAAAAAAAATAAAATCATTAAAAAATATATACATACATGTGTTTCTTGACTAAAATTGGTCCGTGTGTCTATTTATTTGCGCACTAACAAACTGATATATTTCAGATTTTTTATACATTCTTATTTAACTTAGACATTATTGAAAAATGAAAAATACTTATAATCAAAAATAATAACAAGAAGTACATTATTTTAAAAGTTTTATCATCACGCCTTACGGAGAATAATTAATCTTTCTCATTGTAACCGCCCTACACGATCGTAAGAACAACTTTCGACGAAATGTGGATTTTCAGCCACTGGCTGGTTAAACTATCTTAAGAATAATCTCGTTTTACACAGACTGCCTATTTCATAATGTAAAACAAATGACGTTTAGAACTGACACTGTATTTATAAAAAATACTATTACACATAAGCTAAATGACAAAAACATCCAACTCACTTGCCCCTCTTGCACCAGTAACATTGGAGGGGACCCACCACTTTCCCAACGGCGTTATAAGGAAACATATGGTTTCCTCCTTCACCGCACACGTCAAGACTCTACTTTTTTTGAACGAAGCTACATTTATTTGAACGACTCTAGACCCTCCAATGTATACGGGGTTAGTAAGCAGTATGCAAGTACTTACATTAACATTATACAAAAGATAAATAGAAGTAGCAGCCCGTGGAATAATTCTTCTGAAATAGGTAACATCAAAAAGAGATAATAGTGTTAGTAAAAGAAAAAGAAAAATAAAAATAACGGCTATGACCAGTCGAAGAAACCTTCTGTGAATAAAATAAGTAATGAGGAAAAAACAGTTATATGATTATGTTATAATGTAAGTAATTACTATAGTAGCGGAAATAAAATAAAACATATTAAAAAAAAAGCCAGAGAAAGTATTCCATAGACCACCGGGCAGTCCCAATGAGAATGCGTATAGCTATTGGCCCAACCGCAGACGATGCTCGAAGTCCGCGTCCTTTAGCCGGTTCCCCGATTTTGCCTCGAAGAAATGTACTTGGGAGAGAAGGGGAAGTTTTTGAAGACCTTGAGGAAAGATGAGCGTCGGGTTACCGGAGGGGGGACGGAAGGACATCGAGACCGCACGGTTACGCCTCAGGCCAACGCGTGTCGATGGGGAAGGCGCGGGCGGATCGCGGGAAGACCGCTCTGTTGTATGTTCGCCTGGAAATGTGCATGGACAGGGTCTATCCCACCCCCTTTCTATGGGGGAATGACGATACATAACATGCACAGTTCAGTTGCGCCACCAAAGAATGGAAACCAAAACTAATCAAGAAAAATAGAAAATAATAAGAGCATTTATACATGTAAAACATAATTTCAGAATCAGTACAGAGTGATAATGTATCAAGCGATACTGTCATCACTACCATCGCTCACCAAGATGACCTATCGAGGTAAAAACATAAATCATTGTTAGCAGAGACCAGAGAAGAAAAAAAATAGTCAAACATAATCAGTAATTTATAGGTCACATAAGTTATATTATAGATAGTTCAAAGCATATTCACTAAATAAAGAGTAATAGAGGAGGACCGAAGAAGACGGGAGCAATACGTGTAGCACCTGAAACAAAGATGAATTTAGTCTAGGTCGGCGACTCTAAGTACAGGCCATCTCTCTACCCAGGACTTGACAAACTTTTTCAAGCATTCGAAATTCTCTTTGTTCGACACAAGGTCAGCATTCCACGCTGGTCTTGTTATTCCGCGCAAACCATCCAACATTTCCTCTCGTGCTTCCTTCATCAACTCGCAGTGCCACAGAATGTGCTTGGCGTCTTGGTTAGTATCACCACATGCGCAGTTTGGGTGAGGAGAGAGGGTCAAGCTATGAAGCCGACCCCTGAACTCCCCATGCCCAGAAAGCATCTGCGTCATGTAGTGATCTAGTTTAATGTATGCCCCTTCCATTCTGAATTTAACTGAAGGAAAGAAGGAGAAAGTCCATCTGCCCTTCGTCGACCTATCCTTTGCACCAGTAACATTACAAAAACTGACACCCGTGGAGATTGTGGAAAAATCAGATTAATTACTAGAGTTACTTTTCGACCACCGTAATACGGGCATCAGCCTAGCATAGTGGTCGAAAAATCCATTAATGATGTAACCATAAGTTTAGTGTTTTCCAGTCTTTGGCCTTAAAGAGTAACATAGTATCATCAGCAAAACTTATAGTTTCCCCTATTTTTTCCATTTGAAGGTGACACAGGTCATTAATATATATATATATATATATAATAAATAAGATTGGACCAAGTACGCTACCTTGGGGTACTTCGTAAAATACTTGTTCCTTGTCACTACTTGTGTTTTCTATTGAAAATTGTGTGCGATTTCGCATATAGCTTTCAATTAATTTGAGTTCTGTTCCCGTGATTCCGATGTTTTTTAGTTTATTGAAGAGATTTTTATGGTGAATTGTGTCAAACGCTTTTGCCAAATGTAGGATAATTCCAAAGAATTTTTTGCCATAATCTATATTTGTTTTGAGGAAGTCTGTTTCTGAGGCTATTGCATGTGAGATCCTCATATTTTCCCTAAATCCAAATTGGGGTTAAACGCTTTTAAGAATAATCTCGTTTTACACAGACTCCCTATTTCATAATGTAAAACAAATGACGCTTAGAATTTACACTGTATTTAAAAGAAATACTATTACACATAAGCTAAATGACAAAAACATCCAACTCACTTGCTCCTCTTGAACCAATAACATAAAAAAAACTGAAACCCGTGGAGGTCGTGGGAAAATCACATTAATTACTAGAGTTATTTTTCGACCACAATAACACGGGCATCAGCTTAGCATGGTGGTCGAAAAATCCACAAATGATGCAACCATAATATGCAATGAATAATGAAATAATTTAAAAAAATTGTTGGGTCACGTCACCTGAATAATGGAGCAACAGTGTGTATTAATTTGGATGATTTAACCCGTCCGCTTCATTAGGAATAAATACATCCCAAAACACGTAATGGTGTTATACTTTCATAATACCAAAAACCTCCCAGACCGACCTTACATTTTAAAAGCTATATATCTCTCTTGCTCTTGTATTTTTCTTTTAACCAGAAAGAGAATGAAATAATGCTTCTTATTGTCTTTGAAATATGAAAGCCATCTTGCATAGATATTTTACAACCTCGATCCAAAGTGACGGTTTCAGAATTTACGCACGAAACCGAGGCTTCCGGATTGTGAGGTGCGAATATATTGAACCAAGCAGACGGGTTAAGTAATGCCTACCCCTACAGAATGGTGTATTAGTTATAACTTACATTCACAATATCCTTCCGCTGGGAGAAAGAAGCGGCAAGGTCCCTGAGAGTAGTCACATAGAGTCGCGCAGGCGTCTTTACAAGATATGTCATAAACTGCAAAATTAAGTGTCTAATGGTAGGAATCCGAGTGATAATAATTGGTCGTTTTCCCACCCACTAGCTGCAGGTTCTATTCTCTGTTAGCAAAGTCCTCCGTTATAGCATAAAGCATAATCAGGGATTATTCTAATAATGTTCATCTTGCTTTAACCTTCCAGTAGTCGCACCCTTGCGCAAAACATAAGCAGTGCGCGCGGTCAGTGATTCCGCAACTTCAGTCTCTGGTTTTAGAAGACGACTGAATATTTCATGATATTATGTCTGTTTCTGGGTTTGTATGTATATATGTATGTCCGCTATGCGTTGCTAAATTCATTCGATTTCGATGAAACTTTGGGAATATGATTTGCGCATGCACGCGATGGTTTCTGTATACAATAGTGAGCTCTGGCATCATCAAATTATGCATTGCTAAACCGTTCATCCGATTGCGATTAAAATTTGGGAATTTGTAGGGAGAAGTGGGGAGGGGGAGCGGTAGGGTGGAGTGTGGAGGGGGGAGGGGGTGGAGGAGGGTGGGGGAGGGTGAAGGAGGGTTGTGGTTAGGGGTGGGGGAAGGGGGAGGGTGGAGGGGGGTGGGTGGAAGGGATTAAGTGAGGGGAAGGAGAGGGGAGGGGGAGGAGAGGAGGGGTAGGAAGGGAACTCGGAAGGTTGTGGAGTTGAGGGAGAGGAGGGGAACTCGGGAGCGGAGAGGGGAACTAAAAGCCGCCCGCAGGGCCTAGCATACACCAGATTTAAATGTCCGGGTTAAATTTTCCCCACAGGAAAAACTAAACCCTTTCACACACTTCCCCAAATGATCATCTAGTCAAACCACGCTATGCAATTGCACTATATAAGTATTATAAATACAAAACAATACAATAACAACATGTCAACCTACCAGAGACCAAATGGGAAAAAAAATTCACCGACTCCAGATATTTTCATATCAGAGGGTTCGGCTCTGTGGAATTCCTAATTTGACCTATAAATCCTACTGATCCCTCAATAAAAATATTTAAAAAAATTTTTGTAATCCTACATGCATGTATTTAAAATTACTGATTTTTGCATTTTTATATACAAATTCTTTGAAAAATCTAATATGCCTAAATTTTGAATAAGAGACCTAGGTATAATGCCAGTAGCCGAAATGACAAATGGTAACATTTTTTAAGTTTTTAGTAGCATAATAAACTATAATTATATTACTCTTACACACAAAAACTACTAATTGAATTTTGTTTTTTTTTAATATGAATACCGCATAAGAGTCCCAACTGCTCCCGTCTGAAGCCAGTAAGACTATGGCATCCCCAATTGGGGTATGTTGTTAGGCTGAGGGTAGTGGGGAGGGGAAGGAGATAGGGAAGAGGAAGGTAGGGAAGTACCTGGCTATTCCAATCTGGTCACCAAACACGGCTGATGCCATTTCAAGCAACGTTTCAATTCTGAATGGTGGTCTTACACCAGGGCGATACTGAGAGTATCTTTCACTCTGGAACGTGCCGCAAATATAACGAAATAACACAAATTAATCAAATAAAATTTATTTGCCACGCCGGGATTCGATCCCGCGACCTTCGGGGTGCGAGTCAAGAGCCTTACCGCTGGACTACGCCGGCCGTCAACTACTACAACTACGACTAAACAATATTATAGCTCATACATTAGAATAACATATATAGGCTATAAATTTATGTTGCTAGTTAGGAAAGGGACGCGGGAGGGGAACGGGGACGCATGGGAAAGATGATTCAGGGAGAAACAATGTATTTCTTTGAAGATATGGCCCTGCAACGCATGCCGGGAACCAGCTTGTTATAATTAAAAATATCATTATTTGGTAATCACTTTTTAATTTGTACGTAATAGTTTAAGTCTGTGAAATCTCAATTTTTTAGACATCTGACACAAAACAACGCTATAAATCAACATTATAACGAAACAAGATAAAATTTTCCAATTACTTATTTGCGTAAAAAAAAAAAGTTCTAAATAGTATGAAAGTATGTAATAAATAGTATGAGAAGCGAAGCTAGCAGTCCACAATGGAGTCCTGGTACCAACCCTAATTTATGGCAGCGAGGCATGGAACTGGCAGAGGAAGGATGAAAGTAAACTGAATGCTGTTGAAATGAGATCCCTGAGGCAAATGTGTGGTAAAACCATGTATGATCGTGTGAGAAATGTGGATGTAAGCATAATGAGTAAGATTAAGAAAGAGACCCTCAGATGGTTTGGGCGTGTAGAACTGTAGAGCGAATGAAAGAAGAAAATAGTGTGAGAAGAATATATGACGCAAATGTGAATGGAAGAAGAAATCGGGGACGCCCGAGGAAGACACGGCACGATCAAGTGAATCAGATACTTGAGTCGGACCATGTCAAAAGTCAGAATAATAGAAGAGTATGTATGAGACGATGTATAAATGTGAGTGAGGCAAAGACCGTGTGCCAAGACCGACTTGTTTGGCCGTCCGTCGTCTCTGCCTACCCCTGCGGGGAAACGATGGTTAGTTGGTTAGTTAGTTAGGATACAAATATCATGAAATACTCACCCAGTTTTCAATATTATTCAAGGGATTTTTTAAGTACACAACCAGTCGCACGTGGAATCTGAGACCACAAATATAAACAAAAGAATACGTGCGTTTGCGACGAATGTCACTGGGGTACTGAGGGGATGTATCTCACCCCACCGAGGATATAATGGAAGCAAAATTGTCTATTGTTTATAGTTAGCATAATCAGTAAAATAAGTTCGCTGCGGACTCACAGACCGCGCGCGACCGCTGAAAGGTTAAAAGGAACGTGTTCGTGCGCTCGAAGCGAGCTCAATTATTTAAAATTACTTCTGGTCAAATTGATAAAACATTTAAAAATCGAAAATCTTTTGTGAACGGAACATCATTTCATCGGCCTCTCCGGTGTTAAAGGAGTCAAAACTAATTTTAAGAAAACTTGAATCAAAATGTATGAAAGAGAAAACCGTGTATTAATGAGGGAGCAATGATTAATCTTAACATTATAAAAACTAGCTTATGCCCCCGGCTTCCCTCGCATAGTATTAGGGGAGTTCCCACTCCGCCTCCTCCACCTTTCCTATCCCCATTCCACTCCCCACCCCCCCTCCCCCTACCCACCTCACCCCTCCCACCAACCCTCTTATAGTCTGAGAATGCTAAATTCTTTTAATCTCATTTCCTAAATCTGGATATTTACATATTTTTTCAGAAACAGATTTTTGAATGTTACAGTAATTTGGAATAGCGATATCAATGATATAAGATCTTTTTTTTTTTAAATTTTGTCATGTAAAACTATGTGAGATCTATTATGGCTAATTGTTCTGTCTGTTAGTACAGTTTTTTCATAACATATTGTATAAAATTCATTTTCTAAAATGAATCTAGTTCATATTCATAATATCGTATTATATTTCGGCAGTTAATCAAGTTATGTTTACTTACCAAACTTTGGTGAATTATTTTTTAAACCTGATTGTGCTTAAATGTGTACTCGAACGGCGCTAATTCAGAACATCCCGATATAATATGTTCTATAGTTTCCGGAAAAGTCAAACATTTTCTACATAAATCATCAATTTGGTTTGTATTTTTGATTACATACTGCCCATAATTTTTAGTATTAATGACTCTATCTTGAATGGCAAGCATAAATTCTTCTATTTCTGCGCTCAACTCTCCAATACTCAACCATTTGTTTGACGAAAATTTGTCAACATACGTTTGGTTGAGATAATTGTAGTGTTTTGTGTGAATAATTTTATTTGACCAGGAATCTAATAATTTTTGGTTAGTATTTATAAGAATGTTGGCATTCTTGCCATGTAAATTTAAAGGTGTTATGTTTCTATCTGCCTTGCAAATTATTTTGTGCATTTCTGAGCTATTAGCTTTCCTATGGAAAAAAATTCTTAGCATTTCTACCTGATCGTGTTTCAAAAATAAGATAAGATAGGAATATAATTTGGTACTGTTCTATTACCAAAGTTCAGAAAGAGAGTACTTCATTTGTAAAATTACTTACTAGGTGTCAGCGTTGACATAGGAGGGGTTGGCACCGGACCTGTTAAAAATGGAAAATTATTTCAAATGGTTCTTTATTCAATAGATTTAATAATTTAACCGATATATTAACTGTCAGTTCATCGTTACTTATTCTATTTAGTCTTATCCTGTTGGTGGCAGACCAGAGTTGCCGAGACAGTGAGAATCCATGCTGTCTCTCAGTGAGGTCATGTTTGTGATGGGAACACACCCACAACACATTTATTATATTTTTATTTGTTCTTTGTGAATAGACTGGATAACGGGGTAACTAGAATGGCTATGAGCGCAGCGGCGGCGTTTATACAAGTGGCCGGCGGTGCGTACTACGTCATTGCAAATACTCATCATCACTATTGGCTCTACAACCCCTGGTGGGTGTTGGCCTCCTCAAGAGTCTTCCTCCACTCATCTCGGTTTTGTGCCAGCTCTCTCCAGTTTAGAGGCTCCAAGATAGATATGTCTTTAAGGACGTTGTCGCTTCATCTTAATCTTGGTCTAAATAGTACCTGTTCAAAATGACATTACTCATAGTTGGTAAGTTAACTTACAATAACACGGTTTGTCTTCCGCTGGGAGATTGAAGGTGCAAGGTCCCTGGGAGTAGTCACACAAGTTCTCGCAGGCGTATTCGCAAGATATGTCAAAATCTGGAAAATATGAGAATGTTTGTTGTTCATTCTATCATAAACGAGAAGGAATGGGTATGTTGTAAACTTGGGTAAATAAGGTTGCAAATGAACTCAGCATAGTGGCCCAAACCGTCACATTGACGTAACATTAACAATAATTAATCCCCCATCCTAGCTGCGCCTGTGGTGGCACGGACTAAACAGCCGAGCACATTCTGTGGCATTGCGAAATCATGACGGATGCTCGAGACGAATTACTGGGAGGTCTGAAAGTAGTAATGAGACCGGTTTGGAATGCCGATCTCGTGCCTAACAAGTTGAAATAAGAGTGCTTGAGGAAGTTAACAAAGATGTGGGTTGAGAGAAGGTCTGTTCTCAAAGTCGACGACTAGAGTAAATTCAGTAGAAACCAAGGTGTACGAGCTCCTGAACTCGTGGACATGGCTTTTTGTATTTTCATTATTTTTTATTCTTCTGTTTATTTGATTCCAGCTTTAACAACAGCTCATCGATTAGGTAACCTGCCACTTCTGTGTGCTGACTGCTCTCTACTACATTATAAACCATCATCTGATCCGCGCTGTAGCACCACCGTCTGCGGATTTCTCGTCTACCTTGGTATTATCATTATGTTTTGAACCTTGCTTGATGCATTATGTACATAAATATGTTAGGGTAGGTATACTGCCGACATTTTGTTTTCTTACACTGTCTTCATTCCTTTATCTAAAATCCAGGTAAGATTTTATTCACACATACCAACCATTGTACATAGTAGCACCTGAATACTGCTACCTAACAACGCGTGCGAGGACAATGGATGTCTAGTACCGTTTAATTAAATGTAGAGTCGTTTATCTACAAAAAATTAGAGTCCTTGCAAGAGCCTTGAAAGGGTAACCATCTGTTACCTATAACAGGGCGGGTAAGTGGTGAGTCCTCCAATGTTATGTTAATAAAGTTCTCAAGAAGAATGAATATCTTTTCTTTTGGTAATAGACTTACATGGTGTCATCGTTGTCGTAGGAGTTGTTGAAGAGGTCGGTAGCGGAGTTGATGTTGGCGTACTTGGTGAAGGTGTCACTGGCGGTTTTGTCGTGGTTGTTGTTGGCGGAGGTGTTGGAGTTGGTGTTGGCACTGGACCTATTTAAAATTGTTACCGTGGGATCAGGTGGAAAAAATATAAATATTTGAAAAACCATGTTACAGCAGGCCTTTAAACTGTCTACCCAGAATCAGCAATGAGAACTCTACTTATGGCAAATTAATATGAAAATATGGAATAGGATGTTATTCAAAATTGTAATGTTAGGTTAACAACTGGTTTACGAATTACGTATCTACAATAATTCGACACACGACCTATCTATTCTATGGGCAGTTTTTTTTTGTTTTATTTTATTTATCTATATATGATATGTTTAATTAGGTTTTTTGATGCCTGTCTCACTAGGATAGACCTGTGTCGAGTCAGGCGTAGAGGTTCATAAATAAATATCACAGTAGAGGTTCATAAATAAATAAGGTTCATAAATAAATAGCTGGCTCCCGGCATGCGTTGCTATGCCCTATTTAATAAAGATTTTTTCTCCCTACGTGTCCTTTCCTATTCGTCTCATTCCCCTTCTACCTCCCCTTCCTCTCCCGCGTCCCCTTACCCTCGCGCGTTCCCACTATGCCTCCTCCACCTTCCCTCTCCCTATCCACTCCCCCCTTCCCCCGTCCCGCTAACCCCTCTTCCGAGTTCCCCCTACCAGAGTTCCCCTCCCCCCTCAACCCTAACGCATTCCATACATTGAGTCTCGGTACATTCAGTTTTCAACGAACTCGCGTGCCACCTATTGTAATTTTCAATGCAAATTTCATAATCCCAGAGCTCGCCAGTAGTTTTATACAAACATCGTCCTGACAATAACGAACACAATAAAAATAAAAATTATCCAACGTGTTGCAGTCGTTCAGAATTAGAAGATTCATTATTATTTATTGTATAGATAAGAATATTTAAGGTTAATTACATATTAATTTGAATACACTTAAAATAGAAAGATCATTGAAAGTGTGTATAAATCCCATAAAAAGAGTTATCTTATAAATGTAGGAAGAGATGAAGTAAATTAGTAAATCCTGAAAATCTATTTATGGAGTTAAATTACACAGGATTTTATTATTTTAATTTGTTTTATATGGGTAAGGACGTATGTAAATTGATATTTCAGTCTATTTTTAATTTATATTGCAGATGTTTCCAGTTGTGTGGCGTCCAATACTAATTAAAATCTTTTTCTTTATATCTAGAAGTTGGTCATTGATTCAGTTTGTCTAATGGGCCACTTGCATCACATTTTTTTCCGGTTTAGGCAAATATTCTAAGACATTCTGTATTTTTTTTTATCGTATTTTTGAAACCCTGGCAATTTTTTGAAAATTTCAACCCGATAAATCAGACAATTTTTTATAAACTGGAAAGACGGGATATAATTTTATAGGTGCGAAAAAACGATAATTACAAAGCCGAAAATCATTTTTAAAAAAATAACGTTTTCCACACGTATGGCACAGGAGAATAACGTGGCATACTAAAAATATTAAATCTCATAAATATTTTTTCCCTTGATCCATCTTATTGATCATAAATCATTATAATGATCAATGTTTGTATTACAAAATCAAATGTAATATACTTATACTTGTAAATTATAACAATAATAAGAATATTATAAATTTAGATTTTGTTTAAATCCGCACCATTATCATTATACAAATATAAAACACGTACGGACAAGTAAAATGTACGGGGTTCTCTTCACAACATCTGTCAAAAAATCAAACCAAATGATAAGTTCGCTGAAAACAAACAATAAATCTAGTGAACGTTAAATGTCAAATTCAAAAATCCGCCTGAAATCAAAGTGATGCCATAAAAAAAAATCAATGTGGAATTTTATAAAATTAATATGAACATTTTCAGCGACCGACATTTTCATGTATTGACGTCACGAGCCCAAATTATTAACATTTTCGTAATCTTAGTAAAAAAATCAATCCACACGATTTTTTTCAAGTCGTTGTGAAGTCCATGCAAGTGGCCTATTGTAGCTGCTAGTGTATTGTATAGTTTGCAAGCTTAGTATTTAAAGTGTCTTTGTCCAAAGATGGTTTGAGAAAAAGGTGTTTGGAGAAGTTCTTTGTTTTTGGTTGGGGTATTGTGTATCGGTTGTGTTGCTTTGTATAGGGTTTTATTGGTTTATTATTTGTATGGGGTTTTATTGTGTTGCTTTATATATGGTTTTATTGTTTATTTTATGTAAATTAACTGAGATGGATCTTGCGTAGAACTGAATTGAATCTGCAGGACTCGCTCGCCAGAGCCACTTCCAGCGACACCCATCAACCCGGGTACTCCTGTCAGCAATCGATAGAAGCACTCTTCCTGCTGGAATCTGACAGCATCACTTTTTCAATACATTACAAAAATTATGCAAGGATGGACTTACAATAGCAAGGGCCCTCCAAGAGATCAAATTCGCACGGTCCGTTAGAGTAGTCACATGCATTGTTACAAACGTATTCACAAGGATATGATTCCCCTGAAAAATAAAGTGAAATTTAAAATCTGAAACATGAACCATTGTTATGTGTTCCACATCACTACTGTAGGTAGCGATAAATTTATATTTATTTATGGTTTACTAGCAGACCTGGCCACACGTTGCTGTGGCTAAAGAAACACAACGCCATTACCCAACCTTTATAAAATCCACACCACCCGCTTGCCAGCTGCCCGCTGCCTGAATTTAATATTTGAATTTCTCGACTTTTCTCTACTATAATAAGCATGTTTTATACATATAAACCTTCCTCTTGAATCACTCTTTCTATTGGTGAAAACCGCATGAATATCCGTTGCGTAGTTTAAAAGATCTATGCGCTCATACATTTTGAGCGACTTCATCAAATAAAATAATTCAAATCAAATACCTACTTACTCAGGACATCTATTTTCCAATTTCTTCGGTAGAGCGAATTTCAAAAGTGACTATAGTACGGCTCGCCAGCCATTTTAAATCGCAAAAAAATATGTTTTCTTTGAATTTCTCCGCATTCCTCTAATATAATTTACATGTATTATACATATAAACATTCCTCTTGTATCACTCTATCTATTGGTGAAAACCGTATGAAAATCCGTTGCGGACTTTAAAAGATTAAACGCGCACATACATTTTGCGCGACTTAATTTTATACTATGTAATGATGTCTGAATTACAGGGTGTCCGGGGGTAAAGTGCATTAACTTCGGAATATGATGCTACATGATGGTAGGAGTAAAAAAGATTAGTAACCTTTTCTGAAATTACAACTTTTTTTCCCATACAAAAAGACGTACCTTCTAAAAATTCTCAGTGAAAGGTAAAACTCGATAAAGTTTTTTTTTTCATGAATATCGCACAAGAGTCCCGACTGCTCCCGTCTGGTGCCAGGGGGACTATGGCATCCCCAATTGTGGTATGTTGTGAGGCTGAAGGTAGTGGGGAGTGTAAAGAGATAGGGAGGAGGAAGTCAGGGAAGTACCTGGCTATTCGGATCTGGTCACCAAACACGGCTAAAGCCATTTCAAGCAACGTTTAAATTCTGAATGGTGGTCTTACACCAGGTTGATACTGAGAGTATCTTCCACTCTGGAACGTGCCGCAAATATAAAATATATTATTTTAAATGAATAAATTGTGAAATAAAACAAATTAATAAAATAAAATTTATTTGCCACGCCGGGATTCGATCCCGCGACCTTAGCGGCTTGTCAAGAGCCTTACCGCTGGACTACGCCGGCCGTCAAAAAGTTGCTGTTAGCTTGCCGGGCGCGATTGTTACAACGTTGCTTAGTAATAATAATGCTTCCCGCCCACGCCGGTCTA
Organism: Limnephilus rhombicus; assembly: GCA_929108145.2. Taxonomy (NCBI): domain Eukaryota; kingdom Metazoa; phylum Arthropoda; class Insecta; order Trichoptera; family Limnephilidae; genus Limnephilus; species Limnephilus rhombicus. The sequence continues at coordinate 7,648,181 of OV815289.1, read as the reverse complement.
ATTTTATCTTTTTACCACAAAACTACCCCTAAAGGCGGCTACTGACATGAGCCCTTGGCCGTATCGTAACATTTGAGGCGAGCGCGTTACGTTACGGCATTACCTGACTGATCTGTACCCTTCCTCGTGGCGAACACTATCAGTGTTACCGAACCCAAAACTTCAAAATCGGTAGAATTTTCGCCTAAAAATCGGGAGAAATCGGGAGAAAACGGGAGAATTTTGAAGAAATCGGGAGATGACTAGAATTATTTTAATGAAATTTCTCCCTCGTCAATAATCCGAATCCCTTTTATTATTCTGAAGCAGAACCTTAACAAAAAACTAAAAACCCATAAGCAGCGCCGTCAATACGATTATTGCAGATGTTGCGCGTGGAATAACGCTATTTTCCTGAACGGGGACTTATTTTACGTCTGGCAACACAGCACAAATTTTTGTGAAACTTCGACCTAGGGACCGTTCAAGTATTACGGTAACGCAATTTGGGAGGGGGGGGGGGGTATTTTGAGATTCGTTCTTTCTGCTTCCCCTTGTGAGGAAACGGCGTGATTGTAAGATATTTTAAAAGAATAAACAAAACACACATAGTATATATTATTTTAAATGAATAAATTGTGAAATAAAACAAATTAATCAAATAAAATTTATTTGCCACGCCGGGATTCGATCCCGCGACCTTAACGGCTAGTCAAGAGCCTTACCGCTGGACTACGCTGGCCGTCAAAAAGTTGCTGTTAGCTTGCCGGGCGCGATTGTTACAACGTTGCTTAGTAATAATATCGCTTCCCGCACACGCCGATTTAATTTTATTTTTTTACCACAAAACTACCCCTAAAAGTTTGTGATATTATTGCGTTTTTATCTAATATTTAAATTTTTTAATGCTTTGCATATGTGTAGTAGAGATGGAAAATTCCTCCCCTACGTCACACAAGCCTCCATGAAAATTGGACCCTTATTTCCCTTGATAACTACAGAAAGCTACTTAAAGCTCCCTTGTACTACATATCTTTATAGATATATATACTCAACTAATTAATACGTTATTTACGACCTTGAACCTTAATATTTTCGTATTTATGTTGTAATTAAACTCCATCAAACGTTGTGTATTTTTTTGATTTATGATATAGGACTTTAATTACTTTCATTTTTGTGGTAACCTTTTGATTCTAAACAGGGCGTTGAGCTTCGAATTGTATTGGTCTCTCCCTTGCAAATCTAAATTTAAATAGTTCCTCTAAATGACCTAACTTCCCTTTGTCACTCATTATGATTCCCTACATCCTAATGAATTCGTAAATAAACTATACTAAACGACATTATACGTGTTTAATTGAACAGATAATTAAATATAACTCAAATGGTTATTTGTTAGTAAATTTTATTATGATTGTTTCTTGTGTCTGCTTGGCATCCCTCCATTATGATTCTGCTGCTATAAAGTACATATAAAGATGGGTTTAGTAGGTTAATGTAATTAGTTAATTGTATATTTGACGAACTCAGAATAACCCTTTTCTGGCAAAATTTGGCTCCTGTTCCTCCGACAAGTAAGCAGGGTGATCAAGATTCAACTAGAACTTCGCACAATCTTGTGGCACGGTTTGACTGATTGATACCTAAGTTATCGCGTCCCAATCAAACCTTCCTTTCGACATCATGCACATCATTCAGGTCTTCACCCGAGCCCAGATACCTCCAAATTCCTGCGCCTCCGAAGTCTACTATTTACTTAGGGCGAACCGGTTTCGTCCTATATACAATCATATACTCACGGGTGGTGTGGAGTTACGGGTCGTGAATCCTCCCACCACGTTCAAGAGCTAATGCGAGAGTAGTCCGACAGCCTTAAAATGCAAGCTATATGCAAGTTCGCATTTTCCAATGAAAATTTCATAAAAAGATACATACATTTTGGGAAGGTTTATAACTTGCAATACAAGGCTACTTGAATCGCATCCCAAGCTCGGATCTCGTACAAAGAATTCTGCGAAATTCTAAGCTTGGTAACCGAATGAATACATTCTAAAAATAGGTTATATAAATAAATATTAGTACAATAAGATCTTATCTGGCGATATGTTTTGGAGATTCACCAAAACTCCAAGCTTGTTTTTTTGGTTTTTGACGATTTTATTTAAGAGACTCGTCATCTCTATTTGTTTGGTTAATGGTCTTTATTATTAGGAGTGACCACTGCCTCCTATTGGTTGAACTGTATTTTGATTTTCCCCCAAGGTTCAACATTTGATAAATTCTTACTATCCCGTGATTTTTCAACTGTTTCATGTAAACCTTCCATACATTTTACTACACTATCCCGTGATTTTTCAACTGCTTCATGTAAATCTGTAAATCATGTAAATCTTCAATACACTTGCTTCATGTAAATCTTCAATACACTTTATTAAACTATCCCGTGATTTTTCAACTATTTCATATAAATGATTTATACCTGTGAGAGTAATTATCCCATAAATTTTTACTCGAATTTTCCATGTAATTCTTCAATACAATTTATATGACTATCCCGTGATTTTTCCACTATTTCATATACATATTACTTGTAACTAGCTTTCCATTTTTTTTCCTCTTGCCTAGCTATGATCAACCTGTTTATTTTCTGTTGTCTTGTTCGAAAGACAACACGTCATTGGTTCTTTCCTGAATTTCGATAATTTAAGATTTCAATTTTCTTCATAATTGCGCAATTTCATATATTCTATACTAAACCCTTCTTAAATATTCCTTTAACTATTGGATTCAAATCAATTAATATTTTTTTGTTTCACATTCCTGATTACTATTCAGTCACGTCCCAAGGTCATATTAGTCCTAGTGCCTTTTTTTATTTATTTAAGCTATCTAAACATTTTCACTGACCTACTGATCTATGAGTACACAAAACGACACGTGTGGGATATTGTTTATACAAAAATACCTTACACTTTTTATAAGTCAGTTATCTGATAATTGTGCAAAATTAATCCCCACACAATTTTAGTATTCCATTTTTAATTAAATATTTAACCACCCTTTAAGGTTAAAAGATTTCTTTTCTACTCATTCCAAATGTCCCCAATATAAATACGATTTATACAATATATGTTTATATATATAGTTAATTATTATATAATTTTGTCTCAATAAGTAAATTAATAATATACAAATATATAATTATATTATGTTTGAAATAATTTATAATATCATAACTTATTTCAATTCAATTGTTTATAATAGCATTAACTCTTTATGTTGTAAATCTTTATGTAATTCCTCCAACTTGTTATCAGGTACCTGGTTTATACTTTTCAATACTTACAACTAACTTACCTGCTTATCTCATACACTGTAAATCCGAATATATTATGCGTTACCAGGTTAATTCGGTAAATCCGAGTATAATAATATATGCTACCAGGTTACTTTTTCTATTTTTTTACTTTTCTATTTTTTGTTTGTTATGTAATTATGTACATTTCTTGGAATAATGTGATCTAAACCTGTCAATTTGTCTGTCCTGGAACGGGAAACTTTCCTAGTTGGACAGGTAAAGCTTCCTAATATGTTATTTGTACTTTCTTTTGTATAATAAATAAATAAATTGCTTTATTTTAGTTGAAATTATAATAGTACATATATTAAAATTAAATACAAAACATGAAATTGAAAATTATCAAATACATAACTATTTGCAATAGTTATAGATACGTTCAAAGGAAGGCATTCGGAATCGATACCTTTTAAATTTAATATAAGTGTGTTTTTGATTAAATTTTTCTTGGAATAAATATATAAAAATCAAGTAATATTTAGTTATAATAATTAATTTAAATACCAACAGTCTGTTGTATGTTGCTTTCTCCTTGGAATCTGTAAATTTTTGATAATAGAAAAACTCACCCCCCCAAGATTTTTCCAATCCGGGTGCTACACGAATAAAACCTTTTTGAAATTTTCCTACCTAATTATCTTTTATTCTAACTAAATCCAAATAAATCTTTCCGAATTGAATTTTTATTTTTATTTTATTTTATAAATAAATTTATTGATATATAAACTTTATCATCCTAAACTGTATTTTTTTTCAAAAACCGTTGATTAAATAAAACTTTGCTTGATTTTAAACTTCACGATTTATTTCGAAATGGTAAATTGTTGTTAAATTAATTTTTATTCCTCCGAACTTTATTAAGTAACTAAATATTATAATACTTTATTATTTTTATTCTTCTTTTCTTTAATCTTTTTTTATTAAAATTTTCGATTAATTATTATTATACTATAAATCTAATAATAGATTAATACTTTTTTGATAGAAATGTGTCGTACAATTGTAAATTATTTAGCCGAATTATTCTGATGTTAACTTTAATATTAATGATACCGATAATTATTATAAGGCAACTGTTTTTTTTTTAATTTTTGCTAATAAACAATACTTTCATTATCGCACAAAAAATTATGGTTAATCACTTTATTTATTCAAAATTTTATAATTTTACGCGTAGATTTATTTCGCCTACACTATTTTTAAATTAATAAATGATTTAGCACTTAATTTAAAGCACTTAATATAATTAAAGATTTTTGTTAAAACTTTTCCGTTTACACTGGGTGCACTTATTTATTTATTAACTCTTTTCAATTTGCACAATTTTTTTTTAACTTTTCACAAGTAATTAAAACGTAAACTTTATTTTTATTTTCACTGAATTTTATTGCAAATTTTTATAAGTCACTGGCTTATTCAATCTTGAATATGAATTTTATTGAGTCACTGATTTTAACTGCAAATTTTTCTAAGTCACTGAATTTAATAGCAAATTTCACAAGTCTCAAAATCCCAACCACTTAGAACTTTTTCCGCAATTACCGAACGTTTCGTCGCGTCACACGAACCTCCAATTTTCCAAAACCGACGACTGACTGCCTCCAAATGCGTCTGCACCGGGTTATATACCTCCTCTCAGGTCCAAAAAAGTGTATCAGAATTTCCTTTGATAAGACAATCTAATCCTTCTCAACTCGTAATGTTTCGAAATGCCCACACTATTATGTCTTGTTCATACATAAGATCTTTTGTATCATTTCACTCATCTTGCTCTGGGCGGCAGCTAGTTTTTTTCTCGTATTTTCATACCTAAAAAATAAGTAAATTAATTAAGGTTCGAATTCAGTAAGTCCGTGTTAGATTGCCCTAACTTTCTTTGTTCTACTGTTCATACAAAATTAGTTTGAATATCATAATTTTAAAGTTCTATTTTCATTAATTTCGTAACATGTTCATGCGTACGGCATCCACCATATGTCCCAAATCTGTCCCCAAAGTCGCGTAACAGAGATACTTTCATGTCGAAGTCTTTTTCGCAAATTTTCCATCTTTATTTTATGATTTCCCCTCGCTTTTTCTGTCTTCTATATGAACCTTTCCATTTAAAACCGTATCTCTATTTACGTCGTAGATTTGACTTTTCCCTTTTTTTCTTGAATTTTCTTTTATTAACGACGCTCTTTCTACGAATTTCCTTCTTTATTCTTACGTTATTTTACACATCCCTATAAATGATTTTATATCAAGCCGTATTTATTAATTTCATGGATAACTTGGAATTGTATCGATTTTCCCCACTTGGATCACCTCCATTTCCCGCTGTTTACCCTCTCCACCTTACCCCCTATTGTTCTCGATGTTTGCTGCCTCTTGGAAAATTTCATTTTCTATCTGTTATTAATTCATATATCATTTTTTCATATTTTTATAGGAGATATTCCCAGCTTGACCCTTTAATATCTGTCAAGTTAACTATTTCGTCTGGACTCTCCCCCAAACCCATCTATCTTTTACTCAAAATCCCATAAACCATAAGCGTTGACATCTGTTGATATTATTTTCTCTATGTACCGGTACATAAATTCCTTTTTATCTGAGAGTCACTAGTTTTTATGGGATTTTTATAATCTAAATACTACGTAAGGCCTGGGTTAATTTTAATGGTCCTTTTTAATGGCTAATTGCGCTTATCTAAATAAAACACATGTTCGAATATTCATTGTTTATAAAAACAATACACATATGAGATCGACAACCATTTGTAACGTCTCATTTCTTCTGCAGTCTCGTGCAACTCTATGATTCACCAACCATCACAATTACGTAAAATGACTCCTTTTTCTGAGTTAAATCTATCGCAATGTGTTCGGTATTATCTCTCTACCCTAGGGATACTATTTTATTTCCTCTCAAAACCTTGTAATTGCACTAAAACCTCTGAAACGTCCCCTCGTTCAGTCGCTACACGCTTTATAAACGCCCATTTTTTTATGAAATTTTCTTCTAAATCGTTTTTCTAATACCTCCGTTTCATCTAAAATTGATAACAATAATTTTCCATTGTTTTATACATTTTCTTTAACACGTTCTCCCTCGAATTGGTCATCGCCGGTCGGCACAAGCAGTCGTACCATAGATGAAAATCCACCTAAAGGCTTCCTTTAAATTTTTCTCACTTTCTATTTAATTTTCCATTAAAATTTTTCCATCGTTGTCCACGTGTCTTTTTTCCCAATTCAATTCGAAATCTATGGTTGACTGTCCCATAACATTTCTTGGGTTCGTCGTACTAAAATCCTTGAATCGTCTTTTGTTTATCATTGAGTTCATTCACCTCTTGGTTCGGTGGGAATGAAAAAGTCAATAAATATTTCATTAATTATCAGTCCTTTGTTCCCCGTTGGTATACGCTTTCCCGTTTAGTGATTGGCTTGTTTAATTTCTTATAGCCTTTGTTCCAATCTAATTGGCTATCAAAATTTCATTGTTTGTTTTCGTGCCTAAGAAAAGGGGAACTCCTTGCGCCGTGACGATTTTAATACCATCTGTGATTTTTTTATCAACACTCATTACAATTAGGGTTATTAAAGATATCTACTGTCAATATGAACTCAATCAAATCTGCTCCGATAGATGTCGTAAGTGTGTCCGTTTTATAAGTAATTGATAATTTTTTAATTAAAGTGGAAAGCTACGATATTTTCTAATTTCACTGTTGATTAATGCAATACACCACAAGGTGGAATTTCGAAGAAAGTTATTATCTTTTTTACTTATACTGTCATGTAGAATCACCTCCCGAAGTTAATGCACTTTACGCTGTATGTCAAAGTCTGAAATAATGTCATACTATGAAACATATACCACATAAAACAATAAACAATAATACCACAGATGAGATCCAGAAGCGCATAGTGAACGCAAATCGCTGTTATTTCCGCCTTCATAATCAAATAAAATCCAGACTGCTTTCCAGAAATACAAAGATATTAGTGTACAAAACACTTATCACAGCTGAGACTTGGGTACTAACTAAGAGGAATGAACGAGCACTGGACGTTTTTGAAAGAAAAATTCTGAGGCGCATCTTCCGACTGGTTTTAGAAAACGGATTTTGGCGCAGACGTTATAACAATGAGCTATATACTCTGTTTAAGGATCTAAACGTCACAAAATTTAAAAAACTGGGAAGACTTCGGTGACTGGGTCATGTAGAGAGAATGACCGAGCATCAAGCAGCCAAATCCCTGCTGAACTCAAGACCGACAGGGCGAAAGAGCCTGGGAAGAGCAAGTTTAAGATGAAGCGACAACCTCCTCAAAGATATATCCAAATTGGAGATTGTAAACTGGAGAGAGCTGGCACAAAACCGTGATGAGTGGAGGAAGACTCTTGAGGAGGCAAGACCCACCAGGGGTTGTAGAGCCAAGAGTGATGATGATGATAAGGCACCCATTAATTGAGTAACCTCAAAGTATGTAGCCTGTTGTTTCCTGATGATGCGATGCTGATTTCTAACAGTATGGAAAATCTACAGTCTCTCCTGTCTAAGATGAACTAAGCATGTATGAAGAATGAGTTAATTATGAATGTAGGTAATCTAAAGTCACGGCGTTTGAAAGAGTAAGTACCAAACCATTCTGCAATACAGTTGTCAATGATGAATACTTGGAGCAGGTGAAGTATGTTTACGAGAGATGGGAAGAGTGTAAGTATTATTGAAATAAGGGAACAAGCATTAAACGAAGGATTGAACAACGTTGGTGTTAACAAAAATTGGTCCAAAGAAGCGAAGCTAGTAGTTCACAAAAACCGCACTGGTACCTATTCTAATGCACACCAGTGAAGCATGGAACTGGAAGAGGAAGGATGAAAGCAGACTAAATTCTGTAGAAATGAGATCCCTGAGAGGCATATGTGTGACAAAACCTATGATCGTATGAGAAATGTGGAGATCCGCAAATAATGCAAGGCTGAATGTAACAGAAGCCCAGTGATTAAGATTTAGAAAGGAACGCTCAGATTGTTTGGGTACGTGGAACAAATGAACGAAGAAAGGAGTGTAAGGAAAATATATGACGTGAATAAGAAAAACAATTATTATAAGCAATAATTATCAGCCTGAAACACTCATCCACATTGAAAAATCTTCCGAGAAAAAATACATGACGCCAACGGGACTTGAACCCGTGCCCTACTGATTACCGGTCAGCTGCTCTACCAATTGAGCTATGGCGGTGGAAAAATATAATAAGCAGTAATTGTTGAATGAAACACTAGTATATATAGAATCATTTGGTGGGTATAATATAAGCCGCCATAGCTCACTTGGGAGAGCAGCTGACCGGCAATCAGAAAGGCACGGGTTCAAGTCCCGTTGGCGTCATGTATTTTTTCTCGGAAGATTTTTCAATGTGGATGAGTGTTTCAGGCTGATAATTATTGCTTATAATAATTGTTACCCTTTGTGCTATGCATAAAAAACTTGTCTTAAATGTTTTTTAACAATTAAAAATAATAAGTAAATAAAAATGGTAGAAGAAGTCGGGGGCGCCCACAATCAAGTGAATCAGATACTTGAGTCGGGCCATGTCAGGAGTCAGAGCAAATAAAAGAAGAGTATGAATGAGACGATGTTCGATGTGAATGAGGTAAGGAGTGTGTGCCAAGACCGAGTTATTTTGCCGTTCATTCTGTCTGCTTCCCCCTGTGAGGAAACGGCGTGATGGTTAGATATTTTGAAAGAATAAACGAAACACTGTAAGATTTTATAAGTCCAAACAACTGCTTAGGGTTCAACACGACTGTAGAAAGACTGTCTGATAACAGGATTCTGTGAGTGAATGGATGTGAACAATGGCCAAAATAATTATTGGAGTAAGGAAGAGTTGGATAGATAGTGTGGAAGAGGATTGTAGCATGACTGGATGAGCTGAGAACTATAGGGGTATTCCCTAATGTGACTCCAAAATTGGACTTATGAGCATTGGGAGAACGACATAAGTATGCATGCATAATGATGTAGTAAAATATTGTTCCGATACCAAAGTTCATAAAAAAATAGATTTTAAGGATATAATTTATTTAGGCGTTAGACTTACATCCTGTCGGAATGAGCGTTTCTGCAGTAGTTGCTGAGGCAGTTGATGGTGGAGTTGTATGTGGTGTCGTTGTGGTCGGCGGTTTTGAAGGGGGTGGTGTTGGCGCAGGTGTTGGAGTTGGTGTTGGCACTGGACCTATAAAACATTGTTACCGTGGGATCAGTTGGAAAACATATAAATAATTGAAAAACTATATTAGAGCACGGCCTTTAAACTGTCTACCCAGAATCAGCAATGAGAATTCTAATAAGTTTTATTTTATTTATCTATATAAGGTATGTTTACATTTAGTTTTTCGATGCCTATCTCACTAGGATACACTTGTGTCAAGGTACAAGGTGTCAGGCGTAGAGGTACATAAATAAATATCATACATATATAAGAATATTTAAGAACATCATAAGAATATTTAAGGTTAAATACATATCAATTTGAATACACTTCAAACAGAAAGATTATTGAAAGTGTGTATAAATCCCATAAAGAGAGTTATCTTATAAGTGTAGGAAGAGATGAAGTAAAGTAGTAAATCCTGTCAAATCTATTTATGGAGTTAGATTACACAGGATAATATTATTTTAATTTTTTTTATATGGGTAAGGATGTACGTAATTGATATTTCTGTCTATTTTCTATCTAGTGTGGCGTCCAATACTAATAATAATCCATTTCTTTATATCTTGTTTGAATTTGGTCATTGATTCAGTTTGTCTGATCGTAGCTGGTAGTGTATTATATAGTTTGCAAGCTATGAATTTAAAGTGTATTTGTCCAAATATGGTTTTAGAAAAAGGTGTGTGGAGAAGATCTTTGTTTTTGGCTGGGGTATTGTTTATCGGTTGTGTTGCTTTGTACAGGGTATAATTGTTTATTTTATGTAAATTGATGGATCTTGCGTAGAGCTGAATTGAAGCTGCGGGACTCGCTCGCCAGAGCCACTTCCAGCGGCACTCATCAACCCGGGTACCCTTGTCAGCAATCGATAGAAGCACTCTTCCTGCTGGAATCTGACAGCATCACTTTTTCAATACATTACAAAAATTATGCAAGGATGGACTTACAAAAGCAGGGGCCCTCCAAGAGATCAAATTCGCACGGTCCGTAAGAGTAGTCACATGCATTGGTGCAAACGTATTCACAAGGATAAGATTCCCCTAAAAAATAAAGAGAAATTCAAAATCTGAAACATGAACTATTGTTATGTGTTCTACATCACTACTGTAGGTATCGATAAATTTATATTTATTTATGGTTTATGTCTGAATTACAGGGTATCCGGGGGTAAAGTGCATTAACTTCGGAATGTGATTCTACATGATGGTAAGAGCAAAAAAGATTAGTAACTTTTTCTGAAATTACAACTTTTTTTTTCCCATACATACTGACCTACTAAAAATTCTCAGTGAAACGTAAAACTTACTCGATAAAGTTTTTTTTTTCGTGAATACCGCACAAGAGTCCCAACTGCTCCCGTCTGGAGCCAGAGGGGACTGTGGCATCCCCAATTGGGGTATGTTGTGAGGCTGAAGGTAGTGGGGAGGGTAAGAAGATAGGGAAGAGGTAGGTAGGGAAGTACCTGAATATTCAGATCTGGTCACCAAACACGGCTAAAGCCATTTCAAGTAACGTTTCAATTCTGAATGGTGGTCTTACACCAGGGCGATACTGAGAGAATCTTCCACTCTGGAACGTGCCACAAATATACTATTTATTATTTTAAATAAATAAATTGTGAAATAAAACAAATTAATCAAATAAAATTTATTTGCCACGCCGGGATTCGATCCCGCCACCTTCGGAGTGCTAGTCAAAAGCCTTACCGCGGGACTACGCCGGCCGTCAAAAAGTTATTGTTAGCTTGCCGGGCGCGATTGTTACAACGTTGCTTAGTAATAATAATGCTACCAGCACACACCGGTCTAATTTTATTTTTTTACCACAAAACTACCCCTAAAAGTTGGAATTTTGAAAAAGTTTTTTATCTTTTTTACTTATACTGTCATGTAGAATCACCTCCCGAAGTTAATGCACTTTACCCCCGACACCCTGTATATCTAATGTCAAAGTCTGAAATAATGCCATACTATAAAACATTTACCACATAAAACTATAAATAATAACACCACAGAGGAGATCCAGAAGCAAATAGTGAACGCAAATCCCTGTTATTTCCGCCTACAAAACCAAATAAAATCCAGACTGCTATCCAGAAATACGATGATATTATTAGTGTACAAAACACTTATCAGACCAGTACTTACGTACGCAGCTGAGACGTGGGTACTAACTAAGAGGAATGAGCGAGCACTGGACGTTTTTGAAAAAAAAATTCTGAGGCGCATCTTCGAACCGGTTCTAGAAAATGGATTTTGGTGCAGACAAAGTTACAACAATGAGCCTTATACTCTGTTAGGATCTAAACTTCACAAAATTCATAAAACTGGGAAGACTTCGGTTGCTGGGTCATAAAGAGAGAATGACCGAGCATCAAGCAGCAAAGTCCCTGCTGAACTCAAGACCCACAGGACGAAAGAGCCTGGGAAGACCAAGATTAAGATGGAGCGACAACCTCCTCAAAGATATATCCACCTTGGAGATTGTAAACTGGAGAGAGCTGGCACAAAACCGTGATGAGTGGATGAAGACTCTTGAGGAGGCAACGACCCATCAGGGGTTGTAGAGCCAAGAGTGATGATGATGATAAGTCACCCATTGATTGAGTAACTTGAAAGTATGTTGCCTGTCGTACGCTGGTGTTGCGATGCTGATTTTTAATAGTATGGAAGATCTACAGTCTCTCCTGTCTAAGATGAACTAAGCATGTATGAAGAATGAGTTAATTATGAATGTAAGTAATCTAAAGTCACGGTGTTTGAAAGAGTAAGTACAAAAACAGTCTGCAATATAGTTGTGAATGATGAATACTTGGAGCAGGTGAAGTATGTTCACGAGAGTTGGGAAGGCTGTAAGTGTTATTTAAATAACGGAACATGCATTAAACGGAGGATTGAACAACGTTGGTGTTAACCAAAATTTGTCGAAAGAATCGATGCTGGTAGTTCACAAAAATCGAACTTATGTACAGTAGTGAGGCATGGAACTGGAAGAGGAAGAATGAAAGCAGACTGAATGCTGTAGAAATAAGATCCCCCGATCCCTGACAGGTATATGTATGGAAAAACCATGTATGATCGTATGAGAAAGGTGGAGATCCGCAAAGAATGCAAGGCTGAATATAATGGAAGCATAGTGATTAAGATTTAGAATGGAACGCTTAGATGGTTTGGGTAGGTAGAACAAATTAACGAAGAAAGGAGTGTAAGGAGAATATATGACGTAAATGCGAATGGTAGAAGAAGTCGGGGGCGCCCACAATCACGTGAATCAGGTACTTGAGTCGGGCCATGTCAGGAGTCAGAGCAAATAAAAGAAGACTATGAATGAGACGATGTCCGATGTGAATGATGTAAGGAGTGTGTGCCAAGGCCGAGTTATTTTGCCGTTCATTCTCTCTGCTTCCCCCTGAGAAAGGAAGAGTTGGATAGATAGTGTGGAAGAGGATTTTAGCATGGCTCCAAAATTGGATTTATGACATTGGGAGAACGACATAAGTATGTATGTATAATGATGCAGTAAAATATTGTTCCAATACCAAAGTTCATAAAAAGAAAGATTATACGGATATAATTTATTTAGGCGTTGGACTTACATCCTGTCGGGATGAGCGTTTCTGTAGTAGCTGATGCAGTTGATGGTGGAGTTGTATGTGGTGTTGTTGTAGTTGGCGGTATTGAAGGGGGTGGTGTTGGCGCAGGTGTTGGAGTTGGTGTTGGCACTGGACCTATAAAACATTGTTGCCGTGGGATCAGGTAAAAAACATATAAATAATCAAAAAAAACTATGTTAGAGCACGGCCTTTAAACTGTCTACCCAGAATCAGCAATGAGAATTCTACTAAGTTTTATTTTATTTATCTATATAAGGTATGTTTACATTTAGTTTTTCGATGCCTATCTCACTAGGATACACTTGTGTCAAGTCAGGCGTAGAGGTACATAAATAAATATCATACATATATAAGAATATTTAAGAATATCATAAGAATATTTAAGGTTAAATACATATCAATTTGAATACACTTCAAACAGAAAGATAATTGAAAGTGTGTATAAATCCCATAAAGAGAGTTATCTTATAAGTGTAGGAAGAGATGAAGTAAAGTAGTAAAACCTGTCAAATCTATTTATGGAGTTAGATTACACAGGATAGTATTATTTTAATTTTTTTATATGGGTAAGGATGTACGTAATTGATATTTCTGTCTATTTTCTATTTAGTGTGGCGTCCAATACTAATAATAATCCATTTCTTTATATCTTGTTTGAATTTGGTCATCGATTCAGTTTTTCGTATCGTCGGGCTCTCGGAGCAGCCTGGCGTGTTTTTGGTCGGTCTCAATACTCTTTACTAATTAAGGGGGATATATCATATAATCAGCCCTTAAGTGTATCAAAAAATGTTCCTTACTGTGTGAAAGTTATGTAAGTGAATTAAAAATAATATTTCTGTGAATAGTGTGGACGTGAAACGATCTTTAAAATATGTGTACAAATAATATAGCTAATTATAAGATACAGTTAAACGCAATGGCTAAAATTTCAAACTGGCATCGAATGCTACGTTTCCACGCTTGCCAAGTCTCGGCAAGCGTCCACAAGCGCAAACGTGTAAACAGGTCGTTTGGCTTGGCTTGCGTAGGCTTGCAAGAGCTTGCGAGAGTTTGCCGCCGATCCAGTCGGGGTCGGATCAAGCGGCTAGCTTCGGCAAACGCTCAGTGGAACTTTCGAACTGGCGGCGAATGCACGCCGTTTTTGCTCCATGCGGTCTATGATAATATTTATAACATTACGAGACATATGTATGACGTATGAGGCGTGCCAGACTTATTAAAATGTATAAATACATAATTTTAATGCACTTATGTTATGTAATTTATTGCGACTGGATTTACCTAAAAAGTCAAAATAAATATATGGTATTTTATTGATGATTTACTATTTATTATAGTAAAAAAATATATATGATTTTTGTTAGAATAACTTATTTTATAATACAAAATAATTTTATATAAGACAAGTGATCCTCGAGTTCGGGTCCCAATTGCAATCATTATTTTTGAAGCGAAAACTTCTTTAGCACCGTTGTGATTTGAAACTCGATGAAACGAAAAAGTGGTACTAAAAAGAGACAAAAATCTATAGGATTAAGCCTGTGAGATAATGTCTCCTCTTTGTGCGAAGCGACCTGGTACGATTTTTATGAATCTGTATCATCCAACATATTCGTGGTCGTCGAGCTTTCCTTGTTTTTGTTACACTTTGCTTGTATTTCAAATAAAAGTTTGATAAACCAAACGCAATAGCCGACACAAGTTCGGCGTCCGCCATGCTCGGGTGTAGGTAGCGCACTGACGCATTCACAAGCATGTAAACGACTTCCAAATGCCAAGCGAGATTTGTGGACGCTTGGAGCTTGTGGAGACTTGCCAAGCCTTGGCAAACGTGGAAACGTACCAGAACATTTACCAGATGTGACCACTACTTCGACCCTTGGGTTATGCCCCTCGCATACCCCGCACCTACACTACACCACCTCGCGTACCCCTCACCCTCTGCCCGTCTCATGCCTGCCGTTGCCGGTGTCATATTATGGCCGCAGAAGCGGCCGTTCTCAGAAGATAATCATCTGGCGACCTCTGCATCCCCAAATGCACCCCGCTGCCCTACCGCCCGCCCCCGCGCCAGGTGTCGATGAGGCTCGCTACCCATCACATCGCCAACCCTTCGGTTGCGCAAAGAGGAGGACGGAACGTGAACAATGTAGAATTGGTACATGGAATATCAGAGGAGGGATGGACAGAAAGATGAATGAATTATGCGATACAATGGATAGTAAATGTTTGGACGTACTTTGTGTGACAGAGAGTATGAAAAAGGTGAGCAGTACAATGCAGCATAACGATAGGCTCGTCATCTGGTCTGGGAGACCAGATACGGAGAGGGCTTGTCAGGGTGTTGCAGCGCTACTGTCTCCCAGAAGGGTTGAATGTATGTTGCAGTATGAATGTGTAAGTCCGAGAATAATGTGGATCCGTTTCAAAATTGGGTTGACAAGGGTGTTTCTTGTTATTTGCTACGCTCCTGTTAATTCTGAAAGCAACGAAGTGAAAGATGATTTTTGGACTGGTGTGAACGACGTAATGAGATGAAAAAATTTGAATGAGGGGATTATAATGGCGGGCGATTTGAATGGGTGGGTGGGAATTGGATTCAGCCTTAGGTAAGTTCGGGGATAAAAGGACGAATGAAAATGGGAACAGAATACTTGAAGTATGTTTAGAGTGGAACCTTTTTCGGTCATAAAGGTATCCACCAATATACGTGGGAAAGAGGAAATGAAAGATCAATAATTGATTTTGTGGTAATTGACTCTAGGTTGAGAGCCGTTACCGAGGACACAAGAGTTTTCAGAGGGGCTGAGGTTGAAACTGACCACTTTCTGGTGGTATCAAGAGTAAACCTATTTCGCGGATGGCGCTCTAAAGTGAAAACGGTATCAGCTCCAACAAGAGTCAAAATAGAAAAACTACAAAACGATTATGTGAGAAGTGAGTATGAGAATTGTGCAGAAATGAGATTGAATGCGAAAGAAATGGACGGTCTAAGCATAGAGGAAACATGGAACCACATAAAGGTTAGTCTGTGCGAATCTGCTAGAGACGTGTGTGGAATAAGTAAGCAAGGTAGGAAGAAAGGCGATGCATGGTGGGATGACGAGATCAAAGCACTGGTCTCAGAGAAGAAGAAAGCTTAGTTACGTCTGATAGCGACTGACAGTGCTTCAAGCGAAGAGAGAGATAGAGCGAAAGAAGTATATAAGGGATGCAAGAAAAGAGTAATTGTTGGAGTGAAAGAACGAAAGAAACGCCTGGAAGATGAAGCGGGAATAAAAATGACAAAACACTTCCAAGAAAACATTAAACTGTTTTGGAAGGAAGTCAAAAGGTCCCGGAGTGGCCCAGAGAACGGAAGAATGAAAGTGATAAAATCAAAAGATGTAAGAATGTTGACGAATGAAGAAGAAATAAAAGAAAGATGGATGAAATATTTTGAGGAAGTCTTCGAAAGCAACCCATAGTGAGTCCAGCGTCGAATCGGGAATGAACGATGACAGAGTGAATGTTATCAAAATCAGTATGGATGAAATAAAAAAATCGATTAAATGCATGAAGAATGGTAAGGCTGTTTGGTTTCGACAATATTGCTGCCGAATATTTTAAAGGAGATAGTCATATTATTCTCACATGGTCGTGCAAACTTTTTAACCAATGTTTAGAGGAGGGTTACACGCCATTACATTGGAGAAGGGCTGTAATCATGCCGTTGTACAAAGGTAAAGGGTCACGCATTGAATGTGGGAATCATAGGGCTATTAGCCTGCTAAGTTCTGTCGGCAAGCTGTATGGAAGAATATTGATTGAAAGGGTAAGAACGGAAACAAAGAATAAAATATGGGATGTGCAAGGTGCCTTTATGAGTGGAAGGGGATGCATGGACCAGATTTTCTCCTTGCGTATGCTCACGGAGAAGTTTCTGGCGAAAAACCAGAAACTTTTCTGCGCTTTTGTAGATCTTCAAAAAGCGTACGACCGAGTCGACAGGAAAAAGCTATAGAAGGTATTGTCCAAGTATGGAGTGAATACAAGTCTCATACAGGCAATTGCGGGGTGGTTTGACATCACAAAAGGTGTTAAGCAAGGCTGCGTAATGTCACCATGGTTATTCAATCTATACATGGATAATTGTATGCAAGAATTGAAAGATGTGGGATTGGGCGCGAAATTGAATAGTCTGAAAGTATGTTGCCTGTTATATGCTGATGAAGCGGTGCTGATTTCTAACTCTATGGAAGATCTACAGTCTCTAGTATCTAGGATGAACGAAATATGTATGAAGAATGAGTTAATGATGAATGTAAGTAAATCTAAAAGTCATGGGGTTTGAAAGAGAGAGTACGAAAACAGTGTGCGACATAGTTGTGAATGGTGAATACTTGGAGCAGGTGGATGAGTTTGTTTATCTGAGTAGTATGTTTACGAGAGATGGGAAGGCTAATAGAGATATTGAAAGAAGGGTAAATGCCGGTAACTCCATTAATGGAGGACTGAATGCCGTTGGCGCTAATAAAAAACTGTCAAAAAAAGCGAAGCTAGCAGTCCACAATGGAGTCCT
Organism: Limnephilus rhombicus; assembly: GCA_929108145.2. Taxonomy (NCBI): domain Eukaryota; kingdom Metazoa; phylum Arthropoda; class Insecta; order Trichoptera; family Limnephilidae; genus Limnephilus; species Limnephilus rhombicus. The sequence continues at coordinate 7,630,449 of OV815289.1, read as the reverse complement.
GGTACCTACCCTGATGTATGGCAGTGAGGCATGGAACTGGCAGAGGAAGGATGAAAGTAAACTGAATGCTGTTGAAATGAGATCCCTGAGACGTATGTGTGGTAAAACCATGTATGATCGTGTTAGAAATGTGGATATCCGCAAAGAATGTAAGGCTGATGTAAGTATAAAGAGCAAAATTAAGAAAAGGACCCTCAGATGGTTTGGGCACGTAGAGCAAATGAGCGAAGAAAGTAGTGTAAAAAGAATATATGATGCAAATGTTAATGGTAGAAGAAGTCGGGGATGCCCGAGGAAGACATGGCACGATCAAGTGAATCAGATACTTGAGACGGGCCATGTCAAAAGTCAGAATAATAGAAGAGTATGTATGAGACGATGTATGAATGTGAGTGAGGCAAAGAGTGTGTGCCAAGACCGAGTTGTTTGGCGGTCCGTCCTCTCTGCCTACCCCTGCGGGGAAACGGCGTGATAGTTAGTTAGTTAGATTCAGTTTTTCTGATCGTAGCTGGTAGTGTATTGTATAGTTTGCAAGCTATGAATTTAAAGTGTATTTGTCCAAATACGGTTTTAGAAAAGGGTGTGTGGAGAAGTTCTTTGTTTTTGGCTGGGGTATTGTTTATCGGTTGTGTTGCTTTGTACAGGGTATAATTGTTTATTTTATGTAAATTGATGGATCTTGCGTAGAGCTGAATTGAAGCTGCGGGACTCGCTCGCCAGAGCCACTTCTAGCGGCACTCATCAACCCGGGTACCCTTGTCAGCAATCGATAGAAGCACTCTTCCTGCTGGAATCTGACAGCATCACTTTTTCAATACATTACAAAAATTATGCAAGGATGGACTTACAAAAGCAGGGGCCCTCCAAGAGATCAAATTCGCACGGTCCGTTAGAGTAGTCACATGCATTGGTGCAAACGTATTCACAAGGATAAGATTCCCCTAAAAAATAAAGAGAAATTTAAAATCTGAAACATGAACTATTGTTATGTGTTCTACATCACTACTGTAGGTATCGATAAATTTATATTTATTTATGGTTTATGTCTGAATTACAGGGTGTCCGGGGGTAAAGTGCATTAACTTCGGAATGTGATTCTACATGATGGTAAGAGCAAAAAAGATTAGTAACTTTTTCTGAAATTACAACTTTTTTTTCCCATACAAAAAGACTTACCTACTAAAAATTCTCAGTGAAACGTTTTTTTTTTTCATGAATACCGCACAAGAGTCCCAACTGCTCCCGTCTGGAGCCAGAGGGGACTGTGGCATCCCCAAGTGGGGTATGTTGTGAGGCTGAAGGTAGTGGGGAGGGTAAGAAGATAGGGAAGAGGTAGGTAGGGAAGTACCTGGATATTCAGATCTGGTCACCAAACACGGCTAAAGCCATTTCAAGTAACGTTTCAATTCTGAATGGTGGTCTTACACCAGGGCGATACTGAGAGTATTTTCCACTCTGGAACGTGCCGCAAATATACTATTTATTATTTTAAATAAATAAATTGTGAAATAAAACAAATTAATCAAATAAAATTTATTTGCCACGCCGGGATTCGATCCCGCCACCTTCGGAGTGCTAGTCATAAGCCTTACCGCGGGACTACGCCGGCCGTCAAAAAGTTATTGTTGCTTGCCGGGCGCGATTGTTACAACGTTGCTTAGTAATAATAATGCTACCCGCACACGCCGGTCTAATTTTATTTTTTTACCACAAAACTACCCCTAAAAGTTGGAATTTTGAAAAAGTTTTTTATCTTTTTTACTTATACTGTCATGTAGAATCACCTCCCGAAGTTAATGCACTTTACCCCCGACACCCTGTATATCTAATGTCAAAGTCTGAAATAATGCCATACTATAAAACATTTACCACATAAAACTATAAACAATAACACCACAGAGGAGATCCAGAAGCAAATAGTGAACGCAAATCCCTGTTATTTCCGCCTACAAAACCAAATAAAATCCAGACTGCTAGCTATCCAGAAATACGATGATATTATTAATGTACAAAACACTTATCAGACCAGTACTTACGTACGCAGCTGAGACGTGGGTACTAACTAAGAGGAATGAGCGAGCACTGGACGTTTTTGAAAGAAAAATTCTGAGGCGCAAATGATTTTGGTGCAGACAAAGTTACAACAATGAGCCTTATACTCTGTTAGGATCTAAACTTCACAAAATTCATAAAACTGGGAAGACTTCGGTTGCTGGGTCATAAAGAGAGAATGACCGAGCATCAAGCAGCAAAGTCCCTGCTGAACTCAAGACCCACAGGACGAAAGAGCCTGGGAAGACCAAGATTAAGATGGAGCGACAACCTCCTCAAAGATATATCCACCTTGGAGATTGTAAACTGGAGAGAGCTGGCACAAAACCGTGATGAGTGGATGAAGACTCTTGAGGAGGCAAAGACCCATCAGGGTCATTGATATAAATTCAGACCCATCATGAATTTATATCAATGAAAATCTCACCAAAGAAAAAAAAGATCTCCTATACATTACAAAACAAAGAATGAAAACAAAATTTAAATACATTTGGGTACAAAATGCCAAAATATTAATAAGAAGTGAAGGTGATGGGAAAATTATCCATATAAAAAGTGAGAGTGATATTAACAAATACATTTAGAAAAATAAATAAAATAAAAATTTCTTTTGACTCGGAACAGTTATTTTATCAGTTATTAAATCAACGTCATGGAAGATTCGACACCATTTCAAACTCACAAATTTATCAAATGCTATAACTTGGATAACTGGATAAACGATAAAAACATCAAAATGAGGTTTGTGGATATTCATCTAAATATAAGATCGTTGAAAAAGAATTTTAATTCATTTATTGCACAAATAAATGACGTTCTGCAGTATATAGATGTAATTGTTCTAACGGAAATAAATATTAGAAGCGAAATGATACCTACGTTCAATATACCTAACTTCATACCGATTGCAAATACTCGAGAGAATAGAAGAGGAGGGGGATTAATCATGTATTTAAAAAACCATCATACTTTTAAGAAAACAAACATTTCTTTTAAATGCTGCGAGACAATATCTGGAGAAATCACCACCGTTTATCAAGAAATCATAAATATACTTGCGGTATATCGTCCGCCGAACAGCAACAAGAATATATATTTAAAGGAACTAAAACAAATATTACAATTGACTTCAACTGATTCAAACTACTTGTATTGTGGTGACATCAACTTGAATTTGTTGGATACAAAAAATAGTGTAATTACAGAATATCAAAATCTACTCAGTGAAAATGGTTTACAAAATGTAATATTAGATGTGACCCGGGATGAAATTTTAAACGGAAAAAATGTTTATTCATGTATTGACCATATTGCAATTCGTAACCGTAATAACACTGTATTTTCATGTATTGTGACTAACAAAATATCTGACCATTATATAACAGGAGTTGCCATAGGGAAAGAGGTACTTACAAAGGATTTAAATAAAAAAAGTAAAATTATTGATAATAAATTAGTATATTCTAAATTAAAACTAGTAAATTGGGGAAAATTATTACAAACTGAATGTCCATCAGAACTGTACTATAATTTAAAAAATATTTTTGATAATATCTATGCGTCCTCGAAAAAAGAAAAATTATTTGAAAATAATCTTAGGCACAGCAATCCATGGGTTACGGAAGAAATTAAGAACATGATTAAAAAAAGAGATTATCTTTACCGAAAATGCAAGAATAGCCCAAATAACCCGATATTTCGTTTAGAATATACGCGATATAGAAACAAAACAAACAAACATATTAATATTACCAAAAACACATTCCATAAAAACTTAATAAATAGCTTAAACGGCAACCCAAGGAAACTCTGGGACGAAATAAATAATCTAATAGGAAAACCTAAACAAAATCTAGATAAAATAATCCTTCAACATATGGGAAGTCAAGGAGACACAAAATTTTTATGCGATAAATTTGCTACAACATTCGTAAATGAAATAAAAGACATAAGACATAATTGTACTAAAAAATTCCTAGATCGTAACACGTATACAACTCCTGCTATTATGTCAATGAGATTTAGACCTGTATCACAAAAAGATGTTAAAAAAATAATTAATGATATGGATGTTAAAAAATCAGAAGGCAATGACCAAATAAGAATTAAAGACCTAAAGTTAATTGCTGATAATATAATCCCAATACTGACTAAATTAATTAACCTTTGTGTAAGTAAAAGTATCATGCCTGACGAACTAAAAACATCCATCATCAGACCTATATATAAATCAGGAAACCACAAAGATTTCACAAACTATCGACCAATAGCGATTCTCTCGTGTATTGATAAAATTATTGAAAGGGCTATCTTTAACCAAATACAAAATTTTGTAGAAAAAAATAGAATCATAAATCCCATACAGTACGGATCTCAAAAAGAAAAAAGTACTACACAATTACTTTCTAAATTCACTGATCATATAAATTGCCAATTAAATGAAAAATATTATATTGGTATAATTTTTATAGATTTTAAAAAGGCCTTTGACACATTGGACCATGAAACACTACTAAGGGCAATGGAGGAATGTGGTATTAGAGGTCCTTTAAATAATTTGTTTAAAAATTACCTGTTTAATAGAAAAATTAAAGTTAAAATTGACGGAATTTTAAGTGATGAAATGTTGGCAAGCACTGGAGTAGCTACGGGCTCGATATCGGGACCTACGTGTTATATAATGCAAGTAAACAGTTTACCTAACGTAATAAAACGTTGTAAATGCTACATGTTTGCAGACAATACTTGCATTATATGTGCTGACAAAAATCCACAAAAAATTGAGGAAATTTTACAAGAAGACCTAAACAACATAATTAAATGGTCACACGACAATGGCATTATTATAAACGCAAAAAAAAAACAAATATATGCTTATTCACTCACCATATACAAATTGTCAGGATAAGGAATTGAATATAAAAAGTCATTCGTATGATTGTTTACACACAAAAAACCAATCCCAACAGTGTAATTGCCCTAATATAGAAAAAGTGTACCAATATACATACCTTGGTCTTACTATAGATGTCAATTTTAACTGGTCAAATCATATTGAAAATGTATGTAATAGATTAAGATCCATATTAGGGAAATTTTACCACCTAAAACACTTTGTTGATAAAAATATATTATACTGTATATACAACGCATTAGCAGAATCAATTATAGGATACGGAATAAATAGTTACGGATTAACGTACAAAACGTACTTAAATAAAATAGAACAATTACAAATCCGTTTCCTAAAATTGATATCAGGCAAAAAAAAAGTTCAATTATGTGAAGGCGATTATAAAAAAATTTTCTCCTTGTGTAATGTCCTCTCTATACACAGTAAGGTAGATTATCAATTAACGCTAGATGAATTCTGGAATACAGAATTCAAAAAACCTATAAACCACAACTACCCTACTAGGCATAGAGAAGCACAAATGTTTATTATTAATAAATCTCAAAATGTATACGGTGATAGAACAAAGAGGCATAGAATTCCGAAAATATTTAACGCATTACCTGAAAATATTAAAAATGAGACATCTTATTCAAATATCAAAAAAAAAATTAAATCATTCTATCTCCGTAGAACATGAAAGCAAACAATATTGTATACAAATACCCAGATCGAATATTGATCAAATACCTGGAAATTACTATCACACACTGTATTCATAAACATTATAATAATTAGTGGTTTATAATAATTAGTATTTTAGATTTTACACAGTTATTACAATGTACAAAATAAAAGTATAATAGTATTAATTAAATAGGACAACTGAGAGATTTCTTACAATCAAACTGATTGATCAGTTTTGTAAGATTTTAAAGATTAATATTGTAAAATTTAAAAAAAAACTGAATAAATTTACTAAAAAAAAAAAAAGGGGGTTGTAGAGCCAAGAGTGATGATGATGATAAGTCACCCATTAATTGAGTAACTTGAAAGTATGTTGCCTGTCGTATGCTGATGTTGCGATGCTGATTTTTAATAGTATGGAAGATCTACAGTCTCTCCTGTCTAAGATGAACTAAGCATGTATGAAGAATGAGTTAATTATGAATGCAAGTAATCTAAAGTCACGGTGTTTGAAAGAGTAAGTACAAAAACAGTCTGCAATATAGTTGTGAATGATGAATACTTGGAGCAGGTAAAGTATGTTCACGAGAGTTGGGAAGGCTGTAAGTGTTATTTAAATAACGGAACATGCATTAAACGGAGGATTGAACAACGTTGGTGTTAACCAAAATTTGTCGAAAGAAGCGATGCTGGTAGTTCACAAAAATCGAACTGATGTACAGCAGTGAGGCATGGAACTGGCAGAGGAAGAATGAAAGCAGACTGAATGCTGTAGAAATAAGATCCCCCGATCCCTGAGAGGCATATGTATGGAAAAACCATGTATGATCGTATGAGAAAGGTGGAGATCCGCAAAGAATGCAAGGCTGAATATAATGGAAGCATAGTGATTAAGATTTAGAAAGGAACGCTTAGATGGTTTGGGTAGGTAGAACAAATGAACGAAGAAAGGAGTGTAAGGAGAATATATGACGTAAATGCGAATGGTAGAAGAAGTCGGGGGCGCCCACAATCAAGTGAATCAGGTACTTGAGTCGGGCCATGTCAGGAGTCAGAGCAAATAAAAGAAGAGTATGAATGAGACGATGTCCGATGTGAATGATGTAAGGAGTGTGTGCCAAGGCCAAGTTATTTTGCCGTTCATTCTCTCTGCTTCCCCCTGCGAAAGGAAGAGTTGGATGATAGTGTGGAAGAGGATTTTAGCATGGCTCCAAAATTGGACTTATGGCATTGGGAAAACGACATAAGTATGTATGTATAATGATGCAGTAAAATATTGTTCCAATACCAAAGTTCATAAAAAGAAAGATTATAAGGATATAATTTGTTTAGGCGTTGGACTTACATCCTGTCGGAATGAGCGTTTCTGTAGTAGCTGATGCAGTTGATGGTGGAGTTGTATGTGGTGTTGTTGTAGTTGGCGATATTGAAGGGGGTGGTGTTGGCGCAGGTGTTGGAGTTGGTGTTGGCACTGGACCTATAAAATATTGTTGCCGTGGGATCAGGTAAAAAACATATAAATAATCAAAAAAACTATGTTAGAGCACGGCCTTTAAACTGTCTACCCAGAATCAGCAATGAGAATTCTACTAAGTTTTATTTTATTTATCTATATAAGGTATGTTTACATTTAGTTTTTCGATGCCTATCTCACTAGGATACACTTGTGTCAAGGTACAAGGTGTCAGGCGTAGAGGTACATAAATAAATATCATACATATAAAAGAATATTTAAGAATATCATAAGAATATTTAAGGTTAAATACATATCAATTTGAATACACTTCAAACAGAAAGATCATTGAAAGTGTGTATAAATCCCATAAAGAGAGTTATCTTATAAGTGTAATCTTGGAAGAGATGAAGTAAAGTAGTAAATCCTGTCAAATCTATTTATGGAGTTAGATTACACAGGATAATATTATTTTAATTTTTTTTTATATGGGTAAGGATGTACGTAATTGATATTTCTGTCTATTTTCTATTTAGTGTGGCGTCCAATACTAATAATAATCCATTTCTTTATATCTTGTTTGAATTTGGTCATCGATTCAGTTTTTCGTATCGTCGGGCTCTCGGAGCAGCCTGGCGTGTTTTTGGTCGGTCTCAGTACTCTTTACTAATTAAGGGGGATATATCATATAATCAGCCCTTAAGTGTATCAAAAAATGTTCCTTACTGTGTGAAAGTTATGTAAGTGAATTAAAAATAATATTTCTGTGAATAGTGTGGACGTGAAACGATCTTTAAAATATGTGTACAAATAATATAGCTAATTATAAGATACAGTTAAACGCAATGGCTAAAATTTCAAACTGGCATCGAATGCTACGTTTCCACGCTTGCCAAGTCTCGGCAAGCGTCCACAAGCGCAAACGTGTAAACAGGTCGTTTGGCTTGGCTTGCGTAGGCTTGCAAGAGCTTGCGATAGTTTGCCGCCGATCCAGTCGGGGTCAGATCCAGCGGCTAGCTTCGGCAAACGCTCAGTGGAATTTTCGAACTGGCGGCGAATGCACGCCGTTTTTGCGTTTTTCCATGCGGTCTATGATAATATTAATAACATTACGAGACATATGTATGACGTATGAGGCGTGCCAGACTTATTAAAATGTATAAATACATAATTTTAATGCACTTATGTTATGTAATTTATTGCGACTGGATTTAGCTAAAAAGTCAAAATAAATATATGGTATTTTATTGATGATTTACTATTTATTATAGTAAAAAAATATATATGATTTTTGTTAGAATAACTTATTTTATAATACAAAATAATTTTATATAAGACAAGTGATCCTCGAGTTCGGGTCCCAATTGCAATCATTATTTTTGAAGCGAAAACTTCTTTAGCACCGTTGTGATTTGAAACTCGATGAAACGAAAAAGTGGTACTAAAAAGAGACAAAAATCTATAGGATTTAGCCTGTGAGATAATGTCTCCTCTTTGTGCGAAGCGACCTGGTACGATTTTTATGAATCTGTATCATCCAACATATTCGTGGTCGTCGAGCTTTCCTTGTTTTTGTTACCCTTTGCTTGTATTTCAAATAAAAGTTTGATAAACCAAACGCAATAGCCGACACAAGTTCGGCGTCCGCCATGCTCGGGTGTAGGTAGCGCACTGACGCATTCACAAGCATGTAACGACTTCCAAATGCCAAGCGAGATTTGTGGACGCTTGGAGCTTGTGGAGGCTTGCCAAGCCTTGGCAAACGTGGAAACGTACCAGAACATTTACCAGATGTGACCACTACTTCGACCCTTGGGTTATGCCCCTCGCATACCCCGCACCTACACTACACCACCTCGCGTACCCCTCACCCTCTGCCCGCCTCATGCCTGCCGTTGCCGGTGTCATATTATGGCCGCAGAAGCGGTCGTTCTCAGAAGATAATCATCTGGCGACCTCTGCATCCCTAAATGCACCCCGCTGCCCTACCGCCCGCCCCGGCGCCCGCGCACACAGAAGGATGACATCGGTAGGAGGCGATATTATTAGCCTGAGCGATATTATAAACATTTACTTATTATTTTTTTAATTTATAAACTAACGTTTAGACAAGATTTTTATGCATAGCACAAAGGGTAACAATTATTACAAGCAATAATTGTCAGCCTGAAACACTCATTTACATTGAAAAATCTTCCGAGAAAAGATACTTGCCGCCAACGGGACTTGAACCCGTGTCCTTCCGATTGCCGGTCGAATGCTCTGACCACTGAGCTATGGCCGCCATAGCTCAGTGGTCAGAGCATTCGACCGGCAATCGGAAGGACACGGGTTCAAGTCCCGTTGGCGGCAAGTATCTTTTCTCGGAAGATTTTTCAATGTAAATGAGTGTTTCAGGCTGACAATTATTGCTTGTAATAATAAACATTTACAGTGAATTTTTACAATAATATAAGAACTTTACACAGATATAAACATTTTACGATAATATAAATATTTTACAGTGATAAGACATTATATATTTTGTATTTAGGGTTACCTAGTTAATTAAGTTGTTAGTGCAGTAAGTTATTTATATTGACTTTCACTGTTGTTTGTTATGAGTTGTGTATTTATTAGAGGTAGGTTGAATATGTGTAACGGTATTTTCGTGATGTTAAGGTAGTTTTTATATGTAGTCCTTAGAAGGGAATGGCCGACACAGGTGTCGATGAGGCTCGCTACCCATCACATCGCCAACCCTTCGGTTGCGCAAAGAGGAGGACGGAACGTGAACAATGTAGAATTGGTACATGGAATATCAGAGGAGCGATGGACAGAAAGATGAATGAATTATGCGATACAATGGATAGTAAATGTTTGGACGTACTTTGTGTGACAGAGAGTATGAAAAAAGTGAGCAGTACAATGCAGCATAACGATAGGCTCGTCATCTGGTCTGGGAGACCAGATACGCAAGGGCTTGTCAGGGTGTTGCAGCGCTACTGTCTCCCAGAAGGGTTGAATGTATGTTGCAGTATGAATGTGTAAGTCCGAGAATAATGTGGATCCGTTTCAAAATTGGGTTGACAAGGGTGTTTCTTGTTATTTGCTACGCTCCTGTTAATTCTGAAAGCAACGAAGTGAAAGATGATTTTTGGACTGGTGTGAACGACGTAATGAGATTAAAAAATTTGAATGAGAGGATTATAATGGCGGGCGATTTGAATGGGTTGTGGGAATTGGACGTGACGGATTTGATTCAGCCTTAGGTAAGTTCGGGGATAAAAGGACGTATGTTTAGAGTGGAACCTGTTTATATCGAATACCTTTTTCGGTCATAAAGGTATCCACCAATATACGTGGGAAAGAGGAAATGAAAGATCAATAATTGATTTTGTGGTAATTGACTCTAGGTTGAGAGCCGTTACCGAGGACACAAGAGTTTTCAGAGGGGCTGAGGTTGAAACTGACCACTTTCTGGTGGTATCAAGAGTAAACCTATTTCGCGGATGGCGCTCTAAAGTGAAAACGGTATCAGCTCCAACAAGAGTCAAAATAGAAAAACTACAAAACGATTATGTGAGAAGTGAGTATGAGAATTGTGCAGAAATGAGATTGAATGCGAAAGAAATGGACGGTCTAAGCATAGAGGAAACATGGAACCACATAAAGGTTAGTCTGTGCGAATCTGCTAGAGACGTGTGTGGAATAAGTAAGCAAGGTAGGAAGAAAGGCGATGCATGGTGGGATGACGAGATCAAAGCACTGGTCTCAGAGAAGAAGAAAGTTTGGTTACGTCTGATAGCGACTGACAGTGCTTCAAGCGAAGAGAGAGATAGAGCGAAAGAAGTATACAAGGGATGCAAGAAAAGAGTAAGTGTTGGAGTGAAAGAACGAAAGAAACGCCTGGAAGATGAAGCGGGAATAAAAATGACAAAACACTTCCAAGAAAACATTAAACTGTTTTGGAAGGAAGTCAAAAGGTCCCGGAGTGGCCCAGAGAACGGAAGAATGAAAGTGATAAAATCAAAAGATGTAAGAATGTTGACGAATGAAGAAGAAATAAAAGAAAGATGGATGAAATATTTTGAGGAAGTCTTCGAAAGCAACCCATAGTAAGTCCAGCGTCGAATCGGGAATGAACGATGACAGAGTGAATGTTATCAAAATCAGTATGGATGAAATAAAAAAATCGATTAAATGCATGAAGAATGGTAAGGCTGTTTGGTTTCGACAATATTGCTGCCGAATATTTTAAAGGAGATAGTCATATTATTCTCACATGGTTGTGCAAACTTTTTAACCAATGTTTAGAGGAGGGTTACACGCCATTACATTGGAGAAGGGCTGTAATCATGCCGTTGTACAAAGGTAAAGGGTCACGCATTGAATGTGGGAATCATAGGGCTATTAGCCTGCTAAGTTCTGTCGGCAAGCTGTATGGAAGAATATTGATTGAAAGGGTAAGAACGGAAACAAAGAATAAAATATGGGATGTGCAAGGTGCCTTTATGAGTGGAAGGGGATGCATGGACCAGATTTTCTCCTTGCGTATGCTCACGGAGAAGTTTCTGGCGAAAAACCAGAAACTTTTCTGCGCTTTTGTAGATCTTCAAAAAGCGTACGACCGAGTCGACAGGAAAAAGCTATAGAAGGTATTGTCCAAGTATGGAGTGAATACAAGTCTCATACAGGCAATTGCGGGGTGGTTTGACATCACAAAAGGTGTTAAGCAAGGCTGCGTAATGTCACCATGGTTATTCAATCTATACATGGATAATTGTATGCAAGAATTGAAAGATGTGGGATTGGGCGCGAAATTGAATAGTCTGAAAGTATGTTGCATGTTATATGCTGATGAAGCGGTGCTGATTTCTAACTCTATGGAAGATCTACAGTCTCTAGTATCTAGGATGAACGAAATATGTATGAAGAATGAGTTAATGATGAATGTAAGTAAATTTAAAGTCATGGGGTTTGAAAGAGAGAGTACGAAAACAGTGTGCGACATAGTTGTGAATGGTGAATACTTGGAGCAGGTGGATGAGTTTGTTTATCTGAGTAGTATGTTTACGAGAGATGGGAAGGCTGATAGAGATATTGAAAGAAGGGTAAATGCCGGTAACTCCATTAATGGAGGACTGAATGCCGTTGGCGCTAATAAAAAACTGTCAAAAAAAGCGAAGCTAGCAGTCCACAATGGAGTCCTGGTACCTACCCTGATGTATGGCAGTGAGGCATGGAACTGGCAGAGGAAGGATGAAAGTAAACTGAATGCTGTTGAAATGAGATCCCTGAGACGTATGTGTGGTAAAACCATGTATGATCGTGTTAGAAATGTGGATATCCGCAAAGAATGTAAGGCTGATGTAAGTATAAAGAGCAAAATTAAGAAAAGGACCCTCAGATGGTTTGGGCACGTAGAGCAAATGAGCGAAGAAAGTAGTGTAAAAAGAATATATGATGCAAATGTTAATGGTAGAAGAAGTCGGGGATGCCCGAGGAAGACATGGCACGATCAAGTGAATCAGATACTTGAGACGGGCCATGTCAAAAGTCAGAATAATAGAAGAGTATGTATGAGACGATGTATGAATGTGAGTGAGGCAAAGAGTGTGTGCCAAGACCGAGTTGTTTGGCGGTCCGTCCTCTCTGCCTACCCCTGCGGGGAAACGGCGTGATGGTTAGTTAGTTAGATTCAGTTTTTCTGATCGTAGCTGGTAGTGTATTGTATAGTTTGCAAGCTATGAATTTAAAGTGTATTTGTCCAAATACGGTTTTAGAAAAGGGTGTGTGGAGAAGTTCTTTGTTTTTGGCTGGGGTATTGTTTATCGGTTGTGTTGCTTTGTACAGGGTATAATTGTTTATTTTATGTAAATTGATGGATCTTGCGTAGAGCTGAATTGAAGCTGCGGGACTCGCTCGCCAGAGCCACTTCCAGCGGCACTCATCAACCCGGGTACCCTTGTCAGCAATCGATAGAAGCACTCTTCCTGCTGGAATCTGACAGCATCACTTTTTCAATACATTACAAAAATTATGCAAGGATGGACTTACAAAAGCAGGGGCCCTCCAAGAGATCAAATTCGCACGGTCCGTTAGAGTAGTCACATGCATTGGTGCAAACGTATTCACAAGGATAAGATTCCCCTAAAAAATAAAGAGAAATTTAAAATCTGAAACATGAACTATTGTTATGTGTTCTACATCACTACTGTAGGTATCGATAAATTTATATTTATTTATGGTTTATGTCTGAATTACAGGGTGTCCGGGGGTAAAGTGCATTAACTTCGGAATGTGATTCTACATGATGGTAAGAGCAAAAAAGATTAGTAACTTTTTCTGAAATTACAACTTTTTTTTCCCATACAAAAAGACTTACCTACTAAAAATTCTCAGTGAAAGGTAAAACTTAAAATTTTTTTTTTCAAGAATACCGCACAAGAGTCCCTCCCTGCTGCTCCCGTCTGGAGCCAGGGGGACTATGGCATCCACAATTGGGGTATGTTGTGAGGCTGAAGGTAGTGGGGAGGGTAAGGAGATAGGGAAGAGGAAGGTAGGAAAGTACCTGAATATTCAGATCTGATCACCAAACACGGCTAAAGCCATTTCAAGCAACGCGTCAATTCTGAATGGTGGTCTTACACCAGGGCGATACTGAGAGTATCTTGCACTCTAGAACGTGCCGCAAATAGACTATTTATTATTTTAAATAAATTAATTGTGAAATAAAACAAATAAATCAAATAAAATTTATTTGCTACGCCGGGATTTGATACAACGTTGCTAGTAATAATAACATAAGTCTACAAAAAAATAAAAGTTGAGAGCTGTTTTGGTTTTTTCCGTAATTATTATGTTTTTGGGTGTGCTGAATCCGAAAATGACTTTCATTTTGTCACAGAACGTCACGTTTTCTGACAATGTCGGTATCTATGTTAAACAAGTTATCATCTTAAAATAATAAAAGATAAAAGACTAAAAAAAAATTTTTTTTATTTATAATTGCCTAACAAAACTTATTTTTTTAATCTAAAATACATTGGTTAGTAAGCACTGAACACATTTCTTTTTCCCAGTGAGACTCCTTTTGGTACATTTTCGCTTGTAGGAAGCATCTGGAAGGCCTCGCTGAAGCGTCCAAGAGTATTCTGCAATCATTGAGATGCTCCATCTTCCCTGGTATCTTTTTTCTATCTCCTTAATATCTTGGTGAAATCGTTCATTTTGCTCTTCACTCACATATTCTAAATTTTCTGGAAACTAGTCGAGGTGGGAATGAAGAAAATGTTCTTTTAAACTCATTAGGCAACCTAAAGCTTGAAATTTTTTTAACGTTTTGTTTGTAGTTAGGGACTTTGTTATTGCCTAAAAATTTAGGTTAAACCTCCCCGATCCCTAGTTCCCCTCCCCCCTTCCCTCGAACCCCCTACCCGAGTTCCCCTCCCCCCTCCCGCATTCCATACTAGTCCCAGTACATCCAGTCTTCACAGCTCGCGTACCACCTATTGCAATTTTTTATACAAATTTCATAATGCCAGAGCTCACCAGTAGTTTTATACAAACCTTGTCTTGGCAATAACGAACACAATTTTTTTTATTTAATTTGGTGCAGTCGTTCAAAAGTTATGCGCGTACGTACGTTTCTGCGATTCATTTTTATTTAATTAATTAATTTTTCGTAATTTCATGATGCCAGAGCTCACTATTGTATACACAAACCATCGCGGGTATGCACACATCAAATTCCCAAAGTTTCATCTCAATCGGATGAACGGTTTAGCAATGAAATGTTTATTGCCAGAGCTCACTATTGTATATACTATCTATATCTATACATATATGTAAACCGTTTTGCAAAATAACCTGACGTTCTGGAATTTTTTGAGTATTTTTCTAGTTTTCAGAACACCTAAATACATAGAAATCAGTTGAAAACATCCAGACAGCATTTTTGTTGTAGACCTGTGTAATGCTTCCCGCACACGCCAGTCTAATTTTATCTTTTTACCACAAAACTACCCCTGCGGCGACTGACATGAGCACTTGGCCGTATCGTAACATTCGAGGCGAGCGCGTTACGTTACGGCATTACCTGACTGATCTGTACCCTTCCTCGTGGCGAACACTATGCTCGACTACGCTCCGCCACCGCCACTCGTAATCAAAATGTCGGATAACGAAGTCGTGTTACTGGCTTCTGTGCTTTTACTAAATTATTCCTTACTTTTTTCTTACAAGTTTCTACTTCAGTTTCTAATAATGAAGCCAGAATCGACCCACGCGTCTGGTTTTTTTAAATTTTATTATAATGTGGATGAGAGGGGTCCCACAAAATTGTCATTTCTTTATATTTTTCAATGAACAACAGAATTTTATCCTGGTCCCATTCCATCTTCAACGCTCAATAAACACTTCGAAACTATTGACACATGCGCTCGTGACGACGCTTGGGGTTGTACCATAAATTTACAAAGTGGTGGGTTGTACTGACCTAAAATTAAGGTGTAACGTAGCACTCAAAGGATTCGCGAAAATACCGACAATCGGGTGGAGCACGCGGCGCTCGCAGCGAACAGATCGGCTCGCTGTACTGACCTGTAACATTTTGTAGTAACGTAACGTTACGTTACGATCAAATGTTACAGGTCAGTCGCCGCCTTTAAAGTTGGAATTTCGAAAAAAGTTATTTATCTTTTTTACATATACTGTCATGTAGAATCACCTCCCGAAGTTAATGCACTTTACCCAGTATATGCTTCCCGGACATTTGGAAACGTTGTTATCTAACACCTATACTAAAAAAGGGTAATAAAAGTGATGTCACTAACTATAGACCTATATGTAAGCTATCTATAATTCCGAAACTTTAAAAAAAATTACTTCTTGATAAAATTTCCCCATATATTAACCATCTAATTGTTCCAAATCAACATGGATTTTTGTCTGGCAGGTCAACTCTGACAAATCTCTCATTAAATGAAAACTTTATATCAAATGCATTAGCTAACAAAACTCAAGTCGATTCCATATACACAGATTTTATCAAGGCCTTTGACAAAGTGTGCCATAAAATTCTACTGGTTAAACTATGTAAGCTCGGTATTGACGGAAAACTTTTAGACTGGTTTGCAAGCTATCTATCTGATAGAGTTCTACTTGTAAAAATTAATTTGTTCTATTCCAATCAATTTATAGCTACCAGTGGTGTACCTCAAGGGTCCCATTTAGGCCCAATTTTGTTTTTATTGTTCATAAATAATATTGTTGACATATTTGATAAAGATGTAGATGTATTGCTTTTTGCAGATGATTTAAAATCATCAAAACCGCTGAAGATTGTGCCTGTCTACAAAATAATTTAAACAAATTAATAAGTTGGTGCTCTATTAACAAACTTTATCTGAACATAAATAAGTGTTATTCAATAAGTTTTTACAGAATAAGTCAACCAATTATTCATCCTTATGAACTTAACAACTCTACCCTTACCTCTGTCGAAGAAATTAGTGACTTGGGCATAACTTTCGACTTTAAATTAAACTTCATATCCCATATAAACTCAATCTATAATAAAGGTATCAAAATGCTTGGCTTCGTTCTTAGAAATTCCAGAGGTTTCAAGAATATTTCAACTTTAAAAATTTTGTATACATCCTTAGTACGTAGTCAAGTCGAATATAACTCCTCGATCTGGTCCCCCCATTTTAAAATACATTCAGATTCAATCGAAAAGACATATTAATTTTAACCTCGGTATTCCCATTGAAAACATAAATTATAATTACTTGATGAAAGAATTAAATTTACTAAGACTGTCAGATCGAAGAATTATATCAGACTTAATATTAATGTTCAAAATTGTAAATGGTAGAAGAGACAGTCCTGATCTAACTAAGCTCATTGAATTTCATATTCCCACGAGAACCACTCGTTCTAAAATCCTTTTTAAATGTAACAATAATCGGACTGAGTATACGAAACACTCACTTTTACCTAGGTTGCATGAAGTTACTAATAGATATGCAGATGTGATAGATCTATTTAACTGCACGGAACAGAGGTACAAGACGGCTATGCTATCATATTTTTTTAGTCACTATTAATTTTATATCTATTATAGATTTTTGCATGTAAATGTATCTCTGGTGTCACTTCCCAATGTATCGTCACAATTAACTGTTATACATACACTGTTTTACCATTACTAATATTTTGAATATGAATTTGTGACATGTAATTAATGTTTATGGCATACTTATGCCGTTTGTATTAAATAAATAAATAAATAAATATCTAATGTCAAAGTCTGAATTAATGTCATACTATGAAACATATACCACATAGAACTAGAAACAATAATACCACAGATGAGATCCAGAAGCGCATAGTGAACGCAAATCGCTGTTATTTCCGCCTTCAAAATAAAAAAATTCCAGACTGCTATCCAGAAATACAGAGATATTAGTGTACAAAACACTTATCACACCAGTACTCACGTACGCAGCTGAGACTTGGGTACTAACTAAGAGGAATGAACGAGCACTGGACGTTTTTGAAAGAAAAATTCTGAGGCGCATCTTCGGACCGGTGCTAGAAAATGGATTTTGGCGCAGACGTTATAACAAAAAGCTATATACTCTGTTAAAGGATCTAAACGTCACAAAATTTATAAAATCTGGGAAAACTTCGGTGGCTGGGTCATGTAGAGAGAATGACCGAGAATCAAGAAGCAAAATCCCTGCTGAACTCAAGACCGATAGGGCGAAAGAGCCTGGGAAGACCAAGTTTAAGATGAAGCGACAACCTCCTCAAAGATATATCCAACTTGGAGATTGTAAACTGGAGAGAGCTGGCACAAAACCGTGATGAGTGGAGGAAGACTTTTGAGGAGGCAAGACCCACCAGGGGTTGTAGAGCCAAGAGTGATGATGATGATAATGCACCCATTAATTGATTAACATGAAAGTATGTAGCCTGTTGTTTGCTGATGATGCGATGCTGATTTCTAACAGTATGGAAGATCTACAGTCTCTCCTGTCTAAGATGAACTAAGCATGTATGAAGAATGAGTTAATTATGAATGTAGGTAATCTAAAGTCACGGCGTTTGAAAGAGTAAGTACCAAAACATTCTGCAATACAGTTGTCAATGATGAATACTTGGAGCAGGTGAAGTATGATTACGACAGATGGGAAGGCTGTAAGTGTTATTGAAATAAGGGAAGATGCATTAAACGGAGGATTGAACAACGTTGCTGTTAACCAAAATTGGTTCAAAGAAGCGACGCTAGTAGTTCACAAAAACTGCACTGGAACCTATCCTGATGTACAGCAGTGAGGCATGGAACTGGAAGAGGAAGGATGAAAGCAGACTGAATACTGTAGAAATGAGATCCCTCGATCCCTGAGAGGCATATGTATGGAAAAAACATGTATGATGGTATGAGAAATGTGAAGATCCGCAAATAACGAATGCTGAATGTAATGGAAGCATAGTGATTAAGATTTAGAACGGAACGCTCATATGGTTTGGGTAGGTGGAACAAATGAACGAAGAAAGGAGTGTAAGAAGAATATATGACTTAAATGTGAATGTAAGAATAAGTCGGGGGCGCCGGGGCACCCACAATCAAGTGAATCAGATTCTTGAGTCGGGCTATGTCAAGAGTCAGAACAAAAAGAAGAAGAGTATGTATGAGACGGTGTCCGATGTGAATGAGGTAAGGAGTGTGTGCTAAGACAGAGTTATTTTGAGATTCGTTCTTTCTGCTTCCCCTTGTGAGGAAACGGCGTGATTGTAAGATATTTTGAAAGAATAAACAAAACACTGTAAGATTTTATAAGTCCGAACGACTGCTTGGGGCTCGACATGAATATAAAAAGATTGCCTGATAACAGGATACTGTGAGTGACTGGATGTGAACAATGGTTAGAATAATTGGAGTGAGGAAGAGTTGGATAGATAGTGTGGAAGAGGATTGTAGCATGACTGGAAGAGCTGAGAAGTGTAGGTGCATATTGAGTGACTCCAAAATCGGACTTATGAGCATTGGGAGGTCGACATAAGTATGTATGTATAATCACGTAGTAAAATATTGTTCCAATACCAAAGTTCATGAAAAAATAGATTATAAGGATATAATTTATTTAGGCGTTGGACTTACATAGTGTCGGAATGAGCGTTTCTGCAGTAGTAGCTGATGCAGTTGATGGTGGAGTTGTATGTGGTGTTGTTGTGGTTGGCGGTTTTGAAGGGGGTGGTGTTGGCGCATCTGTTGGAGTTGGTGTTGGCACTGGACCTATAAAGCATTGTTACCGTGGGATCAGTTGGAAAACATACAAATAAAATCAAAAAACTATGTTAGATAATGGCCTTTAAACTGTCTACCCAGAATCAGAAATGAGAGCTCAACTAAGTTTTATTTTATTTTTCTATATTATATATGGTATGTTTACATTAGGTTTTTCGATGCCTGTCTTACTAGGATATACCTGTGTCGAATCAGGCGTAGAGGTACATAAATAAATATCATATATAAGAATATTTAAGGTTAAATACATATCAATTTGAATACACTTTGAACAGAAAGATCATTGAAAGTGTGTATAAATCCCATAAAGAGAGTTATCTTATAAATGAAGGAAGAGATGATGTAAAGTAAAAATTAATCATAAACCTTTATGATTCATTTTTACAATTCTACTCTAACTTCAAGACTTAGCTTATCTTCTTGAAAGCGTAACAAAAATCAATTAACTTGTATGTGCCACTATATTTTTAAACTTTCACTTGAAAAATTACATTTTTTACTTATACCACCAACTTATTGGTGTATTTTAGCACGTTAGCACTTAAGTTAATATTACCCACGCACAGACATTGCCTTAGTGGGTTCCCATTATCTACTTTTGTCATATATATATTTTTTACTTTTTACATTAATTTTACCTTGTGTTATGTAATATATATTCGGAAAATGTGTAAAAATTTCTATTGAAATATATAATGGGAAAAAATAAAGGAAAAAAAAGAAGTAAATCCTGTCAAATCTATTATGCAGTTAGATTACACAGGATTTTATTATTTTAATTTGTTTTATATGGGTAAGGACGTATGTATGTAAATTGATATTTCTGTCTATTTGTAATTTATTTTGCAGATGTTTGCAATAGTGTGGCGTCCAATACTAATAATAATCCATTTCTTTATATCTTGTTTGAATTTGGTTATTGATTCGGTTTGTCTAATTGTAGCTGGTAGTGTATTGTACAGTTTGCAAACTATGTGTTTAACGTGTCTTTGTCCAGCGATTGTTTTAGAAATAGGTGTTTGGAGAAGTTCTTTGTTTTTGGTTAGGGTATTGTGTATCGGTTGTGTTGCTTTGTATAGGGTTTTATTGTTTATTTTATGTAAATTATCTAAGATGGATCTTGCGTCGAGCTGAATTGAATCTGCGGGACTGGCTCGCCAGAGCCACTTCCAGCGGCACCCATCAACCCGGGTACCCCTGTCAGCAATCGATAGAAGCACTCTTCCTGCTGGAATCTGACAGCATCACTTTTTCAATACATTACAAAAATTATGCAAGGATGGACTTACAATCGCAAGGGCCCACCAAAAGATCAAAATGGCATGGTCCGTTAGAGTAGTCACATGCATTGTTGCAAACGTATTCACAAGGATATGATTCCCCTGAAAAATAAAGTGAAATTTAAAATCCGAAATATGAACCATTGTTATGTGTTCCACATCACTACTGTAGGTAACGATGAATTTATAATTATTTATGGTTTATGTCTGAAATATGTCTAATGTCAAAGTCTGAAATAATGTCATACTATTCAACTTTTACCACATAAAACTATAAACAATAATACCACAGAGGAGATCCAGAAGCGCATAGCGAACGCAAATTGCTGTTATTTCCGCCTACAAAATCAAATTAAATCCAGAAATACGAAGATATTAGTGTGCAAAACTCTTATCAGGCCTGTACTCACGTGCGCAGCTGAGACGTGGGTACTTACTCAGAGGAATGAGCGAGCACTGGACTTTTTATTTAATTTATTTATTGTTTTGTAACATTTACATAGTATTAACACAAAAAAGTCATTAGATTAGCATTGTAAAAAACGTAGATGTTAATAGTCCACTTAAAAATGTTCACAGAATGCACAGTTTAATAGTTGTTTTTCGCTATGTATACATAGAAGTTAAGAGAAATTAGAAATAGCAAAATATAAACAGAGGTATAAAAGGAGATAACAAAAACAGTGATGATAAAATATGGAGATGACAAAGATAAAAAAAGATCGATATACGATGTAAAAAACAGAAAAACAAAAAAAGTTAATTACAACTAGAGTAAAAAACAGCCATTCCATTTGTTAGCGCCAATTAGATTTTGGCTGCGCTCAGCGATCTATTGTGCGTGTATTTTGGAACCAGAATATTGTTTCTGTGATAATTATTGTGCCCTCCTGTCTTCCCGTCTTCCCCTCCCGCCTACCGAGCGGTCAGTCCCGAGATACGCAGTGTACAAGCCGGAGGCATTTCCGATTCACGTGAAAGTTAATACAATTCAATTTAGTTTTATTAATACTAAGATTCGCATCGCAATTGTTCAATGGAACAAGCTAATACCAAGTGAAAAGTGTTCGGAAGATACCATTTCCAGACTCTCCTGTGAGTAAATCCCAATACCTACTATGCAATATTATCATTGTCAAATGCATAAACAAATGTTGCTGTAAATTATCATGCCGCTAGCTGAAACAACATTCAAGTTCAAGATCCAATGTAAGTATTTTCAATTCTCAATTACTTGTTAGGTTAGTCTATTGTTAGTTTGCCTTTTAAAGTAAGCGAGACTATTTGCATAGATGTCTATATGGTTACATTCAATGGAATTATACAGACGACACATTCGAGACAGTGGATTGAAGTATGCAATATTTTTCTTAAATAATTCATGATAAAATATATTCTGACTCCTTAAATTACGTCTAATGGGGACCTTAAAAAAAATATTGCTCAGACAATCAGTTGTTTCAAGCTTATCATGAATGATTTTGTATAGACTCATTAAGTCAGTAACTTTTCTTCTTTTTGCCAAAGTTGAAAACTTAAAATATTGGAGTCGTTCCCGGTAAGATTGGAGTAAGGCATTTAGTCCAAGTTTAAATGATAACAATCTCGAAAATTTTTTTTGCACAGATTTTTTTTTTTTACATGAGCTCCACACAGGAGGCGCTGAGGAAAATAATTTTCCTCAGGGCATATGTCATCTTTGGGGATGCTGTGTGGAGGGTTTTTTTAGGAAAAGGAAGGAGAGGAGAGTTCTGGGAAGGAAAAGGGTTTAAGGGGTGGGTAGGAATCTGGGGTTCAGTGTGTCTTGGTCATCCGCCTCCAAGACCTAGACAAACCTCACCCCATGAACCCGTGCACCCCTCAATAGTTTTTGAATATTTTAAGTTGTGTGGGTTCCAGATAATACTACCATATTCCAATTTGCTTCTGACCAATGAGTTGTATAGGGTTATAATGAATTGGGGTTTTTTAAATGGTTTCGATGTATAAATCCAAAGATATTCAAATACAGAAGAGATATGCTATGGTGTCCGCGCAACTGTCGCCGGACTACGCCCTAATTAGAGTAGTTTTCATACAAAAAGAATTTGTTCATTTCTTTGATTTTTTGAAAATGTGCATTAATATTGTTTAACAATATATTTTGAAAATGGAAAGAATTCGTTCATTTAGTTTAACGTTCGTTTGGTTAATTCGTTAATTATTTGTTCTCTTAGTTTATTCGTTAATTGGTAAACAATATTGGTGACACCCGGAAGCGCAGACCCACATAGTGAAAACAGCAGATAGCACATCTACTTATATTTCAATATCTTTGTATAAATCCCATCATTTAAAGAATTTACTCGTGATATCACTGACGTGTACATTAATTTAAAATTTTGAATCAAGAGTGATTCCTAAATCTCTGATGGTAACTGCATTTAATCGAACATTATTAATGGAATATGCATAATCTTTTTGTATTCTGTTACGGGTGAAAATTATAATGTAACATTTTTCAATATTTAGAAACACATCATTCTGAATACACCAGTTATGTAGTGTGAAAAGGTCTTCTTGAAGCATAACTTGGTCAGAATCATTGGAAATTTTACGGTAAATCTTTAGATCATCAGCAAATAAAACAAAATCACAGCGTAACATGGGGCCAAGGTCATTAATGAAGATTAAAAATAGCAAAGGGCCAAGATTGGACCCTTGGGGTACACCTGAGGTTACAATTATGGGAGGTGACCCATACCCATTTATAAGTTCGAGCTGTGTTCTGTTTTCCAAATAAGATTTAACCCATCTAAATAGATCACCGTGAATACCTATATGATCAAGCTTCTGTAGTAAAATAGAATGATTTACTTTATCAAATGCCCTTTGAAAATCTGTGTAAATAGCATCTACTTAAGTTCTTTCATTAAACGCATTTCAAACGTAATCACAGAAATCGAGAAGATTATAATTTGTGAATCTGTTAGGAACAATCCATGAGAACAAACATTTGAAAGAAAAATTCAGAGGCGCATCTTGGGACCGGTTCTAGAAAATGGATTTAGGCGCAGACGTTATAACAATGAGCTATATACCCTGTTTAAGGATCTTAAAGGAAAATTTAAAAAACTGGGAAGACTTCGGTGGCTGGGTCAAGTAGAGAGAATGCCCGATCATCAAGCAGCATAGTCCCTGCTGAACTCAATAC
The DNA here is from genome assembly GCA_929108145.2 of Limnephilus rhombicus. NCBI lineage: Eukaryota > Metazoa > Arthropoda > Insecta > Trichoptera > Limnephilidae > Limnephilus > Limnephilus rhombicus. Next base: position 7,606,593 of record OV815289.1, on the reverse strand, counting down.
CGACAGGGCGAAAGAGCCTGGGAGGACCAAGATTAAGATGGAGCGACAACCTCCTCAAAGATATATCCACCTTGGAGATTGTATTGATTGGAAGACTCTTGATGAGGCCAAGACCCACCAGGGGTTGTAGAGCCAAGAGTGATGATGATGATAAGTCACCCATTAATTGAGTAACCTGAAAGTATGTTGCCTGTTGTATGCTGATGTTGCGATGCTGATTTCTAATAGCATGGAAGATCTACAGTCTCTCCTGTCTAAGATGAACGAAGTATGTATGAAGAATGAGTTTATTATGAACGTAAGTAATCTAAAGTCAAGACGTTTGAAAGAGCAAGTACAAAAACATTCTGCAATATAGTTGTGAATGATGAATACTAGGAGCAGGTGAAGTATGTTTACGAGAGATGGGAAGGCTGTTAGTGTTATTGAAATAAGGGAACATGCATTAAACGGAGAATTGACCAATGTTGGTGTTAACCAAAATTGGTCCAGAGAAGCGAAGCTAGTAGTTCATAAAAATCGCACTGATACCTATCCTGATGCACAGCAGTGAGGCATGGAACTGGAAGAGGAAGGACGAAAGTAGACTGAATGCTATAGAAATGAGATCCCTCGATCCCTAAGAGGCAAATGTTTGGAAAAACCATGTAAGATCGTATGAGAAATGTGGAGATCCGCAAAGAATGCAAGGCTGAATATAATGGAAGCATGTGATTAAGATTTAGAAAGGAACGCTCACATGGTTTGGGTAGGTGGAACAAATGAATGGAGAAAGGAGTGTTAGGAGAATAAATGACGTAAATGTGAATGGTAGAAGAAGTAGGGGGCGCCCACAATCAAGTGAATCAGATACTTGAGTCGGGCCATGTCAGGAGTCAGAACAAATAAAAGAAGAGTATGACTGTGGAATAGGATTGTAGCATGACTGGAAGAGCTGAGAAGTGTAGGGGAATATCGAGTGACTCCAAAATTGGACTTATGAGCATTGGGAGGACGACATAAGTATGTATATATAATGATGTAGTATAATATTGTTCCAATACCTAAGTTCATGGATAAGTTGGATTTTAAGGATATAATTTATTTAGGCGTTGGACTTACACCCTGTCGGAATGAGCGTTTCTGCAGTAGTAGCTGATGCAGTTGATGGTGGAGGTGCTGGTGTTGTCGTGGTTGGCGGTTCAGTCGTGGTTGGCGGTTCTGTCGTGTTTGGTGGTTCTGTGGGGGATTGTGCCACAGGTGGCGGCGTCACCAAATAAGGTTCCTGTTCAGAGCCTTTTGGAAAATAATAATTCGTTACAAATTTACACAAAAAAAAAACAAATTTACAAGGAGATTATCATTACTTACTATAAATAGCTATATTTCACTGTATAGCGTCTTAATCTAATTAATGCAATTATAAAATATATTTTATTACAACATAAAATATATAAAACACTACCCGAACGAACTTGTTTAGGTTGCGCATTAAAACAAGACGGTATTACGTCTATTTTGTAATCGTATTAGTATTATCGTACCCGTTTTAATTTTAATTTCGACATCGATTTCAATTCCGGTTTCAACTTCGGTTTCGGTTTCGTCTTTAATTTTGATTTTGATCTGGATCTAGAACTTGATCGTGATCTTGATCCTTGATATTGATCTTGATCGTGATCCCAATTTCGATCATAATCCCTATCTCAATCCCGATCCCGATCCCGATCCCGATCCCGATCCCGATCCCGATCCCGATCCCGATCCCGATCCCGATCCCGATCCCGATATTAATTTAAATTTGATTTTTCTTTTATATTTCTGTATTTTAAGGTTGAGATTTGGTCAAGAGAATCCAAGTAAAAAAAAAACCTTACAGTTACAATAGGGACCAAATGTGAGATGACAGGGCCAAGAGTTACAGGAAATAAAGCAAGTCCTCCGACAGACCTCAGGGGCCGCTGAAACAATACAATAATATGAAATTAGATTTGCCTTGATAATTTAGATTTTGATGGCTAAATGTATTATAGTGATTTATTTTATTTATTTATTTAATTATTAATTATTAACGCCCTTATGAGCTTTTACACACATTTACATTTTTATGTTTTAGTGCATACAGGTGTGTTTAGAATACAAAGAAAACATAAATAGTTTTTACACATGGTACATAGAAATAAAGCTGGTAAGTAAAAAGTATAGCATTATACAATAAAGAGAAAAAAATTATTTTTATATGTGTATAACAAATAATAACCTGAATTAGGCGATATTTATATGGAACAAATTATCGTACACATCGCCAAAAATATGGAAAATATTAAAAAAGAAATTATATCCAAAATGGAAAAAATCACAGCTGAAACACAAAAAAGCATAGAATTTATAAGCAATCAATATGACGAGCTAATAAAAAAGATAGACCTAACTCTTAGTCAAAACAAAAAAATTGAAGATGAAATAGCAATCATCAAAAAAGATCAACAAGACAAAAATACCACTATAAAACATCTGGAAATAAAACTTTCTGAAATTGAAACAAAATTCCGCTCAAATTACTTGGAAATAGCCGGGATTAAACATTCAAGTGGCGAAGAGGCGGCTGAAATAGTTATAAGAGTTGCTGCAGCGGCTGGCGTAGAAATCAAATATAATGAAATAACCGGAGCTAAAAGAATACCGGACCGACGTACTGATGCCCCCCCCAAACTGCTGGTTCAGTTCAAGAACAAAACTGCACGTGACAACCTCATCGCCGCGAAAAGAAACATAAACTACGCTTCCATCAAAGGACTTACAGACGACAAGATTTACATTGGAGAAGAACTCTCCCCATATCACAAAGAACTTCTATGGCATACAAAAAAATTTGCTAAAGAAAAAAACTATGCCTATGTCTGGTACAAAGAAGGGAGAATCATGATGAGGCGCATCACGAACGATAAAATTATTTATATTAAACATGTAGATGATTTAAAAAAAATTACATAAAATATCGGGTAATTACCCTTACATATTTCCACACAATCTACACATCATTCAAAATGGATAATACTACCACAACATCTAACAAAACAAACTTATCAATATACCATCAAAATATTAGATCTATAAACAAAAACTTTGACCAATTCCTCATCGAACTCGACCTTACTAAAATCAAATATGACATAATTATCCTGACAGAATGTTGGCTAACACCTTACTATACTCCTAAAAACATCCCCAACTATACCCACCATCAAACCTCAAATCACTACAGACAAAACGATGGCATAGTAGCATATACATTAAACAACACTCTTAACTCATTTAATGTCAAAGAAATTTATATTACTAACTCAAACTGTCTTCAAATAACGTACAATGTCAACACATGTATCATTGCACTTTACCGCTCTCCTTCTCAACCTAACATCTCCTCATTTTTGCGCGACATAAACTGCTATCTCACGGATCTACACATAATAAAGAACTTAATTCTAATGGGGGATCTTAACATTAACATTTTAAAAAACAACGAACATCCCCAATGCCAAGACTATCTAAACACACTGATGTTCCACGGAATGGAAAGCACAATAAATTCAGCAACACGATGTACGCCAAACTCCTCGTCTTGCATCGACCATATTATGGTTAAATCAACCAACCAATACACCTCCGAAATCCACATGTCATCAGTCACAGATCACTACGCTACCTCTTTCACAATGAGTTCCAAACACAACGTACAAAGCAAACCTCCAACTAATACAACGAAGAAAACAATTAACTATGACAATCTTAACAAAACGATTAACTCCAAATCGTGGGACACACTCTATAACAAAACTAACATAGAGGAGGCCTGGAACTACTTCTCTACCTACCTACAAGATATCCTTGTCCAAAACACCAAAATCACCACAAACACCATTCCTAAAGCGATCAAACCTCTCAAACCTTGGATAAACCATACTATAATCAACTGCATTCGGAAACGCAATTCCATACATAAAAAATGTGCCACAAACCCATATGATATCACACTCCATAATTTCTACAAAAGATACCGTAATATCTGCACACAAGTCATTAGGAAAGCCAAAAATCTATATTACAACAAAAAAATTTCCGAATGCAACAATGACCCTAAAAAAATATGGAAAGTCCTCAAGGAAGCTACCAATTCAAATAAAGCCACCGACACCTTAAACTCTCTCAATATCAAAGATATCACTGTAGACTTTACATCGAACCCCAACACAATTGTCAATTACATAAACCAGTACTTCACAAACATAGGTCCGGAACTAGCAAAAAAAATCCAAATAAATAACGATACGCTTGGTCCAAATGACCACGCGACCAATGATGATTTCCCAACCCGCTTTGTTCTTAAAACGATTACAGAGAAAGAAGTTTCTAGAGTAATAAACTCGCTCAAAAACTCTTCATCAACCGGCATTGATGAAATATCTAACAATGTTCTTAAAAAAATTGCCCCTGGTATACTTCAACCATTAACGCATCTACTTAATATTAGCATCCGCCAAGGGGTATTTCCCACCATTCTAAAACAAGGTCTCATTATCCCTATTTTTAAAACTGGCTCCAAACTTGATATTAGTAATTATCGTCCTATTACGTTGCTAAATTCCCTCTCAAAAGTATTCGAAAAGATCGTCAATAATAGTCTCATGGAATATCTGGAAACCAATAACTTAATATCGCCGCGGCAATTTGGATTCAGAAAACATAAAAGCACCAATGATGCTATAGCCACGGTCACTGACCATATTTCTGGCCACCTGGATAAGGGCTTGAAATGTCTATCTGTATTTCTCGACCTATGTAAAGCATTTGATACAATCTCACACAACAAACTAAAACGCAAAATGTTTAATATAGGTATTAGGAACAAAGAATTAGGCCTCCTCTCCAGCTTCTTATCTGACAGATCCCAATGCGTTAAACTCAATACCACAAAGAGCCAGAATTTGCCCATTAGTTACGGGGTCCCTCAAGGCAGTGTTATAGGTCCAACGCTCTTCCTAATATATATTAACGAGTTATGCAACCTAAATATCGATGCCACTATTGTCAGTTTCGCCGATGACACTGTCCTACTCTTCCAAGCAAAAGATTGGCTTACCGCATATTCCAAAGCGGAGGAAGGAATTCAACAGGTAAAATATTGGCTTGACTCGAACATATTAACTCTAAATGTACAGAAAACCAAATACTTACTGTCTAGTCTCACCAATATCCCAAAGTCAAACCCAGCCCCGCCATTAAAAATACACAAATGTAAAAATTCATCTCTAAACCGAAACTGTGACTGCCCATGCCTAGAGCAAGTAAACATTATCAAATATTTAGGAGTAACCTTCGATACACACCTGAATTGGAAGCAACATATACATAATACTACAAACAAAATCCGAAAATCTATATACTTTTTCAAACAAACACGCAATTTCCTTCACCTAAAACTTTTAAAATCAGTATATTACTCATTGTGCCAATCTCACATCGAATACGGAATTCTAGCCTGGGGTAATGCATATTCCAATGCCCTTGATCCCATCATGAAAGCACAAAAACTAATCATAAAAATAATTCTTAAAATGCCGCTTACTACCAGCACTGATACTATCTTCAATTCCTTCAACGTTATGGACATAAAACAGCTCTACTCAAGATCCATATGACTTAATTTACACAAAAACAACAAAACACCATACAAAGCTACACAAACAATACACAATACCCGAGCCAAAAACAACGAACTTCTCCAAACTCCTTTTTTCAAAACCACCTTCGGGCAAAGACACTCTAAATACATAGCTTGCAAACTATACAATACACTACCAACTACGATCAGACAAAGTGACTCCTTTACAAAATTCAAACAAGATATTAAAAAATGGATTATAAGTATTGGACGCCACACTATCACAAATATCTGTAAAATAAATCACACATAGACATAAATAACTATTCACATACAACCTAACCCATATAAAACAAATGAAAATAATGGAATCCTGTCAAATTTAACCTATAAATAGACTAGGCAGAATTGATTTCATTACTCCATCTCCAACATTTATAAAATAACTCTCTTTAAAAGATTTATTACCCTTCCAATCACCCTTCTGTTTTAATTCTATTCATAATATGTATTTTACCTGAAATATCCTTGTAATTACTATATTCATTTATATACCTGTACGCCTGTCTCGACACAGGTATACCCTAGTGAGACAGGCATACAAATAAAACCATTGTAAACATATTTTATTATAGATAAATAAATAAAAAAAAAAAATAATAATAATAATAATGGTGACTTTTTAATATATGTGCAATTTATGTGTTGAATACATAGCGAAGTTGATTTTAAACAAAAATACATACTACCGACTTGCACCGCACTAAAATTAATATACAAAACAATTCCATTTTGACCAATTACTTTATCGTCAGAATTTCTGCTTAAAGAATTCAATTTCCGAAGACGAAATACTTTATACCATAAATATACCAATCCCCTTTATACTGATACCATGGAACATTTCAGGTTTAAACAAATAATGTCAGATACTTCAGTAAACTATCACGGAGAGAACAAATGAGTTCGATAATATAATATAATAGAGTATCTAATTACAATCAAATTAAAATGTTAATCAAAGTATAAGTCGTTAAAGTAATTTTGTTATTATTACCTATAACAACGATAAACAAGAACAGTTTTTATAAGGTTTGTTTATAAATTATAAATTACTAACCTTTATTACGCCCTATATTGTAGGTGTTTTTGACGGAACTATGAGGGTTTACAATAAACTGTGCACACAAAATTTCAAGATGAGAATTTATAGTTCTATTGTAAACATTCCAATATACTGAATTTAAATTTGGTCACTGACAGATGACGATAAACATCGATTGAGTTATATTTATTTCCTAGTCGATGAAGCCTTTCGATAGCCGAGTTTTCGAAGTAATTATTAGTAGGCGCGTTAACAAAATAAGGCGCATTCAATCTTGTATTACGGGTAGGTACTCGAAGTTGGATTAGTTTGGTTAAATCAAGGGTGTCCAGTCTGCCATTTGAAATATTGAAAAGACAAATTAAATCACTCATTGTTCGTCTTGAAGTTAATTCATTTAATTCTAGTAAGTCCATTAAAAATGTGTAGTTAAGTTCTTCGATTGGAATTCCTAATTTATAGTTTATAAATCTCAGAAACTTATGTTGCACTCTCTCAATTTTTTGTTGATGAATCTTATAAAAAGGAGCCCAGATTGTTGAATTGTACTCTAAATGGCTTCTCACTAACCCAGTCAACAGCAACTTAAATAAATTAATTATTTTAAAATCTTTTACCGTCCTCAATATAAACCCTAAGCTTTTCATGGCCTTGTTAGATATTTCGTTTATATGAGAAACGAAAAATTGAATGTCAAAAATAATACCTAGGTCAACTCTTTTTAGAAAGATGTTGTTGATGCTATATTTAATAGGATTTTTAATGCGGGCAAAAGTAATTGTTTGACATTTTTCAATATTGAGGAAGAGTTCATTATGGATGCACCACTCTTGTAGCCTCACAAGATTTGTTTGTAATACGCAACAGTCATTGAAATTAGTAATTGTTTGTAAATTTTAAGATCATTAGCAAATAAAAGTATCATAACTCCATCAAAGATTGTAGTTATGTCGTTGATGAACAAGGAAAACAGCACATGTGACCCCTGGGGAACTCCGGAGAAGATTTCCAATTGATTTGAAAAGTGCGATTTGAGTTTGACTGAAATTTTTCTATTGTATGTATAACTTTCAAACCATCTCAAAATATGCCCCGTTATTCCAAGGCATTTTAATTTGTGTATAAGTATTTTGTGTGAGACTTTATCGAAAGCTTTGCTAAAGTCAGTGTATACCACGTCTGTTTGAAGACGTTTGTGCATATTATTAAATAAGTATTCCTGATAGATCATCAAATTTGTGAGAGTAGACCTTTTTGACATGAAACCGTGTTCTCGATGTGAAATTACTTTGTTAATCTCAGGAGATAGTTTAGAGAGCAGAGCAGATTCAAATATTTTCGGAATCGATGACTGGATACAGATATTTAGGTCTATAGTTGGATATATCGGATTTATCACCCTTCTTGAAAATTGGAGACAGAAAGCTTGTTTTCCATTTTTCGAAAAGATGCCAGTTTTTATTGACAAGTTAAAAAGTTTAGTAAGAGGATAAGTTAAGACTGATAAGCATTTCGATAAGAAGATTGTAGGAATGTTATCGGGATCAGACGATTTTTTCGGGTCTAGGGACTTTAATTTATTTCTAATATCACTTTCTTCAAACATACATTGATTGAAATCGATCTGGTTATCGTTAGATGTTGTGGCGTTGAATAATGGAGAGTTGTTTGCAGAATCGTAGACTTTGCTGAAGAATTCAGCAAACAGATTAACGATTTCTTGGGGATTATCGGCCATTTTGTTATTTAAATACATATTAGAGGGTACACCGGAGTCATTATTGTTTAGTAGGTTTGAAAATTTATAGATATTTTGAGAGTTGGCAAGAGCCAATTCTTCGCAGTTATCGATGCACTTTTTGTAACATAACTTGGAAATTTTTTTGATGCTCGTTCTTAGTTCACAAAAATTTGCGTAATCAATAGGATCATGTGATAATTTGTAAGCTTTATGAGCGATTTTTTTGTCTCTAATTAATTTAATAAGATCGTTACTAAACCATTTTGGGTAATTATGCGAATAAATTTTTGAAATGGGTACAAATAAATCAATAGCATTATTTAGAATTAAGTAAAATTTGTCAACCATTACATTGATGTTTTCTTCAGTCTCCAAAAATTTCCAGTCGGTTGAAGATAAAAGATTAATGATTTGATTATAGTCTGCTTTGAAAAAGTTCAACTTAGTTGATGCAGATGGATTTTTTCTAGTTATTGAACTGTTATATTCAATTATTAGAGGTGAGTGGTATTTGTCAACCGGGAGAATAGATTCAACAGATGCGAACACTTTTACTGATAAAGAATTGGAAAATACTAGATCGAGAAGACGAGAATTTATATTAAAACACAGTTTAACTGTCGGAGACTAAGAAAATTTGACATTTGGATTATATCATGAGAACCGTGGTGGTTGTTGTCCGAGCATGAAGTTTTGTTGTTTTCTACGTCCCATGCAATATTAGGCAGATTGTAATCTCCTGTCAAAAAAATAGTGGCGCCAGGAAATCTTCTCCGGATGGTTTCAACTTCATGGTAGTGGTCTTTGTATAGTTGAGCGTCAGAGGATGGGGAATGTAGACGCAGCCAATAATATTTTTTTCCTTTTTGGTGGATACCATGATGAACATTTGCTCCAGATGTGTATAGATGCATTTAAGTTTTCTTGAATGAAGTTTGTTGTTTATGGATATTAACACTCCACCTCCCCTGGAATTATTTTTTTCATTTCTGTATTTTCTGTACACTGTATGATTATAGAAACCCAGTTCTGAAGTGTTGATATTATTATTTAGCCATGTCTCGGTGAAGGCGTAAGAATCGTGATTCAAAGTGGGTAGGGTTGATTTTAGATCCTGAAGTTTAGTTCTAAGACCACGAACATTTTGATAGAATATTTTCAATTTATCTTTTAGTTTTTTGGATGTATTTTCGTTATTGTAGGTCTATTGTTGATATATTTGATTGTAATGTCAGTTTCACCTGAAGCCTTTCTTTTTTCAAGTTCATTTCTTAAGTCAGTTAATTGTTTCCGCTGGAGAAGCGATTGATCTTGGTAGAATCTAATGTTGTTTTTAAGTACGTGTTTTTTGGTTAGTAATATTCTTGGCCATTTTGCTTCAGGAAACTCAACTTTAATTCCTCTTGGTTTGTCGTCTTTTCTTGTGCCTAGTCTATAGATTTTTTATTTCTAGGTTGGCTGTTGAGTTATAAATATCAGAGAGTATTTTTTTGACTGATACTATGTTGCTGTTAATACATTCAATCTGCGATAACGATGTATTCTCAGGAATATTACGAATTATCAGGTTTTTATATCAATAATTTTGTACCTTCATTTCAGCGAGAATATCACAGATACTTGGGGTTTGTGAATCTAAAGGGGTGTGCATATTAGGGGTTGCACTTTTTAGAGCAGTCAACTCTCCCTCTAGATTTGCCATTTTAACTGCCATTTGGCCGATTGTTCCCAATATGTCGTTGGTTTTGGGAATTATTTTTGCGAGGTGTTCTTTCGTGAATTTGTTGTTGGGAAATCATCTTGGTTAGTAAGTTAACAGAATCCTTCGCTAAATTAATATATGCGCATCCATAATGTAAATGGTTATTGGGAAAGTTTGCTAGATTCACTTGCAAGTATGGCTGATGGAACCGCCTTGATTTTGGTGTACTGAGGTGATGGTAAGTATCTGCACCGCTATAATAATGTCACAAAATTACTTGAAAACTTTGCGATTTCAAAAATTGTTTTTATATATTATTACACGATGGCTGAGTATGCAATAGATAATGCTAAATCGAACTTGAGCACTTTAACACGTGGGGGAACCAAAATTAGACTGTAACTTTCGCTAAAACTCGTTAAATTAAGGATGTTTTGAGGACGTAAAACTCTAGATGGTTACACCGGTATTGTTAATAAAAAAAATTCAGGGTATAATGCCTTTAGTCATCATTTTAGTGTCCATGTATAGGGAAGATATGTAATTACGACTATTACGTTGGCTAAAGGAGGAGGTAGCGCTCCACGGCGTAATGTCCCAAAAATAAACAAAGATAATTATTGCTTTTTTTAAAGCCCAATTTGATTTGTCACAGATAAACCAATTTTCAGTCTGAAGGGCAAAATAAAGAGTATGAAATCAATTTTTATGAATATAAAATATGTACCTATTCTCGATCCACGTTTACAACACCCCGCTATGGTACATAATTTGATTTGTACTGCGCTTACCACAACCCCCGCTACAGTCCCTTCACCGGCCCTCGGCTGTTGCAAATGCAAAGCACTCCGCCCAAAAATCAGTATGGCGTTGACCAGGGGGGTATAACTCCGGCCAAAAACTTCAACCGACAACAAAGATAGATAATATCTATGACTGTGTGACGCCGTTCCTCAGTCCACTAATGGGAAGGCTTTGCATTTTTTATGTTGACGGTTGCGGATCTGCGCAATTATATTTCAAAATGGTCGCTTTACGATTTGTTTGCGTGTTGTGATCGAATGTAAAATTGCTTCTAAAATAGGCGCGGTGTGAAATCAGCAGACTTTAATACATCGATTACCCGATTTTAAGAACTCGTGCATATGTTTGTGGCTAAGAGTGTGGCGAAATGGTACATTTCGTTGATTCAATTGACGACCTGAAACCCATTCAAGTTACAAATATTCATATGAAACTCTCTTTTCTACGGTTCTTCATGTCAAAGGTACATTCATTTGCAGTTTAAACTTTTTTCTGCATTTGTTTTGTTTTGTTGTATCTTCGTTTTCATGTATCTTTTAAAATATTTTCAGCTCGAAACACCAAAGCGTGACGGCTGACCATAAATATACGAAACCACCCAGGCTGGTGGAGACTGAGGATTACTAGTGCCCGCGCCAACAGAGCACTGGTTTGTTAGCATTTCAATTTATTATTTTAAATTATCATCTAGGTAAAGATATATATTGCGAGGATAACCTTGCTTTTTGGTGAACTTTATATACCGGATGCAGTACGATGATTCTGCTAACGTTTTCACGTTTATTAAATATTTAGGTAAATATCGGTTCAGACTGGCCACGCTTATTACGAATAATTTTTAGAAAAAAACTTTAGATTCGCCTTAATTACTATAAAAGGAAATTTTTTGGCTTTGGGGCGGCGGAAAATAATGCATTTTAATTTTCAATTGCATAAAACCAAAATTCTCTTCGCGAACCGACACAGCGAAAATCCGCGGCCGTACCTCTCACTGGGATAAGGCGCGTAATTATGAAATTTGTCTAGCGGGCTTGTTTGTGTAACATGGTTTGTGATACAAAAGTAAGTGCCCCTTTATAACGCCTACTCGCGTCAAGGCAAGAAAAACATCCCAGTTTTCAAGTAGTTTAGCGGCTACGCTAGGTTTTGTGTATTTCATGTAGGTATCCCACGAAGTCGGCTACAGTCGTATTAGCTCTTTTTAATTTATCAAGGATACCAACATAACAGTGACAGGTACGGCCGCGGATTTTTGCTGCGTCGGTTCGCGAAGTGAATTTTGGTTTTATGCAATTGAAAATTAAAATGCATTATTTTCCGCCGCCCCAAAGCCAAAAAGTTTCCTTTTGCAGTAATTAAGGCGAATCCAAAGTTTTTTTCTAAAAATTATTCGTAATAAGCGTGGCCAGTCCGAACCGATATTTACCAATATTTTTTATGAACGTCAGCTGACTTATTTTGATGCACATTTAGCATTTTTAATTTACGATGATTCTTTTTTGTAGGTATGTAGGACGGTAGCATTGTGGTGTCATATGAGGAGATGGGGGCTGACGTGTTCCACCACTCTGTGGCAGCGCTGTCCTTGAGAGAACACAAGAAGGAAATCTATTCCATGGACTGGACCAGGATGCGACAGGAAAAACACATTCTCAGTACGCTTGACTTTCTTATTCTGTATTTTCTATTTTTATCAGTAAAGAGAGTACGAAAACAGTATGCAATATAGTTGTGAATGATGAATCCTTAGAGCGGGTGGATGAGTTTGTATATCGTGAGAAGTATGTTTACGAGAGACGGGAAGGCTGATAGAGATATTGAATAAATGTACTGAATGCCATTGGCGCTAACAAAAAACAGTCTAAAGAAGTGAATCTAGCAGTCCACAACAGAGTGCTGATACCCACTTTGATGTATGGCAGTGAGGCATAGAACTGATAGAGGAAAGTAGACTGAATGCTATAGCAATGAGGCGTATGTGTTGTAAAACCATACATATCGTCCTGTGTATTTTCTGCTCTATATTAGTGATCGATGAACCGGTGGATGATGGAAATGATGCTGGTACCCACTTTGATGTATGGCAGTGAGGCATGGAACTGATAGAGGAAAGTAGACTGAATGCTATAACAATGAGGCGTATGTGTTGTAAAACCATGCATCGTCCTGTATATTTTCTGCTCTATATTAGTGATCGATGAATCGGTGGATGATGGAAATGGTTTGTCTACTTTGTAGCTGGAAGTAAGATTGTAGAAATATATTATGAGTTTGTGCAGAGCGCCTTTGAGGTGATTTTTTTTACAAAGATTGCATTAAACAAATCATCCATATATTATTACTCTTATGATTGTGTGAGAAATGTGGAGATCCGCAAAGAATGCAAGGCTGATGTAAGCGTAATGAGTAAGATTAAGAAAGAGACCCTCAGATGGTTTGGGTATGTAAAGCGAATGAACAAAGCTTTGAATGTAAGTAGAATATATGAAGTCGGGGACGCCGGAGGAAGGCCTGACACGATCAAGCGAATCAGATACTTGCGCCGGGCCACGGCAAATGTTAGAATAGTACAATAAGATGTATGAGTCGATGTGTGAATGTGGCAAAGAGTGTGTGCCAAGACCGAGTTGTTTGGCCGTCCGTCCTATCTGCCTACCCCTGCGGGGAAACGGCGTGATGGTTATTTGGTTATTCTTGTATTTCCTGTTTATAATAAAATACTAAAACATGTAATTGAGTTTTCATTTCTCTATACCAGAGAAGTGCCAAATGAGATATTGTCGTAGGAACGCTAATCTTATTTGAAATTGTGCTTCCCGTTGTGATGAACTCGCCTTAATAATGATAATACTTGGGTGGTTTGAATGGAGCCATTTTGTTAGAGTGCTGAAATAATTTCTGAAACACAAGTATCTACGGTTATTTTATGATTTATGATAATTTGTAATTTCTGATTTATGGATCCGCACAGGCGACTCCAGCAAAAGCCACAAAAAAATAGACGAAAGGAATGCAACATTTCTTACAAAACAGTACCACATGTGAGGGTCGAGTCCATTAGGTACGTCACTGGGCTCTGTTTTAGAAAGTGATCTAGCTTTTCAAGTACACGATAATTAATTACTATTTTGAAGGTCTGAAACTGCGACAAAAAACTAAAAAACATGGACCAACGTCAGAATTCTTCGAAAATGGTGATTAAATTTGACAAGTTCGGTCATTAAGTTAAATATACCGCCATGAGATTTAACAATATTTGAAGGATTTTTAGAGAAGAAGATGATAAAAAAAACGAGGGGACTTGGACGACACACACGGGCAGAGAAGGAAAAGAAGTGAAATCAAATTTTAAAGAAAGGCAGTCAGGGTAGATTCAGTCTCGGGGACGGACGGATTTTGAGAATCAGGATAGATTCGGTCTAGGGGACGGACGGATTTTGAGAGTCAGGGTAATTTCGGTCTCGAAGACGGACGTGTTTCAGAGTCGTGGTTATACAGGGAATAATAACAGTAGTTCGGACGTGTAAACGGAAAATAATTCACTTATTGACAAAATTTAAAGGGATAATTAAATTTTAAATAAAGACAGTCAGGGTAGATTTGGCCTCGGGGACGGACGGATTTTGAGAGTCAGGAAAAGTTCGCGGAGGAGGACGGTCATTTTGCAGTTATTCAGGGAATAATAACAGTAGTTCGGGCGTGTAGACGGGGAATAATTAGTTTTATTGTCAGGAAAACGCGGATAAGAGAGTCTTAAATAAAGACAGTCAGGAGGGGTTCGCGGAGGGAGACGGTCATTTTTGAAATTGACGAAAATAATTTGATTGACTCCGGGAAGTTCGCTATTTTGTGAAAATATTCGGACGTACATTCGGAATTAATTTGTTCTCAATTCAGTTCATAATTGCACGAGTTTTTGTGTTTTGCTAAAGTGCATGTGGATGTTTATTCGGATTATGCAGCATGGAGGATTTGGTGAGCTTGTTTAAAATTACATATTTACATTGCGTATTTAGTACGGGCCTTGCGAAAAAAAGAAACAAAAGCCAAGTTTAACTCTAGGTTTCGGAGAGTGTGCCTACCCAAAGTCATGCTGAGATACTTAATAGTGAGCGATTGTTTTGGGTTTGGGTCATAAATCTTAGACTTCCTTTCTTTTGACACTTCGGGCAATAGCTAATATTTAATTTTGTGTAACTAGACATTTAAGGTGGGTTCCCGGTCTAGTCGATGGGATGTGCGGAATCAGAGTGCAATTCACATGCGGCAGAGGTGAAACCTTCTGAAAACTAAACTTCGGAAGAATGACGAATTTAAGACTAATGTACATTATCAGGAATACGTTAATTGTGAGGTTTATTTATTATAATATCCTTACCAAGTGTTACAATTATTTCACATTTTATTCTACGAAGCACCGCACGTAGAGAAGGTCTATGGGTTACGAAGCACTTCGCAAAGAGGAGACCGATTAAAGTACCTCATTCTCTCGCAGGACAAATCCTATGGATGTGTCTAGTGTCCCTCGTTTCGTTTCATCTAGTTTCAAATCACAACGGAGTTAAAGAAGTTTCATTAAAAAAAATAGCTGTCAGCATTTTAGAAACAAAGAATTAACAGTGGTGTAGTTAACACGCGGTAGAAGTGAAACCTTCAGAAAACCCAAGGAGACAGGAGTGGGGAGGCTACGAAACACCTCACAAAGAGGAGACCGATTAAATTATCTCATTATCTCGCAGGGTAAATCCTATAGATGTACGTGTTTCTCTTTTTTGCGTCACTAAGTTTCGTTTCATCTAGTTTCAAATAACAACGGTGCTAAAGAAGTTTTCAAACCAATAACAATGATTGTAAGGGGAGAGGGTCTTTTGGGGATGTTTTGTTAATTTTAACAGACAAGAGGTATTTAAGTATTATGATTGTGTTACGAGACATTACATTAGAAAAACAAAGCTAGGGGTTTATTTGGATATAATAAATTACATTACATTAGGAATACCTATTCTCAAATATACTTTAGAATTTACTCAGTAATTGAAGATATTTGTTAGGCAAGGTCTGTACGCACTAGGTATATCGGTTTGGAAAAAAATGCATTGCATGAGGCTTCTGTTTACTAACAAAATGTACACAATAGAATTCCCATTCATAAAAATAAAATCCCACACCTTTTACCTCAAAATTTCAGGGATCTCAAGAAAACTGTTATGTAGAGACCTACATAAGCTAGCTTTTGACTTCATTTAAACTCGCGCTTGGAAGTGTGCATAGCATTTTATGTTAGGTATATTTTATACAAAATTTACATTCTAGCCTAAATCCTTAGTATTTGCGATAGAACGAGACCGTCAGTAGGTATTCAGACATCGCGCGCGACGCGCTCTGCTAATATTATTTAGCAAATTTCCTTCCTTCAAATTTAACCGGACGAGTTACGGCGCTGAAGCTGGTGATTGCTGGAGTTAATTTTGAGTTAAGCTTCCCTATTCCATGAATGTAGGTTACACTTTATGCAGTTATGATCGGGGGCGAAGTGAACGATTTGCTGGTGGGCTACACTATGTCCCAAATGTGGAGGCGAAGTAAGCGATGATTACAGGCTTGGTTCAATTAAATTGGAATCCTTTGTGATGGAGGCTTGGAAACCTGTGTCTCTGGATGGGCCTGAAGCAGTTAAGAGTGAGGCAGGAGCCCTTTCATGATGTCGACGTATATGCTATCACATGTATCGTCATACAGGCATTGGGAGACGTCTGGAAGGCAAAGGACGTGCTCCCACAACTCCCCCCTCCACCCCCCTCCAGAGGTATCGTAATGAAGGAAAAGAAGTGACGAAATTCGCGTTGGCTTCACTACCCTTTGGTTACGCTTGTGGGGAGTTACCTTGTCAGCGGAACGAAGAGAACATGACATACAGAGTTGTTTTAGCAATCGATCGGCGGCTCTTTGTCGGAAACCGGATAAATTTTCATAATTTTCCCCAAAATTAGAATTCATTCATTCACAAATTAGAATAATCCAGCATCAGGTTGGAAATGTACTTTGGACGAAAACGTAGCAAGGGAAATAGAAGGAATGGAAGCCATTCATTCCTGGACCCAGCACCCTGGAAGCCGAGCTTGACATTCCTTCTCCGAGCTGATATTTGAGATGAGCTTGGGATATCACCTATCGTAGGGCGGATGCCCGTGACGCTAAATGGGGGACCGTCCCCGTCACGCCTATTTCTGTCATGCGAGGGGAGGTATTTTCATTCAAATCAAATACCGATGTTCACCGCGGCTGAAGGCTGACGCATGTTTATAAAGTGCCTAGGAAAACGTAAGCATCATTTCTATTGGTTCGAGGCGGTATGCTGGACGGAGAACGGGACTGTTGAGGAGCTGTGTGACTGCAGAGGCGAGGGTCGATGACATCAAAATCCACCTTTACTAAATTCAAACTTCACGAGATCAGAGGAGGGAGCGGCTCCACCGACCTCCTGACATTGCCGTTTGTCTAATCCACTTCGGTTTAATGTTCATGTTTGATGCTATAGGAGTGAACGGAACTCTAGTCATCATCATCGTCATCAATTCGGCTTTGAGGATGTCACGATCTAAAACCTCGTGCCACCCACGCAATCCTGAATACTTCCGGACATCGGCTACCACACCATAAATCGAAGCAGGTCCTCACATCAAGCGATATGAGATGACATTTCATCAATCAACATTAGCATTATCACCATTATAATTTGGCGGCGAATTGGTTGAGAACACTCCCACTATCACCCTACGAACCGGAAATACACATCAAACCCTTTCCCGACAGGAAGCAAAACATGTCGATTTTTCATTCATCGCTTGCGACCATCAAAATATTCTCTGGAGGTGATGGAATTGGAGGCTGACCGGGCGGTTTTAATTGAACCTCACCAAGTTAGTTGCGGAAATGGAGGAGTCCAATTGTAGCAAGACATATTTTGTTTCATGTCAACAACAAGAAGAAACAAAATACTCAATATTGCAACTTTAAATACGAGAACCCTTAGAACCGAAGAAAGCCTACACGAGCTATAAAAAGCTCTCGAAGAAATAAAATGGGATATCCTGGGCATTAGTGAGATGAGAAGACTAGGAGAAAAGATTGAGGAACGCATTGACTACATACTATTCCACAAACAGCCGGTCAAAGAGGAGTAGGATTCATAATCAAACGGTCAATGAAACAATACATACAAGACCTAATTGGAATCTCTGATCGAATAGCCATTCTTAACATTGACATACCGGGATACCAAAAAGTATGGTCAGTTATACAAATTTATTCTCCAACAGAACAAGCAACAAAAACAGAAATCAAACTTTTCTATAAAGAATTAACAAAGATATTAACAAGGTATCAAAACAACCACATTATTCTAATGGGCGACTTCAATGCTCAAGTCGGGATGAAGCAATGCAAGGAAGAATATGTCTTGGGAAAGTTTGGCCAAGGTAGAAGAAGTCCACATGGTGAATTTTTGGTTGAATTATTATTACAACACAATCTAACGCTCTTGAACAGTTTATACATGAAAAACCAAAAGAATAAGTGGACATGGATCTCCCCCGATGGCAAAACCAAAAACGAAATTGACTACATAACAACAAACTATCCAAAAGCCTTCACGGATACATCGGTCCTAACTAAATTCAATTTCAATACAAATCATCGTATGGTAAGAAGCAATATAAGAATAGAACCACCAAATAAATCTAGAAAAAATTTCGCTTCACACACTACAAAACACCACAGCGATGAAACCTTAAGGAAAATAACACAATCCCTAATTGAATCAGCTGAAGAATTAACTTTGAGTAACACTGATGCTCGTGCGAAATATGGAAAGCTAGAAAATCTACTAACTAAAGAAAAAGCTGAGACTAGCAGAAGAAACAAGTACGAACTAAGTGACACAACGCTGCAACTTATAGAAGAAAGAAAACACCTATTTTCAAAACATCCTAAAAAAGATAACATTAAAACTATAACAAAATTAAGTAAAGAAATCAGAGAGAACATCAGGAAAGATAGGAAGACCAAGAGGCTGCAAACATTAGAAAAGCATATAGTGAAAACAGGGGGAGTGAAAAAAGCGCTTAAAGAATTGAGAGAATCAAATAAAGAATGGATACCAAAATTAAACAAAAGGGGGAATACTTCTTCAAATAGAAAAAACATAAACGAAATAGCCACAAAGTTTTACCAGGACCTCTACTCAAGCCCAGACGACAAACAAAAACATGATCCGAAGAAAGACGCCAATAAAGAGCAGGAAAACGTTGTAACTGAACCAAAAATACTTTCCAGAGAAGTAGAAAAAGCCATATACAGTCAGAAGATGGAAAAAGCCCCAGGTCCAGACAAAGTGACAAACGAACTTCTTAAAGACACCATGGAAGAACTACTACCAATACTAACTTCAATATTCAATGATATACTTATAACTGGTCTGATACCTACACAGTGGAAAACATCAAACATTATTCTTATATTCAAGAAAGGGCAAAAGGAAGATATAGGGAACTACAGACCTATAAGTTTGATGTCAAATATATACAAAGTATTTTCCAAAGTTATCCTGGAAAGAATAAGTAAAAAGTTAGACGAAAATCAACCACGGGAGCAAGCCGGCTTTAGACAAAAATACTCTACCCTGGACCACATACACACGGTGAAACAAATAGTAGAAAAATATAATGAGTATAATAAGAAACTATACATGGCATTCATCGATTACTCCAAAGCTTTCGACAGCATAAGACACATAGCTATATGGGATAGCCTTGAACAGCAGGGGATACCTTTAAACTACATCAATATTATAAAAAACATATACTTGAATTGCGAAGCGAGGATCCAACTAGAAACCTTGGGAAAAAAGTTCAAGATCGAGAGAGGAGTAAGACAGGGAGACCGTCTATCACCAAAATTGTTCTCGGCTGCTCTGGAAAGTATCTTCCGCAAACTAGATTGGGAAAAATATGGTATCAACGTACAAGGTGTAAAACTTAACCACCTAAGATTTGCAGACGATATAGTCCTATTTGAGGAAAACCCAATGCACCTAATTAGAATGATAGAATCACTAAACGAGGAAAGTGTGAAAGTCGGCCTATGCATGAACAAAGACAAAACAAAATTGCTTACAAACTCTGAACCAGTAACTATAAAAATTGACAACCAACCACTCGAATATGTGTCAGATTACATCTATTTAGGACAGATAATATCTCACAAAGATCAAACCACTAAAGAAATCGAGAGAAGAGTAGCAAATGGATGGAAGAAATACTGGTCTTTGAAAGAAGTCTTGAAATCTAAGGAGCTAAGTATGCAAATAAAAAGGAAAGTCTTCAACACGTGTATACTTCCAGTCATCACCTATGGATGTGAAACTTGGGCACTCACCAAACGCCACAGAGAAAAGTTGGAACGCTGCCAGAGAGCCATGGAGAGAAGTTTGACAGGAACAAGGAAACAGGACAGAGTGAGAGGTAGCACAATAAGGGAGAAAACTAAAGTTGCCGATGTAGTTACCCGAATAGACCAACAAAAGTGGAGATGGACAGGACACATGATACGCGATCCACAAGAGAAATGGTGCAAAAATGTCACTGACTGGTATCCCAGAGATGGCAAGAGAAGTAGAGGACGTCAACACATGAGATGGGAAGATGACCTAAAACTCACTGCTGGACATCAATGGAGAAGAGTAGCGCGTGACAGGTCCCAATGGAAAATGTTAGAGGAGGCCTATGCCAAGAGGCAAACTGAGCTTCGGGATATACTATAACAAATAAGATCATGTCTAATACATACCTAACAGAAGTCCAGAATAAAAAGGCTTATTATTATTATTATTAAGTTAGTTGCGGAAATGGAGGAGTCCAATTGTAGCAAGACATATTTTGTTTCATGTCAATCCCTAGTAATCTCCCAAAAATACCTACTCAAACTCAAAACTAATTAACAAACTTCATTTACAACTGTGACTGTAGAATTTGTGCATCCCGGGCTTGTTTTGATTGAAAATCCGTAACTAGAGTACAAATGTCAAGTTATTTTTTTATGTTAGCGTCCCAAGAATAGCAGAGGATTCGCAGCGTTATACTAAAGGTAGGATCTCCCCAATTCACTGTATAAAGGTATATTTATGTACTAGGTACTAGGGAAGATGACGCGTGTTAATTCAGAAGAAATAATCATCAACAAACAAGTATAGATCGGACGTTAGTAGGGGAGGAAGTTGCACGAACGATAGCATTAGTTATTTTCAAGTTAGCTAGAGTCAGTCTTTGTAAATCGGACCCTAGTGAATTGTAATACGCCATACCTAAAAGAACAAAGGGTTTACCACAAACAAATTATTAATTAAATTGGATTAACCATATCAAACCGTTAAAACAAAAAATGACACAACGTTAAGGGGTTAATTGCAAGTTGATTAATTGAGAGCATCTCGCCACGTATACCTAAAACGTATTACGTAAAGGGGTGTCGAGGCGCTGCCAAAGGAATGAAGGGGAGAGAAGAGTGAGCGATGGAACTACAAGGCTACGAATGCGAATACGAATTCGAGGCTACGATCTCTACGTACAGAGCTTACGTTGCAGAGCCTACGAACGATGTAGAAAGAAAGAAACAATAAAATCACGTTTTAAAAGAAAAGTAAAATTAATTAATTACAGGAGCAAGGGTCGGGGGTAATAAGTAGGGGGGGGGGGGGGTAAGAGTCACTTTATTACACCGTTTTGAAGGGATTGAAATTTCAAGTAATTTTAGGTTATTTTACGACAGTTGGTTTCTTAAAGCAATGGGTTTCCATCTGACAAAAGCTGGAAAGAAGAGAGAGCTGTCTAGAGAAAATGAGCTGTAAAGAAAAGTAAGTTCATTTTCTCAAGCAGGAATCCGTCAGATGCAGCTCTTGTTGCTCTGGGAAAGTTTTTGACATTTTATTTTATTTTTAAAATAATATTTTAGGCTAATGAATTAGGTAGGTACCGACAGAATAATAAAGAGAAGAATTATATTGTCTATGGTTGTGCCTTTTTTTAAATTCTTGTCGATGGTATGTGTGACGTCATATCACATCGGTGACCAAATATATATATATATATATATATTTAAATAGCATGAAAATATAGTAAATAGCGTTGACACTTCGCCAGTACAAAAAGCATCAAGTTATCAATCTAATGATTGGTTTATTTATGGCGTTGCCCGTCGTGCTGTGTGTCCACGTCGCAACAAATTAACCCATTCAGACCCAATGATAAAATGGATAACCAGCCAATATGCCCAAATACATAATCACTAATTATAAAGAACAAAAGAGAACAGCTCTCGCAGGGGGTTATATGATAAGTATGTCGTAGATGTCACTGCTAGCGAAGCCAACAAACCTCAATGGTCAATGGTAAAATAACATGATAAACTTAACAATATCTCCTTTAAAATAAATGCCCTTAGAACGAATGAAAGAAGGTACCGAAAAAGCTTTGATTATATAAATGTCTAGATATAGCGCTCGAGTGACGAAGCGCCAAAAAAAAGATCTGCCAAAGGTTGGCAGATAAGCTCGGCCTGTCCGCTCAGTGGCGACACTGTCGTTGTACGGTAAACACGTGTTGTGTGACATTTGAAAATGACGATTTGCGCTATATCAATGTGCAGGAATTACATAAGACGATTGAAAACAACTAAAAATGTTACCTATCATCGGTAAGTTACCTTTAAATAACCATTTAGTTAAAGAAACAATTCAGTTTTAAAAGCGTAATTTGGTCTTAGGACAACGCCATTTGAAGCCATGTTTTGACGCTTGTTTACAGGGTTGCCTGTTTTTTAAATTAAATTTTCCCGATAATTATTTCGAAGAAAAACCGATCATATTTACGGTCTTCTGCTCCAAATTAATTTGATAAGATTGGTCGTGGAAAAATATTTGGCCTTAAGACCATTGTTTGCCGGCGACCGAAGTAGATCTTCAATAATCTCATGTCTTTCGTTTGTCCCTTTCTAACGAAATATTGTATTTGCGGTGTGTAGCGGGGAGGCGGGAAGGGAAGATTTCTATGTAGTGGTATTTAGTTGCAGCGCTAGCGAGAAAAATATGGTGTTATAGAGTTTTAAAGAAAAGGGCGCGTAATTATTATGTAACATCATTTTATCGGAGAATACGAGGAATGATCTTTTTGTGTAGTGCCTTGAAATTAACGGAGATATTATATTATTATAGGAGATACGGGAATCGGATGCATGACGTAAAATTGTAAATAAGTAAAATTGAGCGTTTAACAAAATAAGGCATTTATTTCCATGCCCGAATACTTGCACGAAGACGGTGCAATGCCCCTTTTGTTGATAATATCTATAGCGACACGTCCTATAATATGGGAGACTCCCGACATATTTCGTAATGGTGTTAGTGTGTCCGGTGTCCCGCGTTTCGACGTGTACACAGTAAAAACGCGAGAAACCACCGAAACAAAATTTTAATTTTATATGTCAATATATTTTCGTCAAGACGAGAAATCACCCTTTTGCTTAGTTCATTCAATATTAGCTGAGACATGTATTGTTAGAAGAGCTCCGGAAAAAATAATGATAATATTATACAATTCTGCAAGGAACTCTACGAAACATCTATGTATAAAAATCAATGTATGTTTGCTTGTATGTATGTTTGTTCCACACGCGTTGCTAAACCAATCATCCTATTGCGATGCAATTCTGGGGATTTGATGTGCGCATGCCCGCGATGGTTAATATATATAGTGGTGAGATTTTTTTTTTAATGAATATTAAGAGAATTTTAGAATTTTAGAAATATTATTAGAATTTTAAGAGTCCCAACTGCTCCCATCTGAAGCCAGTGAGATGCCTCACGGCATCCCCAATTGGGGTATGCTGTGAGGCTGAAGGTAGTGGGGAGGGGAAAGAGATCGGGAAGAGGAAGGTGGGGAAGTACCTGGCTATTCAGATCTGGTCACCAAACACGGCTAATGCCATTTCAAGCAACGTTTCAATTCTGAATGGTGGTCTTACATCAGGGCGATACTGAGAGTATCTTCCACTCTGGAACGTGCCGCAAATATACTAGGTATATATGCTTTAAGTGGCACGCGAGCTGTTTGAAAACTGAATGTATCGGAACTGAATTTATGGAATGCGGGAGGAGGGAGGGGAGTTAGCAGGACGTGAGAAGCGGAAGATGGGAGTGGAGAGAGGGAAGACAGAGTAGGAAAACGTGAGGAGAAGGGTACGAGAGACAGGAAAGGGAACGGGACGAATGGGAAAGGACACGTAGGGAGAAACAATGTCTTTATTAAGTGACATTGCAACGCATGCCGGGAACTCGCCAGTAAGAAATAAAATATTGTACCTTTAGAAAATTTAAATTCAAAATAATAACAATTTGAATTCTCAGCGAGTTAATTCCAAGGAAAAGTTTATCAATATAATGTCGTAGAAGACGTAGAATATTTTTGGAATAAAAAAAAAAACAGCAATAAAAACGCCTATAAAAATTTGAGTGTTAATACTCATTTTGGGAGACAAGTATGGGTGCCGCAGCCCAGGGAACCATTTATTGGATAACAAACACCTCTGCTACAGCTCACCCCAATTTCATGGCAGGCCAGATTGGGAGAGACTGGTTGAGGGATACCTTTTGATTTCTCCAGTAGGGCTCTCTCGGAACATCGCCTTTCACCGCACGGGGAGGGATAGAATCATTCGTCCGTCACTCCTGGACACACTGACCCCAGATTCCAACCCACCCCTTCTACCTTTTTATTTCCCAGAACATCCTCTCCTTCATTTCCTAAAAATACCCTCCACTCAGCATCCCCAAAGATGACATAGGCCCTTATAGGGGAGAATTATTTTCTTCTGGGCATGTGTGGAGCTATTGTATAAAAACATAATCTTGTCCTTTGTTAATATGTCAGATTTGAAAGTCAAATAATATGTGTAACTTCACATTCAATTATTCTGTAAAGTTCCAAAATCGGCGTCTCGGAATTTACTATGTATATATATATTTGTTTTCTATACATACGCCTCAGGGATCTCTTTTTACAGCTTTTTTTAACATTAGCTCCACACAGGAGGCCCTGAGGAAAATAAGGGGTCTTTTAAGGAAAGGAAGTTCTGAAAAATAAAAGGTTAAGTATTGCGGATGATTAGGAATCTGTGGGTCAGTGCATCTAGGAGTGACGGATGCAAGAATCCATCCCTCCCACTGCGATGCAAGGCGATGTTCAGAGAGAGTACCTACGGCTGGAGACGTCAAAGGGTTTCCCTCAACCATTCTCTCCCGATCCGACCTGCCATGCAGCTGGTGGGCAGACGCATCCGCCACCAAGACTCGGACAAACCTCACCCCATGAACCCGGGCAACCCTGCTAAGTCACCAAACGTAGCGAACCATTTGGGATGACCTATGGCAGAAGTGTTGGTTATCCAATAAATGGTTTCCGGGGCAGTGGTACGCATACCCGCCTCGCATTCAGTCTAGGTACCTACTTTCATTCTCCTCTGCCAGTTCCCATGCCTCACTGCCATAAATACCTAGGTAGGTAGGTACCCCGATATCGTAGAAAATATTTAAAAAATAAAAGCTGAACTGCAAAAAATGATAATCTTACTACCTACCAAGTAAACACAAATACGTTGACTATGGTTCTCGATTTTTTCGGTAACGATTCGAAAACGATTATAAAACAACGAACACCTGCATATTGTCAACAAACAAAGACATAGATACACCCATTGTTAATGTATGGCGATTGAGTTATGTATGTATTAGTTTGTCTGGCGCGATTTTACTCCTTCCCCCGACCCGCGCAAGCTACCCCGTACAAGCTGCCCCGTCCGGCTGGCAAATGAGTGGATGAGACAACAACAAAAAACCTAAGTAATTTTACTACAAATCTGCGCGTATCTAAATTCGGTTTTTTACACGAATAAAACTGTTTTCAGTGCAGAATAAAATTTTATCGTATACTTCATCATATTCCTGACTCAGGATGTGAGGAGTTTTTTTTTTAAATTGCGTCCATATGCCCAGAAAAAAATTCCAAAGTTGCCTCCTAAATTTATGGATAAATCGTCATCTTTTGAGGCCTATATTTTATAATTTAAAGCAAAAATCGAAAATCAGATTCATATCCTAACTGTATACATGCCTAACTTATCATTTAAAAAAAAGAAAAAAACAATTAATTTGATATTTTAGCCGTAAATTTAAAACAAAATTTTGTATGAAACAGGCCACGCATGCGTTCCTCTTAAGATATCACTTTAAGACAAAATTGGATAATATTAACCGGGATGTAAAATCTATAAAATATATATCTATTGTAAATTCAAAGGGAAGGTCATTATGAATAAATAATAACTAACGATAGGTTTAGTTTTAAAAAGTTGAATTATCTTTTTTAATGTGACATGTTGTTGGTGTACCTAAATAAATAAATAAAAAATAAAATCGTGTGGCGCAGCATAACCCGAAAAATATGTAAATAGTATTTGACAATGCCTATGCATTTGATTGTGTATGTCTCGGTAGTATTCCATAAATAAATAAAGAATGATATGACTGTTGATAGAAATTCAATGTGGATGTGGGCCACCTATTTTATTTGATGATGATAAAAATTTAAATTTAGACACAGCGATACCTGCCGGCCAGTTGGCAGCGTTTAGGAATGTTTCTTTCTTATTTTCCGTATTTCTTATTTATTTGTTAAAAATAATCAAATAATAATAAATCTCTTTTAACAATGATTTTCTTTTCATTTATATCCTTATATGTAGAAAACTTTCTTACTTAAATGAATTCAAAATTAAACGAATTATAGGTCGCGCAAAATCGAAACATATTTTTTACACACTTTTATGGGAAATACTCGGGAGCTGGTATTACTCAATACGCCTACAGTGACGTTGACGTTACTTGTATGCGTGTCACGCACACAAGTGTTTCACATCTGGCCTGTTCTTTTTGTCCGAATTACAGCGCAACACTCTATCTAGTCATTTATATAATCAAAGCGAAAAAGTATGATCAGAGCATTGGTGTAATTTTATTCAACATATTGTTGGTATTGAGCGAAAATTTTGGAATGTCCATCATATTGTTCATGACCCCGAGGACAACAATGTTGATTCACTGGCTTTTAATGTTTCCAGCGAACCATCATTTTTAATAAATGGTGTGGCGAGCCAACGCTCAACAAAACGTTGAGCAACAACAACGCTGAACACGGAGAAGTACTTACCTACCTGCGCTGAAATATTTGGCATATCGTCGCACCTTATGGAAAGTACCGGAGCATTCAAATTCCCTGTACATTAGTCTTTAGAACAGTAAGCCAAAACAAATGGTCCCGTTATTTACTACTGTCACGCTCCGTATTCCGATAATATTGTGAATTTTAATTCTTAGTAAAAAACTATCAACAGTTAATTCTAGTGTTTTCTTTTACACGTTTACGTAGCACGTTCGATTGCTACAATGGCATTGACTATATTTTTAATCCTCGGCCAATTTGACCCTGCTAAATCAACAAACGTACCAAACCACTTGGGATGACCCATAGGCAGAGGTGTTGGTTATCCAATAAATGGTTCCCGGGGTGGCGGCACCCGCTTCCTTTCAAAAATTCCCGTAAGTAAGTGGAAAAGTAAGAAAATCACAAAAAACATAAATCCGTACACAACGCCATCTCTGATACTGACAAAAACAAAACACGGACAGTTGTGGGCATCGATAAATGCTTCATTGTGTAATTTTTAACTTAATAAAAAAACTTTAATTAATTCAACAGTTATTGATTCTGAGGCGGTACAAAGTTCGTCGGGTCAGCTAGTAAATAAATATTTTTTTACATCTATTTAAATTAAAAATATTATTACAAACTCCATTAGTCGTTTATTGAGAAAATCATCTTTCTATGCCCTGTATTAATCTACACAGATTAATACAGGGCATA
This sequence comes from Limnephilus rhombicus, assembly GCA_929108145.2. Classification (NCBI taxonomy): domain Eukaryota; kingdom Metazoa; phylum Arthropoda; class Insecta; order Trichoptera; family Limnephilidae; genus Limnephilus; species Limnephilus rhombicus. Next base: position 7,578,573 of record OV815289.1, on the reverse strand, counting down.
GAAAAATGGAGTCAAATTTTTTCCATATTACAAAACTTATTCCTGCCCCCGTACCAGAAGAAAATGAAGTTTAAAAAAGAAAAAGGTATTGAAAGAAGCGAAAATCTCTAGGAAAATTTTCTAACCCTAGGTGGGAGATGTAAAGGAATACCTACCTAGGTATGCATAGGGATTCCTTCGTATTCAAATAATGAATTACTTTTCAAATGTGATTCATTGATGTGTTGTCATGGTGACATACAAACACATTATTATTGTTTTTGACGAGCTTTGTTAACAGAGCAACACATGATTTGTTTTGTCTTAAATAATACCAATAAAGAAGTACAATCAATAGACAAATTGTCTTATATACAATAAAAGCAATAAAAATATAGGTTAGATATAAATGATACAAAGGATTGATAAAGCAAAAATATAAATCTAACCAAAAGAAAAGTTATGAAGTGGTACTAGAGAATTAAATTTTTTATAATTGTCATAGTTTTCTTCCGATCATATATATAGCCACTGGAGCAACCACGGGAAATAAATAAATATGCAGATAAAAAAACTGATTATATTTCAACTAGCCGGTACCCGGCATGCGCTGCAATCATCGATATATTAACTACTTGGTCGAAGGTTGCAATGCCATTCAGAGAAATAAACAGTTTCTCCCTGCATGTCCATTCCCATGCGTCTCCGCTCCCCTCCCGCGCCCCCTTCCCTTCCTTCCACCTTCCCCGCCTTCCCCCTACCTCGTCACCCTTCCCGCGTACCACTCCTCCTTCGTTACCTCTCTTCTCATGCCCGCCTTCTCTGCCGCTAAAATAGAAATACTCAAATTTTCAAACCACTCGCGCACCACCTGTAGTAAATTATTGTACTCAAATTTCATAACGCCAGAGCTCATTATTTTGTATAGAAACACTCTTCTGCTAAAATGCAATGCTCTGTAAAAAAATTGAGTCAATCCGTGTATTACTTATTACTTTGTCTAGTGAGGTGGGTAAAAGAAATCTATAAACCAATGAAAATAAAATAAATGCCCGGATTACTGGCACTGAAACTGAACTCAAAAATTACTTTCCGAGATTTGCGGACACAAACATAACTTCGAAATATTATTACAATTTTCGAAATGTACCGTGCAAACGGTGTAACCTAATTTTTTTATATTAATAAGGGACACCCTAATCACCTAGCGGTATGAAATATGCTTTACGACCTATTCTCATACCTACCAAATAAACGTACAAAATTTCATAAAAATCGGTAAAGCCGTTTTGGAGGAGTGCAACCACAAACACCGTGACATGAGATTTTTATATATAGCGCCATATAGCCAATCAATTAATCTGTATTTTACCCTTTATCTCATAGTTGTAGGATTTACAGAAAAAAAAATCGTTAAGTTTATAACCGCACGAATCCTGCGCGTTTGTTACTTTGAAACTCCGTGAGAGGTAGTTATTCGAGTCAACATGGAATATTTTCGATTTCTGTATATTGTCTCTGGTATACTTAATAATGAAAGGTGCACATCTATAGAAACATGACTTAATTTTAACCGTAAACAGCTGATCAAAAAAAAATGCGTGAAAAAATATTTAAAAAATTATTTTTAACATCGTTCTAAAATAGTCTCAGAAGTTCGGATTTGCAACATCTATGGTCACAATAGACAAAGTATTTCAATAGCTTCTTTTAAAAATAAACGGCAGGCCAGGGAAATGTTTTAAATAATCTTATATATAAAAATGAATCGCTAAATGTGTTGCTAAGCGCAAATCTCGAGAGCAGCTGAACCAATTTCGCAAATTCTTTTTTTAGAATATTCCTTGAAGTATGAGGATGGTTCAAAATTGCGCAGAAAATTGGATAATTTCAGAAAACCTAACGACTATCGCACGTTTGACATTTCGCGTGTTTGAGAATGACATTTTGCAAAATGTTAAATCCGGATTCTATTTTTGAAAATCATTAAGTTGATAAATTTATTTAAAGTAGGTACTCCCCTAATAGTTTGAATCGAATCAATAAATTTAGATATTTTAAATGGGTACCTATGTTAGGTACCAAATTTAATATACATGAAAAATGGAAATTTGAATAAAAATTGTAAAATGTGGCACGCGGGCTGTATAAAAACTGAATGTACTGGGATTGAATATATGGAACGTGGGAGGAGGCTTGGCGGGACGAGGGAGCGGGAAAGGGAAGAGGGAAGGCGGGGAAGGTGAAAGAGGAACGCGGGAGGGGAAGGGGACGTGTGAGGGGGGAGGGGAACTCGGAGGGAGGTTCGTGGGACGGGGGAAGGGGGGGGGAGTGGAGTGGGGAGAGGGAATGTGAAGGTGACGGAGTGGAAACGCGAGAGGGGAAGAGGACGCAGGAGAAGAAAGGGAGGCGGAAGGGGAACGGGACGAATGGGAAAGGACACTCAGGGAGAAACAATTTCTTTATTAAATGGCATAGCAACGCATGCCGGGACCAGCTAGTATTACAATACATAAATGTTGTACGAATGGTAGGAAAATGTGGTCCAATTTTGGACCGCTGTCAATCGTAGAAAAATAATATTGTTCCATTTTTATAGCATAATCACTCCAGTGGCTAAGGGTAATCTGTTGACAAATTTTATACCCATAAATATATTGTGATGCTATCCTGTTGTGGTTTGTACTAGTGGTACGGTTAGTCCTCCAACAGATATTATAATTCTTTTGCTAATGTTTAATTGTTGTACATTATTTTTATTTAAGAAATCTTAACATAACACAAAAAATACAAAATAACCTTTCAGATAAAATTTGAGACCATCGAAACCTAGTTGGCTGTCATTTATAAATTCAATAAAAAGGTGCATACCAAAAGGTGGTAAATGATAAATGTAATTTAGTATCACACCCCAATTCCTCTGAAAAATAAAAATAAAATGACTGGTGACACTTATTGTCCAGCAATTAAAGAAGGTTCCTAATCAAGGAAGATTTTTTTCTTCGCTTGGATGTTAAACTTACACGCTGGTGGTAAAGGCCACTCTGACACCGTTGATAAAGTTGTTGCCAATGTTGTCGTGGTTGGCGATGTTGTATCTGGTGGTTCTGCGGTGGTTTGTGATCCTGTCAGCAGGTCTGGGAGCAAGTCCGTCGGAATTGGTGTTTGGGTAGAGCCTTTAGAAAATAATAATTACATAACTAGGGTTATAAAATTGCATAAAACATCAATTTTTAAGAATTATTTACGAAAATTTAAAATTTATATACTTTTTATATTTTTTTTATTTTAATGAAAAAATGTATTATTTTATTAAAATAATTGTTACATTGTTGCACGAACCCGCGAAGTTTCCTAGAAAAAGTAATATTATGCACAGAAAAACATAGATCATTAAAGTGGAGTTGGTAGAAAAAGACAATCTTAAAAAATGGAAAAAGAAAAAAAAAACAGATTTACGCGCAGAGGATAGCTAATGTGAAAAACCCCTCCGAAAATCGCCATTTCTGACTAAAAAACGTCTCAAACGAAATGACATTTTACGAAAACTTTTTGTTATTACCGCTTCACAATTAAAGCTCTACAAATGAAACATTTCTGATTGTAGCCGAATAGTGAAAACTGTTTAGAAAGGTTACAAAATAAAGCTTTCAAATTATTATATTATAAATAAATATTAGCATTTGTAAATATTAAAATTTAGAACGCAAACATTAAAAATAGGTAAAAATGACTCACGTGATGTTTTTATGTGAAAACGGTACTAAAATCACAGATTATGTAAACTATTGTATAAATGTATAATAAACACTTTTCTCACCTCACTTTTTTATCATTTCATATAAAAATATTTAATCAAAATTAAAAATGTCGAGCGCGGTCGAGCCGCCGGTAGTAAATTTGGGCGGTAAATATTTGTGTTAACTACACGACTGACAGCACATCCTTGTTATGTATTTCTATGAACAACTTGATAGGGATGTACAGCTTGATCTACTATCGACCTTTAACATTTTGTTTTAGTGATGTAACTAAAACAACAACAGAGTTAGAACGATTTCTATGGATACACACGCGCTGACGTATAAACACGCTTATTGTACTTGACTGCTATCGTATTTCTAACGCATATATCTGCTTGAGTTGCGGAGGGGACTACATATATACCAATATAATAATAGGATAATGTTCAAGGATAAACAATATAAACAAGATAACAGAGTATGAAAAAGCAATGGAATATGCTGGCTACATCCATGAATTTATTTGAAATGCCATCAATGTCATGTAATTTTTGGTATTATTTTTTACAATAAATTCCACCGATACATTTAATTCGCAATAATAAATATTGTGGTCAATAATCGAGATAAAAACTATCCTATCTTTTAAGTTGGACCAAATTACACACTGTAAGTAAAATTTCATTAAAATCGGTTTAGTAGTTTGGGAATTTATCTCAAACAAACATCGTGACGCGAGATTTTTATATATATATAAAGATACCAGCTGGTTCCCGGCATGCGTTGCAATGCCATATTCAAAGAAATACATTGTTTCTCTCTGAATCACCTTTCCCGTGCGTCCCCGTTCCCCTCCCGCGTCCCCTTCCTAGCTAACTTTATACATTATAGCCTATATGTTATTCTGATGTATGAGCTACATTATAGTAAAGTTTTATTAAAATCTATTCAGTAGTTTTTGCGTGAAAGAGTAACAAACACACATACATCCATACAAACTTTCGCGTTTATGTAAGATTTCACAAAATATTATATTTAAGGTCATCAATGGACATGTACCTATACCATATCAGAAAGGAGGAGCCCTTGTGCCTGATAAGAGATTCACGATTCTTACTCAGGTTGTATGTTATAACATGTTTTGTATAAAATATTTACTTTCTACGAAAAATTGTTTAATTTTATTTATTTGTCCTGATTGTTTGATGATACAGCGCAATTCAGAAAGGAGGTCATTATAATAACGATTAAAGATTTAAAATAATTCAAATAGATTTTTTAATACTTTTGTCGGAATAATTACAAAAATTTGTGAAGACACAAAAAATTACGAGCGCTCAAGGTTGGAATCAATTATAATATGGCAAAACGTTCCAGGGGATAAACGTGAAAAAACAAAATTCGATAAATTGTTAAGTAGTGTTCGTCTTTTTCATCCTTCATCTTCAATGCTATACTCTGTCTTGTCACGGAACTATATGCATTTTGCACGTGAATTAAACGATAAGATTTGAGTATGTCAATGCCATATTTGATGTTTACTCGCACTAACAGTCACATTCGGGACCCAAGTAGATATGACACGGCCAAGACGCACAAAACACGTTACAGATCCACCAACACGCCTCGTGCTCTGAAATAAAGCAATAAAATTAGTTTTATCGTCCAGGTTAAATTTCAGATTAGGTTCGAGGTGTGCCTCAGGGAACTGTGTCAGGATCACTTCTAATTATATAACTTGTTATCAAGCCGTTTTTTTAGAGATGTAGGCATCGTACCATCTACACAGCGTCTTAATCTTCCGTTTTTCGGACTCTTGACATTGTCTAACCTACATGTAATAATATAACGCAATACATAAAATTGGTACTAAGATCGTTCCCTGAAGCACTCCTTAAAAATTTAAAGGATCGTGTGATTTCGTATAACCAATTCATAGGAGACCTTCACACATCGCGTCTTGGTACACATTTGTTGCTTCGTTCATATTCAGACATCGTGTCACTGTCTCATACACGCTTTTCTGTTGTTATTCTGACTTTTGACATTACCCAACTCAATTATTTGATTTATTTGGTCATGGCATCTCTTCCTAGGGTGTTCCCAACTTCTTCTACCATTGACCTCAGCGTCTAATTTGCTGTGTTCTTCCGTTTCACATATCCAAATCATCTAATCGTTTTTTTCTTCTTTTTATTCTTGTATATATTTTTATTCTTGTCTTTATTTCTTTTTATTTTTTATTCTTTCTTCAGCCTTGCATTTTTCACACTTAAAACAGTTTAAAAAAATAGATTTAATTGTATTTTTTACATTGTTCGCACATGTGAAGCCCTGATAAAATAATTTCTCTCAGGGTCTGGTATCTTTGGAGATGCTGTGTGGATGATATTTTTAAGGAAAGGAAAGAGAAGAAGTTCAGGGAAGAAAAAAAGGTATGAGGATGGACAGGAATCTAGTGGTCAGTGTGTCCAGAAGTGACGAACGTTTTAAATCGATCCCTCCAGCTACGGTGCAGAGCAATAGGTGGAGAGAGACAATTTGGAGAGGTCGAAGGGTCTCCCCAAACCGACCTCTCCCGATCTGGCCCGCCACTCAAGTGGTGGGCAGGCGCATCCATCGCCAAAACTTAGACACACCTCACCAGATGAGCCCTGGCACCCCTACTAAGTCACCAAACGTAGCGAATCACTTGGGGTGACCTATGGCAGAGGTGTTCATGGTATACAATCAAATTACTTACGATAATATTAAAAAAATATATTACTGACCATCACACTCGCATCTCTATACAACAACTTAGTATTAATACAAACACAAAATTTCAGAAAGCAATGCTTTTACAAAAAAGTCACTAAACCATGAATTCTAAAATAAATTACACGGAAACGTGGCAACCCGTATTAAAATCTACGTGTTTTGAAACAAGAGCAAATATTTTTGATAATATTCTCTATAATTATATTACAGCATCGACTGATATTAAAACTATACATATCAAAGCAAAATTCAAAAAAATAAAACCACGGATTTCACATGGCTTAGTCGTATCTATTAGAAAAAAAGAAGAGTTATATCACCTGACAAAGAAATTTCCCTTCAATAAAAAAATATTTACATATTACAAAAAATATAGGAAAAAATTAACCTCTTTAATAAAAATAACTAAAGAAAACTATTCCCAAAAATGAAATTAACCTAGCTAAACAAAATGTAAAACACATTTGGAATACAATAAATTAAATAAATAGTAAAAAAAAAAACGCTAATTAAAAAAAATTGTATCGGAAAAAACTATGTTGCCGCCATAAGGAAACAGACAAAATGTGGTAATGCTTGTAATAAATATTTCGATAACGTCGGTCAAAATTTAGCTACACGGATCAATGAAAATTATAAAATAGATGGTTTCGAGAAGGATTGTCTTAAACAAAATAATCTGTCAGTTTTCCAACCAGTAACAACGAATGACATAAAAAATATTATAAATGAATTAAAAGGTGGATCTGCACCAGGATTTGATGGAGTCACAGTGGAAAAATTGGAAAAAAATACAATAAATTTTTATGCATTCCAATTACACACATTATAAATATTAGTTTAAATAGTGGAATATCCTTCCATTACACACATTATAAATATTAGTTTAAATAGTGGAATATCCTTCCATTACACACATTATAAATAATAGTTTAAATAGTGGAATATCGTTCCATTACACACATTATAAATATTAGTTTAAATAGTGGAATATCCTTCCATTACACACATTATAAATATTAGTTTAAATAGTGGAATATCCTTCCATTACACACATTAAAAATATTAGTTTAAAAAGTGGAATATCCTTCCATTACACACATTATAAATATTAGTTTAAATAGTGGAATATCCTTCCATTACACACATTATAAATATAAGTTTAAATAGTGGAATATCCTTCCATTACACAAATTATAAATATTAGTTTAAATAGTGGAATATCCTGCCATTTATAAAAAATCTATCGTAACACCCGTTTTCAAATCAGGCAGCCCTGAAGAAATATCAAATTATCGACCTATTATATCTTTGTCTCAAACATTACGAAATTTTTCGAAAGATCGTAAAACAGTAATAAATAAATAAATAAATAAATAAGTGTTTATTCCAGTATGTGGGGAGGAGAGTGCAATCCCACACATTCCATAAGGGTAATATACACATACATGTACAAAGTATTTGAAAGGAAAAAAAGAAAAAGAAGGTGGATATGAATGTACACGAAACAAAAAAAAGATAATAAGCTAATAGTAGTAAAAGGAAAAACAAATGAAATAATAATATTAAGCTTTCAGGATTCTGTGAGCACGTAAGGAGCCAGTATTTTTCTCCAGTGTGCATCAATACTGGATGATGGACTGAGGCGGGCTTCCATGACGAGGATGTTTCCAGAGCTGGTTATCCTTTCCCTAATTCCTGCCACCCTGGATCTAATAAGGGCTGCAAAGCCAGGAACTCGCCCCTCCGTGAACATCCGGGAAGCGCTGCAATATCTGGGGAGACCAAACATTATGCGGAAGGCGTTGTTATACTGAACCCGAAGTCTTTCTATACTACTCTTCTTGTAGTTTGCCCAGAGTTCACACGTATACAGTGGTGCGCAGAAGGAAAGGAAGAGCGTCCTTTTTACAGCAGTACTGCAAAGGCGGAATCTTCTACTGAGCATGTTAGCTTTTACACTGAGAGCTCTTCTTTGCCTATCGATGTCGTCATCGTCCATCAGATTACTGGTGATTATGTGTCCAAGGTATTTAGTTCCTTCAGTCACCTGCAGGTTCACACCATTCAGGGTAGCTGGAGGAATATTTTTTGGTCCTTGTCCATATCTTACGACCAGTAGAGCCGTTTTAGTGGGGTTGTATTGCATGTTTGTTTCTTCAGCAAACTCTTCGCAGATCTTTAAAAGAATACGTAGGCCCCTTATGGATGGTGCCATCAATACCATGTCGTCCGCATAACTGATGTTGTTCAGGAACTGTCCTCCAATTTGGCAGCCTACCCCTGCATTGTTTAGCCTGTCGGTGAGTTCGTCCATGTACAGGTTGAACAATATCGGGGACATGCATCCTCCCTGTCTAACGCCGCTCTTCAGGAGGAAAGGTTCGGAGAGTCCATCTTTCCACCTTACTAAGTTTTCCTGCTGTCTATGCCACGAGTCGAGGATATGTATCACCGCCGGTGATATGCCTCTTTCCCTTAGTTTACCCCATAGTAGAGGGTGAGAAACCCTGTCGAAGGCCTTGCTCAGATCTAGAAAACATGCGTACGTGGTGGTCTTTTTATTCCTGTAGTATTCCAGGGTTCTTTTCACAGTAAATATAGCAGTATCGGTAGACGTTTGCTTTTTGAAGCCCATTTGGTTGTCCTTAGTTTCCAAGATGGGACCGATCTGGTTTAGTAGTAGACGTTCGAATAATCGTGCGATGGTGGTGGCAATTGAAATCGGTCTGTAGCTACCCTGGGAGGTAGAGTCCAACGATTTTGATTTGAGAATGGGAGTTATTATTGTTCTTGTCATGTCAGTTGGTAGGTATCCATTCTTTAAGATGTCGGTAAACAGACTCGCCAGCAGTTGAAGAATTGGTCCTCCAGCGTGTTTGATGTGTTCGATACTCAATCCGTCGTGACCAGCTGATTTTCCAGCTTTCATGTATCTCAAGGCGGTGTTGACCATGTCTGCTGTGATCAAAAGACCACTGTCTTCATTTAGGATAGGACTAGGTGGTGGTATGCTTGCAGTGTTCGGTGAGGTCGGAGTAGAGATGGAGAAGTGATCTGCAAAAATGTTAGCAATTGCTTTAGTGTTTGTTTCTCCATTTATGTTGCACGGAATTTTACATTTCACGTTGCAGTGTTTATTTGTCTTCAGCCAAAACTGTTTGAAATCACGACTATGTAAATCTCCTGCTATTTTGTCCATTTGAATTTGCTCACAGTCGTTTTGGCATTTTTTCAGTGCTAGTTTGAACGCAGCACGCTTTAATTTTCGTTCATCCGCAATTGAGCCCTCATGAGGCCTGCCATTTTCAATCCATATCATCATTGCACGTCTTGATTCTATGTATTTTTGTGCGACAAAATCATTCCATCCACAGATTTGTTTACGTCGTTGCAATCTTCGTTTACGATTGTTAAATACGGCAATCGCGGCGCTTCGCAGGGCCTCTATAATACGTGTATACAGTGTCTTAATGTTAGCTCGAGCAGGGTTGTCACTTCTCTCGTACCGCGTAAGACCTTGTTTAATTTTTTGTAGAAAAACTTGTGAGGTTCGAGTATAACTATGGATATCGCGTTCGTTTTTGGGATTCCAAGTTGCACGGTCGGTTTCTATACATGCATAAATTTCGGTTTTCGGTATTCCTTCTGTTTGTAAGGTCAATTCGAGAGGCCTGTGATCGGTCCAGTCCACGTCGTAGTGTATTTTCATATCTGAAATCTGTTTGAAGATATTTTTTGTCACCAAACAGTGGTCTAACCACCTGGTGGTGTGATGCGCGTCACTGATATACGTGTAAGAGGTTTCTGGTAATATTACGGTATCAGCGCATGTAAGATCATATTCTTGACAGAAAGATTTCAGTTCATTTCCGAAGAGTGAGTCCGGATGTGCATTGAAATCTCCGATGATTACGGAGTTGGTGTAATCTTTTTCGTCAATAATTGCTTGCAAGGCCGCAAGACAGTTAACGTACTCTTCGAAGTGATCTGTTGTGCAAGTTGGCATGTACACGGTGAAAATGCATAAATTTTCGGAATTTAGGCCTAATTCAATGCCCGCCATGCGGCAATTATTCAACGGGATCGTGGCAGCCCTGAGACATTGCCTGTATAATACACCCACTCCTCCGTGTGGCCGGCCGACTAACGGGCCCATCGATATATCAATTGCAGAAGTTCCCAAGCTATTGTAATCTGGATGTATATGGGATAAGAACTCTAAATCCGACGGGAGTAGCCACGTTTCTTGAATTAGAACAATATCATGTGTATCGCACAGATCATAAATGAATTTTTCTGAACTGCGGACGGATCTGCAATTCACCGATATGATCTTTAAATTGTTATTATGCATTTTGGTTATTGTTCTGTGTGCGTGATTCTTTGAATCTTCGGAAAACAATTCCCTCCGGCCATAATTCTTCCACTAGGTATTTTTTTACTTCATTTGCTTTTACCACAAGTTTAAAAGAGTTAAATGGAGTTTCGTGGAAAGGCTTTATTAATTCTACTTTGAACCCATCCAAGCCGTTACTTTTTAGGTAAGAAGTTACGTCGTGCTCCGTCGTATTAGTCGCAAACCTCGATACGTATACTGATGCGATTATATCTGCAGATTTTAATGCAATTGATTGCGCTTTGCCTCTCATATTGTGAATGCGTTTCTTATGCACAACGATTTTGAAGCCGCTCTGGTCGGTGGTCACTGGTTGCGACCCCTGCGTGGAACCCCGCTGCTGGTTTACGTCGACGTTCACCGTATCGGTAGTAGGTGAGATTGTGTGGGTTCCTCGTACATTGTTCTTGTGCGTATTGTCCGGAGTGCTGATAGTGTTTGTTGGCTCGTTCGGATTACTTTTACATGCGTCTACGTATGATGCCGGCCTTGTGTTATTGTTTATTATAGGATTACCCACATGTTGGTCGCCGTTTTGTTTTGGCTGATTTATTTGTGTCTTCATCTTGTTCTCGTTACGCATATTCATATCCTTAATTTGATCTCGAAGTGAGCTAAGTTCTTGCATTATTTCGGCTGTGTTTGTGCTCGATGATTCACTCAATTCGTTTTTAATTTGCCGTATTTCAGATTTCATGGCGTTGAAGTCTTTTAGTAATCGTGAAATGTCAACACTGTCAAAGTTAACAGGCGGCAGTTTATGTAACTGTCTTGCGACGAACACCGGTAATTTGTCAGGGTCTGTCTCTTTCAGGGCCCTCAGGATGTCTTGAAGATCGCGGTTGACCCTGCCGTCTCCTTTACGTAGGGTACGCTTGTCCGGAAGCTTGTCGAATAAGATGTTCTTGGCCAACTTTATCTCCTCCTCGGTGAAGGCGGAAGTGCACAGTTGTGTTATCGACACTTCATCTAGAGTGTCCGCTTTATTTTGCATAAATGCGAGACACTCGTTTATTATAACATTACACTCGTTACAGGTCATCGCGCTACGGTAAGTACGTCCTTCTGTCACGGCGATTGACAGGAACTCAAAAGAATATGAAGAATAACTAATAACTGATAATAATAAAATACTTAGTCCTAGCCAATTTGGATTTAGAGAGAAACTAGGTACTCATGATACCATTGCTGAACAACCTCAACTATATACAACGCATTAGACAAAAAAAAACAAATGCCTTGGCATTTTCATTGATTTACGCAAGGCTTTTGATAGTATCTCCCACACATAAATTGAATGATATCGGTATTATTGGTAAGGTTAGGTATTTGCTACAAAGTTATCAAAGAAGTCAAAAAGTAAAATTAAATAACTCACTAAGTGTAGATGCAACTTTAGAATTTGGAATTCCCCAAGGGACTGTTATTGAACCAATTTTATTCATAATATACGTGAACCAAATGTTTAATTTATCACTTAATGGTAAACTTATATCTTTTGAGAACGACACTGCAATAATTATCAAAAAACACGTGGAACGATATTACCAATGCAGCCAATCAAGACATGAAGGTTATAAAAAATTGATTCGATTACAACTTATTATCACTCAACACAGAAAAAACTAATTATATTCCATTCTCTCTACAAGAAGATGTGCCAAATAATTTAATTAACATAACAATTCATTCCAAAAATTATGCAAATGACGGTACATGTAATACGGATTGCGCTAAACTAAATAATAAATCTAATGTAAAATATCTTGGAATCTTAATAGATAAAAATGTTAAATGGAAAGATCATATCAATCTCACTGTGGAAAGAATAAGAATACTTATCTATGTTTTCTACAACATACGAAATATTTTAAACATGAAAACTATCAAAATTGTCCATTATGCATTAATTCAGTCCTTATCACAGTACGGCATTATTGGGTGGGGAGGGGCCTTTAAGGCTTCCTTACAGTCCATAATTATAAATCAAAGAATAATTTAAAAATCATCCATGGGAAACCATACGACTTCCCTACTATAGAGATATTTCGGGAATTTGATGTACCATCTATCACAGAATTGTATAAGAGAAACGCCTTATATCAAATTTATAAAGAATATTTTATTAAAAAATTCACCCCTCAGATAGCATAAGCAATAAATTCAAAACTAATGGCTTGATAGCCGTCCCTACGCTTAGAACGACCACGGCTCAACGCCACTATTTGTATTTAGGTGGTATTTTAAGATGGTATAATACATTATTGTCCAAAAACAAAATTAGTATAACAGAAACATTGAAATATGAACAATTCAAAACGCAAATTAAGTCCCTGAAATTGGATAATGATATATTGTTCCCTTAATGTAATATACCCTTACTCAACTGTAATATTAATATTTAAAAAATATGTATTGTTATTGTCCTTCTATAACTATTTTTTTCTAAATTGTTTACCTATGTAAAATAATGTTTGTATTTATTTCATAAGTTCTTTGATCATTTATACATTTCATTGGAACATTATTACTATTTTTTTGCATGTATTTACATTATCCGACTCCAGATACTAATATCTACAGCCTATATATCGGACGAATATCTACAACTCAAATGTTGGACTAATATTTAATAACTTCAGAGTGTTGACTAATATCTACAGAGCTAAGGTCGGACGAATATCTATGACGGTCCCAGTGTTGACTAACATCTACAGAGCGTAGGTTGAACTAATATCTACAGAGCGTAGGTTGGACTAATACATACAGAGGGCAGCTGAGCAAGAGATTGTACGGAAAAGCATAAATAACTTCAATTACGTAATTACTAATTACTAAATTACGTAAAGGCTTAAACGTTTGTAGTACGTACATGAAGTTTTTGCATAATATTGCATATTTTGCTGTTCACGAGGACAATAATTTATTGAACAAACATGGAGGTCATAAGTCATAATACAAAGATATTTATTTATTTAGAAATACACGGCACCACAACCTAACCTAATCTAACCTAACTGACATAGAAATGGTCATGGTAATAGACTAAGTAATTTAGAAGCACTCGAAATAAAGAAAGCTGTTAAAACAAAAACCCAAATCCTTAATAATCAACCAAATGTGTCCAATAGTCCGATATTAGGGATTTTTACATACATACATATATAAATTAAGTTTTTTAAACTGCATACGTAATATTACGTTATTCCAAAATGCTATACATAATTGCAAATTCAACCTCTGCCAGTGCTGTAGATATTCATCCACACTTTGGTTCTCATAGATATTAGTCAGCAGTTTGAGATGTAGATATTCGTACGCACTTTGGTTCTCAGATATTAGTCCGAATTTTTCAGTTCTTGGAATTCCTGTAGATATTAGTGGACGCCTCCCATTATACTCCCATAAACACGATCTCCTAGAGTTCAACTTATGGAGTAGTAGAATTAAATATGAATTATTGCATAAACTTGCATATGTTATCATTAGTAACGTAAAAATAAAATTCTTGAAATAAATAAATAATAAATAAAGTAAAATAATTATTGTAGGATGTGTGTGAGGATCATATTGGACTTACGTGGCGTGAGGTCCGTTGGTGCTAGTGTCGTCGTTGTTGGTCGTGTCGTTCCCAATATAGGTGGTAATGTTGGCGGCAGTTGTGCCTGGTTAGAACCTTTGAAAAATAATTGTAAATATGGGATTAATAAGTAAAACGGGATATAAAAAAAAACATAATACATGCATAGTCAGTGCAATGAAATTCTAATTTTCCCTGGTACAATCTTCAATAATCTACGGCATTGTAGGATGGGGTGGTGCGCTTGATGCATTTATTAAGCCTTTACAAAATGCTCAAAAGCGCATCATCCAAATTATGTACAATAGAAATAAAACATTCCCGACTGAGTTATTATTCAAAGAGACAAAAATATTCAATATCCGTAAATTATTTATATTGCAAACAATGAAATATGTCAGATAAGTTTTAAGATTTTCACGGCCAAAAGCATTTTCGTTATTTGTTTTTGGGGTTTTATGCCGTGTTGCGCTACCTCCTTCTTTAGCCAACGTTTCGGACATCGTTGCAGTGTCCATCATCAGGGCAGATCCGGCAGATCCGGCAGATCCGGTAGATGTGTGATCTACCGGATATTGTATTATACGTATTGAAACCGGTACTGGTGAAATAAATAAGTGGAAAAAAGTTAAAAAGTGTTTCAATTTCAATTTTAATACAAGATGTTTACATACAAAATACATGACAAGATTTAAAAAAGATATAAACTGCGCCCATCATATCTGGATGTACAAAGTTTGGTACTTGGAGATAATCAGGAGAGCTATCAGAGCAGAGTTTGTACCTACTTATGACTCGTTTTCCAAATAACATTTGAAAAAATAGGATTTCAATATATCGTTTCGAGATTTGTTAAAAATATAAAAAAAATAATAAAAAAATAACATTAAAAATATATAATGGCGTAGAATTTTGTACATTAGTAAATTCTCTTCCCTTTGCATGTCGACACTTCCATCAGAAATAAGGCCGTCCCTCTATACTAACAATAATTTAGCTAAACTCCAAGCTTATTCTAAAGATACAGAGGATAAATAAAGAAACTCTGGCATTTATAAACTTAATTGTAACGATTGCCCAGCCACATACATAGGTAAAACAGCGCGTAATGTAAATATTAGAGTTAAAGAACACGTCAGGTGCCTTACAAGCACAGGTTTCTCAGAATTTGCTGACCATTTGAATGAATCTGTGAAAAAAAAGAATCTATACTTATACTATACATTATACATACATGTACAAACCTTGCTTTTGAAACTAATAATAAATAAAAATAAATAAATAAATTTAATTGATATTGACCATACATTTAACATAAATACAGGAGTAAAAATAATACGTATAAATAAAATAGGAATACGCCTTAATAATTTAGAAGCATTAGAAATATCCAAATCAAAGAAACTTAATTGCCAAATTTTAAACAAACAGTTAGAATTAACCAACCGCCCAATTTTAAAGTTATTCCCTTTCTCACTATGTAACCCCCACCCCCACCCACCCGTGACTCCGCCTCCTACCCTTCCACCAACAAGTATCTGATGTTCTCTCCCTCTCTTATATGCTCTCTCTCTTTCTTTTGTGTTAACCTTAGAATCTTAAATCTGTACTGTAATTTAGTTTATATGTTTATTGTCCTGAAGGAGGTTGAGTTCAACCGAAACCGATCGACAAATATAAATAAAAATAATGTAGTTTTTAAACAAAGTCCGTGTTTCATTCTATTAAAAATGTACCTAAATAAAGAAATTCGTAGTTCCTACAAAGCTAGTCTTAATAACTCTTTGTAGGCAGTCCAGTCGGGCCACTCCGGTAGCTCCGTGGTAGATGAGGATACTGTGTGCTGCATCTGCATGCACGGAGAGTGCCAGAACACCAATGTGATCCCCTTCTGTGACATGTCAAGGTCAAGTTATCTGTGAGCTCTTTTCTAGGCATTTCCAATCGGTTTACAAACCACCCAATGCAAACTACTTTCCACAATTCCCTGAAAACTTTTGTAATGAAAGCCTCGGTACAATCAATATTTCGCCTACAACGGTCTTAATTAAATGTAAGAATTCAAAAACCAATAAGAGGATCAGGTCCCGATGGTATTTCTTCCATTTTTATCAAAACGTGCAGAGATTTCCTCGCCAGACCACTCAGCCTGCTTTTAAACAAGTCACTACACGATGGTATTTTTCCAGTCAAATGAAAAACGGCTTTTTTAACTCCCATCTTTAAGAAAGGTTGTAAGACCGATATAAAAAAATTATAGACCCATCTCTTAACTTGACTGCATAGGAAAGTTATTTGAGTCAATAATATATGACTGTCTACTGGCTCACGTAAGTAAATACATTATCATTGAGCAACACGGATTCTTTCCCCGGCGTTCTACAACCACAAACCTTCTTGTATACTCTCAATTCATCCGCGACAGCATCGAAAAGCATTTACAAGTAGATGCTATCTACACGGATTTTTGCAAAGCATTTGACCAGTTAAATCAGTCACTACTTATTAAGAAGCTTGAAAAGTTTGGCATTAGTGGAAATACTCTGAAATGGTTTGAGAGTTACATTACTGAAAGAAAACTACAAGTAGTTATAGGAGGATACTCTGCGGATATTTTTACTGTAACATCGGGAATTCCGCAGGGCTCTCATCTTGGACCCCTGCTTTTTTTTAATTTTTATCAACGACATAGTATTAAGAATAAAATTTTCGAAATATCTCCTATTTGCCGACGACCTTAAGCTGTACAAAAAAATCACATCATTGGAAGATTGCATCGATTTGCAAAAAGACCTATCTTCACTACACGAATGGTGCACACTAAATGATTTGTATTTTAATAAAAACAAATGTGCTGTTATTTCCTTCACAAAGAACAGAAATAAATTTTCAAACACATATCACATTAACAATGTCGCTTTATTAAACATAACTTCAATTAAAGACTTAGGCGTGATATTTGACTCATCACTTAGCTTTAATAAACATGTAGATACAATTTCAAAAAGTGCGTCACAAATATTAGGATTAACGCTCAGAATCACAAATTGCTTTAAAAGTGCAGAATTAACTTTAACATTATATAAATCAATTGTGCGAAGTATTCTCGAATACGGATCCACTATTTGGTCTCCCAATTATGAAATTCATAATTATAGAATCGAATCCATACAAAGAAAATTAACCCGTGTTATTGCTTATCGCGAAGGTATATCTGATCAATTTGGAACGTATAAAGACCGAATTCTACACTATAAACTACACTCTCTGACAGGAAGACGGAAATTTTCTGATTTATTGCTTCTGCACAAAATTATACATACATCAGTTGATACGCCAAATATTTTATCCCAAATTAACATTAACACACCGTCAAGAAATTCAACAAGGAGGATGCAAGATATTTTCTATGTATCTACCTACCACACAAATACAGGATATTTCTCCCCTTTATAACACTATACACTGCTCTAATAATGAAATTGACATTTTTAATAACTCATTCAATCACTTCAAAAAATATATTTTACCATCAATCGTATAAAGCTGATATTGTGATGAAGCCCTTTATTCAAAGACAGGAAATATTGTACCTACTAAATCACTGTCCCATCAGCACAGGTGCCAATAATAAATTGTTGGTGATTCTTTCGTACTCTACCTTTTACTCATTCTTGTTCGTCATTCACTTTTGCATATTTACGAGTACCTTATTATTACTGATATTATCTTTGTTATAATTTTTGTAATTTAAATCATCCATGTATATCTGCGTCCACAAAAATATAAGCAAAACGATAACAGTCGATCATAATCATCAAACCAGAAGTAAGAGCAGAAACGACCTTTCCATTCCTACAAGCAATACTGCGGCTTATCAAAAAGTTTTCTCATACCTGGGACCAAAAATATACAACAAAATCCCCTCTCAATTTAAACTGTGTGAATTATCATCCTTCGGTACTAAAATTACAAAATGGTTATTAGACTTAGGTAGGACAGATTCTGAAAAATTATTAAAAAACGTAGTCTGAGTTGATTTCTTCGATTTTGTATTTTGTATTTTCCTAAAAAAAATTTTTTTTTAATTTTTCTTTCTTACATTTATATATTATATTTTTATTTTATATTTTACATGTATTTATCTGGATTTTATTGTTTATTACTGCTAATTTGTATTTTCCTAAAAAAATACTTTTATTTTTATTTCTCTTTCTTACATTTATATGTTATATTTTTATTTTATTTTATATTTTACATGTACCTACCTGGATTTTATTGTTTATTACTGATGTATACCTAGAATAACACAACTTATATCTGATATTGTACCTAATATCTAAGTAACTCCCCCAATATGTACCATTATTATTAATTATTATTGAATCCATTAATGTGAAATTATGTACACGCAACCTGCCAATTTGACTGTCCTAAAACGGGAAACCTTCCTAGTTGGACAGTCAAAGCTTCCTTTTATATTGTTATATCTTGTATGTAATAAATGTAATAATAAAAATAATAAATAAAATAAAATATAAATTTTTGGGCATAATGCCTGTTTTATGTACTTAAATAAAAGTAAAATAAAATAAAATAAATAAAATGTGCAACCTGGCGGGTCACCAAGACTGTTCCGGGGTAACTTAACAATCGGTAGGTTAACACTTTAGTACCCGGCTTCGCTCAGGGAGTTGATTTGAGATTGAACGGACGTTCGAACCCATGACGGATCTTGCTTTATATACCTGTACCAATGGGTAGCCCCACCCGTACTAAAAAGTCTTCGAATGTGTTCTGGAATGTTTTACAATGATCTGGGATGTTCCGGGATGTTCCCGAACATTCCACAACATTCTAAAATGTTTCAGTGTGTTGTGGAATGTTGACGAATGATCTCGAAATTATTATTATTATTATTTAATATAGATATATAATTGTACAGTGGAGTTATATAAATTACATATCGGTACAGAAATTATTTAAAAATTGCAATCTCACCAAAGAAAAAGCTAGTTCTTGTGCTTGATGAGCGAGTTACACTAATTATAACTGAAATAGAATAACATTATGCAATAGGTAAGTATATAATAGGATCAATTGAGACTTCTGGATCATCTATATGTGTAGGTGTACATACATAGGATACGGTTATATACTAAAATATTGTGCACTTAGGAGAAATTCGAAAAATCTTAATAAAATAGAGATGAATATAGATTAATAATAAAAAGAATGAAAGAGAAAAACAGGTAATTATTTATTTAATTATTCCTGATGAAGTGTAGCTTCAGTTTGAGTTTCAGTTACATTGTACACTTTTTTTTATAATATACTAGCGGGTCCCCGCTAAAGCGTTGCTATGCCACTTAATAAAGAAATTGTTTCTCCCTGCGTATCCTTTCCCATTCGTCCCATTCCTCTTCCACCTCCCCTTCCGCCTCGCCTTTCCTTTCCCCACTCCGCTCTCCACGCCTTCCCTCACCACACTCCCCGCTCGTAGACCCCTCCCGAGTTCCTCTCCCCCTCCCACATTTCATACATTCAACTATTGCAACTTTTTTATATATGGAACCTTCGTAGGCGTGCTCACAACAACTCACCAAAGTTTCATCGCAATCAGATGAACGGTTTAGCAACGCATAATTTCATGACGCTAGAGCCACTATTATATATAGAAACCATCGCGGGCATGTGCACATCAAATCCCCAAAGTTTCATCGCAATCGGATGAATGGTTAAGCGGCCTACACATTTACTGCATTTAGTGACTGCAGAGAGGGTGGAGTTAAGCGAACTAGCGCTGTCTCGTTCTAGCGGCCCTTTAACAAACGAGACAGCGCTAGTTTGCTCAACTCCACGCTCTCTGCAGTCACTGCCGCAGTCACTACATGCAGTGTCGTGTGGAGAGCCCATTAGCAACCCGTTATTTGATCATACTAGAACTCACTATTTTTATACATAGAAACCATCGCGGGCATGCGCAAATCAAATCCCCAAAGTTTCATCGCGATCCAATGGTTAAGCGATTGGTTGAGCAAAGCTTAGAAATCTCATATACATACATGCTTATATATAAGCACATTTTATTTTTTATATTTATGACGTCCGGGTCATATGTATACATACATATTTAGAAGATATTGATTGTATTTGCACGTTTAAATACGTTCTGAAATGGTAATTATATGTCTTATTTAAATTATGTGTTAAACTAAAATACTTTACCCAAGATTCAATCTCAAAATCAGAAACTGGTAAATAGATTACGAGAAACAGTTTTTGCTAACTTTGACACCTCGTATCTTAGAACAAGGTAAAGTTTTTTGTATTTCTTGGGCACTGACTATGTAACAATGACTATGACGATGTTCAAAACAAAAATGTCAAGGTAAAGTTAACCAACTTAAAGAAAAATTCTAAACTATGCTTGAATCACATTTTTGCTACTTTCAAAGATTTTATAATGTTCATAGTTACGAAACATCAAGAAAAAATAAATTGTGGCCCAAAGTTAAATTATTTTGATAGTTTGGTTTTTAAATTTGTTGAACATTTCATTTGAAATTTTAAAACTCACCAGCACAAACTACAATGATTAGGAACACCAGGTTAATATAAGAAAGACGCCTCATTTTTTTGATGGAGTGACTCAATTTGACTGAAACCAAAAACATTTGCTATACTACTTATAGCATTGTCTGTCGTCATATTAAGAGGGTTGTCTCGAATTGACGATTAGTAAGAAAAAAGATTCTCTGCTGACAATTGAGTGGATTTGAAGCAAGGCGCTATACAAATTATCCATCACCATCATCATCTTCTTCCCCTTGTCCTATTCGGGTGGGGAACCTACTGCATTGACAAGGCTCCTCCATACTTCCCTGTCTTGTGTTGATTGTTCGGACTTCGTTCATGGTAGACCCATCCTCTCCTAACACAGTTTCTGGAGTTGCCTAGTCCAACTGTGCCTGGGGCGGCCTACAAGCGGTCTACCCTCTGGAATCGAACTCAGTATCTTCCTCGGAATTCGGTCATCAGACAATCTTAGTACATGCCCAAGCCACCTCAGTTGTGATTTTTCTATGAAGAGTAGCAGTGGTTCAATGTTTAGATCATCTCGGATCGTCGAGTTTCTTATATGATCCCATTTTGTAACCCCTACCACTCCTCTCAAGTACCTCATTTCGGCAGCTTGGACTCTAGAGGGTGTTCGTTCATTTAGCATCCATACCATCCATTCATTTAGTATACTGTTTTAAACACTGCCATCTTTGTTTTGATGCTAAGCTCGGCTTTTCTTATCACTGAGCTGCAGAGAAGATGCAATACACTGCTTGCCACACTTATTTTTCTATCAATTTCTCCGTCTTGCCGATCATCGCTGAAGAATTCGACCACGAGGTATTTGAACCTATCCACATGTTTCAGTTGAGTCCCATTAGCGAGTATGTTGCACTGAGTTTGGTCCCTTCCTATAACCATCACCTCTGTTTTTGAGGTACTTATCTTCATTCCCGCCGATGTGCACTCTTCGTCGAAACGGTTAGTCCTTCCTGTGATGTCGTCAGCAAATAGTAGGGAGCTGTTTCTGGTACTGCCTACCATTGCTGCATCCGGTGTTTGGCTGTTTGAAGTGTGAAATATAGTGAAGAGGATTGGCGACATAGGGCACCCTTGTTTGAGGTCGATTTCCACTTCAAATTCTTCCGAAACTTGACCGTTTACGCGGACCCTACTGCTACTATTTTCATATAGAGATGCGTTGCCTTTTAGCAAGTTGACTTCAACTCCGTATTCTTTAACCACCTCGAATTATCCAATATTTCACGCACCAGATTTAAATGTCCGGGTTAAATTTTCCTCACAGGAAAAACTAAACCCTTTCACACACTTCCCCAAATGATCATCTAGTCAAACCATGTTATGCAATTGCACTATATAAGTATTATAAATACAAACCAATACAAGAACAACATGTCGACCTACCGGAGACCAAATGGGAAAATAATTCACCGAATCCAGATATTTTCATATCAGAGGGTTCGGCTCTGTGGAATTCCTAATTCGACCTATAAATCCTACTGATCCCTCAATATAAATATTTAAAAAGTCTTTTGTAATCCTGCATGTAATAAAAATAACTGATTTTTGCATTTTTAAAATTTATTATTATTTTTATTATTATTGGATATCATGGTTCCATATCTAAAGCAATGTTAATTCGTTTACGGTTTTCGCATAAAAAAGCCTGTCCTCTTAAATAAAACAGTAAAATTCACAACTGTCACGAGTTTTGAATCACGAAATTGTTGTTTTTTTTTTAATCACAAATATAATATTGTACATTGCATACGGAATTCATCATTGCTTTGGTTTTAATGGTCTAATATTTTTAATTATCTAAAATTTTCATGTAAATTAGAATAAAAAATAATAACTCTTATGAGTAAATTAGTTTTAAAAAAGCATGACTAAAGACTAAATAAAAAAGGTATTGCAAAAAAATCTATATTTTTTCAAAATTATTCTAAGCATATAATTGTGAAAATAGCACAATATCATCATTTTTCGTCCTAAGTGGTTATTAATTTTTTTTTCATTGCGTTTACATTTACATCAGGTGGCCCCGAGGAAAATAATTATTTGCGTCATCTTTGGAGATGATGTGTGGAGAGTCTTTTGAAGAATGAAATGTGAGGAAATTCTGGGAAGGAAAAGGGTATGATGAGAAGGAATCTCCGTGTCATGTGTCGCCTGCAGTGCAAGGCGATGTTCCGAGAGATTCCTGCTGGAGAGGTCAAAAAGACACCTTCAACCAGTCTCTCCTGATCTGACCTGCCACGAAGCTGGTGGGCAGATGCATCCACTGACAAGACCCGCAAAAACCTCACCCCATGAAGTCACAAAACGTAGCGAGTCACTTAGGGTGACCTATAACCGAACTGTTGGTAATCCAATGAATGGTTCTCGGGGAGGCAGCACCCACTTTCGCCTCCCAAATTATTAATATAATTTTTAAAACATTTTTAAGTTAACTTTGTGGCACTCTTATTAAAAAAGCCTAAAAATGTTAGCGTATCCAATCTGGGCGATATATACATACAGAGAAACCTTCACCTAAATATCTGAACCTCTCTCTTGAAGGGGTCAATTCTGTGATGAAAGTGATTCAGGAATCAAAGTGATTCAGGGATCAAAGTGATTCAGGCATCAAAGTGATTTAGGGATCAATGTGATTAAGGGATCAAAGTGATTCAGGGATCAAAATGAAACTAAAAATCACAAGATTTTCTTTATTTCTATGTCAAATTAATTTCATTTTGGGAGAAATTGTATTTTTTTATGTTTCGTGATGATGAAGGTTTTAAAATCTTTGGAATATGAGCTTTTTAACCCAAGAATCTTTGAAATAAGTTGGTGCTGTACAAAATAATCTTTGAAATAAGTTGATTCTGTACCCAATAATCTTTGAAATAAGTTGGTTCTCTACCCAATAATCTTTTAAATACGTTGGTTCTCTATCCAATAATCTTTGAAATAAGTTCGTTCTCTACCCAAAAATCTTTTAAATAAGTTGGTTCTCTATTCAATGATCTTTGAAATAAGTTGGTTCTCTACCAAACAATCTTTTAAATAAGTTGGTTTTCTACACAATAATCTTTGAAATAAATTGGTTCTGTTCTCAAGAATAAAATGCCTGTTCTGCCTCAACGTCAAATCATCGGGATAATCCTATAGGATAAACCACACTATAGATTTAGCTATGGATTTACGTGGTTTATCCTTTAGGGTATAGAATTGAAAACATTGGATGCGGGAATATAGAAAAAAGCTACTTTCATACAAATTAATGTTGGATCGCTTAGATGAGCTGCACAGCTATCTTCAAATAATAAAATATTTAATCTTTCTACAGACAATACTTTATACTTGTGTCTTTTCGTTGATGTGTAATTCCATTCCAAACTCCATTTCGATGCGCACATTGAAAATATTGTGAATAAAGCTTACTGCATGCTAGGATTTGTCGTCAGAAACCTGAAACCAATCTTCTTCTTTACCAATCTTCTACACGCTGGTCCGTTCTCAACTGGAATACTACTCCTCCATAATATGTACTTACCATCTTGTTATGATGCAGTACAAATCCTTATTTCTTTAAATATAATTATTAATATCTTTATAGTTTATACTGCATCCTGACGTCTCTACCCATCGAAATCATCATTAGGTAGGAACTAGTTTATTATTTATTAGAGTGCCAGCTCTGATTTTGTCTACGGCCGGAGGCGACACTTGGATCAGTTCCGCGGTAATACGACACTTTTTGCGTGGGTAGGTTTCGGAGAGGTTGGCCCCGAGACCTATGCACGCGACAGTCAACGGAGTATTTTTGTGAATTTTCAGTTTGTACAGGAAAAAATTCCCTTTTTACATAGATAATGCCGGGCGTTTAAAGTTATAACGAGTACGTTATGTATGTGTGATCGGTAATTTGGAAACTCCTTGGTGGGATCAATTGTGATTCTTTCAAAAAAAAGGAAACTTGTACGGCGGCCATGCGATGTTTAGAGCCTGATAGATTAAATCCGTGCTAAATAAGACCGATCATACTTGGGACAGAGCTCCGAATTGATTGATGATCTGTGCCCTGTTTGCCCGTGAAGTTATTCACTGTTCTTTGTGGCGGGAACGTAATTTTCCGCCGACATTGACACTCGTCTGGCCCGAGGGCAGGCATCACCACATGCCAAACCTACATCATCGGAAAACACCCCCCGGCGGGGTTACTTGCTAATTTTGGACGCGGCGAAAGGCCGCTTGATGACCTCCACTAGACGACGGAACTGAGTCCATGTACCGGCTTCGGCGGTGGCTACCCGGACCCTGCATGAGAAAATGCTGCCTGAGCATTACAGCTACTAGACGGTCATTTATTTGTTAGTTAGCGGTAGTACTCATAGTAAAAAGGTCGGTTCCATGGGGGTGAGTCAAATGTATTATTTATAACCACCTGTCGAGTGAGGCCTCGACCTATGTTTGATATTTTTTAAATTATATGTATGATCTCACAATCTCCGTATTTAAATTATGTACCCTGCATACCACCCCTTTAAAATATGGCAAATATCGTGGTTTACAATCCACCCCCTGAGCATTGATGGGATCCACAGATATTCTCGACGGGACCATATCCCGTCCAGAATTGGCTCTTCCGTAAGGATAAAGTCTGTGAGTACCTGGTCAGTATTATAATACCCTTAGTTGATTTATGAAATGTATACATGGTTGTGCCGCTTGGCGAGAAAACCCACTAAATCTATATGTACTTACCATCTAACACCCACCTATTAAGAGGAACGCAATAATATTATTTTTATTTTTACTACATCTATGTATATTATTACTTTAAAATATCTATACTACATGTATATCTAATTTAGTAACTGCTACGTTAGTATATTTCTTTACCAATATTTGTTATCATTCATAAGTTTATTTGTTTCTTAATTCAAAAAAAGTTTAAAAAATATATTTCATTTCGTTATCTTTTTCTGTAATGACACGACTCCCCAATTTAAACACGAGAAATGTTTTTCTTATTTAAATTGGGTAGATTCATTAACAAGAAATTACTTTATTTGTAATTATTTTTAAGAACCATATATTTTCCTTATGTAAATATAATCAAATAAAAATAATAAAAAAATATGGACTCCACTTTACGATATCTATAAAGACAATATTGAAAGTATTCAAAAGAAATTTCTGCAATGCCTCAATTACAGAAGGAGCGCACCTAAACGGGGTATATAAATATGCTCTCGAATGATAATGTCTCCACTATAACTAACCGGCGAACAACCTTGACCTCATGACTCTGTACAAAATCTGCAACAACGTTACTGACTGGCCTGACGTACAGAAACTAATAAACTTCAAAATACCACCCAGAGTAACAAGGCTTAACGACTTTTTCCACATTAGCCGGACGCGTACAAATGCTGGTGTCAGGGATCCAATCAGAAGGATGTGCGAATCGTTTAATCAAAATCAAAACCTCAAGGATTCCTACTTATTTTTTGATACACGCAGTACTTTTAGTAGAAAATTGAAGGCTGTAAAGTACAATAACTTAGACATAACTTGGTTTATAATTTTAACTACTTTTCTATTTTTAAATTTCTGTATAACATTATTTTTTATCTATATATTTTTGGTGTTACCATCAAAATTTTTCCAAAAATAATTTGTTAACTTTTATAAGGATATTGCGCCTTTTTTAACACTTTATTTGTAAAATAATTTTATTATGTATATACTTACATACGTCTTTTCCATATTTATAAGTAAAAATATTTGTATATCTTTTTATTTGGTGTTAATGTTAATTCGTGAGAAATAGTTTGGTTGCAGGTGAGTTCTCTATTTATTGTTTTCTAAAATCTATTTAATAAATTTTTTTTTGCAATATTGGTACGTAATATTCACGCCTGTGAATTTTCCTCGTGTAATTCCCTCAAAACATTAACAATGATTTAATTATTTATAAGTAATGAATATCGTGCCTTGACAATATAATTTTATTATTTATGACTAAGGTTCGTAACAAGCGAACAAATTATGTTTGTTTTATGATTTAACCCTACACAAGAAAACTATTTTAATCTGGTCTTCTTCAATGGAAGCAATCTTCCGAACAGGCCTTCAGTTGAGATGCTTGGTGCACCTAACTCTAAGTGATCAGCTCAGGTAAGGGGACTCCATCTAGTTAGCCTCTCAGAAGCTGGGCGTACTTTGGAGATTATCCACCACTTACCCGCCCTGGTAGCAGATGGTTACTCCTTCAAGGCTCTCGCAAGAACTTTAATTTTTTTTTTAAATAAATGAATCTACTTTTAAGTTTGAACAAATCTAGACCTCCAGTGTCCCTGCATACGGTGTTAGGAAGCAGTATGCAAGTGCTTACATAATAATATACCAAATGCAAATAATATGTGACAAATAATTAAAATTGGATAATTTTTAGAGCGCTATTTTTGTGAAAAATCACTTCTTTAATTTGAGAGCCGGGTATGAGTACCGCCGCCCCGGGAACCATTTATTGGACAACCAACACCCCTGCCACAGGTCACCCCAAGTGGTTCGCTACGTTTGGTGACTTAGCAGGGGTTCATGGGATGAGGTTTGTCTAATTCTTTGTGGCGGATACGTTTGTCCAACCACTGCGTGGCGGGTTGAATCGGCGGAGACTGATTGAGGGAGGCCTTTTGACCTCTCCAGCCGGATTCTCCCGACCCTTCGCCTTGCACCGCAGTGTGAGGAATAGATTCTTACGACCGTCACTCCTGGTCACACTGACCCCCAGATTCTTACCCACCCCTCATACCTTTTTCCTTCCCATATCTACTTCTACTTCCTTCCCCTTAAAAAACCCTCCACACAGCATCCTCGAAGATGACACAGGCCCCGAGGGAAATTTTTTTTCTCGGTGCCTCCTGTGTGGAGCTAATGTAAAAAAGGGCGCTTGATTAATAACATACAGTATTTCAAACTTAAGATAATTAAAAAACATGATCATACAAGGCGGTTGCTCGCAGAGTATTGGCATCTTGCGCATGCTGCAAGCATCGACCGGTCAGTGGTTGAGGATGCATCGCGTTTGCGTACCACCCAGGCGTTCCGTGTTCGATTCTCCGGCTGGTTAAGTCCTCCATCACGACTCAAGCTGAATTTTAACTCGTTTTCAATCTACTATAATAAGCCATGTTCCTCAAGTTTCTGGTAATTGTTTGGTTTCGATTACCTCCTTACTATAGTTTTATGTGCACTCTGTTATTATTATTTCTAAACCTAAACTGCCTCTTATTCTTTATTATAATTTAGTTTTAATGATTCTTGTTGTTAATATTGATCTTTAGGAATTGCTTTGTGTTTACTGTATATTCTCTGTTTCACACTGTTACTCTGTGAACTCTGTTATTATTGTTTCTAAACGTAAACTGCTTCCTATTCTTTATTATAATTTAGTTTTAATGATTCTTGTTGTTAATATTGATCTTTAGAAATTGCTTTGTGTTTACTGTATATTCTCTGTTTCACACTGTTACTCTGTGCACTCTGTTATTATTGGTTCTAAACGTAAACTGCCTCCTATTCTTTATTATAATTTAGTTTTAATGATTCTTGTTGTTAATATTGATCTTTAGGAATTGCTTTGTGTTTACTGTATATTCTCTGTTTCACACTGTTACTCTGTGCACAATGTTATTATTGTTTCTAAACGTAAACTGCCTTCTATTCTTTATTATAATTTAGTTTTAATGATTCTTGTTGTTAATATCGTTCTTTAGAAATTGCTTTGTGTACACTGTATATTCTTTGTTTCACATTAATTAATCAATTTTGTAAGGACTCGTAAGGCACACTACAGGATTAATTTTAAGTTTATTATAATTAAGCGCACTTGAAGTGAAATATCACAAAACTGCGGTATATAAATACTACGTTATTATTATTATAATGCAAGTGCTTAACAGGAAAACAAAATGCAAATAATAGGTTAGTAATAATAATAATAATTTGGGAGGCGGGAATGGGTACCGCCGCCCCGGGAACCTTTATTGGATTACCAACACCTCTGCCATGGGTCGCCCCAAGTGGTTCACTACGTTTGGTGATTTAGCAGGGGTTCCCGGGTTAATGGGGTGAGGTTTGTCTAGGTCTTGGATGCGGATGACCAGGACACACTGAACCCCTACCCTTTGAACCCGTTTCCTTCCCAGAACTCTCCTCTCCCTCCTTTCCTTAATAAACTCTCCACACAGCATCCCCAAAAATAACATAGGCCCTGAGGGAAATTATTTTCCTCAGGGACTTCTGTGTGGAGCTCATGTAAAAAAAAAAAAAACACAAATTTGTATTAAACAAGTCAAAAGAAAAACTCATTCCTGAGGCTCTATGAGGCGGCAATTCATCGTGTAAAAAAACCTGCAAGCACCGGTATAAAATAGAGAACATAAAAATACCACAAATCTCAAATCAATTGGCAAGTACCAACAAAAAATGCGAATGGCTTTACTGTACAGGGGGCGTACTGTACAGGGCCCGCAGATACTGCAAATGGTGTACAACTGCTCACCTTGTACAAATTGCAAGTGCGCCTCACTGTTGAATTTGTCAGCCATCTCTGGTCTGGAGCCTCAACATACCTGGAAAAAACCTTCGACTTTATACAGAAACGGGCGGTCCGTATGACAGATTATCCTAGTTTTAACATACATATTGCAGTCTTTAGAGCACAAGCAAAAGGTGGGAATGCTGTCGTTGTTCTACCAGTATTTCAATGGAAGATGCTCTGAGGAACTAGTTTATCTAGCAACATTTTGTTTGGTCATTGATTCCTTCCGGGAATTTGGAGGTCAATGCGTCCAGAACGGACATGTGAATCCATCCCTCCCCCAACAGTGCAAGGCGATGAGTCGAGAGAGTCCGGCTGGAGAGGTCTAGGTTGGATCTCCCTCATCCAGTCTATCGATCTGGCCCGCTACACAGTTGGTAGGCAAACGCATCGTTTGCAACCCGGGCATCCCTGCAAAAACACCAAACGTAGTGAACCACTTGGGATGACCTATGATAGGAGTGATAAAATTGTAAGGGTCCTTTTAAATAATATTTTATTTAAAATAATATTTTAAATAATATTTTATAAAAATTCCTTTTGCAAAAAACTTCACTTTTTAATTCATTTTGGACATGTTATAAATGTATTATATTACGGTGATAACACCGGGCCAAACACTGGCAGTTGTTTACTGTTAAAACTTGCGTTAGGAAGAAGCAATAATAATGAGATGCTAACATTTTTATAATGTAAAAACCTGCACACATTTAAAGAATTAACTATTATACATTTGACATTTGGAAGTATTTACAAAAAAATGGTTTCTTCTGTAGTACGTAATTCGTAGTTAAAACAGGTTGCTACCGATCTACCGACCACTCAGCGACTAGCCAAGCTTCGCACCATTTGTTTGAAATACTAAAGCCTGGGAGTTTGCTCAAGCAACCCATAGGTGCCGGTAGTATCTCAATTTTTAACAAGGAGTGTTGGATATCCAATAAATGTCGTTATCCAATAAGGTTCACGGGGTGGCGATAACCTCCAAAATTGATAATGGTGCCACAATGTTACTTAAAAATAATTAAAGAAATAATTATTTTGTTTGGACCAAAAAGGATGCTGATTGGTATAATCGGAATTAAAAAGGGAATATTTTTTTGTTTTGTCGCTTTCACGGTTGTTAAAACTAATTATTTAAAATCTCATAAATTCAATAAATTTTATTATTTTTAATCGTAATTTAAGTTTAAAAAAATAGGTGATTTATATTTTTTATGGAGTGATTATGGTCGAAAAATGAACCACTTTTATTTTTCTACGATTGATAGCGGTCCAAAATTGGACCACATTATCCTACCATTCGTAAAACATTTTTTTATTTTTTTAAAGCCGAATTTTTGATCAGCTGTTTACGGTTAAAATTAAGTCCTTTTTCTTTATCAAGTTTACCACGGACAACACGCAGAAATATAAAATTTTCTATGTTGGCTCGAATAAGTACCCCTCACGACAGTTTTAAAAACACGCAGGTTTCGCGCGGTTATTAACTTTACGAATTTTTTAATTTTTTTTAATAAATCGTACAAATATTATATAAATCGTAAAATACAGGGTTATTCATTGGCTATATAATTCATGCACTATAATAATTGTTTGGTATGATTTATTAATATTGGCGAAAAATTTTAAAAATGATCTTCTGGGAAATCTCGAATAATCCAGACAAATTTCGCGTGGTCGCTCCAGTGGTTAAAACGAAAATAATTATGAATTCTGTACGTAATATATAATAATTTATTTCGTGATAAAAAATAACACAATGTCGTGATGCAAAGCTCGCGATAAATGTGAATTTTACTATTCGGTTTAAGAGGACAGGCTTTTGTATGCGAATACAGCAAAATAGTTTCAATGCCACTCTCGATTGGAATATGAAGTATTAGGATGGGGCTCAGCATCATCTAAACACATAAAGCAACTGAAGGTAACTCAGAATTGCATCATAAAGACCAGTGGCGGCCGCTGCCTTGAGAATGTGGTGGTTCACTTTTTTTTTACATGAATACCACACAAGAGTCCAAACTGCTCCCGTCTGGAGCCAGTGGGACTATGGCATCCCCAATTGGGATATGTTGTGAGGCTAAAGGTAGAGGGGAGGGGAAGGAGACAGGGAAGAGGAAGGTGGGGATAGTACCTGGCTATTCAGATGTGGTCACCAAATACGGCTAACACCATTTCAAGCAACGTTTCAATTTTGAATGGTGGTCTTACACCAGGACGATACTGATAGTATCTTCCACTTTGAAACGTGCCGCAAATATACTGTATATAATTTTAAATGAATCAATTGTGAAATAACACAGATTAATCAAATAAAATTTATTTGCCACGCCGGGATTCGATCCCGCGTCCTTCGTAATGCTAGTCAAGAGCCTTACCGCTGGACTATGTCGGCCGTCAGACAATCCGTATGTATCTATTTGTGACAAAAAAAAATATTAATTAGGAATTTTCAATAATTAATTTATTTTCAAATAAACTGTTATTTCCTCTTAAATATTCAACACTGGTTGTACTCATTTTTGTAATAAAATTAAATATTAATATATTAGGTTATTGGTATTTAATATAATCAATATAAAAATTTAAAAAAACAATGACAATTATCATATCACATTAAGCGCGCGCCGCTAGACTGCGCTAGACGCAAACTGATCTATGATCTATCTTCGCCGAAATTCGATTGTATTCGTATCACCTCGAGTCATGGTTCGGGTCAATGATTGACCGCCAATCGGTAAACTTCGGCAAGGATCGGAATATCTTGGGTGGGTGGCACAACAATTGAAGCCAAATTCTGATACAAATAGCAAAATCCACGCGCTTTCGATGTTTTAAATATTTCATACAAAAATATTGTTTCGTTCGTTTGCAAACCGAATGCACACCGATGCGGCTGATACGAGGGCGCTAGGCGGCCGCGCTATTCGAGATTAAAAGCATTCTCCCCATTGACCTATGATATCCTTCGTCAAAGATTCTCCCTGATAATATTCGTAGCATTATATTGGTAACTAATATTTTGAAATGGTTAAATTAGAGATTCTATAGATTTAAATTAGAGATGTGTATAGTCTTCAGTAAGTAAATAAAGTAAATTTAGACATTATAATTTGCCAGTGCTGCACACAAACACACTGTGCGACCAGCCGCCCTTGATAAAGACCATACTAGGTCCCCATAAGCCATAATAACGTCAACAACAGAAGTTTTTAAACAGTTTGATGTTCCAAGCATACAGAAAATCTATGCCAAAAACATTCTAGTACATCACCACAAAAATGATTCAGAGGCAGAAACCTCACATGCTCATAAAACCAGAGCCAAACAAACATACTTAATATATCAAAGTGTAACTCTTTGTTACATAACAAACTCCCACTTAGTATCAAGCAAATTAAAACAAAAAAAATAGCTGCATTAAGGACATTAAATGTTGGCTGAAGGAACTATCGGAAAATGAACCTACTGGTATACACATTTAAAACATCGTCGTAGAAGTTTCTGGAAAACCTTATCCAAACCATGAAGTTAAACAAACCATAGAAGTCGCTGAAAACTTATCCAAAGCATAGTCCCTCTCAGCACAGGATCTCTTAGTGAGGAGGACTATGAATATCCTAAACGAATATTTAAGCGCACTTAGAGTGAAATATCACAAAACTGCGCTATATAAATACAACGTTATTATTATTAATATTATAAAGGTGAAAGTTTATATGGATGTGTGTTTGTTACTCTTTCACGCAAAACTACTGAATAGATTTTAAAAATTCTTTCACTAATAGAAAGCTACATTATATGCGAGATCTATAGGCTATACATATTGGTAAGCTCTGGCGTTATGAATAATCTCTGGCGTTATGAAACTATTTATCATACATCGCTAACAAAATCGATTTATTGCAAATGCCAATTATTGTCGCCTTGGAAACGATGTTTTTTTTTTAAATTAGGTTACTATGGACATCCCTTTGATGTTAAAAATCAAATATGTATAAAATACTAATTCCTACTTTACTGAATGGATTTTAATGAAACTTTACAATATTATAAACATATGGGCTCGGAGCTCTGGCGTTACGAAATTTGTATAAAAAAATTGCAATAGGTGGCACGGTTGGTAAGATATCTATAATTCTTTAATCGATTTAAATTATTAGGGAAGTAGGTACTTCAAATAAATTTACTAATTTAAATATTTTCTAAAATAGAATTTTTATTTAAGAATCTTTGTTTTGCAAAATGTCATTCTCAAATTTTGACATAATGTCACACAACAATTATTGTTTTAATTGGATAGACGGGTATCACATTTTTTAAGTATAAAACTGCCGTACTGGATTTTTTGGTAGAATACAAAAATAAGAATAATAATTCGAACTTAATAACTATCTCTAAAAATGAATCACCGAAATGTAGGTATGTATGCGCATAAACCCGAACGACTGAACCAAATTGGATAATTCTTTTTTTTTTGTATAAAACTACCGTTGAGTTCTGGCATTACGAAATTTGTATAAGAAATTAAAATAGATGGCATGCGAGCAGTTTGAAAACTGAATGTATCGGGAATGAATGTGTGGAATGCGAGATGTGAGTGGGGGGGAGTGATGAGGGGGGGGGGGGGTGTTGGGAGGGGGTGGGGAGGTGAATGGGGGTGGGGGAAGGAAGTTGATGGGGGGGAGTGGTGTGGAAAGGGAATGTGGAGGGGTAGGGGGTGAGGGGAGTGGTGGGTGGAGGGAGAGGAGGAGGGAGTTGATGGGGGAGTGGAGTGGAGAGAGGGAACGTGGTGGAGGCGGAGTGGAGTAGAAGAGGGGGGAAGGAAGGAAGGGAAGGGGGAGGGGTGGAGGAAGGTGGGGGTATGTGGAGTGGGGAGGGTGTGTGGTGGGGGAGGGGTGGGTGGAGGAGGGGGAGGGAGAGGGGGGTTGAAGGATGAGTGTTGTGGGAGAGGGAAGGTGGAGGGGGGAGGAGTGGTGGAAGGGGGGGGTGGAGAGGGAGGGTTGATGGGGGAGTGTGGGGGGGGGGGGGGGGAGGGCGATTGATGGGGGTAGTGGAGTGGGGAGAGGGAAGGTGGAGGAGGCTGAGTGGAAATTAGAGATGAAACGGATATCCGGTAACTATCCGGTATCCGGCCGGAAACCGGATAGTAACTCTATATCCGACCGGATACCGGATATTCAAAAACTACGACAATTTCCTATAATAAAATGCAATACATTAATCTTTGTGAGGTAAACATCAATAAAATGGCTTATAATTATGACGGCTTTTATTTAAAGTCGAAAAACTTACGAAAAAGCCATATTAATTCATATTTTATTCAACTAATAATAATTTATTCATTTAACTGTAACAAAAAAAATAACCTAACGCTCACGTACCTGCCTTTGTCCCTTCACCCCCACGAGAAATTTGAAGCCGGCACAACAAACAAACAGCAAACTTATTATTTTCACTGTTAATTTCGAAATATTGCCAAATAGGCGATCCTTTTTACACTGAATATCCGGCCGCCAGATATACGGCCATCCGGCCTTGCAGCTCACCGGGTATCCGGTATCCGGCTAAACAACTATCCGTTTCATCTCTAGTGGAAATCCCCTAATACCATGCGAGCGAAGCCGCGGGAAAAAGCTAGTAATTTCTATATTATTGTAATTTGTAAAAAAAAAAAAAAAATAATAAATGTAGTTACTAAATTTTTAAAAATGCCCATGTATCTATACATAGGGCCTGTTGTGAGACTGGAGAACAGGAGGAAGGGGATGATTGGAAAGTACCTGGCTGGTCACCAAACACTGCTTAGGAATATACAAGCCAAAATATTTATTTCTTAATTTTTTATATCATTACATATATAGGCATAAAAATCGAATTGCAAACGGAAACTAGAAATGGTTGATTTAAATAAAAAAGGTTTTTTTTAAATTTATTTTAATAATGTTTATATCAAATTCTGCAAGTATTTTAGTTTTTTTCTGTTACAGCTGTTTCGGCTTACAAGGCCATTTTCAAAATGTCAGTTTGAACGCCTTGCAAGCCGAAATAGCTGTAACAAAAATAAATACTAAAATACCTGCAGAACATTATTAAATTTTATTTACATTATTTTTTATAAATTAAATTGAGTTCTACGAATTAAACCCAAAAACAATTAATAAAAAACTGATTTAAAAAAACAAAATTAATCAAAGTTATGTTTTTTTTTTTTTAAATGCATTCTTAATTTGATAAAAAAAACATATTTTTATATGGTTCTTTGCGCTTATATTTTTCATAAAGCAAATAATAAAGTTTACTAAGTAGGTATACTGGATGCTGTAGAAATGAGATCCCTGAGGCCTAATGTGGTAAAACCATGTATGAGAAATGTGGATATTCGCAAAGAAAGAAGATGAACAAAAGGACACTTAGATCGTTTGGGCATGTAGACCAAATGAACGAAGAAATGAATGTAAGAAGAATAAATAAGGCGAATGTGAATGGTAGAAAAAGCGGAGGACGCCTGAGGAAGACATGACACCATCAAGTAAACCAAATACTTGAGTCGGGCCATGTCAAGATTCAGAATCACAGAAAAGAAGATGTATGAATGCGATTGAGGCAAGAAATATCTGCAAAGACCGAGTTGTTTAGCATCTGTTCTCTCTGCCTACCCCTGCAGCGAAACTGCGTGATAGTTAGTCAGTTAAGTAATTTTACCATTACTAGTATCTACCATTTTGACCTGCTTAAAATCCACTCAATAAGGAAATCCAGTTAAAAATATTATGGCTTTAAAAAATATATATTTATATAGACCAATAAACCCTAATTCTGAATATACATATAAGTTTTATTTAATAATATTAAACGCAAAGTTTTTCAAAAAAATATTAAAAAGTCCATTTTTAATCGTCTCATTGAAACACGCCGTCAAGTTGGTTTTATTAAAATGTTTAGTGGTGACGTCAATGATCATTGGAGGACCCACCACTTACCCGCCCTGGTATAGGTAACAGATGGTTACCCCTTGAAGGCTCTTGCAAGGACTCTAATTTTTTTGATAAAAACCACTCTACATTTGATAACGAAACTAGACCTCCAAAGTCCCTGCATACGATATTAGTAAGCAGTATGCAAGTGCTTAGCGGGAAATATAGATACAAAATATGTTAGTATGACAAAATATAGACAAGACAATGGGACAGGTTGGTGAAAGTCCACGAGGTGGCAAGCGCTGGGTGATTGTATCCAACGTATCCTACAAGCACCTGTTTGGGTAGAAGACACAGTAGATAAATAATAAGGGAATGGCAAACGGTTGGGAGTCCTCTCCAATCGATTGGCAGTCCCAGCAAGAATGCGCATGACATTCGGTCTAGTCGTGAACCACACTCAGCTTCCGCGCCCCTTAGCCGGTTCCTCGGTGATGCCTCAAAGAAAAGTAAATGGGAGATTGGGGTAATTACCCGACGACCCTAAGGAATTCAGCGTCGAGTAACTTCACTGATCACCGTAAAAATCATTGTATGGGAATGCAGGTATGACACAAGCCATCGTATTAATAACATTTCATCGTTTTCGTTTATTTACATATAGCTGACTGACAGCTGATTGCCCGATCTTATAGTAGGGTCAGTTCGGAACTTCAGTTTCCATTAATATTGTTTTCGATTCTTAAAAGCCAAAACAATAACAATTTCAAACAATTTTTATACCATTTTCTCGTAATAATATTGAAAAATGTAATAATATAATAAATAAATAATTCCACCAAAATATTGTTTAAACTTATCGAATAGTATCATACTCTCTTCCATATAACTGTCATACAAAATGAACACATATTGAAAATAAAAATAACTTATACGTAGTGAGTTCACACGATTTACTACACATACGGTGGTTTTCGGGAGATCTTGAAAAATAAAAGCTTTAACAATTATTTTAACTATTAAACTAACACTAAAAATATATATTATCAGTTGTTTGTTAGAAGGTCATTCATTGTTCATTAAAAAAAAAAATTAAAAATTGACGGGAGTTTCTCATTGTCAGAAAAGAAATAATCAAATTAATTTTGTAAATAATCGAAAATTTGAGGCAATCCTCTTAACATGTCCGCAAATAATTCTATAAGTAGTTTCAGCAAATGTTTTAGATTTCAGATAAATTGAATAAACTTCATCAAAATGAGACGTCTCTCTTATATAAACCTGGTGTTCCTAACCATTGCAGTTTGTGATGGTAAGTTTTCAATTCTATTATTTAACAATTATTATAAGCAATAATTATTATCCTGAAACACTCATCCACATTGAAAAATCATCCGAGAAAAGATACATGACGCCAACGGGACTTGAACCCATGCCCTTCTGATTGCCGGTCAGCTGCTCTCCCAATTGAGCTATGGCGGTTTATCTTATACCGGCCAAATGATTCAATATATACTAGTGTTTCATTCAACAATTACTGCTTATTATATTTTTTTTAATTGGGAGAGCAGCTGACCGGCAATCAGAAGGGCACGGGTGCAAGTCCCGTTGGCGTCATGTATCTTTTCTCGGAAGATTTTTCAATGTGGATGAGTGTTTCAGGCTGATAATTATTGCTTATAATAATTGTTACCCTTTGTGCTATGCATAAAAATCTTGTCTTAAACGTTAGTTTAACAATTAAAAATAATAATTTCTATTATTTACTTTAAATCTATATAAATAAAACTGAATCGACGAAATGTATGTGCGCGCATAATTTCCGAACGACGGCACCAAACTGGATAATTCTTTTTTTTTTTGGGTTCGGAATTGTCAGGACCAGGTTTGTATAAAACTATTGATGAGCTCTGGCATTATTAAATTTGTATGAAAAAATGCAATAGGTGGCACGCGAGCTGTTTGAAAACTGAATTTACCGGGACTGAATGAATAGAATGTGGGAGAGTGGGGGGGGGGGACTCGGATAGGGAACCCGGGAGGGGGGTTCGCGATACGGAGGAAGGGGGGAGTGGAGCGGGGAGAGGGAAGGTGGAGGAGGCGAAGTGGGAACGCTAGGGAGGAAGGGGACGCGGGAGACTAAGGGGAGGCGGAAAAGGAACGGGACGAATAGGAAAGGACACGCAGGGAAAAACAATTTCTTTATTAAATGGCACAGCAACGCATGCCGGGATAAAGCTAGTTTCTAAATAAAAACAGCAATAAGGTACAGTTCAACAAATTCATACATCTACGCAGGCGGTCAAAATAAAATTAAATACGACGCAATTTTCTTTATTTTCCTGACAAATTAATTTTATTTTATTATTTTCTGAAGGTCTACTGTGTGAGCTAATGTTAAAAAAAAAAATTAAACAGATTATGCATTTCCAGATAGGAAGATACTCTCAGTATCGCTCTATTCAGAATTAAAACTCTTCTTGAAATTAATGGCTTTAGCCGTGTTTGGTGACCAGATCAATTTTTCATGTATCAGGTATCGCCGCCCGGGGAACCACCTATATAACAAACACCTCTGCCATAGGTCACCTCAAGTAATTCGCTACGTTTGGTGACTTAGCAGGGGTGCCAGGGGTTCATGGGGTGAGGTTTGTCCAGGTCTTCGATCGAGAGAGACGGGTTGCGGGAGGCTTTTTGACCTTTCCAGCCGAACTCGGATTGGACGAATGGATTCATATGTCCGTCACTCCCGGACATACTGACTCCCAGATCCTTCCCCACCCCTCATACCTTTTTCCTTCCCAAAACTTCCTATCCTTGCCTTTCTTAAAAATACCCTCCACACAGCATCCCCTAAGATGACATAGGCCCTGAGTTGAAATTATTTTCCTCAGGGCTTCCTGTGTGGAGTTACTGTAAAAAAAGATCTGAATAGCAAGGTACTTCCCAATCTTCCCCTACCACATCTCCCTCCCCTCCCCACTACCTTCAGCCTCACAACATACCCCAATTGGGGATGCCACAGTCTCACTGGCTCCAGACAGGAGCAGCTGAGAAACTTGTGAGGTAACTAACTAACTAACTAACCATCACGCCGTTTTCCCGCAAGCAGAGGGGACGGACGGCCAAACAACTCGGTATTGGTACACATTCCTTGCCTGGTTTACATTCATGCATCGGCTCATACATGCTCTTCTATTATTCTGACACGACTCAACATGACACGACCCAAGTATCTGAATCATTTGGTCGTGTCATGTCTTTCTTGGGCGTCTTCGACTTCTTCTACCATTCACATTTGCGTCATATATTCTCTTTACACTGCTGTCCTCATTCAATTGCTCTACATGCCCAAACTATCGGAGCGTCCTTTTATTAATCTTACACATTACGCTTACATCAACCAGCCTTGCATTTTTTGCTGATCTTCAAGTTTCTCACACTATTGCAAATGTATTTTTACACATTCGCCTCAAGGATCTCATTTGAGGTATTCACTTTAAA
This sequence comes from Limnephilus rhombicus, assembly GCA_929108145.2. Lineage (NCBI taxonomy): Eukaryota > Metazoa > Arthropoda > Insecta > Trichoptera > Limnephilidae > Limnephilus > Limnephilus rhombicus. The sequence goes on along the minus strand of OV815289.1, from coordinate 7,538,501 downwards.
AACTGACTATTATTTTATTCAGGTCAAATGTCAACCACCCCGGAACAGCAGTCAACAACAGAAGGAACCTCTACAAGACCATCAACAGCAACACCCCCTTCAACCGTTTCCTATTATTGTAAGCCCATATACCTATGTAACCATTTTTAGAGTTGAACAAATCAATTTTTTGATCACGGTACTGTACTGGAGTTTTATTGATTTATTCAGGTCGGTAAATAATCCATTTAACAAACGACATGCTTAGACAAGCCATTGAAAGCCATATCAAATGACATAAACTTGACAGCCGATAACGACGTGACGACCTCCGTAGTCCAGTGGGTAAGACTCTTGACTCACAATCCGGAGGTCGCGGGTTCGAACCCGGCATGCGCAAATAAATTTTATTTGATTAATTTGTGTTATTTCACAATTAATTAATTTAAATTAATATATAGTATATTTGCGGCATGTTCCAGAGTGGAAGATACTATCAGTATCGCCCTGGTGTAAGACCACCATTCAGAAATGAAACGTTGCTTGAAAATGGCTTTAGCCGTGTTTGGTGACTAGATCTGAATAGCCAGGTACTTCCCAACCTTCCTTTTCCCCATCTCCTTCCCCTCCCCACTACCTTCAGCCTCACAACATACCCCCATTGGGGATGCCATAGTCTCACTGGCTCCAGACGGGAGCAGTTGAGATTCTTGTGCGGCATTCGCTGTAAAAAAAAAAAAAAAAAAACACACGATGGACGCCTTTCGATATTCGCAGATATTTCGATATTAGCCTTTTTGTCTTTTTCTTCTCGTAACACTAACTTAAGCAAAATATAATACAAAAGATAAAGAATCACCCATCTGGTTTATTCCTTAATTCTCCCACAGCCAACACTAGGGCCGAAGGTAGACCCCAAAATTACTATCCTTCTTATATCTACTTAAATACATGAAATATATTTTTAGTATTTTAGGTATTCCTGCGCAAAGAATTAATACGTAATGTGCCTTTTAAAAAAAATATGAAAAATCTTTGATCGCAGGAAAAAATATTTTGTACGGGTAAAATCCCCTGCCCAATAAATCGACAAATAACAAAAAAGTGAATTCTATGGTTTAAAAGCCCCAAAAAAATTTCATGGTTACGGGCGTTACGTTTGCCATCTTGACCTGCCGAGAGTTAACTACCCTGTTAATTATTTGTAAAATGGTTTCTGTTTTAGTTAAAGAACCTTGCGAACGACTGTGCGGGATATTCTGTAACAAAACAATTGCACCATGCTATCTTGATTTTGGAGAACAAAAATGTTACTGTAAGTACTCGTATACCTAAGCAAATTTTAAAACTTGATTTTCATTATCATCTTCCCCTTGTCGTATTCGGGGTGGAGAACCATCGCCTCGATAAGACGCCTCAGCGAACGGCCTCTGAGACAGGAGATCTAGCAGAGTGAAATCGATAACTTTACAAATATTGGATCGATAGGCGTAATTGCCGAATATTTCATTACGATTTCCCGACCACGCTCGCACTGTTGATAGCCAGACCGATATTCATAGGTAATAATTTACTAATAAATAAGAAATCGATATGCTATTGCAACACTGGCAAATTTGTCTGGATTTACATTCCAAAGTGTTAAACCGTTAATAAATTGACAACTTCGAGTTAAAATTTAAACTTTAGAATACATTGGCGCTTAGCACGTACTCTTTGAGACTAAAAGTGGGGGTAAATTCAAATTATTTATTTATTCTTTCAAAAACATTACAAAATTAAAATTTTTAATGTGTTTTTAAAAACAATTGTAACAGTATTACATTAAACATAAATGGTAGAATGGTAGGCTAAAAACTATACAAGCATTAATAGAGCTTGCCTTTTAAAAGCAGCTTCACTAACGCTAAATATGTCGATATCCGAATTAATTCTATTCAACAACAAGATTGCTCTCCCGACCGGCATGACCATTGGTAAGTTAGTCCTGCAGGCCGGAAGATAGAACAGCCTATGTTGTCGGTGGCGAAGATAACCATCGGGAACATAGAAATGAATGCTCTCCAAGATAGCTGAGTTTTCAAACCATCCGCGAATCAATTTGAAGAAATGCGTAGCAATGTGTACATCCCTTCTGACTCATAGATGGTTCATTCCGAGCATACCCAAAAGAAAGTCAGTAGGATAGAGCCACGGGTAATAGCCGTACCCCCTCATGTACAGAAATCTCATAAATTTTTTCTGAACTCTCTTCAACATGAGGGAATATTTTACTTGGTGCGGACTCCAAATTACTGACCCACTTTCAAGTCTACTCCTTACTAGGGATTTGAATAGGATTATGAGAACCCGGGTATCTCTAAAATTCCTTGCAGTACGCAGAATAAAGCCCAGCATTCTCAATGAAGTGCTACAAACCATCTGAATATGAGTATGAAATGTCAGCCTACTATCAAACATGATTCCAAGTCCTTCATGGTGGAGACACGTTTTAGACTTCGGGCGTCCATCGTATACCGGTAATACCAGGTATGACACGCCCTAGTGAATGACAAAATTAAACATTTAGATATATTGAACTCAATCCGTAGTAAATTAGTCGATGAGATTTTTAGTCATATTTAAACCACTTTTTCTTCTAAAATTGAACGGAATAAATTGATAGCGTCTTCTACAATTTCTTTTAATTTTATGAGCTTCGTCAAATCACCTCCATTCATTAATAATTATATCTCCCACAGGGTCTAGGATATGAAACTGCACTTAGTTCATTCCTTTGCTTACTTGCTAACGTAAAAGATCAATATCCCGATGACATTTTACTTGTAATTGGAGACTTTAATATGCCCACCGTAACATGGAATATACATAACAATGATTCATACTTGATACCTGAAAACTTGAACACAATTAGTTCCTCACTTGCTGACACAATTTATTATTCTGAATTAAACCAATATAATTACATAAAAAATGCAAATAACCGAATTCTCGATTTAGTTATCTGGAATGAGGAATGCCATGTATCTCGTGCATGCAATCCTCTTGTCAGCGAAGACTCGCACCACCCATCACTTAAAATTATGCTTCAAATCGATACACTTCCTATTATTCACGCCCCACCTAAAGAAATGTATCTGTTTAAAAAAGCCAATTACGAGTTAATCAACGAACATCTTTCAATGACAGACTGGTCATTTACTCTGGAGAATTTGGATTTCGACGTAGTGGTTGATTCTTTTTACAACATTTTAAACAACACCATCAACCAGTTTGTCCCTAAACGTATCATCAAAAAGAGTAAATTTCCAAACTGGTATTCAGCTCCACTAATCAAAATCATTAAAGAAAAACAAAGACTACATAAAAAATGGAAATCCCATAATAATCCAGTAGACTACATAGAGTTTTCTATAAAACGTACGCAACAAAAATACTTACAGAAGCAGTTGAAACTAATATTCTTATAAATAATAAACAACTTTGGAACTATGCTAAAAGCAAATGTAAAACAAATGGCATCCCACAAATCATGCACCTTAAGGACGAGTCAGGCACCGGCGCTCATCAAATGTGCCAACTATTCTCTAAACATTTTCAGTCCACCTAAGTAAACGATAATGACACGAATTTTCCCAGTATATTCGATGATTTTACCTATGTTAATAATCATAACCCGATTGGGAACGTACAAATAAACTCTTTAATAATAATCAATAGATACCTGAAGAATTTCGACATTAGTAAGGGTGCTGGCAGTGATGGTATCTCGCCATACTTTGTCTCAAAATGTACCAAAAATCTTTCGTACCCCTTAACTAACATATTTAGAATGTCACTAGAAAGTTCAAAGAAGCAACTATAATCTTCTATAAAAAACTAAGTATAACTGCTACGAATGTGTGAATATGTGGTATCTCTCCGTATATGAAAAGATTGACGGTAATACACGTAGTATCAAGTGGCTTTATATTACATATGACGTCACTGCTCTGTCTCGGTTACTCTATCCCGGTGACTAGCTACAGTGAATCTGAGGAACGGGCTGTTTTCGGAATCAGTTTGTATTGGATCTATAAAATGGTCACCAATACTAACTGGGCGAGGCCGAACCAAAAACCGCCGCAGAACTTAACAGTAATAATTCAATTTAACAGCTAGTTTAAAATTATTTCTTTTTTGACAGCTTAAATTTGTCAATTTTCGGTCAGAATACCTCTTTTCAATTGTTTACCGCGCTCACGAATGTATTAGGGAGAAATTACTGTACAAAGATTGTTTACAAGGGAATGATTTATTTTTCCGAGATAAAAAGTAATATAGATCATTTTTCGGACCTTCAACTATTCCCATGCAAAACATTACGTTGATCGGTCGCCCTGTTGCGACGTGAAAGGAGGACAAACAAACACACACACACATTCACATTTATAACATTAGTTAGCAAGTAAGGATTAGGATTCAGATAGTTAGTATTACTAACTTGACATCGCATTATATGCATAAATTATATTTGAATCTTCTAATTCCTTAAATTTAATGAACAAATAAATATTATCCATCCGCTCACACCAATGAACAGTATTCCTCGATAAATCTGGGCTTCTGAAAATAAGACAAATATTAATGACCTATTTCTCACAATTTGAAACTCAAATAAATAAAGTTGCACTTTTCCGTACTAGAAATTTGCTTTAACTGTTGATTAAAAAAAACATTAATATTGTCTTCATTTAATTAAATATTATTATTTGAGATTTTACTCATAAAAGTAAAAAATAAAAATAAATATTCAACCTAGTCTTTACAGAAACAGTCAATAGATTTCGCGTATTAAAAATAAAATGGATAAAAATTTATCTAAATAGCAATTATCCACACACTATCTAAATAGCATTTAGTTCGAGTTGAATCTTGCAATCGGTGACCCGACAATTCGTCCTGCGACAATTCATCCGGCGACAGTTCATCCTGCGACAGTTCATTCGGCCGAGAGTTCATCCTGCCGACAGTTCATCCTGCCGACAGTTCATCCCGCCGACAATTCATCCGGCGACAATTCATCCTGCCTGATCATTTAGAAGATTTTTATTAAGTAAGTATGCAAAGAGGATATACGGCCGTACAACTAAAATCGATACACTTATATCTGAAGGCATCTTGAGTGGAAATCCGCTGTAAAAATATTTTTACTAACAATAATTTCAACTCTCCAAAGAAGCATGCGTGAATAACAAAATACGACAAACTTATACTAATAGGTTATACTTATAGGTTAGGTTATGTTAGGTTAGGTTAGGTTGAATTGTCAGGATGAATTGTCGCCGGATGAATTGTGGGCGGGATGAACTGTCGGCAGGATGAACTGTCGCAGGATGAACTGTCGCCGGATGAATTGTCGCAGGATGAACTGTCATGGAACCCTTGCAATCATACATAACGATAGCAGCCAATATTATGTGCGTTAAGATAATGTTGGTAGTTCTCAGTCGAATTGTGATACAGTTAAAAGTACCCTAATTGAATATAGGCACCCTAGCTCAGTTGGTAGAGCACTTGCCATATAAGCAAAGGGTCCCGGGTTCGAGTCCCAGAGATGCCAATATCTTTTTTCAGTCTCCAGATTTTCGATTGAGTTTCGCTAATATTATCTTCAAATAATAATAAAAAAAAACACTTTCGTTTAGTATGTTGGCCTTAAGTCCGAAATTTCTTTGCATTCCTCTTAATTATTTTTTCTAGGTCTGTTACAGTTTTAGAAATATGGGTTATGTTTAGATATTTTATCCAGAGGGTTTGACAGTTCACAGGCCTTTATTTTTTTTTTTACATTAACTCCACACAGGAGGCCCTGAAGAAAATAATTTCCCTCAGGGCCTATGTCATCTGGGATGCTGTGTGGAGGGTCTTTTTGAGGAGAGGAAGGAATGAACATTGGTCTTGAAGAGACCCATGTTATAGGAAGGAGGAAACATAGAGGCCGGCAAATCATTCCACAGCCGAGCTGTTGAACACAAGAACGAGTCGAAGAAACGACCCGTTCTCATGTGACAAATGTCGACCGTGTACAAATGTTGGGCACGCGTTTGGCGTGTTTCCCGACTATGCACCGGTGCCGAAGGGATCAATAATGCTAGTTCCTCGGAGCATCTTCCATTGTAATACCGGTAGAACAAGGATAGCATTCTCACCCGACGCCTGTGCTCTAAAGATTGCAATCCGTCTGTTAAGATGGGAGAATCTATTAAACGGCCCGCCCGTTTCTGCACAGAGTCGAGGGTATTTTTCAGGTATTTTGGAGCTCCAGACTAGAGGTGGCTGCCAAATTCAACCGTGGGGCGCACTTGTGATTTGTACAGGGTTAGCAGTTGTGTACTATTAAAGTATCTGCGGGCCCTGTACAGTACGCCCAGTTTTTGGGAGGCTAACTTTACTCTGGCTTCGATGGAGCCCCCATACCTGGGATGGTCACTTAGGGTTACACCAAGCGTATCAATGGAGGGCCTGTTCGGAAGATTGCTTCCGTTGAAGTATACTAGATATTCATTTCGATCCCTTTTAGACGTAATCAGATAAGATTGGGTCTTTGAAACATTAAATTCAACGAGATTATTTTTACCCCAAGAGAAAACACTCTCGAGGTAACTGTCTATTCTTTGCTTCAAAGCCCTCCGAGCCGTTGGGATTTGTGAGCCCTTTGGGGGCTTGTCAAACAAAAAGCTATCATGGACTGGACTGTCATCCGCGTAACAGTGAATTGGTGCACATGGCCAAAGGTCGTTGATATGCAACAAAAACAAAGGCCTTGCCACGTCTGTAAACTGGATGCGTTTTTTGTCGAGGTTTTCAATAATAACTCTTGATTAACATGAGTCAAATATATTTACATTTGTGTTACAATAAGTTGGCACAGATTTAATAATTATCTCGCTTAGATGAAAAGGAGGTGGAAGGAACGAACGTTGAAACCGGAATAATTTTGCATTATCATGCACTTGACCGGGGAGCGGTGCTCGGTGATACCAGTGTGTAAAATCGAATTTGAATAATATTTGTATGGTTGTTCGTTGCTCGGCTACACAGGTGTTGATCAAACTGTCATCAGCTGATAAGTTTACAAGTTTTTACGCTGATTGTTTATCAATTGAACACAATTTGATAAATGGCAAAAACATCGAAAATCGATGTTCAAATGGGCCCATTCAAATATGACTATTGTATGAAACACCCTAAAATAATTAACCTAACTTTTGTAATACATTATATTTATTTAAACAGGTTTGGCATCAACACCAATACCGCCAACATGGTCACCTTCACCGCCAACATGGCCACCTTCACCGCAAACATCCTCGACAGTGCCTCCAACACCGACAACATCACCGCCAATGCCAACAACATCACCATCAACCCCGATAAGTAAGTCCAACATCCAAATTTAAATAAATATATTTATTTTAAATTTGAAACTCACCAATCAAAAAGATATGAGGACAACATCAAAATACCAAAATTTAATACCAAACTAATGCAAAACAATTATATCTATTTAGGAATAATGTTTTTCAACAACCTTCCCACTGAAAAAAAAAAAAAAAACCAAAGACATCAATATACTGAAACTTAAACTGAAGCTACACTTCATCAGCAATAATTAACTAAATAATTACCTGTTTTTTCTGAATTTCTCCTAAGTGCACAATATTTTAGTATCTTATGTATATCCAGAAGTCTCAATTTATCCTATTATATACTTACCTATTGCATAATGTTATTCTATTGCAGTTATAATTAGTGTAACTCGCTCATCAAGCACAAGAACTAACTTCTTCTTTGGTGAGATTGCAATTTTTAAATAATTTCTGTACCGATATTTTGTACAGAAATAACTTTAACTCCACTGTAAAATTATATATCCATATATTAAATAAATAAATAAAAAAATATTTTCAACGCCCTCATGGGCTTTTACATGACAAGTTTATAATACAGAGACACTTTTAAATAAAAAAAGATGAACTATTAAAATATAACTATTAAACATCACAAAGGTATGTAGGTATACAGATAAATTTAAGTGAAGATAATGCATTACAATAAAAGTGAAAGTTTCTAAGTTGCATATGGCATAGAAATATACTAGTAATAGACTGACTAATTGTGATACGTGACAAAATGCAAGATACATAAAAAGAAAACGGGAACAAGTTTTTACATTGTATATTTATATAGTGTGATGAACTCGCCTTAATATTAATAATACTTGTATGATTTCTATGGCGCCGGGTTTTTTTGTAAGAGCGCTGTACAACTTAAAATACCTTCTGAAATCCGAACGGTGATGAATTTATGGCGGTCCCCAGCAAAAGTCTCAAAAAATAGACGAAAGGAATGTAACGTTTCTTACAAAACAAAAATGGCACGTGTGGCATTAAATATTGAGGTCGTACCAGGGACGGCGATGAATGCTTATTTGTAAGGGATGTGATTTTGACGCGAAAATTAGGGGTTGGCACATTTAATATAACTGTCGAAATAAGATTGGTTGAAACAATGTTGCTTTATTTGAACCACGTATATGTTTGAGTAAAGCCGACCGGTTCCAGAGCGACCGTTTCATATTCAGGGCAAACGTTTACTGATTTGACAGCCACAAAGTTTTAATAACCACGAAGTTATAGTCACATTCAAAAGTTAAGATTAATTAAGTCGATAAATAATGACACTCGTAGGTAGAACGGACGCGTATATACACAATTAGATCTACTAATATTATGTAGCTGGTGAAGTCGAAACGGGTGTTGGAACGCATAGACAAGTAGTTACGCCACTGGACCCTGTTCTGGGAAGATTAAAATACGTTCTAGCTTTTCAAGTACATGATAATTAATTATTATTTTGAGGTTCTGAAACTGCGACAAAAACTAAAAAACACGGAATAACGTCAGAATTCTCCGAAAATGGTGATTAAATTTGACAGGCTGGTCGATTAAGTTAAATATATCGGTGATGATATTGGATTTAACCTAATATTTGAAGGATTTTTAGAGAAGAAGATGATAAATTAGAAACGAGGAGACTTGGACCGCACACACGGGCAGGGGAGGAAAAGAAGTGAAATAAAATTTTAAATAAAGACAGTCAGGGAAAGATGACGGGAGCGGATGGTTGAAATTGAGCGGACAGTTTGCGGGGGGCGTGGAAATCTCGGGGGTACACGGGTGATAACAGCGGTTGGGGCGCATGAACAAAGAAAGTAATTTTGAAACTGACGAAAATAATTTAATTAACTTCGGGAAGTTCGCTATTTTGTGAAAATATTCAGGCGTAAATTCAGAATTCATTTGTTTTCAATTCAATTAAAAATTGCATGAAGAGTTTGTGCCTTGCGAAAGTGCATGTGGAAATTAAATCGGATTAAGTAGCATGGAAAATTTGGTAAGCTTGTTTAAAATTACTTTATTACATATTTTCATTACATATTTTCATTACATATTTAGTACGGGCCTTGCCAATAAAGAAACAAAAGCCAAGTTTAATTCTAGGTTTCGGAGAGTGTGCCTACCCAAGATCATGCTGAGATACTTTATAGTGAGGGACGCGATTGTTTTGGGTTTGGGTCATAAATCTTAGATTTCCTTTCTTTTAACACTTCGGACAATAGCTAATATTTAATTTTGTGTAAGTAGACATTTTAGGCGGGTTCCCTGTCTAGTTGATGTGCTCAGATGTGATCAGAGTGCAATTCACATGCGGTAGAGGTGAAACCTTCAGAAAACCAAACTTCGGGAGAATGACGAATTTAAGACTAATGTACATTATCAAGAATACGTTAATTGTGGGGATTATTTATTATAATATCGTTACCAAGTGTTAAAATTATTTCACATTTTATTCTACGAAGCATCGCACGAAGAGAATGTCGATGGGTCACGAAGCACCTCACAAAGAGGAGACAGATTAAAGTATCTCATTCACTCGCAGGATAAATCCTATAGATATGTTTGGTGTCGCTCGTTCCGTTTCATCTAGTTTGAAATCACAACGGTGTTAAAGAAGTTTTCATTAAAAAAAACAGCTGTCAGCATTTTAGAAACAAAAAATTTAGAGTTGTGCAGGTTACACGCGGAAGAAGTGAAACCTTCAGAAAACCCAAGGAGACAGGAGTGGGGAGGCTACGAAGCACCTCACAAAGAGGAGACCGATTAAAGTATCTCATTTTACCGCAGGATAAATCCTATAGATGTGTTTAGTGTCGCACGTTTCCGTTTCATCTAGTTTCAAATCACAACGGTGAAAAAGAAGTTTTCATTAAAAAAAAAACAGCTGTCAGCATTTTAGAAACAAAAAAAATACAGTTGTGCAGGTTGCAGGCGGTAGAAGTGAAACCTTCAGAAAACCCAAGGAGACAGGAGTGGGGAGGCTACGAAGCACCTCACAAAGAGGAGACCGATTAAAGTATCTCATTCACTCGCAGGGTAAATCCTATAGATGTACGTGTTTCTCCTTTTTTGCGTCACTAATTTTCGTTGTATCGAGTTTCAAATAACAACGGTGCTAAAGAAGTTTTCAGATCAATAACCATAATGGAGCCGCCGAGGTGCAATGATTGTAAGGGGAGGGGGATTTTGGGGATGTTTTGTTAATTTTAACGGACAAGAGGTATTTATGTATCTTACGATTGTGTTGCGAGACATTACATCAGAAAGACTAGGTTAGGGGTTTATTTGGGTATAATAAATTATATTACATTAGGAATACCTATTTTAAAATATACTTTAGAATTTACTCAGTAATTGAAGATATTTGTTAGGCAAGGTCTGTACGTACTAGGTATATCAGTTTGGAAAAAGGATGCATTGCATGAGGCCTCTGTTTACTAACAAAATGTATGCAATAGAATTCCCATTCCCAAAAATAAAACCCCACGCCTTTTACCTCAAAATTCAGGAATCTCAAGAAAACTGTTATGTAGAGACCTACATAAGCTAGCTCTTGACTTCGTTGAAACGCACACTTGGAAGCGGGCATAGTACTTTACGTTAGGTATATTTTATACAAAATTTACAGTTTAGCTTAAATCTTTAGTATTTGCGGTTGAACGAAACCGTCCGTAGGTATTCAAATTTCACACACGACACGTTTTACGCACACTACCCGGAAAACTTCCTTCCTTCAAATTTAACCGAACGAGTTACGGCGCTGAAGCTGGTGATTGCTGGAGTAATTTTTGAGTTAAGCTTCCCTATTCCATGAATGTAGGTTACACTTTATGCAGTTATGATCGGGGGCGAAGTGAACGATTTGCTGATGGGCTACACTATTTCCCAAATGTGGAGGCGAAGCAAGCAATGATTACGGGCTTGGTTCAATTAAATTGGAATCCTTTGTGATGGAGGCTTGGAAACCTGTGTCTCTAGACGGGCCTGAAGCAGTTGAGAGCGAGGCAGGAGCCCTTTCATGATGTCGACGTATATGCTATCACATGTATTGTCATAAAGGCATTGGGAGACGTCTGGAAGGCAAAGGACGTGCTCCCACAACTCCCCCCTCCACCCCCCTCCAGAGATATTGTATTACGTTTTTTCTCATTAAAATTACTGATATTGAAAAAAAAACAGTGTTATTCACACGTGATAGAAGTGAAACTAGAAAGTCGCAAGATGTCGCTTTCTTTTCTTTTGCCTATTTATTTAAAAGTGGTTTGAAGATTGGATATTGATTTCGCAAAAATAAAATTGTTTATTTTTTTGGATTTCGTAGAATTCGAACATCCGTTCGCTCGTTGTCTGTCGGATTTTCGCGCCGAAGTGCGAATTTACCGCTTTATATTAGAACCGAGGAACCGCCAAATAATACATTTTAGTGACGCATTTCCGTTTCATCCGAATTTCAAATCACTAACATGGATAAAGAAGTTTTACTTCAAAAAACTAAAAACACACTTATTGAAGTGGAAACTTTTTAAACTCAATGAAACGAAAAATAGCGACCCTAAAAAGAGACAAACACATACATCTATAGGATTTAACCTGCAATAGAATGAGATAGTATAATTGGTATCCTCTTTGAGCGGTGCTTCGTCGCCTCCCCACTCTTTTCTACTTTAGTTTTCTGAAGGTTTCACATCTACTGCGTGTGAATTGCAAACTCTGATTTTTTCTTCGACACATTTATTATAAACGTTTCTGTCACCTCAAGTCTTTGTCGTTTCGGGTAAAAATAATTTATAAAAAATTCATTATATTTTTCACAAACAGGATTCGGTGAATTTGGTTTCATATAGGTGCACATTTTAATTCTTCTGTAGTAAACTTTTAGATTTGTAATTTCAGTGAGGTGTTTCCTCTTTCGAACACCGTTTACATCACATTTTTCGCCATGACAGGAAAAGAGACGCAACGATTTCTTTGGGACATATATGATCTTTTTCTGAAAGTGAACAAATTAGCCCAAGGAGTTCGGTTGAATCGCCCTACACTGTCTCCGGATAGTTGAGTACTGCCCGTTGCGCGGCATTGACATTTAAAATAATTAAATGTGTTTACATGAATATATTGTTAAAATCCTTTCTGTTTCAGTTATAGAGGAGTCCTGTTGGTTCCTGTGTCATGTAATATGCGGACCTTCTCCGTGTCATCTTTATTTTTCCCATCGTGATTGTGATTGTAAGTTGTGCCAATAATACAAAAAAATAAGGTGATTTGTTTTGAGGTGTTACGCCGTGTTACGTTACCTTCTTTAGTCAACGTTTCAGCCAGGATGCTTTATGGGAAAACCCAAAACGCATAGAGCACGCCTTATTACGGAGGCAATTGGAATATTAAAATATTAAAAGGGATGACGTGGCTAAGCTCAATAGTCTTTGGCATCTAAAGCAAAACTAAACGCGGAAAATCATTTAAATTATACTTACTTTAATACCAACTCTATAAGAATTGGAGTTGGCATCATGGTATCGCATCTACACACATAACCACAACCTATCTTTACACGTCTGCCCTTACGATAGACATTGTAATGTTGTCCGAAACGTTGGCTAAAGAAAGAAGTTGCGTTCTCAGGAAGCCAACATCTACTGAGAACGGGTGTTACCCTCGTGTCTGTCGAGTTTCATGCATGTGCACCGGTGTACCGAGGATTAATGCTGATACATCATTAGGGCAAGCTCCATCAAAACACCTGCAGGACAGACTCGGCATGCCTGAATTGTTTTTGTGTACTAGAGATGGCAGTCGATCTATTAACAACTGGTCAATCAGACGGACCGCCCTCCTTAGCACAGAATCAAGCAGGTTTATCAACTATTTTGGAGCTCCAGCCCAAAGGTGGCTCCCAAATAGAAATTTTAGATTTTTTTACATTAGCACTCCACAGAAGATCATGAAGAAAACAATTTCCCTGGGGACATGTGTCATCTTTGGGGACGTAGAGGGTTTTTTTAAGGAAAAGGAGCAGAGGAAGTTCTGGGAAAGAAAAAAGGTACGAGAGGTGGGTATGAATCTGGGAGTCAATGTGTGCAGGAGTAACAGGTATATGAATCCATCTCTCCCACTGCAGTGCAAGACTATGGGTCGAGAGAGTCCGGCTGGAGAGCTCTTGGTAAGGTCACCCTTAACCATTTTCTACCGGTCCGGCCGGCCACGCAGCTAGTGGGCTAATGCATTCGCCGTCAAAATCTAGACAAACCTCACCCCCATGAACCCCAAATAAGTCACCAAACGTAGCAAACCATTTGGAATGACATGTGGCAGGGGTTTTATGTTATTTAATAAATGGTTCCAGGGGCAGTGGTACCGATACACACCTCCAAAACTTGTACATGGTGAGCAGCTGTAAGAATCTGCAAGCCCTATAGGAGACGCTCAGTTTATTGAAAACCAGATTTACTCTGTCTTCTATGGAACCCCGACACTTGAGCCTGTCTGATATATCACTCCAAGCATTTCAATGGAGTATTTATTGGGGAGGGTGTTTTTCTCTATTTAATAATGCTTCTATGATTTTCAAGTGGTTTCACTATTTTAAACAGGTCCAGGGGAGCCAGGACCCCCAACAACGACAACAACACCAACGCCAACAATACCACCAACAACACCGCCAACAGCACCGCCAACAACACCGCCAACAACACCGCCAACAACACCACCAACAACACCGCCAACAACACCGCCAACAACACCACCAACAACAACGCCAACAACCACAAAGACGACAAAGAAGACAACTCATTGTCCACCGCCCCCTCCCCCCGTTTGCAATCCAAAACGTGTCAATAATAAACACAAGAAACATAAGTATTTCCACAAGTTGACCGCGTAAAATACATTTTGCATCCAAATTATATTCGATACAAAAACGTATAAATTTGGTGTAGGTAATATCAATTACATATTACAGTTTATGTAAAAACAATGAAGATTTATTTTTATGTAATTAAATTTTATGTTAAACGTCAATCCTTAATATATTATTATGCCCTTATTTTATAGTTTTTTTTTTACTACTAATTTTAATTTTATCACATCAGACAAAATAATGAAAGCATGACCAGACATCATGCTCACAATTTCTACAACTAGAAATTTCTGTTGAGTTTTGTCAGAGGAGTTAGCATCTCGAATTTTTACGTTACATTTCGTACACAAGACTGTATAGTTAAGAGTACGCAAGAGTCACGCTCGAATAAGAGTTACATACACAACAAGCAAATGGTTTTTCTCTGATTGGAGCATAAGATGTGCAACTCGAATTTAAAGTTTATCTCAAAACTGATTTAAATTTAAGAGTGAATCTATCGGGAACTAGTTTTAATTATAAACTACACCCAGAACATGAAAATGGTTTTCCTCCGATTCTGGTAGAACATAGTCTGCAGCTAGAATTTCGTAACTGCATTCATATATTATCGTATATATATATTTATAATGATATTTTCCTTGTGATTTGGACAACACAATCAATTAACACACTTGAATTTTTCTGAAAGGAAATGGAGCTTTGTTTTGTTAATCTCACAAGATTTACATAAAGAAAAGTATCTAGTGACAAAACATCACCTGTAAGGAAAGAAGCGACATTTAATGTTATTAATATTGTAATGTCGATTCCTTAATCAGTAATTACTTTTGATTATTGAAATCAAACAGAATTAATAGGCTTGCGTCTGCGTGGTTGAATTTCAGAGCCCAGCTACGAGTGCATGTCGGACGCCACGCCGGGTGCCGCGCCGCCGCGCCACAAATTACATCTATGTACGTGGAATTTCACACAAAATTACTGTTATAATTCTGTCTCGAATCCAAGAATTCGACACAAGATGTCGCTACTTCCATCAGCAGCTCATATTTGTACGTTTCTTCCCTAGGTATAAGTACTACGGATATATAAAATTTAAGTATCTTTCCGGATATGGAGAGATTATATATGGTGGCATTGCCTGTCACGGGTCACGGTTACTTTAACTCAGTGACTAGCTGTCAATCAGTCAATGGATCACAGTTCACAGTGGATCAGAGGAACTGGCTATTTTTGGAACCAGTTCTTATCGGATTTATGAAATGGTCATCTACACTCAAACTGGGCGAAGCCGAAGTAAAAGCCACCCGCAGGGCCTAGCGGCAATAACCTACGGAGAGGGGTTTTTAACTTATAGTTTGAAATTAATCTTATCAATTTGCTTTATCATAGCTCATAGATTAATTTTACTATAGTATTAATTATCCATAGACAATAAAATGTCGAGTCGACAGTGCACGATACATACAGCCAATAACGAGTCAAGATCGGCATTGTTTTAAAATAAAGAAAATTATATTTTTCTTTAAATATATATAATATGACACACATATAAAAACAGCATAATTAAACTCCGAATATGCAAAAGGCTTCCCTCCGAATTTTGCAGCAAATATGCAACTAGAATTGTGCTGACACTAAATACTGAGAAAACAATGCAAAAGACATTTAGCATAGATCCCAGACGACAACCAGGACTCGATGAAAGCAACCGGTGACAGGCTGGAGACGCGCCGGCGCGCGCGTCATATGCGCATGCGCGAGGAAATAATTCAAATATTTGAATAATACTTCCGACAAAAAACTTTTGGTCTGCGACTTTGACCCTTCTATGTACACAATTTGTATGAAGAACAGTGTCAGAATCGCTTGCGCCATCATTACTCTCGGAGACGCTACAAGTCACATTCACCTTGCAACCCTGGAATTTTTTTAAAACGATTTAGTCTATGACAATCCGCTGTCAGAATTTGCCGCGATTTCAACTGTCGCAATAAAATTGTGTTCCGCGAATAAAACATCGTAAAACCTATTAATTTACGTAATACATGCAAGTAATGTTGTTTTGGTAGATAGTTTATTGTGTTGTAAACGTGTTTCAGTCAATAAAATATACAATAGCTCAAAATTAATCAACAAAACATTCAATTCAAAGTTCAAAATGGTGCTTTTTTAGTGTTTTTTTGTGAATTTTCGCGAATTTCCGCGAAATGGCCTGGCCTTTGACGGGTAACCATACATGATTGTACATCTAAAAAAACTGTATATGCTACCAACTAACTCTGACTTAGGTAATCAAGTACTTAGGCATATATTAAATTGACAACTTTTTGGAAGGACAGATCAAATAAATAAAATAGCGGGTAAAGATAGAAAACAATTAGATTTTACAAAACAAAACATACGAAACATAATGCCAATGAAGAGTCTAAAAACAATAAACCTACTACGCACTAACCCAATCAATTATCACTCACGATATGATTGGTTGGAGTGGTGCTGCTATAAAACTATTATGGACACTCTCGACAAAGCGCAAAAGGCCTTTGCCAAGTTATTACAAAAAATCCTTATAGATTCTCAACAATACAGTTATCTAAGGACTTTACTGTATTGAACATACAGACAGCAACTGTATATCAAAATTATATCTATTTTAGAATATTTTTACGCAACAGATTTAAATGTCCGGGTTTAATTTTCCCCACAGGAAAAACTAAACCCTTTCACATACTTCCCAAATGATCATCTGGTCAATCCACGTTATGCAATTGCACTTTATAAGTATTATAATTACAAAACAATACAAGAACAACATGCCAACCTACCAGAGACCAGATGGGAAAATAATTCACCGACTCCAGATATTTTCATATCAGAGGGTTCGGCTTTGTGGAATTCCTAATTGAACCTATAAATCCTACTGATCCCTCAATATAAAATAATAACATTATTATTCAATGTATAAAAACAGTTTAATATAAACAAGTTCTGCTTCTGTATAATTATTATTATGCGTTACAGCTGTTTCGCCCTCCGAAGGCATTATCAAACTGTGGTTGTTACCACCTACAGACGATGCATTTATGTCATTTCTAGACAGGTACTTATGATGAAAAAAATGAATAGCTTTTTTTATTACCTGTGCCCCTAAACTTATAGGTAAAATGACTGAAATATTAATGGTTAAGTTTCCTAATTACTGGATTGTTTAAATTTGATTGAAGGTCGTTAATTATTCCATAAAATAAACCCGTGATGATTCATCAGGATTTACCTTATAATACAATTGATATTTGAAATGTGAAATGGTCGTCATTATGCTCTTGAATAAACTCACGATGACTCTTGTATTTACTTCATAGCACATATAGGTATTTGGACTAGGTTTGAATATATCTATAGATATATGCATCAATCATCAACAACCATCTGCACAACACAATTACGGCACAAGACAAACACATCAACACGTGACTCCGAAGATAAATACTACCTGTGGACAAAAATATCACCATAATCTAGCTCCAATTTAAAAAAAATTAATAGAAAAAAAAATGCAAATCTAAAACACAAAATTCAACGTGGATAGTCAACAAGGCGTTGCATACTGCGCGCAGATAACTTCTACAATATAACAACCCACTCAACGCCAGTATATTTTCTCTTTTGGTCTCAATTATTCTTTATTTTTTTCATCTTTTTTCCATTTTTGTCATCTCTTTTCTTTTTTTTATTTTTCTTTCATTCAATTTATCTATTTAAATTAAAATTAAAATATATAAGTGGTTTATACAACTTTGTATAAACCACTTATATAAAGCGTAAATCCGACCGGTTTCGGAACAAACGTTCCATCTTCAGGGAAAGCTTACAATAATTTGACAGTTTCGAACAATGTTTTATTATGGTAGGGGTGGAGCCGTTGCTAGTTTGTAGATTGGGTGGATAGGTATTAATGTAGAGTGGATATAATATAATGGATAACCACAAAGTTATAGCTACATTCAAAAATATTAAATTAAAATGTTTATCTTCCAAGATTTTCTTTTCGTCTCAATATTCTTCATTTCTTTCGTCTTTTTTTTCCATTTTTGTCATCTATCTCTTCTTTTTCTTTTGATTTTTCTTCCAAGATTACATCAAAATTAGATTTAATTCCTGCCACTTTGGAACAGGCTCAGCCTGGTGAGGTGGCATTATATCAAAAAAATATGTATTGTGTATTTTGTAAAATTATCTTGGTTAAAAAATAATTAATAATAATTTTAAAAAATTCACCTCACTCCAAACATAAGAACGGTTTTTTTCGAAATTCGTCAGCGAAGCCGCAACTGAAATTTTAACTGTGTATTTGGAACACAACGGCGGTTTTCCTTTAATAAATAAAGATGAGATCGATAAGTTTTTAGATTTTCACGGCAAAAATATTTTAATTATTTGTTTATGGGGTGTTATGCCGTGTTGCGCTAGCTCCTTCTTTAGCCAATATTTTGGACAGCGTTGCAGTGTCCATCACCAGGGCAGATCCGGCAGATCCGACAGATCCGACAGAAGTATAACACCCCAAAAACAAATAAAGAAAAAGATGAGATAGTTGAAATGCGAGACCTCAGCTTTAATTATTAATGCACGCATTCCACAAATATGGTTTTTCTCCGATCTTTGCAGCACATAGTCTGTAACTTTCATATCTTACACGTGGAACTCGAGAAAGGTTTTGCAACATATTAGAATTTAAAACTCCACTCGGAACTTAAGAATGGTTTCGAATTTTTTTTTTTTTTTATTAGAAAGAAAAAAAGTTGTACAATATAACAGAAAATCAAATAAAATAAAATATTACAGAAAAGAAAAGTCCCAATAAACTACTTTTAAGTAGTTTGTCAATGGGTGCTTTTACTGTGAAGTTTAAAAAATAAAACATTTTGGCAATAAAAAAATAATATTTTAGTCTATTCAATGGGCCGTTTTCTGAGTAATTCCAAAACACCCACGAGATGGCAGCACGGTGTTTAGCGGTCCTCCTGTCATCTAATCTGTGAACCAAATCTATGGACTGACGCACTGACGTCTTTCAATGATTGATCTGTCATTTCGATAGCTATTTGCAATTTGTTTTCCGACAAGTTTAGCCAAACCAAGTTTGCTCCATTTGTAAGTAAAATGCACAAAAAGTAAGATGCTGCTCTGAGCCACAGACCATGCTGCTCAACGCTAAGCAGGCTCTCAACGACGATGGACTCCTTATCGTAGCGCTGGTTCTGCCCTTCAAACCATACGTTGAATGTAAGAAATGGGTTTTATTATACCTCTAATACTTTAACCAGGGATTTACCCGATCTTTTAAATGTGATTAATTTTAAGTAAGTGGTACTATGGCACCCTCAATCAGGGTATGTTGTGAGGCTGAACTGAATGGGGAAGGAAAGAATATGGGAAATGTGGAGGCTGGGAAATGCCTGGCTATTCACACCTGATCACCTAACACAACTATTGCCATTTCAAGCAATGTATCGCTTCTAAATGGTGGTTTTTCACCGGCTGTTAGGAAGGGCCTTAAAAGAATGGAATTTTAATAAAGATCTTGAAAAGACCACTATTAAATAAGGGAGGAGATGGAAATGTTCCTAGTATGTAGGGAAATATTGCATGAGAACAAGTCGAATGCTGCTGTCATCTACTGTGGATGGATGTTCCGCTCTTGTCTGGCGAATTTCTTGCTGGTGAACCGATACCAAAGGGATCTCATCAATTTATTAACATTATCTGCTACGTGTATTGCCTAGATCTGAATAACCAGACAGTTGCCAATTTCCTCCAGACTCAAAAGCTGCTGTTTTGTTACCCTTAATTTTTCATTATTTGACATAGGTAAAAGCAAAGCTTAAATCTCAAAGCATAAAGCTCGAGGCAAAAATCTAATCGCTTAACACTCAAGCTTAAACTCAAAGCTTAAAGCACAATCTTTAATTTCTCCTAACTATGTCTAGGGCATTGCACTGGTCGTCTTCTCTCGGATTCCTTGTACTATTCAATTATAATTTTCAGACGAATCTGAACACATGACGAAGGAGCGTCTGCCCATCCGAGGCCACACATTCGAGGAGCACGTGGAATCCTTTACCAGCTACTGCGCTACTACCGTGGGGCTCCAGGTCATGCAGTGGTCACACGTGTCCTACCTCTGCGAGGGGGACTTCAACCAGTCCTACTGGCTGAACGACTCTATCTTCATCATCAAAAAGGACCCAAATTTCCCCGAAACCACGGCTGAATAGAAGTTTTAATAGGTTTACTTATATTACCTCTTATCACCTTTGTATTTTGATATCCCTCATCTGTGAAATAGATTATATTTATATTTCTATTGAATGTTTACAAATAAAATATTAGCATAGGAAAAATCAATTTTCTATCAAGTAAATTATAAAAATAAATGTTAATTAATATTGTATAGTATGGAGGTTGGGAGATTTCTACACTAGTTGCATATTTAATTTGCTAATCTTATTTTCTTTATTTTAACAGGTTGACTGTTCACAAAGTTGCTCACACGTTGACCGACGCTACCACAACTATATAATATTAGGATGTAAAAAAAAATTGCCAAAACAATAAATGATTTATGCATAATGTTAATTATTTGTTGTACTGATATGTTCTTCTATGTGTATAATGTTTATAAATGTTTTACGACACATTTATATTATGTCTGTAATCTTGTTCTTTTCATATTGACCTCGAGAAATAAAAGAAAGTTTTTTTTATTTATTTATATATTTGTTAAATTATTTTGTGTTATTTAGTACAACTAAACAACAATCTTTTTTAACCATGGCAGTAGATGTCGTGCAAGGCCGCAGAAAACCATGACAAAACTGGAGCGACACTCAGTCTTTATTTTAATAAAAGAAATATAATAATGATCTTTTAGTTATTTGTTTTTGGGATGTTATGCCGTGATGCGCTACCTCCTTCTTTAGCCAACTTTTCGAACAGCGTTGCAGTGTCCACCATCAGGGCCCCCTGATGATGGACACTGCAATGTTGGCTAAAGAAGGAGGTAGCGCAACACGACATAACACCCCAAAAACAAATAACGAAAATACTGTGGCCGTGAAAATCTTAAAACGTATCATAATAATGATCGTTTATTTCAGAATGTTGTGCAATGCAATACATTCCATATTTTGAAATAGTTCAAACATTGACAAAATAACAATGCATTCATACACAGAATGGAACAGAAAATAAATGAAAAATATAGTATATAATAAATCCAAAAAAATATGCAAATATCCATTCATGGGGGATATTTGACAGGCTCCCATTTCCAGAAGGGCATTAGCGGGGACTCATCTCCATCCAGGCAACCATGGCAGTGATGATGGTATTCTTCGACTGGCGTAGTCTGCGCCATAAGCTTTCCCTTGGTTTCGGTTTTGTAGAATTCATATATATTTTTTCACGTATCAGACGCCATTCCTGTCAGTTTCTTAATTCTATATTACCTACTTCTACTTTTATCCAGGGAAATATTGAAGGAACTACACCTTTCAGTAACTTTTGCCTGTACAGTACATCTGAAAATAAAATTAGGCTCAAACTTCCATACTTACATGATATAAAATACAAAACGGTCTACGTTAAGAAATAATAATAATTTGATTTTTTTCTTAAAACACTCCTACTGAAAATTAAATTACAATCACGAGATATACAGACATGGGACGAGAAATGCAAAGCAAATTAGATTGCCAACAAAGAAGAATCACCCGCCCATACATCTCGTGCCAGACAGTTTGATAACCGTGTAATAAAATTATTGCAATAATTGAAAATGTTTACTTAATACAAAAAAGTGAAATAAGATATGTCTACCATAATTATTTGTTAGTTGTGGTTGACTACACTTATATTTAAAGGTACGTTGGTCAAATAATGTCAACTGCGAAAGAAGGCAAAACATTGTATATAAAATTTTGTGCATTCTATGTCAAATGTTTCTTTACGTGTTTATTATACTATACAAGTACTCTCTGTATTATATTGGGGATTCAATTTTAGTAAGATATTAATTGAATGAGTCATGTACTCACTGTTATGGTTAATATTATTGAATACATAATCTGTGTCCCTGAAATGAGCTTTACAGACAACAGAATCAGGAGTCGGTGCCCATTTGAAATGAACCTAATTGAATGAATCCATTGCGCTTTCAAGCCTTTCAATATTTGGGAAACTCGTGCCCAACCCTATTCTACACATTGGAACACTACAACAGGTTGACGGCATTATTATAATATTTAAAAACCCAAAATTGCGTCAAACGGCCTAAAAAATGTATGGGATCTGACAGTTAAATAAAATAGTTGGACCGGTAGGACTATGAGCGAACCTAGCGGCCAAAATCGGGCGAAAACGGCCCATTGGGTAGACTCTGAAGCAGGACTATATTGTCTATGGTGGCGTCTTTTTTATGTTTCCTCTATCCTCGTCGATGGTGTGTGACGTCAAATAATCAAATTTTTGGCGTTTCTATGGTTAAATATTGCCGAAACTCTTCCTATACAAAAAGTCTGAAGTTATCAATCTGATGACAGATTAATTCATGGTCGGTAATGATGAACACGAATATTTTCGTTTGAAAGAATAAACCTTGATGTTTTAATCTGTTTTACAATATAACCTTTTCGTTTCGTGTTTTTTTCGCTTTGAAAAATATATGATTTTGCCGACAGTGATTTTATCGTTTGAAGTTTGAAGTCAGTTTTTGACAGTTGGTACAAAATGCAATAGTGCGGTTTATTGTTCGCATTGTGAAGTTACTACAGCTGTGCTGTATTGAGATAAATTCGTAAGTAATTTTCATTGTCATTATTAATTAAGGGTAAAGTTCGGTTTATGGGCCAAATTCCTAAAAAATAAAACTAGTTATTTTTATACTAATTTGGGGTCGGGGAATCCGAATCTGAAAGAATTAGGCGGCGGCAAGCAATATTAACTGAATTACAGGACTTTAAAAAATTTTATACACATACCAGGAAAATAGCCATTTTGGAAGCATTTTGATTCCTAGAAAATCAAACTAGTTATTTTTATACTAACTATGGGCCGGGGAATCCGAATCTGAAAGAATTAGGCGGCGGCAAGCAATATTAACTTAATTACACGACTTAAAAATTTTATACACACACACACCTGAAAATAATCATTCCGGAAGTATTTTGACACATGTAGTACAAAGATCATAGAAAAACACGATAACATAGATGTTTTTACCACACAAAATTAAGTGTTGCCATTAAGCACTAATATTTATAACGTAAAATAACATGTTTATATTTTAAGTACTTATTTTTTATAATTGATTCTCAAATATTTTAGGAAGGTACACCAACTAGTATTGTGGAGTTTTTATGCCTTGACGCGAGTAGGCGTTATAAAGGGGCACGTTCTTTTGTATCACAAACCATGTTACATAAACCCGGCGTAGCTGCTAAACTACTTGAAAACAGGGATGTTTTTTTGCCGTGACGCGAGCAGGCGGTATAAAGGGGCACAAACCATGTTACACAAACCTAGCGTAGCCGCTAAACTACTCGAAAACAGGGATGTTTTTTTGCCGTGACGCGAGCAGGCGGTATAAAGGGGTACAAACCATGTTACACAAACCTAGCGTAGCCGCTAAACTACTCGAAAACAGGGATGTTTTTTTGCCGTGACGCGAGCAGGCGGTATAAAGGGGCACAAACCATGATACACAAACCTAGCGTAGCCGCTGAACTACTTGAAAACAGGGATGTTTTTTTGCCGTGACGCGAGCAGGCGGTATAAAGGGGCACAAACCATGTTAAACAAACCTAGCGTAGCCGCTAAACTACTTGAAAACAGGGATGTTTTTTTGCCGTGACGCGAGCAGGCGGTATAAAGGGGCACAAACCATGTTACACAAACCTAGCTTAGCCGCTAAACTACTTGAAAACAGGGATGTTTTTTTGCCGTGACGCGAGCAGGCGGTATAAAGGGGCACAAACCATGTTACACAAACCTAGCGTAGACGCTAAACTACTTGAAAACAGGGATTTTTTTTGCCGTGACGCGAGCAGGCGGTATAAAGGGGCACAAACCATGTTACACAAACCTAGCGTTAGGTTAGGTTAGGTTAGGTTAGGTTAGGGACGCGAGCAGGCGGTATAAAGGGGCACAAACCATGTTACACAAACCTAACGTTAGGTTAGGTTAGGTTACGCATTTTTAAGACTACGAATTTTCATACTTTTGGTTTAAGAATACGCCGTTGAGATAGTCGTAATTATTATGCGTCCCGGAAAATACCGGTCCGAGACAATTAACCCTTAGATCAGCAACTTCATCGGCTATAAGCAGACTAAAAGAAGCGAAACGAAAGCTAAATACTAAGTTTGGAGATCGTGCTTTCGGAGTATCTGGGCCTAAGGCTTGGAATAGACTCCCTCCGGAATTAAGATGCATAACAAGCCCAACATAATTTAGGTCCAAACTAAAAACCTACCTTTTTGAGCTCTCATATCCTTAATTTAAATATACCTGGAGGCCGGCCAGCGCAGTGCAGCGGTAAGGCACTTGACTCGCATTCCGAAGGTCGCGGGATCGAATCCCGACAATGACAAAGAAATTTTATTTGATTAATTTGTGTATTTCACAATTCATTAATTTAAAATAATATATAGTATATTTGCGGCACGTTCCAGAGTGGAAGATACTCTCAGTATCGCCCTGGTGTAAGATCACCATTCAGAATTGAAAGTTGCCTGAAGTGGCTTTCGGCGTGTTTGGTGACCAGATCTGAATAGCCAGGTACTTCTCCACCTTTCTCTTCCCTATCTCCTTCCCTCCCCACTACCTTCAGCCTCACAACACACCCCAATTGGGGATGTCATAGTCTCACTGGCTCCAGACGGCAGTAGTTGGGACTCTTTTGCGATATTCATGTAAAAAAAAAATCTATTTGAGAGTATCATACTTGTATTGCCTATCCTATGATATGCTTAATCACACTTTTCTTACTCAATTAAAATTACTCGAATCCTTACGCATCAATCTGTCTCTTGACGAATCACAATTGGGAAGTTCAAATCCTTGTACCGCCCACCATTAAATGTTTCTTTTACTTTCCAAAATACACTCATTCAATAATATATTATATACTATAATTAATATATTTTCAATTAAATGAAGACAATATAAGCGAAACTCAATCGAAAATCTGGAAACAGAAAAATCAGAAAAAGATATTGACACCTCTGGGACACGAACCCAGGACCTCTTGCTTTCCGGGCAAAATGTCTCAGAGGGTTCATGTCCCAGAGGTGTCAATATCTTTTTCTGATTTTTCTGTTTCCAGATTTTCGATTGAGTTTCGCTTATATTGTCTTCATTTGATTAAATGTTACAATTTGAGGTTTAACTCATAAAGTTAAAATAAAAATAAAATAATATATTTTCATTTTTTATGACATGTGTTCACAATTATGTCCTCTGCGTGCGAACTCTATCTAAATTTCTTTAAATAGACAATAAACAGTGTTAATTTCAAGAGACCTCCCAGGTAAGTATGATCCTGTATTCGTTCATTTTTAGGCAGCATAGGCATTCATTGGTCAAAACATTGTACATATATTTTCGTATTAGTAATCAATGAACCGGTGTGTGCAATTTTTAGCTATAAGTTTTTTTAAAATTTTTTGTCTAGCTTGTAGTTTTCTAGATATTTTCTAGATCTTAGAAATATATTATAAGTTTGTACAGCGCCCTTTAGGTGATTTTTAACAAAAAACAGCGCTTTATAAATCAATAAAGCTAATATTATTATTATTATCCATATTATAAAATTGAATCGCTGAATGTGTTGCTATAACTTTCGAACTACTGCACCAAATTGGATAATTCTTTTTTTATGTGTTCGTTATTCTCAGGACAAGGTTTTTATAAAACTTCAGGTGAGCTCTGGCATTACAAAATTTGTATAAAAAAATTGCTATTGGTGACACGCGAGGAAGCGGCTATTGCTATGGAAAGCGGGAGGGAGGGAGAGATGGGAGAGGGGAACCAGGGAGGGGGAGGTGAACCTGGGAGGAGGGAGGGGGGCCTGGGAGGGGGGAGGGGAACTCGGGACGGGGGGTTCGTGGGACGGGGAAGGGGGGGGGGGAGTGCAGTGGGGAGAGGGAAAGTGGTGGTGACGGAGTGGGAACGCGAGTGGGGAAGAGGACGCAAGAGAAGAAGGGTAGGCGGAAGGGGAAAGGACACTCAGGTAGAAACAATTTCTTCATGAAATGGCGTAGCAACGCATGCCGGGACCAGCTAGTCTTCTTCTTATATATAAAAATGAATCGCTGAATGTGTTGCTAAGCGCAAATCTCGAGAGCAGCTGAACCGATTTCGCTAATTCCTTTTTTAGAATATTCCTTGAAGTACAAGGATGGTTCTTACGGAGAGAAAAATTAAGAAAATTGCGCAGAAAATTGGATAATTTCAGAAAACCTAACGACTATCGCACGTTTGACAGTGTTTGAGAATGACATTTTTCAAAACAATGATTGTTAAATCAGGATTCTATTTTTTTAAATCTTTAAGTTGATAAATTTATTTAAAGTAGGTACTCCCCTAATAGTTTGAATCGAATCAAGAATTTAAGATATTTTAAATAGGTACCTATGTTAGGTACCAAATTTAATATTCATGAAAAATGGAAATTTAAATAAAAATTGTAAAAGGTGGCACGCGGGCTGTCTAAAAACTGAATGTACTGGGATTGAATATATGGAAAGCGGGAGGGAGGGAGAGATGGGGAAGGGGAGGGGGGGGGGAGGGCGGTGAGAGAGGGGGAGGTGGAGGAGGCGGAGTGGGAATCCCCCTTACACCATGCGAGCGAAGCCGCGGGAAAAAGCTAGTTATAAATAAATATAGATTTTGATTTGTAAGTAATTTGTAAGTGATTTGACTTTGTGTTTCATACTGATAACTTAAGTAAAAATGGTTAACCTTTAGAATGAACTCTTGTTCATTCAAAAGGTTAACCTTGTCAAACCGACCGTCCAGTCAGACAACTTCAAAAATCGAAATTGAGTTGAGTATGCAGTTATATGTAAAAGTGTACCCTCTGTCTGGTACAGTACTTAGATTACTCTAAACACCATCAAATCATGCAGAAAAACTTGAAGTAAAATAAACATTAATTACTAGCTGACCCGACGAACTTCGTACCGCCTCAGAATCAATAACTGTTGAATTAAAATAAGTTTTTTTATTAAGTTAAAAATTACACAATGTAGCAATTATCGAGGCTCAACTGTCCGTGTTTTGTTTTTGTCAGTATCAGAGATGGCATTGTGTACGGATTTATATTTTTTGTGATTTTCTTACTTTTCCACTTACTTACGAGAATTTTTGAAAGGAAGCGGGTACGGGTGCCGCCGCCCGGAAACCATTTATTGGATAACCAACACCTCTGCCATAGGTCACCCCAAGTGGTTCGCTACGTTTGGTGATTTAGCACGGGTGCCCGGGTTCATGGGGTGACTTTTGTACGGGTCTTGGCAGCTGATGCGTCTGCCCACCTGCTGCGGATCGAGAGAGATTGGTTGAGGGAGTCCTTTTGACCTTTCCAGCCGGATTCTCTCGACCAATGGGTCGAAAGAGTCCGGCTGGAAAGGTCGACGTAAAAGGTCGACGTAAAGTTGGAGGGATGGATTCACTCCTGGATACACTGACCTCCAGATTCCTACCCACCCCTCATGCCTTTTTCCTTCCCAGAACTTCTTATCCTACCCTTCCTTAAAAAGACCCTCCACACAGCATCCCCTAAGATGACATAGGTCCCGAGTGGAGCTTACGTAAAAGAATGCGTTTAATTTCAGAGATTTATTATTATTGTATTTTTCCTTTAGAGGGGTGCAGAGACATACGTTCACCGTTTGTCTCATTTTCCACTATTGACATTTAGTGTGTAAGAAAGAGGGGCAGCATTATATGATTTAGAACAAAAGCAAAACAATTAGCGCATTGACATTTGACGTTTTTGAATTATTGGAATTCATACACAGTTAAATATTATACCTATCACAATATTGCTGCAGCTCTTTCAAAATATGAGAATTCGTTCCATACAAAATGTATGAAAAAATTATTTTTCTTCTTATCCGGGGCGGAGACAAATCCAAAAAATCAAAGATCATGAAAATTGGTTTAGCCGATCTCGAGTTATAAACAGTGTAACTAACCCGACTTTGTATTATATATTAAGATTGACGTTTTCTGTGTTACTAGTAGGAATATTTAAAAAATTCATAATAATGAACTGGACCGATATGCTTCCCGGTATTGTTTTATAGAATATTGAATACGTTATCGTTACACTATTATCATTATTCTTATATATAAAAATGAATCGCTAAATGTGTTGCTAAGCGCAAATCTCGACAGCAGCTGAACCGATTTCGCTAATTCTTTTTTTAGAATATTCCTTGAAGTACGAGGATGGTTCTTACGGAGAGAAAAATTAAGAAAATTGCGCAGAAAACTGGATAATATAAAAAAAACCTAACGACTATCGCACGTTTGACAGTTCGCGTGTTTGAGAATGACATTTTAAATCAGGATTCTATTTTTGAAAATCTTTAAGTTGATAAATTTATTTAAAGTAGGTACTCCCCTAATAGTTTGAATCGAATCAAGAATTTTAGATATTTTAAATAGGTATCTATGTTAGATACCAAATTTAATATACATGAAAAATGGAAATTTGAATAAAAATTGTAAAAGGTGGCACGCGGGCTGTTTTAAAAACTGACGGGATTGAATATATGGAACGCGGAAGGAGGGTTGGCGGGACGAGGGAGCAGGAAAGGGAAGAGGGGAGGCGGGGAAGGTGGAAGGGGAACGCCGGAGGGGAAGGAGACGTGTGAGGGAGAAGGGGAACTCGGGTGGGGGGTTCGCGAGACGGGGGAAGGGGGGGAGTGGAGTGGAGAGAGGGAAGGTGGAGGTGACGGAGTGGGAACGCGAGAGGGGAAGAGGACGCAGGAGAAGAAGGGGATGAATGGGAAAGGACACTCAGGGAGAAACAATTTCTTTATTAAATGGCATAGCAACGCTTGCCAGGACCGGCTAGTTGAACATAAAAATATTAACTTAATTTTCCAGTCGATAGACCAAATTAAAACTTTTTTCTCGGTTTGCGATTTTTTGGAGCTCATTTTGAATTTTTCCGCCCACATTAAAAAATATATACTTCCGAATTATAATATGGAGTCATACAAACTGATTGTAGTTTTATATAGCCAATGAATTCATCTATCTTTTGTTGACTATCACATATTCGTGGGATTTATAATTTTGATTTTATAAACTCGTAAAGTTTGTAGCAGTTCTTACTAACATCAAGACTAGCTGTGTGAATATTGGTACCTCATAGCGGTGATGATTTATAATAAATAAACAATACATAACACAAATTGTATGACATACGATATAATGCACCAATTTCACTTTACCTTTACCAAAATAGCACTAGTAATTTAAACTTATTGTTTTCTTATTTTAGCAGGAGTAGTTCAAGACGTGAGCGCGGTGTATATTCGTATTGTCGTATAATATAAAAATTTACTGAAAACATGTTTTAAAATCAGTAAAAATAATCATCTTTGCACATAATTGTTAACACATAAATAAATGAAAAAAACGTAAGTTACAGCGCATAAATAAATAAAAAAAACAACATTTATATATTATTACATACATACATTATATCTAATATTGTAAATTTTAGTGTAGTTTCTCTTAAAAGTAGTGTTCTAACGCTTGCAACGGGAGCACGTTACCGCGGTATTATATTCGCGCTTGCAACCGTAACCCTTTCATGGCGATAGAAGATCTAATAAACACGCTGAAAAATGAAGTACAAAAGATACAAACAGTCAAGGACTCTAAAACTAAAACCAACATGGAAAAAATTATATTGGATCTCGATAATGAAATAAAATCTACAATACTAATAATGCAAGAACAAATCATTCATTTACAAGACAAACTTATTCAAAAAAACGATCAATTGGTGGGAAATATTGAAAAAATTATGAAAACCGCAAAAACACCATCCTACGCCCAAGTAGTATCAACAACTAAAGTTATGCCTCAAGAAGAGAGATTCTCAATCATTATATCGTCAACTAAAAATAATGCAAAAGCCGAAGAAATTGAAAATATAATTAAAAAGGAAATAAAATTAAACAACCTAAAAATAGGAATAAACGGTTTGAGGAAAACAAAAGAAGAAAAAATAATAATATCGTGTCCTAAAAAGGAATATGCAAATATCCTAACTGATGAATTAAAAAAACTAAAAAATGAACTGGTGGTAAATGAAGTACAAAAAAGAAGACCTAAAATAATAATAAAAGGATTAAAATCCAATCTTACTGAGGAAGAAATAGTTTGCGGAATAATTACCCAGAACGAAGGAATTGAAGATGTCTACAAGGAAAGTGAAGACAACAAAATCACATTAATAGCGGAGATAAAGAACACAAACATAAATGAAAAACAGCGCCTATTCACTAACTACATCATAGAAACTAGTGGGAAAATGCGAAAAAATCTTCTAGCACTCGGTAAACTAAATATACAGTTTCAACGAGTAAAAATTGACGACTGCAGCCCTCTGACGCAATGTTTTCATTGCTGTATGTTTATGCATACGGCTAAAAGATGTCTACATCGAACCAACCCTCCAATTTGCCCACACTGCACAGGCGACCACATCCTTTCAAAATGCCCGGAAAGAGAAAATACAACCCCAGAAAATAAACTGCATCAGACAAAACACTAAATATGGAGAAAAAAACCCTACAGACCACACGGCCAACAGTACTTTGTGCAACTATCGAAACAAGATGCTGAAAATTGCGAGAGATCGCATTGACTACGATTAATGATGTATAGTATTATTTACAATTCAAACGATAACAAAAACAATACTTTAAAGAAATACTTTGATAAACTCGCCCGCAAAGGGTTAGTTTTATTACACCGGTATAATATACACCAAATCTATACATTTTATACTAATTTCTCAAAAGTGAGTGTAATCCGAGCGCATCGTTATTGTTGTAAGTTATTTTTAATACTATCGAATACAATTATTATGGGTCAGTTTATCAAACAATTTTCGATAGCTATAAATTTGCGAAAAATCCATGTAAATCCCCGCAATTTTTGGAACAAATTATTGAAACCCAACAATATCAATGTCAATATTCTATTAAATATATACCTAATATACTTTCATGTCTAACTCACTATTTGAAGATATAGACTCATCTTTCATTGTTCCAGAAAATATCTGTCTATCCAGTTTCGAATGTAATAACTCACTATCTGAAATAGACCCTCTTAAATCATTAACAATTCTTCACTTAAATATTCGTAGCATCTATAAAAATTTTGATCATTTTACACTAGAATTGAATGAGCTGGCCCTTAAACCTGATTGTATTGTATTGTCTGAAGCCAGAATTAGTCCCAACTCAAGTACTTATAATTTACCGGGATACAAATACTTTGTTACATCTTACAACATTAATCAAAATAGTGGAATAGTTGTTTTTGTAAAATGTATTTATAACGATGTTTCTGTTAATGAAATATTTATAGAACTTGTTAATTGTCTACATATTAAAATCAATATAAAAAATATTTCTTATGATATAATTGCATTATATAGAACTCACAGCTCAAGCATTAATAATTTTACCGAAAACCTGAAAACTTTTATAAATACAAACCGGTTTCATAATGCAATTATTGTAGGAGATATTAATATCGACATATCCGATGATTTAGAAAACAACAGTAATAAGGAAAAAAACTGAATATATTAACACTTTATCAGAACTCAATTTCAAACCATGTATAAAAAAATATACAAGAGAATTTTTTGGACAAAGGCCATCCTGTATTGACCATATTTGGTGCAATACTAATGAAACAGATAAAATAAAATCTGTTATTTGGAAAAATAATATTACTGACCATCATACATGCATTGTAGCTATTAAAACTGATAAAATAAATAAGAATAATTATTGTCGCTATAACTTACCAAAAATTCTAATTAATTATGAAAAATTACAACAACATCTTGAAAAAGAAAATTGGGAAACTGTACTATCGTCTAACAATACTGATTTATGTTCACGGAATTTTGAATTGACATTGAATAAGCATATCCAATCCTCCTCTTCCATTGTAACAAACTTTCCAAAGACTCAATTTAAAAAATTAAAACCGTGGATTACACAAGGCATTATCATATCAATTAGGCATAAAGAAAAAATTTATAAAGAGCTAAAAAAGTTTCCTGAAAACAATAAACTACGCGAATATTTTAAAAATTTTAGAAATAAATTATGTTACATAATCCGGAAAACAAAAGAAGATTTCTATAAAGATAAAATCAATATTGCTGGTAACAATAATAAAAAGGTGTGGCAAACTATTAATGAAATGATCAATAAAAAACCTAAAAATTCAAATATAAATAAAATCTCAGATATTGATAACACAATTTACAATGTCAACGCAGATCCATTGAAATGTGCAAATATCTTAAACAATTATTTTGGGTCAGTTGGTGAAAAATTAGCAATTAAAATAAAAAACAGAGATAATGATAATTATAATCTACCAACACCTTTCATTCCTTGTAACACACTAACACAATTTCAACGAACTAACTCTGATGAAATCAAAGATGCTATTAATGAATTGAAAGGAAATTCTTCCCCTGGTTATGACAATATTTCTGTAGAAATACTTAAAAGTAATTCTGACTCACTTTGCAAACCTTTGGCACACATCATAAATACAAGTTTTGTTAATGGCAACTTTCCCTTAAATTACAAAAAAACTATTATTACCCCAATTTTTAAATCTGGGGTCCCCTGTCTAAGCAGTAACTATAGGCCAATTTCTCTTACTTCAAACATTGCAAAAATATTTGAAAAAGTTGTAAAAAAACAAATATTTAAATTTGCTAAAGAAAATAATATATTAAATGCACATCAATATGGTTTTAGAGAAAATTTGAGCACTCAAGATGCTATCGTTGATTTAACATCTAAAATTTATAAATCTTTAGATAGTAAAAAAAATGTATTGGAACATTTGTTGACTTAAGAAAAGCATTTGACAGTATATCGCACTCTAACCTTATCTCTAAACTAACGAAAATTGGTATAACTGACAATGCTTTAACTTGGATCGAAAATTATCTATTTAATAGAGAGCAATTTGTTAAATTAAAGGGCCTTATGAGCGATTCTCAGACCACGAATTTTGGCATCCCGCAGGGAACTGTACTGGGGCCAATTCTTTTTATCATTTTTTTTTTTTTAATTTTTTTTAAATTTATTTATTTTTTTTTTTTTTTTAAATAAAACATACAACGAAGTTGCATTCCCATGAGTTATCAAAACTCATTAAGGAATCGCCAATTGGTACATTTGAAAAGATAAACCCAACCCAACCCAATATGCAGACACAATAAATAAAGAAAAAATTTACAAAACATTTTACAGAAGCAACATACAGACACAAACATATGAAGAATCACTTTACAAATATTTCACAGAAACATGTCTTATAAGATTTTATGAATAATAGTATAACCACTCATTTGATTTATGTACTGTTGGTGTCACAAAGTTAAAATCAAGTATCCTCCATGATGGACTATAGAAATGCATAAAAAACAAATCAGGAAAAATACAATAAAAGGTACATGCTCAAAAATACACAGACCTAATACAAGATGTTTACATAAAAAATACATGATAAGATTTTTAAAAGATATAAACTGCGCCCATCATATCTGGATGTACAAAGTTTGGTACTTGGAGTTAATCAGGATAGCTATCAGAACAGAGTTTGTACCTACTTATGACTCGTTTTCCAAATAACATTTGAAAAAATAGGATTTCAATATATCGTTTCGAGATTTGTTAGAGGCCTGTCTTAATTCTTCAGGCAATTTGTTATAGTTAGTGTACGCAATGTATTCTAATGATTTCAGTCCGAACTTTGTTGAGTGTATTTTTGATAAATGTAGTTTGTTGTGTTGTCGTGTATCATATTGGTGAACGTCGTTGTTATAGTTCAGTTTTATATTTGTGTGGGTGTTGCACTGAATAATATTTAAGATGGTGTTTGTTATCTCAAAGCTAGGAACAATCTTAAATGGTAATACAAGTGCGTGACGGTAAATATCTTTAACATGTGTATCCCAAGGCAAGCCAAAAATGTTACGTAGGGCTCTATTTTGGATTATTTGTACCTCCGATATCAATTTTTTGGGAGCAAAACCCCAGATACCCGAAAGGTATGCCAAGTGGGAGTGAATCATAGCATAGTACAATGATCGCAGTATGGCTGTTGGAAGCAATCTACGTAGCCTGTACATTACACCGGTCACCGGAGCAATCTTTGATTTAACATGGTCAAAATGATTTTTCCATGAAAGCCGTGAGTCAATTAAAAGTCATAGATACTTTGCGACATCTGTTTGTTCCAATTTGTTTAGTCCAAGGGAAATGTTTAGGCGTTGTTCTCTCTTATTCCCGAATAGCACATAGTGAGTCTTTTTAATATTAAGACTAAGTTTATTAATTCTCAACCACTCGGCTAGATGAGCCAAATCTCTTTCCATGTCCTTTTCCATTTCGTTTAAATTAGTATTATGATAGAATAATATTGTGTCATCAGCATAAAGTTGAAGTGTACCTTTCACTCCCCATTTTGCAATATCATTTATATAAATTAAAAATAATAATGGCCCGAGAATCGAGCCCTGTGGTACACCACATGTTATATTTCTATGATCACTTGAATCTTTTCCAATAACAACCGAACAGCACCTACCCGTAAGGTAACTAGATAAAAGTTTTAGATTGTTGCCCACGATGCCCAGATATTCAAGCTTTTTTAACAGAATCTTATGATCAACCGTATCGAACGCCTTTTTGAGGTCAATGAAAATGCCCGCTGCATATTTTCCTTGATCTAAGTGTTTTTGAAGAGTTAGTATAAAATCAAAGGCAGCACATTTCGTGTTGGAGAATTTTCTGAACCCATATTGTTGAGGCGTGAGAATATTATTAGTTGTGAGATATTTTGTTAGTCTATTTTTGATTACATGTTCAAATACTTATGTCAACGATATGTTTAAACTTAACATCAAATCTAAACTCATTTCATATGCAGACGACACAGCAATTCTAACTGAGGGTTTAACTTGGAATGAAACCCAGAAAACAGCAGAATTAGACTTAAACATCCTAAAAAAATGGTTCGACTCAAACTTGCTGTCACTTAATACGGAAAAAACCTTTGTAATACCGTTCACCATTAATAAACATGCATTCCCTGAAAATTTAAAGATAAGTATACATTCATACAATTGCAATAGAAACACAAATTTATGTAAACCTGACTGCTCTGTACTCACTGTTAAAACTAATATAAAATACCTCGGTGTAATTATAGATAGCAATTTAAAGTGGAAAATACAAATCAATGCAACAGTAGAAAGATTAAGAAAATTAATGTACATTTTTCTTAGAATACGAAACATTTTAAATTTTAAACTATTAAGAACTATCTATTTCTCACTGATCCAATCTGTATTACAATATGGAATTCTTGGTTGGGGTGGTGCATTCAAAACTTCTCTCATGCCTTTAGAAATCATCCAAAAATTATTAATAAAAATAATTCTAAAAAAATCATATGACTTCCCCACCATAAGATTATTTCAAGAATTTAAAGTCCTTTCACTACACAATATTTATAAAAAAATTACACTTTTACAAATCCACAAAGATTGTTTCAACAATGATAACTCATTATCTATTTCAAACAGCAAAAGACCAAGTATTCTTGGCTCTATAACTATACCGCGTTGTAATACCACTACAGCCCAACATTTTTATAAATATATTGGAGTCAAGTGGTTTAACCAGTTACCCCTTAACTTAAGATTGGAAATTAATTATAAAAAATTCAAAAGTTCTATAAAAACACTAAATCATTAGCATATTACAATAATTCAATTTAATAATACAATAGAATGTCTCTCGACAATTGACTTTGGAAATCCATTTACTTTTATATTCTTTTCTCTTTTCTCTCTTCCTCTTTCTCTTCTTCTTCTTTTTTTATACTGTTTTTCTTTTTTTTCTATTCTACTTCATATATCTTGTTTTGAATATGTATATGTATTATATATATGTATATATATATATG
This sequence comes from Limnephilus rhombicus, assembly GCA_929108145.2. Taxonomy (NCBI): domain Eukaryota; kingdom Metazoa; phylum Arthropoda; class Insecta; order Trichoptera; family Limnephilidae; genus Limnephilus; species Limnephilus rhombicus. Next base: position 7,501,886 of record OV815289.1, on the reverse strand, counting down.
TACATATATGTATATATATATTAAAAAAAAATATAAAAATTTATAAAAATATATAAAAATATATATTATAATTCTAAAAAAATATGTTAAATAGTTTTTCACACACGCTGCTCCACCTTTTTTACACGAGCATGCTCTAAAAAAAGGTTAATCACGTTATATAAAAAAATGTATCTGAAAAATGTAATGTCATTATTGTATGTACAAAAAAAAAATAAAAAAATAAAATAAAAAAATAAAAAATAAAATAAAATAAAATAAATGTATTATAAGTTCTTTTTATATATAGTTCTTCTTTTTATATATTTATATATATGTAACATACTTGAATTGTATATCTAAAGAAAAAAAAATTATATTAACCTGCCATTTTCATAATATTACTACAAAATCTTAAATAACCACTCTGTAAATTGCCATCTCAACACAGGCGTTTCACACCTAGTGAGATGGGCAATACGTCATTTTATAACCAAATGTAATATGAAAATAATTAAATAAAAAAAATTAAAAAAATAAAAGTTCACACTTCTAAACACATAACATAACATATGACTTCATCACTTTATATTGTAAATCTTGTTGTAATTCCTCCAACTTGTTATCAGATACTTGGTTTACACTGTTCAATACTACTAACTTACCTACTTATCTCGTACACTGTAAATCTGAATATATTATATTTTATCAGGTTAATTCGGCAAATCCGAATATACTATATGCTACCAGGTTCTTTTTATATGTTTTTGTTATGTAATTATGTAATGTATAATATGAACTAAACCTGTCAATTTGTCTGTCCTGGAACGGGAAACTTTCCTAGTTGGACAGACAAAGCTTCCTAATATGCAATTTGTACTTTCTTTCGTATCTATCTATAGTAGATAAATAAAATAAATAAATAAATAAGTTCTTACCGCTACCATCGCAAGATAAAATTTTACCGCGGCACTACAATGGGTGCGGGCCACATAAATACTTGCAGCGACACCGGGAGGCGGCAGGAAGAAAGAATTCTACGAATCGGTCAGTCTAGGAGCGAGCTACGACATGGACCTTCCGACAATCCATATATTCGAACATCGGCCGACGCGCGACGGCTTACGAACGCGAGCATGGCGAGCGACAAACTACGTTACGTAATCTCTTAGTTTATTTTAGTTTAACATGGTTTACTCCTAAATTTAATCTCAATATCCCTTCTCATTGGGATATTAAATTGCAATGAGATGTCCACACTTCTCTTATTATCTAACAATACCGAATAGATCTTTCTAATAATTAACACCGTATCTTTATTATTATTTCCATTTAACAATTAAACTCATAACTAAGTTTATCTTCGAGCCTTAGGCGACCTTGAGATTATTGATTAAGAACACATTTACATATTTTAGAGTCTCATGCTAATTGCTAATTTTACATATAAATAATGACCTTGTAACGCTTAAATAAATTGATATGATGTTTTATCTGGGCTAGCCATCTTTCATAATTACTTACAAATAAGGGAAAATTTGCCGAAATTGGCAGCGAAGCAATCCGAGGTATTTTAAATAGTGACACATTGTGGCAAAAAGCGCTCCAGTGGTTATTGAATATTTATACCTACTTGTGTTGTGCCTGCTTAGGTATTTCATGCTCAGTTTATTGTTTATGTACTATTTACTTGTTATGATGCTCCTGTACAACAAATGTTATATGCAAGAGCCATCAAGGGGTAAATAAATAAATAAATTATAACAATTTTTATTCAATTAGTTTATTAATTTTATTTTGTACATTTAAAAAAAATAAAGCTTTAAACCTTTTTTATTACTGGCCTCACTCACCAAGGCAAACATATTTGACAGAATTAAATCTGGTGTTATTGGTAACAATAATTCAATTGGAAAAAAGAAAATACATATAGAAATAAAATTAATTGAGATTTTTGTGAGTTGACTATTTACTGCACGACCGTTGTTGATATAACTATTATTTAAGACAAGATTTTAAATATGTATAGATTTTTTAATGGTCTTTAATTGGATTTAAAAATACCAAAAAAAAATAAGAATCATTTTTCACGTAATAAAAAGGTGTTTATTTAGCCAATATTATAACAATAAATTGCAAAGCTGGACATAACCAAACCAATACGTTCAGTCAATTTAACATTGTATACATATTATATATATATATATAGGAGTATATTGTATTTAAAATATAAGAATCTTTAAGAGTCGTCTTGGTCATCGATTGCAATTAACAATTAAGGTGTCGAGGTGGAAGCATCTGAGCACGTTTCTGTAGAACAGATTTCAGTTGCATCTGAACCGGTACCATTAGTGCATTCTGAGTCGGTGTTGATATTGCAGGTCTCGGTGGATTCTGATCCAGAATCGCAAGTTTCAGTTTCACCAGTGAAGTCACCGGTGCAGGTCACGGTGGATTCTGACCCAGAATCGCATGTTTCAGTTTCACCAGTGAAGTCACCGGTGCAGGCCACGGTGGACTCTGACCCAGAACCGCAGGTTTCAGTTTCGCCAGTGAGGTCACAGGTGCAAGTCTCGGTAGAATCCGATTCAGAACCGCAAGTTTCGGTTTCACCAGTAAAGTCACCGGTACAGGTCACAGTGGATCCAGATTCAGGATCACAAGTTTCAGTACCAGTAAAATCGCAGTACGACGATTCGGTAAATGTTGACAAATCAGGATTGCATGTGACGGTGGAACTGGTTCCAGTTGAATAAGATGGCGAAGAGACACTCGAAGGTCCACTAGGTGGTCCAGAGGGAGAAGGTCCGCTAGGTGGTCCGGATGGAGATGGTCCGCTAGGAGGTCCGGATGGAGACGGTGAGCTAGGTGGTCCTGATGGCGAAGGTCCGCTAGGTGGTCCGGATGGAGATGGTCCGCTAGGCGGTCCAGATGGCGAAGGTCCTGACGGTGGTCCAGAAGGAGAAGGTCCGCTAGGTGGTCCGGATGGAGATGGTCCGCTAGGTGGTCCAGATGGCGAAGGTACGCTAGGTGGTCCGGATGGAGATGGTGAGCTAGGTGGTCCTGATGGCGAAGGTCCGCTAGATGGTCCGGATGGAGAAGGTTCTGACGGCGGTCCAGATGGAGAAGGTCCTGACGGCGGTCCAGATGGAGTAGGTCCTGACGGTGGTCCTGATGGAGAGGGACCTGACGGCGGTCCAGATGGAGAAGGTCCACTAGGTGGTCCAGAAGGAGACGGTCCGGAAGGTGAAGGTCCTAATGGTGTCCCAGATGAAGACGGTCCACTAGTTGGTCCTGGTGGAGAAGGTCCGCTTGGTGGGCCAGAGGGCGAAGGTCCGCTAGGTGGTCCAGATGGGGACGGTCCGGATGGAGATGGTCCTGAAGGCGGTCCAGATGGGGACGGTCCACTTGGTGGTCCTGATGGAGAGGGTCCTGACGGCGGTCCAGATGGAGAAGGTCCGCTAGGTGGTCCAGATGGAGAAGGTCCGCTTGGTGGTCCAGATGGAGAAGGTCCTGACGGTGGTCCTGATGGAGATGGTCCTGAAGGCGGTCCAGATGGGGACGGTCCACTGGGTGGTCCCGATGGAGAAGGTCCTGACGGTGGTCCTGATGGAGATGGTCCTGACGGCGGTCCAGATGGTGATGGTCCTGAAGGCGGTCCAGATGGGGATGGTCCACTAGGTGGTCCCGATGGAGAAGGTCCTGATGGCGGTCCAGAAGGAGAAGGTCCGCTAGGTGGTCCAGATGGAGAAGGTCCTGACGGTGGCCCTGATGGAGATGGTCCTGACGGCGGTCCAGATGGGGACGGTCCACTAGGTGGTCCCGATGGAGAAGGTCCTGACGGTGGTCCAGAGGGAGAAGGTCCGCTTGGTGGTCCAGATGGAGAAGGTCCTGACGGTGGCCCTGATGGAGATGGTCCTGACGGCGGTCCAGATGGGGACGGTCCACTAGGTGGTCCCGATGGAGAAGGTCCTGATGGCGGTCCAGAAGGAGAAGGTCCGCTAGGTGGTCCAGATGGAGAAGGTCCTGACGGTGGCCCTGATGGAGATGGTCCTGACGGCGGTCCAGATGGTGATGGTCCGCTTGGTGGTCCCGATGGAGACGGTCCGGACGGTGGCCCTGATGGAGATGGTCCTGACGGCGGTCCAGATGGAGAAGGTCCTGACGGTGGCCCTGATGGAGATGGTCCTGATGGCGGTCCAGATGGTGATGGTCCTGAAGGCGGTCCAGATGGGGACGGTCCACTAGGTGGTCCCGATGGAGAAGGTCCTGACGGTGGCCCTGATGGAGATGGTCCTGACGGCGGTCCAGATGGTGATGGTCCGCTTGGTGGTCCCGATGGAGACGGTCCGGACGGTGGCCCTGATGGAGATGGTCCTGACGGCGGTCCAGATGGAGAAGGTCCTGACGGTGGCCCTGATGGAGATGGTCCTGACGGCGGTCCAGATGGTGATGGTCCTGAAGGCGGTCCAGATGGGGACGGTCCACTTGGTGGTCCTGATGGAGAAGGTCCTGACGGTGGTCCAGAGGGAGAAGGTCCGCTTGGTGGTCCAGATGGAGAAGGTCCTGACGGTGGCCCTGATGGAGATGGTCCTGACGGCGGTCCAGATGGGGACGGTCCACTAGGTGGTCCCGATGGAGAAGGTCCTGATGGCGGTCCAGAAGAAGAAGGTCCGCTAGGTGGTCCAGATGGAGAAGGTCCTGACGGTGGCCCTGATGGAGATGGTCCTGACGGCGGTCCAGATGGTGATGGTCCGCTTGGTGGTCCCGATGGAGACGGTCCGGACGGTGGCCCTGATGGAGATGGTCCTGACGGCGGTCCAGATGGAGAAGGTCCTGACGGTGGCCCTGATGGAGATGGTCCTGACGGCGGTCCAGATGGTGATGGTCCTGAAGGCGGTCCAGATGGGGACGGTCCACTTGGTGGTCCTGATGGAGAAGGTCCTGACGGTGGCCCTGATGGAGATGGTCCTGACGGCGGTCCAGATGGAGAAGGTCCTGACGGTGGCCCTGATGGAGATGGTCCTGACGGCGGTCCAGATGGTGATGGTCCTGAAGGCGGTCCAGATGGGGACGGTCCACTTGGTGGTCCTGATGGAGAAGGTCCTGACGGTGGCCCTGATGGAGATGGTCCTGACGGCGGTCCAGATGGAGAAGGTCCTGACGGTGGCCCTGATGGAGATGGTCCTGACGGCGGTCCAGATGGTGATGGTCCTGAAGGTGGTCCAGATGGGGACGGTCCGCTAGGTGGTCCCGATGGAGAAGGTCCTGACGGTGGTCCAGAGGGAGAAGGTCCACTTGGTGGTCCAGATGGAGAGGGTCCTGACGGAGGTCCAGATGGTGATGGTCCCGACGGTGGTCCTGATGGAGATGGTCCTGAAGGCGGTCCAGATGGGGACGGTCCACTGGGTGGTCCCGATGGAGAAGGTCCTGACGGTGGTCCTGATGGAGATGGTCCTGATGGCGGTCCCGATGGAGAAGGTCCTGATGGCGGTCCAGAAGGAGAAGGCCCGCTAGGTGGTCCAGATGGAGAAGGTCCTGACGGTGGCCCTGATGGAGATGGTCCTGACGGCGGTCCAGATGGGGACGGTCCACTCGGTGGTCCCGATGGAGAAGGTCCTGACGGTGGTCCAGAGGGAGAAGGTCCGCTTGGTGGTCCAGATGGAGAAGGTCCTGACGGTGGCCCTGATGGAGATGGTCCTGACGGCGGTCCAGATGGGGAGGGTCCACTAGGTGGTCCCGATGGAGAAGGTCCTGACGGTGGCCCTGATGGAGATGGTCCTGACGGCGGTCCAGATGGAGAAGGTCCTGACGGTGGCCCTGATGGAGATGGTCCTGACGGCGGTCCAGATGGTGATGGTCCTGAAGGCGGACCAGATGGGGACGGTCCACTTGGTGGTCCTGATGGAGAAGGTCCTGACGGTGGCCCTGATGGAGATGGTCCTGACGGTGGTCCAGATGGTGATGGTCCTGAAGGTGGTCCAGATGGGGACGGTCCGCTAGGTGGTCCCGATGGAGAAGGTTCTGACGGTGGTCCAGAGGGAGAAGGTCCACTTGGTGGTCCAGATGGAGAGGGTCCTGACGGAGGTCCAGATGGTGATGGTCCTGAAGGTGGTCCAGATGGTGACGATCCGCTTGGTGGTCCCGATGGAGACGGTCCTGACGGTGGTCCAGATGGTGATGGTCCTGAAGGTGGTCCAGATGGAGATGGTCCACTAGGTGGTCCCGATGGAGAAGGTCCTGACGGAGGTCCAGATGGAGAAGGTCCGCTAGGTGGTCCAGATGGAGAAGGTCCTGACGGTGGCCCTGATGGAGATGGTCCTGATGGCGGTCCAGATGGTGATGGTCCTGAAGGCGGTCCAGATGGGGACGGTCCACTAGGTGGTCCCGATGGAGAAGGTCCCGACGGTGGTCCTGATGGAGATGGTCCTGACGGCGGTCCAGATGGAGATGGTCCGCTAGGTGGTCCAGATGGAGAAGGTCCTGACGGTGGCCCTGATGGAGATGGTCCTGACGGCGGTCCAGATGGTGATGGTCCTGAAGGTGGTCCAGATGGGGACGGTCCGCTAGGTGGTGATGGAGAAGGTCCTGACGGTGGTCCAGAGGGAGAAGGTCCACTTGGTGGTCCAGATGGGGAGGGTCCTGACGGAGGTCCAGATGGTGATGGTCCTGAAGGTGGTCCAGATGGTGATGGTCCGCTTGGTGGTCCCGATGGAGAGGGTCCTGACGGTGGCCCTGATGGAGATGGTCCTGACGGTGGTCCAGATGGTGATGGTCCTGAAGGTGGTCCAGATGGAGATGGTCCACTAGGTGGTCCCGATGGAGAAGGTACTGACGGCGGTCCAGATGGAGATGGTCCGCTAGGTGGTCCAGATGGAGAAGGTCCTGACGGTGGCCCTGATGGAGATGGTCCCGACGGTGGTCCTGATGGAGATGGTCCTGAAGGCTGTCCAGATGGGGACGGTCCACTGGGTGGTCCCGATGGAGAAGGTCCTGACGGTGGTCCTGATGGAGATGGTCCTGATGGCGGTCCAGATGGAGATGGTCCTGAAGGCGGTCCAGATGGGGATGGTCCACTAGGTGGTCCCGATGGAGAAGGTCCTGATGGCGGTCCAGAAGGAGAAGGTCCGCTAGGTGGTCCAGATGGAGAAGGTCCTGACGGTGGCCCTGATGGAGATGGTCCTGACGGCGGTCCAGATGGGGACGGTCCACTAGGTGGTCCCGATGGAGAAGGTCCTGACGGTGGTCCAGATGGTGATGGTCCTGAAGGTGGTCCAGATGGAGATGGTCCACTAGGTGGTCCCGATGGAGAAGGTCCTGACGGCGGTCCAGATGGAGAAGGTCCGCTAGGTGGTCCAGATGGAGAAGGTCCTGACGGTGGCCCTGATGGAGATGGTCCTGACGGCGGTCCAGATGGTGATGGTCCTGAAGGCGGTCCAGATGGTGAAGGTCCACTTGGTGGTCCCGATGGAGATGGTCCCGACGGTGGTCCTGATGGAGATGGTCCTGACGGTGGTCCAGATGGTGATGGTCCTGAAGGCGGTCCAGATGGGGACGGTCCACTTGGTGGTCCTGATGGAGAAGGTCCTGACGGTGGCCCTGATGGAGATGGTCCTGACGGCGGTCCAGATGGTGATGGTCCTGAAGGTGGTCCAGATGGGGACGGTCCGCTAGGTGGTCCCGATGGAGAAGGTCCTGACGGTGGTCCAGAGGGAGATGGTCCACTTGGTGGTGGTCCAGATGGAGAGGGTCCTGACGGAGGTCCAGATGGGGATGGTCCTGAAGGTGGTCCAGATGGTGATGGTCCGCTTGGTGGTCCCGATGGAGAGGGTCCTGACGGTGGCCCTGATGGAGATGGTCCTGACGGTGGTCCAGATGGTGATGGTCCTGAAGGTGGTCCAGATGGAGATGGTCCACTAGGTGGTCCCGATGGAGAAGGTCCTGACGGCGGTCCAGATGGAGAAGGTCCGCTAGGTGGTCCAGATGGAGAAGGTCCTGACGGTGGCCCTGATGGAGATGGTCCTGATAGCGGTCCAGATGGTGATGGTCCTGAAGGCGGTCCAGATGGGGACGGTCCTGACGGCGGTCCAGATGGAGAAGGTCCGCTAGGTGGTCCAGATGGAGAAGGTCCTGACGGTGGCCCTGATGGAGATGGTCCTGACGGCGGTCCAGATGGTGATGGTCCTGAAGGCGGTCCAGATGGGGATGGTCCACTAGGTGGTCCAGATGGAGAAGGTCCTGACGGTGGCCCTGATGGAGATGGTCCTGACGGCGGTCCAGATGGTGATGGTCCTGAAGGCGGTCCAGATGGGGAGGGTTCACTAGGTGGTCCCGATGGAGAAGGTCCTGACGGTGGTCCAGAGGGAGAAGGTCCGCTTGGTGGTCCAGGTGGAGAGGGTCCTGACGGAGGTCCAGATGGTGATGTTCCTGAAGGTGGTCCAGATGGTGATGGTCCTGAAGGCGGTCCAGATGGGGACGGTCCTGAAGGTGGTCCAGATGGTGATGGTCCTGAAGGCGGTCCAGATGGTGATGGTCCGCTTGGTGGTCCCGATGGAGAAGGTCCTGACGGTGGCCCTGATGGAGATGGTCCTGACGGCGGTCCAGATGGTGATGGTCCTGAAGGTGGTCCAGATGGGGATGGTCCACTAGGTGGTCCGGATGGAGAAGGTCCTGACGGTGGTCCAGAGGGAGAAGGTCCGCTTGGTGGTCCAGATGGCGAAGGTCCTGACGGTGGCCCTGATGGAGATGGTCCTGACGGCGGTCCAGATGGTGATGGTCCGCTTGGTGGTCCCGATGGAGACGGTCCGGACGTTGGCCCTGATGGAGATGGTCCTGATGGCGGTCCAGATGGTGATGGTCCTGAAGGCGGTCCAGATGGGGATGGTCCTGACGGCGGTCCAGATGGTGATGGTCCGCTTGGTGATCCCGATGGAGACGGTCCGGACGGTGGCCCTGATGGAGATGGTCCTGATGGCGGTCCAGACGGTGATGGTTCTGAAGGCGGTCCAGATGGGGATGGTCCACTGGGTGGTCCCGATGGAGATGGTCCTGACGGAGGTCCAGATGGTGATGGTCCTGAAGGTGGTCCAGATGGTGATGGTCCTGAAGGTGGTCCAGATGGTGATGGTCCGCTTGGTGGTCCCGATGGAGAAGGTCCTGACGGTGGCCCTGATGGAGATGGTCCTGACGGCGGTCCAGATGGTGATGGTCCTGAAGGTGGTCCAGATGGGGATGGTCCACTAGGTGGTCCCGATGGAGAAGGTCCTGACGGCGGTCCAGATGGAGAAGGTCCGCTAGGTGGTCCAGATGGAGAAGGTCCTGACGGTGGCCCTGATGGAGATGGTCCTGACGGCGGTCCAGATGGTGATGGTCCTGAAGGCGGTCCAGATGGGGATGGTCCACTAGGTGGTCCAGATGGAGAAGGTCCTGACGGTAGCCCTGATGGAGATGGTCCTGACGGCGGTCCAGATGGTGATGGTCCTGAAGGCGGTCCAGATGGGGACGGTTCACTAGTTGGTCCCGATGGAGAAGGTCCTGACGGTGGTCCAGAGGGAGAAGGTCCGCTTGGTGGTCCAGATGGAGAGGGTCCTGACGGAGGTCCAGATGGTGATGGTCCTGAAGATGGTCCAGATGGTGATGGTCCTGAAGGCGGTCCAGATGGGGACGGTCCTGAAGGTGGTCCAGATGGTGATGGTCCTGAAGGCGGTCCAGATGGTGATGGTCCGCTTGGTGGTCCCGATGGAGAAGGTCCTGACGGTGGCCCTGATGGAGATGGTCCTGACGGCGGTCCAGATGGTGATGGTCCTGAAGGTGGTCCAGATGGGGATGGTCCACTAGGTGGTCCCGATGGAGAAGGTCCTGACGGCGGTCCAGATGGAGAAGGTCCGCTAGGTGGTCCAGATGGAGAAGGTCCTGACGGTGGCCCTGATGGAGATGGTCCTGACGGCGGTCCAGATGGTGATGGTCCTGAAGGCGGTCCAGATGGGGATGGTCCACTAGGTGGTCCCGATGGAGAAGGTCCCGACGGTGGTCCTGATGGAGATGGTCCTGACGGCGGTCCAGATGGTGATGGTCCTGAAGGCGGTCCAGATGGGGACGGTCCACTTGGTGGTCCCGATGGAGAAGGTCCCGACGGTGGTCCTGATGGAGATGGTCCTGACGGCGGTCCAGATGGTGATGGTCCTGAAGGTGGTCCAGATGGGGACGGTCCACTAGGTGGTCCCGATGGAGAAGGTCCTGATGGTGGTCCAGAGGGAGAAGGTCCGCTTGGTGGTCCAGATGGAGAGGGTCCTGATGGAGGTCCAGATGGTGGTCCAGAGGGAGAAGGTCCGCTTGGTGGTCCAGATGGAGAGGTTTCTGACGGAGGTCCAGATGGTGATGGTCCTGAAGGTGGTCCAGATGGGGACGGTCCACTAGGTGGTCCCGTTGGTGATGGTCCTGAAGGCGGTCCAGATGGGGACGGTCCACTTGGTGGTCCCGATGGAGTAGGTCCGCTAGGTGGTCCAGATGGAGAAGGTCCTGACGGTGGCCCTGATGGAGATGGTCCTGACGGTGGTCCAGATGGTGAGGGTCCTGATGGCAGTCCAGATGGGGATGGTCCACTAGGTGGTCCCGAAGGTCCGCTTGGTGGTCCTGATGGAGAAGGTCCTGATGGTGGTCCAGTTGGAGGAGATCCGCTAGGTGGTCCTGATGGAGAAGGATCTTTATAATTTTGTTTGTTGGCTCGCCAACAGAATACATGACATATGTTTTTAGATTTTCACGGCCAAAAGTATTTTCGTTTTTTGTTTTTGGGGTGTTATGTCGTGTTGCGCTACCTCCTTCTTTAGCCAACGTTTTGGGCAGATGTCTGCTGGATCTGCCCTGATGATGGATACTGCAACGCTCTTCTAAACGTTGGCTAAATAAGGAGGTAGCGCAACACAACATAACACCCCAAAAACAAATAACGATTATCCTATGTATAAGTTTACAATTGAAATGGTTTCAGTGACAATTCTTGTAGAAGGTGAACACCCATTTATCTCTTACATCCTTAATATGTAACTTTCGACTCTAAATTAAACTTTATATTCCATGTTAACTCAATCCATATCAAAGTTATCAAAATGCTTGGCTTCATTCTTGGAAATTCCAGAGGTTTCAGGAACCTTTCAATTTTTCAAAATTTGGTTTACATCCTTAGTACGTCGTCACGTCGAATACAACTCCACGGTCTGATCCCCCCATTTAAAATACATTCAGATTCAATCGAAAAAATTCAAGACGTATTCCTAAGAGACATTAATTTTAAACTTGGTATTTCCCTTTGAAAAAATAATTTATAATTTCTTGATGAAAGAATACTATTTATTAAGAACTAGCTTTTTCCGGCGGCTTCGCTCGCATTAGGGGTTTCCCACTCCGTCGCCTCCACCTTCCCTCTCCCCACTCCACTCCCCCCCTTCCCCCCGTCCCGAGAACGTTCCCCCCTCCCAGGACCCCCTCCCCCTCTCAGGTTCCCCTCCCCCTCCCTGGTTCCCCTCCCCCATCTCTCCCTCCCTCCCGCTTTCTATAGCAATAGCCGTTTCCTCGCGTGCCACCAATAGCAATTTTTTTATACAAATTTCATAATGCCAGAGCTCACCGGAACTGACAATAACAAACACACAAAAAAAATAATTATCCGATTGGGTGCAGTCGTTTGAAAGTTTTGCGCTTAGCAATACATTCAGCGATTCATTTTTATATTATAGATTATATCCGACTTAATATTTGTGTTCTAAATTGTAAATGGTAGAATAGACAGTTCTAATTTAACTAAGCTCATTGAATTTTATATTCTCACGTGAACCACTCGTTCTAAAATCCTTTTAAATAAATATCACGTACTTTGCTATGTCAGTATTTAACATCAGCAGGTTGTTGTATAACCATTATTTGATCCTGTTGTCCTGTTGATTCCTTCTGTAGCTTTCTTATACTTATATACTTGTCCAAGATTCAGAACTCTTCGACAAGAGTATATAAGAAAGTTAAAATAAGAACAGTGTCATCCGCTAAACAAATAACATCTCCGCTAATGTCTAGCTGATACGAGGAATGTATATATAGTTAAAACAGAATGGTTCCTACTGTTCTTTCTTGAGGAACTCCGTAAGATAAGTCTCTGTTTTGGCTTGGTACGTTGCCTACTTTTAGTGAGTGGCTGCTGTCAGTTATATATGATTTGAACCTGTCATAAGCAGAATTTTTAATACCTACGAGGATGTTTTCTAGTTTTTAAGGAGGATTTTATGACACCGTGTCAAAAGATTTGTTTGAATCCGAAAAAACCGCAATGCACCTTTTTGTTTAGACTTCATTTTAAAAAGAAATTTCTCTTACTTTTAATATTGCATCTTGTACGCCCGTATCCTTTCGAAAACCATACTGATTTTCTGATAAAGTTTCATGTTTGTCTAAGTACATGTTGGATTTTCACTAGATTTTCGAGTACTTTTGAGAGCACACTTAAAAGTGAGATATAGGCTTTTGAGAGCACACTTAAAAGTGAGATATAGTTTAATGGATTATTTTTTTCTCCGGATTTGTAAATAGCTACGTTAAAGGGGCTGGGGAATATGCCGCTAGTAATACTAAGATTTCAGATATAGGTGAAGGGAAGAGCTATTTGACATTTTATTATCAGAATAGGTTGTATTAGTATCGACAGAATCACAGAATTTTCGCCATCGTTCCCTTTTTGCTTTTCTTACTATTCGTCTGGTACTCGATTCCTTGCGCTTTAATTCTATATAATTTTCAGTATCAACGTTTTTCCGTAAACGAGTCAGAGCTAATCTTCTTTCAGCTATAGTTTAAGAGACTTCTTGATTCCACCGTACCCATCGTATCTGTGTCTATCCTCCAATTTCAAGTTAGCACAAGCTCAGAAGATACTAGGGTAATATCCGGACTCGAACTCGTTTGTCCGGGATGTCCTATTCTTGTTGTGTCTCCGTTATTGATTAAAATAAGGTTTGAATCTTGGCAGGCTTCTGCAATAAGGTCTCCCCTCAAATCTCGTATAGCTCTATCTCATAGTGGATTACGGGCTTTGAAATCACCGCCTAGTAGGGTTCCTGGTCCCATCTGGTCAAAAACTTTCCTCCATGTTTGAATTGCGATATTTATTTAACTAGTACAATATATCACTTGACAGATTTCAGATTTCCGGCATTTAATAGTGTAACACTGCATAATTCTAACTGCAACTCTTCCATAGCCATCGGCTCTGTCTCGTCTATATGTTGTATAGTCTTTAAATCTTAATCTTAAAATGTAAGGAAATTGAAGCCATGTTTCGGAAATAAGTGCAATTTTGATGTGTTGCCTTTGTAAATATATTTCTAAATCAGGCTTTTTAAAGTGCAAACTCCGAGCATTCCATTGTTATACATTAAAATTATTCTTATCTATTGTTAATCGTAAAGATAGATTTCAGAATTTCATTTAAGCCGCCTTCCTTAATAATTCCCACGTTGGTGTCTATAAGTCTATTAACTGCTAATTTCACAAGAATTTCATTTAAGCCGCCTTCCTTAATAATTCCCACGTTGGTGTCTATAAGTCTATTAACTGCTAATTTCACAAGAATTTCACTTAAGCCGCCTTCCTTAATAATTCCCACGTTGGTGTCTTTAAGTCTATTAACTGCTAATTTCACAAGAATTTCATTTAAGCCGCCTTCCTTAATAATTCCCACGTTGGTGTCTATAAGTCTATTAACTGCTAATTTCACAAGAATTTCATTTAAGCCGCCTTCCTTAATAACTCCCACGTTGGTGTCTATAAGTCTATTAACTGCTAATTTCACAAGAATTTCATTTAAGCCGCCTTCCTTAATAATTCCCACGTTGGTGTCTATAAGTCTATTAACTGCTAATTTCACAAGAATTTCATTTAAGCCGCCTTCCTTAATAATTCCCACGTTGGTGTCTATAAGTCTATTAACTGCTAATTTCACAAGAATTTCATTTAAGCCGCCTTCCTTAATAATTCCCACGTTGGTGTCTATAAGTCTATTAACTGCTAATTTCACAAGAATTTCATTTAAGCCGCCTTCCTTAATAATTCCCACGTTGGTGTCTATAAGTCTATTAACTGCTAATTTCACAAGAATTTCATTTAAGCCGCCTTCCTTAATAATTCCCACGTTGGTGTCTATAAGTCTATTAACTGCTAATTTCACAAGAATTTCATTTAAGCCGCCTTCCTTAATAATTCCCACGTTGGTGTCTATAAGTCTATTAACTGCTAATTTCACTAGAATTTCATTTAAGCCGCCTTCCTTAATAATTCCCACGTTGGTGTCTATAAGTCTATTAACTGCTAATTTCACAAGAATTTCATTTAAGCCGCCTTCCTTAATAATTCCCACGTTGGTGTCTATAAGTCTATTAACTGCTAATTTCACAAGAATTTCATTTAAGCCGCCTTCCTTAATAATTCCCACGTTGGTGTCTATAAGTCTATTAACTGCTAATTTCACAAGAATTTCATTTAAGCCGCCTTCCTTAATAATTCCCACGTTGGTGTCTATAAGTCTATTAACTGCTAATTTCACAAGAATTTCATTTAAGCCGCCTTCCTTAATAATTCCCACGTTGGTGTCTATAAGTCTATTAACTGCTAATTTCACAAGAATTTCATTTAAGCCGCCTTCCTTAATAATTCCCACGTTGGTGTCTATAAGTCTATTAACTGCTAATTTCACAAGAATTTCATTTAAGCCGCCTTCCTTAATAATTCCCACGTTGGTGTCTATAAGTCTATTAACTGCTAATTTCACAAGAATTTCATTTAAGCCGCCTTCCTTAATAATTCCCACGTTGGTTTCTATAAGTCTATTAACTGCTAATTTCACAAGAATTTCATTTAAGCCGCCTTCCTTAATAACTCCCACGTTGGTGTCTATAAGTCTATTAACTGCTAATTTCACAAGAATTTCATTTAAGCCGCCTTCCTTAATAATTCCCACGTTGGTGTCTATAAGTCTATTAACTGCTAATTTCACAAGAATTTCATTTAAGCCGCCTTCCTTAATAATTCCCACGTTGGTTTCTATAAGTCTATTAACTGCTAATTTCACAAGAATTTCATTTAAGCCGCCTTCCTTAATAACTCCCACGTTGGTGTCTATAAGTCTATTAACTGCTAATTTCACAAGAATTTCATTTAAGCCGCCTTCCTTAATAATTCCCACGTTGGTGTCTATAAGTCTATTAACTGCTAATTTCACAAGAATTTCATTTAAGCCGCCTTCCTTAATAATTCCCACGTTGGTGTCTATAAGTCTATTAACTGCTAATTTCACAAGAATTTCATTTAAGCCGCCTTCCTTAATAATTCCCACGTTGGTGTCTATAAGTCTATTAACTGCTAATTTCACAAGAATTTCATTTAAGCCGCCTTCCTTAATAATTCCCACGTTGGTGTCTATAAGTCTATTAACTGCTAATTTCACAAGAATTTCATTTAAGCCGCCTTCCTTAATAATTCCCACGTTGGTGTCTATAAGTCTATTAACTGCTAATTTCACTAGAATTTCATTTAAGCCGCCTTCCTTAATAATTCCCACGTTGGTGTCTATAAGTCTATTAACTGCTAATTTCACAAGAATTTCATTTAAGCCGCCTTCCTTAATAATTCCCACGTTGGTGTCTATAAGTCTATTAACTGCTAATTTCACAAGAATTTCATTTAAGCCGCCTTCCTTAATAATTCCCACGTTGGTGTCTATAAGTCTATTAACTGCTAATTTCACAAGAATTTCATTTAAGCCGCCTTCCTTAATAATTCCCACGTTGGTGTCTATAAGTCTATTAACTGCTAATTTCACAAGAATTTCATTTAAGCCGCCTTCCTTAATAATTCCCACGTTGGTGTCTATAAGTCTATTAACTGCTAATTTCACAAGAATTTCATTTAAGCCGCCTTCCTTAATAATTCCCACGTTGGTGTCTATAAGTCTATTAACTGCTAATTTCACAAGAATTTCATTTAAGCCGCCTTCCTTAATAATTCCCACGTTGGTGTCTATAAGTCTATTAACTGCTAATTTCACAAGAATTTCATTTAAGCCGCCTTCCTTAATAATTCCCACGTTGGTTTCTATAAGTCTATTAACTGCTAATTTCACAAGAATTTCCCAATTTTCACCATTCATAAATATTGTTAATATTTCTCGAGCAATGTTAACACTAATGTTGTCTTTAGGATTAATTTGAGTTTCACCAGTGGAGAAAGTCTTATTTCCTTTAAGTTTTTCAGCATAACTGGTTTCTCCACTTGATTTTCACACATTTTCATTATTTGAATTAGTCTTCTTTCCTGTTTTTACATTTTCTTTTTCTTTTAAGTTAGGTTTTTTATTATCTACAAGTATTTTTGCTTGTTTGTATGTTACATTTTTTTGCCATTTTTTGGGTTATTTCTTTTTCGTTCTTCCACTTTGAACAATTAATATCGTTGGCTGGATGATCTCCTCCGCAATTGACACACTTAGCTGCCTTATTACAGGTCTCGTCTTGTTCATCACATTTGGGGCACAACTTTTTTTTATTTTTTACCCAGTTCTGAGCAATATGCCCATATCTCCAACAACTATAGCATTGCATAACTCTTAATATGTAGGGTTCTACTCCAAATCTAACCCCATATATAGAGACGTAGGATGGGATCTCTTTCCCAACAAATTTTAGACTCACAGTGGTCGTGAGCGTGAGTTGTCCTTCTTTTCCTTTTTTGGAGAGCCGCTTTATGCTAACCACATTATTATCACTTTTTATCACTTCCATGATCTCCTCATTGGTGACATCAAGATCTAATCGTCTGATGACACCAAAAGTATAATCAATGTTCTTTTTTATTGTCACTTCCCATTTTTTTAGAATAAAAATCAAATTTTTTATGGCCTTTTCAGTTTCCAAATTATTTGGGAACGTAATTTCAAATTTAGTTCCGGATATTACTTTATTTTTTTCAATTTTCATTCCGGATTTAAAGAGAATTTTGGCCGAACCCAATTTACCAGGTAAGTTTTCTCCTTGAATTATGATAATTCCTTTCTTATCTTTAATTTCTTTATTCTTTATTTCACTTGGTTCAGAGTTCATCCTTGATCTTTTACCGGATCGTGTAACGGTTTGCCACACCCCAGCAGACTCATCATTTTGAGTACTTGCTATTTCCATTTCATCATTTATCACTTTTTTGGCGATAGTGGGTACGCCATTTTAATGATGGAACCAGCGCCGTCTGGTCCTGTTCTCTCATTTATTTTATAATTTTTTACACGAATAAACACACATACACACAAATAAACACAAATAAACTGTAAATTAGATGGGAGCAAATCTCGAAAACGTGCTGTCAAAACTGTTGTTATTGTTCACTCTAAATTTATTGTTAATTTGGTCATATTGGTATTTTTCTCATCAAGTGTATGTTCGTCAGTGTTCATTTTAGTTAAAAATATTCAGGCTAGTGTTTCACCAATGTCTGCGAAGTGATTATTTAACGTGTCATTTCAGTCTGATCAGTTAATATTGTATCATTAACTTTTATTTGTTTGAAATTTGCTGCTGGTTTCTTATTTACATTGTTAATTTCCTTTTTTTAGATAAGCCCCACACAGGAGGCCCTGAGGAAAATAATTTCCCTCAGGGCCTATGTTATCTTTGGGGATGCTGTGTGGAGGATTTTTTAAGGAAAGGAAGGAGAGGAGAGTTCTGGGAAGGAAAAGGGTTTAAGGAATGGGTAGGAATCTGGGGTTCAGTGTGTCCTGGTCATCCGTCTCCAAGACCTAGACAAACCTCACCCCATGAACCTGGGTACCCCAGCTAAATCACCAAACGTAGCGAACCACTTGGGGTGACCTATGGCAGAGGTGTTGGTTATCCAATAAAGGTTTTCGGGGCGGCGGTACCCATTCCCGCCTCCCAAATTGAAACTCCCTTTACTGCGTTCCATCACACTTTCGGGTGTTCTTTGTTTTCTCCAATTTTTCGTCTATAGTATTCTTCTTTAGTCTTTTTCACTAATGATCGGCAGATATTTCTAAATTTTTTGTAGTAATTTTGGAGCCTGATGTTGTTTGGCGAGTTTGATGACTGTTTGTGTAGTTTATCACGCGAATGTAAACATTTCACTAAATTGACATTGATCCAAGATTTAGTTACTATATTTTTGTGAACTCTCTTTCGAAAAGTTGTGTATTTTAACACACTAGTATTTAATTAATTTTTCGAAGAAAACTTCTTCTATGATCAAGTTAGATCTACTGCAAGTATCAAAGCATACAAAAAGAAACTTGTTCTAGACAAAAAAATAAAAAAAATTGTGTGATAATAATAAAAAACTAAATCCGGAAGCATTAAAAACTGAAATAAATCAATATAAATTCCATAATCGAGTGATTAACATGTCTAATCATGAGTTCGCGGAGGAAGAGTTAAAATTATTAAATAAAGGACTTAATCATAACTTGCATTACAGTTCAAAAGTTAAAAATAAGTTAGAACTGGAGTTATTAGCAGTGGATTTGGACAATGCGCTAAATAAACAACCTAAATCATTTCATTATAAATGTGCCGAAGTGATAAAAAACATTAACATGAAAACAGTTTCAAATCGTGATAATAACCAAAGTATTAACGCGAACTTAAATATTGCTAAGAATATTTCAAAAATTGTGAAGGAAGAAAATTTAATCGTTACAAAGGCTGATAAAGGGAACAGTGTTATTATTATGGATAGAGGTGATTACATAACCAAGACTATGGACTTTCTGCAAGGAGACAATTTCGAAATTATCCATATTAACCCAATTAATAAGTGTCAAGACATGTTGAAACAAGCAGTAAAAAATTGTAAAAGTGACATTTTTGTAAAGTTGAAAAATGATAAAAAATTAATTTTAAGTAACCCACAGATTCCTAAGCTTTATAGTCTGTTAAAAATACATAAATTGAATAAACCAATTAGGCCAGTCGTATCTAATTGTAATGCCCCAACTTTCAAAGTAGCATCAACATTAAATAATGTAATTATTAATACTAATGTTTTCCAACCAACATACACCGTTAAGAATTCATTAGAATTGGTTAATTATTTAAAGGATTTGGAAATCCCTATCCATGCTATGTTGGTTTCTTTCGATATAGTTAATTTATTTCCTAGTATTCCAATAGAAGAGAGTAAAACCATTATTTATAATTTGTTAAATTCTTCAAATTTGCCGAAAGACCTAATTCATGATTTTACTTTATTATTTGATGTTATTTTTAAACAAAATTACTTTCAATTTAATAATACTATATTTAAACAAAAGGATGGCTTAGCTATGGGAAGTAGTACGAGTCCTTTGATTTCAGATATTTTTGTAAATAATTTAGAAAATAAGATTTTTAATAGCGGTGCGTTATTACTCAAAAATGTGTATTGTTGGAAAAGATATGTTGACGATATATTTTGCATTTGGTTAGGTTCAGAAAGACAATTGAACATGTTCTTAAATTTTTTAAATAAATTACACAAAAACATTAAATTTACACTGGAAATTGGTAAAGATAAGAGCTTAAATTTCTTAGATTTAAATTTAACATTAACAGGTACAAAAATAGATTTCAATATTTTCCGTAAAGATACGTATACTGATATTGTTATACATAATTCTTCAAATCATCCCTTTTCTCAAAAACTAGCCGCTTTCCATTCTATGATTAATAGACTAATTACAATTCCTTTGTCAGCTCTTAACTATAATTTTGAATTAAATCTCATAAAGCAAATAGCAATTAATAATGGCTATTCTACTAATTTGATAGATGAAATACTAAATAAAAAAATTAAACAGAATTTTTTCAAATTATATATTTACCCTATATCTAAAGATAACAATAAACATTGGCGTAGAATTTTATTTGTCGACAACGATACGTCAAAAATTATTAGTAAAAATATTCCCGGTACTATTCAACCAGCGTTTTACACAAATAACAAACTGAAGAAATATATACTCAACAATAAAGATAGCGAAATTAAAACGAAAAAATCAGGGGTTTACAAACTCGATTGTAATGATTGTAGTTCGTTTTATATAGGTAGAACTTATAGAAACTTTGAGATTAGGGTTAAAGAGCACCTCAGAGCACTAAATGGCAATAGCGATTCTGAGTTCGCAGACCATTTATTAAAATATGATCATAGCTTTGACATAAATTCAGGTCTTCAAATATTACATACAGGATATAAAACATCGCAAATCAATAATTTAGAAATTTTAGAAATAAGAAAAAATGTAAATTCCAAAGCTGACATAATTAATAAGCAAAAAATTTTTGTTAACCCTGTTTTAAATATCTTCCCACTTAACCGGACTTTTACTTCTAATAGCTTGGTAATCCCCAATTCTTCGAAACTCCCACCATTGTCAACCCTTCCCCCTCCTTCAATTTCTTCTCTCCATATGTAATCTATAATTAATTTTTTAACTTTAGTATACTTTTATTCCTGAAGAAGTGAACATGGTTCACGAAACATGTTGATATTATAAAATATAAACAAATAAAGTGATGTAAACTAAGTTATTTTCTTTTAATAAATAAAAAGTATTTAATTATTCGATGAACTTTATCATTGCAGCATTGACATCTGTTTCTGTCAAAAATATTTGTCCAAGACATTGAATCAAGAGATGATATACATACACATGGATACATATACACACTTGCACATAAATATACATTTATACACATATTATAGCTCTAAGTGATGAGATCATCAGGGATATTTAAATACAGGTTCCTTCCAAATGTAATAATTGAATTTGAAAATATATCCAAGTCTTCATGTTCGCAACACTTATTGTATAATCGAGTCATTCTTGAGGTTGATTTGAAAAAAAAACTAGTATTACTACGGTAAGTAGTCTTTCAGCATATTTCTCTAGATTCCGGTGTACTCCAGATTTATAAGTTAGTATTCCTAAGTATTTTTTTAACAGACTCCACTTTGCTGCTAGGAATTGAATAGTGTGGGGACCAAATCACGGAGCCGTACCCTAAAACACTTCTTACATATGAGCAGCCCCGCTACCATCTGAAAACACTGTGACAGCCCTGCAACGTGCGAATATTCTAGTAGCTACGATGGTATCAAATTTCGCCGATTAGACATTATTTCGAGACGCGCAGCGTTAAGTGCCAACCTTCAAGAAGCCTGGAGACTCAACTCAAGAATCAACAACAACAACAACCCGTGACTAGTTCATATGAACTTGCTCCGCAGTAAAGTGTATTTTAAAAACTATAACGCTCAAATTCGAAAGTTACTTTCAGTGATACGTGTTCGTACTAGAAAGGTCTAAAATATTTTCATAAAATCTGAGTGATTTAAAGTTCCTTCCGAGTTTAATTAGCAAAAGAAATATCAGTACAATTTGCTTTATCGCGGGTAGTACGAAAAAAACATCAATTCAAGATGCATTGCCGAGTGTGCTCAGTAATTCTACGTACCGATGAGTTAAAATTCACGTGTGCCGCATGCAAAGGCGCATTTCATTTGGCTTGCGGAGGTATTATTGAAAACACATATCATCGACTTAACCAAGAACGGCAATCTCAACAAATGTGCAAGCAATGCAATTCATCTAAGCCCGGCGCTGCTAGCCCGTTGCAGACAATCAGTGATACTGAACCTTTGGAGCAGATTAAAAAAGTTACTGTTATTAGTTCAGCGCTCGCCGCTCAGACACCGACAAATCTTAAAGATATTCAAGATCTAGTCACGAACAAGACGTCTAATCTGGAAAAAACACAAAACGATATTCTAGACCAAAATAACAAAATACTTGAAAGTATTCAATTAATGAGTTCTCAATATGAGGATTTCATGGCTAGAATCCGTGACATCGAAATAAAGAATGACGAACTCACTAAAAAGAACTCAACCTTGGAAGCTAGGATTTATGTCTTGGAAAAATGTGTGGACATGCAGAAAAGAGAACTCAAAGCAAACAACATAGAAATAAGAGGCATACCAGAAATCAAAGGAGAAAATCTGCAAGACGTTTTATTCAATATCTGCAAAACAACAAAGTCCTCCACCAATACAAACGACATTGATGACATTCATCGCGCAGCAAAAAAAAAGCAACAATAGTCGTCCGAGAGAAATCATTGTTAAGTTCAAAACAAAGAGAACACCTGCTAACAGACGTAAAAACTTTCAACAAAAACAAACAGAATCTAGAAGACAAATTGAACACCTCAAACATCGGTGTAGCTGGATCCTGCTCGCCGATCTTCATTTCAGAACAACTGACATTTCGTGGTAAACAACTGTGGTTCAAGACATGAACAGCGGCGAAGGAGAAACAATATCGCTTTGCTTGGATTAAGCGGGGGCATATTTATCTTCGCAAAAACGAGGGAACTAACGCCATTATTATCTCCGACGAAAGCAAATTGGCTGCAATTTGATAAATTTGATTTAATGGCACTTCTTTCGAGGTATGTCTTGACCCGTGCAATTATGTCTCGCTTTTGTATTTGTAAAATCTACTGTCTTTCTGGAATTCATTTGATATCACGCAGTTCCTGCTACCTTATTATCATTATTATTATTATTATTTTTTGCTTTTTACTTTCTTTTTCATAGTACTACATCTAATTTCATTATTTTTACTATATTATTAGATGTTACTCATATTTGTATCATTTACAACCTTTTTGGAATTCATTTGTTATCACGCAGTTTCTGCTATCTTTTTGTTTATGCTTCTTGCTATCTCTTTCATAGTTCTACATCTAACTACATTATTTATAGTATATTATTTTTGTTAAGCACATTTACCATTGTAACAACATTTTAAATCGCATGTAATCACATATTACTTAGGAACCAACTTATATGCAATACACAACCAACACATACTTATGATTCAATTACATTTTGATACCGGAAATGATTCCGGAATAGATCTGAACATGAATGTCATAGATGATCTGGACAATCTAAATAACTATAAATGGTGCGCTTACAGCGTTAAAATTATACACCAAAATATAAGAAGCATTTCTAATAAAGACGATTTTTTAATTTTTCTGGATCAATTCAATAACCAATTCGATGTTATAATTTTATCAGAATAAAAAATTAATAAAGATTACACCTCAAAAATTATTCATAATTACACTGAACACCACACAAATATATATCTCAATAAGTCTAGCGGGATCGTTGTCTACATCAGAGACGGACTTCAATCTCAAGTTGATGAAATATTCTTATCACAAGCCAACTGCCTGAAAATTGTAATGAATAATAACTTATGCATTTTTTCAATCTACAGATCACCTTCTTTTCAAAATATCGACACTTTTCTGAGTTCACTACAATCAATTATCAACAGCTCTAAAAAAATAGAACGACAAATTATTATAGGTGACCTCAACATCAATACGATTACCGAATACCACCGCCAATCCAACGATTACCTATGCCTGCTAACTGAAAATGGGTTCATTCAGACAATTAACAGCCCTACTCGTGAGCAGGGCATGAGTAAATCTTGTCTGGACCACATCAATGTCAAAAAAATTAACCATGTTGACTCATTTGTCATTCACTCTACAATCTCAGATCACTATACAACAGCACTTTGCCTTAAAAACAAACCTCTTAATCCTGTTAAAATTAAACATGTTGCAAGTATAAACTACACTGACTTAATTGCGGACCTGAGCTCAGAAAACTGGCAAAATGTTCTAGATCAAACTGATGCCGGCTTATCAATTAATGAATTTATTACTAAATTACATTCATATATATCTAAACACACAAGCAATAAACTTATACCACATAAGCAAATAAAACTTACGCCATGGATCACCCCTGGCCTTATCAAATCGATTAACATTAGGAACCAACTTCATGAAAAGGCGAATAGGTGCTCTGAGAATATTATAGTTCAAGCTCATTACAAGAAGTATAGGAACTTTTGCAAAAACTTAATAAAATCGGCAAAAGAAAATTATTATAAAAAAATAATTTATGAAAATGACTGTACTTCAAAACGTTTATGGGAAGCATTTCGCAATATAACTAAAACAAAAATAAATAAATCTTCCGATATTAAATCATTGAACATCAATAACGTGAACACCTCAGACCCAAAAATCATTGCGAATTTCGCCAATAATTATTTCACGTCAGTGGGAGTCACACTTGCGAAAAAAATTCTCGACAATCTTAATACAACAGAATCCGATCTCGCTAAGTTAACAATCTCTAATTTCGGTCATAAACTAGACAATATCCAAACAACTGTAAACGAAGTCATGAAAATAATTGACGAACTAAAGTCATCGAATGCTTGTGGTCCTGATAACGTCTCATCAATTCTGCTAAAACGTACTAAATCCTTCATAGCAACTCCAACCGCGTATATTTCCAATCTAAGCTTTGATTCAGGAAAATTCCCAAATCATTTAAAACACTCTATCGTTATACTGCTACACAAAAATGGAGATAAATCGCAGATACACAATTACCGGCCAATTTTTTTGCTCAATTCTGTTTCGAAAATTATTCAGAAAATTGTGAAGAATCGTCTCAGTCATTACCTTGAAAAAAATAATATCCTTTCCAATAGACAGTATGGCTTCAGACCAGGATTGAGCACTGTAAATGCCATCACAAACCTGACGAAAATCATCTCCAACAATATCGATAGAGGAAGAAAATGCATTGCGCTCTTCTTGGATCTAGCCAAAGCGTTTGACACTTTCTCACACAAAATTCTCGTGAAAAAACTACAGCGCATCGGCATTCAGGGTCAGCTACTTAAGTGGTTAGTTAGTTATTTAGAAAATATGAGCCAAAGAGTGAATATTAACAATACTCTGAGCGATCCAGCTGATATTAACTTTGGTATACCTCAAGGAAGCACTCTAGGTCCACTTTTATTCAATTTCTATATAAATGAATTATGTAACAGTTCATTTGCAGATCACATTATCACCTTTGCCGATGACACAGTATTATTATTTGAAGGCAAAAACTGGAATGAAGTTCATAAAAATTCAGAAATAATAGGTATTAACAAGTTAAAAGAATGGCTAGACAATAATCTTCTCACTCTCAACACTGACAAAACTAAATTCATCCGTTTCAGTGCAACTCAAGCGGGACAACCAAGAGAAACTCAAAGAATTATTATACACCATTTCAATGACCTAAACACTTGCAATTGCAATACCTTAGAATTTGTAGACAGCATAAAATATCTAGGAATTATATTAGACAAGAATCTGAGATGGAATGAACATATCGTCTCAATTTCCACAAAGATCAGAAAACTCACGCATCTTTTCATGGCTATTAGAAATATTCTTTGCGTAAAGGATATGAAACTAATGTACTACTCCATGTGCAACTCATTACTTGAATATGCATCCTTAGGATGGGGAGGATGTACCAAATCAATACTGGACCCACAAAATATTTACACCCGCTATTCATCACACCAAAAATGCAAAATTCCTCCAACAAAAACAGCTTTCGCCCAACGACAGTTCTCTTACATCGCGCCTAAAATGTTCAACTTACTGAGTATTGATATTAAGACATCGAAAACTGCTGATCTTTATGCCATTAATATACAGAACTGGTTATTTACTCGGGGAAGGAAATATTATAAAGAATGCCTTACATCTTAAAAACTGTTCTTATTTTTTCATATTTCTAGAGTAAAAAATCTTATCTCTAAATTAATTTTCAACCAAAACTTTATATTATGCTGATGCTTTTTTTCATATTTTTTGACATTGTTCGTCCATTTCATATGCTGCTTAGGAATACTTGCTTTTGTTTTTTGGGGTCAAAGACTATCATTGTTCATCTGTATAGATGATTTACATATTTATTCTTATTTTGTATTTCTATTATCCTTAAAATATTATTATTTTGTTACTTTTATTTTTATTTGTTATTCTATTTTATTTTTATTTATACAAGATTCACCTAGTTTAACACCTTTCCTGTATGTGATCATGTACCTAATACTAGTATAATAGATATGCTATATGCTATATGTTTGTACTTTCATCTACATATATATGGATGATTATTAATATTATATACTTAATATCTTATGAATCTCGACTACCATAATACGGGCATTTGCCTAGCTTGGTAGTCGAAATACCATGTAAAAAAAAAATCCTGTAATAAACAAAATGAATAAAGAAAATTAAAAAAAAAAAAAAAAAATTAGCCAAAGCACAAAAATCACTATTAAGGGTCATCCTTAAAAAACAATTCAGATACCCCAGTAATGATTTATTCAAAGAGATAGGAGTTTTGGATGTGAGGCAACTTTTCATAAGAAAAGTTATTTTATACACACAAAAATATCGTCACCTCTTCCCCTACGTAGAACATTATCACAACACCCGACACGCAGGGAGGAATCCAATAGTTCCACTTACTACTATGATATCCCTTGCTCAAAGACAATATTCTTACCTAGGTCCTAAAATGTTCAACCTTATACCCGGATCTTGTAAATTGAAAACTGCAAGCGTCTTGCGTAAATTAGTCAACGACTGGATTTAGGGAGAGACGAATGTGAACGTATGCTGTTTAACTGATATACAAAATCACCTAACTTCCCTGATCACTAGACCAAAACTCCCACCACGCTTCATTGAGATCTGATATGGCTTCACAATGTTTCGACATCCTTTTGATATTTTTATACCTAAGATATATGGTTTTGTGCCCCTGAATACTGTTCGCTATTTCACTGTTAGTACTTCACGTAAGGCGTAACATACTCACGTCGCTCACTTACATCACGACTAGCTGTGTGAATCTTGGTACTTTATAGAGGTGATGATTTATAATAAATAAACAATACTTATCACAACTTGTATGACATACGAAATAATGCACCAATTTCACTACTTATACCTTTACCAAAGTAGCACTAGTAATTCATAGTTATTGTTTTCATATTTTAGCAGGAGTAGTACAAGACATGAGCGCGGTGTATATTCGTATTGTCGTATAATATAAAATGTACTGAAAACATGTTTTAAAAACAGTAAAGATAATGTCATGTTTGCACATAATTGTTTACATATTAGTTACAGCGCATAAATAAATAAAAAAACAACAACTTAATTTATATATTAATACACAGTTGGCATTTGTTTTTCGAAAACTCACTATGGAAACGTTGCCTTTTAGAGACAGGCGAAAATCGACCACTCTGCCTATCCAGTTTCACCGACCGCAGAGATCGATTTGGCCGGACAGGGGGCATGGACAGCGATCTCATACAAAAAATCGTAAAAAAAATCGCGTTTTGATGATGCGATAATCGACCCTTCTCCCCCGCGATCCGCAAGACCTTACGGCGCATTGTCGCTTAAAAAAAAGTCGCTTACGCCCTTTCAGATAAAAAAATTCAGAGCACGTTTCAGTACTTTGACTTTGCGACAAAAATTAAGCGTTTTTTGGCCTACACAATTTAAAGAAAAAAACTGGCGGCGAAAACTAGAACTCTAATAAAATCACTCAATTCGGCTTGGTTACACATCCCGCCGACAGGTTCGCATTAAAAAACAAGAGATGTCTTTTTTCCATTAGTTTCAATGCAAATTAAAATGCTAGGAATATCGAGTCAGGTCAGGATTAACCCATCTCTTTTTGCATGTTTGCGAATGCTGAGATAGGTATATGTAGATTTCAAATGTCAGTTTTATGCTACCGAAACGGACCTCTCAGCGGTTTCGGTTGGGAAATACTGCATTACAGCCCAAAAAGCGATCCCAGCTTTGATATTTTTAAAAAATATAATAGAGTAGAGGAATACGCAACTTTGATTGACCGTCGTAATTATCACATTTCACGAAAACATCGTCGTAATATTCGTTTGAAATCTGACATGTGCGAAAAAACCGCGGAAAAGTCATATTTTAAAACAGATGTTTAAAAATAGGTAAAATTTTCGCCTGTCGACAGAATCTAAAACCGCAGCTTTTCCTTGGAGAAATTCAAAGACGTATCGAAATTCAATTTCGAACGTTAGCAGATCCTAGCGCTAAAAAAATGCTGTTGTTGAACAGTGCGTGGAACGAGTTTCAAATTAATCGTATTCGTACGAGGGTGATTAATAATATTTATTAAATTTTCTTCAACCTTGCAATACTGAGCGTGGAACGTTATCCAAAACCACCGCAGGTTTTCAGCGAGGCCCTGACAGCGTTAGCTGACGTAATTTGTATGGAAATTTTTATTGAGAAAACGCGTAGGTACCTACAATAATGTAATTTTTCTCGGGGTTTACCAGGTAGGTACCTACCGGCTTAGGAACAGTATTCTTTCATTTAAATATTTAATGATATGAAATTAAATAAATCACTCGAGATGGTCACTTTTTAATATATGTAGGTACATAGATTAAAAAGCTTTTATAATCAAAAAAATTTTAAAACCGAAAAAAATTTTAAAATCCAAAAAATTTGAAAATCGAAAAATATTTTAATATCCAAAAAATTTCAAAATCCAAAAAATTTCAAAATCGAAAAATATTTTAATATCCTAAAAATTTCAAAATCCAAAACATTTTAAAATCTGAAAAAAATTTAAGATCCATAAAATTTCAATATTAAAAAAAAAAATTATTTTAAAAATAACTTTTTGTACTCCTTGAACCAGTTGACCGAAGTGGCCCTATAGTAGGTGTACCAAATTGAGCAGTCTACTGCCTGTGCCCTCTATGTGGCGCACACACCTCGCTTCGTCTACATTCAAACATCGTTTTTTTCTTCAAATACTTATTGAACACACACTCCTCGCATCATCCACGTTCACACGTCAAATCGCATAGTGTTTTAACCCGTTAGTTGCTTTTGCAACGGGCCCAGCTAGTATATATTATTACATACATAAATTGTATCTAATGTTGTAAATTTTAATGTATTTCTCTTATAAGTGAACTATGTATTATAAGTTCACACTTTTAAACACATAATTTCATCTCTCTTTATTGTGAATCTTGTAATTCCTCCAACTTGTTATCAAATACTTGGTTTACACTTTTTGACTTTTCAATGCTACTAACTTACCTACTTATCTCATACACTGTAAATCTGAATATATTATATGTTATCAGGTAAATTCGGCAAATCCGAATATACTTTATGCTACCAGGTTCTTTTTCTATTTTTTTTTTAATGTAATTTTGTAATATATAATATGAACTAAACCTGTAAATTTGTCTGTCCTGGTACGGGAAAACTTCCTAGTTGGACAGGCAAAGCTTCCTAATATGTATTTTGTACTTTCTTTTGTATCTATCTACAGTAAATAAATAAATAAACTCTTCCTGAATATTATACAGATACTGCACCACGCGAGCACCTATATAAACGATAGACCGGCGGACGCCAGTCTTTACGGCGCGATTTTCTCCTACCTTTCGATCAACGCTTAGAGTACGAACTCAGTGCTACCTGCTAACGATCCATAACTACACTTAAGTAAAGTTTGTAACTTTCGTTAATAATTTACTTAGTGATTCGAACCGAAATTTTATTCATCTGTACCAGCGCAGCAACATTCCCACAAGTAGTACAAGATTCTGAAGCTATTGAGATTCTTGAACGATTTGGTGATTCTAGTGATAAAACAGACCATTCTAATTGGCCTTATTGACAATGTGTTGGTAATGGTTTCTTAATGGTAGCTTCGAGTCAAGTAAGATTCCCAAATCAGCAATATGATGATACTAATGGAGTCTACTCGTTTCAGGATTTCATCAAGGATCGTGTAAGGGTAATCACATTTACAGACATTTTTTTGTAAACTAGATGATATTACATTTGCCAATATTTAATTCTATGGCATTATCTATAAACCATTTAGACACTGTAAGTAGGTCTTTTTGTAAAGGTTTGCAGTCTTGTTGTGAATTCACGGGAAGAAAATTATTTAAAACATCTGCATATGCAAATTATTTAAAATATTACACTCCTATGCGACGGATTCAACAGCTTGGAAACAAATACTCCGATGTTGTTGATATATTTAACACATCAATTTTAATATATAAGCATAACTTATTAAGTTTTTTTCATCAAGTAGGGGAATGTGTTGATGAAACTGTTTGAATTGACAAGCATATTGGTGGTGTTTTGTCGGCTGAAGGAGAGAAGCTATTTTTGTATTTTTTTTATTTATTTTTATATTTTGTGCCTGCATTCTGTGTGGATTCAATATTATTGTTTCAATAGTATTTTTGCTTTATATTTGTTTTGTTCAAGTGTTGTAAACAGTCATTTCCTGAACTATTTACTAGTATAATTTCGTAAATATTGTTAAGTGAATATATGTTTGAAAAAGCCTAAATGGGCGTAAATAAATATCATATAATAGTCACCAGTTAGGACTCATATAGAATACAATTCCACGGTTTGGTCCTCAAATTATGAGGTTCATTCACATGTGATTGAAAGAATCCAAAATATTTTTTTTAGATATGTAAATTTTAAAATGGGCATTCCAAGTGAATGTCTAAATTACGGTAACCTACTTTGTTCATTAAATTAAATAAAATTATCTGATCGTAGAATTATTTCCAATTTAACTGGTTGCATAAAATCATTAATTTAATGTTTGATACCCCTGATTTATTATATGTAAACTGTTTTCATACTCCAGGCAGGTCAGTCACAAGATAACACCCACCATATTATTGTAGCAATTCCACATCAGAATCCCAATATTACACTCCTATGCGGCGAATTCAACAGCTTGGAAACAAATACTCCGACGTTGTTGATATATTAAATACATCAAAATTAATATATAAAGGTAACTTATTAAGTTTTTTCATCAATTGGGGAAATATTTTGATCAAGCTGTTTGAATTGACAAGCATATTGGTGGTGTTTTGTCGGCTGAAGGAGAGAAGCTATTTTATATTGTGCCTGCATACGCATACCTACTGTGTGGATCAATTTCAATTATATTTTTGCTTAATATTTGTTTTTGGGCAAATGTTTTAAACAGTCATTTCCAGCAGTATTAACTAGAATAATTTCGTAAATAGTGTTATACACATGTATGTACAAGCCTAAATGGGGATAAATAAATATAAAATCAAGATCTAAAAAAAAGTTATACCTGATGGCGGTCCAGATGGAGACGGTCCAGATGGTGGTCCGGAAGGAGACGGTCCAGACGGTGGTCCAGATGAAGAAGGTCCTGACGGAGGTCCCGATGGGGACGGTCCTGACGGCGGTCCTGATGGAGAAGGTCCGCTAGGTGGTCCTGAAGGAGACGGTCCGGAAGGTGGTCCTGATGGGGACGGCCCACTGGGTGGCCCAGATGGAGAAGGTCCGCTAGGTGGGCCAGACGGAGAAGGTCCTAACGGAGTCCCAGATGTAGGAGGTCCACCAGGTGGTCCAGATGAAGAGGGTCCGCTAGGTGGTCCCGATGGAGAAGGTCCGCTAGGTGGTCCAGAAGGAGACGGTCCTGAGGGTGGTCCTGATGGAGAAGGTCCGCTAGGTGGTCCAGAAGGAGAGGGTCCGGAAGGAGGTCCTGATGGGGACGGTCCGCTTGGTGGTCCAGATGGAGATGGCCCTGACGGCGGTCCTGATGGAGAAGGTCCGCTAGGTGGTCCAGAAGGAGACGGTCCGGAAGGAGGTCCTGATGGAGAAGGACCTGACGGCGGTCCAGATGGAGAAGGTCCGCTTGGTGGTCCAGAAGGAGACGGTCCAGAAGGCGGCCCTGATGGGGACGGTCCACTAGGAGGTCCAGATGGAGAGGGTCCGCTAGGTGGTCCTGATGGAGATGGTCCGCTTGGTGGTCCAGATGGAGATGGTCCTGACGGCGGTCCTGATGGAGAGGGTCCGCTAGGTGATCCCGATGGAGATGGTCCTGACGGTGGTCCCGATGGAGAAGGTCCGCTAGGTGGTCCAGAAGGAGATGGCCCTGACGGTGGTCCTGATGGAGAAGGTCCGCTAGGTGGACCAGAAGGAGAGGGTCCGGAAGGAGGTCCTGATGGGGACGGTCCACTAGGTGGTCCAGATGGAGATGGCCCTGACGGCGGTCCTGATGGAGAAGGTCCGCTAGGTGGTCCAGAAGGAGACGGTCCGGAAGGAGGTCCTGATGGAGAAGGACCTGACGGTGGTCCAGATGGAGATGGTCCTGATGGTGGTCCAGATGGAGAGGGTCCACTAGGTGGTCCAGACGGAGATGGCCCTGACGGTGGTCCCGATGGAGAAGGTCCGCTAGGTGGTCCAGAAGGAGAGGGTCCAGAAGGAGGTCCTGATGGAGTCGGTCCACTAGGAGGTCCAGATGGAGAAGGTCCGCTAGGTGGTCCAGAAGGAGATGGCCCTGACGGCGGTCCTGATGGAGAAGGTCCGCTAGGTGGATCAGAAGGAGAGGGTCCGGAAGGAGGTCCTGATGCAGAAGGACCTGACGGTGGTCCAGATGGAGATGGTCCTGATGGTGGTCCAGATGGAGAGGGTCCACTAGGTGGTCCAGACGGAGATGGCCCTGACGGTGGTCCCGATGGAGAAGGTCCGCTAGGTGGTCCAGAAGGAGAGGGTCCAGAAGGAGAGGGTCCAGAAGGAGGTCCTGATGGGGTCGGTCCACTAGGAGGTCCAGATGGAGAGGGTCCGCTAGGTGGTCCAGAAGGAGAGGGTCCGCTAGGTGGTCCAGACGGAGATGGCCCTGACGGCGGTCCTGATGGAGAAGGTCCGCTAGGTGGTCCAGAAGGAGACGGTCCAGAAGGCGGTCCTGATGGAGACGGTCCACTAGGAGGTCCAGATGGAGAGGGTCCGCTAGGTGGTCCTGATGGAGATGGTCCGCTTGGTGGTCCAGATGGAGATGGTCCTGGCGGCGGTCCTGATGGAGAGGGTCCGCTAGGTGGTCCCGATGGAGATGGTCCTGACGGTGGTCCCGATGGAGAAGGTCCGCTAGGTGGTCCAGAAGGAGATGGCCCTGACGGCGGTCCTGATGGAGAAGATCCGCTAGGTGGACCAGAAGGAGAGGGTCCGGAAGGAGGTCCTGATGGGGACGGTCCACTAGGTGGTCCAGATGGAGATGGCCCTGACGGCGGTCCTGATGGAGAAGGTCCGCTAGGTGGTCCAGAAGGAGACGGTCCGGAAGGAGGTCCTGATGGAGAAGGACCTGACGGTGGTCCAGATGGAGACGGTCCTGTTGGTGGTCCAGATGGAGAGGGACCGCTAGGTGGTCCCGATGGAGAAGGTCCGCTAGGTGGTCCAGAAGGAGAGGGTCCGCTAGGTGGTCCAGACGGAGATGGCCCTGACGGCGGTTCTGATGGAGAAGGACCGCTAGGTGGTCCAGAAGGAGAGGGTCCGGAAGGAGGTCCTGATGGAGAAGGACCTGACGGCGGTCCAGATGGAGAAGGTCCGCTTGGTGGTCCAGAAGGAGACGGTCCAGAAGGCGGTCCTGATGGGGACGGTCCACTAGGAGGTCCAGATGGAGAGGGTCCGCTAGGTGGTCCTGATGGAGATGGTCCGCTTGGTGGTCCAGATGGAGATGGTCCTGACGGCGGTCCTGATGGAGAGGGTCCGCTAGGTGGTCCCGATGGAGATGGTCCTGACGGTGGTCCCGATGGAGAAGGTCCGCTAGGTGGACCAGAAGGAGAGGGTCCGGAAGGAGGTCCTGATGGGGACGGTCCACTAGGTGGTCCAGATGGAGATGGCCCTGACGGCGGTCCTGATGGAGAAGGTCCGCTAGGTGGTCCAGAAGGAGACGGTCCGGAAGTAGGTCCTGATGGAGAAGGACCTGACGGCGGTCCAGATGGAGAAGGTCCGCTTGGTGGTCCAGAAGGAGACGGTCCAGAAGGCGGTCCTGATGGGGACGGTCCACTAGGAGGTCCAGATGGAGAGGGTTCGCTAGGTGGTCCTGATGGAGATGGTCCGCTTGGTGGTCCCGATGGAGATGGTCCTGATGGTGGTCCCGATGGAGATGGTCCTGATGGTGGTCCAGATGGAGAGGGTCCACTAGGTGGTCCAGACGGAGATGGCCCTGACGGTGGTCCCGATGGAGAAGGTCCGCTAGGTGGTCCAGAAGGAGAGGGTCCAGAAGGAGGTCCTGATGGGGTCGGTCCACTAGGAGGTCCAGATGGAGAGGGTCCGCTAGTTGGTCCTGATGGAGATGGTCCGCTAGGTGGTCCAGAAGGAGAGGGTCCGCTAGACGGTCCAGACGGAGATGGCCCTGACGGCGGTCCTGATGGAGAAGGTCCGCTAGGTGGCCCAGAAGGAGACGGTCCGGAAGGAGGTCCTGATGGAGAAGGACCTGACGGCGGTCCAGATGGAGACGGTCCTGTTGGTGGTCCAGATGGAGAGGGACCGCTAGGTGGTCCCGATGGAGAAGGTCCGCTAGGTGGTCCAGAAGGAGAGGGTCCGCTAGGTGGTCCAGACGGAGATGGCCCTGACGGCGGTCCTGATGGAGAAGGTCCGCTAGGTGGTCCAGAAGGAGAGGGTCCGGAAGGAGGTCCTGATGGAGAAGGACCTGACGGCGGTCCAGATGGAGAAGGTCCGCTTGATGGTCCAGAAGGAGACGGTCCAGAAGGCGGTCCTGATGGGGACGGTCCACTAGGAGGTCCAGATGGAGAGGGTCCGCTAGGTGGTCCTGATGGAGATGGTCCGCTTGGTGGTCCAGATGGAGATGGTCCTGACGGCGGTCCTGATGGAGAGGGTCCGCTAGGTGGTCCCGATGGAGATGGTCCTGACGGTGGTCCCGATGGAGAAGGTCCGCTAGGTGGTCCAGAAGGAGATGGCCCTGACGGCGGTCCTGATGGAGAAGGTCCGCTAGGTGGACCAGAAGGAGAGGGTCCAGAAGGCGGTCCTGATGGGGACGGTCCACTAGGAGGTCCAGATGGAGAGGGTCCGCTAGGTGGTCCTGATGGAGATGGTCCGCTTGGTGGTCCCGATGGAGAAGGTCCGCTAGGTGGTCCAGAAGGAGAGGGTCCGCTAGGTGGTTCAGACGGAGATGG
Organism: Limnephilus rhombicus; assembly: GCA_929108145.2. Taxonomy (NCBI): domain Eukaryota; kingdom Metazoa; phylum Arthropoda; class Insecta; order Trichoptera; family Limnephilidae; genus Limnephilus; species Limnephilus rhombicus. The sequence goes on along the minus strand of OV815289.1, from coordinate 7,466,839 downwards.
CCCTGACGGCGGTCCTGATGGAGACGGTCCGCTAGGTGGTCCAGAAGGAGACGGTCCGGAAGGAGGTCCTGATGGAGAAGGACCTGACGGTGGTCCAGATGGAGATGGTCCTGATGGTGGTCCAGATGGAGAGGGGCCACTAGGTGGTCCAGACGGAGATGGCCCTGACGGTGGTCCCGATGGAGAAGGTCCGCTAGGTGGTCCAGAAGGAGAGGGTCCAGAAGGTGATCCTGATGGGGTCGGTCCACTAGGAGGTCCAGATGGAGAGGGTCCGCTAGGTGGTCCTGATGGAGATGGTCCGCTTGGTGGTCCCGATGGAGATGGTCCTGATGGTGGTCCCGATGGAGAAGGTCCGCTAGGTGGTCCAGAAGGAGAGGGTCCGCTAGGTGGTCCAGACGGAGATGGCCCTGACGGCGGTCCTGATGGAGAAGGTCCGCTAGGTGGTCCAGAAGGAGACGGTCCGGAAGGAGGTCCTGATGGAGAAGGACCTGACGGCGGTCCAGATGGAGACGGTCCTGTTGGTGGTCCAGATGGAGAGGGACCGCTAGGTGGTCCCGATGGAGAAGGTCCGCTAGGTGGTCCAGAAGGAGAGGGTCCGCTAGGCGGTCCAGACGGTGATGGCCCTGACGGCGGTCCTGATGGAGAAGGTCCGCTAGGTGGTCCAGAAGGAGAGGGTCCGGAAGGAGGTCCTGATGGAGAAGGACCTGACGGCGGTCCAGATGGAGAAGGTCCGCTTGGTGGTCCAGAAGGAGACGGTCCAGAAGGCGGTCCTGATGGGGACGGTCCACTAGGAGGTCCAGATGGAGAGGGTCCGCTAGGTGGTCCTGATGGAGATGGTCCGCTTGGTGGTCCAGATGGAGATGGTCCTGACGGCGGTCCTGATGGAGAAGGTCCGCTAGGTGGTCCAGAAGGAGAGGGTCCGGAAGGAGGTCCTGATGGAGAAGGACCTGACGGCGGTCCAGATGGAGAAGGTCCGCTTGGTGGTCCAGAAGGAGACGGTCCAGAAGGCGGTCCTGATGGGGACGGTCCACTAGGAGGTCCAGATGGAGAGGGTCCGCTAGGTGGTCCTGATGGAGATGGTCCGCTTGGTGGTCGCGATGGAGATGGTCCTGATGGTGGTCCCGATGGAGATGGTCCTGATGGTGGTCCAGATGGAGAGGGTCCACTAGGTGGTCCAGACGGAGATGGCCCTGACGGTGGTCCCGATGGAGAAGGTCCGCTAGGTGGTCCAGAAGGAGAGGGTCCAGAAGGAGGTCCTGATGGGGTCGGTCCACTAGGAGGTCCAGATGGAGAGGGTCCGCTAGTTGGTCCTGATGGAGATGGTCCGCTAGGTGGTCCAGAAGGAGAGGGTCCGCTAGACGGTCCAGACGGAGATGGCCCTGACGGCGGTCCTGATGGAGAAGGTCCGCTAGGTGGCCCAGAAGGAGACGGTCCGGAAGGAGGTCCTGATGGAGAAGGACCTGACGGCGGTCCAGATGGAGACGGTCCTGTTGGTGGTCCAGATGGAGAGGGACCGCTAGGTGGTCCCGATGGAGAAGGTCCGCTAGGTGGTCCAGAAGGAGAGGGTCCGCTAGGTGGTCCAGACGGAGATGGCCCTGACGGCGGTCCTGATGGAGAAGGTCCGCTAGGTGGTCCAGAAGGAGAGGGTCCGGAAGGAGGTCCTGATGGAGAAGGACCTGACGGCGGTCCAGATGGAGAAGGTCCGCTTGATGGTCCAGAAGGAGACGGTCCAGAAGGCGGTCCTGATGGGGACGGTCCACTAGGAGGTCCAGATGGAGAGGGTCCGCTAGGTGGTCCTGATGGAGATGGTCCGCTTGGTGGTCCAGATGGAGATGGTCCTGACGGCGGTCCTGATGGAGAGGGTCCGCTAGGTGGTCCCGATGGAGATGGTCCTGACGGTGGTCCCGATGGAGAAGGTCCGCTAGGTGGTCCAGAAGGAGATGGCCCTGACGGCGGTCCTGATGGAGAAGGTCCGCTAGGTGGACCAGAAGGAGAGGGTCCGGAAGGAGGTCCTGATGGGGACGGTCCACTAGGTGGTCCAGATGGAGATGGCCCTGACGGCGGTCCTGATGGAGAAGGTCCGCTAGGTGGTCCAGAAGGAGACGGTCCGGAAGGAGGTCCTGATGGAGAAGGACCTGACGGCGGTCCAGATGGAGAAGGTCCGCTTGGTGGTCCAGAAGGAGACGGTCCAGAAGGCGGTCCTGATGGGGACGGTCCACTAGGAGGTCCAGATGGAGAGGGTCCGCTAGGTGGTCCTGATGGAGATGGTCCGCTTGGTGGTCCCGATGGAGAAGGTCCGCTAGGTGGTCCAGAAGGAGAGGGTCCGCTAGGTGGTTCAGACGGAGATGGCCCTGACGGCGGTCCTGATGGAGACGGTCCGCTAGGTGGTCCAGAAGGAGACAGTCCGGAAGGAGGTCCTGATGGAGAAGGACCTGACGGTGGTCCAGATGGAGATGGTCCTGATGGTGGTCCAGATGGAGAGGGGCCACTAGGTGGTCCAGACGGAGATGGCCCTGACGGTGGTCCCGATGGAGAAGGTCCGCTAGGTGGTCCAGAAGGAGAGGGTCCAGAAGGTGATCCTGATGGGGTCGGTCCACTAGGAGGTCCAGATGGAGAGGGTCCGCTAGGTGGTCCTGATGGAGATGGTCCGCTTGGTGGTCCCGATGGAGATGGTCCTGATGGTGGTCCCGATGGAGAAGGTCCGCTAGGTGGTCCAGAAGGAGAGGGTCCGCTAGGTGGTCCAGACGGAGATGGCCCTGACGGCGGTCCTGATGGAGAAGGTCCGCTAGGTGGTCCAGAAGGAGACGGTCCGGAAGGAGGTCCTGATGGAGAAGGACCTGACGGCGGTCCAGATGGAGACGGTCCTGTTGGTGGTCCAGATGGAGAGGGACCGCTAGGTGGTCCCGATGGAGAAGGTCCGCTAGGTGGTCCAGAAGGAGAGGGTCCGCTAGGCGGTCCAGACGGTGATGGCCCTGACGGCGGTCCTGATGGAGAAGGTCCGCTAGGTGGTCCAGAAGGAGAGGGTCCGGAAGGAGGTCCTGATGGAGAAGGACCTGACGGCGGTCCAGATGGAGAAGGTCCGCTTGGTGGTCCAGAAGGAGACGGTCCAGAAGGCGGTCCTGATGGGGACGGTCCACTAGGAGGTCCAGATGGAGAGGGTCCGCTAGGTGGTCCTGATGGAGATGGTCCGCTTGGTGGTCCAGATGGAGATGGTCCTGACGGCGGTCCTGATGGAGAAGGTCCGCTAGGTGGTCCAGAAGGAGAGGGTCCGGAAGGAGGTCCTGATGGAGAAGGACCTGACGGCGGTCCAGATGGAGAAGGTCCGCTTGGTGGTCCAGAAGGAGACGGTCCAGAAGGCGGTCCTGATGGGGACGGTCCACTAGGAGGTCCAGATGGAGAGGGTCCGCTAGGTGGTCCTGATGGAGATGGTCCGCTTGGTGGTCCAGATGGAGATGGTCCTGACGGCGGTCCTGATGGAGAGGGTCCGCTAGGTGGTCCCGATGGAGATGGTCCTGACGGTGGTCCCGATGGAGAAGGTCCGCTAGGTGAACCAGAAGGAGAGGGTCCGGAAGGAGGTCCTGATGGGGACGGTCCACTAGGTGGTCCAGATGGAGATGGCCCTGACGGCGGTCCTGATGGAGAAGGTCCGCTAGGTGGTCCAGAAGGAGACGGTCCGGAAGGAGGTCCTGATGGAGAAGGACCTGACGGCGGTCCAGATGGAGAAGGTCCGCTTGGTGGTCCAGAAGGTGACGGTCCAGAAGGCGGTCCTGATGGGGACGGTCCACTAGGAGGTCCAGATGGAGAGGGTCCGCTAGGTGGTCCTGATGGAGATGGTCCGCTTGGTGGTCCCGATGGAGATGGTCCTGATGGTGGTCCCGATGGAGATGGTCCTGATGGTGGTCCAGATGGAGAGGGTCCACTAGGTGGTCCAGACGGAGATGGCCCTGACGGTGGTCCCGATGGAGAAGGTCCGCTAGGTGGTCCAGAAGGAGAGGGTCCAGAAGGAGGTCCTGATGGGGTCGGTCCACTAGGAGGTCCAGACGGAGATGGCCTTGACGGCGGTCCTGATGGAGAAGGTCCGCTAGGTGGCCCAGAAGGAGACGGTCCGGAAGGAGGTCCTGATGGAGAAGGACCTGACGGCGGTCCAGATGGAGACGGTCCTGTTGGTGGTCCAGATGGAGAGGGACCGCTAGGTGGTCCCGATGGAGAAGGTCCGCTAGGTGGTCCAGTAGGAGAGGGTCCGCTAGGTGGTCCAGACGGAGATGGCCCTGACGGCGGTCCTGATGGAGAAGGTCCGCTAGGTGGTCCAGAAGGAGAGGGTCCGGAAGGAGGTCCTGATGGAGAAGGACCTGACGGCGGTCCAGATGGAGAAGGTCCGCTTGATGGTCCAGAAGGAGACGGTCCAGAATGCGGTCCTGATGGGGACGGTCCACTAGGAGGTCCAGATGGAGAGGGTCCGCTAGGTGGTCCTGATGGAGATGGTCCGCTTGGTGGTCCAGATGGAGATGGTCCTGACGGCGGTCCTGATGGAGAGGGTCCGCTAGGTGGTCCCGATGGAGATGGTCCTGACGGTGGTCCCGATGGAGAAGGTCCGCTAGGTGGTCCAGAAGGAGATGGCCCTGACGGCGGTCCTGATGGAGAAGGTCCGCTAGGTGGACCAGAAGGAGAGGGTCCGGAAGGAGGTCCTGATGGGGACGGTCCACTAGGTGGTCCAGATGGAGATGGCCCTGATGGCGGTCCTGATGGAGAAGGTCCGCTAGGTGGTCCAGAAGGAGACGGTCCGGAAGGAGGTCCTGATGGAGAAGGACCTGACGGCGGTCCAGATGGAGAAGGTCCGCTTGGTGGTCCAGAAGGAGACGGTCCAGAAGGCGGTCCTGATGGGGACGGTCCACTAGGAGGTCCAGATGGAGAGGGTCCGCTAGGTGGTCCTGATGTAGATGGTCCGCTTGGTGGTCCCGATGGAGAAGGTCCGCTAGGTGGTCCAGAAGGAGAGGGTCCGCTAGGTGGTCCAGACGGAGATGGCCCTGACGGCGGTCCTGATGGAGACGGTCCGCTAGGTGGTCCAGAAGGAGACGGTCCGGAAGGAGGTCCTGATGGAGAAGGACCTGACGGTGGTCCAGATGGAGATGGTCCTGATGGTGGTCCAGATGGAGAGGGGCCACTAGGTGGTCCAGACGGAGATGGCCCTGACGGTGGTCCCGATGGAGAAGGTCCGCTAGGTGGTCCAGAAGGAGAGGGTCCAGAAGGTGATCCTGATGGGGTCGGTCCACTAGGAGGTCCAGATGGAGAGGGTCCGCTAGGTGGTCCTGATGGAGATGGTCCGCTTGGTGGTCCCGATGGAGATGGTCCTGATGGTGGTCCTGATGGAGAAGGTCCGCTAGGTGGTCCAGAAGGAGAGGGTCCGCTAGGTGGTCCAGACGGAGATGGCCCTGACGGCGGTCCTGATGGAGAAGGTCCGCTAGGTGGTCCAGAAGGAGACGGTCCGGAAGGAGGTCCTGATGGAGAAGGACCTGACGGCGGTCCAGATGGAGACGGTCCTGTTGGTGGTCCAGATGGAGAGGGACCGCTAGGTGGTCCCGATGGAGAAGGTCCGCTAGGTGGTCCAGAAGGAGAGGGTCCGCTAGGCGGTCCAGACGGTGATGGCCCTGACGGCGGTCCTGATGGAGAAGGTCCGCTAGGTGGTCCAGAAGGAGAGGGTCCGCTAGGTGGTCCTGATGGAGATGGTCCGCTTGGTGGTCCAGATGGAGATGGTCCTGACGGCGGTCCTGATGGAGAGGGTCCGCTAGGTGGTCCCGATGGAGATGGTCCTGACGGTGTTCCCGATGGAGAAGGTCCACTAGGTGGTCCAGAAGGAGAGGGTCCGGAAGGAGGTCCTGATGGGGACGATCCGCTAGATGGTCCAGATGGAGACGGTCCACTTGGTGGCCCAGATGGCGAAGGTCCGCTCGGTGGGCCAGACGGAGATGGTCCTAAAGGTGTCCCAGATGTTGACGGTCCACTAGGTGTTCCTGATGGAGACGGTCCTGACGGCAGTCCAGATGGAGAAGGTCCGCTTGGTGGTCCAGAAGGAGATGGTCCTGACGGAGGTCCCGATGGAGAAGGTCCGCTAGAAGGGCCAGACGGAGAAGATCCGGAAGGAGGTCCTGATGGGGACGGTACACTCGGCGGCCCAGATGGAGAAGGTCCTGACGGTGGTCCCGATGGAGAAGGTCCGCTAGGTGGTCCAGAAGGAGACGGTCCGGAAGGAGGTCCTGAAGCGGACGGTCCACTCGGCGGCCCAGATGGAGAAGGTCCTGATGGCGATCCAGATGGTGATTGTCCAGAAGGCGGAGCTCCAGAAGGAGTAGGCTCAGATGTGGTGGGCGGACTAGATGTTGGAGTATTTACCGCAGTGGTCTTCTTGGTGGTGTGGTGCGGAGAGCAGTCTGGGTAATAGATCTTTCGGCAGGTCTTGTCAAAGTAGTGCGGGCACTTCTTGATTAGTTCCAGTAAACCGATCTTCTTCTTGCCTAGGTAGAAGAAGCGGCGCATCTCTTTGACATCTGGCACCTTCGTCTTCCAGCGACCGTAGCGAGCGTAATAACACATTTTTTCTACAAAAAACACCAAAATATTTCTCACATATAACCGAAATTATTCATTAATTTTTTCTTACTAATAATTGCTTACGTGTTTTCGTGATTATTGATTTCCAACCATGATATAGACAGCCAATGGCGTCGCCAGCCGATAGCCCAGGGGGGCAGGTTGATATGGAGAATGAGAAAAGTATGAATTGCAGGTAAAGTCGAGAGCACATGAAGCTATTCATTTGTAATACGAGCCTTACATCTACGGCGATTGTAATAAACGATACAGAGTACAGAGTCCAACATGTAAAGCTACACGAGCTCTTCACTGTATCTACAATAAATAAAACTTGTAAATAAGTTAATTATTATTTTTTAATTTATAAACTCACGTTTAGACAAGATTTTTATGCATAGCACAAAGGGTAACAATTATTACAAGCAATAATTGTCAGCCTGAAACACTCATTTACATTGAAAAATCTTCCGAGGCAATCGGAAGGACACGGGTTCAAGTCCCGTTGGCGGCAAGTATCTTTTCTCGGAAGATTTTTCAATGTAAATGAGTGTTTCAGGCTGACAATTATTGCTTGTAATAATTGTTACCCTTTGTGCTATGCATAAAAATCTTGTTTAAACGTTAGTTTATAAATTAAAAAATAATAATTAATATTTAACAAGTTTAAGTATTTCCCCAATAAATGCAGACATAATTTGTCTCGACGCCACCTAGCGAGGGATTTAACACTAACAATGTCTTCCTCGCAAAAATAAAGTTGGTTGTTTTCAGGTGGAAAAAATATAACAAGCAGTAATTGTTGAATGAAACACTAGTATATATTGAATTATTTGGCGGGTATTTGATAAGCCCCCATAGCTCAGTGGTCAGAGCATTCGACCGGCAATCGGAAGGACACGGGTTCAAGTCCCGTTGGCGGCAAGTATCTTTTCTCGGAAGATTTTTCAATGTAAATGAGTGTTTCAGGCTGACAATTATTGCTTGTAATAATTGTAAATAAGTTAGATAAGATAGTTAGTAAGTTATTAGAAAAATTCAATAAAAATAATTTTGGGAGTTTCATTTTAAATAAGTGTGCAGTGTATTTTTTTGTATTTACCAGATTTTAATATATGGGTCGACAAAGATTAGTTTTATTAAAACATAATTTTCGGGTGTTTTTGTAAACTTCTCGACCACTTTATTATGAAAATCTTCTAAGTTTCCATGAATAAGTTTTCTGTGTACACTCATCATAGACAGACCATTGAGGCGATTTTACCCCATAGTGCTTCTTAGCCAAGTTTTAATTCTCCTGAGGCTGCTAATTGATCGCTCTACCATACACGTTGTGCACGGAAGAACGATCAAAATTTTCAACGCTTTTTTTCGGGGAAAGAAGATCTTTGCCTCTTTTAGGATATCAACAATTAGGTTCGATCTGTTAGGTTTGGTTTATTATGCCAGAATGGCTGCCAAAGCCTTCAATTTTTATGTTTTTACTTTTTTAGAATCTCTAGGGGGGGCAGCTGCCCCTCCCTGCCCCCCTTGGCGACGCCCTTATACACAGCATATCATGCAAATATTTAGTACTAACTGACCCGACAGATGTTGTCCTTTCTTAGCTGTGAATATTTGATCCCCACTAGAATATAAATAAATAATGATTAAAAATTTATTTCATAAACGTATTGTTCATTGTAATGCTTTTTCATGCAATTGTTTCTTCCACTCATGTCGCTCGCCTCCCCTGTCCAGGGAACCCCCCTCCCGGGTTCCCCTCCCCCCTCCCGACTTCCCCACCTCCCTTCCGGGTTCCCCTCTCCCCCCGCGAACCCCCTCCTGAGTTCCCCTCCCCCCTCCCGCATTCCATGTATTCAGTCCCAGTACATTTAGTTTTCAAACAGTTCGCGTGCCACGTGCAATTTTTTTATACATCAGATTTCTAGATAGGTATTTACGATGAAAAAAAGTTAATGCTTTTATTTTTATTACCCACGCCCGTACCAATTTCTGAGTAAAATGACTGAAATTAATTTATCCTTTTTAAGTTTCTCCTATAACTATATTGTTTACATTTGACTGGAGGTCGTTATTCTAGTCCAGTTATTCCCAAATGACGACGCACACGTTTCCTATCCAGCATTACAAGTATTGAAATCTAAGAGCGGTGAGCCAATTATATTTTTTTGTTCATTTATCAAAATAGCTTTTGGATTTTTAGAATTTTTGTGAAATTAAATCATACAGCCTAATGAGTAAGTTTAAAAAAGGGATTCTCAGATGATTTGGGCATGTAGAGCGAACGAACGAAGTAAGTAGTATTAGGAAAATAAATATGATGCAAATGCGAAAACATATCAATATTAATTGAATCAGATTCTTGAGTTGGGCCACGTCAAGAATAATAGAAGAGTATGTATGCGACGATGTGTGTACCAAGACCGAGTTGTAAGCTCTGCTTACCTCTGTGGTGGGTAACGGCGTGATGGTTAGTTATTTAGTTAGTTACAGTAAAATATTACCTGTGTTCAAAGCACACTGCTGGCATTTCATTCTTCTGTAGTTGGGACAAAGTCTTTCTACGTTTTGTTGTGTAATGCGTCTTCCATATTGATACAAGAAGCGTTCCATCAGCGATTCTCTGGCAGTTTGCTCTTCGAAGTTGATTGGATTGTTCTTCCATGACCCGTATTTGGCATACCAGCAGAACTCGACTGAAAAATAAAACTGTATAAATAAATTCATTTTCTTCTTTCTTCTTAATCATGGTCACTCTTGGTTCTACAACCCCTGGTGGGTCTTGACCTCCTCAAGAGTCTCCCCCCACTCATCTCGATTTTGTGCCAGCTCTCTCCAGTTAGAAGCTCTAAGGTAAATATATACAGCGCTCTTGAGGCGGTTTTTCGCAAAAACAGCGCTATATAAGTTGTCCAAATTTATTATTATTATTATTATATCTTTGAGGACGTTGTCGCTCCATCTTAATCTTGTTCTTCCCAGGCGCATTCGCCCTATCGGTTTTGAGTTCAGCAGGGACTTGGGTACATTTTTCGGTCATTCTCTCCACATGACCCAGCCACCGTAGTTTTCCCAATTTTATAAATTTTGTGGCGTTTTGTGACTGTTTTTTTACTTTCTTCTTCATTGAACTTAATTTTTTTTACATTAGCTCTATACAGGAGGCTCGGAACAAAATAATTCCCTTCAGGGCCTATATTTTGCGTTTGTAGAAGCTGTGTGGAGGGTCTATTTAGGAAAGGAAAATAAAAAGGTATGAGCGGTGGGTTTCTACCCGTGTCGTGGAGGTTAGCGTGTCAAGAACTGACGGACTAATAAATCCAACCCTCCCACTGCATTGCAAGGCGATATTTCGAGAGAGTGGTGCTGGAGAGGTTAAATGTATCCCTCAACCAGTCTTGGAGACTCAACTTCAAGTTGAGTCACCCAGGTTCTAATATGAACCCGGGTACATCTAACTTTGCCTGATCTATGGCAGATGTGTTGGTAATCCAATAAATTATGACTACACTTACTAGATTCCATGCTCCATTTAATATAGTTGCTTCTCGCAATAATTTTATGTTCAACTCTTGCCTTCAGAGATAATATTGTGTGGAGAATGAAACTTGCTCTATTGACAAATTTTTTTATAAAAACATTGCTTCCTTTAAAAAGCGTAAATGTAAGCAGATATTTTGCAACAATCCTTAAATTTTTCAGATTGTTAACAGTAACAATTTCAATACCCACTGCTATGTAACTACTTTCATAGTACCTACTTACTTCTTTTATATGTGTAATTGTTCTGTACCTTTAATAATAACAAACTTACGTACACTTAAAGTATCAGAAAGAAAACTTTAAATACATTTACAATTTCAGAAAACTAACTATTTAATTGCTAAAAATGTTTTACATCACTACCACCGATATGTTTCTAGTACTTGAGCTGCACTGGAATCATGTTTTGAGTAGTATTGTGACATATCAACCACCATAAAACGGGCATCAACCTAGCATGGTGGTCGAAAAATCCACCATAATGTTTATGCAATGAATAAAGAAAAAAATAACAAAAATTGCTGAATATACTGTAATCCTGAGCCAAAATACGAATCTGCTCGTTGAACTCCTTTGTACAACTTACTTGTACAAGGTGGCGCAAAATTAATCACCCTATCGGAAGATGTTATAATTTTTGCAAATGGCGTCGTACGTCAATCATATTTGACATTTGTGAACTAGATAGCTGCAGAATACAAACAGACAAGCAATGGAGCACTATACTCCGCAAGAACGTGGAATAATTGTGTCGGCAAGCTTTAACGCTTTTAGCGATTTTGTGTCGAAAGTCACCATGAGCGACGAGGCGCATTTCCACTTAAACGGTTACGCCAATAAGCAAAATATTCGTTTCTGGGGCACTGAAAATCCACGTGTGATACACGAAAAGCCATTACATCCACTCAAAGGCACAGTGTGGTGCGGCGTTGACGCGGGAGGAGTGATCGGGCCGTATTATTTTAGGACGCCATTAGCATAACGGTCACTGTTACTGGCGAACGCTACAGGGCCATGATAAACGACTTCTGATAAACAACTTCCGGAATTGGATGAGCGGGGCTTGGTGAATGTGTGGTTTCAAAAAGACGGTGCAACCGCATACACAGCACGAGCCACAATTGATATTGTGAAGGAAACGTTTTCTGGTCGCGTAATCTCTCGTTTTGGCGATTTGGTATGGCCAGCAAGATCGCTCGATTTAACCATTCCAGACTTCTTTCTTTGGGGCTATTTGAAGTCGCGGGTTTATGCCAACAAGCCTCGGACAATCTCAGCCCTTAAGGAGAATATTCGACCGGAATGCGAACAGTTATCACCGGAAATCTTGCGGAAAGTCATTGAAAATGCGATAAAACGGGCACAAATGTGTATCAACACTGGCGGCAGCCCCTTGACGGGTATCATCTTTTCCACTTAACAAAAAAAATTTAAAGTCTAAATAAAGATTTTTATTACTCAAAATCATTTTTTTTTATTTAATAAAAAAGTTATATAAAAACTAAATTCGATGTATGATTTTGCGCCACCCAATAGAATACTTATACCTACTTGTGTTGTGCCTGCTTATGTCTTTCATGTTCAGTTTATTATGTATGTACCATATACTTGTTTTGATGATCCTGAACCACTTACCATTGAATGTTACATGTAAAAGCCATCAAGGCGAAAATAAATAAAATAAAATCGTTCCCATACAAGCCTCCCAAATTGAACACTACAGTACCTACCTCGGCTGAAGAGATAAATATAAATAAAACAATGTTACTTTGTTTGAACCACTTGTAAATTTGTATATTCGACGGCCGGCATAGTTCAGCGGTAAGGATTTTGACTCGCACTCCGAAGGTCGCGGGATCGAATACCGGCGTGGCAAATAAATTTTATTTGATTAATTTGTGTTATTTCACAATTTATTAATTTAAAATAATATATAGTATATTTGCGGCACGTTTCAGAGTGGAAGATACTAACAGTATCGCCCTAAGATCACCATTCAGAATTGAAACGTTGCTTGAAATGGCTTTAACCGTATTTGGTGACCAGATCTGAATAGCCAGATACTTCCCCACCTTACTCTTTCCTATCTTCTTCCCCTCCCTACTACCTTCAGCCTCACAACATACCCCAATTGGGGATGCCATAGTCCCACTGGCTCCAGACGGGAGCAGTTGGGACTCTTTTGCGGAATTCAAGTAAAAATATATATATATACATCAGAATATGTTTACCCTGAGGTCGACTTTAAACAAATATATATGTGGTTCAAACAAAGTAACATTGTTTCATTTATCTAATAATGGATAACCACAAAATTATAGCTACATTCAAAAGATAAATAGATACTTGTGTGACTCACAGTGCAACGAGTTGTAGTCAGGGTCCAGAATAATATGCTGGTACTTCTTGCAGAGGTCCCAAATCTTATCATTGCTCAGCTTAATTCCCTTATAATACAGGAACTTCTGCTGAAAGGACTCGCGAAGTGGGATCTGTGCCTTTTGAAGCCAGGATGGCCATTGCCCGTTCTTCCATTTCCAGCAAATATCGGCTAAAAGTTAACAATACAATTCGTTTACCTCGAACGAGAATAACACAAAAACAATTGGAAATCATCAACATGTTCCACACATTAGAAGTTACTAATAAGGCTATGAATGATTGGGATTTATTTTAAGAACAGTAAAAGATTTTACGTCACTGCTTTAGTAAGAAGTAATATAGAATATAATTCGACCATTTGGTCCCCGTACTATAAAGCACATCAAATAAAAATTGATAGTTCCACATAATTTTTAAGGTTTATTTAAAAATTCTCCATACCCATTGAACAAATTAATTATGATAATTTAATGTAAAGAACGGCCATTGCCCTTTCTTCTATTTTCAGCAAATATCAGCTGAAAGTTAACAATACAATTCATTTACCTCGAACGAGAATAACACGAAAACAATTGGAAATCATCAACATGTTACACAGATTAATTAAGTTACTTATAAGGCTATATGAAATGATTAGGATTTATTTTAAGAACAGTAAAAGATTTTACTTCACTGCTTTAGTAAAAAGTAATGTAGAATATAATTCCACTATTTGGTCCCCGTACTATAAAGCACATCAAATAAAAATTGAGAAACATAAATTTTTAAGGTTTATTTCAAATTCTCCATACCTATTGAACAAATTAATTTCGATAATTTTATGTAAAGGACGGCCATTGCCAGTTCTTCCATTTTCAGCAAATATCCGCTGAAATTTAACACAATTCGTTTACCGCCAACGAGAAAAACACGAAAACAATTGGAAATCATCAAGAGTTCCACACATTAATGAAGTTACTGATAAGGCTATTCGAAATGATTGGGATTTATTTTGAACAGTAAAAGATTTTACCTCACTTTATTCATTAATTATCTTCACTGCTTTAGTAAGAAGTAATTTAGATTATTATTCCACAATTCGGTCCCCATACTATAAAATATATAAAGCACATTAAATAAAATTTGAGAGAGTTCAACATAAATTTTTAAGCTTTATTTATTTCAAATTCTCCGTACCCATTGAACAAATTAATTATGATAATTTAAGGTAATTATAGAAGAACCAAGAGCGGTCTGGTACTTTAATTCAAATTAGTTAATGGATCACTTGACGCACCTAACTTAACAAAACTAATAAAATGCCGAGTACCAATCGTGACACGAGGCTTCCAGAGCTGTTCTTTGCTTATCCGTCGAAAACTAACTATTTCATTTCCCCTATCTATTTTAGATGCCGAGGCGCTAGCAGTCATTTGCCAATTCATATTCAGTCATATGAAATTTACGTAAATTGTCCAATTTAACCAGTATATAAGACTATTATATTCATCGAGCCATGAGTAATGATGATGTAATTGATGATAATCAATCAAAAATAGTCTGATAAGGGATTTTCTACGTCAGGACAGAGTTAATTTCATTAACAGTGCGCTGACTAGCAAATCATACTAATTTAGATTAGAGTAATTGCATATAGCATGATACTGGTTGAAGTGGGGAACTTTATCAAAAAATAGCTCGTAAATTAAATCCACCTAAAAATTAACTGTTTTCGCGATCATAACCACATTGCAATATCTTAATGAATGATGTTGACAGTAGAGAGCACAGATAAATCACTCATGTAGACAGTAAATTTGTTTTTCAAAGAAACAAGTTCCTCTATTAAATTCATAGATAATATACTATTTGTGACTTCTAGGCTTTCGACCTATGTACGGATTATGTTCCATTATGTGCTAAGCTCGACATTCCAACAAAACCGAGCTTGCAACCAACTGACATGCCGGGCCTGTTTCAACGTTTTATCAAATTGTGGTCAGCGAAAAAGTATAAATCTCATCTTGTTATACTTATCGGTTTGTCACGATTTGTTAGAAAGCTGAAACGTAACTGGACTAGGCATTTCTAGGGAAACTTCCAAATGTTCAAAAACTTAATGGTACTGATTGGCTATTTCTCCTTCGCCCTGCCTCCGGCTATTTGCCGCTGAATTACTTAGGGTCATCGGGCATTTCCCCCCAACCTCCCATTTACTTTTCTTTAAGGCACCACCGAGGAGCCGGCTAAGGAGCGTGGAAGCTGAGTGTGGTTTACGGCTAGACTGAACGTCATGCGCATTCTTGTTGGGACTGCCAATCGATTGGAGAGGAATCCCACCCGTTGAGGGAGCGGACTGCGGATCGGCAGAGACGGAGGACTAAATAAAAGGCGGTCGGTCGATGTAGTGTGAGTCGTCTTTATTATGCTACGTAGCGATAATCAATGAACCAAGGGTGTAGACAGTGATGGTGCGCCGTAAGATGTGATGATGGTCAGGAAGCTGCAGTGGTGAAGATAACGTTTCTTCAGATCACTAGCGTGCTGTTCTACACCAGAGTGGTAGAGGATGACCAGTTTCAGGTGGTCGCTCAACATCATGAGGACGGAGATGACGGCTGTGACTTCGGTAAGCTGGAGTCACACGCAGGGCAGGAAGAAGACCTTGTGAGGCGATGAGGAAAATCTCTGCGGCAGCGAAACGTGACAGGCTTCGGATTGCCGGAGATCGAGTTGCACTTCAAAGAGAAACTGTGGCGGGCTTTTGTGTTGCGGGCAAAGACATCTCAAGTCGTGGTGCGGCGGACCAGACTGCGAGACAGTGGTGGTAGATGAGAGCCTCGAAGGTGTTACAGAGGGTCCGAGAAAATGCCGTAGTTCTCTGTGTTTCCAGATGCTGCGCTGGAGAATGCGTGTAGATCACATCGCACTGTATAGCGTCTAGATGGTTACTCGCTGGCGGGCAGGCGTTGACTGACGGATTGAGACTGACTGGTCCACGCGAGCAAAGCTGCGGCTTATATAGCCGAAGCCGAGCGGTAGAGTAATTACCCTCACGGCAAGTAATACGTGCCACTCGGCAGTTCTCGAGAAGGTTCGGCGCTGTACGGATATTGTATGTGTGCTATCTCGAGACCTTCCTAGGCGGTGGCGATATTATTAACCACTTTAGGTAGATGTACCGGCGGTAGGTACATTGCGCGGTGTGCGCCATAGTATTTCTAGCGTGTTCTTTGAAAGCCAGTGGCGGCGCAATGAATTCGGTGCAAGAGGGCGCTACACCCCTTAATATTTATGCACTGTGACTTCCTCCATACAGGTGCTTGGATACGTTGGATGCAATCACAAGCGCTTGCTGCCTCGTGGACTGTCACCAACCTGTCCCATTGTCTTGTGTATACTTAGTCATACTAACACTATTGTAGCTCATATACTGCTTACTAACAACATATGCAGGGTCACTGGAGGTCTAGATTTATTCAAACTTAAATGTATATTCGTTCATTAAAAAAAATTAGAGTCCTTGCGAGAACTTTGAAGGAGATCAAAGATCAATTGATCTGTTACTTATACCATGGCTGGTAAGTGGTGGATAACCTCCAATGATTGGCAATTTGGTGAAAATATTACTTTTAAATTCGTAATATTGACGTTGTCCGATCATCATACTTTCTTTCGCTGTAATATTTTTATACATTATTTTAAAATATGCAATTGTTTAGGCTTACCCTTTAGTTCGAAAATGGATACTTGGTTTGGTGGGGGGCGTGTAGAGAGAAGCTGCTGAGAAGAAACTGAAATTTTACAAATATTTAATTAATGGTTTGCTTTAATTTACAATTTTATATACAGTTTTAGGTTGTTGTAGATAATGAGAGAAAAAGATTAGAAATAAATTGTACAAATGGATGGAAAGGGACATGACAGTAATGGAAAATGGAAACGAAAAATAGGAAAAAGAAATGTGGAAATAAGTAGAAAGTCAAGGGAAATAGAAAAGAGAGCGAAGAAAAGAAGAATATAAACAGAAATTAAAATAAGAATAAAAAGAGAAAGAGAAAACAACAAGAAAAGGAAAAGAAAGAAAGGGGAAAACGAAAAACCAGAAAACTAAAAAGAGAAATATAAAAAGAAACAGAAGAAATGGGAAAAAACGTAAGGATAAAGAGAAAGACAAGGAAAGAGAAATGGAAAAGAAAGACAAGCATGAGCAAGAGAAAAGAAATTAATCAAAAGAGAAAGATAAAGAGGAAACGAAAGAAAAATAAGAAGGAATTGAAAAAAAAGGAAAGAAAAAGTAATATAAAAAGGAATGATAAAAGAGAAATAGATAGTCAAGGTAAAAGGTGAAAGAAAAAAAAAAAAAAAAACCAAAAAAAAATAAGAGAGAAAAACAAAATAATAATTATAATTATAATATTTGGATGAATTCTATAGCGCCATTTTCGTGAGAAAATCACCTCAAGGGCGCTTATTGGGTAAAATAGACAGAAAAACAAAAAAAAATGACGAATCAACAGTCTACCAAACGCTTAATCAATCCCTTTTGGCTCTGTTTTGCTTAGCATACTGTATAACGTATACAGAACGGCCGGTTAGATAAACTCCAACTTTTTTATAAGTGACTAATTTTTATTGAAAATTCGTGAACTAAATTATGTAAATCGTTAAAATACATTATTTTATTGGTAATAAAATTAATCGTGCTCTTTATAAAATTTGATATCAGCAACACGATCAAAATGTTTTCTGAAAATCCATAAAATTTTATTTTTCTGCTAGTTTTATTCACTGCATTGTTTCAAAAACGAAAAACTTGAGACTTTTTACTGCAACCATTATTATTGGGGGTTATTGTTGGTTGTGGAGGATTTAGGTTGAAAATCGTTTGATCCTTATAGGAAGGCGATCAATGAGCTGGAGTGACCAAGTATCACGAGAGTACTAGGGTGTCCTTGGCTCTTAACGCAGCGCAGAAACGCGAGGAGTGGAGAAGCCTTATTCACCATGGAAATTGGAGTAGAGGTCACGATCCTCAGCAATAACAGCAGAACAGTCTACTGTACAAGGGAATGAAGTTGTATAACACACTACCAGAAACTTTAAAGTCCACACCAATTGCAAAGTTCAAGATGTATTGTAGGAGCTACATAAAACTTGAAAAAATATAGTGAATATGAAATATTATTATCAATTAGAAATTTGTAAACTTAAATGTACAAATTACTAAAATAAAATTATTATTATTATTATTTAATAGGGAACCGTTCCAAATCCAAACATGGAAGAAATGCGTAACAATTTTGAAAAAATATTGGATTTAGCCAAATATCGGCACACACCTCTAGGATGTCATAGTTTACTTAACTAGATTTAATAATTAGAATCTTAGAAGCTGTGCGAGAGGGAGAAGCATGGAGAATCCACCACAATAATGAGCTCTAAGATATCTACCAAGCTCCCAGACTCTCCACCCATTTAAGGCTCCAAAGACTAAGATGGGCTGGACATGTGCACTGAATGCCAAGCACACGAGTACCGAAGAAGGTTCTGACAGGACACCCGGGAGGTAAACGAAAGGCGGGCAGACCTAGGCTGAGATGGAAGGACGATGTCAGGAAGGATGCAAGAGGACTACTCCATGTTGCATATTGGAAGACGACGGCTGAGGACAGAGGGCGGTGGAGGCGTATCTTGAAGGAGGCCAACGCTTAAAATGGGCTGTAGCGCCATTGAAGAAGAAGAAGATTTAATAATTGAATACAACGACCAACCAATCTACATTTTCTGGAAGTTTTGCAATTGATATTTAAAAAGCAATTATGGTTGTTTTTCAAAAATTATGGCAAACAAATTGACTTACCAGCAGCAACTGCAAAAGCGAGGAATACCAAATAAACATTGGTAATCCTTGCCATGTTGAAGGTATTTAGTACTTAAATTTTATAGAAAAAAGCGATTATATCCACACAACCTGACAGTGGTAAACCACCAATTTTTGCAATGTGACAGTGGTACTTTTTTCAAGGATTTATATACGGAATAAAATCGTGATTTTAAAGTGATAAAAAGTTATCAAGCTATTTAAAGTCGTGATTTTTGTTTTCTCGTGTGATAGTTCACGACACTTATAAAATTTATGTTTTATAATATGTCGTGAACTATGTTTAAATATGTGATCATGCATCCAAATCATGACACGTGCATTGGAAATATTTCAAATCTCTCACTGTTACTAAATGATGGCAACCCACAGGGATTACAAATGAAGGAATGTTTTCTCTTGGGTTAAATTTAACATTTCAAAGACCCAAACATGAAAAATCGAAGGAGTGGCTTCATCTATATTTTTAAAAAAAATTACTGTATAGGCCTGGACCACCTTAATATATATAATGATTTTTTTTATAATCTTGGATAAAACAAAGGCATGATTGTGTTTCACTGTAAAAACAAAAGATTTATAAACAACACGTATTTACAACTCTTAACATTTACATTATCTGTTAACAAAAGATTTACTTACCTAAAAACAAAAGAAAAAACATATAAAGCCCTTATTTCAGGTTTCTTTATAATATAAGATAGTATATTCAGAAATGTTTAATGAAATAATTCTGACAATTATTTTTTTCATAACTCGATTCATATCGCTAACGTCACAGCTGTCAGCAGTGACATCTCACCAACTGACATGTCGGTAACGCGGCAAATACAAGCTTAAGGAAAGCGCTCGTAAGTGGTTTCCCCCCTAGGGAGAAACAATGGCAAAAGAGAATGCATGCGATTGTTCATTTACTAGCAAACACTGGGCACAGTTTTGTAATGTTGTAGAGGTCTGATTATGCTTTCTTGTATCCGGCATCAACTTCATAGATTGATTTTGAGATCTTCTTTAGAATTTCGTATGGTCCAATCCGCAATTCCTCCAATTTCTTCCTATTTAGTCGATTTCCGTTTTCCACGTCGACTCTGTCTCCCACTTCCAATTTATATTTTTCCCTGTGCATGTCGAATATTTTTTTATTATAGTTGTGTGATTTTACTGTGTTCTTAAGAGCTAGTTCCCTATCTCTTTTCAGGTCTTCACTTGTTTGTCTTGATTTCAATTCAAATGGTAGAATATTCACATTTTCGCCTTCCAAGAGGTATTTTGGAGCAAACTTGATGACTGTGTATTCTGTTTCGTTATATTGTTCTACACGTTTCTGTGCAATCGTAGTCCATGCTTTTTTCTTATCACTTTCATTTATTTAACTTCTTATCTTATTGACTAAAGTTTGATTTAGCCTTTCAATCAGCCCGTTTGAAAATGGTGCATCCACAGCAGTGAAACTATTCTTATGTTCTCCTTTTTCAGAAATTCTTTAAATTCTTTGGAATTTATACCAGAATATTGGTCCGTTAATACTTTATCAATGTTGTATCCTTGTGTCACATTTTTAATTAATTTTATAAAATCACTGGAGCTTTTATTTCTTGGTGTGAAATTATAAACATATCTTGTGAAATGATCAACCAGAAGATGTAAATATTTCTTTCTTGAGCGTGACCCTCCAAAGCCTCCAATGGTATCAATAGATATAATTTCAAATGGGCGTGTTGCTGGATCTAAATGTGACATTAAACCATATTTTGGCTTTATCCTTGATTTGTTTTTTATACAAATTTCACATTCATCACAAATATGTTTAATTTTTTCGATGATATTCTTTGCTGTGTAGAATGGTGTTATTTTATTTGTTATCTGGGCTCTCCCAATGTGGCAGTAAGTATCGTGGACATTTGATATTAGACTTTTGCTAAATTGTTCTGATAGTACATTTTCTTTCTTCTTTTATTCTTTTTGTAGTATATTTCACTCTCCGATATAAGTTTTCCTTTTGCAAGTCTAGATTGGTGTGTTGGTCCTTTTTGATATCTTCTAGGTTTATTAAATTTACTACTTTTAAAAAGTCGTCAGTATTTTCATAAGGTTCTAGAACTGGATTTCTGCTTAAGCAGTCTGCTTCTTGGTTTGATTTTCCTGGGTTATATTTAATTTTAAATTGATGTTGGGACAAATAATACGTCAAATTCCCTAGTTCTTCGTCAGTTCCTTTATGTTCATATTTTCTATTGGTTTATGATCTGAGTAAACCGTAAATTCTTTTTCCATAAGCCAGTGCTGCCAATATTTCACAGCTTCTTTTAATGCCAGACATTCTAGGTGTATTGCTTTCTTCTTTTTTTTTTGAGCTTCTGTCAATTTTTTTGAAAAATAAGCAACCGGCTTATTGTCCGCGTTTTTATCTTTTTGTTTCAGCACTGCTCCCACTCCTTTGATACTAGCCTCCATGTAAATGCTTTTTGGTACTTCAGGGTCAAAGATATTCAGAAGTGGTTCTAAACATAACAATCTGTATGGACATTTGTAACAGTATTTATCCACCATCAAGTCAATATGAGCTTCATAATGTTTTACAGTACCGACGTCATATTTATCTTTGGCGAAGACTGGTTTGTATTTTTCTATCAACTTATCAATTTCTGATTGTTGTTATTTAAAATTATCAACGGATATTTCTATAGCCCTGAACTTGTGAACATGATAAATTATCAAGTGCCTAACAATTACAACACCAGACTTCATGCTCCGTTTAACGCAGTTGCTTCTCGCACTAATTTTATGTTTAACTCTTGTCTTCAGAGATTGCATCGTGTGGGGAATGAAACTTGCTCTGTCGATATATTTTTTTATAAAAACATCGCTTCCTTCAAAAAGCGTATATGTATGCTGATGCAAAAATCCTTAAATGATGCAGATTGTTAACAGTAACAATTTTAATACCCATTGCTCTGTAACTACTTTCATAGTACCTACTTACTTCTTTATACATATATGTAATTGCTGTGTACCTTTTATTTTATTTTTTCCTGATAATAACAAACTAACGTAAAAATCCTTAAATGTATCACATTATTAACAGTAACAAACTTAATACCCACTGCTCTGTAACTACATTCATTGTACCTACTTATTTATTTATTTATGTAATTACTGTGTACCTTTTATTTTTATTTTTTTTCATAATAATAACAAACATACTTACCTACATTTATGATAGCAAAAAAATAATAATAAAAAAATAAACAAAAAAATTAATAACAAGAAAATTATCTACTTTTATATTCATCGTTAAAAATGTTTTACACCACTGCAATACTGGTATGCTTCGAGTATATTTGGAATCACATTTTGTGTGATATTGTGACAATAATTATTGAATCTAATGTAGCGTGAACCCGAATACGAATCCGCTGGTTGAACTCCTTTGTAAACAATTACTCGAATACTGATGCCTACTTATGTTAGGCCTACTTATATCTTTCTAGCTCTGTTTATCATTTTATGTAGGTACTATATACTAATGATACTGCATACTTGTTATAATGCTCCTGTACAATTTATTTTATATTTAAAAGCCATCAGGGCGTAAACAAAGAAATAAATAAATCTAGATGGTTTATTATTAGTTCAAATCCACCCGCGTTTATATATTCCTTGAATTTTATTTCACCTTTATTTATGTTTTTGGTGTCTTGTTCCTCAGAATGCAAAAAAAACTTTCTTCAATTTTTTCACCAAGTACATCAGGAATTTTGATATTTGTTATATTTGAAGTATCATTTATTGAGTAGTTATTTTTTTTTATATCCTCTTCATTAAATGAAGAGGATATAAAAACAAGAAGCGACCTCAAATTTTGAGGTCGCTTCTTCTGGTTTGTTACATTGTATGATCTTTCATTCTTCGTTTTACATTAATTTGAAATTTTTGATACAATTTAAACCAATTAGAAAATCGTAATTAAAATGTTCATTACTCACTACAAATTTGTCCACAATTCTTTTTACATTGTAGATTTTTATTTTTAGTGTTACCATACCTTTTTTTTCTTCTCACCATTAATAGTCTTCAAGTTAACTATTTGTTTATCACTTGAATACGCTCTTGGCTGTATCTTTAATAATTTTGCATTAAATAATGACACATTTGATCCCGAATCATAAATTCCAGAAACTTTTAAAGTATCGTTTAATAGTAACTCTACTTTTATTAATGGTGGCACTTCTAGTTTCTTGGATTCTTCTCGTTCAGTTCAATTTCCAATTCAGAGTTATTTACCGTTTTTACAACTGCTTTTGATTTTTCTCCTTAAGGCGATCCATTAGTTCAGGAAAAAATAGAAATCGGAATTCACGCCCTTTTATGGGAGGAGTTTAAAAATACTTGAGAAAAAGCTTTTGGAAAGGTTGGAAAAGGTATTTGAGAATTTTTTTTAAGGGTTGATTTCGTAAAGGCCCGTAAAAAACATTAACTCATTTTTTACGCATTGTTTATTGTAATAAAACAGAATTTTAAAATTGATTTTACGGAACAAAGCGACGTGGAGCCTAGCGTCTGTTTCCCGCTCCGTTCGGGGGCGAACTGATAAAAAAAACGGGCGTGTCTAGTTATGTAGCCCTTCGGTGGACGACATAGAGTTCCAAATTCGTCTACTGCCGGCCGTATTGTAAAATAACAACGCGAAAATGCACATTTTATTTTATTTTGTGAACTTTGGGCGTAAAAATCTTTTCTATTTTCGATTATTATAAAAGAAACTGAATTTGCTACATTAAACAATAAAACCATATCCGAAAAAGGGTTTATAAATAGGAGAGTTTGGACTTAAAAGTGTTTTTTACAAACTTTATTTTTAATTTTTTTATAGGCTTATTAAAAGACTTATAAAAAAATTGACCAATATTTTTAAGGGCCAAGGTATGTTCTACACGCAGTATTTAATTGAAGCATCTATAATACATTTAAGTGATCAAATTTTCAATACAAAAACATATGATTTTGTGTGATTTTGCATTATTTACTATGGCTTCATCAAACCAGCAATTTTCCTCCCGATGGTAACGTTTCCCTTTTTTTCTCGTTAACACAGATTCGGCATGGTTTTTTTTTCTTCAGTTTCTTTGGATTTAGCGTCAGAATATATAATACTTTTTTTTCATACTTATTCTTCCCAACAAGATGTTCCAATTTTCCTATTTTATTGTAAAAATCTTCCGGTCCTCTATAAATTTCTCTGTCAATTTTATCAGTGACATAATTAGGTAAGCCAAATGCTATGAGGTCTATAAGTGTCCCAGAATTAATTGATTTCCTTACTTCCAGCAATAATTTTTCTTTTTTTTTCTAAAGCATACTCGAGCAACGAACCTGCTTGATATTTAAAGGCGAGAGAATATCTAATGGGTGACCATCCTTTGTTTGCAAACGTATCACAATTTTTTCCCATGTGTCCCATTCCGATTCCACTGTAAGTTTCATTAGCATGCAGCTGTACCACTCTACACCGGAGTATTCCAAAAAATGTTTTACAATTTCAATTTTCTTTTTGTCTTCGTTGATTTGGAAGCGTTCACATTCTTTATTAAAATCTTCAATCCACTGGTTCGCATTTGAGCCTGCCAGTGAATTTGCCAATCATGAAATCCTTTGCAATTTTCCCTAAATTTTGAGTTTCAGATTTTGTTTGTTTACCTTCAAGCAATTACTCTAACAGTTTTTCCAGCGTTTGACTTGATCCACAAAGTATAGATTCAGCTTTATTTGTGTTTTCCGTAATTTCTTCAGGTAAATATCATTAACTGTAAGTTATTTCTTTGTACATATAATGTATAATAGCAAATAGTATACATATAATATATAATAACAAATAGTATGAACAAGAAATGAAAACCCAATAAGGCACTGCCTGAGTGTTGGTAATATTAAAACAAAATACTATATTTCCAAGTACCCACAGTATAAAATAGACTCAAAAATCATATAAAATATAAAGTTAGTATAAATCGTTAGTATTACATAGGTAGAATAAGTGAAAAGGGTTTTTTCAGCTATTATAAAAATAAAATAAAAATATGGAAAAAACATACTGATTTTCAATTTTTTTTTTTTTTTTTAGTTAATATAAAAAAATAAACAGAAAACATATTGTACTACAGTTTAGAAAGTTACAGCAAGTGACTTGTAGAAGGATGGATAAATTTATAGAAAAAGCGTTTCAATATCTACATTATTCAACCATAATTTTACCTCTTTTACATATTTTATCATTTTATTTATCATTTGAGTTTGTAGTGGTAGAAGGTTAAATGAACGAGGACCAATGAAACTGCTATGTGTCTGCAATAATTTAGTATTGTTTTGTGGGGTATAAAATATATTATTTATTCTTTTGCTCATTCTGTTTTCATTTATTTCGAAATTATTTTTGTTTTTAAATACATATTTCAAATATTTAAATAAATGAAGACAATATAAGCGAAACTCAATCGAAAATCTGGAAACAGAAAAATCAGAAAAACATATTGACACCTCTGGGACTCGAACCCAGGAACTCTTGCTTGGGTTCGAGTCCCAGAGGTGTCAATATGTTTTTCTGATTTTTCTGTTTCCAGATTTTCGATTGAGTTTCGCTTATATTGTCTTCATTTAATTAAATATTACAATTTGAGGTTTTACTCATAAAGTTAAAATAAAAAATAAAATAAAACATATTTCAAAGTTTGTAATATAAATAATTTACGTATATAAAATATTTTATTTTCTTTGTATAATAAGTTAGTCGAGAATGTTTTATTTTCTATCTGCCGTTGGTCTCACAGCAAAATCAAACCTCAATTTTTCCATGATTCGTGAAATAGTTATAGTAAATGTTGTTTTATAATTATTTTTTTATAATCTTGGATAAAACAAAGGCGTAATTGTGTTTCTCTGTAAAAACAAAATATTTATTAACAACACGTATTTACAACTCTTAACAATTACATTATCTGTTAACAAAAGATTCACTTACCTGTAAAAACAAAAGAAACAACCTTTAAAGCCCTTACTTCAGGTTTCTTTATAATATAAGATAGTGTATTCAGGAATGTTTAATGAAATAATTCTGACAATTATTTTTTCATAACTCGATTCATTTCGCTAACGTCAAATAACTTGTCGGTAATGGGCTCTCCACACGACACTGCATTTAGTGACTGCGGCAGTAACTGCAGAGAGCGTGGAGTTGAGCAAACTAGCGCCATCTCGTTTGTTAAAGGGCCGCTAGAACGAGACAGCGCTAGTTCGCCCAACTCCACCCTCTTTGCAGTCACTGCCGCAGTCACTACATGCAGTGTCGTGTGTAGGCCGCATAACGCGGCAAATACAAGCTTAAGGAAAGCGCGCCTATGTGGTTTTCTTTACATATATATGCAATGTTTGAAAATGTACCAATGTTATCATTATGTACCTGCTGACAAATTACATAAGGAGTTTAGCGGGTTTAAATGTAAATAAATAAATAAATAAAAAATAGAGCCTCCTGTGTGGAGCTAATTTACAAAAAAACATGTGTGCAGCTCACCCGTGGTAGAAGTGAAAACTTCTACCACGGGTGTTAGAGAATGAGACGAATGCTGAATATCAGGAGAAAGATTTTTTTTTTAATAAATTTTCTTTATTTATTGCATATTATGGTTACATTATTTGTGGATTTTACCATGCTAGGCTGACGCTCTTGGTGGTTTATTTATTATAATATTGTTACCAAGTCTTATTACATTTTCTTCTACGAAGCACCGCACAAAGAGAAGGCCGGTAGGCTTGAATTTTTTATTCAGAATTTCAAAGTCGGCATAAGTGAAAAAGGTGCTCTATATATCTGTACCCGAGAAGCAAACGGATGCACGTCCAAAATTTGAATTAATGAGTTTTTGATGCAGACTTGAAGTAAATTATCATGTTTATCAGTGGCAGAAAGATACAGGTCCTATCATGAAGAAATATGGGATTTTAAAAAATGTATACGGATGCAACTACCTTTGATGCAACAACTATCTTAGAAGCAGAAAGATGTACATGGACTTGCATATTTATGATTTAGTTGCATTTTGAGTATTATGACTCAAATCTATTTGCATCCTTCCGCCTCTAATATTACTATGCTTTATATGGAAGTAAACAATTTTCAAACATTGATCCTTTCATAATACACCACATCACGGGCGTAGACAGGTTTTAATTTCAGGGAGGGTTCAAGAAAATAAAATAAGTAAAATAATAATTTCAAAGTACGTATACACTTACCACTGATTAGACACTTACCACTTACCACTGATTAGAAATTAGAAATAATAAGTACGTATACACTTACCACTGATTAGACACGGAAATTAGAAACGGAATTCCAAATAACAACCGCATTCACCGAAAAAACGGAACTTAAAAGTTAAATTATTAGATACATAATATCATTTTGAGATGTCAGTGTTACAAATAACATTCTCTTAACTCTCCTTATTTTAATATTATTGATGTTGGTATTTTAACTTTTCGGGGGGGGGGGGTTGAACCTCCAACCCCCCCCCCCCCCCCCCCCCTGGCTACGCCCATGCACCACATGTTATAACAAAATATTCCATTTAATTTTGAAGCAGAAGAACTCAAGTCCGTATTTTTTTAACAATATTTTTAAAGTACATATAAAATATTAAGTTTTATTTGTTCGTTTTTTAAACAAAACTAATTGATTTAATAATTACTTTTTTTTATCTATCAGCATGGATATCATAAGAAGTTATTTATTTATTTAAGGGCTTTTACATGTTTGGTAGTACAATTAATTCATGACAGATGATTTTTAAACAGATACAGAAATAATAAAAATAAAATTAGATAAAAAAGCACACAAGTCATGAAAATACAAAAATACAGCAATTTCATAGGTTTACAGAAAAACAGATACGTTTAGGAATAAAACAGATAAAGAAATAATAAAAATAAAATTAGATAAAAAAATCACACAACTCATAAAAATACAAAAATACAGCAATTTCATTGGTTTACAAAAATACAGATATGTTTAGGAATAGTTTTGGAATAAGTTTTTTACAAGATCAACAAAATTCGCCAAGTTTATGTTAAAGTCAATATCACCTAAGTACTGATTTCCCATAGTGAATAGTGTAGTTACAGAAAAAAATAGTTTTTCGACTCTCCTGAACATTTACCTTTTTTGACTTGCATCTGTTTGCTTCCCGGTTACAGATATTAACAATGAAAACTGCATAATTTTCATTTTGATAGTGTCTATTCTTGTACTCCCGCGGAAGCTCTGTGTATTTTCATTTTTACGATTTTATCCAAGAATTTATGGCCCATGAACGCGAAATAAAACACACATTACATTTGCGTTTTACCATTCATTTTATAGATTATACATTTATAAACTGATGTAATAAAAAAATACTTATCGGCAATAAAATTGACCACATTAAAAAAACTGAAATTCCCTAAAGTTGCTATGAACGGTACTGTATTTGGTGTTGAAAATAGGCACATTTTTTCCTGATTCTAACCTTGTTTTTATCTCATTTCATGGATCCACAAATAGTTGTCGAGACTTCTATTACAATTTTTACACATCTCTCTGTGGCTCGAGTGTGATAAGAAAAATCTTTATCTCATTAGTTGTTTAACATCGCCACTTGCATCACATTTTTTTATTTTTTTTCCGGTTAAGGCAAATATTCTAAGACATTCAATTTATATTTTTTATCGTATTTTTGAAACCCTGGCGATTTTCGGACAATTTCAATCCGAAAAATCAGACCATTTTTTATTAACCGGAAAGACGGGACATAATTTTATGGGTGCGAAAAAACGATAATTACATAGCCGGAAATCATTTTTAAAAAAAGAACGTTCCACACGAATGACTCAGGAGAATATCGAGGCATACCAAAAATATTACTAACTAACTAACTAACCATCACGCCGTTTCCCCGCAGGGGTAGGCAGAGGGGACGGGCCGCCAAACATCCCGGTCTTGGCACACATTCCTTGCCTCGTTTTAAAAATATTAAATCTCATAAGGTTTCCTATTAAGAATATGTAAAGTTTTCAAAAGTGCTAAGACTCTTGAAATGTTGTTTTGTTCATTGGTCAGAAGTCCACTGGAGTATGCGTCCCCGGTATGGAATCCTCAATATAAGGTGTACATAGATATAGTAGAAAGTATACAGAATAAATTCTCTAAATATTTATTCAAGAAATACAACAAAACTACAAATAACATGTTAAGTTTACAAAAAAGACGCACATTATCAGATCTGCTGTTTCTGTATAACCTGCTAAATAATAAAATAGATAGTCCTGAATTGCTATGCACTATTGGTTTAAATGTCCCAATGAGGCGTACCAGGCACACTTCTCTTTTTCATATAGAATCCAATAACACTAATGCAGCGAGTAACTCACTAATTACACGCGCAATCATAACTTATAACCACTATGAAAAATTACAACACTTAGACATTTTTCATGATTCCTTGCAAACATACAAAACTAATTTATTAAATTTCTTGGCGTGATATAATTGTTTTAAAATTACTTACACTTAACTTTTCATTAAACTTTAATCAGTCAATTACAATTAGTGAGCATATAATTCTTGATTTCAAAATGTCTCCTTATCTCCCCCCCCCCTCTCTTTTCTTCCTTTTTATTATTATTACTTCATTCATTCAATAATTAAGTTTTAAGACCGGTTCATATCTCAGGCGTAATTATCAAATGACATTCTATGGACTTACGTAATAGGTACATAACCATGTAATAATTTAATTTAACAGACCTTATTATCTGTATTATAATATACTGTGTATGTCTTGATAAACAAATAAATAAATATGTTTTTCCTTGATCCATATTATTGATTATTGTATTATTGTACAACAGAATATTTCCAATTACAGTACAATTTAGTTACCCTATCAGTAATTAGGCAAGTGACTCTTCAATAATATTTTAAGGCATATAAAGAACAGTCACTTACATCCAAATGGTTTGCAATTTCATTTAACAGCACCACTCCCCTCGTCATGCTATGATTTGCCAAGACGTCTGTTCTGCCATTCGGTACTTTAAATAAGTCATGATATCGACTTCGGCTGTAGTGGTCTAGTACATATAAATTATAGCATCCCAAGAGAAATGGGCTATCGATGAAATTATTGGAAATTTTGAAAGAAAGAATAGCAAGACTTGCTTTCCGTCTAGTTTCTAGACTCACAGAATCAGTTTCCTCAAGTAAGTCAATATGGTGCATGAACCTTGGATAGGTTCCATGCTTCCGCATATAAACGTATCTGAGGAATTTCTTCTGGATTTGCTCTAACATATCAATGTACTTCTGGTGGTACGGTGCCCAAACATCTCTCGCGTACCCCAGCTTGCTTTTCAGTAGCCATCGAATAACACTAGCATAGCTTCTTGGTTATCAAACTGCTTACAAGTCCTGATGATGAACCCAAGAAGTTTGTAGCAAGACTGAGTAAGCTGCGATATATCGCAAGAGAATCTTGATCATTTGTGCGCACATTGTAACTCAAACTTATTGACCTTAAACATTTCAAAGTGTCACTGATTCACATTTACTAGAAATAAAAATAAAATCATCTATCCTTACAACTTGAATAATAAACCTTTGCAATCTATGTCTACATGTAAATATCTATGTGTTTATTTAGACAGCAAATTAATTTTTGATAAGCATATCGAACAAATTATATTAAAATCCTACAAGATACAATATTATATGTCAATATTATAGCGCCTTACAAATCTCCTTTACTAACCATGTTTCCGTATAATATTGACTCCTCCCACCGCTTTCCCCCTCCCCCCAAAATCATCCCTCCCATTACTCACACCTAATTAATCTTTGGTACTTACATTTATTTTTTAAGTTAGTTTTAATTCTGCTCGTGAATGATACGGTTGTTTCGAAACCGGTCGCGGAAAAATTTAATTTAAGTAACAAATGTATATTTAATAAAACTCTTCAAAAAACAAAATGACTTGTATATTAATTTAGTGTCACTTCTGTGTTGATTTCAAAATAGGCCTGACGGCCTATAATGGTAAACGGCCCATGATTGGTTGAGCGAATCATGACGTCACGCCCGTCAACGTTCAGAAGTTTATCACCGCGTTACTATCAAAAGTTTAAACATTCTCGACTTGATGGCGGTTATTGACGGTTTTTTTTTTCATTTTTAAAATGCCCGTGTTATTTTCCTACAGTTTTATATAATATTGTTCAGCTGTGATGACTGAACACGGTTTTCTTAAGGGAGTAATCCGACAACTTGCCTAAAATAGACGCTACAATGAGAATGAGAACAGTAATTTTCTAAGCCTGAATCTCGGGGTTTTAAGACGATACTGTAATAAAAACATTTTGTATGCACAAACTCTCATATGTATTATATTTTAACAACATACACCCAATATAGAGTTAATTCTGGTCCTTTTAAATTATATTGAACAAAACAGCAAGTGACATTTCGTAACCTAACTTCCCTGTCATAAGATGATCTTTAAAATTTTGACCATTTTAAAAGTAAATTTCCCTTATTTTAAGTGAATATTGAAATAAACATCCCAACTGCTCCCAACCATCTGGAGCCAATGAGACTATGGCTTCCCCAATCGGGGTATGTTGTGAGGTTGAAGGTAGTGGGGAGGAAAGGAGATGCGGAGGAGAAAGGTGGGGAAGTACCTGGCTTTTCAGATCTGGTCACTAATCACGGATAAAGCCATTTCACGATCATTTCAATTTGGAATGGTGGTCTTACACCAGCGCGATGCTGAGAGTATCTTTCACTCTGGAACGTGCCGCAAACGAATAAATTGTTAAATGCAATACAACTTATCAAAGACCGATCAGTGGCTGAGTTAGCACTGCGTTTGGGTCCCACCAAGCGTCGCGTGTTCGATTCCTAGGCTGGCTAGGTCCTCCATCATAACACAAGCAACATTTTCGGCTTTCTGTGGTGGTAGTACGAGATTTTCAAATATTGTTGGGTTATTCGTAACCCGGGAATGTTTGTCTTTCTTTTTTGTGTAGATATCCATCTTACGACTGTAAACGTGGGTGTTTCTACGTTTAAATTATGAATATAAATGGTCAATAACTATTTTTTTTTTATTATAATATTAATTTTCAAATCTGAAAAAAGTAAGCCGGTTCCGTCGAAGCCAGAGTTAGCTTCTCAGAAGCTGGGGGTATTGTACTATAGGGCCCACAGATACAGCAGATAGTACACAACTGCTGACCCTGAACAAATCACAAGTCTGCCTGTTGAATTTGGCAGAAACCTTTGGTCTAGAGCCCCAAAATACTAGAAAAACCTTTGATTCACAATGCAGAAACATACGGTCTGTTCGATAAATTTCGCTCTCTAACAAACGAATTGCAATGTTTAGCGCAAAGCCTTCAGATGGGAATGGTGTCCATATTCTACCGGTATTTTAATAGATGATGCTCCGAGGAACTAGCGTCTTGTTCCCCTCGGCACTTGTGTCAAACACATTAAACGCACTCGCAACATTTGTATACGGTTGACATTTTTATCGCTTTAGAAAGGGTCGTTTAAACATCTTATTTTGGGTTTTTCTTTTAGTTTTTGTATACAAGTGTATCAAACTATATATGTTTCGCAAGTGAGGAGATATAGTATAAACATAACGATTTAAATCGAGAAACTGGAAGTAAATAAATAACATCAACTGCAATTTACGAACTGACCACAAGATGTTCGGCGGCGGTGACGTCACGGAGCCATTGGGCAACCACAGGGCGCGAAAACATCGTTTTGGCGGCATTTTAAAAAGGCGTATTTTAAAACGTCATAGAAAATTTATTCGTCGTCGTAAAAATAAAACAAAAACTCCGTTATTATCGTAATTTTTTACTTAATTTATTTCAATAATAAAAAAAATTGTGAAAATACACTATTGGTCTGTTTTTTGTCAACCTCTTATATACGAGTATATAACTAGCTTTTCCCCGCGGCTTCGCTCGCATGGTATTCGGGGATTCCTACTCCGCCTCCTCCATCTTTCCTCTCCCTCCCCCTCCTTCTCCACCCACCCCTCCCCCACCTTCGTCCACCCCTCCCCCCTTCCCCTTCCTTCCCGCCACCATCTCCTACCCCACTCCGCCTCCTCCACCTTTCCTCTCTCTACTTCACTCCCCCCATCAACCACCTCCCCCTCCCCCTCCACCCACCGCTCCCACCCACCCCCTATCCCTCCACATTCCCTCTCCCTACTCCCCCCATCGCCCCCCCTCTTCCCCCTACCCTCCCCACACCCTCCTCCATCCTTATTTCCCCTTACTTCCATCCCTCCTCTCCCTCCCCTAACCACCTCCCCCCACCCTCCTCCCCCTCCCCTTCACCCCTCCACCAACACCCTCCCAACACCCCCTCTCCACTACCCCTCTCACCTCTCGCATTCCACACATTCATTCCCGATACATTCACTTTTCAAACTGCTCGCGTGCCACCTATTATAATTTTTATAACCTATTAACAAATTTCATAATGCCAGAACACAACGGTAGTTTTATACAAAATAATGATCAAAAAAGAATTATCCAATTTGGTGCAGTCATTCG
Organism: Limnephilus rhombicus; assembly: GCA_929108145.2. Taxonomy (NCBI): domain Eukaryota; kingdom Metazoa; phylum Arthropoda; class Insecta; order Trichoptera; family Limnephilidae; genus Limnephilus; species Limnephilus rhombicus. The sequence continues at coordinate 7,433,795 of OV815289.1, read as the reverse complement.
GGTTTATGCGCATTCATATATTTCGGCGATTCATTTTTAGAGATAGTTATTTAGTACAACGCGACGCCAACAAAGCACTCTTTTTAGGGTCCTTTGATGAAAAATATGAGGTAAAATGATTTTTTTTTCAAAAATATCTACATTTGTGGAGCATGTAACTTTACGACTGGGATTTCGAAAATTACGTACAGAATAAAAGTTGTAGATAATTATATGAGCTTTTACTTATTCTAAATAATTTTCCTCTGCGACTCACTGTTTTCGAGATATAAGTGGAAACTTGAAAATCCCCCCCCCCCCCCCCCTCCCTCTCCTAGCTCACAACGTTGACGTCAGGACTTTTATCCTAAGTGCCCTGAACAAGTTTCTAAACTAGACTACATGACTATGCGTGAACATAAATTTACGTAAAACAATTCGACAAAATAGCTGCAGGTTTTTTTTAGCCACAAATTGGGCGCCAAAGTTTTACATGAAAAAAAAACTTATTGTTTGATAAACGTGACATATTAACACACGCATAATTGTAATTATTTAGACCAAACTATAAAACACTATTTATAATTACCTTCAATCAACGTCATGACCATCACGAAATTCAAAATGGCCTCAAGCCTTTAAAATGTCACGTAAAAATGACATTTTCGTGACTTTTAATGGATTTATAAAACATTTGATAGCAAAATCAAATATTTATATGCAACTAGCGTGTTCCCGTCATGCGTTGCTATGCCACTAATAAAGAAATTGTTTCTCCCTGCGTGTCTTTTCCCATTCGTCCCATTTTTCTTCCGTCTCCCTTTCCCCTCCGATGTCCCCTTCCTCTCACGCGTTCACCTCCACCTTCCCCGCCTTCCCTCTCCATTCTCCCGCAAACCACTCTGCCGCGATCCCCTCCCCTGTCCCGCGTTCGATATATTCAGTCGCGGTACTGCGTATTGCCGGCCGGCTGGCGTAGTCCAGCGGTAAGGCTCTTGACTCGCATTTCGAAGATCGCGGTATCGAATCTAATAACACAAATTAATCAAATAAAATTTATTTGATTAATTTGTGTTATTTAACAATTTATTCATTTAAAATAGTATATAGTATATTTGTGGCACGTTCCAGAGTGGAAGATACTCTTAGTATTGCCCTAATGTAAGACCACCATTCAAAATTGAAACGTGGCTTGAAATGGCTTTAGCCGTGTTTGGTGACTAGATCTGAATAGCCAGGTACTTCCCTACCTTCCCTATCTCCTTCCCCACCCCACTACCTTCAGCCTCACAACATATCCCAATTGGAGAAGCTGTAGTCTTACTGGCTCCAGACGGGAGCAGTTGGGACTCTTTTTTTCATTTTTATTTTTTAGATGTTACAAACATTCATTTTTGTATATTATAAGAACAATCAATCAAATTTCGTAACTAACATATGTACCTATTTAAAAAAATATATAATTTTCAATTAGATTCAAAGTAATCGATTTTGATTAGTACCATAAGTGTTTCGAAGGTTTAATCGAGTATTGAATTTTGATTGAATAATCGATGTTTGAAAAATGTCATTCTCAAATTGTGACATTTTTGTAAGTATTTTTGTAATGATTAAAAAAACTTTTCAGATATATTGTGGTTGTAATAATCTAGAAACTTTCGCGGGGGCTTAAAGAAGGTATTTTGAAAGTTTAAAAATTTCCTTTGCTTCATGTAGCAATACATAGCGGATATATTATATACAAACATTTTTATATAGATACATGTTTCTTTGCTTGTCCCCTATGCGTTCCTGGTTACATCACAGTTGGTCCGCCGACAATTTACCCCCTGGCATATTTATATACAATATGCAGTCGGTTTAGGCAAATACGGTATATCTACTTATACAAAATATAACTAAGTGATCCTTTTCATTCAAATTTATTTATTTATTGAAGAAACAAACAGTACATTATTTACAGTGATGAAATTTTTTTACAATTAATAATAATAATAATATTTGGATGATTTATATAGCGCCGTTTTGGTGAAAAATCACCTCAAGGGCGGTTATTCAATATAATTCAAGGTGGGTACCTATGATATGTTTCATTGAAGTATCTTATTTATGTTAAGTGATTACCGGGTGATGTGCGTAGTGGGTAGGTGTGTGTGTGTGAGTACGTCTGTAGATTAGTACTGTATTAAAATATAACTAGCCGTTGGAAACAATAGTTATATTGCTTCAACGTCCAACGCTGTTGAAAATAATTAGCACCAACAGTTGAAATATAATACCTACATGCGAATATTATTCAACGCAGTTAACGATTCAACTGCCTAATAAATAAAGAGGGTTAAGAGTTTGTACTTCGTGAACAACATTACTCGATATTTTAAATGGTCTTTTGGAAATGTACGTAAATACGGCACTTTTTTTTATTTTCCCATCCAATACGGCCGATACGCAGCGCCAGGAGACAATCAAATTTATCAACGACAAGCAAAAAAATAACCTATTGATAATTGTCAATGTCGGTCGCCTAACAGCTAAGTTTTGTACCTATTGTTTTCAACGGTGTTGGACTGATATAATCAAAAGGGTCAAGAGATCACCGTGCACGTCAAATTTTGGAATAAAAAAAAAACTATTTCGAATCGATATTGGAATCCGCACTCCACACTGTCACGCATAAATATTGTTTTTACGATGTTTTTCATCAAAGTCTTCTTAATAATTCTAAAATTATATTTTTGGCAGGTATCTTGCTACAATATTATTAGTACTAAGAATGACCTTAAATTACTTACTTCTGTAGGAACTCTGATTTTATAAAGCTGGCAGTGTTTGACGAACCGCTCAAAAAAATCATAGTTTCTTCAATGTGTTCCTGTTCAATCTATTTTTTATGTTGTTGTTTCAAAGATAATTGATACCAAATCATTAAAAAAATGTTGGCGCATTTCGAAGCAATATCCCGTGGGATGTGAAAAGGGTGCGGGATTTGCAAACCTCTGAACCGACTTTAATTTTGGATTCATGAGCCGACTTACATCATTGAACACGCGTTTAACTTTATACGTTTTTCAAAAATTAATTAATAATTTTTCATTAAGAGCGAATAACCAGATAAAACCGGAAATATGTCATTTTTAAATCAAATTTTGCTTTTTTTTCACAAAAAATTACATTCTATTCTAAAAATTACATTAAAAATTTTTACATTCTACTTCCGACGCAGCCGGCCCTTTGAATTCAGATACTCGAAGTAAATTCGTAAAAATACGATATATTTCATGTAAATCGAAATTTGGTGACCGAATCCCGTCGCGGCCGGCCTACTAAATTCAGATACCTATACCAAATAAATTCATAAAATACGGTAGGTATATTTCCGCGTAAATCGAAATTTTGCGGCCGATTTCTGTCACAGCCGGCCATTCCGATTCGAAGTAAATTTGTGAATATACCGTTTAGTTTCGGACTAAACAAAACTTGCGCGGCCGATTTCTATCGCAGCCGGTTATTCTAATTCAAATATTTGAAGTAAATTCATAAAAATACTAATATTTCCGCGTAAATCAAATTTTATAGATAATAATAAAATTACCACGTGGCGGTAATTTTATTATTATCTATAAAATTACCGCCACGGCTGGCCCTTCAAAATTCGAATATTCGATTAAATTTCTAAAAATATTACAAATTTCCTTGTAAATCGAAATTTTGCAGCCAATTTCCGCCGTAACCGTGCCTTTAAATTAATGTTTCGAAGAAAATTCGTAAAAATACAACATTCCAATGTTAACCAATTCAGATTACAGACAATTTTTTTATTTTTAATTTTTTTATTTTATTTTTTTAATTTTAAATACATAAACGGCTATACTGCCTTTTATAAATAAACATATAATAGAGTACAAAATAATATATAATATATAATAGAGTAAGAAAAATAATATCATTACATAATAGTAGTTTTAAACTTTAAAATAACATACAATTATTTTGTGTATCGCAACAAAAAATAACAAAAAAGAACAATGAGAAATATCACATTTCATTTCAACATGTCCATATTGCGTATATAAAGTTACATTATGGAAAAATAATTTTTGAGTGCATGTTTATATTGCGCTAATTTTAAGAAATAAATGTCGCCGATGTTAGCATATTCATTTCCCAAAATGTGTAATCGACTGATTGGTGAGTAATAATGTGATAATGTATGTGTGTTATTATAGTAGAACGGTAGAGTCAGTCTATTGTTAGCGCGACCAGGGCAATGATATCGTATTAGTTCTATTAAATCAGGGATATCCAGGACCGGGTGAAGTATTTTATATAATATTAATAGATCACAGATTTTTCTGCGATCTGATAAATTTACGAGATTAGTCCAGTTAATAACAAATTATAGTCCACGGATTCTCTTGGAATACCTAATTTAAAATTAATATACCTAAGGAATCTATGCTGGACTTTTTCAATCGCTTGAATATGGATATTGTAATGTGGAGCCCAAATCGTAGAATTATATTCTAAAATGCTTCTCACTAGCGTTATGTATAAAATGCGATTAATAATTCACATAACTTACTACACCAAAAACTTAAAAATATTGGCATAACCGGTCCTCCGCTAAAGTGGTTCCTCAGTTACATTGAAAATAGACAACAAATAGTAAAAATAAACAAACACAGCAGTGACAAATTAGATATCAAGTATGGAGTACCGCAAGGCAGCGTCTTGGGTCCCATACTATTTCTCATCTACATAAATAGTCTAACTGAGATAAACTTAGGTAAAATAGACTACAAAGTAATCAGTTATGCAGATGACACAGCAATTTTGTTCAAGGCGCAATCATGGGAAAAGGTTTTCAAAAACACAGAAACAGCGATGATTGAAGTAAATAAATGGCTACAAAATAATCTACTAACACTCAACATTTCAAAAACAAAATACCTTACTTTCAGCAAAACAAAGGCTGGTCAACCACACTGCCATCCACAACTTCATCTTCACCCCTGCACCAATACTATCTCAAATAACACATGCTGTACTTGTGACAAAATTGATCACGCGGATAATATTAAATACCTAGGATTAACTGTTGACCATAAACTAAAATGGGATCTCCATATTAATTTACTTACAAAAAGAATACGGAAACTATCATACATCATCAAAACTATACGAAACATCATGTCCTTAAATCAATTAAAAAATGTATATTTCGCACTTTGTCAAAGTATTCTAACGTATGGTATATCAGTATGGGGAGGAGCAGCAGATACTTACCTCAATCCTCTTAAAATAAATCATAAAACAATAATTAGAATTATGTTTAAAAAACCTTACCAACATCCGACAGAACAGCTAATGATTCAAAACAAATTACTAGACATAAATAAACTATTCATTAAAAAAATCATCTATAAAAACTGTATTAAAACATCACCTCACCACATACCTCACTCGCAAAATACAAGAGCAAAAGTAAATAATCACTTTCAGGTTCCCTATATTAAATCAACTTTCGCAAAAAAACATGAATCGTACCTGGCTCCACACATTTTCAATATCTTCCTAACACAAACAAAAACTTACGTTACCCCAAATAAATTGGACTGGCTGTTCAAAAGATTTGTTATATGGTTGAATGAAAAGGAAAGAAAGGACATTCGGAATATCCTAAATAACTAATACGAGTACATTTTATAGATTCATTTCATATAATTTCCTACGAAATTATATAATATCAAAATATGCAGTGTATTGTACATAATATTAACTAACATGTACCTGTGTTGTAATGTAATAAATTAATGTAATACAGCATACAATTTTAACTTTTACCCACGGTATTTATATTCTCTTATTTAAATGTATAATTTTTTTTACAAAAACATGTAAACTTACAAAAACAAAAACAAAATTTATACGTAAATATTTAATATAACAACATTATGTATGTATGCATGTTTGTGTATGTATATATGTATGTATGCATGTATGCATGTGTACATGTATGCATGTATGCATGTGTATGTGTATATGTGTATAAGTATAAATGTGTGTTTGTATATATATATATATACATGTATAGATATATGGAAAAGAAAATGTACATGTATGAATGTTCATGTATGTACTTATAGGTATATATCTTCATAGATTTTATTTTTTATCTTTCATATATATTTCTTTATCATATAAGCATAGTAGGCATAGGAATAGGCAAAGTGCATATAGGCATATAATTTCACATTGTTTTTTATCTTTTTATACTTCTTTTTTATCATTATTATTTTTTATCATTTTTAATATCACATAATTTTTTTTATCTTTTTATACTACTATTTATCTTTTTATAATATTATGTCTACTCTGATTCATATCCTTTTTAATAAATATAAAATGTTATTTACCTACCTCGGAACAGACTATGTCTAGTGAGGTGGGTAAAATAAAACTTTGTAAATAAATGAAAAATAAATAAACGCCCGGGTTGCCGGCACTGAAACTATCAATGTTACAAAATTGTTTTGTTATTCTAATAATAAATCCTAAAATCTTCATTGCTCTATTAATAATATTATTTATATGGCTAATAAATGTAAGTTTTGAGTTAAAAATAATACCTAGATCATTTATTGTTTCTACTGAGTTTAATATAATTTTGTCAAGATTGTATTCATAAATGATCGGTTTCTTTATTTTATAAAATCTTATTATTTGACATTTACTAATGTTAAGTGCCAGTTTATTGCATATACACCAATTAAACAAGTTGTTTAAATTTTTTTGTAAAATTATGCAATCAGAAACATTTTTAATTTTTTTTATATAATTTTAAATCATCAGCAAATAACAGGATATCAACATCGGAAAAAAACGTCTACAATGTCATTAATAAACAAAATAAACAGTATTGGTCCTAAATGTGAGCCCTGTGGCACACCACTAGTGGCAGAAAAGGCATCCGATATTACGTCATTTAACTTTACAAACAGTTGCCTATTTGTTAAATAACTCTCTACCCATTTAAGAAAGTTCCCGGTTATACCCATACTCCTTAATTTATTTATCAATATTTTATGACAAACTTTATCGAACGCCTTGCTGAAGTCAGTTTATATCGAATCTACTTGACATTTATCTGCAAAGGCATTCGCTTTAAAGTTTTCATATATCAGTAGATTTGTCAGAGTTGATCTATTCTTCATGAAACCGTGTTGAAACCTTGTTATAATCCCATTTAATTTAAAAATAATTTTATCCAAACTAATTTTTTCAAAAAGTTTTGGAATAGTTGACTGTATACACACAGGTCTATAGTTGCGTATATCACATCTGTCACCTTTTTTTAATATATGGGTGTGATGTAACTATTTTTCCATGCAATTGGAAAATATCCCGATGACAATGACATATTAAAAATTAAATAGAGGGGATACGACAAGGCATGTATACAGTGTTTCAATAGAATTGGTGGTATTTTGTCAGGACCCGAACTTTTTTTTACATCTAATTTGTTAATATGGGTTTTAATTTCATTTATATCTATGTGAATGTTAGAAATTTGTAAATTGATGTAAGATGAAAAAAAAGGAATTTCACTATTATCAATTGTGTTGTCGTATACATCTTTAAAAAATGAAGCAAATAAATTAACAATAGTTTCTGCATTATTTTCATTTATGCCGTTATAAAACATGCTAGCAGGTATATCTATTTCATTTCTTTTTAATGACTTTGAATACTTCCATAAAGTGTTGATGTCGTTATTTGCAATTGAATTTTCCACATTATTTAAGTATTCTTTGTAACAGTTTTTAGAAAGATCATGACATTGGCGTCGAATTGAATTGAATTGAATATAATCTTTAATTGATTTAGAATTTTTGTACTTTTTATGTATTTTCTTCTTCAATAGAGTCAAGTCAATTAAATCTTTATTGAACCACTGAGGGAAAACATTATTTTTACATTTAATGTAAGGCACACTTTTTTCTATGATATTGTGAATTATTTTATAGAATACGTTGATATTTTCGTTAATATTTTCTTGTTTTAAAAAGTCCAATCAGTAGCATTTAAGCATTCATTAATATGATTAAAATCAGCTTTATTAAAATTGTGAAGTGATTTTTTGCACTGTAGATTTGGTATTTTATTTAGTGATACGCTAATATTTAATGGAGGATGATAGTTATCTACAGGTAATATTATTTCACTTGATTTTACTACAGTTACTGAAGTATCACTTGAAAATACCAAGTCCAGTATTTTGTTATAACAATTTTCAATTTTATTTAATTGTGTTAGATTTATAAAATTTGACATGCTTATAACTTCTTTGTTTATAGTTGACAAGCCAGCGTTTTCTATACCTGTCAATTCCATAAAGTTTTGATTCCAAATGATGTTCGGAAGATTAAAATCGCCAGTTATAATTATTTTTACTTTCGGATATTTTAATTGTAAAATTTCAATATCTTCAAAATGCTTAGTATAAATACTAATATCCGATTTAGGCGGAATGTACACATTACCCAAAAAAATTCTGTTTTTACCTGTATTAATCATAACAAATAATTGCTCTATTTCTACGTTTTTGTATTTAACTGTCTGGAGACAATATTTTTCGCTACTGCAATCAGAACTCCACCACCTCTTCTTTTATTGTTTTTAATGTCATCGTTTGTAGATTGATTTCTGTCCCGGCGGAAAACGTTGTATCTTGACATTCCTAGTTCTGCAGTGTGAATATCCGGATGTAACCAAGTTTCTGTGAAAATCAACACATCAAATATTGAAGTAGTTATTTCTAGTCTGAGAGTGTCCAGTTTAGTTCGAATTCCTCTGACGTTTTGATAATATAGGTAACATTGATTTAGTTTATTGTGTAGTTTTTTGGTGTATGCTGTTGAACGATTGATAATAAGACAATAATACGAATTCGGACGATGTTAACCGCGTAAATCGACATTTTATGGCGTTTTACCACCACTGTCTTCAGATTCAGATTTAGGAAATTATATATACTTATATTTTTTGTTTGAGTGATTTATAATTTTCTACTAAGTGGGCATTTCAAAAATATATTTTTTCATATCTTGTTTACAAAACACTTTGAGATCACTTTGCCGATCTTACCCCGTAAGGGGGAAGACCGTATACCAAAATTATAAATGACTTATTTTTTGTATAGGTAAACAATTAAAATGTTATACATGCTAATTTGGCAACAAAAGGTAAGATGAAGTACCGTTTTTAGTTAATCTTCTGGCTAATATGCTTAGTTGCAATTTTTGAATTAATGCCGGTCTTACCCCAAAAATTTCCGATATAACCCCTCATTGAAAAATAATTTACAAGAAGTTTTGATTGGCAGATTTAGGATGTTTTACTGTGGATAACTCGATAAATAAAAATTTACTCACATAGTTAAGATCTACAGGTAACATAATAAAACTAAAAACTTTGCGGAAACACCATGAATTCTTCATTAAAAAATTCCAAAGTGGACCAATAATCAAAAAAAGCACACGATCTTACCCCAACTCACTTATTTTGTTAAAATGCTGGTATAGAGACTAATTAATCTTTCTCATCGGAACCGCCCTGTACAGTAGCAAGGGTACGCTCGCAAGATTATCGAAATTTAAATTCTCGGCCGCTGGTTAATGACTCTTAATAAAAAAATAATTAAAAATAATATATTTTTTTATATTTAGAATATTTAGAACGTATAAAAAAAAACAAATTATGAATAATAAAAAAAATTTTATGCACAAATATTATTTATTAAAACTTATTTAATGTAAAAGCACGAAAGTAGTAAAAAATAATTCAAATAATAAATAATAAATGGAACAGCCTGTGTATGCGCCTGCCAAGTTCAAAAAGTACATGTAAAATATATTAAAAACACGTGTAAATAACATAATTTTAAGACTTACCTTTCAATTTGAGCGACTGGTCTAAGGTTTATTGATTCAGGAGTCGGTGAAGACATTTTTCACTTCAATACCAGCAGTATATTCACAATTAAACGTATTTTTAGTGTAACAACGCACGGCTCCGGTGACCTGGCCGACTCCTGATTGGTTGAAAGCGTATATTGAACATACAAGCCCTCAACTTGCGGCGGGACATTGAACAAATATCTATGAACTTTTTTAAAACTATTATAATCGTAACATTGAGTGCTTGAATGTTCAATATTCAGAAGATTGAACAAATAAGAAGTAAAACATTGTTCCGTGAGTGGATATTGGCACGGGAGAAATGCTGAAAATAGCAGTTAAAAACAGAAAAATGTGATTTTTTTAAACTACATTTATGCGTAATAGGCTAATAAACACATTGGCATTCATAACTCAGTTTTGCTAAAAAAAGTTTATTGAACATACAAGAACTAGGGCAGCGAAAAGGTAAAAAACGTGGTTTCTCTGCTAGGCCTTTTCCACGATATATTGCGGTCTTGTTTAATTAAATAATATTTTATTAAATAAAAAATAGTACTATTGAAAATGATGAAAGCGTTGTGAATTAGGAGTAATTGCGGAAAATTATTCAAATAATTGATAATTTTCGTTATTTGTTTTTGAGGTGTTATGCCGCTACCTCCTTCTTTAGTCAACGTTTCAGATAGCGTTGCAGTGTCCATTATCAGGGCAGATCTGGCAGATCTCTTTTTTTTTTAAACCCCCATACCTGAGCTGGTCACTTAGAGTTACACCAAGCATATCAATAGAGGGCCTTTGATTATATACTAGCCACATACTGTACAAATATCTCCTCGAAACGTCTTCCACTATTATTATACGAGCATATAAATACATTCCTACAGCCACTACCTTAACCCGTATCACAACGCTGCCCAACCGATGATAATATAGTTTATACACCGGGAAAATATATATATATATATATATATATATATATATATATATATATATATATATATATATATATATATATATATATATATATATATTTTTTTTTTTTTTTAATGTTCTTATTTTTGGGAGAGCAGCTGACCGGCAATCAGAAGGGCACGGGTTCAAGTCCCGTTGGCGTCATGTATCTTTTCTCGGAAGATTTTTCAATGTGGATGAGTGTTTCAGGCTGATAATTATTGCTTATAATAATTGTTCTTATTTTTTTTACATACAAAAATATTAACCTCACTAGGACTAGCAGCCTGTATTGAGGTTAAATTCATAAATTTGAGTGATGCATTTACACACAAATAACTAAAATACAAAAAAATCACTAAAATACAAAACACTACATCCAAAACACTAAAATATTATATGCGGAAAGTAAGAAATAACAATATTATATTGGTGACCAGATGGGTGATTTGTAACAATATAGACCATAAAACAAATCCTTAATTACTATACCCACCAAGAAACAAAGGTAGTTCAAAACAACTAGGATGACACTCCGATTTTGACAAATGGAACTCAAATAAAATCTTGTTATTTAAAAAAATATATAATATACCTTTTTATTTAAAAAACAAATACTATTTAAAAAAATCTTATTATTTAAAAATATTTTATTTTATTATTTAAAAAAAGGCCAAGGATGAAAAAATAGTATGCCAATCCCCTGACAACACAAAAATCTTAACATTTTTTTAAAATTTAGCTAATGAATTGGAAGACTTTCTGTAATCTGGCAGAATATTAAACAGAAGTGGAGCCTGATATAAAAAGTTTCTTTGGCCAAAAGATTTTTTGGTACTTATTGCGACAAAGTTCATTCTTGAGCCAATTCTAGTGGTATGGATTTGTTGGGTTCTTTCTGCAGAAAAAATTGTGTGCAGTTCACACGCGGTAGAAGTGACATCTTCAGAAAACTAAAGTAGACAAGAGTGGGGACGCTACGAAGAGACAAAAACACAGCACAAAGAGGAGACGAATTATTCTATCTCATTCTCTCGCATGCCCTGATCCTATAGAAGTGTGTGTTTGTCTCTTTTAGTGTCGCTTATCTCATCGAGTTTCAAATCACAACACACTGTGCTAAAGAAATTTTCAATTCAACAATAAAAGTTTATCTGTTCCCAATGGCAAAATTTTCTATTTCGAGACCCCTTTATGTATGTACATCAATATTTAAGTAATCTATCTCTACATATTATAAATTAAAGTCCTCCGCCACGTTTGTCTGTCTGTTTGCGATAAACTCAACGGATTATACTTAACGGTTAATACTTAACGGATTTTCGTCCGGTTTTAACCAATAGATAGAATGATTCATGAGGAAGTTTTAGGTATATAATTTATCGAGGTTTTGTGTAAATTGGTTGAAATATATAATTAAAGGAGAATATCTGCATGTGTGGTTGACGAGCGGGCTGGCAAGCGGGCGGTATGGATTTGATTTGTATGCAAATTAACAGATCATCGCCTTAGTTCTTAATTGTCCAAACGACCATTTAAAAATTTGACAGGAGGTGAAGGTTTTCTTTCATTATTTCAATGAAACATTATGATAAGTGTTTAAGATGAAGCCATTTCCGTAAAGGCAAAGGTCTGATTAGTTTAAATAATTATTAATTAAGTGATTAACTATCCTTTTTTATACTTTATTTTTAGTTTCAAAGTGGATATTGAACAAAAACTAAAATGGTCATTTGGACAATTGAGAACTGAGGCGACGAGATAGCGGAGTGAGTTAAAAAGTTGGGTAACCATCCAGAAGAAGGCATTGTTTTCGTTAGCCACAGCAACGCGTGACCGGGTCAGCTACTTCAAAATAACAAAGTATCGCTGAAGCTTTCAGGTTAAGTGTTTGGAAGAAAGATAAATTAGTAAATTTTCTCCGGATTGTTTAGGCTTACGCGTAAAATCTTTTCAATGTGAGTTTGGTTGGTTTTGCATATGAAATTGTTAGGTTAAGTCATAGACATAAGAATGAATAGACCAGAAGATACAGGTGAGGGGTAAAACCAAACTATGGGGGGCGACGAGAGGAAAGATACTGTGATTCCTTGAAAAATCAATCTGACAGTATATAGGCATCTCGCGTTATAATATCACCATTTAATTCTTAAAAGCAAAATTTGCTTTGAATGAATAGACCTTTTTACACGGGAGCGCGAATTGCTTGCCGTGTTAATAACATATTTGCTAAGGCCAAATGCTTGCCCCAAAAACATTCGCCCCAATTCACATAGCAATATTTTGTTGCCGTGTTTAGTTAAGACACTTTTACAAATGTTTCATAATTTACTTACCCCTGTAACCAGCGACGAGGACACTGGAGAACCGCCCACATTCGCTATGTCTATATAATATGTACCTATAATGTATAGCGCAAGCTGCCGTTTTTGGCATGTTATTTCGTAAAACGTATGGATGTTAGTTTCGCGCTGGTCACTACAAGAATGATGACGTCACATATTTTAGATTCAAGCGTGGATCTCTCCCCTTCCCATGGAGCTAGCCGGCGGAGATATAGCCGGTTCCATGGGGAGGGGGAAATATTACGTTTTTGTCACTTAGGGCAGGTCCAGATATATTCATATGTCCGTGGGTTAGGTTAAAAATGAGTGGCAAGAAATATAAATAATCAGTCAATTCTGGTTCAAGTTAATCAGTGGAGTGATTTTTGCCATATGTTGGCGCCATTTTAAATGTCTCCGATTGCTTTTCGGATAAAAACGGCAAATATCTCCTTGATTTTTTAAATATTGGCGAAAAACTTAAGAAATGATCTTCTGAAAACATCATGAACGGAGGAAAAAGTTTTAAAATGCACTGCCACTCCAGTGGTTAAGCCAGAATGAAAAGAAAGGTTAGGTCAGGCAAAAACTCTCCATATTCGGATTACTATACGAGGCTGCTATCAAGTTGATGGTTTGGTTAAGTTATATCGATAGACTTTCCTTTCAGCTATGTTAGGATAGATGTGATTAGGGCAAAGAAAAATCAATCTCTTCTGTTTGAGGTTAGGTTGGGTCGTCTGACTTCCTTTAAGCTGTACTAGGATAATTCGGGTATTTTACCCCAAATATTCATTTAACATTCTTTGAGGCTTCACTGAGTGGTTGGCTAAGGGACACGGAAGCTAAGTGTAGTTTATGGTCAGACCGAAAGCCATTCACATTTTTTGTTGGTACTTGCCAATTGATTTGAGATTTATTGTATTACTTGTGTTCTCTATTTTATGCAGGTGCTTGCTTTTTGCAGATGCAATGCCGCCTCATGGAGCCTCATGAATGAGTTTTTCTTTTGCCCTGTTTAATTTATCTTTGTCTTACTAACCTACTTTTTGCATTTTGTTTTTCCTGTTAAGCACTTGCATACTGCTTACTAACAACGTATGCAAGGACACTGGAGGTCTAGATTCGTTCAAAATAAATAATTGTAGCTTCGTTTAACAAAAAAATTAGAATCTTGCGAGAGCCTTGAAGGAGTAACCATCTGTTACTTATACCAGGGCGGGTAAGTGGTGGATAACCTTCACTGTACTAGGATAATTAATATCTTCTATTTTTCGTTTTTAGTCTATTTCTATAAAATAAAAATTGTAATCATTAAGAAACAAACAAGAACAAAAGATGTCAAAAAAACAATAAAAAAGCTGAAGTGGAAATGGTCAGGCCACACAATCATAGGAAGTGAAAAATTGTCAAAATTAGTCACTAATTGGTTCACAAGTGACAAGAAGAGAAAACGAGGTAAACCATTTAGACGGTGGGTTGACGACATCAAAGCCATAGCAGGTGGTACATGGACAAGAGTTGCTAATGATAGAGAGAAATGGCGACAGTTGGAGGAGGCCTTTGTCAACTAGTGACATACAGACAGGGAGTCGATGCATGATAAATGTTATATTATTATAAATAATATTTTACTGTCTGTATAAAGGCTATTATTATTATTATGTTTGTGGTTAGGTTCGGAAGAGTGGAAATATTAGGTTAGGGTAAGTCAACCTACATCCTTTCAGCTACATTAGGTAAAATCCTGAGTGGAAAGGAACAATTAATATAGTAACTAGCAGTTAAAAACCCACCCCATGCAGTGTGATCTAGTGACAGCTAGTCACCGAGTTAAAGTAACCGTGACAGGCAATGACGCCATATATGTAATCTCTCCATATCTGGAAAGACATTTAAATTCTATAAATCCGTAGTACTTATACCTAGGGAAGAAACGTCCACATGCGAGATGCTGATGAAAGTGGCGACATCTTGAATTGAAAGCCGAATTACAGTGGTAGTTTTGTTTGAAATTCCATATACACAGATGTTATTTGTGGCGCAACGCGTACGGCGTGGCGTCAACAAGCACTCGAAACTGGGTTCTGAAATTCAACCACACAGACGCTGGGGTATTAATAACGTTCGATATTTTTTATTTGAGGTTAGGTTCGTGGGAGTGGAAAGATTATTTTAGATTAGGTTGACAGAATTCCTTTCAGCTACATTGGGAAAGGTAAAATTCTGAGTGGCAAGGAACAAGTAATATCTTTTATTTCAGGTTAGTTTCGGAGGAGTGGAAAGATTAGGTTTGGTTAGGTCGACTGACTTTCTATCAGCTACATTAGGATAAGTAAAATTCTGAGTGGCGAGAAACAAGTAATATCTTTTATTTGAGGTTATATTCGGAGTAGTGGAAAGATTGGGTTAGATTAGGTTGAATTCCTTTCAGCTACATTAAATTCTAAGAAATGTAAAATTCTGAGTGGAAAGAAACAAGTTATATCTTTTATTTGAGGTAAGGTTCGGAGGGGTGGAAAGTTTGGTTAGGTTAGGTCGACTGAATTCCTTTCAGTTAAGTACCTTAAATTCTAAGAAAGGTAAAGTTCTAAGTGGCAAGGAACAAGTAATATTTTTATTTGAGGTTAGGTTCGGAGGAGTGGAAAGACTAGGTTTGGTTAGGTTGACTGACTTCCTTTCAGCTAAATTAAATTCTAAGACATGTAAAATTCTGAGTGGCAAGGAACAAGTCATATCTTTTATTTGAGGTTAGGTTCAGAAAGATTAGGTTAGGTTAGATTGACTGACTTCCTTTCAGCTACATTAAATTCTAAGAAAGGTAAGATTCTGAGTGGCAAGGAACAAGTTATATCTTTTATTTGAGGTTAGGATCTAAGGAATTGAAAGGTTATGTGAGGTAAGGTTAAGTTAGGCGGACTAGAACCCCGTCTATGTGGGTGTCACATTAGTCCCCGTGCAGTCTGGATAGTACACCAGGCGGCTATCAGCATCAAAGTATTTTGAGCACTTCGTGACAATTTCCGTGACAGTGATGCGCACCTTGCCGTTGTAGAAAAACCTTCGCTGGTCCTTCAGACTGGGCGGGGCCGATTTCCATATGCCGTGTTGGGCGAAGAAACAGTTCTTGTCTAGAATAGAAACACATCACCTTTATAAAATTAGTGGTCGAATGGTCCAAAGCAACAAGATCAAATCCTATACTAACAAAAATATGGAATAAAGGAACTAATACCAAAATCATACTACTTGGTCCTTCGAGCCGGATTTCATCACTGCAATAGCATGTCATACAATTTGGTGACACAAAGGCACAAATCTTTTACTAACAAACATAATATGAAATAATGCGACTATATCGGACGTACTGAATCAAAAATGTTTTGTATCAAAGAGATAACAAGTTCTCAAATTATTAATACCACAACAATATTCTTTCATAAAATCCTTGTCATAGTTTTATGTATTGCATAAATTTACATATAAATAGAGTTTGGAAACCCTGGAAGTTTAATTGGTCATTGCGTTATCCCCACTCTCGAAACATGTACAAAAGGACCGAGAGCAACGGAAGCGGGTCAGTTCCTGGCAAGCGCCCGAATAGCACACAAATCTCACTCGATAGCGTGCGGCGAGTGCGTCAGTTTGCGAACGCGAAGTACTATAATTCACGAGTTAGCATGTCGACACTCTGTGAGAGACACCTTGGCGACTCAGCTTTCTAGAAGTCTACCAGCTGCCGCCTTGGCATCCAGGCCCTCCAGGAGTCTGTGAGAGACACATTGGCGTTCCACTTTCCAGAAGTCTACCAGCTGCCCCCTTGACATCCAGGCGTCCCAGAGTCTGTGAGACTCGCTCCAGCCACAATGCCTTCCCTTCGATTCAACATACGTGAGCACAATCTAATATTGAGAGTGTTTTCGAGCCTTAACTTCATAAAAATTAGTTGTTGTCTTAAATAGTATTCTCTCGTTAATAATCCATATGTACTCCTTGAATAAATGGTATCTCACATAAGCCGGGTTTCGTTGTTTTTTGGGAAGACATTTGAGAGAAAACCGAATTCCTGACCCTGATTGAGTTCATGTAATAAAGATGGCTGAGTCCGCAATTAGTCGAGGGTGTAAGTATTTGAGAAGCTCAGTATCAAAGTGGGACATACGCCACTTTTTCTAAAATGCATATTTTGATTGATTATGGTAGCACGTCTGATTCTCTAACTGAATAACTGAGAGAATCTATCAAAAACGGACAATTAATACAATAAATCGCATGTTAAAGTTTGCACTTTGTTTCAAAAGCGAACACTTACAAGTCATGTTTGCAACAAACTCGGACATTCAATACAAAAACCAACAAAAACGTTACAAAAAGTGTCATGGCTGCTGTTATTTTGACAGTCAAGCACCAACCGCCGAATGTGATCGTGGGTTAACAGTTTTAGGCTGAAATTTGAGGTTTATTGAAGTTTTCCAGCACCAAATTCACCAAAATATGATAAAATGGGGATCACTTATGCTTGTAAGCGCATAACCAACTCCGAAAATTGGAAACGAGCAAAAGAAAAGCCGTTACAGTAAGTCGATTCACCCACAATACTAATTCAAATCTGTGCTCATTTCAATGAAGTTTTCTTATATAAATACGATGATAAGAACCTCGAATCCTACGTTTGTGAGACTAATAAACCCATTTTGATGAATATAAACAAAAATTAGAATTGAAAAAATGGAAATATATTGAATAATTAATAATTAATTTGAATAATTAAATATTGAGTTTACGGCGCTTATTTTGCGTTTATACCGGAGTTGGCTTATTATTATTAATAAAAAATAAACTTCATAAAAATTAACTTGAATAGCCCTTTCTTTCATATTATGGACCTTGGATCTTTGTAAGATTATATTTCAAAAACGGACAATTGCTCGTTTTAGTATCAAAAGCGGACATAGTCATTTTTAAATTTAAACATAAAATAGTTATAATATTAAATTATAGAATGTTATGTACGGCTTGTGATTCTTTATGCGCAAGGATTATGCGGGTAGAAAAAAATTCAGATATTTCATACCAGCATATTCGAAACAAGAAACTCACTCTACTGAAAAATAATCCAAATGGCCTACGTCCCACTTTGATACTGAGCTCCTCATTTAAAGTAAGGCATAATATGAAATATGGCATTAGTGTTTGTATGAAACTATTATATCATATCGCACTATCAATCATTTTCACTTATCATCAAACGTGAGACCGATGCAATTAATGTTAATGAAATTTTTACCTTATCAGACATTTAAAAATTTATTTAATTTGTTGAACTCCGTGAGGAGATAGGGATTATCACCTCTATTAAAATATTTACACAAATTTAATGTTGCTACATTTTTTTCCAAATACATATATAAGTTACCGTGACAAACAGTATTTCCTCATGCGATAGTACTTGAGAAAAGTATTACGTTGTTCATTCGACTATATTCCTACTGCTCCTACAAAGCTAATTTTACAACCTCCATAACAACTCAGGGATCCAGGTGTCCATGTGTGCAGGTATCCTATTAAATTTATAATATTTGTGCTAGCTCATTTATCTTGTCCCATTCAGCGACTACTGCCAAAATCATACAATTTGGTCCTTCGAGCCGGATTTCACCACGGCAATACCATTTCAAACAATTTGGAGCGTCATAAATACTTTACGATATTATTTTATGGAATGGAAGCATGGACGCTTACTGAACAACTAATTGGGCGACTAAGCATTCGAGATGTGGATATACAGAAGAATACTTCAAATAAGCTGGATGGACAGGGTAGGGTTACTAATGAAAATATTATGGTTCGGATTAATAAAGAAAAATAAGTTATTAAAACTATAAAAATCCGAAAAGTTCAATATCTTGGACTTGTGATGAGACATCCAGAGAAGTACGAGATCTTGCATCTCATAATGCAGGAGATTGCCGGAAGACGGTGCCCTGGAAGAAGGAGAACCTCATGGCTTGACGATGGTTTGGCCAATCTACTATAGAGCTATTTCAGGCCGCAGTTAACAAAGTTTAAATAGCCAACATGATAGCCAACGTCCGTTGAACGGACAAGGCACAAGAAGAAGAAGAAGATAAATCCTTCACTAACAAAATATGGAATAGCAGGACTTCTACCAATGTCATTGAATTTGGTCCTTCGAGCCGGATTTCACCTCTCTAATGACATACTATTGTGTATTGAGGGAGCAACTAAAGAGGTAGCTACCATGATTGAATAAGCAGATTCCGCACTTCATCCTCCTGTAGTTGGGACACAAGCGTTGCACGTCTCTTTGCGAGATCCTCTGCCCAAAACTGTAGAGGTATCGGTTCATTAGAGCGCCTCTCGCGACCTGTTCCTCGTAGTTTTTCGGGTTTGTCTTCCACGAGTCGTATTTCAGGTACCAGCAGAACTCGTCTGGAAACACAAAATTTCTCACATTTCAAATCTGAAATTTTTTTTTTTTTTTTATAGAAAATTTTTTATTTTTTTGGTACAGTACATACAATAGATACATAAATATAATGAAAGTATATAAAAAAATTAAAAAAACTTAATACAATTATTAAATACAAATATACATATTTTTTTAAATGTTCTCCCATAATAAGCAAATGCTTGTGTGTACGGGAGGAAGTATTATTTGTTAGGTTATTTTGATTTTTTTTAAATTTAGTTTATATTAAGAATAAGAGAAACATATGTGTGTATATGTACATATTTTTTTAATTATTATTTATTATTTATTTTTTTTTAGTTAAGGTTTTCAGTATATTTTTTTAATTGTGTTTTGAAATTTTTGTAACTGTCCTTAAGGGATCTTATATTTTCTGGTAATTTATTAAAGAAATTTGTTCCTAAGTATTTATAGTTTTGTTGACCCAAAGTTTTTTTACAAATGGGAATTGGTAACGTGTATTTTTGCCTAAAATTTACTGTGTTTTTGAAGGGTATGGATTTGTTTAGGATATCCTCTTTGTAAACTTGTAAGGTTGAATGATACAGGAAGAGAGTATTTAATTTTCTTACTTTAAATTCTTTGAATATGAGTTCAGATGGATATCGAAATGATTTTTTTAATATTATTTTAATTATTAGTTTTTGCGCAATGTAAAGAGATTTTGTGTGAGTTTTATAGGCGCCACCCCATCCTATTATACCATATTGGATTGGAAATGGAACAGTTATATCAATAACAATTATAAAGGTGTATACATAAGGTTTGTTAACCACACAAGATAAAAAAAATTGTCATGATTTGCCATGAGGGCCTATGTCATCTTTGGAGATGTTGTGGGGAGGGTCGTTTTGAGGAGAGGAAGGAATCTTGAAGAGAGCCATGTTGTAGGAGGGAAGAAACATGGATGCTGGCAAATTGTTCCAAGCCGAGCTGTTGAACTAAAAAATGACAAATTCTCATGTGACAAATGTAAACTGTATACAACGGTTGGGCGAGCGTTTGGCGTAGGTGAGACTTACAGGATTTTTTTAAAGTACAAGTTAATACTGTTGACGGTAAGCATCGCAACCAGTTTGCAAGCCACCTCTGGCCTGGAGTCACTAGGAACCTGAAAAATACACTTGACTCTGGGAAGGAGTTTTCCAAACTGGTCGGAATGTTGGATTTAGAAGGTAAATACTCTAAGTATCGCTATGGTGAAAGTTCTCCTTTCAAAACTGAAACATTTCTATTTCATGTTGACCAGTCAGTGACTGAGTCCCACAACAGGCGTTGTGAGTTCAATTCGATTATAAGTAACATGTTCCGCTACCTATGATGTTAGTAGTTGATTTTTAAATTATTATCAGGTTATTCGTAATCCGAGCATGTGTTTTCACCCGCCATCACCCACCAGAGTTCCACCAGGAATATGGTGTGTATATTGAGGTGGGTCGTTTATAAAAATGTGTTATTTTTTTTTTTATTCTAAGAGCGATAAAAGGGTGCCAAATGGGTTCAAAACGAAGTGTTTAAAAAATTTAAAATTTCTGATACGATCTTCTTCCTCCGGATTCACTTCAAAGTTTTGAAAATTTTTATTTTAAGGTGTTATTTCTAGTTTATATAAAAGTTACTATGAATCTTTTAAACCATATTTTTGTAATCTTCCGTAGCATATATAGTATATATTTATAAAATCATTTACAAAAATTCCCAAGATTGAATCTCGCAAAATAATTCCGAAATTTGAGAGTAAGAAGAATTTTGCTGGTATTTGCATACACTGCCTTGAGATAATTTGAATTATATTCATATATTTTTTATTAATAAATCAATATTTTCCCTTTATTTCGTATTTTATTAAAAACAGTTTATTTTTGATGGTTTATCTAACATTTTTTAAAGATTTAACAAGGGTGGGTTTTTCTCTAATATTTGTAATTTCAATGTCAATCCGGGGGAAGAAGATGCTATTCAAATATTATAAAAAAAATTACGTGATTTTATATCTCCATTTAACACCATTTTATCAATTTAAAAAAAATAAAAAATAAATATCATCTTGTTGAAAAAAGACTAAAAATTTACTAAAAACAAACTTTTACTTTTAACTTTTACTTTTACTAAAAACAGTGAATACTATTGAACTAACTTACAGTGAATACTATTGAAATCTGGATCCAGAACATTTGGCTGGTACTTCTTGAAGAGATTCCAGAGGTCTTCATCAGGTAAAAGGGTTCCGTTTTTATAGATGAAATTCTGAGCAAACTTCTCCCTCAACTTGATCTGTTTCGGACCCAACCACGGAGGCCACTCGCCGTAACGCCAGAAATACATTATGTCGCCTGGAATACAAACCATATTTATATATTTTTGCAACTAAACTGCGAATTATATCAATTTTTCAACAACCAAATAATATAAACTCATAGACATATGAATATTAGTAGACCAGAACATAAAGGTGAGGGTGTAGACAACATCTACAGCGGGGCGCAGAGCGGGAAAATGACTTTGGAGATATGTGATTCGTCGATAACTCAATATGACAGTATGTATATAGGCATCTCGCATTATAATATCACCATTTAGTTCTTTAGAATAAATAGAGCTTTTTACATGGGAGTGCAAATTTAAATACGGCAAAGTAAAGTTCGTTTATTTTCAGACGCCAATATTTTATACACTCCGGTAAACATCGACGAGCACACGCCATGTATCTAGAGTGTTATTATATATTTACACGTTTTCAAAACACAAACCATGTTTTTTGCGGTGTTATTTCGTAAAATGCACCATTGAGTACTCGACGCTGGCTCGCAGAAGAATGATGACGTCACATTATTAGCCATACTCAATCCCAGCCGGTTCCAAGGAACCGGTATGGGAGGGGGAAATAATACGCTGTTATCACTTAGGGCAGGTCTACTAATATTCATATGTCTATGTATAAACTCATGTGAAAGAAAAAGGGGCCTTTTTGGCCCGGAGCTCTGGAAGGGACCCACCACTTTCTCAACGGCTGTGTGAGGGAACTGAGTGTTTAAGCCACCGCTACCCAAATTTCTACCGCATAATTGCGAAACAAATCGCAAATTATGCGATAAAAATTATTACAAACACGTTTGTTTAAATTATTTTACAAGTTTTGTGTATGAAAAAATTCACAGTGTTTCTTTAAATGCTGTTCAAGACAACCACGCGAGATGTTTGCTCTATTTTAAACGAGTCGTGTTTTATTAAACATTTTCACAATTTTCGCATCGATTTTGTCGCTTTAACTACTAGCGCGCTCTAACATTCGTATTTTCATATCTCTCCATCTTCTTATTTTTGAGCCTTGTTGCGCGCCTTAACCTCCGTTTTTTTTTACATTAACTCCACACAGGAGGCCTTGAGGAAAATAATTTCCCACAGGGCCCATGTCATCTGGGATGCTGTGTGGAGGGTCTTTTTGAGGAGAGGAAGGAATGAACATTGGTCTTGAAGAGACCTATGTTGTAGAAAGGAGAAAACACAGAGGCCGGCAAATCATTTCACAGCCGAGCTGCTGAACACAAGAACGAGTCGAAGAAACGACCTGTTCTCATGTGACAAATGTCAACCGTGTACAAATGTTGGGCACGGGTTTGGCGTGTTTCCCGACTATGCACCGGTGCCGAAGGGATCAATGATGCTAGTTCCTCGAAGCATCTTCCATTGTAATACCGGTAGAACAAGGATAGCATTCCCACCCGACGCCTGTGCTCTAAAGATTGCAATCCGTCTGTTAAGATGGGAGAATCTATCAAACGGACCGCCCGTTTCTGCACAGAGTCGAGGGTATTTTTCAGGTATTTTGGAGCTCCAAACCAGAGGTGGCTGCCAAATTCAACCGTGGGGCGCACTTGCGATTTGTACAGGGTTAGCAGTTGTGCACTATTAAAGTATCTGCGGGCCCTATACAGTACGCCCAGTTTCTGGGAGGCTAACTTTACTCTGGCTTCGATGGAGCCCCATACCTGAGCTGGTCACTTAGGGTTACACCAAACATATCAATGGAGGGCCTGTTCGGAAGATTGCTTCCGTTGAAAGAGACTAGATTTTCATTTCGATCCCTTTTAGACGTAATCAGACAAGATTGGGTCTTTGAAACATTAAATTCAATGAGATTGTTTTTACCTCAAGAGAAAACACTCTCGAGGTAACCGTCCATTCTTTGCTTCAAAGCCTTACGAACTGTTGGAGTTTGTGAGCCCTTTGGGGGCTTGTCAAAAAAAAAGCTATCATGAACTGTACTGTCATCCGCATAACCGTGAATTGGTGCACATGACAAAAGGTCGTTGATGTGCAACAAAAACAAAGTCGGAGACAGAACCGATCCCTGCGGGACGCCAGCATTTATCGAGTGTGAGGAAGAGGTGAAACTATCGACTACCGTCTGAATCGACCTCTCCCTCAAGAAGTCGGCAATCCAAGTACACAAGGCTGCGGGAAGTCCGTAAGAATGCAGTTTGTTGACAAGTCCTCGGTGCCAAACCCGGTCAAAGGCCTTGGAGATGTCCAGTGCAACCGTTTGGGTCTCACCGAAACGTTCCAGGCATCGCCCCCAAACATGCGTCACATACGCGAGAAGATCACCGCACGAGCAGTTCCGCCGGAATCCGTATTGACGGTCGTTAATAATTTTGTTCTTCTCGAGGTATGTGAGCAGTTTGTCGTTGATCACACGTTCCATCACCTTAGACAGAACTGATGTGATCGCTATGGGGCGGTAGTTGGCCGGGTTGGAGCGGTCACCCTTCTTTGGAATAGGATGGATAACCGCTTTCTTCCAACCAGAGGGCACAGAGCCAGTCTTCAGGGACATTTTAAAAAGCTTCGTCAAAATTGTAGCTATTTCTGCAGCGCACCTCTGCAGTACCAGGGCAGGTATTCCGTCAGGCCCACTAGCTTTATTAACATCAAGCTCTCGTAAAACATGGAGTACTTCCCGATGCCGGATCCTCAACTTTTTCATACGAAAACCGCAGTGAGGAACCGACGGCGGGACAGCACCTTGGTCATCGAGGGTTGAGTTATCCGCAAACATTTTACCTAATAAGTTACTGCATTAGTTAGCTGCACATGTCAGGATTCTATTTTTTTTCTGTAAGAAGGAAGCCATATTTATTTTTGAAACGAATCTTGACCCTCCAATGTCCCTGCGTACATGATTGTTAGTAAGAAAGAAAAATTTATGCATACGCATACTCACATTTACAGTAATTAACAAGATAAAGACACATCATATATTATGTGTTCGCATGTTGGTTAAGCATCTAGTAGAGTGAAATAATAATTAAAAATATTTACAGGTGTAAGTATGATTAGAACCAAAGAAAATACACAAAGAAAGATATCGGGGGCAGTTTGTCCAACTATGACGGGGCAGTCCCGGCGAGAAAGAGTGGTCGAGCGGCCTGGCCGCAACGTGCCCAAACACTTGCGTCCCTTAGCCGGTTTCCCAAGAGTACCCTTGAAAAAGTGTATGGAGGTGTGGGGGGGAGGGGATACCCCCAAAGACCCTGGGGAAGGACCGGAGCTCCGTATGCTATTATATTAAATATCAAAAAGATAGCCACTGCAGCTGGTCACAAAAAATCCTACGACCATTGATGTTTTTGTCTAAAGACGAATTTACATTACGCAACTAGTATGTTTCATTTTTTTGAAGTAAAACTTTTTTACGCACGCTCAACTTGGGGGGTAAACTGCTGAATGCGTTACGAAAAGCGTGATGCGAACGGTAATGGATGCGCACGGTGATCGGGATGTTCTTTTTTAAGTTAGTGAAGTTTTATTTCAGTCGTGTGGTCTAAAGCACACTCGTTTTTTTGTTTTAATTTTTCTTTATTCATTGCTTTGATGCATTATGGTTACATAATTTGGGGATTTTTCGACAACCATGCTAGGCACTTGCCGTGTTATGGTGGTCGATTTTACGTATTGTGCATTTACATTTGAAATAAGAGAGAACATAAAAGATTATAAAATAATGTCAAAGAATATAAAATTACATAGTATTAAAGAAAATTAAAGGAATGAAAATGAGTATGAAATATTATAAAAAGAGTATAAAAGAGATAAAATAATTTTGGTGATTTGAAGTCCCCTCCCGCCTCCCCTTCCCCCTTCCCAATAACTTAATTCGCAATTCCAAAGTCAACACAATTTCATCACAATCGAATGTATCGTAAAGGAAATAATTTCATAATGCCAGAGCACACCAGTATTTAAAGAAACCTTTGTGGGCGTGCGCACAACAGCTCATCAAAGTTTTAAGGCTCTGCAACCGGGCTCGAAAAGAACAAAACTAACTAACTAACTAACCATCACGCCGTTTCCCCGCAGGGGTAGGCAGAGAGGACGGACCGCAAAACAACTCGGTCTTGGCACACACTCTTTGCCTCACTTACATTCATACATCGTCTCATACATACTCTTCTATTATTCTGACTTTTGACATGGCCCGTCTCAAGTATCTGATTCACTTGATCGTGCCATGTCTTCCTCGGGCGTCCCCGACTTCTTCTTCCATTCACATTTGCAGCATATATTCTTTTTACACTACTTTCTTCGCTCATTCGCTCTACGTGCCCAAACCATCTGAGGGTCCCTTTCTTAATTTTGCTCATTATACTTACATCAGCCTTACATTCTTTGCGGATATCCACATTTCTAACACGATCATACATGGTTTTACCACACATACGTCTCAGGGATCTCATTTCAACAGCATTGAGTTTACTTTCATCCTTCCTCTGCCAGTTCCATGCCTCACTGCCATACATCAGGGTAGGTACCAGGACTCCATTGTGGACTGCTAGCTTCGCTTTTTTTGACAGTTTTTTATTAGCGCCAACGGCATTCAGTCCTCCATTAATGGAGTTACCGGCATTTACCCTTCTTTCAATATCTCTATCAGCCTTCCCATCTCTCGTAAACATACTACCCAGATAAACAAACTCATCCACCTGCTCCAAGTATTCACCATTCACAACTATGTCGCACACTGTTTTCGTACTCTCTCTTTCAAACACCATGACTTACATGAGCATACGCAAGGAGAAAATCTGGTCCATGCATCCCCTTCCACTCATAAAGGCACCTTGCACATCCCATATTTTATCCTTTGTTTCCGTTCTTACCCTTTAAATCAATATTCCTCCATACAGCTTGCCGACAGAACTTAGCAGGCTAATAGCCCTATGATTCCCACATTCCATGCGTGACCCTTTACCTTTGTACAACGGCATGATTACAGCCCTTCTCCAATCTAATGGAGTGTAACCCTCCTCTAAACATTGGTTAAAAAGTTTGCACAACCATGTGAGAATAATATGACTATCTTCTTTAAAATATTCGGCAGCAATATTGTCGAAACCAACAGCCTAACCATTCTTCATGCATTTAATCGATTTTTTTATTTCTTCCATACTGATTTTGATAACATTCACTCTGTCATCGTTCATCCCCGATTCGACGCTGGACTCACTATCACCCGGGTTGCTTTCGAAGACTTCCTCAAAATATTTCATCCATCTTTCTTTTATTTCTTCTTCATTCGTCAAATTCAAATTCTAAAAGAACAAGATGGAGAGATACGAAATTACGAATGTTAGAAGAGAGCGCTAACATTTACAGCCACAAAATCGATGCGAAAATGTTAAATAAAACACGACTCGTTTAAAATAGAGCAAAAATTTATAATAATGAAAGAGTTTATAATAATTTTTCGAGCATACTTTGCGATTTGCGATTTATTTCTATATTTGCGTTCCAGCGCGGGCAATGTCTAGATATTATCTTCAAAAATAATATATATTTTTTAAGAGCTTTAAACTTACCGTATTTAAGGGAGATATGTAAGAAATCGGTAGAAATTCGGGTTGCGGGCCCTTAACGCAATCGGATGAATAGAAAAGGAAATAATTTCATAACGCCGAGCTCACTATTAAATATAGAATATTTCGCGGGCGTGCACCACATCACCAAAGTTTCATCGCAATCGGATTAATGGTTTAGGTATCGCATAAGGAACAAACAAAGAAACATCAATTTTTATACAATAAGATTACTTCGAGAACAACAAAAAGTGCTGCTTGACCAGGTTCTTACATTTGACATCATAGATGGATATAAGAACTGGAGCTGGTTTCGGTGCTGCTGGTGCTGTTATCAAGGGTCCTTGTGCTGCAACAAAAAAAATATATACATATATATTATAATTTTAATTCCTTACAAGCCATTAAACTATTGTGGGTGTCTCTAAAATAACTCTCTAGTTTGGTCTCCATCTTACAAAATTAATATTAACCCCTCCGCAACGTAAGCAGATATAAGCGTTAAAAATAGGATAGCAGTCAAGTACAATAAGCGTGTTTATACGTCAGCGCGTGTGTTTCCATAGAAATCGTTATAACTCCGTTATTGTTTTAGTTACATCCCTAAAACAAAAAGTCAAAGGTCGATAGTAGATCAAATTGCACATTTCTATCAAGTTGTCTATGGAAATACATAACAGGAATCAGCTGTCAATCGTGTAGTTGACAAAAATATTTACCTGCGCAAATTTGCTACCGGCAGCTCCACCGCGCTCCACATTTTAAATTTTTATTAAATATTTTTATATGAAATGATAAAAATGTGAGGTGACAAAAGTGTTTATTACACATATATACAATAGAATAAGTATTGTTGTTTGCATAATCTGTGATTTTAGTACCGTTTTCAAATAAAAACATCACGTGGGTCATTTTTACCTATTTTTAATGTTTGCGATCTAAATTTTAATATTTACAAATGTTAATATTTATTTGTAATATAATAATTTGAAAGCCTATTTTGTAACCTTTTTAAAACAGTTTTTACTATTCGGCTACGTTCAGAAATGTTTCATTTATAGAGCTTTAATTGTGAAGCGGTTAAACCTAAAAGTTTTCGTAAAATGTCATTTCGTTTAAGACACCAAAAGCTAATATTTTCGAAAATTCGGTAACATTGTGCGAATAAAAATATAAAAATTCTACGTTTTATAAATTTTAAATTTAATATCCCATTGGAAGACTTAGAATTACACTTTAAAAATTCATACATTAGAAGACAAAAGCAATATAAACGATTTATTCAAAATACTAAACTCTGAATTCGACTGTTGCGAACTCCCGCAACTCATAATCTTACGAATACCCACAGTCTCAAGGCGACAAAAAACACAATTCTACTGCATTATTCATGAACATAACTACATTGCCCACTCTCCGATAAAACGAATTCACACTATGACATATTTAATATCAACTTGGCGAGTTTTGCTGATAATATAAAATATTTATTTCAACATTATTCCTAAACACATCTTGTATTTTTGTAAACCTATCTAATCACTCTAATTTTTCAATTTTTATTTCTTGTGTGACTTATGGGTATGTTTTGATCTAATGTAATTTTGTTTTTATTATTTATTTACTATGTTTCAAAATTATTTGTCATGTTAAAATTGCACTTGCAACATGTTAAAGACTTTTGGGCGTTAAATAAATAAATAAAGGTATAGGTAACAGATGATAAATAAGTAAAAGTATAGGTAACAGATGGTTACCCCTTCAAGGCTCTTGCAAGGACTCTAATTTTTTTGTATATAAATGATTCTACATTTAATTAAACGATACTAGTCCTCCATTGCCCTCGCATACGTTGTTAGGCAGCAGTATGCAGGTGCTACTATGTGCAATTGTTAGTAAGTGTGAATAAAATCTTACCTGGATTTTAGATAAAGGAATGAAAACATATTTATGTACATAATGCAATTCAGTCAGGCAGTCAGTTATAAAGGTTTCGTTAGCCACAGCAAAGTGTGGCCGGGTCTGCTAGTTAGTGATAAAATATAGCTCAAAGCTTAGACAGCCAGTAGATTAATGCCCTGAATTAGAAGGCGCTATGAATATCTGTAATGGTATTTATAAACATCTAAATCTCTGTTTTACCCACAGTTTTACATCACCGCTACAAGTGCCATCTGTGATAAATACCTCTAACCATAATTTAAAATATCACAGCATCTACATGTTCTTATAATGATAGAATTTTGAGCCATGGTTGCTGAATTGGCGCTTAAGGACGTAGGCGTCTACTTATTCTAAAAATTCTAATAATTCCAAAAACTGAACAAATCGGACTAACATCTATGAGAACCAAAGTGCGTACGAGTATCTACAGCTCAATAATAAATAAATAAATAAAATATATATATTATAAATATATCGTTAGCATACAAGGAAAAGAGTCATGTTTTTGCATGATGTTACACGGATAAAGCTATTTCAAGCAACGTTTCAATTCTAAATGGTGATCTTACACCAGGGCGTTACTGAGAGCATCTTCCAAATATACCATATATTATTTTAAATGAATATATTGTGAAATAACACATTTATTTGCCACGTCCCATCGCGATGGGTTTGAGCGATACGCGAGCTGTTTCGTGTATCGACATGCTGTTAGAACGAGACGCAACGCTTATCAAATGTCCGCTAGGCTATAAACGAGCCACTCCCCTTACTAGTTAGTTATGACGTGTGATGAAAAAATATATTTAATGTTTTTAATAGAAAAAAAAATGTCATCAGACAACAAAATGACATGTACATTTTTTACTCCAAATATGCCCAGGAATCGCTGGTTAAAATCCTTAGGGTACGTGCTGTTACACCTGTATACTACACACATATATATTTTAGCCTTGAAAATGAATTTCGAAGGAGCACTCCGTATATCAAAAACCCTCATTACAGAGACATTGGCGCATCTCGGTTGGTATCTAAATTCCACATTAGACCAATATTAATAATATTATTTCTTACGGAGAGCCTGTGCTGCAACCAGGAACACAACCAAAATCAAAAGCGAATAGACCGTCAAAGGTCTCACCATCTTAAAAACTGGAAACTAAATGCAAACCAAGAATTACAATTTGTCAGTGACACTGGTGAAAATAAACGCATTTATTTAATATTTCATTTTTTTATCGTCTTTGCGTGACTTTTTAAAGGCATGAAGTCTTTTTAATTTGTTAATTACGGTTTATCGTTGTGTTTCATGATGTGTCTTGATTGCAATTATAATTAGTGTTTTATAGTTTTCTATATTAATGCTTTTGTTAATATGTCACGTTTAACACAAAAAACGGGACATTTTCCTCGTAAAACTTTGGCGCCCAACTTGTGGTTTAAAAAAAATCTTTAAATTTCTCCATCTGTGCTGAATCCAGGCTGCTCTAACCTCGGTTTATCGTTGTGTTTCGTGATGTGTCTTGATTGCAATTGTAATTAGTGTTTTATAGTTTTGCGTAAATTTTTTTGTTAATATGTCACGTTTACGAAATAAAGGTACTTGGAAGAATCTTAGGAGCGGTGCGAGAGGGAGAGGCATAGAGAATCCTCCACAATAATGAGTTCAATTATATCTTCCAAGCTCCCAGACTCTCTACCCATTTAAGGCTCCAAAGACTAAGATGGGCCGGACATGTGAACCGAATTCCAAGCACACGAGTCCCGAAGAAGGTTCTAACAGAACACCCGGGAGGTAAAGAAAAGGCGGGCAGACCTAGGCTGAGGTGGGAGGATAATGTTAGGAAGGATGCAAGAGGACTACTCCATGTTGCAGATTGGAAGACGATTGACGAAGACAGAGGGCGGTGAAGGCTTATCTTGAAGGAGGCCAATATGGGCTTGTTATGAAATATTTAATTCCATTTCATCACAATTAAGTCTAGTCACGTACCCCTAATTTATCATTATTTGTTTGGTTTGAAACGCCAGTTGATTTTTCTTTAAATATAGAATTTTGGGCCATTCAATTATTTTTGAAAACAGAGGTTATAAAAGTCATTTTTTTCCTTAGAGCTCGGCACTGTTTGGAAAGAAGCCTTGGAGAGGTAGACTCCTATACAAGAGTCATCGTATATTTTCCGATTTTATATAAAATGCAGTTTCATTAAACAATTATTTGAATTTTGTTGAAAACTTAGGTAATGTTAAGTATTATCCCGCGTGTTCCGCTACCTTCTTATTTAAAATGGCGTGAAACCATAAGAAACCATAAAGAATTTAACTGACCGGGATTCAACTGTATTTTCCTGCAGCGAAAGAAAATTATAATATTTTTACAAACTCGGAAATTTCCTTGACGTAACCGTCTTTCGGACTGATTTGTAGAAAAATTATTGCAAACTTGGAGATCCATCAACAATACGCATGGAATGCGGCTAATCTGACCATGGCACTGGTTTTGATCTGAGACTGGCTCAATCAATGTTAGACGAATGATGTACAGCAGCATAAGCGGAGGGCATCATACATCAATCCTTGTTGCTATCGGTCTTGAGTATTAATTTTTAGCTCGAATAGATTTTGGTCGATCCTTGGGTGAGTCTCTCATTACAATAATTTTAAATGTTCTTTATTGGTTAACTGATTTTTATTTGATTTTTTGAAATATAATATGTAATCTGTTATATGAATACTGTCTTTCTTTTCATTATTAAAAATCTTTATTGATTATACAGTATTTAATCCCCAAGGCCCTGATAGAGAATTATGCTTTACCGTCTGTTAGCCTGGTTTAACAACCAGTGGCGCCTTTAAAAAAGCTAGCAGATACGATCACACATTACCCGTATACATTACCCTCAATCTCATTTATATATATATCATCTCAATATCTTTTCCTCAATCAGCACTCGACTAACTATGGTTATAACTCACCACTGTCCAGAATGTGTAGACTGGTCAACTCACGTCAAGACCTTGATTTTTTTGGTATTAGCTTAAATGATTTCTGTCGCTCTTTAAACAAATGAAGATATGTAATATTCACCCTAATTTTTGCAAGGTCTTGACGTGACTTGACACTTATTTTTCTTCTATTTTCACTGTTTGTCTTTGCTTTCATGTACCATCCGAATCCTTACATTGTTCATTTCTATACTTCGTGATACTTTGTTTTAAATTGGACGTAAGTCCGTAAATAAATAAATAAATAAATAAATAAATATCCCGTAACTTATCCCACAATTACACTTAACATTTGACACACTCATGTCAAGGCAACAGGCTGTAGTGCCATTAAACATGAAGAAGAAGAATGTCACGTTACACAAAGCAAGCCTTTTTCTTCGTAAAATTTTGGCGCCCAATTAGTGCCTTAAAAATTCTTTAAATTTGTCCAGCTGAAATCTAGGCTGCTCTAACCCATCGAATAAAATCATTTTTATTACTAAAATAACCCCCAGAAACGACAAATTTAAATAATGTTCAGTAATACTCATCAACTTAGTAGGCGCGATTGTTTAAAAAAAATTGAACAATTAATTTTCACGTTGTGTGTATCGATTTCTTATTTAATCCCTGTCAATATCGTTTCGGCTATCAACGGTGTAATCGTGCTCGGGATATAGATATAAAATCGTCGAAAGTTACGTCTAGTTATTCTAAAGTTTATCTGTGCTAGATTCCCAGGCTCGTGTAAGAGATATAAAACCAAAGTTACTTAAGTCAGTCTCGAGATTAGTTTCCAATCAAATACGGAGGTTACTTCTAGTGTTATTCTGCGTTTTATGATACTTAGGAAAATAGCAAAACTTTTACGTGAATTTCAACGCTAGTAAAGAAGGCCATTAATTCCTGTTGTGTTTAATGCCATTCACGATTATATTTTGTTTAATTACAGTTTCAGCGACATGCATAACAATATAAATATAATTAATAATGAAATAAGGTGATTATAAACCAAAACCACGGTCGTAGGTCACCCCGAGTGGTTCGTTACGTTTGGTGACTTAGCAGGGTTTATGGGGTGAGGTTTGTCTAGATCTTGGCGGTGGATGCGTCTGCCAACTGCGTGGTAGGCCGGATCGGAAGAGACTGGTTGAGGGAGACCTTCTGATCTCTTCAGAAGAACTCTCCCGAAATATCTTTGTTAAGTACCGCCGTCCCGGAAACCTTTATTGGATAACCTCTGCCATCGGTCACCCCAAGTGGTTCACTACAATTTAGCAGGTGTTTGGTGATTTAGCAGGGGTGCCCGGGTTCATGGGGTGAGGTTTGCCTAGGTCTTGGAGGCGGACGACCAGGACATACTGAACGCCAGATTCCTACCCACCCTTTAAACCCTTTTCCTTTCCAGAACTCTCCTCATCCCCAAAGATGATATAGTGACGAACATATGAATCTATCCCTCCCACTGCGGTAAGGTGATTTTTTTTAACGTGAGCTCCACACAGGAGGCCCGTAGGAAAATAATTTCCCTCAGGGCCTCCTGTGTGGAGCTCACGTAAACAAAAGGAAAACCATCAAATAACTATAGCAGACAAGAGTGGGGAGCTTACAAAGCACTGCACAAAGAGGAGACCGATTATTCTATCTCATTCTCTTGCAGACTAAATACTATAGTTTTTGTATAAAAGTTTTAATCCTATAGTTTTTGTATAAAAGATCGAGTTATCATGATGATGCTAAAGAAGTTTTCACTTCAATAACGCGTTTTCTGATCACCCTGTACCAGAAATGTTTAAATATTATTTTATTTATATTCATTTTTGCGATAAACAACACTTCACCAGCGAACTTGCTTTAAGAAATCTGCAACATGGCAAGTTTTTCCAACTCTTCCTTTGTTTGGGTCTTCGTGACCTTCACAATCACAGGTGGTAAGTTTAACCCGTCTAATCACAGGAGACCCAAGTTGTCCCAAAACATCATTCTTCTTCTTGTGCCCTGCCCGTTCAACGAACGTTGGCTATCATGTTGGCTAAGCGGACCGGAACAGCTTTACGGTAGACTGGCCAAATCACCGTCTCAGGTTTTTCAGCCACGAGGTTCTCCTTCTTCCAGAGCCCCGTCTTCCGGCAAACTTTCCCTGCATTATGACATGCAAGATCTCATACTTCTCTGGATGTCTCATCACATAACCAAGATATTGAAGTTTTCGGATTTTTATAGTTTTAATAACTTACTTTTCTTTACACATCCGAACCATATCATCTTCATTTGTAACCCTGTCCATCCAGCTTATTTTAAGTATTCTTCTGTAGATCCACATCTCGAATGCCTCAAGTTGACTAATTAGTTCTTCAGTAAGCGTCCATGCTTCCATTCCATAAAATAATATCAAAAACACGTAGCATCTGACCAATCGCATTCGTAATCCAATGTTGAGATAATGACTGCAGAACATCTTTTCCGTGCGGATAAAGGTTGCACAAGCTTACTCAATGCGACATTTGATTTCAACCGAAGGATCCCATCTATCATGTACATTGCAGCCCAAGTACACAATACTCTGTTCCTTCTCTAGTTTTGTTTTTTTTTTTTTTTACATTAACTCCACACAGGAGGCCCTGAGTAAAATAATTTCCCTCAGGGCCTATGTCATCTGGGATGCTGTGTGGAGGGTCTTTTTGAGGAGAGGAAGGAATGAACATTGGTCTTGAAGAGACCCATGTTGTAGGAAGGAGGAAACACAGAGGCCGGCAAATCATTCCACAGCCGAGCTGTTGAACACAAGAACGAGTCGAAGAGATGACCCGTTCTCATGTGACAAATGTCAACCGTGTACAAATGTTGGGCACGCGTTTGGCGTGTTTCCCGACTATGCACCGGTGCTGAAGGGATCAATGATGCTAGTTCCTTGGAGCATCTTCCATTGTAATACCGGTAGAACAAGGATAGCATTCCCACCCGACGCCTGTGCTCTAAAGATTGCAATCCGTCTGTTAAGATGGGAGAATCGATCAAACGGACCGCCCGTTTCTGCACAGAGTCAAGGGTATTTTTCAGGTATTTTGGAGCTCCAGACCAGATATGGCTGCCAAATTCAACCGTGAGGCGTACTTGTGATTTGTACAAGGTTAGCAGTTGTGTACTATTAAAGTATCTGCGAGCCCTGTACAGTACGCCCAGCTTTTGGGAGGCTAACTTTACTCTGGCTTCGATGGAGCCCCCATACTGAGCTGGTCACTTTGGGTTACACCAAGCATATCAATGGAGGGCCTGTTCGGAAGATTGCTTCTGTTGAAAGAGACTAGATTTTCATTTCGATCCCTTTTAGAAGTAATCAGACAAGATTGGCACCGGAGCAAACACGCGTTGGCCTGAGGCGTAACCGCGCGGTCTCGATATCCTTCCGTCCCCCCTCCAGTAACCCGACGCTCATCTTTTCCTCAAGGTCTTCAAAAACTTCCCCTTCTCTCTCAAGTACATTTTTTCGAGGCAAAATTGGGGAACCGGCTAAAGGGCGAGGACTTCGAGCATCGTCTGCGGTTGGGCCGATAGCTATACGCATTCTATACGTGGTCTATAGAATACTTTCTCTGGCTTTTCTTTTTATATATTTTATTTTCTTTCCGCTATTATAGTAATTACTTACATTATAACATAATCATAAAACTGTTTTTTCCTCATTACTTATTTTATTTACAGAAGGTTTCTTCGACTGGTCGTTATTTTTATTTTTCTTTTTCTTTTACTAATACTATTTTCTCTTTTTGATGTTACCTATTTCAGAAGAATTATTCCATTATTTATCTTTTGTATAATGTTAATGTAAGTAATTGCATACTGCTTACTAACTCCGTATGCATGGACATTGGAGGGTCTAGAGTCGTTCAAATAAATGTAGCTTCGTTAAAAAAAAAGTAGAATATTAAAATGTGCGGTGAAGGAGGAAACCATATGTTTTCTTATAACGCGTTGGGAAAGTGGTGGGGTCCCCTCCAATGTTTGCTTGACACACTATTAAACATTGTATTTTTTTCAATAGAAATGTATGGACGCTTATAAGAAACAACTTTTTTAAAATACAGATATTTGGTTAAAATTATCTGTGATGGTTTCTATTGGCTGTTCAAAAGTTTTGTAATATGGTTGACTGAAAACGAAAGAACAGCCATTCGAAATATCCTAAACAACTAACAGGAGTACATTTTATGGACATTCACTTTTCATATAATTAGTCACTAAATTATGCAGGGTGTCCGGGGGAAAAGTGAATTAACATTAACATTAACGGGAGGTGATTCTACATGATAGTACAAGTAAAAAAGATAAATAACTTTTTTCGAAATTCCAACTTTTAGGAGTAGTTTTGAGGTAAAAAGATAAAATTTGTCCGGCGTGTACGGCCAGATTTATTATTTTCCGCTGTTATGATACGGGCCAAGCACAATCGAGTCTGGAGCCCGGCAGGCTCTCAGCAAGTAAGACCGTACCTCACACTAAGGATTTTTAGTAGGTACGTCTTTTTATATGGGAAAAAAAATGTTGGAATTCCGGAAAAAATTACTAATCTTTTTTACTCCTACCATTATTTTGAATCACCTCCCAAAGTTAATGCACTTTACCCCCGGATACCCTGTATAATATTCAAATATAATAAAATATGCAGGGTACTGCTTGCTAACAATATTAATTATATGATCGTGTACCTACTGTATTTACATTTTCTTGTATCCAAGTGTAATCTTATATTATGTATGCAATCTTCTTAATGGAAATTTATAAAATAATAAAAACAACATGTAAATATTTAATACTAGCTGGTTCCCGGCATGCGTTGCTATGCCATTTAATAAAGAAATTGTTTCTCCCTGCGTGTCCCTTCCCATTTGCCCGTTCCCCTTTCGCCTCCCCTTCCTCTCCCGTGTCCCCTTCCCCTCTCGCATTCCCCCTCCGCCTACTCCACCTGCCCTCTCCCCACTCCACTCCCTCTTTCACCCGTCCCGCGAAGCCCCCTCCCGAGTTCGCCCTCTCCCCTCCCCCCTCCCCGCTCCAGCATTCCATACATTCAGTCCCGATACATTTAGTTTTAAAACAGCTCGCGTGCCACCTATTGCAATTTTTTAATACAAATTTCATAATGCCAGAGCTCACTAATAGTTTTATACAAACCTTGTCCTGACAATAACGAACACAACAATAAAAGAATTATCCAATGTGTTGCAGTCGTTCGGAAGTTATGCGCGTACATACATTTCGGGATTCATTTTTATTTATAGAGATAACAACAATACGTATGTGCATGCATATATTTTTAACTTATTATATACATACATACACCCGCCTCAGAACAAACTCTGTCTAGTGAGGTGGATAAAAGAAAACTATGTACATAAATGAAAATCAAATAAACACCCGGGTTGCCGGCACTGAAAATTAAATTGATTAACTTTTTTTCTCTCTTATGAAATTATTCACGATATAAAGTGGATGGAAGGCTTTTAGAAATTGAATTATTGCAAGAAATTGATGACAATAACTCTCTCATGTAGAAACCAAAATTTCGAAACGGTACCAAGATTCACATACCTAGGCTCCCTGATAACAAACGACAATAATACCACAGAGGAGATCCAGAAGCGCACAATGAACGCAAATCGCTGTTATTTCCGCCTACAGAACCAACTAAAGTCCAGACTGCTGTCCAGAAACACGAAGATATTAGTGTACAAAACACTTATCAGACCAGTACTTACGTACGCAGCTGAGACTTGGGTACTAACTAAGGGGAATGAGCGAGCACTGGACGTTTTTGAAAGAAAAATTTTGAGACACATCTTCTGACCGGTTCTAGAAAATGGATTTTGGCGCAGACGTTATAACAATGAGCTCTTTACTTTGTTTAAGGAGCTAAACGTTGCGAAATTTATAAAACTGGGAAGACTTCGGTGGCTGGTTTATGTGGAGAGAATAATCGAGCATCAAGCACCGAAATCCCTGCTGAACTCAAGACCAATAGGGCGAAGGAGCCTGGGAAGACCAAGACTAAGATGGAGCGACAACGTCCTCAAAGACATATCTATCTTGGAGCTTCTAAGCTGGAGAGAGCTGGCACAAAACCGAGATGAGTGGAGGAAGATTCTCGAGGAGGCCAAGACCCACCAGGGATTGTAGAGCCAATAGTGAGGATGATGATGACAATCTTACTTGCTGAGAGCCTGCCGAGCGCCCGACTCGATTGTGATTGGCCCGTATCGTAACAGCGGAAAATAATAAATCTGGCCGCACACGCCGGACTAATTTTATGTATTTACATAAAATTAGTCCTCAAAACTACCCCTAAAAGTTGGAATTTCGAAAAAAGTTGTTTATCTTTTTTATTTGTACTATCATGTAGAATCACCTCCCGAAGTTAATGCATTTACCCCCGGACACTCTATATAACCGTAATCATTCCCCTGGGATTAATTTCATTTTCGCAGTACGGTGTAGAATACGGTTTGTATAAGCGTGATACGCATTAAATACAAAATGTCTTGTCTTTTAATTTTTGTAGAAATATGTAATAAAATGTAATTACTCGTCACGTTTTGTTGCTGACATATATCACGACACAGGTACGTAATTTCTATTATTCATTAACAAAACAAGGTGGTCAGAAAACTGTTGTTCCTTAGGATTTTTTTTACAATAACTCCACACAGGGGGCCCTAAGGAAAAAAAAAAACGAGTATGCTTTAGACCACACGACTGAAGTAAAACTACAAGACAAACCTCACCTAATGAACCCAGGTATCCCTGCTAATTTACCAAACGTAGCGAACGGGATGACCTATGACCTAAGGGTAAAATACAAAGATATTGAAATATAAGTAGATGTGCTATCTGCTGTTTTTACTATGTGGGTCTGCGCTTCCGGGTGTCGCCGATATTGTTTACCAATTAACAAATAAACTAAAAGAACAAATAATTAACGAATAAACCAAACGAACGTTAAACTAAATGAACGAATTCTTTCCTTATTCAAAATATATTGTTAACCAATATTAATGCACATTTTCAAAAAATCAACGAAATGAACAAATTCTTTTTGTATGAAAACTACGCTAATTAGCGCGTAGTCCGGCGACAGTTGCGCGGACACTATAGCATATCTCTTCTGTATTTGAATATCTTTGGTGAAATATGACCATGGGGTGACCTACGACCTTGGGGTGATCTACGACCTTGGGGTGACCTACGACCTTGGGGTGACCTATGACCTTGGGGTTACCTACGACCTTGGGGTGGCCGTCCTTATTCTTATCACTCCCTAAGTCAAGCGTGCGTAAAGGCCCAACCGTTCGCCTGGATTCTTAGCCTAGACCTTCGATCACCGTTCGCATCGATTACCGTTTGCATGACATTTTACGTAATCACCACTTTTCGTAACGCATTCACCAGCTTACCCCCCAAGTCGAGCGTGCGTAAAAAAGTGTTACTTTAAAAACCATTCGCATCGATTATCTTTCGCATCACAGTTTTCGTAACATCACACGTTTCGTAACGCATCCACCAGCTTACCCCCTAAGTCGAGAGGTTTTACCTCAAAAAATATCATTAAAATATTTTTTATGGGTAGAACTAGAGGAGTTCTGGCAAGGAAAAATATATGAGGGGTTGGTGGAAATCCGGGGGTGAATGTGCCCAGGAGTGACGGACGTTTGAATTCATTCCTCCCGCTGCGGTGCAAGGCGATGCGTTGTGGGAGTACAACTGGAGAGGTCTAGTATACATACATTATCAATCTTTTTTCCGCCAAAATATGGTTTGAAGCGCAGTCCTTTTTTTCTGCGCAGGGTCTGAATGTTCGTTTTAACCGAACCGTATACAAATCTATGTGAGGTGAGTAAATTATAACACATTTGTAAAAGTATGGGGGCATAAAGGTGGGAATTGTGTATAAATCAAATAATCATTAATTTGATACAGTATTTACAAGTTTATTCAACAATTTACGTCCCATAATTTAGTATTTTATATAAATACAAGAAAGTGGGAGCGAATAAGTAGCGATTTTACAAAGTTCATTATTCGGCAGTCTAGAACAGAATGATTCGTTACTTTTTGTCACGGCGAAAGGAGTGACTCATGAGAAAGGCGGATCTCTACTGGCGTGTGAGGAGCCAATGGGAATGCTGCGCGGTTGCAGATCGCTGGCTGGTTCGCACCCTACACAGCCACTTACAAACCCTTAGTTACTTACAACCCCTAGTGAGATATCTCTGGGGGTCGGTCGACGCCGAGACCTATTGGTTGGACTATTTTAGAAATAGTATAGCAAAATATTAGATTTTGGAAACTAACCCAACCTTTGGTTTACTCGATTTGGGATTTTCAATTAAGATTTTTTAAGCAGCCAGCAATTTGCGCGATATTGAAAAAAACTACCACCAGTTTTTTTTCAAAGACTGTATACTAATAGGATAAAGCAAGTGGACTGTATTCTATCAGAATCGTTTATTGACAAATCACCTAAGAGGAGAAAAGTCACGACACCTCCTCGCTCCGCGCAGTTTGGTTTGTTGCCGTTCCCTCATAGGCAGGTCTGTTGTTTTGTATATCAATGGAATAATACAATCGGTGTATGTTATGAGACTGGAGGGAGTTGAAGACGAAAACAGATTTTTTTATTTTTTATTGTTGATACATTATTTTACAAAATTTCATAGTACAATCCAGTAATGTTTGGGTTGTTTACCTGTGCTGAGGCCCCCATTTTATAATATAATAATTTATACATAATACAGTTTGAAAAAAAAGAAATATACAATGTTGGTGACGAAACAAAAAAAAAACACTTAAAATAAAAATAAATTAAAACTAAAACTAGAGATCAAAAATTAAAATCATAGTAAATTAACAAACTAAAAAAATATTTTTTTTATTTTTATTTTAACTTTATGAGTAAAATCTCAAATTGTAATATTTAATTAAATGAAGACAATATAAGCGAAACTCAATCGAAAATCTGAAAACAGAAAAATCAGAAAAAGATATTGACACATCTGGGACTCGATGTCGATGTCGATGTCGAGTCCCAGATGTGTCAATATCTTTTTCTGATTTTTCTGTTTTCAGATTTTCGATTGAGTTTCGCTTATATTGTCTTCATTTAATTAAATAAAAAAATAATAATTAAATGAAAATCGGCGTATATTATGTTTTATGTGTTTGTGAGAGTTACGTGTTTTATATTGGTTTTGTGTGTTGCGTGTATATGTTTTATTGTTTTACGTTATAAAATTTTGGTAAAATTGTCTTTTTTGTTCTATTCCATTTTTTTTTATTTTGTGTCTGAAATTATTTTTGTTTTCCTCAATTTTCGTTTCAAATGAAAGACTGTTGAATGCTTTTATAGCATGGTATTTATAGTGTCTTTATCCAAAGGTAGTGTTTACCGTCGGATTTTTTATGTTTCCTTTGTACGCTTTTCTAACCGGTCTATTAGTGA
Organism: Limnephilus rhombicus; assembly: GCA_929108145.2. Taxonomy (NCBI): domain Eukaryota; kingdom Metazoa; phylum Arthropoda; class Insecta; order Trichoptera; family Limnephilidae; genus Limnephilus; species Limnephilus rhombicus. The sequence continues at coordinate 7,391,811 of OV815289.1, read as the reverse complement.
TATTTGGTGTTTGTTGGAGTGTGTTTTTTTGGTCAAAAATGTAATTTAGTAGTGTTTTAACATATAATTGGCGTATATCTAGTACGTCACAACTTTTATATATTTGATCTGTATCGGTTGGTCTATGTTTTTTAAGTATTACCTTTAAGATCGTTTTCTGTGCGATTTCTATTTGAGCGATAGCTGCGTAAAATGAAGATATAGATTTGATTTTCAACCATACCAAATTTGATAGGTTTTTTTTACATTAACTATATATATGCCATCTGAGATGCTGCGTGGAGGGTCTTTTCTAAGGAGATGAAGGAATGAACATTGGTCTTGAAGAGGCCCATGTTGTAGGAAGGCGGAAACACAGAGGCCGGCAAATCGTTCCACAGCCGTGCTGTTGAACACAAGAACGAGTCGAAGAAGCGTCCCGTCTTCATGTAACAAATGTCAACCGTGTACATATGTTGGTCGCGTGTTTAGCGTGTTTCCCGACCATGCACCGGTGCTGAGGGGATCAATGACGCTATTTCCTCGGATCATATTCCATTGTAATACCGGTAGAACGAAGACAGCATTCCAACACGACGCCTGTGCTCTAAAAATTGCAATCCATTTTTTAAGTTGGGAGATTCTATCTTTCAAACGGACTGGGGCTTCAGACCAAAGGTGGCTGCCAAATTCAACCATGGGGCGCACTTGCGATTTGTATAGTGTTTGAGGTTGTGTACTAATGTGACAAGTATAAATACTACGATTTAGTGAACTTGCAGTATCCCTCCGTGGTTAGGTATATGCTACATATTATGACGCCACTACCTGTCTCGGTTATTTTGTACTTGTGACTATTGATCACTGGACGACAGTGGATTCGTGAAACAGTTTTTTGGAACCAGTTCTTATCGTAACAATCTACTACAATTTTTGAAGTATGCTGTAAAAGCTTCACTACACTACTCGCGAAGTTGATCGAAGTTAATAGAATACGATAGTGTAGACACGAACTTCACTTCGCTTGGTCCAACTTCGCTTCGCCTGACTTCCGATAATTGTCGGTATTTGGCGCGAGTCAAAAGACTCGAAGTGCTCCGAAGTTCGAAGCGAGAGTGTAGACACGCGCTTCGAACTTCGGCTAACTTCGTCGAAGCGAGTAGTGTAGTGGACGTTGAAGCGTCGAAGCGAGTAGTGTAGACACGCTCTTCGTACTTCGGCTAACTTCGTCGAGGACTTCGTCGAAGCGTCGAAACGAGTAGTGTGACATGCGCTTCGAACTTCGGCTAACTTCGTCGAAGCGAGTAGTGTAGACACGCTCTTCGAACTTCGGCTAACTTCGTCGAGGACTCTTCGTCGAAGCGTCGAAGCGAGTAGTGTAGACAGGCTCTTTGAACTTCGGCTAACTTCGTCGAGGACTTCGTCGAAGCGTCGAAGCGAGTAGTGTAGTGGACGTTTAATACCAGCTCATAATGGAGTGGAGCTGGCAACACGGTATCGCTTCCAAGTACATAAGCACACTTTTCACCACTAACAATTTATTTATTTATTTATTTATTAACGCCCTTTTTCGGGGCTTTTACATATGAATAGTATGAAATATACAGTATTTATTGTACATAACTGAACTGCCTTCGTAACAATATTTTATATTTGTTTAAAGATAAATTGAAGATGTCCACTGACTTGGTATAATTGTTTCCCTTTTTGTATTCTGGGTAAAGAGGAATACATATGGTAGTTAGTTCCAGAATTACTGCACTGAAATAAATCCTGACTTCTAGTATTACGTAGTGGAATCCGGAAGCTTATCAATTCGAGCAATACCGGGCTGTCAAATAAATCATTTAGAATTTTATACAGAAATACCAAGTCAGTGAAATTTCTTCTGTCTGACAATTTGAGCATATTCATATCATTCAAAATAGTATTGTAGTTCAACATAATTGCTGGAATACCCATTTTAAAATTAAGAAAACCTAAGAATTTGTTTTTTATTCTTTCAACAGCTTGTACATGTTTATTGTAATATGGGTTCCAGACGGGAGAATTATATTCAAGTTGACTTCTAACATATTCAAAATATAACAGTTTTATACACGTATTATTGTTAAAATTTCTAGTTAGCCTAGTTATAAATCCCAAAATTTTTAAGGCCTTATTAGAGTTTTCTGTTATGTGGTTAACAAATGAAAGATTAGATTGAAAAGTGATGCCCAAGTCTTTAATTTGTGTTAATGTCTCCAGAATATTGTGATCAATGTTGTAATTGAAGATCACTGGATTTTTTATTCGAGAACATTTTGAGATATTTAAGTAAAGTCTATTTTCATTACACCAAATTAACAATTTGTTGATATTATCTTGAAGAATGTTGCAATGGTAAATATTTTGAATTATTCTAAAAAATTTGAGGTCATCAGCAAAAAGTAAGATAAATACATCATGAAATATTTTTGAAAGATCATATATAAACAAGATAAATAATATTGGGCCAAGGTGTGAACCCTGTGGAACTCCACTTGTTGCATAAATTTTTTCCGACCAAGAGGATTTTATTCTAACAATTTGTTGTCTTCCAGTAAGATAGCTTTCAAACCAGGCTAATATACTGCCATGTATACCAAGATTTTCTAATTTCCAAATGAGAATTTTATGGGAAACTGAATCAAAGGCTTTACTAAAATCAGTATAGGCAAAGTCTACTTGTTTTTTTTCTTTAAAAGCATTGGTTATAAAATTTTCATAAATAATCAAGTTAGAAAGTGTACTTCTACCTGGCATAAATCCAAACTAGTAAGGTGATATTACAGGTTTTATTTGGGCAAAAAGTTTGTCAAGTATTAGGCTTTCAAATAGTTTTGGTATGGTGGATTGAATGCATATTGGTCTATAATTACAAACATCACTTTTATCGCCCTTTTTGAAAATTGGAGTCAAATAACTAGTTTTCCATATATCGGGAAAAATTCCACTGGATAAAGATAAATTAAAAAGTTTGGTTAATGGAAGAGCAATTACTTTGATACATTCTTTGATAAATATTGTGGGGATATTATCCGGTCCTGCAGATTTGTTGATATCTAATGATTTAACTTTAGTTACTACATCAGAGAAACTTATGGTACACTGCGAAATATCAAGAATTTCATCTAGAGTTGTTGATGGAAGAGGAGCATTATTTGCGTCTGTTGAATAAACACTTTTAAAAAATTTTGCAAACAAGTTGACAATACCATCAGTATTATTTCTATGGCTGCCATTTAGGTGCATAATGCTCGGGAATTCAGAATCATCTTCTTTAAGAGATTACGAATATTTCCAAAAATAATTAACATTGTTTATTGTGGAGTTTTGAATTTCATTTATATGGTTACGGTAGCAAGTCATAGACATCTTTTTACAAAAAGTTCTTAAATATTTAAATTCACTGTAATCAGATTTTTTTAAATTTAATTTATAGTCTTTATGTTTAAGTTTTTTGGTGATAAGTAGATTTATAAGTTCTTTGGTGTACCATTTTGGATAGGTGTTTGGCTTACATATTACGGTTGGAACATAGATGCTATTAGCCTTTCCCAAAACAGAATAAAATTTATTGGTAGCTGTGTTAATATCATCATATTGCACAGATGACCAATCAAAAGAGAGGAGATAATTACATATTTTCTCGTAATCAGTTTTGAAAAAATTTTGGTAACTGAAAGACAGTTTACAGGTATTAACATGTACATTAGAAATAATAACTTCCAGTGGAGGATGATAACCATCAATGGGCACCAGCGGTTCACTACATTCTTCAATTACTAGGGACTCTAAGTTAGAAAAACATAAGTCTAGAGTACGATGATTTACATTTGATATAGTATTTGCCTGATTCAGGCCTAGAAATAACGCCATGTCTAGAATAATGCGTTCAGACTCACTAACACTGATAATATTGTTGACAGTTATTTTTTATATGAATACCGCACAAGAGTCCCAACTGCTCTCGTCTGAAGCCAGTGAGACTATGGCATCCCCAATTGGGGTATGTTGTGGCTGAAGATAGTGGGGGGGAAGGAGTTAGGGAAGAGGAAGGTAGGGAAGTACCTGGCTATTCAGATCTGGTCACCAAACACGGCTAATGCCATTTCAAGCAACGTTTCAATTCTGAATGGTAGTCTTGCAACAGGGCGATATTAAGAGTATCTTCCACTCTGGAACGTGCCGCAAATGTACAATATATTATTTTAAAACCCGTCTGCTTGGTTCAATATATTCGCTCCTCACAATCCGGAAGCCTCGGTTTTGCGCGTAAATTCTGAAACCGTCACTTTGGATCGAGATTGTAAAATATCTATGCAAGATATCTTTCATATTTCAAAGACAATAAGAAGCTTTATTTTGTTCTCTTTCTGGTTAAAAGAAAAATACATATTATTATATTTTTTTCACCTGAAAACAACCAACTTTATTTTTGGATTTAACACTAACAGTGTCTCTCTCGCAAAAATAAAGTTGGTTGTTTTCAGGTGGAAAAAATATAATAAGCAGTAATTGTTGAATGAAACACTAGTATATATTGAATCATTTGGCGGGTATAAGATAAGCCGCCATAGCTCAATTGGGAGAGCAGCTGACCGGCAATCAGAAGGGCACGGGTTCAATTCCCGTTGGCGTCATGTATCTTTTCTCGGAAGATTTTTCAATGTGGATGAGTGTTTCAGGCTGATAATTATTGCTTATAATAATTGTTACTCTTTGTGCTACGCATAAAAATCTTGTCTTAAACGTAAGTTTAACAATTAAAAATACATATGTTAGAATGACAGAAAGAGAGATATATAGCTTTTAAAATGCGTAAGGTCGCTCGGGACGTTTTTGGTCTTATGAAAGTATAACGCAATTACGTTTTTTGGGATACATTTATTCCCAAACAAGCAGACGGGTTAAATTAATAAAATGTGAAATAACACAAATTAATCAAATAAAATTTGTTTACCACGCCGGGATTCGATCCCACGACCTTCGGTGTGCGAGTCAAGAGCCTTACCGCTGGTCTACTCCGGCCGACTTAAATACGTTAACTAAGTAAAAGACCAAATTTGATAAGTTAACAAATAAAACGAATTTATGATCACACCATAGCAGAAGTGTTTTTAATATTTACTTGGGTGATAAGCAAAACTTCACAAACAAACTTGTAGTCAAAGACAGCTTCAACATGATAAGTTTATCCAACTTTCTTCTTATATGGATGTTCCTCACCCTAACTGCTATCACCAGTGACATCAGTGGTAAGTTATCTAATAAATATATAATAGGCCACTTGCATCACATTTTTTATTTTTTTTCCGGTTTATACAAATATTCTAAGACATTCTGTTTTTTTTTTTAATCGTATTTTTTAAACCCTGGGAATTTTTTATAAACCAGAAAGACGGGACATAATTTTATAGGTGCGATAAAACGATAATTACATAGCCGAAAATCATTTTTAAAAAAAGAACGTTTTCCACACGATTGGCACAGGAGAATAACGAGGCATACCAAAAATATTATTTCTCACAAATATTTTTTTCCTTGATCCATATTATTGATCATAGATCATTATAATGTATAACGCACATATTACTTAATCCAATGTAATATACTTGTACTGGTAAGTTATAATAATAATAACAACATTATAAAATTTGATTTTGTTAAAATCATCACCATAACCATTATACCTCTAAAACACGTACCGACTTCTAAAATGTACGGGGTTCTCTTCAGAACATCTGTCAAAAAGTCAAACCAAATGATGAGTTCGCAGAGAACAAACAATAAATCTAGTGAACGAATTCAAAGATTCGCCTGAAATCAAAGTGATGCCATATAAAAAAAAATAAATCAGTGTGGAATTTTATAAAATTAATAGGAACATTTTCGGAGACGGGAAATTTTCATGTAGTGACGTCACGAGCCCAAATAATGGATTTATTTATTTAAAAATAAATAATAACTGTATATTTCTAAAAAAATTTACTTACATTTTCGCAATCTAAATAAGAAGATCTATCCACACGATTTTCTCCAGGTCGTTAAGAATTAATGCAAGTGGCCTATTGAGCTATTGCCAGGAAGAATACTGTGTCCAAAAATATCCTTGTTCCGAGAAAAATTGAAAAAAACGAAAACAGTTGTTTTTCATAACATTTTATATTTAAAATATATAAATCATACAATTCTTAAGAGTTTTAATAGAAAAGTCGTCTAGAAAGGCAATTAAATTACAGTTTATTACTACAATTTATTAACGCTGAACTTTTAGACTAATGTTGTATATAAACATTTCATCAAAAAGTTATTCCAAAAAATGTTTTTTTTTTCTCTTCGTACCTTACACAAAGCAACATGCTCCTCTAACATAAATGTACACAAGTCATTGATGTATTTGAGCTTAAAAAGCAAAAAAAAAACGAGTGTGCTTTAGACCACATGACTGAAGTAAAACTTCACTTACTTAAAAAAGACATTGACATTGACATTTGACGTTGACGTTGACATTGAATTGACGTTGACGTTGACGTTGACGTTGACGTTGACGTTGACATTGAAATTGACGTTGACGTTGACGTTGACGTTGACGTTGACGTTGAAGTTGACGTTGACGTTGACGTTGACGTTGACGTTGACGTTGACGTTGACGTTGACGTTGACGTTGACGTTGACGTTGACGTTGACGTTAACGTTGACGTTGACGTTGACGTTGACGTTGACGTTGAAATTGACGTTGACGTTGACGTTGACGTTGACGTTGACGTTGACGTTGACGTTGACGTTGAAGTTAACGTTGACGTTGACATTGACATTGACATTGACATTGACGTTGACGTTGACATTGACATTGACATTGACATTGACATTGACATTGACATTGACATTGACATTGACATTGACATTGACATTGACATTGACATTGACATTGACATTGACATTGACATTGACATTGACATTGACATTGACATTGACATTGACATTGACATTGACATTGACATTGGGGTGACCTATGACCCTTGGGTGACCTACGACCTTGGGGTTTCCTACAACCTTGGGGTGACCTACGACCTGGGTGACCAATTGGGGTGATCTATGACCTTGGGGTGACCTACGACCTAGGGTGACCATCCTTATCCTTATCACTCCCCAAGTTAAGCGTGCGTAAAGGCCCGACCGTTCGCATCGATTACCGTTCGCATCATACTTTTCTTAACATCACACTTATCGTAACATCACACCTTTCGTAAAGAAGTTTTACGAAAAAATTCATTCAAATAAACCCTACCTTAAAAGACTAATATTAATAAGCCCAATATTATTCCATCAATAACTCAACATTGATAATTTTGGTGAATACAACATTATTCCGGGCAAGGGCCGAATTAGGACTCTCTAGGCCTTTTACATAACTTTTATTATTTTTTTTTATTTCAAATCATACGGGTTATTCTGTATATTTTCTTTTTTTGCGTTAATACAGCGTTACGATATAATTGTAAAAAAAGTTAAGACTTGACAGAAGAAGAAGTGGTTGTTGTTTTTTTTAAATAAAGCACCCTTGAGATATTAAATCCATCGTTTTTATTTACAAGTTACCGACACATAACTTATTCCCCACCCAACGGAAAAAGTTTTAATCATACTTTATGTTTTCTTTGCGAGTTTAGTTAATAAGTGTTAATTTTTAGCCAGCGTGGGCTTTTTATAGTTAAATTCCTTTGTATATTGGGAAGGGAGGAGTTCAAAATATGATCACACAATCAGCGACATCTGAAATTACTGGCGCCATCTTTGGCCTAAATGAATGAACTCGCTGATAATAATGATCAGTATTTATAATCTTAATTGGTTTGAAACTTTACTAGAAAACTAAAGGCCACTTGCATGGATTTCATAACGACTTGGAAAAAATCGTGTGGATAGATCTTTTTACTAAGATTACGAAAATATTAGTAAACATTTTTAGAAATGTACAGTTTTATTTTTATTTTTAAATAAAGAAATCCGTTATTTGGGCTCGTGACGTCACTACATGAAAATGTCCCGTCTCCGAAAATGTTCCTGTTAATTTTGTTAAATTCCACACTGATTTATTTTTTTTATATGGCATCATTTTGATTTCAGGCGAATTTTGTTTGTCCTCTGCGAACTTATCATTTGGTTTGACTTTTTGACAGATGTTGTGAAGAGAACCACCTACATTTTCGATGTCGGTATGTGTTTTAGAGGTATAATGGTTATGGTGTTGATTTTAACGAAATCAATTTTTATAATATTCTTATTATTATTATAATTTACAAGTACAAGTATATTACATTGGATTTAGTAACATAGACGTTGTACATTATAATGATTTATGATCAATAAAATGGATCAAGGAAAAAAATATTAATGAGATGTAATATTTTTGGTATGCCTCGTTATTCTCCTGTGCCATTCGTGTGGAAAACTTTCTTTATTTTAAAATGATTTTCGGCTATGTAATTATCGTTTTTTCGCACCTATAAAATTATGTCCCGTCTTTCCGGTTTATTAAAAATGGTCTGATTTTTCAGATTGAAATTTTCAAAAAATCCCCAGGGTTTCAAAAATACGATTAAAAAAAAATACAGAATGTCTTAGAATATTTGCCTAAGCCGGATTTTTTTTTTTAAATGTGATGCAAGTGGCCTATGGATATCGGCGTCTGTCGTAGGTTGTCTGCTATCTAATTTCTGTGAATAATAAGAGTAGGTAATACTATTTATTATACTTCAACTGCTTCAGGAACTACTCCATCTGGACCACCGCCATCTGGATCACCGCCATCTGGATCACCGCCATCAGGACCCTCTCCATCTGGATCACCAACTGGACTAACACCATCTGGACCTACATCGAGTAAGTTTGGAAATAAACCACTCTTCGCTTTGTGGATTCCAGACGTAAAAATAATATATATTATAGGAAGGAGGTAGCTCAACACGGCATACCACCCCAAAAACTAATAACTAAAATAAATATTATAATTTAAGGTTGCATGCCAACTCAGAATGAAACCAACTCAGAAACACCTCAGAAAGGTTTTATTGTTACCTCCTTGTTGCGCCAGCTCCACTCCACTACAAGCTGGTATTACAGTATATTTCACAATGGTTTTTTGCGTTTAGCTTTGGTGTAGCCGTCAATTACCGGATACCAAGAACTATTGAGCTTAGCTCCGTCGTCCGTCCGTCCGTCGTCCGTGTAGTGGAGTGGAGCTGGCGACACGGTATCGCTTCTAAGTACGTAAGCACACATTTCAAAACTAACAATTACACATCTGCCCTGATGATGGACACTCTAACGCTGTCCAAAACGTTGGCGAAAGGAGGAGGCAACACGGCATAACACCCCAAAAATAAATAACAAAAATTCATTTTGGTCGTGAAAATCTAAAATCATACCTCAGAAAGGTCATTTAAAGCTAAGAAAAATTAATTTTAAAATAGTCGGTAACCCTAACTTATTCAACCAACTTTGTAAATCTTTTTATCATCACTCTTATTGACCTTTCTGAGTTGGTTTCATTCTGAGTAGTCCGGTCATCATAATTTATACAGTCTGGGAGCAATATCGAGTGATAAATTCAACATCGAGTGACAGCTGTGTTTTGCTCTGCTCCCGAAATCAATTGTTATTATTTTATTACAGTGAACTAACATTCAGTGCACTTGTCATAACTGATAAGAATTATTCCTTTTTACTTGGAAAGTGTTGCTTTCCCACTAGTGGATAATTAATTGACAGTTTTAGAAACTAAAACATTATCAAAATATCACAAGGGAACTAACTGTCAAATAAAGAGTGAAATAGGCAGTGTTTGACCTTACAACCAAATAACAATTTCAAAATGGCAACTTCAGAAAAAAATCTGAGAAGCAAAGGGCAAACGACCGGGACTAGTCTCACATCGGAGTCCCAGGGAATAAATATTGATCTCCTTCTGGAAAAGATGGAGATGAAGATGGGAAAAAAACTTGAAGTCTTTAAGCAAGCAATAATAAAAAAAATTGATGATGAAAATCAAGAAAGCAGAAGCACGAGAGACTTTATCAGCCGGCAATATGATGACATCCATCTAAAGATGGAGACCATTATTAAACTGGTTTCGGAAGTAGAATCAATGCGAAAGGAATTAACAGAAAAAGATGGGATAATAAAAAGCCTTGAAGTTAGACTAGCAGAAGTGGAGCAGAGAACGCGTGAAGACACTCTTGAATTTGCTGGAATTTCAGAAAAAGAGGGAGAACAGCCAGCAGAAATAATTAAACGAGTGGTCACAGTGACAGGTGTCGACTTAAAAGGCGATGATATTCTCGATATCAAGAAAATTCCAGACCGACGACCAGGAGTCCCCCCAAAATTCCACGTTAAATTCACTAATCCCCAAAAAAGGCGACAGATTCTACTGAACAGGAAGCTACTCAACCCTACCACAACCCAAGGAAACGGATACCAAAAGATTTTTATTAGCGAAATCCTTGGTGCCTATTTCAAAGATCTTCTGTGGAGGTCGAAGACTAAGGCGAAAGAAATAGGATATAAATATGTCTGGTACAAAGAATGTAACGTGATGGTTAAAAAAAATGAAAATGACAGAGTAATATATATCAAACACTCTGATGACCTTAAAAAAATTGATTAATTTTCCTATTTGAGAGTCTCACTTTTACCGGTCATTCACTGGGTCGATTCCCCTCAGTTCGGTGAGTCATGTTGTATACTATTATTTTCAAATTGCAGCAATAATTCACCTCTACCACTTTCAATGAAAGGTTGTAATCCCCAGTGATGGCTATGGATTAGTGTTTCTCTTATTTAAGGGAATTAAACAATTTATTTTTTTTGTAATATAAATTTTAATATGGCTATTACCATTAATAATACATATGAAGAACTAGGTGATCAAGACAATTTGTTTATAACATCAGATGCAAAAATATGCAAATACGTAACAACCGATTCAAAAAACACTATTATTATGCACCAAAATATTAGGTCAATTAATAAAAACTTTGATGAACTCCAGATACAGCTTAACCACCTTAATATAAAATTTGATGTTATTATTCTTACAGAATGTTGGTTGACAAATATTTACACACCAAAATTTATAACTCACTACTCTTCATTCAACTCATCAAAACATGATAGTCAGAACGATGGAGTAGTGGTATACACAAAAAACGACCTAAACTGTGTTGTAACGGAAGTAAACATTATTGACGCGAGTTGTATGCAAATAATGTATAATAATGATACGTGCATTCTAGCAATATATCGCTCTCCATCGATTCGTAATATAACACCATTTCTTAACAGTATAAATAGCATACTCTCAAATCTTTCCTACACTAAAAACATAATAATTATGGGAGATTTAAATATCAACATACTTCCAAATAACCCACACCATCAATGCCACGACTATCTGAACATGTTAGAGTTCCATGGATTAATTAGTACCATCAATACACCAACAAGAATAGCTAATGAATCAACATCATGCATTGATCACGTTATGGTCAAAACTAATAAACAAAACAAAAGCATTGTTTACAAATCAACAATTACAGATCATTACACAACAATATTTACATTGCAATCCGACACCACAAAAAATAAAAGTAATCAGACAATTATGTACAATAATATTAATTTTGAGAATTTAAAAGATATAATTAAAAGTAAATCTTGGCAAGAGCTCTTCCAAATAAAAAACTCAGATGATGCATGGAGATATTTCGTTGACTATTTGAAAAATGAATTAATTAATAATACTACAATTCTGACAAAACACACTCCAAACAAAATTAAACCTTTAAAATCATGGATAAATTATTCAATCATCAACTGCATTCGTAGAAGAAACGCATTACACAAAAAAGTGAAAGAAAATCCTTACGACATAATATCACTAAACATCTATAAAAAATATAGAAATACATGCGGCGAAGTCATTAGAAAGGCGAAAGAAATCTACTACAGAGACAAAATCCAAGAAAGTAACAATGATCCCAAAAAAATATGGCAAACTCTAAGAGAAGCCACAAATACACAAAACACTAAAGACAAACAGGATATAAGTAAACTTTGTATTGACGGAAAAATTATTGACACCTCAAAAAACCCCAAGCTCGTTGCGGATTATATCAATAATTTTTTTACAAATATTGGTTCAAATCTTGCTTCTCGTCTACCAAATTGTGGGAATGCTCTACCTGCTGAAGCAGAACTTCAATTTCCTAAAGGAAGATTCAATTTTCAAACTGTGTCAAGGGAAGAGATTCTAAAAATAATTAATTCCCTAAAAAACACGTCTTCTGCCGGGGTTGATGGAATATCAACCAAGATTTTGAAAACGCTGGCTACGGAAATTACATTACCTTTAGAATACCTAATTAACCTTAGTATCAGTCAAGGACACTTCCCCTCAAACTTGAAACAAGGTATTGTTATTCCCATACATAAAACAGGTAACAAGACAGACATAAACAATTACAGACCAATAACTATACTGACCACACTATCCAAAGTATTTGAAAAAATTATCAATGCTCAGTTGGTAAAATTTCTGGTGAGCCATAAAGTACTCTCACAAAATCAATACGGGTTTCAAGAAAACAAGAGTACTTCTGACGCTATTGCCGCCGTAACTGACTTCATTGTGAAAAACCTCGATAAAAGCAAAAAATGTATTTCAATATTTTTAGACCTCTCTAAAGCCTTTGATACAATATCACACAGTAAATTATTAAACAAACTTCAAATAATCGGTATTACAGGCAACGAACTTAACTTTTTTAAGAGCTACCTTGATGACCGCAAGCAACAAGTGAAAATAATGAACACACTTAGCAATCAGTGCTCAACTCACTATGGGATACCTCAAGGTAGCATATTAGGACCATCTTTGTTCCTTTTATATATCAACGACTTATGTAACTTTAACATTCAGGGAAAAATAGTTAGTTTTGCCGATGACACTGTTTTACTATTTGAAGCTGACACTTGGCAAGCTGTTTACAAAAAAGCTGAAACGGATATAAACATTATAAAAAAGTGGTTAGATACAAATACGCTCACATTGAACACTGAGAAAACTAAATATGTCACATCAAGCATAAATATAACAGGTCAACCTCATGATGACGCTTCTATTAGAATACACACATGTTTAAATTCCGATGAATCTTGTCAGTGTCCCTACATTGAGCGCACTACACAGATGAAGTATCTCGGCCTCACAATTGATCCATATCTCAAATGGAATATTCACACTCAAATAATTGCTAACAAAATAAGAAAAACCATGCACTTTTTCAGAACGATACGAAACTTTCTCGACTTAAAACACTTGAAAATGATTTATTTTGCAGTCTGTCAATCCATTATTGAGTATGGTATCATAACATGGGGAGGCGGTACTGCATCAGCACTGGACCCAATCATAAAGGCACAGAAAACTATTATAAAATTAATTCTTAGACTACCTCTAATTACAGACTCCAACTTAATCTTCAATATTATGAATGTATTTGACGTTCGGCAGATATATGCAAAAACAATCCTCACTCATCTATACACAAATATACACAAATACTATGAAAAAAGATTAAACACTCGCTGTACTCGAAACAATAACAAATATTTACTACAAATTCCCATAACTCATACTACTTTTGGTCAACGAAGCTTCAGATACCTTGCAACAAGACTTTACAACATTCTTCCAATTAGTATAAAAAAATGTGATTCACAAAAAAATTAAAAAAAAAACATAAAAATTTGGATAAAAAATAATGATAGAGCATTTACCGGTGCACTCACCCAAATTCGAAATTAATATTGAACCAATGCTGTTATTATTGTACCAATGTTATTGTTATTATTAATGCAACAATTCTATTGTGTGATTTTATTCTAATGTAAGTGTAGGTATGTTCACAGTATAATAAATTGACATAAAATTACTGCCTCAACACAGGCTAGCCTAGTGAGGCAGGTTATGAGAAACCTAAATTTATAATTTAAAAAAAAAAAAAAAAAAAAAAACTTTAATTAATGACTTATTATATTCATATACTCGTATATACAAGATGGCACATAAGTCATCAACTTTTGCAAATGGTGGCAAATGTCAGTAAACTCCTGCTTTGACATTTGTGAAGTAAACCGATACAAAATGGACTTTTGTATCGGTTTTTTGCGGAATTATTTGTCGTGGTGTTAGCGCAGCGTGAATTTAGGGGCAGATTTCCATTTTTTTCAACTTTTTGAAATAATGGCATACAAAGCTTCGGACCAGAAAGGCCCCTTTCTCTTTTATCAAGAATTTATATTAATGGTCGTTGAAAAATTTGTAAATTTGGTTGTTTATTAAAAATTATTTGCCTGGTGGCATGGCTGCAATATGGGGAGGTTAGTCTTTATGGAGGATTTGTTTAGATTTTTTATGTGTGGTACGTATGTACGTTTTCGTCATGCCGGGCGAGTCAGTTTATGGATGCGTTTTCATGGGTGGGAATTCCCGCAAAAAATTTCCGCGAGACTTAAGATGTGTTTTTTAAATAAGGGTATTTCGGTAATTTGTGGAGTTGGGATACCCTTATCCATTTAGGAGCGCCCAGGGCTATGCGTACGGCTTTATTCTGGAATGTTTGAAGTTTTTTTTTAAATGAGACCCTGAAGCGTGGGCCCAGGTGGAGCTACATACGTTAGTTTTGGTCTTATCGTTGAATACACAGGGGCAAAAATAATATTTATCTAAAATTCTAAATTAAACAAATTAGAAAACCATCTAAATTACCAAGAAAAACATTAAATACCAAAAAGTTTCAAAAAATTATTTAAGGTGTTGTCCAACCAATTAACCAACTAACCATCACGCCCTTTCCCAGCAGGGGTGGGCAGAGAGAACTGACCGCTAAACAACTCGGTCTTGGCACACACTCCTTGCCTCGTTCACATTCACACATCGTCTCATATATGCTCTTCTATTATTCTGACTATTGAAATGGCCCGACTCAAGTATCTTCTCAATTTGGGAGGCGGGAATGGGTACCGCCGCCCCGGGAACCTTTAATGGATAACCAACACTCTGCCATAGATCACCCCAAGTGGTTCACTACGTTTGGTGATTTAGCAGGGGTGCCCGGGTTCATGGGGTGAGGATTGTTTAGGTCTTGGAGGTGGATGACCAGGACATACTGAACCCCAGATTCCTACCCACCCCTTTTTCCTTTCCAGAACTCTCCTCTCCTTCCTTTCCTTAAAAAACCCTCCACACAGCATCCCCAAGGATGACATAGGCCCTGAGGGAAATTATTTACCTCAGGGCCTCCTGTGTGGCGCTCATGTAAAAAAAAATCTGATTCACTTGGTCGTGCCTTCTTCAATCATTCACATTTGCGTCGTATATTCTCTTTACACTCCCTTCCTCGTCCATTCGCTCTACATACCCAAACCATCGGAGCGTTCCTTTCTTGATCTTACTCATTACGCTTACGTGTCAAGGTGTTGTCATAAAATATAATCTATATGTGGAAATAAGAGTGCGATGGTGAAAGGGTTAAGAACAAACTGTCATAACTGTCTTTTACGCCATTGCGTAGTTCATTCAAAACTAACTTTAAGAACTTTAATAACTATAAAAAAATTATTTAAATAAACTTCCATTTTCAGGGCTTAAAGTATTTTTTAGAGTATTTAATCAAATTTCGGCTTCGACTTTGTTTTCGGCTGACGCTAGACCAGTAGCCGATATTCGGTTTTGGTTACGGTTTCGGCTGAAAATCTAGTTTTGGTCTGTCACTAAAATGCTTTTAGCTTTTAAAAAAACGCCATTTAGATTTTTAATACAAGTAAGGAGTCGGATACGTTTTAAGATTTTCACGGCCAAAAGCATTTTCGTTGTTTGTTTTTGGGGTGTTATGCCGTGTCGCGCTACCTCCTTCTTTAGCCAACGTTCCGGACATCGTTGCAGTGTCCACCATCAGGGCAGATCCGGTAGATGTGTAATTTTTAGTGGTGAAGTGTGTGCTTATTTACTTTGAAGCGATACCGTGTCGCCAGCTCCACTAACTTTCACCGGTACAAAATAATCATGACAAGCAGTGGCGTCTTTGCCGCGGAACGTAATAGATAGTTCACTAAAACGTGGTATTTATGCTAGCAAGTCCGTTTGTGAGTTGCCGACGTAAGTGGCTCCATCTATTAACGGATTCTAAAATTTGAAATCATAATGGTATAAATTTTAAAATTAGAATAACAATGGTTAAAGCGTATTTAGTCAATATAAAGGTATAAAACAAAATGGCTGATATATATAAAACTAAGAGCTGGCATTACTGTATACTTAGACATGTTTTTTTTAGCGTTTAGCTTTGGTGTAATTGTCAATTACCTGATACCAAAAGCTAATGAGCTTAGCTCCGTCGTCTCTATTAATATTAAATGGATTTTTCTAGATATTAGAATTACAATGGTTAAAGCGAATTTAGTCTATACAAAGGTATAAAACAAAAAATGGTTTGCATTACTGTATACTTAGACATGGTTTTTTGCGTTTAGCTTTGGTGTAGCCGTCAATTACCGGATACCAAGAGCTATTGAGCTTAGCTCCGTCGTCTCTCTTAATATTAAAAGGGTTTTTGTAGATTTCAATTGCCTCCGTAATCAGGCGTGCTCTATAAGTTTTGGGTCTTCCCAGGACCTCAGGAACAAATCCAAACTAATACTGCGACGATGTACAAAACGTTGGCTAAAGATTGAGGTAGCGCAACACGGCATAACACCCCAAAACAAATAACGAAAAAGTAAGGAGTCGTTTGTCGTTGGTTAAAATAAGTAGTATTGGAATTGTTTTACTTGCAGGACCGCCAACAAACTGTAACGACGTATGCAGAAAATCGAACTGTCAGGCACTTGCCTGCATTTATGTGTTTTCGGATGTCACCTGTATCTGTAAGTACAAGTCAATTAAATCTCATATTAACAATAATTATTATAAGTAATAATTATTAGCCTGAAACACTCATCTACGTTGAAAAAATCTTCCGAGAAAAGATACATGCCGCCGACGGGACTCGAACCCGCGCCCTTTTGATTGCCCGCCAAATAATTCAATATATACTAGTGTTTCATTCAACAATTACTGCTTATTACCTTTATGTTGTGTTATTTACATTATGAAACACTAGTATATATTGAATTATTTAGCGGGCATGAGATAAGCCGACATAACTCAGTGGACAGAGCAGTTGACCGAAAATCAGACGGACGTGGGTTCGAGTCTCGTCGGCGGCATGTATCTGTAGCGATTGCTTACGCTACCCGCTTACTGAGTACATACATACCTACTCAGAAGAATACACGAGAGCTGTCTACCGGCGGCGGCGTACATACCTAAGCAGTACCTCTCGCCAGACCGAAGTATTAACGGTATTGCCACTTACTGGAAAGATCTAGAGCTAGCACTCATAGTTCACTGTACAGCGCCGAGCCTTCGCGAACCATCGTGTGGCACGTTTGCCTACCTACCAGTGTTTTGCCTGCTACCTGAGCGGTCGACTATTTAAGCGAGAGCGGGCTCGCCGGCGGGGACAGTAATACTCCTTCTGCAGCGTTCATAGTCATATTCAGTGCATATCACTCGCCGTGTCGCTTTCATTCATTTCGTTATGTTCGACGTAGTGTACTCACCATTGTTTACGTTGAAATTATTTGTTAAATAAAATAAGTGGTGAATAATTAAATAGTGTATTATTATTGAACACTAAATATCTTTTCTCAGGAGATTTTTTCAATGAAGATGAGTGTTTCAGGCTAATAATTATTACTTTTAACCCGTTTAATCACAGGAGACCATATTTGTCCCAACGCACATAGGTCTCATATAAAACGCCGTAACTCCCTTACTATCATAGTTAGAAATATGTTCTAATCGGTGTTAGAAAGGAAAAACATCATACTTTATATTCCAATCTAAAAAATAGCCACCAAAAAAGTATAATGTCCACTTTTATGTACACAAAATTTTGAATGGCTAATTGAAAAAAGAATTTGAAACTTCGGGAATTTTTTATAATTTTTTTTTCATAGAGCGACAAAAAAGTGAGGTTACAAATGTGTTTGTTACATATTTGTCTGATAAAATATGTATGTGTTTTTATTTTTTTATTATCAGTAACTTTAGTTAGAAAAAACATAAGGTGAGTCATTTTGAAAACTTTTTTATGTGTGTATGCAAAAATAATTACGCGCCTTATTATGTATCCCACGAAGTCGGCTACAATCGTATCTAGGCTCTTGTTTGTATCAGGTCAGAGATTTATTATTTATTTATTTATTTATTTTCCATGTTCTCCATAAAACGGTTATTCACCAATACATTATGGAGAAGATTACAAATAACATAACAGTGACAAAATGGCGGGCGACAGCGGGCGGGCTTTCGTAGTATCGGTTCGCGAAGTGAAATTTTATTTAACGACATTGAAAATTAAAATGCATTATTTTCCGCCGGCCGTGATGCAAAAAGTTTCCTTTTATAGTGATTGAGACGAATCTAAAGTTTTTTTCTAAAAATTATTCGTAATAACCATGCACACTAATCCCGAAAATTTACCATTTGGTCATATGGGTGGTTAGGTTATATATATGGATATTGAATATAAATCAAATAAGCATTTGATACATTAGATACTTACTAGTTTAGATACTAACGTTGCTTGAAAATGGCTTTAGCCGTGTTTAGTGACCAGATCTGAATAGCCAGGTACTTCCCAACCTTCTTCTTCCCCACCTCCTTCCCCTCCCCACCACCTTAAGCCTCACAACATACCCCAATTGGGGATGCCATAGTCTCACTGGCTCCAGACGGGAGCAGTTGAGATTATTGTGCGGTATTCACTGTAAAAAAAAAAAAAAAAAACTTTGGCAGTTTAGAACAGAATGTATAAATATACTAATCCCTAGATCGATATCTTCGGGCCCTCTCCATCAACTTAACCACGGATGAACCCATAAAATGAAACGAAATGGCGCAAATAGACTAAAGATAGAGGAAGTTTATTTATCTATCGTAGACAATATAATTGCACTAGGCCCACTTCAATCCATTATCCCAATGAATAACTTAAAAACAAAGGCTTGGAATCAGAAAACGTGTTTCTGCTCACATTATACAAATGGAACACTCGGGTTACATCTTTAAACATGTTTATTTTCAGTAAAGACAATCGATAATAACATATAAAATACTGGGTCGCAGAACCGACTGAAATTTCTTATAACTAAGGTATCCTAACCTCAAATTGATTTACGGACGAATTAAGCTGATTGTCGATGTTTTGTATAATTACCCTTTTCCCTGACGAATTTTTGACACATCTTAATTAATTTTTTCACCTCTGGAATTCAATATTCAATATTTTTTCTATTGAAATTTGCAGGATAATCTCACCTACGAAGCAAATCACAACACGTATCTAGCAATATTGGTACCAAGAGTTTCTAAGTTTTATTGATCAAGGGATCTAGTGACGTGGTATACGACTATCTCTTTCTGTTACACGTAGAGAGCGAGAGATGGCAAATAAAATTACAGACCTATCTACAATTCAGCGTTGTCTATAAGAATTTGGCTATCGCTTCATCAGTTTAAAATTTTTAGCGAAGATATTCGCCTTTTATAAATTTGTTTCGGCCAAAGGTGATTGATGAGAAATGAGGATCGCTATTGGCTTGTGAGGAACCAATACGAACGCTTCGCGGTTAAAGATCACTGGCTCGTTCGCCTCCCATAGACATGTAAACGCTTTTTTTTTTTATTTATTAATAAAATTCCTTTATTATTTATTTACAGTTTTTTTACATTTTTAAATTAAGTCCCGTTAAACTGATTGATATCAGTTTGTCAACGGGTTCTTTTGACAATTACTTTTTTTTAAATTGAGACAGGTCTTCGACCAAGTCAAAGAGACAGGTACATAAAATATACAGGTAGGTACATGAAAAAAAAATTGTTAATAAAATTTATAAGAAATACAGAACAGAGAAAATGAAAGAAATAAAAGAAAAGACAAGAGAAAATAATAATGGAAAAAAATTAAAACGAAAAGTGGAAATAACAGAAATTAGTACAAAAAAGTTCTTTCGCTTAACCATTTTTTTAGCGTACATTTCCTTCTCAAACTCAATTCACAGCTTTTTATTGCGTTGGGTAACATGTTGTAAATTATTGGAACAAGGTATTCTAGAGTTCTTTGACCGTATTTATTTAGGTATCTGGGAATTATAAATCCATCATTTGCAGTTAGTCTTGTATTATGAACATGAACCACTAGTTTATTATATTCAGATTGAGATGTATGCTGACTCGCAATTTTAAGCCACAATATAGCACGATCAGATAATACATTTACAGAGTTGTATAGTAATGATTTTGGTATATCATATCTTTGTTCGTATTCAGTTTTTTTCAATAATAATTTTACCAAAGAATATTGTACGTTTTGTACTGAAAGAAGATTTGTTTTTGTTGAATGTCCCCATATATTTTAACGATACGATACGATGCGAGTGTGCCATTTAGCCCAGGAGCAACTCTTTTCCCGGTGAGATCGATACGCTAGTTGGCACTGATATATTAGGAAACCTAATATGTCAGTATTGGAATTTCGGGTGGGCCAAAATAAAGAAATTGATTGAAAGTTGTTTAAGTGTGTCTGGATTTCACCCATCAAGGGCATTTATCTTAGGCCAATATTTTATCAATTTAAATTACGGAGAGGGGAGGGTGAATTTATATATTAATTTTATTTAAGTATTCCAAAATTATATGTTGTTAGGTTAGCGCGATGATGGCACCACCTTACATGGGTTAAAGTGAAGCTGAATGTTCACTGTATAAGAGCTATGCCTGTGGATCTGGATCTCGATATGGTACATTTGCAGCAAATAGCAAAGGTAATTTCACAAGGGTACTACGATAGTTAATTTGGCGATCTTGCCCGGTTCGGGATCACTTTGCGAGTCTGTTAGCTTATTGCGCTCGATAAAAACGGTTAGATGTTGACAGAAGCGTTACAATGATAAGACTAAATACACTTTTTCGTCTCCTTGACAACGGCTGTCAGCGGACAATTATCAGGCACCCAAGTGCGAATTTCACCAATAGGTTTGAATTCTGGCCTTTGTATGTGAAACAGAATGCAACATTATGGTTCCTTGGCACCATTTTTTTTATTCAGAGCATGAGAAACTCACTCAGGATGGTGGGAAGGGAGAATGCAGTTTTCCCTCCGGTAAGGATAGTTAGGCTAGGGGAATAAAAGAGTTTATACAGTAACAATTACAACTATATTTAAACCTTCAATACAATGGTGCCCTTCAAGGGACCGGGATTCATTTCCCAAAGAAAACATAACCTGTTCTGAAATTTAAGAGGCAATTAACTAAAATAAAGAAATAGCGAACCTGCGGACCATGGTTCTAAACAAATTACTTCTAAATTCACGCGAACACTTTATTCGGCTTTACACAGTGTGCTGAGGAAGCACGGGCTGTAGTCTCGCTCCATCTCCAGTTCGGGCACCGAGAAAAGACCCCAAGGAAAGCCTCCAAGTAACCAGACGATTCGCCAGGGAGCAAGATCCAAGCTCCCGATCAGGACCAGTGCTCCGGTTTGAGCACACCAAGGAGCACTGGGTAGAAGCCCATTTCGATCAGCATGCTTCATCCGAAGATGAGCGCCAGGAATCCATCCATCGGCGGATATCGCGACAAATATGGTACCGCCACGACCGTAGCTATTTACCGGGCCTTATTTACGCCAAGCCATCGACTGCGCTCGCCCCGATTCCTCAGATATTTCACACTCAATTTTGAACACGGCGGTGTGTTAGCCTTAAAACATGGCGATCTCTCGTCGCTTCGGGACAATTCGAAAAGAATGCAATCCACACACTCAGCTATATACGAATCACGGTTAGAATTAGTGTCATAATTCTGGTAAAAGGTATTGACCCGTAACTGTGACATTAACACATAATGAACACAAACTTATAAAATTAGGCGACGATTCGAATTCACGTCGGGCTCCTGAACGGTGAAAATCCAAAAAAAGTGACGCCGGAAGTTTAACAATACCGTTGCCAATCAAAAAAAATCCAAAATACGGCGATTCAATAATTAAAGTAAGCGGCCACGTGAAGGTTTATTAAGTCAGGAAAATAATAATTATTAAGTATTAATTATTATCGTGACAAGAACAAACCCATCGAGATCCAATTAATCTCGGTTTTCGTCAGAGAGGTGCTGATGGGGTGTGGGGGGGTGGGGGGAGGGAGGGGGGGGGGGCAGCTAGGGAGCGGCCGCGTCACGTTAGATTAAAGTGTGCACGAGCTAGTTCCCTTTGTTTACATCTTTTTTATTCTAAATAATCCTATTTAAATATTATGTTCCCTGTTAATATTTCATTGAAATTGTTTTTTTTAAAAAGTAACAGTAGTTTAGTAACATATAATAGTATCCTACACCTAAATATTTGCTTTTATCATACATTGTTTGTTAAATGTTCATTCTTATTTTGTTATTATTGATAATCTCATCTGTGCCACTGTATACTTATAATATCATGCAGCAATTGAATGTAAAAGCCATTCTATGACGTTTAAATAAAGAGATAAATAAATAACTATACTGATTCAAAATATCGTCAGAAAGCATCCGAATACGCTATTTGTTTATTTATTTATTTATTTTTTATGTACAAACCTCACAAGAGTCTCAGCTGCTCCCGCCTGAAACCAGTGAGACTATTGCATGTATGTTGTGAGGTTGAAGGTAGTGGGGAGGGGAAGGAGATGGGGAAGAGGAAGGTGGAGAAGTGCCTGACTATTCAGATCTGGTCATCAAACATGGCTAAAGCCATTTCAAGCAACGTTTCCATTCTGAATGGTGGTCTTACACCAGGGCGATACTGAGAGTATCTTGGGCAACTAAATTTATCCATGTGAGCCTGGTCTAAACTGTAAAACTTCTACATATTTTAGGTAGTGGACCATCTCCATCTGGACCACCATCCGGACCCTCTCCGTCTAGACCTCCATCTGGACCATCTCCATCTGGACCGCCATCCGGACCCTCTCCGTCTGGACCTCCATCCGGACCCTCTTCGTCTGGACCTCCATCTGGACCATCTCCATCTGGACCGCCATCCGGACCCTCTCCGTCTGAGCCTCCATCTGGACCATCTCCATCTGGACCACCATCCGGACCCTCGCCGTCTGGACCTCCATCCGGACTGTCTCCATCTGGACCACCATCCGGACCCTCTCCGTCTGGGCCACCATCTGGACCGTCTCCGTGTGGACCCCCACCAAGTACTTAGTTTGGAAACGAATTTTTAATATTGACTTTGTAGATTCGAGACGTAGGTACAGTGTAATTAATAATTTTATTATTTATTTATTTACGCCCGTTTATAAGCTACTTTCATAAAATATACTCATAAATAGTGCAGCAGATTAGCAGGTACGCCTGATAAAAATATATTCAAAACATTCTACAAGAAAGTTTAAAAAAAATAAAATAGAAGGAAGTAGCATAGAAGAATCATCAATCGAACCAACGCTCCTTTGTACATACAAAGCTAAGCAAGGAAGTAACATAGTAATAATCAATGCAATTTGACAGTTCAGCAATCGAACCAACGCTCCTTTGCACATACAAAGCTAAACAAGGAGATAACATAGTAAGAATCAGTGCAATTTGACACCTCAGCAATCGAACCAACGCTCCTTTGCACATACAAAGCTAAGCAAGGAGATAACTAGTAAGAATCAGTGCAATTTGACACCTCAGCAATCGAACCAACCAACGCTCCTTTGCTCATACAAAGCTTAGCATTTTTTATCAAACAAATCAATTCATGTAAATCGGGTATGGGCACCGCCGTCCCCTGGTTCGTTACGTTTGGCGACTTAGCAGGGGTACCCGGGTTCATAGAGTGAGGTTCGTCTAAGTCTTGGCAGCCAATGCATTTGCCCACCTGCTGCGTGGCGGGCCAGTTGAGGAGATATTGATTGTGGGAGACCTAACCTGTGCTTCTCCAGCCGGTCCGTTTCGACCTAAAAAAACTCTAAAATTAATTGCGCCACCCCCAGCAACATGTGCAGGCTAAAGGTTTGGGGGGGGGCGACCTCGGCTCTCCTTCGCCTTGCCTCCGGCTACTCGCCGCTGAATTCCTTAGGGTCGTTGGGTATTTCCCCCCAATCTCCCATTTACTTTTCTTTGAGGCATCACCGAGGAATCGGCTAAGGGGCGCGGAAGCTCAGTGTGGTTCACGACTAGACCGAACGTCATGCGCATTCTTGCTGGGACTTCCAATCGATTGGAGAGGACTCCCAACCGTTTGCCATGCCCTTATTACTGATCTACTGTGTCTTCCTCCCAAACAGGTGCTTGTAGGATACGCTGGATACAATCACCCAGCACTTGCCACCTCGTGGACTTTCACCAACCTGTCCCATTGTCTTGTCTATATTTTGTCAAACTAACACATATTGTATCTGTATTTCCCGCTGAGCACTTGCATACTGCTTACTAACAACGTATACAGGGACATTGGAGGTCTAGTTTCGTTATCAAATGTAGAGTCGTTTTTACCAAAAAAATAGAGTCCTTGCAAGAGCCTTGAAGAGGTAACCATCTGTAACCAATACCAGGGCGGGTAAGTGGTGGGTCCTCCAATGGTCCGTTTCGACCCACCACAGTGAGAGGGATGGATTCGTAAGTCCGTCACCCCTAGAAACATTGACCCTTTATACTTTTTTCAAAGCATCCTCAAAGACGATATTAGGCCGTGGGGGAAATTATTTTTCTCTCGGCCTCCTCCTTTGTGTGGTTAATGTATAAAAAATACGGAAAGATTAATATAATTTTTTATCCAATTTTTAGGCACGACCGCAAAACCCTGCATCAAAGAGGAGTGCCAAAAAAAATGCGAGAAGCAGACACTTCCCTTTGATGATGGGGAGTGCAGTGCTGACAACACTACCTGCTTCTGCGTCAAGAAAGTAGAGAAATACAGTAAGTTTACTGGTCCAAGAGACGTTTATGGCAACAAACTTACATATATATTTATTAGTTAAATGCCAACTCTGGTCTCAGCCCCAAAATACCTGAAAAACACCCTTGACCCTTTTCAGAAACAGACAGTCCGTTTAATATACTATCCTATCTTAACAAGCGGATTGCAATCTTTAGAGCTCAGATAGTGCATGCTGATGCTGATAGATGCTGTCCTTGTTCTACCGGTATTTTTATTTATTAAAAATATTTTGATACAATACATCATCATCACTATTGGCTCTACAACCCCTGATGGGTCTTGACCTCCTCAAGAGTCTTCCTCCACTCATCTCGGTTTTGTGCCAGATCTCTCCAGTTTAGAAGCTCCAAGATAGATAAGTCTTTAAAGACGTTGTCGCTCCATCTTAATCTTGGCCTTCCTAGGCTCCTTCGTCTTATCGCTCTTGAGTTCAGCAGGGACTTTGGTGCTTGATGTTCGGTCGTTCTCTCCACGTGACCCAGCCACCGAAGTCTTCCTAGTTTTAATAATTTTTGTTCGCTCAAAACCTTTTGATCATTTCCGGCGAATTCATAACTATAATAACTCTTTTATTTCCATGCTGCGCAAGAAATGCGAGTTATTTATATTTTAAATTAATAAAAACAGTACCTTACCATTAATATATTTTACGTACAATGATTTTAAACCTTTATAACCCGTTTTTCAAAAGGTAAGCGGTAAGTACCAGATTTTATTTTTCTAGACGACGAATTAATAATTTCGGGAGGACAACATGGAGACACATTTTAAATATTTATAACACATTCTTCAGAATTAATTAAAATGAACGCGGCGGAAAGGTCCAATCTCCAAGCCTGCTAGGGTGAATACGGCCGTACGTTCATTCAATACGCCATGCTGCGGTGTATATTTGTTTACACTTACTTACGCTTTCTTCACTTACATCGTTAAGATTTACCCATAATTTTTTTTCTTCTTCTTTTCTTTGATACGGCAAATTCGACAGTAGTTCCGTCCAATACACGGGTCGCGAGTCGCAATTTTGTATGCACAGCTTCTTTACTTAGGTCGTTAAGATTCTGAATATATTTTAGGGTATATTGTCATCTTAAAGACGTTGTCGCTCCATCTTAATCTTGGCCTTCCCAGGCTCCTTCATCCTTTCGCGAAAAAAACGCCGCCAGATTTTCTTTTAAATGCTTGCACCACATCCCGGTTCTGAAAAAAATTCCCGGGATAGAAAACTTTCATAAACCTAGATTTTTGATACGTACTAATATCAGTTTAGAAATTTAATTACAAACCTCTTGTTTATTTTGGATACAGAATGCACAACAGGTAGTGACACTTGCAACCAGCAATGTCGCAACGGGAGACCATCCTTTGATGCCGGAGGGACTTGCGTCGGAGGCTGTTGTCAATGCCGAGAACGCCATAGTGGTAAGTAATAACTTAATTTATTTGTTTATTTACACCTAAAGGCTTTTAAAATATCACATTACCATAGATACATAAGTTATTCGGGAGTATAATTACCTATAAGAATGTAGTATATAACATTATAAACTGAACATTAAGGATATAAGCAGGTTCAATATGTATATAGGTATGTAGTTTAATTACCATGAAAACTGTACAAAGGAGTTGATAAGTGTAGTGTAATAATGGTAAAACAGATTTACATAAGGTATTATGAAATTTGTTGTAGAGAAATGTTTATTCACTGTAATGATTTTATTATTAATTTAAACTGAATAGTTTATTCTAAAGTAAGTTTAAAAGAACTGTAACGTAAATAGTTCCGGGGAACCATTTACTAGTATTTTATATAGGTAGAGTAAGCGAATCTCCTCAGGATTGTGGATGGATATACGGGATTCTCCCCAGCATGATTAGCTTTTCTTTTTTAAATAAAATAGTACTTTTCCATATAACAAAACTAAACATATATTTCAGAAACATATAACCAGGGGTTTCAATTACCCCGAAATAACGCCGGTAACGGCGACAAATCAACTAAAAATAAATAGCAAATAGCGTACCTGTTGGACCAAGTCATGTTTCCTAAAATATTACTAACACTCGAGAACACCTTAATGAACTGCAGCCGCGAAGACGTGGGGAAGTATCCGAGGGAACCGCATCCGAGGAATGCATACGAGGATCCGCAACCGCAAATCGCCAACTCATTCTCCACCGACTCAGCTAGCCGGGCAGCAAGGCAGCAGGTTCCACCTGATGACCAGGATTCCGGCTGAAGGCACCAAGGAATTCTGGAAATTTGCCAAATTTGCCAAGCTCAAGGCGTGAGCTCCGTCAAAGGCTTTCCGCCAGGAATTCGCCACATCTACAGGAAATAGAGGCCAGGCGAGGCCATAAAGGTGTTCCGTCACGTTTTACATCACCGTACGACAAAGGATTACGTGGATATCTTTCAATGCAAACATGGCGAAGCACATATAGTTCTCACATAAGAGATTATGCCATGTTAAAAACTTGCAAAAACTAACACCTATGTGACGAGTCAAATATCCGTCGTGCTCCCGTAACGGCGGATATTCAAAAAGTACCCGAAACTAGAAACTAACATTGCCACACGCAAAAAATAAAGCCAACGGCGCTTCAACAAATAACGTGAGCGGCCAGGTGAAAGTTAATTCAGTCACGAGAATAATTATTCGAATTTAATAATTATAATCGTGACAGAACTTAGCAAAATTAACAGAGCGATATATAGCACACATGGGAAAAAAATACATGCGTTACATTATCATAAAAAGTTATACTAATGAGTTCGACATATTTATAATAATATTTATTTATTTATTTATAAGAAACAAACAGATTTTATAGTGATAGTGGCACAGAAGTATCTTATGCTAAGTGTTCAGTTTATGCTCAGTTTCGGCCGAAACTGAGCACAAACGTTATTTGGCTTATATTTACACTTATTCAGACAGTTAACACGTGTTAACCCTAGGATGGTAACAGGGGTGCCCAATCACCCCACGCGAGCAATCGCGCGCCAATTTATCGAAAAATATTCGCTGTCTCGCTCTAGCATTTCGTGTATTCTTTTGTCTTCCCGTGAGCCGTCACGGGAAGACAAAAGAATACACAATATACACGTCGATAACGTTCTGCAGGTATGTGTGGGGTGTTGCGTCACCCCTGTTACTATTTACGTTGGTATTTTCTCGATTGAAAATACCAACGTAAATAGTAACAGGATAGCTCGATGGAGGACACAACGCACATAGATAGCTCGATGTGCGTTTTGTCCTCGAAAGAATGACAAAAAGTGAAGATTTTTTGTTCAAAATGCAAACAACCTGCGTGCTCTGAACATCGTGTGGAAATTTGTCTCAATTGTATTTAAATTGCCAAAAACATTATTTTTTAAAGTCTAGTATCATTTAGTTCCTAGTAGATCTCAAGAAGAGTGTTCCTTTAGTTAGTGTCAATAATAAAAAGTTTTATTTTTCGTTAAACAAAAGTTTTTTATTCAATTTATTATTACGGGGTGACGCGGCACCCCTATTACCATGCGTGATAATTTAAATTATGTTACCATAGTAGGGTTAATTAATTAAATAAATAAAAAAAAACAATAATTGAAGTACGTGAACAAATAATAATTTTTACAAGCAATAATTGTCAGCCTGAAACACTCATTTACATTGAAAAATCTTCCGAGAAAAGATACTTGCCGCCAACGGGACTTGAACCCGTGTCCTTCCGATTGCCGGTCGAATGCTCTGACCACTGAGCTATGGAGGCTTATCAAATACCCGCCAAATAATTCAATATATACTAGTATTTCATTCATTTTTTCAATGTAAATGAGTGTTTCAGGCTGACAATTATTGCTTGTAATAATTGTTACCCTTTGTGCTATGCATAAAAATCTTGTCTAAAAACGTTAGTTTATAAATTAAAAAATAATAAATAATAATTTTTTTATAATTTCTATAAAACAAACAAAATTGATAAAAAATAACAAAACATGTTAAATACTTCTTGGAACAAAAATTTGTCAATAATCAACAATTACATTATAAAGGAAGGACCTCATTAATTGAATATTTTAATTTTTATTGCGTTTAAAATCACAGAAATCTGTTCATCCGTATAATGAAATTTAAAAAAAAAACAATAATTGAAGTAACAAACTATTTATTTCTTTGTTATTACTGCTTTAAACAAATAAAAATAACAAACATATTAACGTCTTCTTGGAACAAACATTTGTCAATAATAATCAACACTTAAAGCAGGGGTGGGGAACCTGCGGCTCGCGGGCCGCATGCGGCGCGCGAGGACTTTTGGTGCGGCCCGCGGGCGCTTTTGGTGCGGCCTGCTGAAAGAACAACAAAAATTACACAGAACGGGATCTTTTTTTCACGGTGTTTTATATACATTTTTAAGACGTTATTACAAAATCGTTACTATAATAAAAATGTGATACAACATCTCCTTTATTAATATTTTAATTTGTTATTTTGAAACGACAGTGAAATTCTTTCGGTGCTTTTAACTTTCTTGTACGAGACAGTCCTGATATTTCAGAATTGATGGCAAATGGCAACTCTATTTGGAGAATCTTAGGCAGTCTCTCATAGACATTATTTTCTGGTCATGTTGCGGATGTAAAGCGGATAGTAAATCAGTAAAATCCTATAATGGCAACTACGAAGAAAAGAAAAGTTGAAGCTGAGTGAAACGTGAAATCATTTGAAACTAAATTAAGATGGTGGAAAGTGCAAATCGAAATGAATAAGACTATGCATTTTAAACACTGCAAGAACAAAGCCTTCTACATCGTTTGAATATGCTGGTGAGTGCGCGAAATTAAGTGAGACATTGAATGAACGATTTAAGGACGTGAAAAGCAAGCAAACGGATTCGAACATATTTGCTACACCGTACAACGTGGAACCATCGAATGTGCAGCAAGAAATTCTTCATTTACAAAGTGATGATGAACTAAAAGCTAGATATGACAATCTCCCGCTGCTTGAGTTTCAGAAACGCTGCATAAGAAATGGTGAGTTTCTCAATTTAAGGAGGCATGCCCTTAAAAATGCATCTATTTTTGGAACAACTTACTGCTGTAATCAATTCTATTCAAAATTATCCATCGCATCGCAAAGAATCATCTGCGCTCCAGACTAACCGATGCAAATCTGTAAAATCAGTTGCGAGTAGTAACATCATCAATGCCAGCTAATATCGCACGCCTTACCAAAGAGAAGCTGTTCCAGCCATTAGGGGTGACCTACATACTATATTGTCCATCCGAGATTATTTTACCGTTTGAGTATTTTTCTGTTATTACTCAGATTTGTGTAGGTTTGTAAAAACTTATTCCATGGTAAACACGAAGGAAAAAGTGGTTGTGTTATCGAAGTTTTTAATATATTGCCAACATTTTGCCATTTAAGTAGTTAAATTAATATTAAATCTAATCTTTGAAAATTATTTTAAATAGTTAAATAAACATAAAATCATATTTGTGTTCTAATCTAATCTAATTGCATACGATAAATATGCTACAAAATGCAGAAAAACCATTCACGTAATCTGAGTACAATTAATTTAAGCCGGTGGACTAGTGGACTCCTATGCAGATTTATTCTCAAGGTAAAGCCAATCTTGTGTTCACAATGCAAATTCCTGTTGTGGATTCATCTGCTAACGCATTTCGAAGGAAACTGTTCTTGCGTTCCGACAGCAAAAAAACGGAGGAAAACCATTTCGATGTTTTATGTGCAGTGTTAATTAAAGCTGGGGACTCACAATCCAAATCGCTCTAACGGTAAAACCAGTTTTGTGTTCAAAATGCAATGAAAAAGTTCCTAGTGTGGTTTCGTCTGCTTACGCATATCCGTTTTCGAAGAAACCCGTTTTCGTTTT
The DNA here is from genome assembly GCA_929108145.2 of Limnephilus rhombicus. Lineage (NCBI taxonomy): Eukaryota > Metazoa > Arthropoda > Insecta > Trichoptera > Limnephilidae > Limnephilus > Limnephilus rhombicus. The sequence continues at coordinate 7,360,769 of OV815289.1, read as the reverse complement.
AGCAGTGCATTTTTAAAATTCTAGTTGCTTTTGTGCTGCCAGTATTGGAGATTCAGATTCACCTTATAACTAAAACCAGTTCTGGGTTTAGAATGCAAGGAAAAAATTCCAGATGGGGTTTCATTATTTGACGCATTCCTCATGTTAGAAGTGGATTTATAAAATTCTAGTTGCGTACTTTGTGCTGCCAGAATTGGAGGAAAGCCATTTTAATGTTTTGAGTGTAGTTTTAATTCCCCACGTACAAATTAACTTTATAATTAAAACCAGTTCTGTGTTTAGAATGCAAGGAAAAAATTCTAGGTGGGGTTTAATTTTGCTAACGCGTTTCGTAAGAAACCATTCTCGTGTTTGAAGTGCACTTTTAAATTTGTATTTGCATTTGTGCTGCCAGTATTGAAGGAAAGCAATTTCACGTTCTGATTGTAGGTTTCATTCACCGCGTACAGATTCAACATGTAATTAAAACCAGATCTGTGTTAAAATTCATCGAAAACACGTCTGGTGTGATTTCATTTGCTGACGCATTTCTGGTGTTCGAAGGGCATTTTTAAATAGAATTAGAGGAAAGCCATTTTCATGTTCTGAGTGTAGTTTTAATTCCCCGCATGCAAATTCAATCTAAATTAAAACTAGTTCTGTGTTCAGAATGCAACGAAAAATTTCAGTTGTGGTTTCATCTGTTGATGCATTTTGACGGAAACTGTAAATATTAAATAAGTGCGATATTCTTACCAACTTATTATTTTTTATGTAGATTTTACGTCCCCCCACCTACCCCCATAACTTCATGTCCCAGAGGTGTCAATATCTTTTTCTGATTTTTCTGTTTCCAGATTTTCGATTGACTTTCGCTTATATTGTCTTCATTTAATTAAATATTACAATTTGAGGTTTTACTCATAAAATTAAAATAAAAATTAAAAATTTCTTCTTTATCTTTACATAGTATAAAATGAAGTCACTCACGCCATACGTGCGCTTAGATCTTTAAACTACGCAACGGATATTCATGCGGTTTTCACCAATTTTCAAATTAACTTTATTTGCGAACTTGATTCGATCCCAGACCTATGTATTGCGAGTCAAGAGCCTTATCCGTCGACCACGGAGGACATAAAACATAAAATCTCTAAACATTTTTGTAAATTTGTGAACAATAACAATAATTCAAAAGGTAATTCTATTTTTTATACTTCACCTGCTACAGGAACCTCTCCATCTGGACCACCATCTGGACCGTCTCCATCCGGACCACCATCTGGACCGTCTCCATCTGGACCACCATCTGGACCGTCTCCATCTGGACCACCATCTGGACCGTCTTCATCTGGACCACCATCTGGACCGTCTCCATCCGGACCACCATCTGGACCATCTCCATCCGGACCACCATCTGGACCGTCTCCATCCGGACCACCATCCGGACCCTCTCCATCTGTACCACCATCTGGACCATCTCCATCCGGACCACCATCTGGACCGTCTCCATCTGGTCCACCATCTGGACCGTCTCCATCCAGACCACCATCTGGACCGTCTCCATCCGGACCACCATCTGGACCTTCCACTCCATCTGTATCACCATCAGGACCCTCTCCACCTGGACCTCCAACGAGTAGTAAGTTTGGAAATAAATTTCTGTTCCCTCTTTGGATTCGAAATGTTAAAATAACATATGTTTTGTTCAAATGCTTGGATAAATCAATAGAGTGAATATATGTTTTCTACGATGCGCTTGGTTTCATTGAACTGGGTCCATTGAACATACTTTAGTGGCCTGTTCGTTTACATATCTTTGGCCATCCTTTCCATAAGTGGTGCAACATTTTTATTGGATTTGTAATATGTCTTATATTTTTGACATTGAATAATTTCAAGTTTTCTGATATTCGATACGTAAATTTCTTCTTTTGAAAGGCAATGATGATGAAGCAAGTATTTTTTTATTAATTCTCTCGGGCCTCGGTAATTCCGCTATGCAATAAAATCCAAGTGGTATGGAACATTTCTGTAAGTATCAGAAAACTAAAAACTGTCTTTGAAAGATAGTAATTTAGGTCTAATATTGTAAATCTAAATAAATATAAATTTTGAATGCACGCGTGAAAAAGTTTTAAAAATGACAACCTTATTTTTTTCCAACTAAAGGACAAAAACAAACCTTTATCTATTGTTCTAATAATAAAGATAAATAGAGGCAGAAAATACAAGAAACCGAATTTTTATATTAAAAACACTGCTTTGTCACCTGATAGTCCTGATACAAGCGCCATCTGGATGCACAACAGAAACCTGTATTATCTGTCGGTAAAAAAACGAGACAAAAAAATGCAGAGGGCAGTAACTGCACCAATTCAATTACAATCTTAACAAGTGTCATTTTGATTTTCTAGCAACTCCAGTACACTGCAATCCGACGAATTGCTACTCGCAATGCCTCTCCGCTACTCACAACAATGAACATTATGGTTTCGGGTATTGCAGGGGCGAGGTCTGCTATTGCGTAATGTATAAAACATACAGTAAGTTCATATTTCTCTTCAGGAGGTCTTCTAGCATGGTCGATGGATAAAATCCAATATCAACTCGATATTGACCAAAATCGTCATCTTTTAAAAAAATATATATTTATTAACCAAGATAATTTGTAAACGAAACACTTTTTTTTAAAGCTTTTTTGAGGTGAATCTACAGGGTAAATTTTGGGGATCGCTGGCAACGGTTAATACGCACTTTTTTTTGAAAAAATCTTTTGATTCACCTGAATTACATTGAAAGACAACTATTTGCATTGGGGGAAGTGGAAAATATTTTTGTGTAACATGGTTTGTGATACAAAAGAAAGTGCCCCTTTATAACGCCTACTCGCGTCAAGGCAAGAAAAACATCCCAGTTTTCAAGTAGTTTAGCGGCTACGCTAGGTTTGTGTAACATGGTTTGTGATTCTGGCGTACAATCTCACAAGACGAAAGCTAATTTTAATTTTACGTAATGAAATTTAGAATGAAATATTTTCCACTTCCCCCAATGCAAATAGTTGCCTTTTAATGTAATTAAGGTGAATCAAAAAGTTTAAAAAAAAAAAGTGCATATTAACCGTTGCCAGCGATCCCCAAAAATTAATGGATACAGTTCTAACTACAATATGGGAGGCGGGTATCGGTACCGCCGCCATCAATTGGATAACCAACACCTCTGCCATAGGTCACCCCAAGTGGTTCGCTACGTTTGATGACTTAGCAGGGGTGCCCGGGTTCACGAGGTGAGGTTTGTCCGGGTCTTGGCGGCGGATGCATCTGCCTACCAGGTGCACGGCAGGCCGTACCCGGAGAGAATGGTTGAGGGAGTCCCTTTGACTTCTCCAGCCGTACTCTCTCGGAACATCGCCTTGCACCCCAGTGAAAGGGAAGGATGCGTACGTCCGTCACTCTGAACACACTGACCCCCAAATTCCTACCCACCCCTAATATCCTTTTCCTTCCCAGAACTTCCTCTCCTTCCTTTCCTAAAAAAACCCTCAACACGGCGATTGCTCGATCAATTTATTTATTTTATTTTTATTATTATTGTACAACAGACTAATTCCAATTTAGTTTCCCTATCAGCATTTAGGCAAGTGACTCTTCAATAATGTTTTTAAAGCATAACAGTCACTTATGTACATCCAAATGGTTTGTAATTTTATTTAACAGCACCACTCTCCTCGTCATGCTATGCTTTGCCAAGACGTCTGTTCTGCCATTCGGTACTTTAAATAAGTCATGATGTCGACTTCGGCTGTAGTGGTCTGGTACATATGAATCATAGCATCCCAAGAGAAATGGGCTATCGATGAAATTGTTCCAAATTTTGAAAGACAGAATAGCAAGACTTGCTTTCCGCCTAGTTTCTAGACTCACAGAATCAGTTTCCTCAAGTAAGTCAATATGGTGCATGAACCTTGGATAGATTTCATGCTTCCGCATGGAACATACCTGAGGAATTTCTTCTGGATTTGCTCTAACATATCAATGTACTTCTGGTGGTACGGTACCCAAACATCGCTTGCATACTCCAGTTTGATATTTAATTTTAATTAATTTGATCCGATCTTGTAAATGTATCGATTTCACCGTGCTAGGAGCTCCTGGTGACTAAGTTTATTCTGTTTCTATATAGATTGTACCACTTGTGATGGGGATTGCAGAAACGCTGGCTTCACTTCTGGGGGCGCATGCTATTCGAGTTGTGAATGCCTCAATATAATCACACGTAAGTCATTTAGCTTAGTAAAATTCCTGACTTTGCTCCATTAATCTCTCAGGCCTCGGACCTATTTTGTCGGAAGGTAAAAATATTTTTCCTTTTCAATGAAATCCAAAAAACCGGAATGTTTCTGAATACATTCGAAAACTAAAAAGTGTTTTGAAAGGTGATAAAATAAGCTTGTAATTTTATAATTCGAAATAATAGTATATTAAAATATAAGTGGATAAACAGGTCTTTAAAACACGCGCGATTTTTCGAGCACGACGGCGTAGCCGAGTGCTCGAAATAAGGCAAGTGCAAGAGCATTTTTTTTATTGGTACACTTTGAAAACATAAATATTGATATTATTATTAAAAATTTGGAAATAATAACTATTAATGAATTCGTGATGTGACATCACAATATCTTGTTGTCATGGAAATGAAAAACACAAACATTAATTTGCAATCTGTCACATACGATTAATAGTTGACATCACTTAATACTATTAATTTGAACAGCATTTCCTCCGATTTAAAAAACGGAGGTATTAATATTTCAAATAATACGAACTGCTCTTTTCACATCCATTTAAATAATTAGAATGTAAACGATGTAAAAAAGAATGTAAACTTTGAATAAAATTTTTGAAACATTTGTAATGTTTTATTTGACGTTTAAAATATTCCTGTCAGATTTATAGTTAAAAGTTGACATTTAGACTTCACATTTTGTTGATTTGTTGATGTTGCCATGGTAACTTTAAAAAACGCGCGTTCCATAAGGTGCGATTTAAACACGCTAGAGCGTACTTTAAATGAGTAAAAAAGGGCACCAATAAAAAAAACATACAATTTTTCAAATATGAAATTTTTGAATGCAAACACAATAAAAATTTATATAAAAATTGAAAGATTTACGATTTCCGAAAAACATTACGATTCACGAATACTTAGGGTTTGAGGATAAGTTTGCCTCTTTAAAATGAGGCGGGGGGTGGTGTAAATTGAGCCAGTATGGAGTAACTTTGTGCAACTGTGAGTAACTTTGCACAAGTAAATGTTACTTTACAAAATGAGAAGGTTACTGTACACCAGAAAAATACATCCACACAGCATTAAGGTGTAACTTTACACCAGTGCTAGGTAACTTTGCACCAGTGCGAAGTAACTTTGCACCAGTGTGAGGTAACTTTGCACAAGTAAAGGGTAGCTTTTCACCAGTATGAGGTAACTTTGCACCAGTGCATAGTAACTTTGCACTAATGCTAGGTAACTTTGCGAAGCAACTTTGCACCAGTGCGAGGTAAAAGTGCACCTGTGCAAGGTAACTTTGCACCAGTAAAAGGTAACTTTGCACCAGTATGAGGTAACTTTGCACCAAAGCACAGTAACTTTGCACTAATGCTAGGTAACTTTGCACCAATGCGAAGTAACGTTGGACCAGTACGAGGTAACTTTACACTAGTGGTAGGTAACTTTGCGCCAGTGCGATGTAACTTTACACCAGTGCGAAGTAACTTTGCACCAGTGCAAGGTAACTTTGCACCACTGCGAAGTAGCTTTGCACCATAAGAAAGTAACTTTTCACTTGTTGTTTTGTCAATTGTTTATTTTTCTATACTATAAGGTATTATCGTTTACATTTCAATGTTAATACTAATAAAGATTCAATTACTTAATTATTTCAGTTCAGTGAAAGTGACTTGGAAACCAGGCATCACAATTTGAATCACAATTGTTGAAAAACAACAAAAAACTAATATAAAAATAAATAAAAAAAAATAAAAATATCATTGTCCTTTTTTTATGATTTAATTAAATTATATATCCCCCCTTGTAACCAACATATTGCAGTCTTCAGAACGTAGATGTTAGGTGGCAGTTCGGTGCTTTTTTTACCGGTATTTCTATGGAAGGTGCTCCAAAGTAGTGTCTTTGATCCTTTCATCAGCACAGCCGGGAAACACATCGAACGTGCGCCCAAGATTTATGCACCAAAAGACCCTTCACACAGCATCCCCAAAGATGACATATGTAAAGTATATATACAGCATGTTCCGGAATGGTTAATACTTTCAATATCGTCCTGGTGAAAGACCACCAGTCAGAAACTTAACATTGCTTGAAATGGTTCGGATAATTTTATTTTTTTTACATTATCTCCACAAAGGAGGCCCTGAGAAAGTCTTCTTATAGGATGCTGTGTGGAGGCTCTTTTTAAGGAAAGGAAGTTCTGTGAAGGAAAAGGGTATGAGGGGTGGGTAGGAATCTGGAGATCAGTGTGTCCAGGAACGATGGACATATAAATCCAATCCTGCAGTGCAAGGCAATAGGTAGAGAAAGTTCGGCTGGAGAGGTCAAAAGGCATCAATAAACTGATCTCTCTCTATCCGGCCCGCCACGCAGTAGGCGAGCAAATGCATCCACCGCCAAGACCTACACAAACCTCACCCCATGAACTCGGGCACCCCTGCTAAGTCACCAAACAAAGCGAACCACTTGGGCTGACCTATGGCAGAGGTGTTGGTTATCCAACAAATGCTTTTCAGAAATGCGGTATCCATACCCGCCTACCAAATTAAAAACCAGATCTGAATAGGCAGGTACCTAACTCTCTACAGCCTCATAACATTTCCAGAATTGGATGCTATCATAGACATATGAATATTAGTAGACCAGAACATAAAGGTGAGGGGTAGACAACAACTACAGAGGGGCGCAGAGCGGGAAGATGACTTTGGAGATATGTGATTCGTCGATAACTCAATATGACAGTATATAGGCATCTCGCATTATAATATCACCATTTAGTTCTTAAAAGTAAACTCTGCTTTAGAATGAATAGACCTTTTTACATGGGAGCGTGAATTGCTCGCCGCGTAATGAACAAATTTGCGAAGTCTAAATACGGCAAGGTAAAGTTTGTTTATTTTCAGACCCCTATATTTTGTTGCCTTATTTAGTTAGGACACTTTTACAAATGTTTTATAATTTACTTACCCCGTAAACATCGACGAGCACACGCCATGTATCTCGAGTGAGAGTATATATTTACACATTTTCAAAACACAAACCATGTTTTTTGCAGTGTTATTTCGTAAAATGCACCGATGGGCACGCGACGCTGGCTCGCAGAAGAATGATGACGTCATATATTTTAGATTCACGCGAAGCCATACTCAATCCCAGCCGGTTCCAAGGAACCGGTATGGGAAGGGGGAAATAATACGCTTTTATCACTTAGGGCAGGTCTACTAATATTCATACGTCTATGGATGCTATAATCCTACTGTCTATGGGCAGTTGAAAATTCTGTGTGGAAATCTCATAAACAAAAAAAATTTCATAAACAACAAAAATACAGCAATTTTCAAATCAACGGTGCATTTATTAAGTAAAATCTTAAAAACTACAAAATACAGGTTATAATACATTATCAGTACATATATAGGACGTCTCTACCAAATACGGTACAAAATTTTACAACCCACTTTCAATACTTTGACCCTAATAAAGGCCACAAAAACAAACAAAAATTGGGACAAAAACAAAAGCATCTCTACACTACAGAAACTTTTTTGTTCATCACTTAGCATAATGTATAGGGCGCCTCAAGATCTACACGACGATGCACGAATGACTCTTGTAACCCTCTCCGTTGCGGAGTTATGACTGATTATTTGGTTGCGCAGAGCGATTTCTGAGGCTTTAATCTCACCCCTCTCATAATATACAGAGCGTCACGACCCTTGGGCCACGAAATATATATAAATACATGGTAACAAAAAAGCGTTTCATAGCTAACTCCGACAGGACCTTGGTATGGGAATCTTTCAAAAAAACATTTTCACATTAATAATTAAAACCTTGAAAAATGCATCTTACATTTTTATACCAATATAAATCATATTAAAAATGTGTTTAAACTTAATATTTTCCAGATATGTCATTTACAAATTTGAAAAAAAATCACAGTTTAAGGTTTTGGCAAAGAAAGAATTATTTATTTTTAAGAAAAAAAAATCAGATAAAAAATTGTAAGAATAACAAAGTCAGATAACATTTTATAAGAAACACAAACTCAGATAGTTAACATTTTATGGTAAAAACAAAGTTAGATCATATTTTATAAGAAAGTTAAAGTTATGGGTGTTTTTTACAATGATTTTTTTTGACCCATATGAAAAATCTTTGCCTTTTTCATACTTACAATTGATAGTTGTCATTATAGAAAAAAACATATTTTGGACGGTATTAAATCGTCAAAAAATGGCAACACCTTGAACATAACCATAGATCACATGAAAGCATCTGTTATTTGCCATTGCTGTCAAAAAATCATCAAAAATGCATGCAAAATTCACAATACTGAACAGTATTGAGGTGTGTATAGGTAACCCCGCCCTGAGAACCATTTATTGGATAACCGATACTTCTGCGATAGGTCACCCCAAGAGTTCGCTAGGTTTGTTGACTTAACAGAGGAGCCCGGGTTCATGAGTCCATAGATTCTGCAGGTCTTGGCGGCAGATGCGTTTGCTCACCTACTGCGTAGCGGGCCGGATCGGGAGAGAAAACATTTTGATCTCTCCATTTTGATCGACCCATCGGATGGATTCACACATCCGTCACTCCTGGACACATCGACCGCCAGATTCTTACCCCTCCCTCATACCTTCAATGGAAGATGCTCCGAGGAACTAGCGAAATTGATCCCTTCGGCACCGGTGCATAGTCGGGAAACACGCCAAACGCGTGCCCAACGTATGTACATGGTTCACATTTGTCACATGAGAACGGGTCGCTTCTTCGACTCGTTCTTGTGTTCAACAGCTCGGCTGTGGAACGATTTGCCGGCATCTGTGTTTCCTCCTTCCTACAACATGGGTCTCATCAAGACCAATGTTCATTCCTTTCTCTCCTCAAAAAGACCCTCCACACAGCATCTCAGATGACACAGGTCCTGAGGGAAATTATTTTCCCTAGGGCCTCCTGTGTGGAGTTTAATGTAAACAAAAAAACCTTTTTCCTTCCCAGAAAAATGTAATTAATAATAATGTAATTACATAAATCAAAAACAGATGACAGATGTCAAATAATGTACAAAAATCAGCACCAAAATAAGAGTGTTTTTTTTCATAAGCAATCCATACAAAAAGATGACCCATTCGGAAACTGGATGAAAAAAAATTCGAGTGCAGTAAACACGCGGTAGAAGCGAAACATTTTCAAAATAATCTCAAACTACGAAGAACTAAGGAATCTCGAAAAGTGAGTTCATCATAGACATCCAAATTTAATAGACGAGAAGATACAGATGAGGGGTAAAACCAAACTATGGGGGGCGAAGAGGGGAAAGATGACTGTGATTCGTTAAAAAATCAATCTGGCAGTATATGGGCATCTCGCATTATAATATCACCATTTAGTTCTAAGCAAAATCTGCTTTTGAATGAATAAACCTTTTTACATGGGAGCGCAAATTGCTCACCACTTTATTAACATATTTGCGAAGTCCAAATGCGGCAAAGTAAAGTTCGCCACTTTTCACAGAGGAATATTTTGTTGCCATATTTAGTTAAGACACTTTTACAAATGTTTCATAATTTACCTACCCCTGTAACCAGCGACGAGCTCACTGGAGAACCGCTCACATTCGCTATGTCCACATATTTTAGGGTATAATGTATAGCACAAGCTCTCATTTTTGCCGTGTTATTTCGTAAAATGTACGATGTGAGCTCGGCGCTGGTCAGGACAAGAATGATGACTTCACATTTTTTAGATTCAAGCGAGGCTCTCGTAAGTCCAGCCGGCTCCATGGAACCGGTATGGGGAGGGGGAAATAATACACTTTTATCACTTAGGGCAGGTCCAGATATATTCATATGTCCATGGAGGTCATAATCAAAGCGCAGTGAGCAGGAGGCCATTGAGCGCAGACAGTTTCCTTTTTATATCTCAACCAATAGGAGCCTTAATAGGAATATAATACTTCGCAGATGCTGTACGCGTCATTTCCGTTTCATCCGAATTCCTAATAGCTAACGGAGCTAAGGAAGTTTCACTTAAAAAAAATTTGCATAAAATGCCAAATAGATCATATTTTATAAGAAAAACAAAGTTAAATAACAACTTTATATAAATAACAAAGTCAGATAACAATTATATAAAACTACATAAAAGAAAAACAAAGTCAGATACATAAAATAAAAAAGATAGGAAAATATTTTATAAGAAAAACAAAGTCAGATCAATTTATATAGGCCTAGCGAAGTTATATCTACAGGGTGTAACAGAATGTACCCGCGGGATTTTAACCAGCCATTCCTAAGCAAATTTGGATAAAAAAAATGTACTTGTCATTTTGCTGTCTGATGACATTTTTATTCTATTAAAAACAAAAATTATGTTTTTTTAATTACACGTGACTCATGATTCATGAGGAAGGTTTAGGTGTATAATTTGTCAAGGTTTTGTGTAAATTGGTTGAAATATATAATACATAAAGGAGAATGTCTGTAAGTGAATTTGATTTGTATGCAAATTAATAGATGGCGGTGGTTATAAAGGTTGGATAACCATCCAGTAGATGGCGTTGGGTTTCGTTAGCCACAGCAACGCGTGGCCGGGTCAGCTAGTGTATTTTACGTTTTCGTCAATCACTTTTCTGTCATTTAATTAAAAAAAAAAAAATTTCAAATTGCTGTCGGAAAGGTGTACATTTGAATTATTTTGCAATTAACTTTTAAATTTGAAAATAAAGCGTGGTATTTTCTCTTTCTAACACCGTTTAGATCATATTTTTAACCATGATAATAAGGGAGACACAACGATTTCTACGATTGCTTATATAAGTTGTTCTGAAAACTTAACAGATTAGCTTGAGAGCTTAAGACTTCACAATAAAATTGGAGACAGTCAAACACTGGCAAAAAAATCAAGTCAAACGAACTGTCCGATAAAATGGTGGATCGTCATTAAAACTTTTACAAATTTAAGAAAATCTAATTAATATTAAGACTATAAGTGGAAGGAGCAACGAGCGTGTAAAGACAGATACGTTTGGCGTTCTATAGCCTCTGCCTACCCTGATTTATGCTAAGTATTAGACGCAAACAATGACATTACAAACTAATTGACAAAAACGAATGTTTCTTTATTTGTCCCTTAAGCGTTACTAAACCATTCATCCGATTGCATGAAACTTTGGTGATTTGATAAAATGGTGAGCTCTGGCATTATGAAATTGTTTCCTACACCATTCATTCGATTGCGTTGAAACTTTGGTTAGATGTTGTGCACACGCCCGCAGAGTTTCTGTTCATAATGGTGAGCACTGGCATAAAGAAATTTGTATCAAATTTTACAATAGGTGACGCGCAAGTTAGATACGTTTTAAGATTTTCATGGCCAAAAGTATTATCGTTGTTTGTTTTTGGGATGTTATGCCGTGTTGAGCTACCTCCTTCTTTAGCCAACTTTTCGGACAGCGTTGCAGTGTCCATCATCAGGACAGATCCGGCAGATCGTTGGCTAAAGAAGGAGGTAGGGCAACATGGCATAACACCACAAAAACAAATAACGATAAGACGCGCAAGTTGTTTTAAAAACGTATGTGAAAATAGTTTAGCGGCAGGGAGGGAAGGCCGGGAAGGTGGAAGGGTAATGCGCGAGGGTAAGGGGAATGGGGACGCATGGGAAAGGACACGCAGGGAGAAATAATTTCTTTTTTTTAATGACGCTAACCTTATCTCATAATAATCAAAACTGCCATACCGTTCATCCGATTGCGATGAAACTTTGGTGATGTATTGTGCGCAAGCCCGCGACGGTTATAGGCTATATATAATGGTAAGCTCTGGAGTTATGAAATTTCCATAAATGAAAATGTGTGTATTTCATATAATTTAACGGCAGGGAGGGAAGGCAGGAGGGGGAGGTGAGGTTCGCGGGAGAGGTGTCTAGGGAGAGGGAAGGCGGGGAAGGTGGAAGGGGAATGCGAGAGGGGAACAGGGACGTATGGGAAAGGATATGCAGAGAAAAACAATTTGTTTCTTTGAATGGCATCGCAATTAAGTAATTTGCACGTATTTACAAAAAATTAATTATTCCTTGGCTTTTACTAGTGTTTGCCGAGTCATGGAAACCGTTTCTATCACACGAGGCATTTTGGCATCTATTTATGCAAATTTGTTAGCGATCGTCCTCACATGACGAATGATAGTACTGAATCGAAAGGAAGCCAATTACCATATCTTTCATTGTCACTTTCAGGGGTCCTAGCATGGTCGATCGATATAGGTTTTATCGAAAATGTTGGTAACTTGCCATCGCTCCCGAGCACGACTGCAGACCGCTAACGAACAAACAATAGTTCACAATGACTAGGGATTCCTAATATATTTGATGTAAACTGTTGTTTATTCGTTAGCGGCCTGCAGTCGTGCTCGGGAGCGATCGCAAGTTACCGAAATCTTCGATAAAACCTATATCGATCGACCATGCTAGGGAGCCAGATCTCAACAACGTGTCGATAAGCTTGTAATGTCATTGGACGCAAAGCAATAAAAAATCTAAACACTACAGAATTTTTAAAAAATTACTACATACATATTATTTACCTAAACTAAGATTTTTAGAAGAATTTGACAATATTTATTGGTCCTTATAATAAAATATTACACTTTTTTTTTATTAATTAACCCATAGGAGCAGACAAAAAACTTCAATAAATAAAAAGATATTTTTGTTAACCCCTCAGGCGTCGGGCATATTTTGTCAGGAGTTCAGAATATTTCCACTCTGCAATAAAATCCAAATAAATGGAAGATTTCGAAATTTATCAAAAACCTAAAAACTGTTTTTGAAAAGTGAAGAAATATTTTTACAAACTTTATTATGTATTAAAAATCTACACGAATTTTTTAAAATATGCAATTTTTTAATGCAAACGTAAAAAAGTTTTGAAAATCTCACTTTAATTTTTTTTCTAAATAAATTTATTGATGTACACATTTTATTAAGCCGGGTACAGATTGCTGTAACATAACATGCAATGAAAGAATTTGTCATCCACATTGTCGCAATGTATCATGCAATGTAACAGAATTCCCATAGTGTGGATGCCTTGCACGCACGAACCGTGCACACTATGCGCACGAACAGAGCATTTCAACTCGTGCGCGTCGCAATCCACAAAGTGTCGGTTTTTCGCCGAACACAAAGGGGCGCGCAGTGTGCGCAGAGCGTCAGTGTGGATGGCTTGCTTATGTCTATACATCAGAACGCGCGCGAACAATGGAGGACTTGTTTTCGGCAGACTGAGCTATGTTCACCGCGCGCATGCCGGAAACAGATGCGAGTAGATACATGCTCGGTTTGTGCGCGCGTTGCGTCCACACTTATGAAATGTTCCTTTCATGTTACATTACAGCAATCTGTACCCGGCTTTAGACGAATATTGCCTCACATTTTTGTTGTGTCATGTAAAAATAATTAATAAAAAATTCACATAATTCCATAAAATTTTTTCAAATTGTGGTCGGAAACTTTGGTTTCATGAAGGTGTGCATTTTAACTCTTAGATTTGAATATAAAGCGTGTTGTTTTCTCTTATTAACACCATTAAGATCATATTTCTCACCATGATAATAAGAAAGCCAACGATTTCTATGAGACATATATGAGTTGTTTCCGAAAGTGAACAAATTACCCTGAGGGGTTAACTAACAAAGTAGAGGTAATATCCAAAGGCAAAAGCACTGCAATCGCAGCCCGGGGGGTTAAAAGTACCTACCTACTAAAGAATTTTTATTTTATTATATTTTTAAAGCTATACGAGTATTGTTTTTATTAATTAATTTCATGATTGAGCAGTGGCGTTAATAAAATTTTTGGACAATTTAAAATGACATTTTTTAGTTGAAAAATCATCTCAAAATGATTTTATATATTTAAAAATGCAGCTGTTAGGATCGAAAGATAAACAGTAATGTTAGGTTAGGTTGTTCAGCAGAAATTCAAATCTGACATTGACATCAAATCTTTATACATATAAATCTAGCGTCACAATGTTTGTTCGAGATAAACTCCGAAACCACTTAACCGATTTTGATGAAATTTGGCTTACTGTGTGCAATTTGGTCCAACTTAAAAGATAGGATAATTTTTATCTCGATTTTTGACCTCAATATTTATTATTGCGAATTAAATGCTTGTAATAGGAAAATGCTTTGTAATTATTTGTAAGTTTCATAAGTTTCTAACAGATGGCGGTGTGAGTTAATTTATTGAAAAAACAGTAGTTATCTAGGTTGGATAAACATCCAGTAGATGGCGTTGTGTTTCGTTAGCCACAGCAACGGGTGAGCTAGTGTAAATATAAACAATTTATAATCATAATATAATTCGCTCACAACCAATTTTTGAAATTTTTTGAATTTGGAAATGTTGTTTTGATATTCAGTTTTGTATTTTTTTTTTTTTATTCTTCCATTGCAATACTATCTTAACAATAATTTTTAAAAAATCTCTTTGTTTGTCCGTCAAATGGTGTCATGAAATTTGCACAGTTTTGCTGTCTGAAATTTCCAGGTCACAGAATAAAGAAAACATAATGCAATGTTGGTATGTTTCGTGATTCAAAAGTCTGACTATTCTTCGCTTAAATTTCAAATACAGAAATTTCAATTTGTTCAAATGTAATGGCGATGTACAAGTCAGGCAAGTGTAAGAGAGACAGAGCACATGAATCAAAAAGTAAGTCAGTGGCGACGTCGGTTTCCATTCAAATTTACATTGAAGGCATTTCTATTTTATTTTATTTATTCAATGTTCTAGATCAACATGCAAATTTTTAAGTGATTTTCATCATGAGCGAGTTATGGAGATTTGAAAATCCATTTTGTCTAAATATTAAACAAGAAATAATCAACATTTTGGTACATAAAGAATTGTCATTGAGATGGTGACGTTTCTTTGGACAAATTCGTATAATTCCTTATTTGAAATAAAAAAAAATTTAATTGTTTATATGTAATGAAGTAGGTAGATATTTAAGTACCTACTTACAAATCTTATAATTTCGGAAGAAATTTTGGTTTTGGTTTTAAGAGCAAATTAGAAACAAACCCATTTTGGACGCGAGGACCACTGTTCACAGAAATACTGCTTATTTTTGAATTTTTAGTGAAATACATTATAAGGGAATACAAAATTAATGTGTGCAAGAATCAAAATTACGGATGAAACCGGTTGGTAAAGCTAGTTTAACAATATAAAAAGAAAAATGTTAAAATATTCATTGGGGAAGTACGGAAGATACATTCAGTATCGCCCTGAGTATTGTAAAGTCAAGCACCCAAATTTGGGATGTGTACATCCGGACAAATATCGTAAATAAGTAGGTACTGATGTGAAACTAAAAAATAAGCAACAACAAAAAAAACGATGGCACCACTTTGGTTAAATGCATCTCGTAATAAGAAAAACTTTGTAGAGTATCTCGTAATGAGAATAACTTTGTTAAGTGTATCTCATAATGAGATAAACTTTGTTAAGTATATCTCGTAATGAGAAATACTTTGTTAAGAGTGTCTCATAACGAGAAAAACTTTATTAAGATTTCAAGTAATGTGAAGTGAAGAGAAAAACTTTGTCAAGTTTATGTCGTTATGAGAAAAACTTTGTTAAGTATATCTCCTAGTGAGAAAAACTTTGTTAAGTATATCTGGTAATGAGAAATACTTTGTGAAGTTCTCATAATGGGAAAAGCTTTATTAAGAATTCAAATAATGATAACATAACATAATTAAGTGAAGAGTAAAACTTTGTCAAGTTTATGTCATAATGAGAAAAACTTGTTAAGTATGTCTCCTAGTGAGAAAAACTTTGTTAAGTGTATCTCGTAATGAGAAAAACTATGATAAGATATCTAATAATGAGAAAAAAAAATTTGATTAAGTATAGGTTCCTACCTAGTAAAGAGAAAAACTTTGTTAAGTGTATCTCAAAATGAGATCTAAGTGAATGTTTTAATGAAAAAGGGGGTCTTAATTTACAATACTTAAATATTTTATTAAACCAACTGCACTTTAAGTTGGTTTTAAATAAGTCATGGCACTGATTTGCTTATGTTTATATCTCACAGTGAGAAAAAACTTGTGTATCTCAAATAAAAAAGAAAAAAATCATCACTTCTGCAAATTAATTCCTTATAAAAATAAAACCACAATGTTAGTTCGTCATAAATCTATGGCACCGAATTGGTTAAGTGTATCTCGTAATGAGAAAGAGCCATGTGCGTATCTCGCAATGAGAAAAACTTGATTAAAAATTTATGAAAAAGAGTCCTAAGTGAATTTCATAATGAAGAAGTGGCCCTAATTAAATTTTTATAAGTGTAAAAACTAACAGCACTTTTAGGTTTTACTGTATGTATTATATTTCTCAACCATTATTAAGTGTATCTCCTAACGAGAAAAAACTTGGTTGAGTGTATCTCCTAATGAGATAAAGTCATCACTATAAATGTCTGTAAAAAAACCGCACTTTTTGGTTTTATTGCATGTTCCTCGGCCTTGTATCTCATATCGATAAAAAAAACTAGGTTGAGTATATCTCACAATGAGAAAAACTTGGTTAAGTGCATCTCGCAATGAGAAAAACTTTGTCAAGTATATCTCACAATGAGAAAAACTTAAGTGTATCTCATAATAAAGAGTCCCCGTTCTTTGTATGAGATAACTTTAAATTTTACTGCTTGTTCCTGGGCCTCCGAGTCTTGACCATTTGTCGGAAGAGCACTGTGTTCTCATCTCCAGCGTCGGAGCTGATGACATGCGAGGAGCCGATTGGCTGAGGCTGCGCCCAAAGGTTGATGGCTCCTGGAAGATAGACCAGACCGCCCAGTGTCAGCGCTGCAAGAGGATGAGAAAAAAACAATTAGAACTTGTTAAGGCCTATTAACCTGTTAAATGTCGGGTGGTATTTCGAAAAGTGTGGAAATTACCTTGACGACTTCTGGTCAAAAATACGCATAAAAATTAAGGAATTGTTCTTTTTACAATAAGGAACTCCAGTGAAAAATATTATGGCTTTAAAAAAATATGTTCATATAGACCAAGAAACGCTGATTCTGAATATATAAGTTTTATTTCATAATATTAAACGCAGAGTTTTTAAAAAAATATTAAAAAGTGCATTTTTAAACCTCTTATCAAAACACAGCGTTAAGTTGGCATTACTGAAATGGTTAACGGTGACGTCACACTTAACCTGTCACCTGGTGATAGTGTGTTGACATTTGAAATGACTTGAAGTGCACACGTACCTATGCAATTCAACATTTCGTGTGTTTGGTTTATTTTCATACTGTTTATAGAGATTTAGATAAATAATAGTTATTGTGTTTATTGAAACATAATTTAGGCCCTCAACAATAAGGAACTCCAGTGAAAAATATTATGGCTTTAAAAAAATATGTTCATATAGACCAAGAAACGCTGATTCTGAATATATAAGTTTTATTTCATAATATTAAATGCAGAGTTTTTAATAAATTATTAAAAAGTGCATTTTTAAACCTCTTCGGAAAACACAGCGTTAAGTTGGCATTACTGAAATGGTTAACCGTGACGTCACAGTTAACCTGTCACCTGTGTATTGTATTGTATTGACATTTGAAATGACTTGAAGTGCACACGTACCTATGCAATTCAACATTTCGTGTTTTTGGTTTATTTTCATACTGTTTATAGAGATTTAGATAAATAATAGTTATTGTGTTTATTGAAACATAATTTAGGCCCTCAACAATTTACGAAAAGGGCTATATTTGCGGACAATCTGCAATAAATTTTGTCTATTTGAGGTTAAAGTCGTCCTATTTTGACATTTTGTTATGTATTTTCAAATTGTTTTTAGTATAGGGCTTTTTATACAAGTTGTTACACACTCGTCATGATCAGTGTATTATAAATACCAGTGTTTCTGTATGTATTATACATAAAACAATGTATCTACAAAGTAACGCCTGACACAAAACACGATGTCACATGTATTTGCAATGAAAGAGATGATTTATTGTTTTTATATTGCACTTTGATTAAATACAATAACAGTAGCGGTGAAATGTGGACATTTTACCAATGTTTTTCTATATTAAAAGCAGTTAATCTTAAATAAAAACGCCTCAATTTCTCACACAAAAGTCATTGAGTCATCCTATATTAATTTTATTCCGCCATTTTCTTAAATTCAAAATCAGGGATGCTCAGCCCAAGAAAATTATTTCCCTAGATTTCGAAGTGAAATTTCACATTTACGCAATTACCTAAGTAGCCACCTGATTGTGTAACACTAATCCTGTTATATATTAATTAATATGATTAATTAATTGGAAAGATATCGGAACTTGGTAAATATACTTATAATACTGTGCTTTTCCAAATAAAACACTTTTTGCTACGTGAAGTAATAATTTAAAAGTTCGAATACACTCACAAATAAAAAAAAAACACTTTGCAAAATAAAAATCAACCGCAATCACCGAAAAAATAGAACTTAAAACATAAATTAATTTTTTTTTCAGAGGTCCCATTTATCTTTTTAGATACATATAATATCATTTTGAGTTGTCAGTGTTAAAAATAACATTGCATGGTAAGTACAACAATAATTAAGATTCATGGGAATTCCAAAAAATATATATTTATATATATATATATAAATAATACCAGTAATATTGTCATATGTAATAAATAATTTGCCAGAGTTCGAAATTTCCCTAGATTTTGTCCTGATTTCCCTTATCCCTAAAAAATATTTTTCTCCCCTAGATCTAGGGAAATTTCCCTCGACATAACATCACTGATTCAAAATGACAACTTAAAAAGTAAAAAAACTATCGATGGGTGAAGACCACCATAGATACGGTGCGTTTCTGGGAGTCTTTAAAAATTAAAACTTTGACAATTATTTTAACTATTAAAACTAACTATAAAAATAAAAATAAAAATGCAGTTATTTAAGTTTGAAGGTCTTTATTCATTAAAAAAAATAAAAAAAATGGACTGGAGTTCTCTATTGTGTTCTGTTTACCAGATAATATATCTTATTATTCATGATAATATCATAAGAGGTTTCTCCAGAACAGCTATTAACTAATTTTTAAAAAAAAAGAGTAAAAAATCTCCCATTTTGTAAACAATTCTTCGCTTCAGTTCTTATTTGTCCAACAGACCATTTTAGTTTTTGTTTAATCTCCAACTTAAAGTTAAAAATAAAGTATATAAAATGATAGTTAATCACTTAATTAAGAATTATTTAAACTAATGAGACCTTTACTTTTAGGGAAATAGCTCTATCTTAAACACCTATCATAATGTTTCTTTGAAATAATCAAAGAAAACCTTCGCATCCTGTCAAATTTTCTAATGGTCTGTTGGACAAATACGAACAGAGGCCACGAATTGTCAAAAAATAACAATCACTAAAATATAAACTGATTTTATTATTTCTACGTAAATCTGAATACATTACCCAACATGAAAAATACAAATGAAATGAATTTTTTTAATAAATAAAGACCTTTATACTCATTTGAAAATGTAAAATATCAATTTTCTTGCCATTAACAGTTGCCAAAAATTGAGTAGCTAGATTAATGAAATCAACAGTTACGTCAAGAATGATACTGGCGTAAGCGATTCTGATCTTATTTATTTATTTATTTATTTACACATATACGGCACAACACGTGCCATTAACATAATTGACATACTTATAATACAACAACATAAAGAATAACAGTATAAATGTTAGTAAAATTTAATTTAAGAAAAAAGGTGAAAAGTAAGGTAATAAGTAGTGTATAAAAACTATAATTTATAAAAGTAAATTATAAAGTGAATAGTATAAAATATAAAGTATTAAGTACAAACTATAAATTATTAGGTAAAAGTAAAAATAAAAATTTAAAGATAGAAATAAAACAATAAAATGTAAAATATACAAATAAAACATACCTATCTCAAGGTACCTACAACGATTTAAATATAAAAATATAAAAGTAACAAATCCTGGATTATGTTAACGGATATGATAAATTTTACAAGTACCTATGATTTCTAGTGCATTAATAGTTTTAGAGTGAAGTATTGGTAGGCATATTATGTTTATATGATGTATTATATTTACATGGTACTAGCAAACAAATTAAGTCTAACGCATCTTATGTATGAAGCCAGATTACCGGCGGCGTGATCAATATTAGCATATTCATTGCCTAAAATATGCAAGCGATTTATGGTTGAGTTTTGTTCTGCGTTCGTCATAGTATTGTCACAATGGAAAGGTGTTTTGAGTCAGTTGGTCTACAAGGTACATGGTAATTTATTAATGAGACCAATTCAGGGGATTCAAACCAGTTATTGTTTATTTTAAATAGAAAAATAAGATCGTTGAGAATTCTTCTATCTTTTAACGAT
The DNA here is from genome assembly GCA_929108145.2 of Limnephilus rhombicus. Classification (NCBI taxonomy): domain Eukaryota; kingdom Metazoa; phylum Arthropoda; class Insecta; order Trichoptera; family Limnephilidae; genus Limnephilus; species Limnephilus rhombicus. The sequence goes on along the minus strand of OV815289.1, from coordinate 7,340,046 downwards.
AAGATTCGCATTTTTTGTAATAAAGATTCATAGTTTATGTCAACCGCGGGAATACCTAATTTGAAATTAGTTGATCTGAGAAATTTGCGTTGGATTCTTTCAATGGAGTTTGCGTGGCTTTTGTAGAAAGGGTTCCATATGGGGGAATTGTATTCTAAATGACTCCTAACCAGAGTTGTATATAGTATTTTGAATGTTTGGATATTTTTGAAATCTTTACAAACTCTTACAATGAAGCCCAGCATTTTCATTGCTTTACCAGTTATTATATCAATGTGGTTGGTAAATAGTAGTTTAGAGTCGAAGGTTATTCCAAGGTCCCTTATTACAGGTACTGACAATAAACTGTGATTGTTAAAAGAATAACTACATTTGATAGGGTTTTTAATTCTAAAGAAACTCATGATTTGACATTGTTTAATGTTAAGTGTAAGTTTGTTAATGGTACACCATTCTACGAATTTTATAAAATTGGATTGGAGGGACAAGCAGTCGTATATATTTTTTATGATTTTATATATTTTCATGTCATCAGCAAATAATAATAAATTAACATCAGTGAATATGGAAGTGACATCGTTTATGAATAGTATAAACAATATTGGACCAAGGTGCGAACCCTGAGGCACACCGCTAGTGGCTTCAAATTCGTAAGACAAGTGTTCTTTAATACAGACAGTTAGTATAAGTTTTGATAAATAATTCTTAATCCAACATAATAAATTACCACTTATTCCTAGTTTAGACAATTTATTTATAAGAATTTTAATGCAAACCTTATCAAAGGCTTTACTAAAATCCGTGTAAATTGAGTCAACTTGTTCTCTATTAGCAAGAGCACCAGAGATAAAATGTTCATACAGTGTATCTTGTCATTCTTACAGTTTCTTTATACACAAGGGTTAAAATCGCATTTTAAAAAAAGGCTATTTTTTTCCAGTGACAAATGACTGGTTAACCAGTGGCTGAGAATTTAAATTTCTCTCTCGACCGTACCCTTGCAACTGTACATGAATTGAATTTAAAGATTTGATTATTCTCTGTACCAGCATTTTTAACTAATAATTCAATATCGATTTTATTTCATTAAAAATTTGCTTTAATATATACCTACATACATTCAAGTTACCAATAAAAATGCTCAAAGGCGTGATGATAAAATTATGTATATTTGTAATTATTTTTTGACCATAAGTATTCATAATTTTTCAAAAAATGTTGAAGCAAAGTGTGTAAAAAAAGGTTAAATGTATTAGTTTGTAAGACCGTAAATAAATAGACAAATTTAAGTCGCGAAACACGTGCATTGATTTTTTAAATGATTTTATTTTAACCCCTCCGCAACGTAAGCAGATATATGCGTTAAAAAACGACAGCAGTCAAGTACAATAAGCGTGTTTACACGTCAGCGCGTGTGTCTCCATAGAAACCGTTATAACTCCGTTATTGTTTTAGTTACATCCGTAAAATAAAAAGTGAAAGGTCGATAGTGAATCATGCTGCACATCTCTATTCAAGTTGTCCATAGAAATACATAAAAAGAACATTCTGTCAGACGCGCAGTCTGACACATAATTTATCCCGCCAAATTTCCTACGGGCGCCCGACATTGTTAATTTCTATTAAATATTTTTATATGAAATGATAAAAAAGTGAGGTGACAAAAGTGTTTATTACACATTTATACAATAGAATAAGTATTGTTGTTTATATAATCTGTGATTTTAGTACCGTTTTCACATAAAAAACATCACGTGAGTCATTTTCACATTTTTTTAATGTTTGCATTCTAAATTTTAATATTTACAAATATTAATATTTATTTGTAATATAATAATTCGAAAGCTTATTTTGTAACCTGTCTAAAACAGTTTTTACTATTCGGCTACGTTCAGAAATGTTTCATTTATAGAGCTTTAATTGTGAAGCGGTAATAATACAAAGTTTTCATAAAATGTCATTTCGTTAAAGACATTAAAAGTGCATACTGGCGATTTTCTGAGGGGTTAACTAAAATTAAAATTCTGAAAAGTAGCTTTCCTAGAAAATTTATTTTACTGCATGATTATATGATTTGAAATGTGTGTCGAATAATACAACAATTTGTTTGAAAATTTTACAAATTTGCCAAGGGGCCATCCATAAATTACATCACACGAATTCCAAGATCTTTTGATCTGTCACACATCGTTACATTTGTGAGGCCCCCTCCCCCCCAGCGTGACGTCACATATTTTGCATTTGCCGAATGGAGGGGGCATAACGGAATACGACAGGGTTACATTTGCCACAACGGAAGGGGCGTAATGGGATAGGGAAGATATTTTTGTGGCAGTGGTATGTGCTGCAGTCGTTTAGTGCATGTAACGTCACAAAGCTCATGACTCCCCCATACCCCTTGTCACACTTCTCTACTCCCCCCCCTTAACCTGTAATCGGCAGGAAACGCTCATTTGCGCGCAGCTTTTGCGCATGCGCGAAAAAAATATTTCGAAATAAAAAAGTTTGTCTGCGATTTTGACCCTTCTATGTACAGAATTTATATGAAAACAAGGTCAGAATCGCTTGCGCCAACATCATTGATGATATAGCCACTAGTTTCATTCACCTGACAACACCAGATTATTTTTAAATGATTTTTATCTGTGGAATCGAAATGTCATTTTTGGCGCAAATTGAGGCTGTCAATATTGATGCGTGTTCCTTGACTAAAACATCGTAAAACCTATTAATTTACGTAATTAACGCAAGTAATGTTGTTTTGGTGCATAGTTTATTGTTCTAGGAACGTGTTTCAGTCAATTAAATATACGATAGCTCAAAATTAATCAACAAAACATTCAATTCAAAATTCAAAATCGTGTTTTGTTACGAAATTTCCGTATTTTTCCTGGAATTTGCGGGCCTTTGACAGGTTAAGTTTTGACGTAATTTATGGATGGCCCCCAACGACCAACAATGGTATAACCTTATTATATCAATTTTTTTTTTTTTAATTTAAAACGTAACTTCAATAAACAAAATAACAATTTTTTTTCTTGTCCAGCGTCGATGTAATGTTTTGTTTGGTTTGAAAGAAGAAAGAGACTCCTCACCATTGAGGATACAGGGGAAGATGACGTAGAAGTTGAGGGTGCAGGAATGGAAGTAAAGCGCCTCGCTGCAATACAGGAAGATGGTCATCGCCAGGGCGCAGTAGCCCAGAGAAACCACACTGCAAAAAAAAACAATTGTTTAGTAAATATAACAATTGTAATAATTATGACGTGCTCGAAAAAAGATAATGCCGAAAATTTAAAAACTTGTGGCAGGGTATTTATATGAGAAAATAGTATTTAGGCGTTGTTCACTTTATTTCTCTTATAAAGGGTTCACAGCTTATAGTAAAAAACAGAGTACAGAACAGTTTTAGCACAAAGTAAAGTCAATTAGAATTTAAACAATGTTCACTATTGTCCTTGCTAAACACTTGAAGTAATACCCCCAACATAGGACCCGCGGTCTCTTAGTTGGGTTAAGGTTTCCCGGCAGTAATATCCACTAGGGCGCTGTTACTTGAATTCCCAAGGAGGACCCAGAGGGCTCTCTCGATTTGGTACTGGTATAGTTAACCGAGCACTGACCACTAGGACGCTGTTGCTTAGTTTAACCAGGAGACCGGTGACTCTGATTTCATGTAGGCCTGCACTGTATTATGTACCCCTTAGGGCAGGGTAGTGCCGGCTGGCGACGGAGGGGAGGGGGTAGCTCGGCCAATGGGGTGTCTGCGCGTCCGGGTGGCGAGGTGAAAGTTGCCGAGCGAGACGGCGCTATGCGTGTGAGGGAGAAAGTATTCATGTTTTATGATTGCACACATTTATAACTTGTCTGATCATAAAAGCCCAACATAAATAATACTAATAATATTTAGACGATTTTATTTCGACGGCCTCCATGGTCAAGAGACAAGGTTCTCGGTAAAGGTCGCAGGTTCAAATCCCGGCGAGCGCAATAAATGTATATGATTGATTTGTGTTTTTCACAATTTAATCACTTGATCCCCCCGGGCCTCAACCGCATTCAATCAATAAATCAGAATATTTCCATTTTGCATTAAAATTCAAATAAATAGAATATTTGTAAACATATCCGAAAACTAAAAACTGTCCTTGAAAGGTGGTGAAATACACTTTCAAATTTTATTGTTAGAAATAACCATGTAATTTTTTAAGTACAAAAATTTTGTAAGCAAACTTTAAAAAGTTTGAAAAATAGTTCACCTAAGATTTTTTCTCATTTAATTACTGGTAATGAAAAAAAATAAATAATAAAGATACATATTTTATTAGGCAAATGTGTTAAAAACTTATCATCAACTCACTTCTTTTGTAATTTCTAGTGTCCGACCGAAACTAGTTTTTACGGCCGAAACCGAAACTTCCATATAAGGTCATGTTTTCGTGGAAAAAAAATAGTCAATCTTAATCAATCAGCCTTTATTTTTAAATCATATATTAATCATTCAGCCTCTGATATTTGAACTAAGAATAAACATTACATAATTATCACTCCTTATTTCAAATAAATTATTTATGCCTTTTGAAATCGTAATCATAAATCACTTCGGAAATAATATTAAAAAAAAAAAAGTGGGTTTTACCTATTTGAACATTATTAACAAAATAAAAGGTAGAAAACAAAATATTCTTTCATCTTAAGAACAAAATAATTTGGGAGGCGGGAATGGGTACCGCCGCCCCGGGAAACTTTATTAGATAACCAACACCTCTGCCATAGGTCACCCCAAGTGGTTCGCTACGTTTGGTGATTTAGCAGGGGTGCCCGGGTTCATGGGGTGAGGTTTGTCTAGGTCTTGAAGGTGGATGACCACGACACACTGAACACCAGATTCCTACCCACCCGTTTTCCTTCCCAGAACTCTCCTCTCCTTCCTTTCCCTAAAAAAATTCTCCACACAGCATCCCCAAAGATGATATAGGCCCGCAGGGAAATTATTTTTCTCAGGTCCTATCATGAACTAAATCATTTCAATAGTGATATAAAACTTACCTATTTCGAAATAAGTATAAACACCTACAATTTCACAACAAATAAACCAAACTACCGCAAAGTTCGCGGAGCAAATACAAACAAGTGAATCAAGTCCTGACACGACTATGAGCGCGGACGCAGCAAAATGACACTTCGTGGCTCGCAGTTCAGTGCACCGAACACGTCCGATTGCAGAACGAAACCTCCCAAATTCAGTTTCGGTTTCGGCCATAGTTTCGGCTGGATGGCGGCCAAAACTTAAACTAAGCCAAAACCATAGACATATGAATATTATAGTAGACCTGCCCTAAGTGATAAAAGCATGTTATTTCCCACTCCCCCATACCAGTTCCATGGAACCGGCTGGGATTGAGTATGGCTTCTCGCGAATCTAAAAAATGTGACGTCATCATTCTTCTGCGAGCCAGCGTCGAGCGCTCATCGGTGAATTTTACGAAATAAAACCGCAAAAAACATGGTTTGTGTTTTGAAAACGTGCAAATATATACTATCACTCGAGATACATGGCGTGTGCTCGTCGATGTTTATTGGGGTAAGTAAATTATGAAACATTTATAAAAGTGTCTAAACTAAATACGGCAACAAATTATTGGACCCTCAAAATAGGGGGTTGGGGGGGGGGGAGGGGGTGGTGGGGGGGGGGGTTGGCTAGATAATTCCAGCTCTACACAAGGAGCCCTGAGGAAAATTCCCCTCAGACCCTATGTCATCAGCTGTGGACGTATAAGTCAAAAGGACTCCCTCAACCACTCTCTCCGGATCCGGCCTGGACAAACTTCACCCCATGAGCCCAGGTACCCCTGCTAAGTCACCAAACGTAGCGAACCACTTGGGGTGACCTATGGCAGATGTGTTGGTTATCTAATAATGGTTCCTGGGGCGGCGGTACCCATACCCACCTCCCGTGTTTGTTAGTTTTGTAATACGAAAAATGGATATGAAAAAAAGCCTACCCTCCCACCCCCCCCCCTCTCTCACCCCTTTCCACCTCCTCCCCCCACCACCACCTCTGATCCGACCCCCCCTGCACCCACCCTCTGATCCCCCCCTCAGCAACCCCCTTTACCTCATCTCAACACTCCCTCAACCTCCCTCCCTTGGGAGCTGTTGGGACTCTTGTGCGGTATTCACATAACACATAACAATAATTTAAAAAAAAAAATTTTTTTGTGCAGTTGGAACTCTTGTGCGGTATTCACATAATAATAATTTAAAATAAAAATATATTTTAAAAAAAAATTAAAAAACATTTTGGAGCCGTTGGGACGCTTGTGCGGTAATTTACAATAAATTTAAAAAAAAATTTTTTTTTGGAGCAGCTGGTACTCTTGTGCGGTATTTACTTATTAACTTTTTTACGTATTCCTCAAACTAAGAAATATACTTCTTAAATCTATACTACTGAAGGTTTACTATGCATTAGCCAAATCAGTTCTGCAATACGGAATAATAGGTTGGGGAGGAGCGTATAAAACCAACTTAGCCCCACTTGAAATAGTACATAGAAGACTCATCAAAATTATTCTAAAAAAACCTTTAGACTATTCAACTCAAAAAATATTCGATGAATTCAAAGTTTTACAAATAAACAGAATCTATCAAAAAAATGCATTACTTCAAATCCATAAAGACAAACTAACAATAAAGTCATTTAGCACCAGGCCGAGAACAACAGGACAAATAATAATCCCTAAACTTAATACTACAACGGCCCAACACCATTACACATACTCAGCCATAAAATGCTTTAACGAACTCCCTAAAGATATTCAATCCGAAAAAAATTATAAAATTTTTAAGAAAAAAATTAAAATACATTTCACCACTAAGTAATTTCATGTTTGTGTTATATTACGCCCACTTATATTTTCAATGTGTACACAGGTTTTATATTTTATAATTTAAAAAAAAAAACTTTCTTTCTTAAATAGTGCACAGGTATATAATTTTACATACATGTTGTTTCTATTTTATTTTTTCATAAATACGCTCATGGTAGCATCAATTAAACATATATCAAAATATCAATTGTGTTAGTACACCCTCCCTAAACACGAGAAATTCTCAATTAGAGAGGTATTATTACCACCATTAAAAAATATTTGCATTACATGTACATAATTAAATTATACAAAAATCTCATTCAAACTCCTCACGCCTCACCACCTCTTGCATTTGACCCATACGATACGTGACATGACATGTAGCCCAATACACCAACCACCTCACACCTCACCGACAAACCTCATCCCATGAATCCGAGCACCTCTGCTAAGTCACCAAACGTAGCGAACCACTTGGGGTGACCTATGGCAGAGGTGTTGGTTATCCATTAAATGGTTCCCGGGGCTGCGGTACCCATACCCGCCTCCCAAATTGAGTCGACTATACCTAAATAAAAACAAATCTGTTCACATCTTATTTCAAGTGGATTTCTAAAAAACACTGTCGAAATATTACAAAAATAAAATTATATTGTCAATACTGTTTCGTAATATTCAAAGTAATAAAAACATTTCACGTCCTGCTGTAGATAAGGAAAGATTGTTTTCTTATGGGCTCTCCACACGACACTGCATGTAGTGACTGCGGCAGTGACTGCAGAGAGCGTGGAGTTGAGCAAACTAGCGCTGTCTCGTTTGTTAAAGGGCCGCTATAAAACAAGCCGATAATATATCTCTTTTCTTTTCCTTATATTTTCTATTGAAGAGAAAGAGACGAAAATAATATTATATACATATGTTTATAATATTCCAAATAAAGGTATCATATTTCATTTTGCCCGACTCGCCCTGAGGGAAACCGCAGCTAGCAAGTCAAGTAAAGTGATTTTTATCACAAAAAGGACAAAGAGAAGTATAAAATGTAATGTTATTTTATTGAAATCGATTTATACCTTTCCATTTGAACTCAACCTTTTGCATGTCGTAATATTTTGTCTGCTTATATCACAGTAGTTCGATCTGCACCTGCATACTAATGCCAGCGACAAAACTGGAATATCGTTATTATTAAATTTTCTATTATTTCCTACAAACTTGGTATAATATTTCATTAAAATAACACAATTGATATCACACAACCTCCAAACTGAAAATCCAATATATTTGTATGTGCAAAAGTGTTGTTTGTACGAATTCACTGTTTGAAAATCTATTTCGTAAAAAATTGAGAATTTGTTCACACCAAACCTCTCATGGTATTCGCTAGCCACGTGCATGAGCTACACTCTGTTTAAAACAAATTTGACCGGTTAAATAACGATAATTTAATTGTTTTGCCTTTAATAATGAGCGGCTCTGGAATTTTACGTTTTGCCGCCACTATCCGCCTCATAGTCATTACATAAAAAGTAATTAAAAAAAAATTTCACTATATTTTTTTCATTTTGCGATATGGAATTTTGCTTTCATAAACTTCTATTGTTGTTAACTTTTAGATTGCAATATAAAGCGTAATGTTTTATCTTTCCAAAACTGTTTATATCATATTTCTCACTATGATAGTAAGAGAAACACAATGATTTCTCTGAAACATGTGAGAGTTGTTTCGAAAAAAGTTAAGCTTGCTTAAGATATTTGTTTTAACCAGTTAGCAACGTAAGCAGACATGTACGTTAAAAATACGATAGCAGTCAAGTACAATAAGCGTGTTTATACGTCAACGCGTGTGTCTCCATAGAAATCGTTCTAACTCCGTTATTGTTTTAGTGACATCCCTAAAATAAAAAGTAAAAGGTCGATAGTGAATCATGCTGCACATCTCTATTCAAGTTGTCCATAGAAATACATAAAAAGAACATTCTGTCAGACGCGCAGTCTGACACATAATTTATCCCGCCGAATTTCCTACGGGCGCCCGACATTGTTAATTTCTATTAAATATTTTTATATGAAATGATAAAAAAGTGAGGTGACAAAAGTGTTTATTACACATTTATACAATAGAATAAGTATTGTTGTTTACATAATCTGTGATTTTAGTACCGTTTTCATATAAAAACATCACGTGAATCATTTTTACATTTTTTTTATGTTAGCGTTCTAAATTTTAATATTTACAAATGTTAATATTTATTTGTAATATAACAATTTGAAAGCTTATTTTGTAACCTTTCTAAAACAGTTTTTACTATTCGGCTACATTCAGAAATGTTTCATTTATAGAGCTTTAATCGTGAAGCGGTAATAACACAAAGTTTTCATAAAATGTCATTACGTTTGAGACATCACAAGTGAATATTTGTGAAAATTCGGAGGGGTTAAGTCTACTTTGCAATGGTTGTAGAGCCTAACAAGAGAATGGATATATTATTCTACAACAACAAAATATATTACAAAGAGGTACTTACGGAGGATAATGAATGTAAAGTGTGCAGTGGATTAGGGCTAGCGCTTTAAGGAGCGAGTACATCCCCAGCATCCTGGATACTGTGAAGTCATCTGGAAACATTAAGTACATAATATAATAGTTTGCGCAGTTGATGCGAATAACACAATTCAATCCGAGGGGTAATTACTATGATTCGAAAACAAACAATAACATGCTTGGAAATGCTCAGCACAAACCCACAAAGGAATTATACTACGCAAGTTCACTCACTGATAGAATCGTAAGAATCTTGAAACACTGACGGCCGCCAAAAATCTGCATCGGTAACAAAATTTATTGGTTTCGTTTAAAAAATAAATGTCCTTTCATTGCTACTATTGGTAAAAGATGTCTTTTTATGGTTATTAAGGTGAATCAACAGGTATTTTCTAAAAAAATATTTGTACAGTCAACCAAAAATATTTAATTAGACAAACAAGTTATATGTAAAAATAATTATTCAAAAAAATTGCAGGGTTAACTGTTTGGCGGTTTTCTGTCTTACATAATTAACCCTAGAACCGTACCCATCATAGACCATACACTAACAGTACCCAGGGGTACTGGAGTACCCTGTTAAATAAAACATCTTTTTTACGTGAGAAAAAACATTTATTCAAAATTAACTTACATAGACTGTTATGGCACTTATTTCAGTCTTACATAATACAATAAAGCTTAATTAAAGGTAACTTTTCTTAACAATTTTGGCAAATCTTTGTTTGGTGCTCTAAACATATGAAACGTTTACATTTCTGACATTGAGTGCGTGACTTACGATCTTTTGACCTGGGACAAAACGAACATCTTCCAGATTTTGATTCTGAAGGGGTTGGAGCATCATAAGACCGCTTTTTTCCAATATTCCGCCAATACTTTCTTGGGATGCATCGGCAAAGTTTTGTATAAAAATCGATCCTCCAAGTGAGGTTTTATAAGGTCAAAAGCTAAAGTCTTCAGATAAGTTCGTCTATTCTTGAAAACTTGTTTTCCGGTAGCGTTAGATGAATGCAGTAATATCATAGAATTGATTCCGACGATATTCAAAATTCCATTAAAGACACAAAGGCTCCAGCGACGAGTTTTACGAGACACACTGTATGTATGACAAAGTTAAACCTAAATATAATAAATAATTACACATTTTTTCCGAAACAAAGTATGTGTAAGGTTTTAATGCAAATAAAAATAACATTCAAATAAAGAAACACGTATCAAATAGCACAATAACATGCTTTATTTCGCAAAAACATTAAAATCATAGTAATGAAAATAATTACCTTAACCGTACCCAGGGGTACTGGAGCGCCCCATGCACGTTTTGCCACGACCACACACTAGCAGGACTCCCGCTCGACTGATGCTTCGAAGCAACTCCCCCCCAGTTGCAAATACGTGGCGGCGCGAAAAGATCCGTTGCGAAACGAAAAAGTTATCGCAAATTTTCAAATTTTTTTTAAATTTGTACCCCAGGGTACGGTTCTAGGGTTAAGTACCTATTTCAAATTGCTTGAGAGCATCGAATGGTAAACTTTTAAATGTATAGACAAAGCTTGATATTCTCTCTTACCAGATCTGTTTAAATAAAAAAAAAATTTCATTTTTAACTCTTTCGCAGCCAATCGGGCATAAGGTAGACCCCAAAATTACTATCCTTATATCTACTTAAATACACGAAATTTATTTTTAGTATTTTAGGTATTCCTGCACAAAGGATTAATACATGATGTGATGTGTAAATGTGAAAAAATCGTTGATCGCAGGAAAAAATATTTTACCAAATAAAGGTAATATTCCCTGCCCAATAAATGCACAAATAACAAAAAAAAAGGGATATCTATGGTTTAAATGCCCATAAAACAAAAAAATGATGGGGTCGTCGGCCGACCCACTTGGTTACAGACGTTATGTTTGGCATCTTGGCCTGTCGAGAGTTAAAAAGCTTTTTTTTTTTTTACATTAGCTCCACGCAGGAGGCCCAGGGAAAAAAAATTCCCTCAGGGCCTATATCATCTTTGGGGATGCTTTTTGGAGAGTACTTTAGTAGTAAGAAGAAGGTTCTGGAAAGAAAAAAGGTATGAGGGGTGAGTAAGAATCTGGGGGACAATGTGTCCAGGAGCGACGGACGTATGAATCCATCCCTCCCACTGCAGTGCAAGGCATGAGTCGAGAGAATCTAGCTAGAGAGGTCTAGGTTAGGTTTCACTCAGCCAGTCTCTCCCGATCTGACCAAGCAATAGGTGGGCGAACACATTCACCGCCAAGACCTAGACAAACCTAACTCCATGAACCCGGGCACCCTTGCTAAGTCACCAAACGAAGTGAACCATTTGATATAACTAAATGCTTGAATTGAGAAGATATGGGAATCTAACAAACGGACCGTCCGTTTCTGCACAGATTCAAGGGGATTTTTCATGTATTTTGGTGGCTGTCAAATTCAACAGTGGGGCGCACTTGCGATTTGTACAGGGTTAGCAATTGGGTACTATCTGCAGTAATCTGCGAGCCCTGTACAGTACGCCCAGTTTCTAAGAGGCTAACTTGACTCTGGCTTCGATAGAGCAACCTGTCACAACTGTGTTGACTAACTGCGTTATCTCTTAAAAAGCAGGAGAGAGATTACGGATATGACTTACATAAAATCTTGAATGGTTAAATTGACTGTCCAGCTCTTTTGTCATCAATTAATATTAGAGTTCCGAGTAAGAAAACTAGGGACAAATCATTGTTTCATGTCGAAATTGCTTCAACTAGTCTCAGGCAAAATTCTTTCTTATTGAGAACTTGTACTCATTATAACAAAAAATGTATCGATGCTGATATCTTATCATGTACTTTAAGCTCTTAATGAGCCTTATAATAACCAATTCATTACCAAATACTCATAGATTAATTCACTTTAACTAATGCTATGTTAAGTATCTTTTACACTTGAAGGTACAGATAGTGGCTAGAACGCCTCACTACGTACTTACACATGGACTTATCTCAGGGTTCAGGGCTTCGGCTCTCTCGGGTAAACAGGTTGTTATATGCAATGAAACTCGGGGAATAGATGACAAGAGTTTATTGTACAATTCTAGGTGTTTAGTACATAACAGAGAATACGGTTTAAGACCTAAAAGGACCGGCATATAAAGCTTGACTAGAATGGCTCAAAGAGAAGAATAATTTAAACCTGTACGGAGGGCGGGGGGGATCGGACGGCAGCTTGCTCCTTTAGTGTGGACATTGGCCGGGTATGGGATCGTCGGTCTGCTGACACCGGGGGCCCGTCAAGGCAGGGGCTGGCTTGATCAGGACTTCTGTGCACGAGGGGGGCCAACTGCAAAGTCTTCAGGGGACTGGAGGGAGCCTGGCGTCACTCTGGTTGGGTATTTGAATTATCACGACGGAATATAGCTGCGGCGTTGTTACTATTTGTCACACAATAACACATTATATTACGATATTTTGTAATATACACGGCGGAATATTGTCACGGCGAGTGTTGCTGATCGTTACACAATCTCAACTTTATTACAGCCGAACTTGGCCAAGGCCAGGGCCTCTGGTCGTGTGAAACGGGAAACTTTTACATCGTGTGTTTTGTTAGCTCTCGGCGGGAACAAGAAGGGCGAATGACGCAAACTCGCTCTTATATAGGCACGTTCTGGGTTCCTCTAGCGGCCACTATGAACTCTAGGCTGGCCGAGGCTTCTCAACCTAGGGGAATGTTGCGAATGTCAAACGTTTTCGACGCTATATGTGCTACACATAACACTAAACTAAATAATTGATACCTTACTTTTTGTTTTTCTTTATTTGAAATTTAAAAGAATGTAATACGTATATGTGTATATATGTACATGTGCGTATATATATCATTTTTCCACTTTACGTCTGGTGTTTTTTCAATTTTTTTTTTTTGTTGTTTTATAAATATTTTATTTTTTTTTAAATAGCCATAAAACTGGCACACTATATTTTACTATTTTTTTGTGAGTACTATCACTTAACTTTTATCTTACTTTTACTTGTTTTTTTTATTAATGTATATATTATTTCTCAATCCTACATCTGGTGTTTTTCAGTTTTCATCATTATTATTACATATTTATTTTTTCTACTTTCATTGTTTTTTATCTTATCTTATCTGTATATTTTATGTATCACACAGTATTAGACAGTATATATAGACTATTTATTTATTTTATTTATTTATTTATTTATTGCTTCTTCACAATTTATGTACATATATTTTTAGCATGTAATTATTAACCCCACTAGGGTTCGCCTGTATCGGGGTTAATAATTTCACAATTTAATAAAAATAACACACGCAAATAATAAGTGATAAAAATATATGAATTAATAACAAAGTGTCAAGAGATCAGACAAAATGTTCTCATTCATTATATCATTAATTCATACCACTTTCAATAATAGATAAAATTTAAAAAAGTATATGTCCTTAGGTTTTTTTTTTTAAATATGTGTAAAAAATAAAAAATGAAACAAAACAATGATTTATAAGCAATTACATTAGAGCGAATCTTTCTTATGCAATATTAAAGTGACTATCAAATAATTATGTAATAAATATGAAAGAAACCGTTTTGATCACAACATTATTGTTTTCATTCCATTTAAGTGACCGTTTTCATTTTTTTTTTTTTTTTTTTTTTTATTATTTCATATATATCCCGTTAAACTACAGTTAAGTAGTTTGTCAACAGGATTTTTATTACAACTTTTTACAGATTACAACTTAGACCTTAATTTATACAATAACAATAAACTTACACATTAATAGTAAAACTAAATCGTCTAATACAAATTATTTCTACCTAGTAGCCATGTTTTCAGCAAATATCTGACTCTATTTGGAAATTCGCATTTCTTAATATTACCAGGTAGCATATTATATATTTTAGGCACATTATACTCAAGGGTTCGCTGTCCGTATTTATTATTATGTTTAGGTACAAGCATGCCTTCATTCTTTGTGAACCTAGTATTGTGCCCATGTTCAACTTTCCTCTTATACTCAGAGTCAGATATGTGCTGAATCAATATTTTATACCATAATAAGGCCTGCACCGGCAAAACTGTTAAATTTTGATACAAAAGTGAAATGTTTCGTCTCTGCGAAAATATATTTTTTTTAACTAGTAATTTAACGATAGAATTTTGTATTGATTGTGCGTAATTTAAATTTGTTTTGCAAGAATGTCCCCAAGTGGTTAATCCATATCTTAAAGTTGATTCCGCGAGTGACATGTAAATAATTCTTAAGGTATTCACAGGAACGAACACTTCAATTTGTATATTCTACCCACTATCGCCCGCAGCCGTTTACAAATTTTGTGTATTTGTATGTCCCATTTAAAGTAGCAATCAACAGTCACGCCCAAATAAACGTATTCGTTTACTAGCTCAATCGTTTCACATGAGCAGGGCTGCACAATATTTTGATGGATGCAGGTAAAGTTATGAGAAATTATTTCAGGCATGATGGAAACTTTTGCATGTGGAGATCTTATGTGCATCAGTTTGGTTTTTTTTGTATTTATAATTAATCCTACGTCATGACACCATTTAATCCGAGATATAAAGTCTTCTTGCATATATTTAATCGCAGTATATAATTGTTCATCCGATATGATCAGTGCCGTGTCGTCAGCATATACAAAGTGTTTAACATGTGAGAATAGTTTACTCATTATTGATACAAATATTATATAAAGGGTGGGTCCCAAAATTGACCCCTGCGGGACACCGGCGTACATTAAAATATGATTGTATATAGAAACTTCCATTAGAAAAATGAAAAATACATATTCACTTGGTCCAGATTTTCTTCCAGTATTCTTCTTTAAAGGTTGTGCCGAGTTTTTAAAAAAGCCACTTAGTTTCTTATTTAATCTTTCCCTGGAAACCGGTGTATTTCCTGATTCCTGGAAAATTTCGAAGATTTGTCCGATTTTTAAAAGCGGTACAAAGACCTCTGTAGAAAATTTTAGGCCAGTAGCAATACTATCTGCACCGGCCAAACTGTTCGAATCGATTATTCATAAATACACACTGCCACAAGTGGAGCCGTACTTAATTTCAGAATAGCACGGATTTAGAAAAGGTCGATCTACAGAAACCAACTTATTAGTGTTTACTGATTACGTATCAAAATCTTTAGATAAAGGCCATCAGGTAGACTGTTCATATAACGACTTTACAAAAGCCTTCGATACTGTTAATCACGACGTCTTACTCAATAAACTGGCTGAAATAGGATTCTCCATGAGACTACTCACCTTTTTTGCTAGCTATCTTGCAGACAGGAAACAGTTTGTTTCTCATGGAGTATTCCAGTCTATTCTATTTTTTGTACGATCAGGAGTACCCCAAGGTTCTAATTTAGGCCCACTCCTTTTTTCCATATTTATTAATGATATTTCAGAAGTAATTCTGCACTCCAGGTTTCTTCTTTTTGCTGATGACCTGAAACTATTCTTAGAAATACTAACTCTAGAAGACTGCAAACGACTCCAGTCAGATATTGATAGAATTATTGACTGGAGTAAAAGAAATCGGATTGAGTTCAATATATCTAAATGTTTAATTTTGTCATTCACTAGGGCATGTCATACCTGGTATTACCGGTATACGATGGATGCCCGAAGTCTAAAACGTGTCTCCACCATGAAGGACCTTGGAATCATGTTTGATAGTAGACTGACATTTCATACTCATATTCAGATGGTTTGTAGCACTTCATTGAGAATGCTGGGCTTTATTCTGCGTACTGCAAGGAATTTTAGAGATACCCGGGTTCTCATAATCCTATTCAATTCCCGTAAGGAGTAGACTTGAAAGTGGGTCAGTAATTTGGAGTCCGCACCAAGTAAAATATTCCCTCATGTTGGAGAGAGTTCAGAAAAAATTTCTGAGATTTCTGTACATGAGGGAGTACGGCTATTACCCGTGGCTCTATCCTACTGACTTTCTTTTGGGTATGCTCGGAATGAACCATCTACGAGTCAGAAGGGATGTACACATTGCTACGCATTTCTTCAAATTGATTCGCGGATGGTTTGAAAACTCAGCTATCTTGGAGAGCATTCATTTCTATGTTCCCGATGGTTATCTTCGCCACCGACAGCATAGGCTGTTCTATCTTCCGGCCTGCAGGACTAACTTGCCAATGGTCATGCCGGTCGGGAGAGCAATCTTGCTGTTGAATAGAATCAATTCGGATATCGACATATTTAGCGTTAGTGAAGCTGCTTTTAAAAGGCAAGCTCTATTAATGCTTGTATAGTTTTTAGCCTACCATTCTACCATCTATGTTTAATGTAATAATGTTACAATTGTATTTTAAAAACACATTAAAATTTTTAATTTTGTAATGTTTTTGAAAGAATAAATAAATAATTTGAAGGTAATTGTATTTTATAGTGTAAGTGACACTTTAGAAATGCCATCCGTGTGATCTTTTAGTTTTGACAAAGTTATGGGATACGATAACCCATATATATTTATTTATTGTTTCTTTACCTTTTTAATTTAGGTGTTATTGTTTAAATTGAAATTTTGAACTTCATTTTGACTTGAGATTAACAATTTTATAGAGTACACAAAATAATGTGTTGAAAGACAATATTGTTTAGATTGTTTATCTAGTTCCTATCTCTGTAATATTAGGCAAAAAAAAAAGTTAATAATTATTGACCTTTTAATTATTATTTGGGCATGATGTGAACATTTGTTATTGGGTTGTAACCTAATTATAATAATGTATTATTTTCTTTAATGCATGTAATGTTATTAACCTGTAAATGTTCCAAATAAAATTGAATAAAATCTCAGAATCCGACTTTGACCTCAACCAACTCGAAGAAGAAAAAAATTTGGAGTGCGCAATTCGTATGCGGTAGAAGCGAAACCTTCAAAAATCTAAAGTAGGCAAGAGTGGGGAGACTTTGAAGCACTTTGTGAAGGATGATATTTTCCATATGTTTGTCTTGAAATCCAGTGCACCTTTTTCTATACATTTGGCCATTTTTTTTATTTTTTTTAACCCCTCCGCAAAGTAAGCAGATATAAGCATTAAAAATAGGACAGCAGTCAAGTACAATAAGCGTGTTTATACGTCAGCGCGTGTGTTTCCATAGAAATCGTTATAACTGTGTTATTGTTTTAGTTACATCCCTAAAACAAAAAGTCAAAGGTCGATAGTAGATCAAGCTGCACATTTCTATCAAGTTGTCTATGGAGAAACATAACAGGAATCAGCTGTCAATCGTGTAGTTGACAAAAATATTTACCCGCGCAAATTTGCTACCGGCAGCTCCACCGCGCTCCACATTTTAAATTTTTATTAAATATTTTTATATGAAATGATAAAAAAGTGAGGTGACAAAAGTGTTTATTACACATATATACAATATAATAAGTATTGTTGTTTGCATAATCTGTGATTTTAGTACCGTTTTCACATAAAAACATCATGTGAGTCATTTTTACCTATTTTTAATGTTTGCGTTCTAAATTTTAATATTTACAAATGCTAATATTTATTTGTAATATAATAATTTGAAAGCCTATTTTGTAACCTGTCTAAAACAGTTTTTACTATTCGGCTACGTTCAGAAATGTTTCATTTATAGAGCTTTAATTGTGAAGCGGTTATAACTAAAAGTTTTCGTAAAATGTCATTTCGTTTAAGAAACCAAAAGCTAATATTCTCGAAAATTCGGAGGGGTTAAATAGAAAGACAAATATTCCCAGGTTAAGAATAACCCAACAATATCTGAAAATCTCCTACTACCACCACAGTAAGCGGAAAATGTTGCCACCCGGATGGAACCCAAACGCGATGCCCATTCAGCCACTGACCGGTCATCTTATTGGTTGTTTTCTTCTTTGAAGTCGCTTTTTTGTGTTTTCTTTTGCCTGTTCATTTAGGAGTGGTTTTTAAGATTGGGTTTGATTTTACAAAAATAAAAATTTCTCTTTTGACTTTGTAGGATTTGATCCTGGTCTGCTAAATGTCTGACCGCTGAGGTTTGTCAGGCGCTTCATACCACTACACCAAAAAAGATTTATTTTTTTTAATATATTTTTTTTTTTACATTAGCTTCACACAGGAGGTCCTGAGGAAAATAATTCTCCTCAGGGCCTGTGTCATCTTTGGGGGTGCTGTGTGAAGGGTCATGAATCCATCCCTCCCACTGCGGTGCAAGGCAATGTTCCGAGAGAGTACGGCTGGAGAAGTCAAAGGGACTCCCTCAACCATTCTCTCCCGATCTGGCCTGTCAGGCAACTGGTGGACAGATGCATCACCGCCAAGACCCGGACAAACCTCACCCCATGAACCCGGGCACCCCTGCTAAGTCACCAAATGTACCACTTGGGGTGACCTACGGCAGAGGTGTTAGTTATCCAATAAATGGTTCCAGGAGCGGCTGTACCAACACCCGCCTCCCAAACTATATATATTTAGCCTCCCAAACTATATATACCACTGGAGCGCTTTTTGCCACAATATGACACTATTTAAAATACCTTGGATTGCTTTGTTGCCAGTTTTAGGCAAATTTTCCCTTGATGCAATTGTATTTAATTTGAATTATTAAGTTCCCTCAGCAACGTAAGCAGATATACGCGTTAAAATGACAATAGCAGTCAAGTACAATAAGCGTGTTTTCACGTCAACGCGTGTGTCTCCACAGAAATCGTTGTAACTTCGTTATTGTTTTAGTGACATCCCTAAAACAAAAAGTAAAAGGTCGATAGTGGATCAAGCAAGTTGTCCATAGAAATACATAAAAAGACCTATTCTGTCAGACATACGATTGACATTTATTTTACCCGCCAAATCGCCTACGCTCCACATTGTTAATTTTTTTGAAATATTTTTGTATGAAATGATAAAAAAGCGAGGTGACAAAATTGTTTATTATGCATTTATACAATAGAATAAGTATTGTTTTTTACATAATCCATGATTTTAGTACCGTTTTCATATAAAAACATCACGTGAGTCATTTTAACATTTTTTTTTATGTTTGCATTCTAAAATTTAATATTTACTAATGTTAATATTTATTTGTAATAGAACAATTTGACGGCTATATTAATGTTTCATTTATAGAGCTTTAACCCCTCCGAATTTTAGCGAATATTCGCTTATGATGTCTCAAACGAAATGACATTTTACGAAAACTTTGTGTTATTACCGCTTCACAATTAAAGCTCTATAAATGAAACATTTCTGAATGTAGCCGAATAGTAAAAACTGTTTTAGAAAGGTTACAAAATAAGCTTTCAAATTTTTATATTACAAATAAATATTAACATTTGTAAATATTAAAATTTAGATTGCAAACATTAAAAAAAATGTAAAAATGACTCACATGATGTTTTTATATGAAAACGGTACTAAAATCACAGATTATGTAAACAACAATACTTATTCTATTGTATAAATGTATAATAAACACTTTTGTCACCTCACTTTTTTATCATTTCATATAAAAAATATTTAATAAAAATTAACAATGTCGAGCGTGGTCGAGCCGCCGGTAGGAAATTTGGCGGGATAAATTATGTGTCAGATTGCGCAAATGACAGAATATTCTTGTTATGTATTTCTATGGACAACTTGAATAGGGATATACTTGATCTACTATCGACCTTTTACTTTTTGTTTTAGGGATGTCACTAAAAGAATAACGGAGTTAGAACGATTTCTACGGAGACACACGCGTTGACGTTTAAACACGCTTATTGTACTTGACTGCTGTCGTATTTCTAACGCATATATCTGCTTAAGTTGGTGACCGGTTAATTGTGAAGCGGAAATAACACGCAAAGTTTTTGTTAAAATGGCATTTCGTTTAAGACGAGAAATGTGCATAATCACGAATAACCTCAGGGGTTAAAGGTGTGATTTTTTTTATGTGGGCGGAAAATATTCAAATTGATCACCAAAAAAATCACGAGCAATCCTAGGAAATAGTTTTAAATTGGTCTATCGCTCGAATGGTTAAAGAATGTTTACATTGGGTTTATCGATGCCTGTCTCACTAGGATATACCTGTATCGAGATTTGTGTGGGACCGTGGATTTGTCGTATTATATTAGAACCGAGTACCCATATTTCATAGCCATCAACCCCCCTTGCAGGCGAAATCCTATAGAAGTATGTGTGTCTCTTTTTAGTGTCGCTCATTTCCATTTCAAGTTTCAAATCACAACTGTGCTAAAGAAGTTTTCACTTCAAAAAGAGATTCAAAGTTTTTATTACCGTGAGAATGATCTTCTAGGAAAGAGCGTCTCTCGATGTAAGACCTTCCTGCGGTGCCCAGATCCATGAACGCAAGGAACGCCAGCCAGCCCCTGAAGGCATACAGCAATCTGCTTTGCACCGCCATCTTGTCCTGAAATCAAAATAAATCCATCTCAATTTGGGAGGAGGGTGTTTATTTATTTACTAGCTTTGGTAAATATTTCCCTATCGAGTCCACGCTCAAAACACACTTTGAAAAATTAAAACATATTGTACTATGTAGATAATGGTTAGTAATAAGTAATTCAGTAACCGAATTGAAAAAATATTGCATTTCAATGTTTTATTTTTAATTTAAAAAATGCAAAATGTCATTTTTGAAGGACTGCCACGTTAATTACGAAGATGAAATACGCATTTTTAAAAGAAAAAATCACTTTCTATCAGTTAGACAATAATAAGTATGAATTGCCATCTTCGGAAATGATAAATAATGCCGTAATATTCTTGCAAAAGATAGCCACCTCTGCGATAGATTGCCAGGAATTACTTGAAAGAATTCAATTAAGAGTGCCCACCAGACAAACTAGACTAAATCACACACTTAACACTCCTCGATGCAACACCAACTCTAAACAAAACACATTCATTAACCGCGCTTCACACTTTTTTAACAATTCATACAATGAATTCGACTTATTCAACACAGCACCCCAAATTCTAAAAAAAATAAACAATAAATAACTTCTAAACATATACAAACTATTATACTCCTATACAAATAACTTAATTCACTCCCAGATTAGATCCGTCCCCTTCCCCTCCCGCCCACCATCCCATCCTAATTATTAATATTATAACTATTATAACTTTTATAACTTTTTAATCTCTCTAATTAATACACACCAGTGAAACCCTGTTATTGGTTTAATAACATATACATACGTAAATACACCTAAGTAAATAATGTAACTGTTGGTTTTCCAAATAAAATAAAATGCGTAAACACGAAATATCACGCAAGACGTTTGCCGTCATCATTAACAACATGGCGTTACTTGAGAAATGACATTTCGCATTTTTACAGATAACAAAATAACCATTAAAATGCAATATTTTTCAATTACGGTTACTGAATTACTTATTACTAACTGTAATCTACCTAATACAATTTGTTTTAATTTTTTAAAGTGCGTTTTGATTGTGGACTCGATAGTGAAATATTTACCCTAGCTTTTACCCGCGGCTTCGCTCGCATGGTACTAGGGGGAAATTACTGTATAAAGAATTTTCCCACATGAATGAAATGTTTTTTCCGGGATAAAACGTAGCCTATGTCATTTCCCAGTTCTCCAATTGTCTCTGTTTAAAAAAATCACATTGATCGGTCGCTCCATCGAGTTCCCGGTATGCTTGCTACACCACTTAATAAAGAAATTGTTTCTCCCTGCGTGTCCTTTCCTATTCGCACCATTCCCCTTCCGCCTCCCCTTCCTCTTCCCCTCTCGCGTTCCCACTCCGTTTTCCCTCTCCCCACTCCCCTCGCCTGCTTCCCCGGTCCCGAGTTTCCCTCTCCCCCTCCCACGAACCCCCCTCCCCCCTCCTGGGTTCCCCTTCCCCCTCCCAAGTTCCCTTCCCTTTCCCGGGTTCCTTCCTCCTCCAGCATTCCATTCATTCAATACCGTTACATTCAGTTTTCAAACAGCTCGCGTGCCACCTATTGCAATTAATTACCTATAACTCTTTTATCTTTTTTTATTAAACCCAAACTAAGAACCTTTTTTCTTCAATTGGGTTAGTTTGGATTTCTTAAAACAAAACATTGTTTTAGGTAACTATGCATATTTTATGCATTAGTCGTCAGTAAAATTTTACAAAAAATGACAACGAATCAACAAAAATACACATTGCATCTTAGATAACAATCTACGTTCTATTTTAATCAAATAATAACATAAAACTCCAGTTTACAACAGTTAAAATCAACAACGCGTCTTAAATATTCACTCACTTCACTAAAAACAATAACATTATGTTCAAATTTCATGAAAATGCGGCAAAATAAAAATGGTATGAAACAAACCTATATTGAAAAAATCCTGCGGCAAAACGATTAACGAATATATTTATCACAAAATTAACACAATTTGAACTGCCGGCATTATTTCAACACACATTAACTATCTAAGTATTACTATATTGAAATAAAACTACATAATTTAATTAGTTTTAATTCAGTAGCTAATTCACGACACACAACAAAAGTAAGGAACAGAAAATTAGTTAACAAATCGCGAAAATATCTGACAGCTGAGTGCAGTGTGGCTATATTCCAAAAATGAAAAACCCTGATCAGTGGTAAAAAAAAATCTGTTGAAGTAAGGAAATAACCAACAGTACCTAAAGCCTAATTAAAATTACGCAACTATGTAGTTGCATGTTTGTTCCAAATAATTGCACGACACTAAAAAGTTGGTGTAAATTTTGCAGATTTAGTGTCGTACTTCAGTAACATAGCAAACATGACGGCATCGATATTAAAGTTTGCTTTATCTGCAATGCAAAATGTTTTACTAACATAACTGTTACGAAATAATATATTATGGATATTAAAAAAGCAGCTGGGTGCAATGAAAAATGCAAATAATCTCTGAATTGCCCAATTTGGAAGGCGGAAATGGGTGCCGCTGCCCCGGAAACCTTTATTGGATAACCAACACCTCTGCCATAGGTCACACCAAGTGGTTCGCTACGTTTGGTGATTTAGCAGGGGTTCCCGGGTTCATGGGGTGAGGTTTGTCTAAGTATTGGAGGCGGATGACCACGACATACTGAACCCCAGATTCCTACCCACCCCTTAAACCCTTTTCCTTCCCAGAACTCTCCTCTCCTCCCTTTCATTAAAAAAAACCCTCCACACAGCATCCCCAAAGACGACATAGGCCCCGAGGGAAATAATTTTCCTTAGGGCCTCCTGTGTGGAGTACATGTAAAAAAAATGAAGATCCTGAAAGCTACAAAAACTATTTTCGAATGAGTGAACTTTTTTTTAATGCTTTATTACTTTTTGTATCATTGAAGAAGAAGATAACACTAACAATCTAAACGAAAATATGAAAGAGAACAAGACACGAAAAACGAGTGTGCTTTAGACCACACGTCTGAAATAAAACTTCACTAACTTATATCTCCCTCTCAACTTCCGTTCGCCTCGCCCGACCGTTCGCCTCGCCCGATCACACTCTCTCGTCACGCATTCACCTAAGTCAAGCGTGCGTAAAGAAGTTTTACTCAAAAAAAAAAGGCAAGCCTTACCAATTAGGCCGCTACCACCTCATATTAAACCGTCATATTTGTCAATCTTATATTTCAATTTTCAGAATTAACAGTATAATCTTCTTTTTTTGTTATGTATTTTTGGGGTGTTATGCCGTGTTACGCTACCTCCTCCTTTAGCCATCCTCTGTCCTGAAGATGGACACTGTAACGCTGTCCGAAACGTTGACTTAAGGAGGAGGTAGCGCAACACGGCATAACACCCCAAAAATAAATAACAAAAAAATACTTTTGGCCGTGAAAATCTAAAATCATATCAGTATTATCTTCGATTAAATTTTTGGTAGGGGTCCATCCAACAATTTGGGAGGCGGGAATGGGTACCGCCACCCCGGGAACCTTTATTGGATAACCAACACCTCTGCCATAAGTCACCCCAAGTGGTTCGCTACGTTTAGTGATTTAGCATGGCAAGGGTACAGTGGCGGCGTAGGGTAGATTAGCACCCGGGGCGCTTTTGTATTGAGCACCCCTACTAAAAAAAAGTCTTTTCCTTATTCATCATATAACTTTTTATACAGTTTTTACAGGCGATTCGACTATCACGCTAAGCACATGCCCGTATTATGGAAACACCATATACTTAACACGCTTCCGAGACTTTACTTTCCCAAATATTCCATCACATTATCAAAATTGATTTCCCTGCCTCTTTCAATTGATAAAATTGAAAGATTGGTTAGTCGCGCTTGCCTCATTGTGGACCTTAAGTAAGATTTTATTAATTTTAACTTTGAAAAGCTTCTTTCACATGAAGCCACCGGAACACAAATTGTTAAAAAAATCTAAGACATAGCGCTAACTAGGAATAGACTCAGAATAGCCCAATTTTACAACGTGTCTAAGAAGCTTCAATGTAAACCATTGAACCGCTTCTTCCAAATGGCACCTTAATCGTAAAATCTTCAACACAATGTCCTCTCCTGAAAATTCATTGTAAATTTTTAACAGATTTGGATCCATTTCACGAAGATCTTCTTCTGGTGATGTTACAAACTCTTTAGGCTGAATAACACTAAATGTAACCAGAATAAAATCCATCGTCCTGTAACGATGGTCCAGTTTTTCCTAAAATCTATCATGATATTCTAACGCTCTCTGCAGCACCCTGGTAATGTAAGTCCAGCATCTCGGGCCATTTCTCCATTCATACGTTTTTAAAATCTCCTCCTTCCTCTTTTTCTTTCAATCGGAATGTCTGGACATCTCTTTCACTATTTGGTTGCGTCGATGTTGAAAAAAATTTTGAAGAGATTTAATTTTTATTACACACTTCACCAATGATAGCCCAGATTTTTGTATATACTTTTTTGTTTGATTAACTTCTTCTAGGACTTCACAGTGAAAGGAAAGATAGCATAGAAAACTGAAGTCACACAAAGCTGGTGTGAGTGTTGATGCTGTATCTCTTCTTTCAACGCTTTTTTGCTGGTGCTGCGATCACACATCTCTTTGAGTGTTGGTATAAGCTTCCAAAATGTATTCTTTAGTGCATGGGTTCCCAACCCTGTGCCCGCGGGCGCCATGGCGCCCGCGGAGCGATTCGCATGCGCCCGCGACAAGTGTTAAAAAATCAGTTTGAAGAGAGATTTTTGCAGTTTACGCATATCGAGCCAATTGTTTCCTTCTGTATCAATCCTTTTACTTGCCAAATAAATGTAATGGAAATGGCCGCACGTATTGCAGATTTTGTTCAAGCTAAGACAGAAGAACTATAGTTACTAGAGTTAGAAATTTTGGACCTTAAGAATGATATTTTGCTAAAATCCTTAATATCAGAGGACTTTTGGAATACAGTGGATAGAGAAAAGTTCCCATTTTTGAAAAAAGCGGCTTATAAAATTAAATCATTTTTCGGTTCGACATATTTATGCGAATCATTGTTTTCAAACATGAACTTCATAAAATCAAAATATAGATCTCGACTCACCGATGAGCATCTTTATGATTGTTTGCTAACAGGAATATCGACATACTCTCCTAATTATGAGGCACTGGCCAATGATATGCAATGCCAAAGATCACATTGACATATTGAAAGTATATTTTTTTATAAAATTTTTTCTTTGTATTTGTGTTTTTTGTTTACTATGTTTTACGACGTTTACGTTTTGTAACTCTGTGAGTATGCAATTTGAATAATAATTTTATTATTTTGAAACATTTTTGTGTATTATTTATTAAATTATGAATAAAAATATTATGGGAAAATGAGAAGTTATGGAAGAATGTTATTTTTTTTTTAGACATCTGCCCTGATGATGGACACTGTTACGCTGTCCGAAACGTTAATAATATCAGTTATGGAAGAAGTTTGTCGGTTAAAAAGAGGTGGCGCCCGCCACCCTACCGATATTTTAGAATGTGCTCTAGAGTACAAAAACGTTGGGAACCCCTGCTTTAGTGGTTTAACAGCGTCGTGATGAGCACTCCATCTTGTCTCTGATAGTCATTTAATGGATACGCCTACATTTTTCATTAATATTTCACCCCGCGCTCGATATTGCGCGCGGTATAAGATCAGAACATGCGCAAAATGAATTTATTCTTTTGGGGAATTAGAAATTATATTCGAAAAAAAATGAAAATATGGTTGCGATGCGATGCGTTTCAAAATATGATATTAGTATGTAAGTAGCTAGGTACAAGAGTAGGTAGTTGAATATTGATATGTCTTTATGGAGGGATATTTTGTGCGCATTCTTTGGCTCTACGAGTGAGTTGTCGTTGTCACCCCTTAGTGCTTGTCACCCGGGGCGGACCGCCCCCTCCGCCCTCCCATTACGCCGCCACTGCATGGGTGCCCGGCTTCATGGGGTGAGGTTTGTCTAGTTCTTGGAGGCGGATGACCGGGACACACTGAACCCCAGATTACTAACCACCTCTTAAACCCTTCCCAGAACTCTCCTCTTTAAAAAAAACCCTCCACACAGCATCCCCAAAGATGACATAGGCCCTGAGGGAAAAACTTTTCCTCAGGGTCTCATGTGTGGAGCTCTTGTAATAAAAAAATCCATACATTACGTCACACGAATTTAATGATTTTTTGCACCCCTGCTAAGTCACCCAACGTAGCGAACCACTTGTGGTAGAGGTTTTTGTTATCAAATAAATGGTTCCCGAGGTGGTGGTACCCATACCCGCTTACCAAATTGATTATGATTGAAGCAAGTCTTTGTTTTTCCTAATTGATTTAGCATTTACATTTCTAAAATCATCTTCTAATAATTCAATTTCAACCACAATGTTCACAAATATAATATTTTTTTAAAAGTCTTTAAATCTTTAAAATGACACTTTCTGTTTCACATACATAGGGGTCGTCCATTAATCACGTGAGGCTCAAAAGGGGGAGGGGGTTCGGAAAAAATCACGAAATATCACGAGGGGGAGGGGTATAATGAGATATCACGTGTAGGTATTTATTTTTCGTGATAATGTTCTGAATATTTCAAAATACTTTGTACTAAAAAAAAATACACGTGATTTGGGGGCGGGGGGGGGGGGGGGGGGGGGGGGTTAGCCTAAAACCTCACCACATATCACCAAGGGGGGGGATTAAAAAGTTGCTAAAAAACATCACGTGATTCCTGGACGACCCCATATTTGTCATATCCTCCATATAAATATAAATACACATCCAACCACACTAGCGTCACCTACTTCGAGCTTGCAGATTACCTGCATTCTGGGAATTTTCCTAACAATTTTGCAATATTAAAAATATTTTTTTAACATGGCAACACTCATTTTCAACTTGACAGCTGCAAGCAGACGGGCGAATGCGCTGCGTTTTTTGCGAAATGTTTTCATTTGACGTTTGCGTTTAAACTGCAATTTTTATGTATTTTTCACTTAAACTAACTGTGAATTATTTTAAAAACTATTCCATAATGCCAGAGTGAGCTAAGGCGCCTCAAAAGCATACAAATAAACAGGTATGTGCAGTTTAATATTGGAACTAAAATGTCAATATACAAGACACAATACAAAGGATTGTCTGATGTTCGGTTTTCATTGCTTGCTACATAAATCTTTACATAATATTATAAATTACAATTTTTATTAAGCTTTACGAAAGGTTTTATAAATTTATGTATGATACAATAATGTCACAATAAAATCAAAACCGGTAATTTTTACGCATCGATCTTTTTCGTTTTTAAACTAATTAAATGACCATATCATCATCATCATCACTCTTGGCTCTCCTCCACTCATCTCGGTTTTGTAGCCGCCCTCTCTAGTTTAGAAGCTTCAAGATAGATGCATCTTTGAGGACGTTGTCGCTCCATCTTAATCTTGGCCTTCCCAGTCTCCTTTGCCCTGTCGGTCTTGAGTTCAGCAGGGACTTTGATGCTGGATGCTCGGTCATTCTCTCTACGTGTCCCAGCCACCGAAGTCTTCCCAGTTTTATAAATGTTTTGACGTTTGGTTCCTTAAACAGAGTATATACTTACGTGCCTGAAAATTTCAGCCATAGTCGTCGACACGACTTGTTCAAAATACCATACGGCAGAACAGATGTTCTAGCACTGCATAGCATGACAAGAGGAATGGTGCTATTGAACGAAATATCGGAAACACTAGATATATGTAGGGCTGCCATCCGTCCGGGTTTCCCCGGATTTGTCCTAGTTTAGAGGGCGTCCGGGGAGCGTCCGGGCGGGGTTTTATTTGATGTCCGGGTTTAAAAAAATTTATTTAAAGTTTTAAAATTTAAAGTCAAACGTATACGTTTGCCCTGAGGAAGCAACGGTCGTTCGGAAACCGGTCGGCTTTACAAATATAAAAGTGGTTCAAACAAAGTAACATTGTTTCATTTATCTTTAATTAAAATTAAATTCAATTTCCAAGAATACAGCTGCATTGATTTTTACAAATTCCTTTTAAAAAGGGAAGATATTCTAAAAGTTATCGGAAAGAGTGATAAATACAAAAAAAAAAAAGTAAAAAAGGCGAGAGGCTGAGGAAAAAGCTATAATAGCTAGATAATCAAATAATATACTAATGAGTGCAAAAATTTCTTTTCATTTTTGTAGAGTTATGGATTGTTTTTATTACGCAAAAGAAATTTACAATATGGCTGTTGATTAAAACTTTAAGGTGATATAAATAGGTATGGTTTTTGGTTATTTTATGCTTAAAAAAAATAATAATGTAACTTACATTACAGTAAGTCTAAACTTTAAAAAGTTTCAGTTTTAAGAAGACTGAATTTAGTTCATATTATGTTAAGAGATATTTTGTTGTTTAAATGGCTGCTGATAAAAACTTAAAGATATAATTATTATTGAGTTAAAAGAGATACCTCAAAAATTGTAAGACTTAATACTAAAATGGTCTCAGTACTTTTAAGTTTTTTGTTTAAAAATTTAATTGAATTTAGTTAGGCTTAATATTTTAATAATTTTTTGTTTTCAAAACAGAGTATATTAATTATTTGTGATTTTTAAGAATAAAAAAATTGACTGATTATTAAAACAATTTGTAACAAACTGTAATAAGATTCTGTTTTGTTAGGTAGTTTTAAGATGATGATCAAAGATGACTAAATTTAATTTTAAAATAAATAAAAGGTGATTAATGACATTTTCAACTGTTTTTTATTACACTGACTATGTTTAAAAAAACCTGTTGACATGTCCGGGTTCTGGGCCCTAAAATCCGGGGTTTTCACGCGTCTTGTCCTGGTGGCCAAATTTAAGAGATGGCAACCCTAGATATATGTATTATATATATTATATATTACATATATATATATATATTATATATTACACTAGATATACTATTGAATTGTAATTTTTGTTTTTCTTTACATTTTAATTTATATTGGTATTATATTAGCATTAAAGTAACTGTATTTTTACATAAAGTAAGTTCGAAAATTGCTCAATTCTTCGTGATATTTTTAATGATAATATGATAAAATGATAAAAGTTCCTTCTTTACTTTCAGTTTTTATTTTTCATTTTCTTGTTTTATCTATTAACATTTCTTTAGTTTATTATGTCAACTAAACAATAGTAAAAAAATGTCGTGGTGTAACTGAAAGTATACTAGTTTTATGAATATATATATGTATTATTTTACCAACAGTATTTCTTCATTCATTTTCATTTTCAAATTCATTTTTCTTGTTTTATCTATTAATATTACTTTAGTTTATTATGTCAGCTAAACAATAGTAAAAAATGTCATGGTATAGCTGAAAATATTCTAGAATATGAATATACATATGTATTATTTTACCAACAGAATAGTCAACACTATAACTTACTATAATTTACTATAATTTACATGTAAAAACATTATCATATTGGAATGTCCTAAAACGGGCAATTGCCTAGTTGGACATTCTAAGTTCATTATATTGTATTATGTAATATTTACAAACAAACAATTAATAAATAAATAAATATTACTCTTCTTTAGATAGCCTTAAGATTTTTTTTGTTTAATAATCATCTTCCTAGGTGTTAAGACTGTCAAAACGAGAAAATTGTACAGAAATTGGATAAAAATCTGATGTGCAATTAAAAAAAAAAAAAAAAAAAAATGTGGCTCATTGTTGTATGCGCCAAAATTCATTTTCTAGAATCGGTCCGAAGATGCGCCTCAAAATTTTCCATTCAAAAATGTCCAGTGCTCGCTCATGCCTCTTAGTACCAACGTCTCAGCTGCGTACGTGAGCACTGGTCTAATAAGTGTTTTGTACACTAATATTTATTATTTGGTTTTGTAGGCGGAAATAACAGCGCTTTGCGTTCACTATGCGCTTCGGATCTCCTCTGTAGTATTATTCTCGTTTGTTATCAGGGAGCCTAGAAGGTATGTGAATTTTGGTACCGTTTCAAAATTTTGGCTTCCACATGATAGAGTTGGGGTTTGTTGGGCGCATCCTACAGCCATGTATTTGGTCTTCTGGTGGTTTACTATGAGACCCGCAGAACTTTCAAGATTTATGAAGGCGTCACGTAAAGCATCGGGAGTTTTCGCGATTATATTAAATGACCATTATGTCATTTCTCTGCAGTAGTAGACAGAGAAGATAGATCGCCACACATCTCTGTCTTGGAATTACTCCACACAGGATGTCCTGAGGAAAAAAAAGAGCCTCCGTGCCTGAGCTGATCATTTAGAGTTGCACCGAGCATATCAATGGAAAGCATGTTGCCAAGATTGCTTCCGTCGAAGGGGACTAGATTGTCATTTCATTTCAATTGGTCCAAATCGTGTTAGTGTTATCTTCTTCTTCAATGATTGTTTATTTGTTTGTAGCCATGGCCCACCACTGGTCAGAGGGAGTGGGGGTGCTGCGCCTGACACCCCGGGAGTACGAGCAGGAGCTGGTGGAGGCGGGGGGCCAGGGGAACATGCTGGCGTGCCCCCCGACCCCGCAGTCCGCCGGCTTCGTGGCCCTCAAGGTGCTGCAGGAACTGGCGTGGCAGGTGCGCAGGTCTGTAAAGTATACATCTGCTATTTCCTTTCATCTTCCAGATGGTCGGCTAATATACCAATATTGCCATGTGCCAATCATCTAGTATACTGCACTATGTCAACCATCTGGTTTGAACTACTCTCTGCCAATCATATGGGTTACTGTCCAATATCAATCGACTGATACTGACCTGTCCCAATCGTCCGGTATACTGACGTATGCCAATCATCCTGCCCTTTGTCCATCATATGGTATTATTTTTTAGTTTGAATACCTTATAAGAGTCCCAACTGCTCCCATCTGGAGCTAGTGAGTCTGAATGTGGTGGAGAGGGAAAGGAGATCGAGCAGAGGAAGGTGGGGAAGTACCTGGCTATTCAGATCTGGTCACCAAATGTTTCGATTCCGAATCCAAGGCGATTCTAAGAGTATCTTCCACAGGTATAACACCACTATATAATTACTGACTTTTTTTATTTATTATTTGGGCAAGATGTGAACATTTCTTATTGGGTTATAACCTAATTATTGTAATATGTTGTTTTCTTTAATGCATATAATGTTATTAACCTGTAAATGTTCCCAATGAAATAAAATAATAAATATATATTATTGACATGTTCAAAAACAAAGTTTTCTTCGTCTGGATATAAGAGATTAATAAATAATTAATTAATAATGTCGATAATATACATAGATTATGTAGTGGTGTTATACAAAGTAATTTGTTTTTTTTATTTAATTAAAAATGACAAAGTGAATTTGCTAAGTTTGAAGAAGTTTGACGACCTCCGTAGTCCAGTGGGTAAGACTCTTGACTCACAATCCGGAGGTCGCGGGTAAGAACCCGGCATGCGCAAATAAATTTTATTTGATTAATTTGTGTTATTTCACAATTAATTCATTTAAAACAATATTTAGTATATTTGCGGCATGTTCCAGAGTGGAAGTGTGACATTTAAATATTTTACCTTTATTTAATACCCACCAAGGTTGGACATCCATCAATGTGAAGTGTAATCTAATCTTAGATAAAACAAGCAAGGCAATGTGGGTAGATATGTAATAAAAATACCATGTCGGAAAACATTGAATAATTTATTTAAAATCCAAAACCCAGCCCTTGGGAACATTCTAAATTTAGCATTGAGACTCTAAAATAACAAAATAAAAGTAATCATCAGGGGTGGCTGGATACGATTGTTCGTTCCAGCTGTAAATGATCGTGAATTCTCAACAACGTGACAATATGAATCTAATATGTTATTGAATTGTAAGATTAAACTGATGGGCGCCTGTATTGAATGAACGATACATATTTTAAACTCAGTAATCTCTATAAATAGCTAAAACAAAATCTCGATCTGTTAAAATGACTAATTTAAATCTCACATTTTTTTTTATTTTTTTTACATGAGCTCCACACAGGAGGCCCTGAGGAAAATAATTTCCATCAGGGCCTATGTCATCTTTGGGGATGCTGTGTAGAGGGTTTTTTTAAGGAAAGGAAGGAGAGGAGAGTTCTGGGAAGGAAAAGGGTTTAAGGGGTGGGTAGGAATCTGGGGTTCAGTGTGTCCCGGTCATCCGCCTCCAAGACCTAGACAAACCTCACCCCATGAACCCGGGCACCCCTGCTAAATCACCAAACGTAGCGAACCACTTGGGGTGATTCTGAAGTTCGGTGATGATGATGGGTCCCAGCACAATGACAGCCCGTTCAACAAGCACAACCTCCCGACCCGCGTTAATTCCGTCAACTGAGCGGCTGAACTACTCCTAGCTCGCCCGAGCCACGCGTGCCCTATTAAGTGTACAATGCAGCCAACAAGACCATGCAAAATTTGCGACTAGAGACACACCGCTAGCAGCAAACATTACAGAAGATACTATCAGTATCGCCCTGGTGTAAGACCACCATTCGGAATTGAAACGTTGCTTGAAAATGGCTTTAGCCGTGTTTGGTGACCAGATCTGAATAGCCAGGTACTTCCCAAACTTCCTCTTCCCCACCTCCTTCCCCTCCCCACTACCTTCAGCCTCACAACATACCCCAATTGGGGATGCCATAGTCTCACTGGCTCCAGACGGGAGCAGTTGAGATTCTTGTGCGGTATTCACTGTAAAAAAAAAAAAAAAAAAGTACTAGAGGTATATTATTTTAAAATGAATTAATTGCGAAATAACACAAATTAAACAAATAAAATTTATATGTGCGCACCAGGTTTGAACCCGCTACCTTCTTGTTACTAGTCGATAACCATACCCCTTGACCACATATACTGCCCATCTCAATCATCTGGAATACTGTCCTATGTCAACCATCTGGCTTACATTCCCTCTGCCCATTTAATATACTGCCCTATGCCAACCATCTGGCTTACACAACCATCTACTAATCATCAATGCTAACTACGTCAACCCTCTGGTATACTGCCATGTGCCAATCGTCTAGTACACGGCCCTATATCAACCATCTGGCTTACACTCCCTCTGACAATCATTTAATATACTGCCCTATATCAACCATCTGGCTTACACTCCCTCTGACAATCATTTAATATACTGCCCTATATCAACCATCTGGCTTACACTCCCTCTGACAATCATTTAATATACTGCCCTATGCCAACCATCTGGCTTACACAACCATCTACTAATCATCTTGAATGCTAACTACGTCAACCCTCTGGTATACTGCCATGTGCCAATCGTCTAGTACACGGCCCTATATCAACCATCTGGCTTACACTCCCTCTGACAATCATTTAATATACTGCCCTATATCAACCATCTGGCTTACACTCCCTCTGACAATCATTTAATATACTGCCCTATGCCAACCATCTGGCTTACACAACCATCTACTAATCATCTTGAATGCTAACTACGTCAACCCTCTGGTATACTGCCATGTGCCAATCGTCTAGTACACGGCCCTATATCAACCATCTGGCTTACACTCCCTCTGACAATCATTTAATATACTGCCCTATATCAACCATCTGACTTACACTCCCTCTGACAATCATTTAATATACTGCCCTATATCAACCATCTGGCTTACACTCCCTCTGACAATCATTTAATATACTGCCCTATGCCAACCATCTGGCTTACACAACCATCTACTAATCATCTTGAATGCTAACTACGTCAACCCTCTGGTATACTGCCATGTGCCAATCGTCTAGTACACGGCCCTATATCAACCATCTGGCTTATACTCCCTCTGACAATCATTTAATATACTGCCCTATGCCAACCATCTGGCTTACACAACCATCTACTAATCATCTTGAATGCTAACTACGTCAACCCTCTGGTATACTGCCCTATGTCAATCATCTAGTATATAGCCATGTGCCAATCATCTAGTATACTACCCTATATCAATCATCTGATACTGCCCTTTGTCAATCGTTTGGTGTCCTGTCCCATGTCAAATCATCTGGATTACTGCCTTATATAACTCTACTTGTGTTTTTCTTGGCCAATGATCATAATGATGCGATATTTATACTGCCCTATTCCAATCATCTAGTATACTTCTCTTTACAATCTGGTGAGTTTCTTTGTACAATAACAATAACTGCATTTCTGATTCCAGCCCAAACACCAGAAAGACCGTGATCATAGTCCAATCGAGGAGACTAGATTCGGTTGTACTGGAGATAAGTTTGCTGACGGATCTGAACGCCGTAATCATTGGTGAAGCATCAATCGAGGATCGGGCTCGATGCTGGACAGGAGCAATTGAAGTCAATCAGGTAACTAAATATTACACAAGAGTTCCAACTGCCCAAAATGTTGTGAGGCTGAAGGCAGCGGGGAAACTGACTGACTCTTGACACAGCTCGACTAAGTATCTGATTCACTTGATCGTGCCATGTCTTCCTTGGGCGTCCCCGACTTCTTCTACCGTTTACATTTGCAATGTATATTTTCCTTACACTCATTTCTTTGTTGATTCGCTCTAAAACGTCCCCTTTTTTAATGTTACTCATTATGCTTACATCAGCCTTGCATTCTTTGCGGATCTCCACATGTCTCACACAATCATACATGGTTTTACCACACAAACACCTCAGGGATCTTATTTCTACAACATTCAGTCTACTTTCATCCTTCCTCTGCCAGTTCCATGCCTCACTGCCATACATCAGGGTAGGTACCAGCACTCCATTGTGGACTGCTAGCTTAGCTTCTTTGGACAGTTTTTTGTTAGCGTTAAGGCTCTTGACTAGCACTCGTGGCAAATAAATTTGATTAATTTGTGTTATTTCACAATTTATTCATTTAAAATAATATATAGTATATTTGCGGCACGTTCCAGAGTGGAAAATACTCTCAGTATTGCCCTGGTGTAAGACCACCATTCAGAATTGAAACGTTGCTTGAAATGGCGTTAGCCGTGTTTGGTGACCAGATCTGAATAGCCAGGTACTTCCCCACCTCCCTCTTCCCCATCTCCTTCCCTTCCCCATTACCTTCAGCCTCACAACATACCCCAATTGGGGATGCCATAGTCCCACTGGCTCCAGACGGGAGCAGTTGGGACTCTTGTGCGGTATACATGTAAAAAAACAAAACAAAAAAAACTGCATTCAGTCCTCCATTGATGGAGTTACCTGCATTTACCCTTCTTTCAACATCTCTATCAACCTTCCCATCTCTTGTAAACATACTTCCCAAATACACAAACTCATCCATTTGCTCCAAGTATTCATCATTCACAACTATGTTGCACCCTGTTTTCGTACTCTCTCTCTTTCAAACACTATGACTTTAGACTTACTTACAATCATCATTAACTGATTCATCATACATACTTGGTTCATCCTAGACATGAGAGACTGTAGATCTTCCATATAAATCTGCACCGCGTCATCAGCATACAACAGGCAACATACTTTCAGATTACTAAGCACCAGACAGTATGTTATATAAATTGGTTGTTTTCACAGGTTTTGGTGTTGACTTCAAATGTTCTGGATGATCTTCTGATGGATGCTTTCATCTCGATGGACAGGATCAACTTGCTGGTCATTGAAGACTGTCACGCCGTTGTATCGGATGAACACCTACAAAGTGTGAGTAGTTTTGAGGAGGTCAATAAACAAATATCGGTGCACACTCACTATTGTTACAACATGTAACATTCAAAACTGCTTACGAATTACAGCTTCAAATGCACTTGAAAGTGGACTGTAAATATTAAAAATGAAACGAGACGAAATGGTGCTTGCTTGAATTGTAGGAAATGTGTGTAGGAAAAACTAGGGATGCAAGGAAAAAGAATAACCACAGGCATAATACCCCAAAAACTAATAACAAAAAAAAGGATAACCAATCACTTACCACTGCGAAGAAGCACACAGCCCAATCACAATGTAGTTATGAGGGGGGACCCAAAAGTAACCAGAATATCGTCATAACTTCTTTATTTCTCAATATTTTTACATAAAATTTTGATCACCTTCAAAGTATTCTCCATTGACCACAACGCACTTCTCAAAACGCTTCTTTCATAGTTCAAAACAGTTTTTAATTTCACTTATCGGAATGTCCTTTAGGCCTTCCAGCGATTTTTGTTTTACCTCTTCCACAGTGGCAAAACGCTTTCCTTTCATGTCGCTTTTCAGTGTTGGGAACAAAAAGAAGTCACAGGGGGGCTAGATCACATTGGAAAAAATTCAGGGTTCTCTTCGAGCTGATTTTAAAGCTCAAAACATGCCTGAAGTCAATGCTTTGCTCGTCTGTGAGAAAGCGAGGGACAAATTTGGCTGTAACCCTTCTCACAGGCAAATCTTCGGTTAAAATCCTCTGAATTGAACTCCATGATATTCCAGACATCTCATAGTGTTGATCAATGGTTCGGTGACGGTCTTCACGAACGAGGGTATTGATTTTGTCAATGTTTTCGTCAGTTTTTGACGTTGAGGTGCGTCCTGAAAGGGGTTGGTATTTAATTAACATTTCTCCATTTTTAAAACGTGAAAACCACTTGTAGACTCTGGCTTTATCTGGCTATATGATCCCCATAAGCAGTCAGCATTACAATAGTTTGCCGATTTCCCCAACAGGAAACAAAATTTCAGAGCCGCGCGTTGCTCTCGACAATCTGCCATCACGTTTTCGCCAAAATGGAAAAAGTTGTTTTACTAAATAAAAATCTCACGGGCGAACCATCCATAGGTTCGATGCACTCACACCGACACAACTTCGTACACTGACTCAGTAGGAGTGACCCTAACGGATACCCGGTCGAAAAATGTATTCCCCCATTCTTCCTCTCCACCACAGCACAACTCCCGTTACTTTTGGGTCCCCCCTCGTGTATAGTTCCACCGCGATACCTCGTAGTAATTATTGCCACAACAAAACAATATTGTTTACTTTCGAGATGGTCATATACCTTCTTTTTAGTTAAAAATGAGATTTGGTAAATGAAAAACACCAACAACTTGCTTCCAAGGTAGTCCCAATCTTCTTGCTTATGCATTTACCACCAAGACCTGGACAAACATCACCCCATGATCCCGTACACCCCGTTTAAGTCACCATACGTAGTTTGCAGCTTGGGGTGACTTATGGCGAGGATAGTGGATATCCTATGATTGGTTCTCGGGGCTGTTACCACAATATTATCATATTTAATTGAATGAAGACAATACATATTAGCGAAACAAACAGAAAAATCAGAAAAGGATATTGACTCCGCTGGGTCGCGAACCCAGGACCCTTTGCTTACATGGCAAGTGCTCTACCGATTGACCTACGGAACCCATATCAAATTCGATCACTTTTGACTGTATCATACTTCGACTAAGAACTACCAACATTATCTTCATTTTCTTAATGCACATGTTATTGGCTGCTATATTTATATATGATTGCAAGATTCAACTCGAACTAAATGCTATCTAGATAGTGTCTGGATAAATTTTTATCCATTTTATTTTTAATACGCGACTTCTATTGACTTTTCTGCAAGTCTAGGATGAATATTTGTCCCAGCGGAGCCAGTATCCTTTTCTGATTTTTCTGTCTCCAGATTTTCGATTGAGTTTCGCTAATATTTTCTTCATTTAATTAAATATTATAATTTGAGATTTTACTCGTATAGTTTAAAGAATTAAAATAAATGCAATATTATCATTTCTTCAGACCGATTTGTGGATGGTTCGAAAACTAGACTATCGCAGAAAACAATAATTTCTATGTCACCGATGATTATCTCCGTCACCGATAGCATAGACTGTTTTATCTCCTGGCTTGCAGAACTAATTAATTGCCAATGGTCATGCCAGTGGGAAGAAGTGTCTTGTTGTTAAATAGAATCACTTCAAATATCGATATGTTGAACATCAATGAAGCACAGTTTAGACAAAGCATCGTTGCTGTTAGTATATATCTGCTCATCTTATCTTATCTATTATCTCTCTTTTAAAAACGCTTTTAACCACTCTGATCTATCGCGAATATGCATGTTTTTCGTCTTAAACGAAATGTCAGTTTTACAATAACTTTGTGTTATTTCCGCTTCACAATTAAAGCTCTATAAATGAAACATTTTTGAATGTCGCCGAATACTAAAAACTGTTTTCGAAAGTTTACGAAATAAGCTTTCAAATTGTTAGATTACAAATAAATATTAACATTTGTATATATTAAAATTTAAATGCAAACATTAAAAAATGTAAAAATGACTCACATGATGTTTTTATGTGAAAACGGTACTAAAATTACGAATTATGTAAAAAAAAAATACTTATTCTATTGTGTAAATGTATAATAAACAATTTAGTCTTCTCACTTTTTTATCATTTCATACAAGAATATTTAACCCGCCATTTGCCGCTCGTGCACCGGTGTGTCATGAGATTTTACACGCGATTTTGACCCTTATGTATAAAGAAAGTGTTTGAAGAACACGGTCAGAATCGCTTGCTCTATTATCGCCCTTTACCACAGTGAAACCTGCAATGCGCCTAGTCACTCCAAATAATTTATATTTAATTTTCAGCGAGCGCTGGGATGTGCGCAGTTCTTGCGCATGCGCGGGAAAAATTCCTTTATCTACGTTTTTGACCCTTCTATGTATAAAATTTGTAAAGGACAGTGTCAGAATCGCTGGACACGAAATGTCATTTCTGCCGCCGGGTGCCGCGTCATAATTTATGCGTCTTACTCGACTAAAACATCGTAAAACCTATCAATTTACGTAATTAACGCAAATAATGTTGTTTTGGTAGATTTATTGTTCTAGGAACGTGTTTCAGTCAATAAAATATACAATAGTTCAAAATTAATCCACAAAACATTCATTTCAAAATTCAAAGTGGTGCTTTTTGCTGGCCTTCCCTGGCAAGCAAGGGGTTTTAAGAATAAAATAACAATGTCTAGCGGCCCGTAGGCGATTTGGTGAGCAAAATATGTATCTACCGTATATCTGACAGAATAGGTCTTTATATGTATTTCTATGGACAACTCGAATAGGGATGTGCAGCTTGATTTCTTATCGACCTTCTACTTTTTGTTTTAGTGATGTCGCTAGAACAATAACGGAGAACGAATGATTTCTGTGGAAACACACGCGTTGACGTGAAAACACGCTTATTGTATTTGACTGCTATTGTTATATTATCGTGTATATCCGCTTACGTATCTGAGTGGTTAAATGTTAATTTTATAACATTTTAAAAATGAATAAATTGAATTTAATTGAATATTATTTTTCGTTTGGTTTCAGATCATTGCCAACTACAAAGAATTCAGCGAAATGGAGAAAGAAAACATACCACGAATAATAGCTTTCACTTATCCGCTCTTCAACAATGAATTCCTATTTGAAGAAGACACGAAAACATCTTGGGAAAAACTTTCTAATTCTATGGATTCCATTTCCGATTGCGATTTGTCCGAAACTATCGATGAAATCATAGAAACGGATTTAAATGACGGAGAATCGTTGAAAATGACCGATTTCAACTATTGGAGAGTTGATTTTGTTGAAGTAGAACCGTTAAACTCTGTAAAACCCGATGAAGTCGCCGTTGATAATGAAATTGGAACGAAAGCGTTGAAAATTGATGATTTAAGTGGAGGGTTAAAAAATGATGATAACAATGGAATTGGACGCAAAATTGATAAAATAAATGATAATGGGTTAAAAACTGATGAAATTAGTGTTAATCCACGTAAAATTGATGAATTCAGTGTAAAAACTGATGATATAAATGAGGTTGGCTTCAAAAATTATGATGATATTAGTGGTGTTGGTTTAAAAATTGATGATTCTGGTGAAATTGGGTTAAAAATTGATAGGTTTTGTTCTGAGCAGTTGGGTTTGGATGATGTGGATATCTTAAGTAATATGGCGGTCATTTCTCAGAGTGAAAGATGTTTCGTTTCGGACTCTGAACATGAACCGGAGTTGAAGAGGTCCATATACGATAAACTGGAATGCCAACTGGAGAAACTTGAAGAGCTGATAATGTGCAAAGCAGATATGGCGGGAGATATTGCTGGACTGAAAAAGTAAGTTTTTATTTGTTTACTTATGCAGACTCAGCACCTCCGCCAAGAGGTTTGCTACTTTTGGTGATTTAGCAGGGGTGCCCGAGTTCTTGGGGTGAGGTTTGTTAGGGTTTTAGCGGCGGGTGTATCTACCCACCAACTGCGCGGGAGGCCAGATCAGGAGAGATTGGTTGAGGGAGAACTTTTTCTCTCGGAACAATGTATTGCACCGTTGTGGGAGGGATCGATTCATATGTCCGTTACTTCTAGACACACTGATCCCCAGATTCATACACTTTTCCTTCCCAGAAAACTTTCTTTTATTCCTTTCCTTAAAAATGCCCTCCACACAGCATCCCCAAAGATTTCAGGCCCTGAGGGGAATTATTTTCTTCAGGGCCTCCTGTGTGGATTTAATGTAAAAACTTAAAAAAAAAGACTTGTGAAAAATCACAAAATCCAGCTTTACTTGTCAAGATTAAACCTAAGACATTTTTAAACAAAAGAAATACACAATTTTAAATGTAGAATTTACCATTAAAATACCTACCTCGATTCCCCGGCTTCAAATTTAGTGTAAACATATTGACCTTCCTCTTTTGAAGGTCAAGTATATAAAATTTCATCAGTCTCAGAATTAAACTGTAGGTTTGTACCCAAATCATATTCATGCCATCCGCGCGACCTCTTCAGACTTTCTTCTTTATACATATTAAGTTGTTTGTACCAAGTGGTTCGCTACGTTTGGTGATTTAGCAGGGGTGCCCGGGTTCATGGGGTGAGGTTTGTCTAGGTCTTGGAGGCGGATGACCAATACACACTGAACCCCAGATTCCTACCCACCCCTTAAACCCTTTTCCTTCCCAGAACTCTCCTCTCCTTCCTTTCCTTAAAATAATCCTCCACACAGCATCCCCAAAGACGACATAGGCCCTGAGGAAAATTATTTTACTTAGGGCCTCCTGTGTGGAGCTAATGTAAAAAAGAAATGTATAAATTACTCGCTGGTACCCGGCATGCGTTTCAATGCCATTCAAAGAAATCTACCCCGCCTTCCCACTCCCTCGCCTCTTCTCTCTCCGTGAACCCCACCTTCCCCCTGCCTTTCCTCCCTGCCACTAAATTATATGAAATACACACATTTTCATTTATACAAATTCCATAACGCCGAAGCTTACCATTATATACAGCCTATG
This sequence comes from Limnephilus rhombicus, assembly GCA_929108145.2. Taxonomy (NCBI): domain Eukaryota; kingdom Metazoa; phylum Arthropoda; class Insecta; order Trichoptera; family Limnephilidae; genus Limnephilus; species Limnephilus rhombicus. The sequence continues at coordinate 7,297,857 of OV815289.1, read as the reverse complement.
TTACTCGCTGATAATGTAGTTTTCTATTGGTGAAAGAATTTTTAAAATCGGTTTAGAGGTTTAGGTGTGAAAGAGTAACAAACAAACACATGCAGTTTCGCATTTACAATATTATATGGATTACAAATTCTGATAAAAAATATTATGTCACTATAGGTATGTACATTAAGTACTAAAAAAATGTACAGGGTGTCCCAAAATAAAGTTGATATTTAGTGGATGGATTTAAAAAAAAGTAAGGGTTCTATCGAAAAAATGTTTATTAAATACTAAAATACACAATTTGGGAATTTTATATTATTTCTGAAAAATAATATCGTCAAAATGTAAACCCTCACGTTCGCGGCATTCATTTAATCGAAGAGTAAAATTTCTTATTACGGCTCGCCAGGTAGGCTTCGTGATGGCTGCCATTTCGTGACGGATATTTTCTTTTAATTGCATCAGGGAAGTCGAATTTTTGGCATACACTTTAGATTTGAGATAACCCCAGATGAAAAAGTTCCATCGGGGTTAAGTCAGGACCACGAGGAGGCCAATTTATGTATATTATATACCTCTCCTGGAGATCAATAAGGAACTCCAGTGAAAAATATTATGGCTTTAAAAAAATATATTCATATAGACCAAGAAACGCTGATTCTGAATATACAAGTTTTATTTCATAATATTAAACGCAGAGTTTTTAAAAAAATATTAAAAAGTGCATTTTTAAACCTCTTCTCAAAACACAGCGTTAAGTTGGCATTACTGAAATGGTTAACGGTGACGTCACTGTTAACCTGTCACCTGGTGATAGTGTGTATTGTATTGTATTGACATTTGAAATGACTTGAAGTGCACACGTACTTATGCAATTCAACATTTCGTGTTTTTGGTTTATTTTCATACTGTTTATAGAGATTTAGATAAATAATAGTTATTTTGTTTATTGAAACATAATTTAGGCCCTCAACAATTTACGAAAAGGGCTATATTTGCGGACAATCTGCAATAAATTTTGTCTATTTGAGGTTAAAGTCGTGTCATATTTTGACATTTAGTTTATGTATTTTCAAATTGTTTTTAGTATAGGGCTTTTTATACAAGTTGTTACACACTCGTCATGATCAGTGTATTATAAATAGCAGTGTTTCTGTATGTGTTATACATAAAACAATGTACCTATAAAGTAACGCCTGACACAAAACACGATGTCACATGTATTTGCCATGAAAGAGATGATTTATTGTTTTAATATTGCACTTTGATTAAATACAATAACAGTAGCGGTGAAATGTGGACATTTTACCAATGTTTTTCTATAATAAAAGCAGTTAATATTGAATAAAAAACACACCTCACACCTAAAAGTCATTACAAAGCATTCCGCCTTCCGCAATGATTCTTCATTCAAACAGGGATGTTCTGCCCAAAAAAATTATTTCCCTAGATTTCGAAGTGAAATTTCCCTAGAATTTCACATTTACGCAATTACCTACGTAGCCACCTGATTGTGTAACATTAATCCTGTTATATGTTAATTAATATGATAATTAATTGGAAAGATATTGGAACTTGGTAAATATACTAATAATACTCTGATTTTCCAAATAAAACACTTTTTGCTACGTGAAGTAATAATTTAAAAGTACGAAAACACTCACCACTCACCACTGAATTAGAAACTGAATTCCAAATTAAAAAAAAACACTTTGCAAAATAAAAATCATAAGCAACCCGCCGATCATTTGTACCAAGCGTGGTATTTTGAAGACCCCCCCCCCCCGAACGTGTCACGTAGTATGGGTACGTTCCCTAATATCATTTTGAGTTGTCAGTGTTAAAAATAACATTGCATGTAAGTACATGAACAATAATTAAGATTCATAGGAATTCCAAAAAATATATATACGTATATATATATATATGTATAAATAATACCAGTAATATTTTCATATGTAATAAAAATTTTGCCAGAGTTCGAAATTTCCCTAGATTTTATCCTGATTTCCCTTATCCCTAAAAAATATTTTTCTCCCCTAGATCTAGGGAAATTTCCCTCGACATAACATCACTGATTCAAAATGACAACTTAAAAAGTAAAAAAACTATCGGTGGATGAAGACCACCATAGATACGGTGCGTTTCTGGGAGTCTTTAAAAATTAAAACTTTGACAATTATTTTAACTATTAAAACTAACTATAAAAATAAAAATAAAAATGCAGTTATTTAAGTTTGAAGGTCTTTATTAATAAAAAAAAATAAAAAAAATGGACTGGAGTTCTCTATTTGCCAGGGAAAATTTCACAAACTCATGGCAGAGACGTATGTAATGTTGCTCTGTCTTGCTGGAACCATGTTCTTTATTTTATTTTATTTTATTTTTTTTTTACAGTGAATACCGCACAAGAATCTCAACTGCTCCCGTCTGGAGCCAGTGAGACTATAGCATCCCCAATTGGGGTATGTTATATATTATTTATAGCCATTAAGTTAGTAGGGGTGCAGCATTTGGTCTTTGTGCAAAATGCTGTGTAATGATGATCTATGCACATTTAAAGCACTTGCGCGTTTACAAATCGAAAAGTTTGAATCGTCACGAAAAGACTGATAAACACTCTCTACATTTTCTACCTTTCTCGATGACCTTGGTCGCCCGGATTTTGGTTTTGCCAGCGTTGTACCGATCTCTTCAAACTTTTTGACCCATTTTCGCATGAGAGGAATGCTTTGCGCATCATTGAATTGACGGAAACCTCAAATATTGCAGAATCTTCTACGCGCTACAGTCGCCGAATCACCATTTTTCTAAAACTCACGCACGCATAACGCACGGTCGCTCCCGAGAAATGCTTCATAGCGACTAAATTCCCAAGAGCCAGACTCTGATTGATATACCCCCCGCGCCCCTCGGAAAAGTTGCGTTCACACAGCCAGCAAAACAAATACCAACTTTCCTTTTGGGACACTGTATGCAAGTGAAATCTGGTAAAAAAAATACGAACAGAAGGGAGCAGTTGGGACTTTCATGCGGTCCTCTCATAAAAAAAAACTAAGGAGATTTGAGAAGAAAAAAATTATTTAGAACATCTTTTGACAGGGAAATAACGTTTCTTTAGCTTTTTAAAACTGAATGTAGTGGAAAACCAATGTTTTAAAAATTAATTTTATAATTTTGAATAATGTTTTTGTGTTCAGGATAACGGGAAAGCCAAGAGAGGTGATCCTGGAGTGTCCCCCGGCCGTTGCCAGCACGGAAGAGGGCAGGAAACTTGAGGAGTTCATGAAGAAGGTGGTGGCCGGAGCCATGGTGTTCCTCAAGGACCATCGGTGAGACCTCTTTATTTAAAAATACAAATTTTTTAAAATTATACTTACTAACTAATCAACCAACCGTCATGCAGTTTTTTAAAGTTTTATTTTAGTTACAATGTACATAACAAAGAGAGGTTTGACATAAAAATATACAAAGAAATAATAATTTTCAACAACTGTCCAATATCTGTGTAATACAATAATAATATAACATTAACAGTTAAAAACCCGTTCTGCAGATTTTTGCTGGTTCGGCCTCGCCCAATTTAAGTGTTGGTGACCATGTGGTTCTAAAAATAGCCAGTTCAGTGACAGCCAGTAATCGGGACAAAGTAACTGTGATGTGGTACTATTATTCACAACTGCATTAATTACAATAATAATAATATTACAATCAATCTCTCCATACCCGGAGCGATTCACGAAATTACAAATCCAATAGTACTTACGCCTGCCAGGCGATGCTCCTCACCCTAGCTGTTAACGTAAGTGGCGCCATCTTTTGGCATTACTGGCTACTTGCTTGAATTCGGTTCTATTAAAAAAGTAGCTTTTTAACAAACTTCAAGTACGAAGATGGTTTTGCATAAAGCGCGGCGTCAGAGATGTATTCGAAGCCGGGTTCTTAAATTTCTACTGCACAGTCGCTAGGCTAATGATAACGTCATCAAATTTTAGAATTTTTCCAAGGTATTTTAAATATCCTATATACTTATTTCTTCTTTTTGAAGATTTAGAAATTTTTGAAAACTACCTTTCAGATTTTTGTATTTGAAATATTTTTATATATATAAAAATGAATCCCTGTTTCCCTTGGCCACGTCATAACTTGACTTATTTCATTCATCTTTAAATAGGTACTTATGTTAAGTACAAAATTTTATTGATTGTTCTTGTAATATACAAAACTAGCTGACCCGACGAACTTCGCACCGCCTCAGAATCAATAGCTGTTGAATTAAATTCAGTTTTTTTATTAAGTTAAAAATTACGCAGTGAAGCAATTATCAATGCGCAACTGTCCGTGTTTTGTTTTTGTCAGTATCAGAGATGGTGTTGTGTACGGATTTATATTTTTGTGATTTTCTTACTTTTACAATTACTTACGGGAATTCGGGAGGCGGATACGGGTGCCACCGCCTCGGGAACCATTTATTGAATAACCAACACCTCTGCCATAGATCACCCCAAGTGGTTCGCTACGTTTGGTGATTTAGCAGGAGTGCCCGGGTTCATGAGGTGACTTATGTCCGGGTCTTCGCAGTTGATGCGCCTGCCCACCTGCTGCGTGGCGGGCCGGATCGAGAGAGACTGGTTGAGGGAGGCCTTTTGACCTTTCCAGCCGGACTCTCTCGACCCATTGCCTTGCACCACAGTTGGAGGGATGGATTCATACGTCCGTCACTCCTGGACACACTGACCCCCAGATTCCTACCCACCCCTCATACCTTTTTCCTTTCCAGAACTTTCTATCCTCCCCATTCCTTAAAAAGATCCTCCACACAGCATCCCCTAAGATGACATAGGTCCTTAGAGAAATTATTCTCCTCGGGGCCTCCTGTGTGGAGCTTATGTAAAAAATGCGTTTCATTTCAGAGATTTATTATAATTATTGTATTTTTCCTTTGGAGGTGTGCAGACATACGTTCACCATTTGTCTTATTTTCGACTATTGACATTGAGTGTGTAAGAAAGAAGGGCAGCATTATATGATTAAAAACAAATGCACAACAATCAACGCATTGACATTTGACGTTTTTGAATGTTTGGAATTCATGCACAGTTCAATATTATACCCCTCACAATATTGCTGCAGTTCTTTCAAAATAAGAGAATTCGTTCTATACAAAATGTATGGGGAAAATAATTTTCTTTATAACTATTTATTTCGTTAACTTTTGTGATGTTTTAATAGTTATTATCCTATCCGGGGCGGAGACAAATCCAACAAATCAAAGATCATCAAAATCAGCCCAGTCGTTCTCGAGTTATAAATAGTGTAACTAACCCGACTTTGTTTTATATATTAAGATGAATATTATTTGTAATATACGAAAAATTAAAATTTGAATAAAAAAATTGTGATAGGTGGCATGCGAGCTGTTTGAAAACTAAATGTACTGGGACTGAATATATGAAACATGGGAGGGGCGTTTGTGGGATGGGGGAGCGGGAGAGGGTGGGCGGGGAAGGTGGAAGGTGAACGCGGGAAAGGACATGCAGGAAGAAACAATTTATTGCTTTGAATATGGCATTGCAACGCATGCCGGGAACCAGCTGGTGCTGTAATAATTATAAATTGCTTTATTTTAATTTCACACATGAAAAAGTTAGAAAAAAGCTTACCACAAACATTTTTCAAAAAAATGTTGAAAATTTTTGGAGAATGTGCATTTAAAATGACACCGTCTTTTTATTTAAGGAATTTGCAAGAAAGCAGCCACTCAATTTTTAACTCGTTCATACAATAAAAAAATATTAAATGGTAGTCTTACACGTATTATAAGTTTGTACAGCGCCCTTGAGGTGATTTTTCACAAAAACGGCGCTATATAAATCATCCAAATATTATTATTATTATTACTGTTTGAAGTTTGCATTGTTTTTTCGGAATGAGTATTTTATGTAATGTCGTATCACTTTCAGATACGACCCCACTGAAATATACGGGGATGAGGCTTTTGGAGAAGAACTGAGAGCCATCCCGGATCCTTGTGTGGAACCTGAATCTATGCTGCAACAATTTCTGTATATCCTGGAAAATGCTGGTAACGTAATTTATACATCATTGTTTAGTTTGGAGGCTGTTATGGGTACCGCCGCCCCGGGAACCATTAATTGGATAACCAACACCATTGCAATAGGTTACACCATGTAGTAATAGCTGATGATTTAACAGGGTCCTGCTTCATGGGGTTGCGGTTTGTCCAGGCCTTAGTGGTGGATGCGTCTTTTCACTAGATGTGTGGCGGGCCGGATCGGAAGAGACTGGTTGAGGGAGACCCTTTGACCTCCCCGGCTGGACCATTGACCTAACATGCACCGCGGTGTGGGATGGATTCATACGTCCGTCACTCTTGGATACATTGACTCCCAGATTCCTAACCACCCCTCTCTTTCTCTCCTTGAACTTTCTCTCCTTAAAAAGACTCTCCATACAGCATCCTCAAAGATGACATAGGTCCTAAGAGAAATTATTAGTTAACATAATTTTTTTTAAATACCCATATTCATACATACTAGCAGATAAAAACCCGCTCCGCAGGTTTTTGTTTCTAGGCCCTGCCTGCGGCTTTTGGTTCGGCTTCGCCCAGTTAGTGTTATTGACCATTTTATAAATCCGATAGGAACCGGTTCCAAAATTAGCCCGTTCCTCGGATCCACTGTGGTCCAATAGCTAGTATTTATACCCAGGGGGGGGGGGGCACGTTCTCATGCGACCTGCTAACGGAAGTAGCGCCATCCTTTGACAAATTTTTGAATTCGAAACCGAATTACAATGGTAGCTTTGCTTGAAAATAATCCATGTAAAATTGATGAATTAAGGTTAAAAAATGATGATATCAGTGAGGTTTTCAAAATAGTTTTTTTTTCTTTTTACGTAAGCTCTACACAGGAGGTCCTGAGGAAAATAATTCTCCTCAGAGCCTATGTCATATTTGCTGTGAGGATGCTTTGATGATGTTTTTTCGAGGGTATTTTAAGAAAAGGAAGGAGAGGAAGTTCTGGGAAGGACAAAGGTGCGAATTGTGAAGATCCGGGCAAACCTCACCTCAAGAACCCGGGCACCCCCGCTAAATCACCAAACGTAGCAAACCACTTGGGGTGACCAATGGCAGAGGTGCCGGTAATCCATAAATGCTTCCCCGGTCGGTGCTACCCTGATTGATGAAGATTTATAATATTAAAAAAATAATAATAATTTTAAATAATGATTTTTAAAATATTTTTTCAGGTCCTTACGGAGCCGACAAAGCGGCGTTTTCAATTCTAGTCAAAATTGAAAAATTAAAAGTCAAAATACCATATGAACGTCACTTTCTTCTACTCTGTTTATTGACATCAGTTTTTCTACAAGTACGCGCTGCTGCTGATTTGGTGTTCGACAAATATCCAAACGAATTTGAAAGAATTCAAAAATTCACACGTCCTAGATTCTTAAAAATGATGGAAATTTTCAAAATTTTCAAACCGCCCGATTCCAGAAATAAGAGCGTGTTGAATTCGCCAAGAAGCACTGCATTAAATAATGCCAGACGCACCGGAAATCAAGTACTCAAACCAAACACAGACGAATCTACGGTGAAAAGCGAAAATAATGTAAAAATTTGTGATACATTTGTCATTGCTAGTCAAAAAGATAACGATATAAATGATGATTTGTGTGTAAAAGATTCCGAATTTGAAAATGTAACCGATTCCGTTAAAGTTGATTCCGATTCTGAATTTAAGAATGTGATGGATTCCGTTAAAGTTGATTCCTACTCTAAATTTAAGAATGTCATAGATTTGGCATGTGAACATTACGATAACGAATTAAAAAAAGAATCATTTACTGCTGGTTTGAGCGGTGTTTTGCAAGAATTAGAAAAGTGTGATTTTAAGAAGCTCGGTCTAAAAATCGAGGAAAATTTTGAAAAACTTTCTGGAAATCATTTCGGCGTGAAACGTCACAGTTGCGATACTGATGAAACGGAAGCCAGGAAAAAAATGAAAACGATTGACGACGAAAGCATTGACAGGTCGAGAGACAGCATTTCATTGTCACTAGAGTCGGTTGAATTACAAGATGATTTAAACACAACTGGGGGCACAGTTGTGTTGAATCTCGATGATTTGAAAGTTTATTTGAACGATTCTGAGTGCAGCTTGAATCTGAGTCAAGATTCAACTAAAGAATCACAATTTGAAGATTGTGTGTCAATAAAATTGTCTGATTTAATGGGTGATTCAACGAAAGAATCATCTACTGAGAGTGATTCAAGTCAAGAATTACACATTGAGCTTGATTCAAGTAAAGAATCACACTTTGAAACTAACACACTTGAGCTTGATTCAACTAAAGAATCACTCATCAAACATGATTCAACTAAAGAATCACCCGTCAAACATGATTCAACTAAAGAATCACCTATCGAACATGATTCAACTAAAGTATCACCCATCAAACATGATTCAACTAGAGAATCACACATTGAGCGTGATTCAACTAAAGAATCACATATTGAGCATGATTCAACAAAAGAATTGGACATAGATTGCGATTCAACCAAAGAATCTGACCTAGAACGCCGCGACTCTACAGTTGAAAACAGCAGTTCAACCGACGAGAAGGTCATTGCCGAAGTTAAACAAATTTTGGACGGCGTAATAGAATCGCGCGGCGCAAAAGCAATATCGAGCTTACAACAAAATGACGCTCGTCTATTTAATGAAGCTGAATTTGAGGATCAACAGATGTGCAACAACGATTTGCATAATACCGCCGGCACTGCGAACAACACGCGCTTTTCGCCACGGAAAAAGGCGTGGGAGGGTAAACGGTGGAAGGGTAAAGGGCCTAGGAGCAGTTACGTTAGGAATTACACGTGGAATGACCCGGATGCATTGTGCGGTATTATTTTCGTGGACGAACCTCTAATGGCGAAGATATTATGTGCTCTGATTCATGTAAGTTAAATTTTTAAAATTTTGAGCGTCCTGTTGATTAGTCAGACATCTCCGAAAAATCAAAATTTGAGTTGAATATGTCATATTAATTAATGTACTGGACTGTTATAATTAAAATTAGATATTTATTTTCAATATAAAAGCTTAAAAAAACACAAGGATCATTTTTTTTTATAATTTTGAATCATACTTTTTTTAATAGTAAACTTAAAAAAAAAAAAATCTATTTAACTTATACTTTTGAATGTAGCTATAACTTTGTGGTTATCCATTATAGATAAATGAAACAATTTAATTATTATTTTTAATTGTTAAACTAACGCTTAAGACAAGATTTTTATGCATAGCACAAAGGGTAACAATTATTATAAGCAATAATTATCAGCCTCAAACACTCATCCACATTGAAAAATCTTCCGAGAAAAGATACATGACGCCAACGGGACAAATATAATATAATAAGCAGTAATTGTTGAATGACACACTAGTATATATTGAATCATTTGGCGGGTATAAGATAAGCCGCCATAGCTCAATTGGGAGAGCAGCTGACCGGCAATCAGAAGGGCACGGGTTCAAGTCCCGTTGGCGTCATGTATCTTTTCTCGGAAGATTTTTCAATGTGGATGATTTTTCAGGCTGATAATTATTGCTTATAATAATTGATACAATTTAACTTTGTTTGAACCACTTATATATTTGAGTAAAGCCGACCAGTTTCAGAACGGCCGTTCCTTCATCAGGGCAAAAGTATACTGATTTGACAGTTACAAAATAGTGGATGGGAACAATTTACTATTACTAAGGATTGTGGTAGGGGTGAAGCCGTTGCTAGGTATTAACCTTTTCTCCGCGTTGAACTACTCCGTTTTTTCAATACCCATACGCGGTGCATGTATTTGTCATATTTCAAATACCTATCCATCCAATTTTATGTCAAATTACAGCATATTATGGCATGATTTATCATACTATATAAACAGATGAGATTATTATCTACAATTTGAAACCAAATCGTCGTCTGTAAACACTCCTAGATGATTATAAAAACAAAAACATTAAATTCCATACAAAAACGTCCCCTCGTTATCTTAAAGACGGCGCCATTTATCCGCGTGCTTGTACTCAGGACACTGCGTTGATAGACACAAGTGGTACCTCAATCACTTATTATTATTAATTCGTATAAACAAGTTCTAAAACTTCTGATGACACTAAAATTAATAAAATTTTTATGTAAATTCAAAATCACAGTTTCACAACATAAACAAACGTTTGCGAATACGCGCGATCTCAACAATAAATGTTACCGACGCTTGTCCAATTTGGTCAGTCGGAATCGAATGCATGCGCATGCACAAACTACTAGCGCCATCTGTGGAGTAAATTGTGAACTATACACTCAAAGGCACGAGGACACATTCACTTGATTATAGATGTTTTTTACGAAATACAATGTTACTTTCGAAATATGCCTGAAGATGTCAGCATCGTGATAGTTACACGAATGTCCTAGCGAGCGGGAAAAAATACTGTGACATAGTAGCGCTGTGATATCGGCAGTCGAAGTTAGTGTAACAAGGGCTGATACGGGCGCGTGTGAGGCATGGCTTTTGCCGTATCAACTGTTGTTACGATCGCGTGGAAAAAGTTAATGAAGAGTGGGTGGGTAGAGGAACATATTCATGATTGGGCTGTAAGACAATATTTTTTGTTTGTTGATAATAGATTCATTATTTTTAAGGTATTTTTTTTATTTCCAAGGCTTCTAAGTTATCTAAGCATTTTCCTTTATGATTAATATGAAGAATATTTATCCCCGTATTTTTTTCAAAACTATGGTTATTTTCAATGATATGGTTAGCGAACTCAGAAAAATTATTATTGTTAAGACACCTAGCAACGGCTCCACCCCTACCATAATAATACATTGTTCCCATCCACTATTTTGTAACTGTCAAATCAGTATATGTTTGTCCTGAAGAAGGAACGGTTGTTCCAAAACCGGTCGGCTTTACTCAAATATACAGGGTGTTAAGGGACGTACTTGACTTACTTTAACCAGTGATTCCTGACATTATTTGGAGTAAAAAATGTAAATGAAATTTTGGTCTCCGGTGACTTTTTTCGATGACTTTTTTTTTTTTTTTCAAAAATTTTTTCTTCAAAATCAAACAAAAAAAAATTTCTTCCGCATGTCGTCATTGGTCACTCAGCTGGGTGTCCGACGAACCCCTTACCCCGCCTCCAACTGTTCAACAACTACCATTTTTTAAGTTCTTGTAGAAAAAAAAAAAAAAAAAAACATCAAAAATGTCACCGGAGACCAAAATTTTATTTACTCCAAATAATGTCAGGAATCACTGGTTAAAGTAAGTCAAGTACATCCCTTAACACCCTGTATAAGTGGTTCAAACAAAGTTAAATTGTTTAATTTATTTAAACTTATAACTATTTGAGATTGATACAGAATTATTATTACAAAAAAAAAAAATCAACAAATTACGATAAGAAATCACAAAAACTTGGTTTTTCATTGTATTTTGTTGACTTTTATTGAGCCTCATGTTGAAACACACGTCTGTATCTCGCATCGCATTGCGCAGACTGAATGTCGGCGGCGCTAGCGTCAAATATAGTCCCTTTTAGTAGGCCACCTAAAGTTAGCAATCAGTGGGAACATTTAAAATGTACATAATTAGCATTTTTTTAAAACCTAGGCTTTTAACCCCTCCGAAAATCACAAATATTCACTTTTAATGTCTCAAATGAAATGACATTTTACGAAAACTTTGTGTTATTACCGCTTCACAATTAAAGCTCTATAAATGAAACATTTCTGAACGTAGCCGAATAGTAAAAACTGTTTTAGAAAGGTTACAAAATAGGCATTTAAATTATTATATACAAATAAATATTAACATTTGAAAATATTAAAATTTAGAATGCAAACATTAAAAAAATTTTAAAATGACTCACATGATGTTTTTATGTGAAAACGGTACTAAAATCACAGATTATGTAAACAGCAATACTCATTCTATTGTATAAATGTATAATAAACACTTTTGTCACCTCACTTTTTTATCATTTCATATAAAAATATTTAATAAAAATTAACAATTTCGAGCGTGGTCGAGCCGCCCGTAGGAAATTTGGCAGGTAAAATTATGTGTCGGACCACGCGAATGACAGAATATTCTTGTTATGTATTTCTATGGACAACTTGATAGGGATGTACAGCTTGATCCACTATCGATCTTTTATTTTTTGTTTTAGGGATGTCACTAAAAGAATAATGGAGTTAGAACGATTTCTATGGAGAAACACGCTTATTGTACTTGACTGCTATCGTATTTTAAACGCATATATCTGCTTACGTTGCTGACCAGTTAAAGACCCTACACAACGGGTCAAGGGTTAAAAACGCTTTGTAATGTGTTAATTTTAAAGTGTTTTTAAAATGTATAATTTGAATTGCATGTGCGCATTTGAAATTGACATTTGAAACAAAACCGCATTTGAAACAAAGTCCCAGGACCATTTGCTTTACAGAACAGTAATGTGTAACATATAAATGAAACAAGTATTCTCTTACAGGAATACTGTCGATCCTGTCCAGATTTGCAATACGTCTGTCCACAATACACAGTGGACAAGATGGTGGATCCTCTCACAGATCCCAGAGAGGCTGAGACTGAACACAAGAGACAGGAAGAAGTCTTAAAAAGGTACAATATTTGGTTTTCCCCGTTGATGGCAGATTTGTCTTAATTGCTTCATAATAATGTGAACACTATGTAATCTTTAGTGTGCCAGCTAAAATGCCGAGCGGCCATGTGCCGGGTGACACTATTTTCGTAATAACTTACTTGTTTTTTGCAAAATTATGTTTTTATATAGATAATTTGTAGGCAGGCAAAAGCATTCACTGCCAAGACCTAGACAAACCTCACCTCATGAACCCGGACCCCCCTACTAAGTCACCCAACGTAACAAATCATTAGGGGTGAATTGGTTATCCAATAAGTGGTACCCCGGGCGGTGGTACTAATGCCTGCCTCCCAAATTGAAGATAATAACTTTTTTGTTGATACATTAGTTTACATTTTATCAAATAATTTAATAATGTTGGCCTCACTGGGTGGCTTACCTGTGCTGAGGCCCATTATTAAATTTGGTTTACTTACTAAATCAAAATAAAGGAGTTCTACAAATTATTCACAATACAATAACAAATCTATAATTATTTTATATCTTTGTTATGTTCTAGATTTCGTACACACGAGTGTAACCTCTTGATTGGTACTTCAGTCCTGGAGGACGGGATGGACCTCCCTAAATGCAACCTCGTCATACGTTGGGATGCACCCAAGGGGTGAGTTGTACCTAATCAATGCCATTTCTACCTACAGCTACATTTATGACCCAACAAAATACACCTCTTCGTCACATGAAGATTGGAATGTCTTCTAGTTGGTCGAGTGGTCCAAAGCCATGATTTCCTCTCCAGGCTTTGGATAGCATCCCCACAGATTATGACCATTTTGTGCCTCCAATGTAGTCAATATAAAAAAATAAAAGTGGACCAAAATGGGATCCCTGAGGTACACCGCCGGAAGCTACGAATTGACATGAGTGGTTGCGTACAATCCTTTGCTAGCTGTCCTTCATTATTGTACAAGTAATGTTTTCTTACAAGTAGCGAATGCATGTTTATCAACGGACCCATCCACAACACACTTCTATTGACTTAGATCTTCTGTGATATCAATGAATTAAATGTATTTTAGTAAAAGTTGAACATTTATTGCTTAGCCTATTTTAACCATGAACGTGTAATTTTTTATTTGCAGGTATCGATCGTACGCAGCATGCAGATCTAGAGCTCGTGCGCCTAAGTCTCTGTACGCCTTGATGGCTCCGCACAGCCCTAGTCGACTAGTTACGGCGCTTGCTAATTATGCACAAATCGAAAAGGTGCGTACTACATACAAATATTGAATCATATGCAGTTTGACAGTCTTTATTACATCTGTTCAAATCAATAACTTGCTAATACTGTCCCATTTGGAATAAAATTCATAATAAATATAATTTACTAGCTGGTACCCGGCATGCATTGCTATGACATTTAATAAAGAAATTGTTTCTCCCTGCGTGTCCTTTCCCATTCGTACCGTTCCCATTCCACCCCCCCTTCTTCTCCTGCATCCCTTTCCTCTTTCGCATTCCCACACCGTCTCCTCCACCTTCCCTCTCTCCATTCCATTCCCCCCATTCCCCCGTCCCGCGAACCCCGATCCCGAGTTCCCCTCCCCCCTCCCAGGTACCCCTTCCAGGTTCCCCTCCACCTTCCCCCCTCCCGCATTCCATACTTAATTCAGTTTTCAAACAGCTCGCGTGCCAGCTATAGCAATTTTTTTTATGCAAATTTCATAATGCCAGAGCTCACCAGAAGTTTTATACAAACCTTTTCCTGACAATAACGAACACACAATAAAAAGAATTATCCAATTGGGTGCAGTCGTTCGAAAGTTATGCGCGTACATACATTTTTATTTATATAGATAGATAGATAGATAGATAGATTATAAGCAATAATTATCAGCCTGAAACACTCATCTACATTGAAAAAATCTTCCGAGAAAAGATACATGCCGCCAACGGGACTTGAACCCGTATCCTTCTGATTGCCGGTCAGGTGCTCTCACCACTGAGCTTTGGCGGCTTATCTAATACCTGCCAAATAATTCAATATATACTAGTGTTTCATTCAACAATTACTGTTTATTACATTTAAAAAAATACATATTTTTTAATAAATATAACATCATATAAAAATGGTTTGGTACTTGGCTGAACCCCTGTTGTGTATGTTAGTAACTAACCATCAGCTGATAAAGTAGATATCTAACCTAGCTGTTTATGTCTCGTTGTGTGTTGATTATTTTGACTGTGTAAGTTCGTTCACTGGCATTTTTTACAATGTGCTCTTTTTACCCGAAGCAACCAACGAACAGGAGTGTCTTAGATCACCGGGACCAAGCCGTCGTGGATTATATTTCATGTAGAGTCAAAGAATAGTGCAAGTCATGTGTAACGTAAAACTGTAAATAAATTGTCCAATACTTATTTGAAAACGCAGTACCTTTCATTTGTATTAACCTGTAATCGGCCGGACACGCGCATTTGCGCATGTGCGAAAAAAATATTTCAAAATAAAAAAGTTTGTCTGCGATTTTGACCCTTCTATGTACAGAATTGGTATGAAAACAAGGTCAGAATCGCTTGCGCCAACATCATTGATGATATAGCCACTAGTTTCATTCACCTGACAACACCAGATTATTTTTAAATGATTTTTATCTGTGGAATCGAAATGTCATTTTTGGCGCAAATTGAAGCTGTCAATATTGACGCGTGTTCCTCGACTAATACATCATAAAACCTATTAATTTACGTAATTAACGCAAGTAATGTTGTTTTGGTGCATAATTTATTGTTCTAGGAACGTGTTTCAGTCAATGAAATATACGATAGCTCAAAATTAATCAACAAAACATTTAATTCAAAATTCAAAATCGTGTTTTGTTACGAAATTTCCGTATTTTTCCTGGAATTTGCGGGCCTTTGACAGGTTAACAGCAGCCTCACTTTTTTCTACATTTTTCTGTAAGACCGTACCAAGTTGTTTGAATAGCTATCGCGTCCTGTTCTAGATGCTGGTGAGGAAATGCAGTTGGAGAGAACCGGGGCCTGCCGAGGAGGCCCACGCCAGCAAGTTCAGCCCCCTGGTGGAGCCCTACCGGCCGGGGGCCCAGGCCGTATCACTGGCCCAAGCAGTGCAGCTGCTCAATAGGTACCAAACCTTTATATCTTCGGCTTCATCTCTTGTACTTTAATATTTTCAATGATTCCGAATAGTCGATGTTCATGCCACAATGCAGATCATCAGCGGGACTCTAAAATCTACTCCTCTCCTTTGGCTCTCCCATACTTGTAAATACGAGGGATGTACGTAAAATAAGGTCTCCAAGGTGCTGCGGTCGCAAGGGATGATTTCACACCCGATCCCACTTTTCGTAACGCTCTCGTCACGCATTCACCAGCTTACTCCCCAAGTCAAGCGTGCGTAAAGAAGTTTTACTTCAAAAATAATAATTGCACATCATTTTCCAGCGTACTTAACGGCCCGCAACCCGGATTTGTACCGATTTATTACATATTTCGCTTAAACACGGTAAGTTTTAAAGCTCTTAAAAAAATATGTGTTATTCTTGAAGATAATATCTAGACTTTGCCCGCGCCGAAATGCAAATTTTATAAAATTCTCTCGATAGAAAAAAATCGCAAAGTATGCTCCAAAAATTATTATAACATGTTTGTTTCAGTTATTTTACAAGTTATATGTATGAAAAAATTCACAATGTTTCTTTAAATGCTGTTTAAGATAATGCCCGCGGGTTTTACTCTATTTTAAACGAGTAGTGTTTTATTAAACATTTTCGTAATTTTCGCATCGATTTTGTCGCTGTAAATGTTAGCGCTCTCCTCTAACATTCGTAATTTCGTATCTCTCCATCTTCTTCTTTTCGGGCCCGGTTGCAGAGCCTTAATTCTATATCAATGTTTGAATGTGTCTGTGTTTGCTTGTTTATTTTGCAGATACTGTGCCAAGTTACCTTCGGACTCCTTCACTCGCCTGGTGCCATTGTGGGACACAGAGGCCGTGTTGTATCGAGGGACTTTACTGTACGTTTGCAGCATTCGTCTTCCCATTAACTGTCCGCTGAAATGTCAGATTGTGGTGAGTTGTCATATTCTTCTTTAAAGAGTAGGTATCATCAGCATAAGATTAGGTATCATCAACATAAGAGTGTCTGTCATCAACATGAGAGTCATCAACATAATAGTCCCATCAACATGAGAGTTTCAATAATTGTTTTTGTGTTTAATTCGTAGAACTCCATTTAATATTTTTTTAAATTTAATTTTAATTAAATAAAATAAAAAAAATAGAGTTTCTCCAACATGAGAGTTACAGAAACAAAAGTGTCATCAACATAAGAGTCTCTTCAACATGAGAGTTACATCTATAAAAATCTCATCAACATATGAGTCTCATCAACATGAGAGTCTCAAGAACACGAGAGTCTCACTAACAAAAGAGTTTTATCAACATCATCATCAAGAGAGTCTCATCAACATAAGAGTAGGTATCATCAATGTAAGAGTGTCATCAACATTAGTCATCAACATAATAGAGTTTCAATGTACCTACCTATTTACTAATTCATATAATTTTTTAAATAATTAATCAAATTAAATATGTACATGTAACCTAACCTGAATTAACTAACCTAACCTCAGCTAATGTAACTAAACTAACCTAACCTAACTAATCTAACCAAAAACCTTTTTTAAAATTAATTTAATTTTGGTTATTGTTTGGGTTTTTCATATTTAATTTTATGTTAATGACATTGATAAATTATTGTTAAATGGTAATAATTTTTTCCTGTGATTGGTAGCATTGATTGTCTATGATGTAGAGTATAAAAATGAATCATGGCGTAGAACACGCATTTTTTTAAAAAATATATATTTTTGAAAGAAGGGTGAATGCCGGTAACTCCATTAATGGTGGACTGAATGCCGTTGGCGCTAATAAAAAACTGTCAAAAAAAGCGAAGCTAGCAGTCCACAATGGAGTCCTGGTACCTACCCTGATGTATGGCAGTGAGGCATGGAACTGGCAGAGGAAGGATGAAAGTAAACTGAATGCTGTTGAAATGAGATCCCTGAGACGTATGTGTGGTAAAACAATGTATGATCGTGCGAGAAATGTGGATATCCGCAAAGAATGTAAGGCTGATGTAAGCATAATGAGTAAGATTAAGAAAGGGACCCTCAGATGGTTCGGGCATGTAGAGCGAATGAACGAAGGAAGTAGTGTAAGAAGAATATACGACGCGAATGTGAATGGTAGAAGAAGTCGGGGACGCCCGAGGAAGACATGGCACCATCAAGTGAATCAGATACTTGAGTCGGGTCATGTCAAAAGTCAGAATAATAGAAGAGAATGTATGAGACGATGTATGAATGTGAGTGAGGCAAAGAGTGTGTGCCAAGACCGAGTTGTTTGGCGGTCCGTTCTCTCTGCCTACCCCTGCGGGGAAACGGCGTGATGGTTAGTTAGTTAGTTAGTTAGTATATGTTTTTTTCGTCTCACTTTTCATAATAATAAAGATAAATCCAACTATGTAAATAAGACATATTCCATATTATCCGTGAGAGCGATGGACTTTTTATGACATGAGAGATGGACAAGTTTATCGTTTAACCCTTCCAAATTTTCGCGAATATGCACTTGAGATGTCTCAAACAAAATGACATTTTACGAAAATTTTGTGTTATTACAGCTTCACTATTAAAGCTCTATAAATGAAACATTTCTGTACGTAGCCGAATAGTAAAAAGGAGAAAGGTTACAAAATAAGCTTTCGAATTATTATAATTCAAATAAATATTAAGATTTGTAAATATTAAAATTTAGCATTCAAACATTAAAAATAGGTAAAAATGACTCAAGTGATGTTTTTTATGTGAAAACGGTACTAAAACCACAGATTATGTAAACAACCCGGACGGCGAACCCTGGAATATAACGTGCCAAAAATATTTAACATGTTACCAATTAATATAAAAAATTGCGATTCTACAAATAGATTCAGATATATGCTGAAACAATGGCTGCTAAATAGAGATAGTTTATATTAATTCATATGTGTTAATTGTTATAATCTGTATGGTTATAGTAATAATATTATGTAATGTTTAAATTATAACTGAACATTAACATCCTGTTGACAAACTGCTTTCTTGCGGTTTAACGGGATTGTACCTTGAAAACCAATAAAAAAAAAATAAAAAAAAAAAAAACAATACTTATTCTATTGTATATGTGTATAATAAACACTTTCGTCACCTCACTTTTTTATCATTTCATATAAAAATATTTAATAAAAATTAAAAATGTCGAGTGCGGACGAGCCGCCGGTAGTAAATTTGCGCGGGTAAATATTTTTGTCAACTACGCGACTGACAGCTGATTCCTGTTATGTATTTCTATAGACAACTTGATAGAGATGTACAGCTTGATCTACTATCGACCTTTTACTTTTTGGTTTAGGGATGTAACTAAAACAATAACGGAGTTAGAACGATTTCTATGGAAACACGCGCTGACATATAAACACGCTTATTGTACTTGACTGCTGTCCTATTTCTAACGCTTATATCTGCTTACGTTGCGGAGGGGTTAATAACTATTTTTTTTTCTACTTTTCTGCATTCTCTCTAGAAAAACTGTAAAAAATATCGTGTTATTTTTATTCTCATCGCTCATTTATGTATTCCAGGGCCATCCGATGCCTACAAGAGTGTTGGCGCGACGGATAGCTGCGTTGCAAGTGTGTCGAGCTCTGCATTTAACTGGGGAATTGGACGACAATCTGATGCCTATAGGTGAGATTTTTCAACGTTCTACCAACACTCTTGGTTCCTCAGATTAGGAACTGTCCGATCAAAATGATCACATGTAATAATAATATTTGTCTGATTTGTACAGTACAATACCGAATACCGCACAAGAGTTCAAACTGCTATTGAATATTCAGTTCTGACGGTGTTATCTTTTGCGTTAAGTCACCGCTACGAGACAATTAACCTTCAACTGCTGACATGTTTTTTTTTTACTGACATGGGGGCCTGGGCGGTCTGTTACTTTAGGTGTTTATATATTTAGTCCTCACATATGAAATTGGCGTTTTGTATGGGAGGAACATAAAGTAGTTTTTTTTTAAATATAAAATATTTATTTAATCAAAATATGTACCATTGCTATCTATGCACTTTTGCCATCTCGTTTGTTGATTTGCTTCACTCAATTCGTGAGGTACCCACCTTTCAAGCTTTTTCACCTTCCCAATTTGCTTCAAGTGGATTAAAACAGTTGTATCACTAACACCGCAGCCTGCAGCTAACTCGGACGTGGTTTGCGATGGATCCGCTTCCACAATAGCCTTCAATTCTTCATTATCAACTTTGGTCTCCGGCCGTCCACGGGGCTTGTTCTGCAGGTCGAAATTTCCAGAACGAAAACTTTAGAACCAAAAACGCACTGTGTTTTCTTTTGCGGCACCGTCGCCATACACATCATTAATCCTTCGAGCCGTTTCTGCAGCACTGGTGCCACGGTGGAACTCGTACTCGTAAATAACGCGATATTTCAAGTTTTCCATTTTGTAAGTATAAGTGACGCAAAGAAAAAAAACAATTAAGGAAAAAACAAATTAATTATAATTTTCGAAACACAAATACATGAGTAAATAGCTGTATAAATTTGAATTTGGAATTCCTAACCAAAGAGAAGATATTAATTTTATACAAAACCGGGACCAGCTCATTTTACACTAAAAAAAATAAATTTTTACCCCAGTAGATAGGTAATAATTAGATGTAATTAATTCCGTGAGCGGAAATTGAAAAAAATGTATATTATCGTTAATTTCTTAAATTTAAAAATACGAAAATGTCATTTTTCATTGACCGCCATGTTGTAAATTACAGCGGTAAATATGCACTTTTTCACGAAAAAACACTTTGCAGAAGTTGAATAATTGTTATAATTACGTATTTCGGAAACTTTTTGCATTGGGGGAGGCGGAAAATGATGCATTTTAAATTTCAATTGCGTAAAATCGAAATTCACTTCGCGTCCCGGCAAACTGACATGGCGCGGCCGATCTGTCACACAAGCCCGCTAGACAAACCCTGCGTAGCCAGACAAACCATTTAAAAACGTAGGCTGTTTTTTAAAGTAAAGATAATATTCACAAACCCGCTATACAAACCCTGCCTTGCCAGACAAACCATTTAAAAACGTAGGCTGTTTTTTAAAATAAAGATAACAACATGGAGGTCATTGAAAAATGACATTTTCGTATTTTAAAATTTAAGAAATTGACGATAATATACATTATTTTCAATTTCCGCTCACGGAATTAATTACAGCTAATTATTACCTATCTACTGGGGTATATATATATATTTTTTTGTCCAAAATGAGCTGGTCCCGGCTTTGTATAAATTTACCGAGAAGATATTTGAGATCAAAGTTGCCAGTATGGCAAAATGCCAATTTCATATGTAAGGACCTAATATTAGAGATCCATGAAAATTTTGAGGTCCAAGTTATTATTTATTAGACATTTTAAATATATTTAAATAAAATAAAATACTTTTTTATTGTTGAGTAACTTATATTTGACAATTTGGATATTACATAATAATTTTTGTCAAAAATCACTTGAAATCAGAAATCAGTCTATATTATCTATACTAAATAAAACAATGAACTCACTTTTATTATAAAATTTCAATCTTCTTCTTCTTCCTTGCGCTGTCCCAACTCATTGCCTAGGTAGGCTGTTGGGGTCGGCTCTTCTCGTTCTCTGGTTGTAATTTCTTCGGTTCTGGGTATCGCCTTCATCCAGGTCGTTTCTCTGAAGAATTTTGGTGCATTGAGTCATCCAGGAGTTCTTCGGTCTTCCTCTGGATGTCTGTCAATGAAGCTCCATAGACATTGCCTACCTCACTGTGTGGTCTGATGGTCTCCGTCTTATGTGTCCATACCATCTCAACTGCCGTTCCTCCAGCTTACTATTTATGTCTGTGACACCCAGGCTACCACGAATGCGTGAACTTTTGATCTTATCTTTTAGTGATACTCCTGTTTATTATTATTTTTCAATAGTGTCTCAAATAAAAGGGGAAGGGAAAGTACTTTGCTATGCAGATATGGCCACCAAACGCTGGCTAAAATCATTACAAGTAACATTTAAATACTGAATGTTAGTTTTTCACCAGGGCGATACTGAGAGTATTTTCCACTTTGGAATGTGCCACAAATATACTTTATCCCCTCCGAATTTTCGAGAATATTAGCTTTTGGTGTCTTAAACGAAATGACATTTTACGAAAACTTTGTATTATAACCGCTTCACAATTAAAGCTCTATAAATGAAACATTTCTGAACGTAGCCGAATAGTAAAAACTGTTTCAGACAGGTTACAAAATAAGCTTTCGAATTATTATATTACAAATAAATATTAACATTTGTAAATATTAAAATTTAGAATGCAAACATTAAAAAAATGTGAAAATGACTCACGTGATGTTTTTATGTGAAAACGGTACTAAAATCACAGATTATGTAAACAGCAATACTTATTCTATTGTATAAATGTGTAATAAACACTTTTGTCACCTCATTTTTTTATCATTTCATATAAAAATATTTAATAGAAATTAACGATGTCGGGCGCCCGTCGGAAATTTGGCGGGATAAATTATGTGTCAGACTGCGCGTCTGACAGAATGTTCTTTTTATGTATTTCTATGGACAACTTGAATAGAGATGTGCAGCATGATTCACTATCGACCTTTTACTTTTTATTTTACGGATGTAACTAAAACAATAACGGAGTTATAACGGTTTCTATGGAGACACACGCGCTGACGTGTAAACACGCTTATTGTACTTGACTGCTGTCGTATTTTTAACGCATATATCTGCTTACGTTGCGGAGGGGTTAATACTATTTTCCCTCTGAAACATTCTAACTAATGAGGAATAGCAATTCTGGACGATCTATTTAATTATTTACCAGATTATGTAGAAACTTTATGATAAATAATGTTTTTGTAATTTTTTTTATCACTTTTGCAATGCATTGGTTATTGTTATTATTCTGTTTACAAATAAATAAATAAAAATAAATACTCAAATAAACCCTCTTAAGAAGTTTTCCAAGGGACCGGAAAAACAAACGTCTTATCCACTGGATCGCTTTTTGCCACAATATGGCATTATTTAAAATACCTCGGATTGTTTTGCGGCCAATTTTGGCAAATTTCCCCTTATTTGTAAATAATTAAGTAGAAGTTTACGATTCTATAATATTTTTTTTATAAATCCTACGAATATGTGGTGATCGTTAAAAGAAAGGTGAATTCATCGGCTTTATAGAACTATTATCAGTTTGAATGTCTTCATATTAAAATTCGGAGGTATCATAGACATCCAAATTTAATAGATGAGAAGATACAGATGAGGGGTAAAACCAAACTATGAGAGGGGAAAGATGACTGTGATTCGTTAAAAATCAATATGACAGTATTTAGGCATCTCACATTATAATATCACCATTTAGTTCTTAAAAGCAAAATCTGCTTTTGAATGAATAGACCTCTTTAAATGGGAGCGCGAATTGCTCGCCACGCTATTAACATATTTGCGAAGTACAAATGCTGCAAAGTAAAGTTCGCCGATTTTCACAGGGGAATATTTTGTTGCCGTATTTAGTTATCCCTTCAAAAATTTGGCATTTTTTTCACATGGTCAAAATATTTTCACTTTACAATAAAATGCAATATTCCTGAGCACATTCAAAAACCAAAAACTGTTTTAGAAAGGTGATAAAATACACTTTCATAATATTATAGAATTCGAAATAAACATATTTTTTTTTATTATAAAAATTTTGCATACAAACATAAAAAAAGTTTTCAAAATGGCTCATCTTAGGGAACGTACCCAAATTTTTGCAATTTTTAACCCCCCCCCCCCCCTCCCGGTGACCAAAAACCTAAGCAACCCGCTGCTCATTTGTACCAAGCGTAGTATTTTGAAGACCCCCCCCCCCCTAAACGTGTCACGTAGTATGGGTACGTTCCCATACGTTTTTTCTAACTAAACTTACTGATAAAAAAAAAAAATAAAAACACATGCATATTTTATTAGAAAAATCATATTGTAACCTTACTTTTTTTTCGCTCTATGTAAAAATAATTTATAAAAAATTCTCG
This sequence comes from Limnephilus rhombicus, assembly GCA_929108145.2. Taxonomy (NCBI): domain Eukaryota; kingdom Metazoa; phylum Arthropoda; class Insecta; order Trichoptera; family Limnephilidae; genus Limnephilus; species Limnephilus rhombicus. Next base: position 7,273,953 of record OV815289.1, on the reverse strand, counting down.
AAGTTTCAAATTTTTTTTTCAATTTGCGATTGAAAACTTTGTGTACATAAAAGTGTACATTTTACTTTTTTGGTGGCTTTTTTTTAGATTGGAATATAAAGCTTGGTGTTTTTCCTTTCTAACACCGATTAGAACATATTTCTAACTATGATAGTAAGGGAGTTACAGCGTTTTGTATGAGACCTATGTGCGTTGGGACAAATATGGTTTCCTGTGGTTAAACGGGTTAAGACACTTTTACAAATGTTTCATAATTTACTTACCCCTGTAACCAGCGACCAGCTCCCGGAGAACCGCCCACATTCGCTATATCCATTTATTTTAGGGTATAGCATGTATAGCATAAGCTCTCAATTTTGGCGTGTTATTTCGTAAAATGTAAGATGTGAGCTCGGCGCTGGTCAGGACAAGAATGATAACGTCACGTTTTTTAGATTCAAGCGTGGCTCTCGTAAGCCCAGCCGGCTCCATGGAACCGGTATGGGGAGGGGGAAATAATACGCTTTTATCACTTAGGGAAAATCCAGATATATTCATATGTCCATGGGAGGTATGATTTTTTTAATATGGGCGGAGAAAAATCTACCAAAAAATCTCGAGCAATCGGATAAAGAAGTTTTAAATTGCGCTGTCGCTCCAGTGGTTAAGCAGGAAAACCTTTTATGTGGAAAAAATTCGGCCAATTTCGGGTCGAGGGACCGAAAAAACCAACTTCTTAAGCTACGAAACTTCTGAAGAAGGTTTCACGTTAGTTTGTTTGTGTCTTTAGGTAAAGAGAACTTCAAAGCGCTAGATCCTGATTGGCTGAGCTTGCCTCCGAGTTCTGATCTGACCGGCACCCTCGACAGTCCCAATGAACCTCGTCCCGGCACCACCAAGCGGAAGCAGTACTACTATAAGAAGGTAGGATCGTTCTCTTTGCGGGCCATACTGACAGTGTTTTCTATCTCTGGAGTTGTTTTGGTGGAATTCACTTCCCCATTTGGTGGATATCACAAATCGAGTTGAGTTTGAATGGATTGCAATCTTTGGAGCACAGGCGTCAGGTGGGAATTCTGTGCTTGTTTTTAACAGAAGATGCTTCGAGGAACTAGCAACATTGATGATATGCAAAACGTGCACTCAACATTTGCACACGGTTGACATTCGTCACATGTGAACAGGTTGTTTCTACGTCTCGACTGTGGAACGATTTGCCGGCTCCTGTGTTTCTTCCCTCCTATAACATGGGTTTCTTCAAGACTCTCCTTTTTTTTTACATGAGCTCCACACAGGAGGCCCTGAGGAAAATAATTTCCCTCAGGGCCTATGTCATCTTTGGGGATGCTGTGTGGATGGTTTTTTAAGGAAAGGAAGGAGAGGAGAGTTCTGGGAAGATAAAGGGTTTAAGGGGTGGGTAGGAATCTGGGGTTAAGTGTGTCCTGGTCATCTGCCTCCAAGACCTAGACAAACCTCACCCCATGAACCCGGGCACCCCTGCTAAATCGCCAAACGTAACGAACCACTTGGGGTGACCTATGGCAGAGGTGTTGGTTATCCATTTCCGCCTCCCAAATTGTAAATTACAAGCAACATTTAAATATTGAATGTTAGTTTTTCACCAGGGCGATACTGAGAGTATCTTCCACTTTGGAATGTGCCACAATATTTATATTATTTAAAATGAATAAATAAAATTTAGAACAATAAAAAAGCCCCATTTGGGTGCCAATTAAAAAATGTTTTTAATGATTTGAACATGTTTCAGGTGGCGCACTCGTTATCCGACTGCCGACCGCGCTTGGGCGTGCCGTGTCTGGCATACGAGGTGCGTGCCGTACTGGCAGTGCCACTTCCTGAACGGCACAATACCCGCGGACGAAAACTGCATCCGCCTCAGGCGTACAAGGAGGGGTTCGCCATACTAACTAGTCGCCCTATTCATCAGGTAATTTTTTTGTTTACTTAACTCCTCAGTTTAATTGGTTCGCTTGTAGTTATAAGTGCATACAAGTCTCATAGAAATCGTTGTGTCGCCCTTACTATCATGATGAGAAATATGATCTAAACAGTATTAGATAAAAAAACACCATGCTTTATATTCAAATCTAAAAGTTAACCACAAAATAATTAAAATGTACTCTTTTATAACAAAGTTTCCGACCACAATTTGAAAAATAATTACTTATGAAATTTTGGGAATTTGGGAAACGACAAAAAAGTAAAATAACGAAACTTTTATAATACATTTGTCGAATAAAATATGTATTTATATTAAAAAATTTTTCTTTATCAGTAATTTTAGTTACGAAAAATATAAAGTGAGCCATTTTTAAAACTTTTTTGAGTTTGCATTCAAATTTTTTATATTTGAAAAATAATATATTTATTTCAAATTATAAAATTTGAAAGCGTTTTTTATCACCTTTCGATAATAGTTTTTAGTTTTCGGATGCGTTCAGAAATATTCAATTTATTTGGATTTTCTTGCAAAGCAGAAATTTTTCGACCTTCTGACAGAATAACTCAGGTTTAATTACTGATTATTTTTTGTTTGCAATTGCAGATTCCTACTTTTCCCATGTTCACTCGCTCGGGTGAGGTGCGCGTGAATTTGGAGCGCATGGCATTGCGGGTGCTGTTAAACAGACGCAGGGAGCGACTGGTGCACCGCTTCATGCGCTACACATTCTCCGAGGTTCTGCGCGTCCACAATCATCTGATGGTCTTTGATTCAGCGGGCAAACAGAAGAGGAACTCGTACTATGTGGTTCCCACTACAAAAGGTATTACATTTAATATAAGTATCAGTGTTATATAAAACACTTTTGTGGATAAAACACTTTGGTGGATAAAATACTTCAGTTGATAAAACACGTCAGTGTATAAAACGCTACAGTGGATAAAACACTTCAGTATATTAAAAACTGTAGTGGATAAAACATTTCAGTCCATAAAACACTTCAATGCATGAAAAGCTACAGTGGATAAAACACTTCAGTATATTAAAAACTGTAGTGGATAAAACGCTTTAGTGGATAAAACATTCACAGCCTTACTAAAAAAAAACCACAGCGCGACCGATTAACTGTGTTATTGCAATAACATAAGTAAAGCTCGTATACACTAAAAGACGTTTTATTACCAATAACGTTTCTTACGTGTTCACGCTGTTAAAACGCATTGAAAATGTGGCAACGTTTTATATGGTTTTAATTTACTAGGAAACAATGTTGTTTTAATTTTTCTCCACAAGGGGCATTATTGGCGCGCCTATGCATTAGTTCGTCGGCCCGCGACAGTCCGCGATGACAAAACAGCTCGGTGTGTTTTATGGCGGGATATCGAAAATTTTGTGATTTTACTTAATAATTTCTATTGTAGTGACGAATTTACTCTTCTGTTCACATAATTGGTATATTTACCATGTTATTTGTGTGGTTTACATCAGTTTAATCAAGTTATTGTACAAACGCTGTACTTTCAAAGTTGAAATGTCAGAATATTGTTTTTTATAGGTTACTTAAAAGATAAAATTTTCATTTTTAGATCTTTATTTTAAGAGAATTTCTTAAAAGTGATAATTTTTTATAATATTAAAATCTAATACATGTGTTCGTAAACGTATCAAAAAAATTAACGTCTTTAGAGATGCAAGCAATCTGTTTTAATTTTCGGTATTATTTCTAAGTTATTTTTTTGGCAATAAAAAAACTTTGAAATTTTTTATTATTTTTTTATTGTATACACGATAAAAAAGTGAGGTGATAGTTTCCTTCCAAATTTATTACATAAAAGGACTGTGTTTTTTAAATTTTGATTTTATTTAAATTTCTCTACATTTTGGTCAAAAATGTTGTGGGAGGAATTTTTTTTCCATGTTTTTCCGAGTTTGAATCATAAATTATGGCAGTTTTTGAAAGCTAAAGTGTATTTCAAATACTCAAATCTAAAAGGTAATTTTATCTAGTTTTCATAAATGGTATTTGTTTTTACGACATCTTCGAAAATAAGAAATATATAGAACATTCAAAATACTATGGAAAAATTACAAATATCGTTCGGACATCAACGGTTAAAACAGAGATAAACTACCCTCTCATGCCGTGGAAACCATGTGTATTTCTTTCAAAGAACAAATTTTCAATTAGTAATGTTTTCACATCCGCGGCCGTTTGTCAATTGAATAAAATTTTCACTGGGTTTTTTAGTAAGGCTGTCAGTGTATGAAAAGCTACAGTGGATAAAACACTTCAGTATATTAAAAACTGTAGTAGATAAAACGCTTTAGTGGATAAAACATTTCAGTCAATAAAACACTTCAATATATGAAAAGCTACAGTGGATAAAACACTTCAGTATATTAAAAACTGTAGTGGATAAAACGCTTTAGTGGATAAAACATTTCAGTTCATAAAACACTTCAGTGTATGAAAAGCTGCAGTGGATAAAACTCTTCAGTATATTAAAAACTGTAGTGGATAAAACACTTTATTTGATAAAACAATTAAGTCGATAAAACACTTCAGTGTATGAAAAGCTGCAGTGGATAAAACTCTTCAGTATATTAAAAACTGTAGTGGATAAAACACTTTGTTTGATAAAACAATTAAGTCGATAAAACACTTCAGTGTATGAAAAGCTGCAGTGGATAAAACACTTCAGTATATTAAAAACTGTAGTGGATAAAACGCTTTAGTGGATAAAACATTTAATACATTCAGTTGATAAAACAATTCAGTGTATGAAAAGCTGCAGTGGATAAAACATTTCAGTTGATAAAACGCTTCAGTGTATGAAAAGCTGCAGTGGATAAAACACTTCAGTATATTAAAAATTGTAGTGGATAAAACACTTTTGCCTCTCCATAAGTATGGCCGAAACGATTCGGCGAAGCGGAAAAATGCCCAGAAGAGTATGGCCGAAACGTTTCGTCCGCGGCTATTATTCAAACACCGTCATATTTAATGAAAATATTTGATTTGTAGTGGCTTCTATGGACATATGCGCGTAGTTTGTCGTAGTTTTGGAACACATACCTACAATACCGACTTAGTTTTAGTTTAAAAATTTTTTTTGCATCATTTAGTGGTCATCAGAGGAAGGAAGCAGTTTTTTGTATGGATATGTTTTTTTTTCGATGTTGGTTTATTTTCGTGGATGACGTTATAATTCAAAATATAAGATTATTTTCAGTTAATCTATGATACTTAAAAAAAATGAACCAAAAAAAACTCCTACGTACAGTTTTGTTCGCCAAAATTCACTCGCGGAGAGGTTAGTGGATAAAACACTTCAGTCGTAAAACATTTCAATAAATTAAAAACTTTAGTGGATAAAACACTTTAGTGGATAAAACACTTCAGTGGATAAAACACTTCAGTATACAAAGCTCTTCAGGGGATAAAACACTTCAGTGTACAAAACAGAAGAAGAAAGTGAAGAAAAGGAACAAACAAACCTAACCTAACCCTCCCAACTATCTGGAGCCAGTGAGACTATGGCATTCCCATTTGGGGTATGTTGTTAGGCTGAATGTAGTGGGGAGGGGAAAGAGTTGGGGAAGAAGAATATGGATAAATACCTGGCTATTCAGATGGAGGCGTCTACTAATATCTACAGGAATTCCAAAAACTGATTAAATCGAACTAATATCTATGAGAACCAAAGTGTTGACGAATATCTACAGCTCAAACTGTTGACTAATATCTATGAGAACCAAAGTGTTGACGAATATCTACAGCTCAAACTGCTGACTAATATCTATGAGAACCAAAGTGTTGACGAATATCTACAGCTCAAACTGCTGACTAATATCTATGAGAACCAAAGTGTTGACGAATATCTACAGCACTTGCAGAGGTTGGATTTGCAATTATGTATAGCATATTGGAATAACGTAATATTGCGTATGCAGTTTAAAAAACTTAATTTATGTAAGTATGTATGTAAAAATCCCTAATATCGGACTATTGGACACATTTAGCTGATTAGTCCAACCTACGCTCTGTAGATATTAGTCAACACTCTGAAGTTCGTAGATATTAGTTCAACATATGAACTGTAGATATTCGTCTGACATACAGGCTGTAGATATTAGTATCTGGAGTCATTCAGATGAGTTTGCCAAACATGGCTAAAGCCATAACAATGCTTCGATTCTAAATGGTGGTCCTACACCAGGGCGATACTGACAGTATTTACCACTCCAGAGCATGCCGCAAATATGCTATTCTCCGGGTTCATAAATACATATATACAGATTTTTGACAATATCATTGACTCGAATATTTGATTCATTTGATCATGAAGTATTGTATTCTTATGGAGTCCCCGACTACTTCTTTCTTTTACTGGCATGTTGTCCAATTCTTCTGATCCTCTTTATTCTGTCTTTTTTAAATTTTTAATATCTTAATGTTTTGCAGTTACGAACACAGATGGCAGCTCCACAGTGGTGATCGATTGGAAATTTCTAGAACTAATCTACAGCCAGACAGAAAGTGTGGCCAAGGAAACCATCAGTCAGGCTTTGAGAGAGCCGGGGTTTGGAAATATTCTGGACTGTGAAAATGCCAATGAAGATACTATCGAAATAACAATTGAAACCATTGAAATAGAGGCTAAGGGCGACCCTGCAAAAGAATTATGCATTGAAAACAGTTCTGCTAGTGAAATTACGAGTAAATCAGTTGTAGTTGAGAATGATACTATTAAAGATAATGAAGTAATTGATACATCCGTTAAAGCAGATGATGAAAGTAAACAGGTTGATAAAGATGATGAAACAATAGGTAAATCTATTAAAACAGGGGATGAAACTGAAGATAAAACAGTTAAAAACCCCATTAAAGATGACAAGATCGATAAAACAGTTAAAAACGCTGCTGAAGATGATAAGACAGTTAAAAATACTCTAAAAGATGATAAAAGCATTAAAGACACTTTAAAAGATGATAAAAGCATTAAAGATGCTGTTAAAGATGATAAGAAGTCTGATAAAGATAATAAAACAGTTATAAACCTTGTTAAAGATGACGACATAGTTAAAAACACTGTTAAAGATGATAAAACAGTTAAAACCATTCCCAAAACTGAAGAAACTGAATGTCAGAAGTCATCGGAAATTGTGGAGAAGGCTGTTGAAGAGAAAGACGTTGATCCGGTGGTCGGAGTGTTTGGAGAGGAGGTAGCAGGTTGTAGTGTGGTACAAGCGAGTCGGACACCTGCTGCCTTGGAAGAGATGCCCAACCCATCGCTGGCGCCCGGACAAGTGTTTGAGTTCGACAATGAGAAGTACAGAGATGCTGTTGTCATGCCGTGGTACAGAAATCAAGATCAACCTCAAGTGAGTAAATTTCTTTTATCTCCGAATTACAGAATAAATGATAAAACACTTTTAAAATGTGTGATCCGTCCTTTAAAGGCTCTAATGGAATATTATTGAAAACACTCTAATGAAGACAACGAAAAACGAAATAGAAGACAAATATACTATAACTAAACAATTTTAGTCCGCCTCGGCACAGGAACTCCTAGTGATGAGGACTAAGAAATACAATATCAATACCTAACATAACCATTGTATTTTGTATACTTATAGAATTATTTTATACTAGCTTACCCGGCCACGCGTTGCTGTGACTAATAAAACACAACGTCATCTGCTGGATGGTTATCTAACCTTTATAACCACCGCCGTCTTTGTTAATTTATAATACATAGAGATGGTGTGAAAGATTATAATAATGTGCATGAAATGCTTGGGGTAACTAACGTATTTAAGTTAATAAGGATTAATACTGTATCCGTATTTTTTTTTTTTTTTTACATGAGCTCCACACAGGAGGCGCTGAGGAAAATAATTTTCCTCAGGGCCTATGTCATCTTTGGGGATGCTGTGTGGGGGGTTTTTTTTCGGAAAAGGAAGGAGAGGAGAGTTCTGGGAAGGAAAAGGGTTTAAGGGGTGGGTAGGAATCTGGGGTTCAGTGTGTCTTGGTCATCCGCCTCCAAGACCTAGACAAACCTCACCCCATGAACCCGGGCACCCCTGCTAAATCACCAAACGTAGCGAACCACTTGGGGTGACCTATGGCAGAGGTGTTGGTTATCCAATAAAGGTTCCCGGGGCGGCGGTACCCATTCCCGCCTCCCAAATTGAAACCGTCTAAATAACTTTTCAATTACCGCAATGTAGGTGACCATTTTTTTAGAAGATAGAATGGGTATAGCAAGCTATCCGTAAAAGATAGATATATGCCTTCGCAGACTTTTTTGTAGATCTATAAAAGAAGAATATCCCACCATGCATTGTTTTGTTTTATCCCAAAAGGATTAGGCAGCGTTTTCGATGAAAGCTACCAGGCGGCTTGACTTTTTCCGACACTTCTAACAATTATCGTTATGTTTCAACCAATTTACACAAATCCTTGACAAATTACATACCTAAACCTTCCTCACGAAACACTCTATCTAATGTTGAAAACCGCATGAAAGTCCGCTCAGTAGTTTTCGAGTTTATCGCGAACAGACAGACAGACAGACGACGTGGAGGACTTTAATTTATTATATGTAGAGATGTAGAGATAAAAAAAATAAAAAATAATGTTTGTTGCTAGTAATTAGGGTTTGCAATTCTACAAAATTTCATCAATATATGACCCTACGAATTTGTGGGATTTTTATGGGCAGGATTGAAAAAAATTCTAAATTTACACCAAAAACATGCCATTTTGATTTGCATGTGCTTGCAAGTTGTAGCCAAATATTAATTTTGTATGGGTGACAGGACTTTCCATAATCTAATATTTAATTTCAAAATATTTTTAAAGTACATACTTACATTATGTTTTCAACATAGACAAACTCGCAACTTTCTTAATTTGAACCAACTCAAAACAATTTACTATGCACTATGTCAATCTCTAATCGAGTATGGTATCATAGCCTGGGGAGGAGCAAACGCTGCCGCCATTGATCGGATCTCTAAAGCCCAGAAACTAATTATAAAGATTATTCTAAAACTACCGATCACAAGCAGTTCGGATGAAATCTTTAGGAGAATCGGTGTTTTGGACATTAGGCAACTTTATGCCAAAAATATACTAATTTATCTATTCAAACATAGAACTTTTTTTGACAATATCCAAACTGTTCGTGATACGAGAACCAAAGGGAAAAATCTCTCACTTATCCCTTTCGCCAAAACAACGTTTGGTCAAAGAAACTTCAGGTACTTTGCAATAAAACTTTATAATACACTTCCACTGACCATTAGACAGCACACTAATCACGTAAAATACAAGACAGATACCAAGTTTTGGATCACTACCAAAGACAGATCATATATCAAGAATATTTTTAGAACCTCCTAATGCATGCTAACCCATTGATACGATGCTGATTGTCCCTGTACTTTTACTCTAAATGTAAATAACATTGTTGTTGTTATCCTTCGTAAACTATTCTTAAACTATTTATGTTAAAATGCGCCTGCTCTCAACACAGGAACTCCTAGTGAGACAGGCACAGCACAATTACCTATGTAACATAAAAATATAAAGATTACAATAAAAAAAAAAAATGTCTTTTTATAATGTTGCTAGTATAGTACACGCCAAACATTAAGACTGGCCTGATGTTGGTCAAAAATCGTCACAATAAACGAGTTTCAGGACAGAAAAGTGGCATGCCTCCCTGCCTACACCTTCCTCATCACACATATGTTTTTATGTATCTTTCTCTTTCGCTTAAGTCGGTACCTCTGCGACAATGAAATGTACTATGTTGAGGCCGCTCTAAAAGATTGGCGTGTACTATACCAAAGATGATTGCACTCGTAACGACTGTGGAGGGTGTGGTCAGTGACAGTTATGTTTGATAATATTATCTGTCACTGACATATATAATGATATAATTGTTAAATTTTTTTGAAACAACCGGTCCTTACTATGTTAGCAATATAATGACAAAAAATAAAATAAATTTTCCTTTGCAGTACTTTTATGTAGCGGAGATCTGCTGGCACCTATCTCCTCGTTCCGCCTTCCCATCCTCGCAACACGAGACTTTTGAAGACTATTACCGCAGCAAGTACGGAGTCAGAATCACACAGAGCCGGCAGCCGCTCCTCGACGTGGACCATACTTCCGCACGCCTCAATCTGCTCACTCCCAGGTGCGTGTCGATACTGTTGAACGAGAGACAGGCCGGGAATGAGGTTTACAAACCAGGCCGGGAGCTCTGCTTTCAGTCAAAATTATAAAATAAAGTATATAACAATAACCAACTGAGCAATAAATGTTTATAACAATAATCGTAAGGAAATACCCAATCATAATTCGGTACTCCTGGTATTTTGTTCTTGTTTTTAGTTTCACGTTTTGACCTTTTTGTTTTTTGACATTAATTATCGCCACTGTGGAAATTAACTACTCCAGTCATCGCCTTTGTGCAAGTTTTTTGTCTTAACCCCTCCGAAATTCGCCCTTTAAGCCCTTAAACTGTCTCAAACGAAATGACATTTTACGAAAACTTTTTGTTATTACCGCTTCACAATTAAAGCTCTATAAATGAAACATTTCTGAACGTAGCCGAATAGTAAAAACTGTTTTAGAAAGGTTACAAAATAAGCTTTCAAATTATTATATTACATATAAATATTAGCATTTGTAAATATTCAAATTTAGAACGCAAACTTTCAAAATAGGTAAAAATGACTCACGTGATGTTTTTATGTGAAAACGGTATTAAAATCACAGATTATGTAAACAACAATACTTATTCTATTGTATATATGTGTAATAAACACTTTTGTCACCTCACTTTTTTATCATTTTATATAAAAATATTTAATAAAAATTAAAAATGTTGAGCGCGGACGAGCCGCCGGTAGTAAATTTGGGCAGCTAAATATTTTTGTCAACTACGCGACTGACAGCTGATTCCTGTTATGTATTTCTATAGACAACTGGATAGGGATGTACAGCTTGATCTACTATCGACCTTTTACTTTTTGTTTTAGGGATGTAACTAAAACAATAACGAAGTTAGAACGATTTATATGGAAACACACGCGCTGACGTATAAACATGCTTATTGTACTTGACTGCTGTCCTATTTCTACCACTTATATCTGCTTACGTTGCGGAGGGGTTAAACGAAATTTCAGATTTATAAAAACTTTGTGTTATTTCCGCTTCGCAATTAACGCTCGCTCTATATATGGAATAAGCTTGCAAATTGTATTATTACAAATAAATATTAAAATTTAGAATGCAAACATAAAATAATTGTAAAAATGACTCAAGCGATGTTTTTATGTGAAAACGGTACTAAAATCACGGATTATGTTAAAAAACCACTAATTCTATTGGTTCCATGGCAACTCAGAGTGAAACCAACTCAGAAAGGTCATTAAAAGCTATAAAAAAATAATTTTAAAATATCCGGTAATCCTAACCTAACTTAACCTATTTAACCATTTTTTTATTTTTTTTTTATCATCACTCTTAACCCCTCCGCAACGTAAGCAGATATAAGCGTTAAAAATAGGACAGCAGTCAAGTACAATAAGCGTGTTTATACGTCAGCGCGTGTGTTTCCATAGAAATCGTTATAACTCCGTTATTGTTTTAGTTACATCCCTAAAACAAAAAGTCAAACGTCGATAGTAGATCAAGCTGCACATTTCTATTAAGTTGTCTATGGAAATACATAACAGGAATCAGCTGTCAATCGTGTAGTTGACAAAAATATTTACCCGCGCAAATTTGCTACAGGCAGCTCCACCGCGCTCCACATTTTAAATTTTTATTAAATATTTTTATATGAAATGATAAAAAAATGAGGTGACAAAAGTGTTTATTACACATAAATACAATAGAATAAGTATTGTTATTTGCATAATCTGTGATTTTAGTACCGTTTTCACATAAAAACATCACGTGAGTAATTTTTACCTATTTTTAATGTTTGCGTTCTAAATTTTAATATTTACAAATGCTAATATTTATTTGTAATATAATAATTTGAAAGCCTATTTTGTAACCTTTCTAAAACAGTTTTTACTATTCGGCTACGTTCAGAAATGTTTCATTTATAGAGCTTTAATTGTGAAGCGGTTATAACTAAAAGTTTTCGTAAAATGTCATTTCGTTTAAGACACCAAAAGCTAATATTCTCGAAAATTCGGAGGGGTTAATGACCTTTCTGAAGTGCTTCTGAGTTGGTTTCATTCTGAGTTGTCCAGTCACCAATTCTATCATATAAATTTATAATAAACAATTTTGTCACCTCACTTTTTTACCATTTCATACAATAATATTTAATAAAAATTAACAATGTCTAACGGTACGTAGGCGATTTGGCGGGTGAAAACTGTTTCTACAAAATGAGTCTTTTTTATGTACTTCTATGGACAACTATGAATAGAAATATGAAGCTTGATTTAATATGGATCTTCTACTTTTTGTTTTAGGGTTGTCACTAGAAAAATAACGGAGAAAATAACCATTTCTGTGGGAACACATGCGTCAGCTTGAAAACAAGCTTATTGTACTTGACTGTTATTGTTATATTGTCTTGTAAACACGCTTAGGAGTCGGAATGGTTAAGTTATACAGTTCATTGAATCTTAGTTACAGACAGACTTAATGGTTTTTATTTCCTTGCAGATTTGTGAACCGCAAGGGTGTGGCCCTACCTACCTCCTCGGAGCGCACCAAGAAGGCAAAGCGAGAGTCCTTGGAGCAAAAACAGATCCTGGTGCCGGAGTTGTGCCACACGCACCCCTTCCGCGGGGCGCTGTGGCGAGCAGCCGTGGCACTGCCCTGCATACTCTACAGGTACTGACTGGGATACGTACTTACCTAACCTAGTCTCACCTAACTCCCCCTAATAATAATAATAATTGGCTAATTTATATAGAGCCGTTTTCGTGGAAAATCACCTCAAGGGTGCTACTTACGTAACTCCAGCTAACTCTACCTAACTCCACTTAACCTCTGACAGGCCGGAGACGCGCCGGCGCGCGCGTCATATGCGCATGCGCTAGAAAATAATTCAAATATTTGAATAATACTTCCGACAAAAAACTTTTGGTCTACGATTTTGGCCCTTCTATGTACACAATTTGTATGAAGAACAGTGTCAGAATCGCTTGCGCCATCATTACTCTCGGAGACGCTACAAGTTTCATTCACCTTGTCACCCTGGAATATTTTTAAAACGATTTCTTCTATGACAATCGGCTGTCAGAATTTGCCGCGAATTTAACGGTCGCAATTAATGCGTGTATCGCGAATAAAACGATCATAAAACCTATTAATTTACGTAATAAATGCAAGTAATGTGGTTTTCGTAGATAGTTTATTGTGATGTGAACGTGTTTCAGTTAATAAAATATACAATAGCTCAAAATTTATCAACAAAACATTCAATTCAAAATTCAAAGTGGTGGTTTTTTAGTGTTTTTTTGCAAAGTTCCGCGAATTTCCGCTAAATGTCATGGCCTTTGACCGGTTAACCGGTCAAAGGCCATCAAAATCCAGGAAAAATACGGAAATTTTCTAACAAAACACCATTTTGAATTTTAAATTGAATGTTTTATGGATTAATTTTGAACTATCGTATATTTTATTGACTGAAACACGTTCCTAGAACCATTAAACTATTTACCAAAACAACATTACTTGCATTGATTACGTAAATTAATAGGTTTTATTATTTAAAGGAAAACAATCACTTTGTTTGTAACCACGATTTATTGATTTAATTTTTATTTACCGACCGGTTTCGCTTAATACAAGCATCATCAGGGTATAATATGTTTTAGTCGAGGAACACGCATAAATTGTGACGGCTAAAATTTGCGGCAAAAATGACATTTTTATGTCACAGATAAAATTGTTTCAAAATATTCCGGTGTTGCAAGGTGAATGAAATTTTTACACGTCTCATGGAGTCAACATTACTCCATGAGACGCGTAAAAATTTCATTCACCTTGCAAGCGATTCTGACCCTGTTCTTCATTCAAATTCTGTACATAGAAGGGCCAAAATCGCAGACAAACAGTTTTTGGTCGAAAATTTTATTCAAATTTTCGAATTATTTTCTCACATATATGCGCATAATACGCGCGCGCCCGCGCGTCTACGGCCAATTAGAGGTTAACCTCACGTAACTACATTAACCTAACTCCCCCTAAATCTACCCAACCTTACCGAATTCCACCCAACCTCACCTAACTCCTCCACCTAATTCCACTTAACTCTACCTAAGGGTCGTCCATTAATAACGTGAGGCTCGAAAGTGGGGGGAAGGGGTTCGGAAAAAAATCACGAAATATCACAAGGAAGGAGGGGGGGATACAATGAGATATCACGTGTATTTCTTTTTCGTTAAACGCATGATTTCTAAACCAAATGCCAGTCAAAAACAACCTGCAACCTTAATGTCTCTGGAAATTTTTATCACAATGCGTAATTTTCCAAAATTTAATCAAAATATACCTGTATTTAAAGATGATATTCTGAAAATTTCAATATACTTTGCACTAAAAAAATACACATGATTTTGGGTAGGGGGGAGGGGGGGTAGTCTAAAACCTCACCACATATCACCAGGGGGGGGGGGGGGGGGTCAAAAAGTTGCTAAAAACGTAATTAACCTGTCACGGGCCACCCTGAAACAAGGAAATTATGCAAAGCATCACTTTAAATTTTGATTTGACTAGTTTGTGGATTAATTTTGAGCTATCGTATTTTTATTTACCGTGAAACACATTTCTAAAACAATAAACTATGTATCAAAACAACATTACTTGCGTTAATTTGCGAAATTGATAGGTTTTACGATGTTTTTGTCAAGTATCACGCATCGGACTTCGACAGTTTAGATCGTGGCAAATTTGACATTTCGATTCCACAGATAAATCATTTAAAAATATTCTGGTGTCGCCAGGTGAATGAAACTTGTGACTATATCATCAATGATGTGGGCGCAAGCGATTCTGACCTTATCTTTCATACAAATTCTGTACACAGAAGGGTCAAAATCGCATTCAAATATATTTTTTTCGAAAATTGTTCCGCACGCATGCGCACGCCCGCGCGTCTCCGGCAAGTAAGAGGTTAACGGACGACCCCTAACTCTACCCAATTCCATTTAACTTTACCTATCTCCACCAAACCCCACCTAACCTCACCTAATTCCATCTAACCTAACCTAACTCCACCTAACTTCACCTCTTTCTTACAATTGCCCTCCCGTTGTCGGTCTCCCTCAGCGTGTCTGTCGCAATCCGGCCCACCACGTAGCTGGTGTACCCATTCATTCAACGGCACTATTCCTCGTGTCGTGCTATGTTGTGCTAGAACAAGTCGTTGATTGTGATTTGTTTTTATCCTAAAATTGATTTTCTAGTGGAAAGTCAAAGATTTTCTATATAATTTAACACTCAAAGACTGGGTCATTCTTTAGTTTCGTGTAATATATTATTATTCTCTCCTTACAGAATCAACAGTCTCCTGTTGGCCGATGAGATCCGACGTTCGGTTGCACTCGTTGTGGCTTTGGGCAGACCAAGACCGAATAAGGACTTCCGCTGGCCAGCTCTGGACTTCGGTTGGAGTCTTGTGGACGTCCTCAAGGAGGAGGTAGATGCAAAGAAAGATGGAACCGGTAAAGAAGTACTTTGATTAATATTTAGAGTCTCTATATTTCTAAATGTCTTTTAAAGCCAGAGCTCGTACGGCTTAAGGTGGAGGAAGCAAAATGCGGCATAATACCCCAAAAATAGATTACAATAATACTTTTTCCCATGAAAATCTCAAATCCTATCCAACCCGCAGAGAATCAACCAACACAAAAAACCAAATAAAAGGTTTCAGTCTGGATCAAAACAAAGGGTACACCTTTTTCAGAACTAAATAACTTCAAACCAAACACATTTACATAGTAATTATTTTTTTTGTGATATACGTTTTCAATTTTTTAAACCTTATTAAAATAACTAATTTGCAGCTATGCATATACAATGACCGGTTAGTCAAGTGAACAAATGTTATTGCTTCCTCTCCAGGAGTCGCACAGCATCCCCATAGATGAAGGGTCTATTTTTGTGTCTCCTGTCAATATAAAAATTAAAAGTGGACCTAAATGAGATCCTTGTGGTATTCCGCCGAAAGCTATGAATTGACATGGGTAGTTGGGTACCTAATCTTCTGCTGGCTAAGTCCTCATTTTCCCGCTGTGTAATACACGAAGAAATTCCAAAATTATCAGGTTATTCGTAACTCAGTGATTATTGTGAACAAATGCTATTGCTTCCTCTCCAGGAGTTGCACAGAATCCCCAATGATGACTGGTCTATTTTTGTAACTCCTCTCAATATAAAAATTAAAAGTGGACCTAAATGAGATCCTTGTGGTATTCCCCCGAAAGCCATAAATTGACATGGGTGGTTGGGTACAATCAATCCTCTGCTAGCTGATACCTCATTTTTCCCACTGTATTATAATGCCATCATTATATGTAGAAGAAATTCCAATATTGTCAGGTTATTCATAACTCGGGGATTTTTGTGAACAAATGCTATTGCTTTCTCTCCAGGAGTCGCACAGCATCCCCATAGTTGACGGGTCTATTTTTGTATCCTGTCAATATAAAAATTAAAAGTGGACCTAAATGAGATCCTTGTGGTACTCCGGCAAAAGCTATGAATTGACATGGGTGGTTGGGTAAAATCAATCCTCTGCTAGCTAAGACCTCATTTTCCGACTGTGTAATACAATGCCATCATTGTGGAAGAAATTCCAATATTATCAGTTTATTCGTAACTCAGGGATTTTTTGTCTTTCTTTTAGTTGTTTTTAAACTTTTTTCTTTTCTTTTTTTTAGAAGCTAAAGCATTGGAGGCAAGTCCAAAGGTCAATCCGGAGAGTGAAATCATTATAATTGAAAATGTGGATGAAGAAAATTGTCATGGTTGTCCCAAACCTTCAGAGAAGACTCTCAATGACATCATGAAGGAAAAAGAGGAGAGTGAAAGTGGGGTAAATATTTTATTAATTTATTAATTAATTTTGGTTTCCGGTGACATTTTTAATGTTTTCTTTTTTTCAATAAAAAACAAAAGGTATTGGACAATTAGTTAGGGTCGGGGTGAGGGTTTCGTTGGTTAGGGGCCATCCATAAATTACGTCACACGAATTTCATGAATTTTTGACCCTCCCCCCGTCGCTGTCACACATCGTCACATTTGTGAGACCCCTCCCCCCTAATGTGACATCACCAAATTAGTGTAAACTAAATTCGTGCCACCAATTTAGTGTCCCCAAATTATTGTCATCAAATTAGTGTCACCAATTTAGTACCAAATTCATGTCACCAAATAAGTGTCAACTAAATTTGTGCCACCAATTTAGTGTCCCCAAATTATTGTCATCAAATTAGTGTCACCAATTTAGTACCAAATTCATGTTACCAAATTAGTGTCAACTAAATTTGTACCACCAATTTAGTGTCACCAAATTATTGTCATCAAATTAGTGTCTCCAAATTATTGTCATCAAATCTAGTGTCACCAATTTAGTACCGAATTCATTTAACCAAATTAGTGTCAACTAAATTTTTGCCACCAATTTAGTGTAACCAAATTATTTTCATCAAATTAATGTCACCAAATTGTTTCATCAAAATTTGTGTCTCCAAATTAGTGTAACTAAATTTGTGTGACCAAATTAATGTTACCAAATTATTGTTCAGTATAGTTTCACCAAATTCGTGTCTCCAAATTAATGTTATCAAATTCAATTCAAGCAAACAATTCTATGTTTTTACTTTAAAACTCCTTTAAAATGTTAGAATTTGGAAAACAGCTAATATTTTTTTTTACTTGTACTATCATGTAAAATTAATCCCCGAAGTTAGTGAAGTTTACCCCAGGACACTGCATGAAAAATGTATTACATCGTAATTTTTGTTTTCAACTAAATTAGTGTCACCAAATTAGTGTGACTGGATTAGTGGCACCAATTTAATATCAAATCGTACTACCAGATGAGGACTATCAAATTAGTGTCATCAAATTGGTGTTAACGATTTATTGTCATCAAATTAGTGTCATCGACTTAGTTTTACCAAATTTGTGTCACCAAATTAGTGCCACCAAATTAGTGTAAACTAAATTCGTGCCACCAATTTAGTGTCCCCAAATTATTGTCATCAAATTAGTGTCACCAATTTAGTACCAAATTCATGTCACCAAATAATTGTCTACTAAATTTGTGCCACCAATTTAGTGACACCAAATTATTGTCATCAAATTAGTGTCACCAATTTAATACCAAATTCATGTACCAAATTAATACCAAATTTAGTGTCACCAAATTATTTTCATCAAATTTGTGTCTCCAAATTAGAGTCACAAAATTAGTGTCAACTAAATTTGTGCCACCAATTTATTGTCATCAAATTAATGACAAATTAGTGCACTTTACTGAAAAGTTTTTAAACGACTTCAAAAAGGAGGAGGTTCTCAATTCGACTGTATTTTTTAAAAATTTTTATATATTTTTTTAATGTTTGTTACGTCAGAACTTTTGACTGTGTGAACCGATATTGATGATTCTTTTTTTATTTGAAAGCTGGTGCTTCCCGTGTGGTCCCATTTTAATTTGGTCCAGTTCCGACAATGGCATCCATGAGAAAACCATATAAGTTTTAAATTTGCATTACCGGTGACAGGCCGGAAATGCGCCGACGCGCGCGTCACATGCGCATGCGCGAGAAAATAATTCAAATATTTGAATAATACTTTCGTCAAAAAACTTTTGGTTTACGATTTTGGCCCTTCTATGTACATAATTTGTATGAAGAACAGTGTCAGAATCGCTTGCGCCAACAGTACTCTATGATACGCCTTGAAGTTTCATTCACCTTGCAACACCAGAATATTTTTAAAACGATTTCTTCTATGACAATCAGCTGTCAGAATTTGCAGCGATTTTAACCGTCGCAACCGATGCGTGTTCCGCGACTAAAACATAGTAAAACCTATTCATTTACGTAATAAATGCAAGTAATGTTGTTTTGGTAGATAGTTTATTGTGTTGTGAACGTGTTTCTGTCAATAAAATATACAATAGCTCAAAATTAATCAACAAAACATTAAATTCAAAGTTCAAAATGGTGCTTTTTTAGTGTTTTTTCGTGAATTTTAGTGAAATGGCCTGGCCTTTGACCGGTTAAGTATGTGCGTGACAAATGGACGAATAACTCAATATCACGCCAACCGATTTAGATGATTCTTTTTTTATTAGAAAGGATGTACTTCAAGGGTAATTTGATGAGAGTTTGGTTAGGTTCTGATTATCGAATCCATGACAAATTATCGAAACTCGGCCGAATCTCTTAATTTGACGTTATGGTCAAATTATGTCTGTCTCATGTGAGCAGCACGTTTAGTAGGTTTACCCATATTCAGAAAAATTAGTTAGTGTACTTCAGATTCACTAAAAATCAAAAAATAAACAAAAATTTTAACAAAACAAAAAACGACTTCAAAAAATGCATTAAAAAGTAAATAAATAATTTCGTATTCTTCTACAACTTCATAATCAACTTACTTTTTCTAATCATCAATATGTAGGTACGATTGTTATTTTTGGAGTCGGTGTCAGCAAGTCGCTTGTGCGACACAAGCACATCTCACCTATAACTATGTATGTAGTTACAAACCTACCTTGACTGACACCGACTCCAAAAGTAACATTCGTACCTACATATTAATAAGTAGAAAAAGTAAGTTGATTATGAAGTTGTAGAAGAATACGAAATTATTTATTTACTTTTTAGTGCATTTTTTTAAGTCATTTTTTGTTTTGTTAAAATTTTTGTTTATTATTTTATTATTTTTATTTTCAGGAAACTGGTGACGTTTTTGAAGTGGGCATGTGGAGCAATGAAATGGCGGCCTCCATTCGACTGAGTGAGGAGAATGATGATGACATGCTTTCCTCGGCAAAGTTACCCGGAAACATCACCATGTGTCCTTCCTCACAAGGTGAGCATAGTGCCAGCCGTTACTAAGGTCATATGGTCATAGACCCCCTCCAAAATATCTTCTATTGAATGTTAGGAAGAATGTTGGCTATTCAGATCTGGATATCAAACACGGCTAAAGACATTTCAAGCATCGTTTCGATTGTGAATGTAGTGTTGGTAATGGTGTTGTGTATCTTAAGGCTCCATCGAAGCCAAATAATACATTTTGTCGCAAGTGCACCCACTGTTGAATTTGGCAGCCACCTCTGGTCTGGAGCCCCAAAATACCTGCAGAAAGCCCTTGACTGTCCAGAAACTGTCGGTCCGTTTGATAGATTCCCCTATCTTAACAAGCGGATTGCAAACTTTAGACCATAGGCATCAGGCAGGTTTATAGGTTCTGGGTTCGAGTCCCAGTTGCGACCATTATCTTTTTTCTGTGTCTTGTTCCATTTCATATTTTCATTTAGATTATTAATGTTATCTTCTTCTTCAATGATATATTTCATTGATGGGAATAACTTTCAAAAGTTATAAAAAGAGTTTTTATTATAAAAAATAGGTTAGGTTAGGTTAGGTTAGGTTAGATTTTAGTAGATATTTTGATGGGGGATAGGAAAATAATTTCCCTCAGGGCCTATGTCATCTGGAATGCTGTGTGGAGGGTCTTTTTGAGGAAAGGAAGAAATGAACATTGGTCTTGAAGAGACCCATGTTGTAAGAAGGAGGAAACACAGAGGCCGGCAAATCGTCCACAGCCGAGCCGTTGAACACAAGAGTGAGTCGAAGAAACGACCCGTTCTCATGTGACAAATGTCAACCGTATACATGCGTTGGGCGTGCGTTTGGCTTGTTTCCCGACTATGCACTGGTGCCGAAGGGATCAATAACGCTAGTTCCTCTGAGCATCTTCCATTGAAATACCGGTAGAACAAGGATAGCATTCCCACCCGACGCCTGTGCTGTGTCGAGGGTATTTTGGAGCTCCGTACCAGAGGTGGCTGCCAAATTCAACTGTTGTTTGTTTTGTTTGTAGGATATTTTATCAGAGGATATTTTGTTGGGGATATTTTGTCTCGGAACCATTCGATATTTGGTATAACTATGCAAATTGATGTACATTTAATTTGCAGGTGGTGCAGATTGGAGTCTAGCAACATCTCCTCGGAGGCAGCCGCATCAGAGGAAATACTCCGTGGCTGACAGTGACGCTAGCTATGTCTCAAGGTACACCAGCCAGTCCAAATCCTTATTTAAAAAAAATTATATTGCTTGACATACTGTACAGGGTCCACAGAGACTTTAACCGGTGACAGGCCGGAAACGCGCCGGCGCGCGCGTCATATGCGCTTGCGCGAGAAAATAATTCAAATATTTGAATAATACTTCCGACAAAAAACTTTTGGTCTGCGATTTTGGCCCTTCTATGTACACAATTTGTATGAAGATCAGTGTCAGAATCGCTTGCGCCATCATTACTCTCGGAGACGCTACAAGTTTCATTCACCTTGTCACCCTGGAATATTTTTAAAACGATTTCTTCTATGACAATCGGCTGTCAGAATTTGCCGCGAATTTAACGGTCGCAATAAATGCGTGTATCGCGAATAAAACATCATAAAACCTGTTAATTTACGTAATAAATGCAAGTAATGTGGTTTTGGTAGATAGTTTATTGTGTTGTGAACGTGTTTCAGTTAATAAAATATACAATAGCTCAAAATTTATCAACAAAACATTCAATTCAAAATTCAAAGTGGTGGTTTTTTAGTGTTTTTTTGCGAAGTTCCGCGAATTTCCGCGAAATGGCCTGGCCTTTGACCGGTTAAGAGAGTATAATAACCAGAGAAAACCGGAAATATGTCATTTTTAAAATCTAATTTTAGACATATTGACTCTTTTCCACAAAAAATTATAAATTGATTTGGAAACACTGTTCTTTTATCTAGTAAACGCATGTTTTAAATTTTGAGAAAATATGTTTATTTTTGGTATTATTAGGTTATACCATAGGTCGTTGGCAGACTTGTTAAATTTTCAAACGAAAAATGTTATTTTACAAGACATATTTCATATCATGTAATCATACATTATTGTAAATTAATACGTTGTCTAGTAAACGCATGTTTCAAAATTTTAATTTTAGTTCAAATAAAATCATTAAAAAAAATAACCGAATAAAAATAAATTTCTCTATTTTGTCTATCTATTTACGGTCTTACAAATTAATATATTTAAGATTTTTTTACATTCTTATTTTGCTTAGACATTATTGACAAATGATACATAAATACTTATGATAAACAAAATAATTACAAAAAGTAAATAATTTTAATAGTTTTATCATATCACGCCTTTCAGCATTTTTGGATTTAGGTATAAATTAAAGCAAATTTGGAATGAAATAAAATCGATATTGAGTTATAATTTTAAAAAGCTGGTACGGAAAATAATTAATCTTTCTCATTGGGTACGATCGTAAGAACATCTTTCGACGAAATGTGGATTTTTGGCCGCTGGCTGGTTAAAGGCCCTTAACCTCTGAGTGGCCACACCATTTCAAGAAAATTCACTAAAAAAGCACCACTTTGAATTTTGAATTGAATGTTTTGTTCATTAATTTTGAGCTATTGTATATTTTATTGACTGAAACACGTTCCTAGAACAATAAACTATGTACCAAAATAACATTACTTGCATTAATTACGTAAATGAATAGGTTTTACGATGTTTTAGTCGAGGAACACGCATAAATTCTGACGGTTAAATTCGCAGCAAAAATGACATTTCAATGTCATAGACAAAATCGTTTTAAAAATATTCTGGGGTTGCAAGGTGAATGAAAATAGTGGCTATATCATCTATGATGTTAGCGCAAGCGATTCTGACCCTGTTCTTCATACAAATTCTGTACATAGAAGGGCCAAAATCGCAGACAAAAGTTTTGGTCGAAAATATTATTCAAATTTTCGAATTATTTTCTCGCGCATGCGCATAAGACGCACACGCCCGCGCGTCTCCGGCCCATTAGAGGTTAATTGTTCTCAACTGTGTATACTGTACAAATTGCAAATGCTTCCCAAGGTTCAATTTGGCAGCCACTTCTGATCTACGGCCGAAAAACCCTTGACTCTGCAGAAACGGGCTAGAAATAGAAATCGTTGTCTCTCTTAGTATCATAGTTAGAAATATGATCTAATTTTTTTACTACACACACATGTTATAATCCACTGCCCAATAATATATTCTTGTGTATATCCTAATTATTGTGTTATTTCTGTTGGTTTCCAGTGATTTTGATGCCTCCGCTGAAGATGTGATTTCATCCGACGAAGAAACAGACGATGATGAAAAAATCGTTGCTAGCGAACCATCCGAACAAGGTAAATTTTTATATAATAAGCAGTAATTGTTCAATGAAACACTAGTATATATTGAATCATTTGGCGGGTATAAGATAAGCCGCCATAGCTCAATTGGGAGAGCAGCTGACCGGCAATCAGAAGGGCACGGGTTCAAGTCCCGTTGGCGTCATGTATCTTTTCTCGGAAGATTTTTCAATGTGGATGAGTGTTTCAGGCTGATAATTATTGCTTATAATAATTGTTACCCTTTGTGCTATGCATAAAAATCTTGTCTTAAACGTTAGTTTAACAATTAAAAATAATAATTAAATTTTTATAGTTCTTAAGACAATTTCTTGCCGGCATGGTACGAGGGTTGTCCAAAAATTAAAAACCTTTGCTCATTTTCAGGTAAATGGATGTTATTTCTCAAAATATTGCAGCACTAGCGTGTTGCTTAGTCTTTCCTCTCCGAAACGAGTGGTGAACCGGCTCGGTAGCTGCTTCAGTGCAACCGTTTGCGTCCGTTTGAGATGGACGATATTCGCTTTTTCGAGTTCGTCCTGTTGAAGTCCGCAAGCTCTTGATACTTGGAGAAGGTGGATGAGATTGTGTATTTGGGAAGTATGTTTTCGAGAAATGGGAAGGCTGATAGAGATATTGAAAGAAGGGTAAATGCAGGTAACTCCATTAATGGAGGACTAAATGCCGTTGGCGCCAGCAAAAAACTGCCCAAAGAAGCGAAACTAGCCGTCCACAATGGAGTGCTGGTACCTACCCTGATGTATGGGAGTGAGGCATGAAACTGGCAGAGGAAGGATGAAAGTAGACTGAACGCCGTAGACATGAGATCCTTGAGGCGTATGTGTGCTAAAACCATGTATGGAAACGTAGAGATCCGCAAAGAATGCAAGGCTGATGTAAGCATAATGAGTAAGATTAAGAAAGGGACGGTCAGATGGTTTGGCCATATAGAGCGAATGAATGAGGAAAGGAGTGTAAGGAGAATATAAAATGTGAATGATAGAAAATGTGAATGATAGAAAAAGTCGGGGACGCACGAGGAAGACATCAAGTGAATCAGATACTTGAGTCGGGCCATGTCAAAAGTCAGAATAATAGAAGAGCATGGATGAGACGATGTATTAATGTGAACGAGGCAAGGAGTGTGTGCCAAGATTGAGTTGTTTGGCGGTCTGTCCTCTCTGCCTACCTCTGCAGGGAAACGGTGTTATGCTTAGTTAGTTGCATAGGCCCTGAGAAAAAAAAATCCCTCAGGGCATACATCATCTTTGGGGATGCTGTGTGGAGGGTCTTTCAGGGAAAGGAAGGAGAGGAAGGTGATGGGTCAAGAATCTGGCTAGAGAGGTTTAGGTTAGGTCTCCCTCAACCAGACTCTCCCGATCCGTCCCTCCACCCATTAAGTGGGCAAACACATTCACCGCCAAGACCTAGACAGACCTCACCACCATGAACTCAAGCACTCTTGCTAAGTCACCAAACGTGATAGGGTGATCTATGGCAGAGGTGTTGGTTATTCATTAAATGGTTCCCAGACTAAATGGTACATAAAATGTGAATGTTGCATCCCAAACTGTTTCCGAGTTACAGCTTCAGGTGCACTTGGAAATGGACTGTAAATATAACTAACTAACTAACCATCACGCCGTTTCCCCGCAGGGGTAGGCAGAGAGGACGGACCGCCAAACAACTCGGTCTTGGCACACACTCTTTGCCTCACTCACATTCATACATCGTCTCATACATACTCTTCTATTATTCTGACTTTTGACATGGCCCGTCTCAAGTATCTGATTTACTTGAACGTGCCATGTCTTCCTCGGGCGTCCCCGACTTCTTCTACCATTCACATTTGCATCATATATTCTTTTTACACTACTTTCTTCGCTCATTCGCTCTACGTGCCCAAACCATCTGAGGGTCCCTTTTTTAATTTTGCTCATTATACTTACATCAGCCTTACATTCTTTGCGGATATCCACATTTCTAACACTATCATACATGGTTTTACCACACATACGTCTCAGGGATCTCATTTCAACAGCATTCAGTTTACTTTCATCCTTCCTCTGCCAGTTCCATGCCTCACTGCCATACATCAGGGTAGGTACCAGGACTCCATTGTGGACTGCTAGCTTCGCTTTTTTGACAGTTTTTTAATAGCGCCAACGGCATTCAGTCCCCCATTAATGGAGTTACCGGCATTTACCCTTCTTTCAATATCTCTATCAGCCTTCCCATCTCTCGTAAACATACTACCCAGATAAACAAACTCATCCACCTCCTCCAAGTATTCACCATTCACAACTATGTCGCACACTGTTTTCGTACTCTCTCTTTCAAACACCATGACTTAAGATTTGTAAATATATGGTGATAATATGTATATGGGAAAAATAATGGATTACAAGGAAGAAGGAACAACCAATCACTTACCTCTGCGAAGGCGAACAATACAATTAAGAATGTGTATTGTTTATTTAGTTCCACCCTTCAACCAAGTATATCTAGACAGGGCGTGTAGGTCTTAAAAATGACACCGGAACCAAAAATATTGGTTTACGAAAACATTTATCAAAAAGAAAGTCCATTTTCTTACAGTCAAAAGATCGCAAGAAGCTTTAGTTTGTACCTTTAGTTGGTCTGCGTGGAGCTAATTTGTTTTCCAGCAAGTTCGCGGTAACAGAATTACTAGCTTTGCGAAGATCATTTTTGAAACACAAATTTCAGGCAGTTAGAAATATTTTATGTATGGACTATTGCGGACTTTATTATTAACAATTTAATCAGTTATATGAATATCTAAAAAAATATTTACATAACATATGAATTCGAGGCAGCGTATCGAGAAAAGTAACATCTGATAAAAAATGTTTAATTTCTTCCTAGTAAAACAACTACGTCACGCAAGAGATGCAACGGAATTCGATGGGTAGTTGTATTATGAAATTTCTCGTAGGTGGTGTCACTTTGTGATTGGAATTGGGTATGGGAGGGCTAATCTATTGTTAATATATCGATGGTTCCACCGCAGTACCTCGAGGTAATTATCGACACACCACACCAATAAGTATCAAACGATCTTGATACGCTCAAAACACTTTCTTTTAGTTCATAAACGAATATATATGAACCCGAACAACCAACAAAAATGCTTTAAAATGTAGTCCAAAATCTTCTTCACAAGTTGCTTCCAATGTACCAAAATTTTTCCTGTTTTTTTCAGAAACAAAAGCACTTCAATTCACTATTGTCATTGTTCTATTTTCAAATGTTTTTCCAGCAAGGTGATGTGGTTAGGGAGGGTAGGTACTGGATAAATGAAATCCCGGTAGGAACTACGCATATTTTCATTTCAAAACCAAACAGTGTATAATTTTGTTAATTCCAGGTGGCATCAGAATAGAATTCAAGTCAGGAAACGAGGCTGAGGCGATCGAGCTAGTACCAGAATTGCAGTCCTCACCAGTGGCCGATCCTCTTGCCGTGCAGCGTCACGCCGCCCAGGAGCTAGCTAGTCGCCAAGCCTTCACCGCCTTCTTCTACGGCCGCGAGGCCAGGGAAGACGAGACCACGCTCAAGGTAGCCAGACAAGCAAACAACGTAACCTAACATAAGTAACCTATATTGACACACTTCCAGGCTGGCAAAAACAAGGAACCCGTTGGACATGATGAAATTTGATTTGAATCGATATTTTAGCCTGTTGAATGTCGGGTGGTATTTAGAACAACCGCGTGTAAATGACCTTGTCGCTTTCGGGTCAAATATCCATATAAAAACAAAGGAATTGTTTTGTTTTGCGATTATTTTCTGTTTACCAGAAAATATATCTAATTATTCATGTATATTACACTAGCTTTTGCCCCCGGCTTCGCATGCACCACTCGCCCCCCCCCCCCCTTCTCTCCCACCCTTTCGCCCACCCCTTGCCCCCCCCCCCCCCCTCCATACCCGTTACATTCATTAAAGCATAACAATCAAATATGTGCAGTAAATTTGAACTATCAATGGGATCTCCATAGTTACCTAAACAATTAACAAAATGACAGCGCACGTCAAATAATTACTTAGCAACGCTTTGCTTTTCATCTGGACAATTTTTTTTTTTTTTTTTTACATGAGCTCCACACAGGAGGCCCTGAGGAAAATAATTTCCCTCAGGGCCTATGTCATCTTTGAGGATGCTGTGTGGAGTATTTTTTAAGGAAAGGAAGGAGAGGAGAGTTCTGGGAAGGAAAAGGGTTTAACCCGGCGCTTGCCGCTCGTGCTCCGGTGTGTCATGAGTTTTTACACGCGATTTTGACCCTCATGTATAAAGAAAGTGTATGAAGAACACGGTCAGAATCGCTTGCTCTATTATCGCCCTTTACCATAGCGAAACCTGCAATGCAACTATTCACTCCAAATAATTTATATTTAATTTTCAGCGAGCGCGGGGATGTGCGCAGTTCTTGCGCATGCGCGGGAAAAATTCCTTTATCTACGATTTTGACCCTTCAATGGACAAAATTTGCAAAGGACAGTGTCAGAATCGCTGGACACGAAATGTCATTTCTGCCGCCGGGTGCCGCGTCATAATTTATGCGAATTACTCGACTAAAACATCGTAAAACCTATCAATTTACGTAATCAACGCAAGTGATGTTGTTTTGGTAGATAGTTTATTGTTCTAGGAACGTGTTTCAGTCAATAAAATATACAATAGCTCAAAATTAATCCACAAAACATTCATTTCAAAATTCAAAGTGGTGCTTTTTGCTGGCCTTCCCTGGATGACTTAAGGGGTGGGTAGGAATTTGCTGTTAAGGGGTGGGTAGGAATCTGGGGTTCAGTGTGTCCTGGTCATCCGCCTCCAAGACCTAGACAAGCCTCGCCCCATGAACCCGGGCACCCCTGCTAAATCACTGGCAGAGGTGTTGGTTATCTAATAAAGGTTCCCGGGGCGGCGGTGCCCATTCCCGCCTCCCAAATTGAAACGTATAACCAAAATAAACGTATAGTAAATATTTAATTAAATGAACACAATATTAGCGAAACTCAATCGAAATCTGGAGACAGAAAAATCAGAAAAGATATTGGCTCCGCTGGGACGGGTCAGCCAATAATATGTGCGTTAAGAAGATGGAGATAATGTTGGTAGTTCTTAGTCGAAGTATGATACAGTTAAAAGTGACCGAATTAATATGGGTTCCGTAGCTCAATCGGTAGAGCTGTTGCCATGTAAGCAAAAGGTCCTGGGTTCGAGTACCAGCGGAGCCAATATCTTTTCTGATTTTTCTGTCTCCAGATTTCGATTGAGTTTCGCTAATATTGTGTTCATTTAATTAAATATTATAATTTGAGATTTTACTCATAAAGTTTAAAAAATTAAAAATAAGTATAGTAAATAATTTCATAACGCCAGAGCTTACCAATATATATAACCTATAGTACTCACAAATAATGTAGCTTTCTATTAGTGAAAGAATTTTTAAAATCCATTCAGTAGTTTTTGCGAGAAAGAATAACAAATATACATACGTCCATACATCCACACCATGTTGATGTTCGCCTTTATAATATTATTAAATTAAATTAATTAATTAATTAAGGTATATTACATGATAATATTCTAAGAGGTTTTTCCAGAATAGCTAACTAACTAAAAATTTAAAAATCTCCCATTTTGGAAATAATTCTCAAAAAATATAATCACACGAATATAAACTGATTTCTACAAAAATCTAAATGCATATCTAACCTGAAAAAACACAAATTGATGGAGTTTGCAAATAAATAAAGACGTTTTTATACATGTTTGAAAGCGTAAAATATAGATTTTTTCGCCTTTGGCAGTTGCAAAAAGTGACCCGCAAAGTCATAGAAAATTAATAAAAAAATATTCCGAATAGCTAGAGTAATGAAATCAACGATTACGTCAAGAATGATTTTAGTGCAAGCGATTCTGACTTTGTCCTTCATACAGTTTCTTTATACATAAGGGTTAAAATCGCATTTAAAAAAAAAGAAGCAAAATGACGGGTTAATCGATATATTCAAAAATAATATGTGTATTTGAATGATTTTTTATATATTATAGTGCTCACCACATATTATAACCCACTTTGTAACAGGACTCCATAAACAGAAGTTAAAGTCAGTTTAGGGTGATTTAGTGACGTTTTATGTGTAAAAATATATGTATACTAGCTGACCCGGCCACGCGTTGCTGTGGCTAACGAAATACAACGCCATCTACTGGATGGTTACCCAACCTAGATAACCAAATGTTGTGTCAATAAATAAACTCACGCCGCCATCTGTTAGAAAATTATGGAATTTACAAATAATTATGAAACATCGTCCTAAAAAACATTTAATTCGCAATATTAAATATTGAGGTCAATAATCGAGATAAAAACTATACTATCTTTTAAGTTGGACCAAATTACACACAGTAAGCCAAATTTCATCAAAATCGGTTAAGTAGTTTCGGAGTTTATGTCGAACAAACATCGTGGCGTGGGATTTATATACATATGTATAAAGATTATTTATATACTTAGGGGTCGTCCATTAATCACGTGATGTTTTTTTAGCAAATTTTTACCCCCCCCCCCCCCCCCCCGTGGTGAGGTTTTAGAATAACCCCCCCCCCCCCCCAAAATCACGTGTATTTTTTTAGTACAAAGTATTTTGAAATTTTCAGAATATTATCACGAAAAATAAATACCTACATGTGATATCTCATTATACCCCCCCCCCCCCCCCCCCCCCCCCCCGGTGATATTTCCCCGGTGATATAACCCCCCCCCCCCCCCCCTTTCAAGCCTCACGTGATTAATGGATGACCCCTTATTTGTTTTTTACAGTTAGTTGGGACCCTTAGGTCTTCCAGCATCCAACGTATTTTGCCTTTTTTAATGTCTTGATTGTCTTGTATCGCTGACTTTACACAAAACATGCAGAATCATCCTTCTGATCGTAATTTTAAATTTTAAGCAAACTTCATCCCTGTTAACTCTTGACAGGCCAAAATGCCAAACATGACATCCGTAACCATGGGGGTCGGCTGATTACCCCGTGTAATTTTTTATTTTTTTGGACACTAAATTTTAAACCATAGAAATCACTTCTTTTTTTTTTGTTGTTATTTGTCCATTTATTGGGCAGGGAATATAACCTATATTTGACAAAATATTTTTTCCTGCGATCAATGATTTTTTCACCTTTTTTTTTAAACGGCACATTATGCATTAATCCTTTGGGCAGGAATACCTAAAATACTAAAAACATATTTCATGTATTTAAGCAGATATAAGAAGGATAGTGATTTTGGGGTCTACCTTTGGCCCAGATGGCTGCGGGAGAGTTAAAAACAATTTTTCTTTAGTCGTTTCGTAAATTATTTCATATTTGTTCTGTATTTTTCTAACATGTTCTGCAACAATCCATTAATGTGAAATTATGTACACGCAACCTGCCAATTTGACTGTCCTAAAACGGGAAACCTTCCTAGTTGGACAGTCAAAGCTTCCTTCCTTTTATATTATATCTGACGACCTCCGTAGTCCAGTGGGTAAGACTCTTGTCTCACAATCCGGAGGTCGCGGGTTCAAACCCGGCATGCGCAAATAAATTTTATTTGATTAATTTGTGTCATTTCACAATTAATTCATTTAAAATAATATATAGTATATTTGCGGCATGTTCCAGAGTGGAAGATACTATCAGTATCGCCCTGGTGTAAGACCACCATTCAGAATTGAAACGTTGCTTGAAAATGGCTTTAGCCGTGTTTAGTGACCAGATCTGAATAGCCAGGTACTTCCCAACCTTCCTCTTCCCCACCTCCTTCCCCTCCCCACTACCTTAAGCCTCACAACATACCCCAATTGGGGATGCCATAGTCTCACTGGCTCCAGACGGGAGTAGTTGAGATTCTTGTGCGGTATTCACTGTAAAAAAAAAAAAAAAAAAAAAAAAAAAAAAAAAAAAAAAAAAAAAAAAAAAAAAAAAAAAAAAAAAAAAAAAAAAAAAAAAAAAAATATATATATATTGTTATATCTTGTATGTAATAAATGTAATAATAAAAATAAAATAAAATAAAATAAACATTACCAATTTCTACATATTAAATTTTTCTGTTTCAGTATATTGAGAAATTCACAAAAGCTGTAGAAGCGAATGAACTGGACATCTTAAAGAGTGGTGTCTTGGTTCCTGTGACCCAATCTGTTGAGTCAATCAAGATGCAGGAATTTTCTGAGACCATCTCCTTTCACAACAACCAGACCAACATACAAATGTTTGGTGCCAGGGGAGTCATAAAGCATTGGAACACCACATTGTCCATTACCAATGATTCATCAACCGAACCGAATTTGAAAACGGAAGATAACACAACCGAACTTGTTGAAACTGATGATTTGAATTTGAAATTGGAAGATAAAACAACTGAACTTGTTGAAACTGATGATTTGAATTTGAAAATGGAAGATAAAACACCCGAAATTGTTGAAACTGATGATTTGAATTTGGAATTGGAAGATAAAACGACCGAACTTGTTGAAAGTGATGATTTGAATTTAAAAATTAAAGATAAAATAACCAAACCTGTTAAAGTGGATGATTTAAGTTTAAAAGTAGAAGATAAAGTATTGACAGACATTAATATGACTGATTCGAATTTGAAAATTGAAGATGAAACAATTTCAAGCAAATTTAAAATGGGAAATTCTAATAAATCAAAAATAATAGCAGAAAATACAAGAAGCGTTTTAGAAACACCCAAAATTGTTCAGGCGTATGAAAATATTTCGAGTTTGAACGAAAATGAGAGCAAAATTGATGTTTTTGTTAACGAAAATGCTGGAACCGATGTTTTAGTATCGCGTAACGATGAAATTGTTATAAATAAGCATCAATTTGAGGCTTTGAAGGACTCGAAAGATTTGGACATGGGCTTTGGTGATGACAAAACAAATCCATTTCCTGACGTTTATGATCTGGCATTAAGTCAAGATGAAATTGCTGACCTTTTCAAAGAGATGTTTCCATATGAAGAAATTAAGCAAAATGAAAATGGACTGCTTAAAAATGGACGTATATCGTTGACCGATTTGGAAATGAACAAGCGTAGAATATTAAGAGAAATAAAGCAGTCATTACCTAAAGAATCTTGGCGGAAATATAATTTCTTTGCGTTAAGGGACTTTCAAGATGATGGTGAATTCGATAGGGATTACAGCGATGTGATGGAAAAACGCAGCGAGCCTATTGATAATTCAGCGGAAATATTAACTACACTCAATAATGCAGTGGAAATAAAGTCAACAGTTATTGGGGTTAAAGATAATGCAGCAGAAAGAATATCTACACTCGATAATGAAGCAGAAATAACGTCTGCAGTGGAAATAAAGTCTACTAGTAGTGTTGTTAACACCGATAATGTGACGGAAAGATTGTCTACAGTCGATAAAGCTGCAGAAATTAAATCTACAGTTGCCGATGTTCAAATTGAAACAGTAGTCAACAATGTTGATTCGGTTGATGGAAAAATCAGCGATTTCGATGCAAATTTCAGTTTTGACTATCAACCGGATCTAAGCAGTCACCCAGGACCTAGCCCCAGTGTTATATTACAGGTAAATTATACATTTTAGTAAGTCTAAAATCGTGGTATTTGAAAGAGAGAGTACGAAAACTGTTCAATATAGTTGTGAATGATGAAAACTTGGATCAGGTAGATGAGTTTGTGTATTTAAGAAGTAAGTTTACCAGAAATGGGAAGGCTGATAGAGATATTGAAAGATGGGTAAATGCAGGCAACTCCATTAATGGAGGACTGAACGCTGTTGGCGCCAACAAAAAACTGTCCAAAGAAGCGAAGCCAGCAGTACACAATGGAGTCCTGGTACCTGCCCTGATGTACGGAAGTGAGGCATGGAACTGGCAGAGGAAGGATGAAAGTAGATTGAATGTTGTAGAAATGAGATCCCTGAGGCATATGTATGGTGAAACCATGTACGATCATGTGAGAAACATGGAGATTTGCAAAAAATGCAAGACTGATGTAAGCGTAATGAGCAAGATTATGAAAGGAACGTTCTGATGGTTTGGGCATGTAGAGCGAATGAACGAGAAAAGGACTCTAAGGAGAATATAATATGACGCAAATTTGAATGGTAGAAGAAGGTGGGGGACACCCGAGGAAGACATGGCACGATCAAGTGAATCAGATACTTGAGTTGGGCCATGTCAAGAGTCAGAATAATAGAAGAGCATTTTTTTATTTTTTTTATAGTGATACCTCACAAGAGTCTCAGCTGCTCCCGTTTGAAGCCACAGTGAGCCAGTGAGACTATGGCATCCCCAATTGGGGTATGTTGTGAGGCTGAAGGTAGTGGGGAGGGGAAGGAGATAGGGTAGAGGAAGGTGGGGAAGTACCTGGCTATTCAGATCTGGTCACCAAACACGGCTAATGCCATTTTAAGTAACGTTTCAATTCTGAATGGTGGTTTTACACCAGGGCGATACTGAGAGTATCTTCCACTCTGGAACAAGTCGCAAATATATTATATATTATTTTAAATGAATAAATTGTGAAATAACACAAATTAATCAAATAAAATTTATTTGCCACGCCGGGATTCGATCCCGCGACCTTCGGAATGCTAGTCAAGAGCCCTACGGCTGGACTACGCCGTAGGGCTCTTGACAAGCATGTATGAGATGGTGTATGAATATGAATAAGACAAGGAGTGTGTGCCATGATCAAGTTGTTTGGCTGTCCGTGGTCTCTGCCTACCCCTGCGAAGTAACGGCGTGATGGTTAGTTAGTTAGTTAAATTTTCTATAAATCTTTTTGACATTGAAGCTCTGGTATCATTAAATTTGCACTGTGGAATTTCAAGTTAGACAAGTCCTTCTTCAACTCGCAATAGAGTAATAATTTTACAGAAATTCAAATGTACCACTGTC
Organism: Limnephilus rhombicus; assembly: GCA_929108145.2. Lineage (NCBI taxonomy): Eukaryota > Metazoa > Arthropoda > Insecta > Trichoptera > Limnephilidae > Limnephilus > Limnephilus rhombicus. Next base: position 7,239,597 of record OV815289.1, on the reverse strand, counting down.
GTCAAATGTACAAACAGCGCCATTTTGTTTTTTTGACATTTGATAGGTCTCATTTTAACACCGATTTTAGGTCCATTACAGCTTTTGAACAAATTGTGATTAGCGGAAAAGCACAATTGTCATGTCGTTATGCTGACGGTCTCCGTGGTCGAGGGGTAAGGCTCTTGACTCGCAATCTAAAGGTTGCGAGATCGAATCCCGGCGTGGGCAAATAAATTTTATTTGATTATTTCATGTTATTTCACAATTAATTAATTAAAAATAATATATAGTATATTTGCGGAATGTTCCAGATTGGAAGATACTCTCAGTATTGACCTGATGTAAGACTACCATTCAGAATTGAAACGTTGCTTGAAATGGCTTTAGCCGTGTTTGGTGACCAGATCTAAATAGCCAGGTACTTCCCGTCTTCCTCGTCCCCACAACCTTCAGCCTCACAAAATAATATATACTGTATTTGCGGCACGTTCCAGAGTGGAAGATATTCTCAGTATCGCCCTGGTGTAAGACCACCATTCAGAATTGAAACGTTGCTTGAAATGGCTTTAGCCGTGTTTGGTGACCAGATCTGAATAGCCAGGTATTTCCCGTCTTCCTAGTTCCCATATCCTTCCCCTCCCCACAACCTTCAGCCTCACAACATACCCCAATTGGGGATGCCATAGTCTCACCGGATCAGACGGGAGCAGCAGGGACTCTTATTCACATTAAAAAAAAATGCTTGTCAGCCAATAAAAGAAAACGTCAAAAAACAAAATGGAGCTGATTCGCCATGGCATGTCAATGTTACATTTGAATTTATGTGGAACAACCCCAACCTAAAACTCAGTTCAGTTGATTTGTCAGACATCTCCAAATACAAAATTTTGAGATAATATTGAAAGCAATATTCTAATGCTTATCACAAAACAAATATTATTTACATATCTGTGTTTTACATATTAAATTTGCTATAAAACATCACCGCGAGGCACAACTGTTCAGTACATTAGTTCGACATTTTGAAATATCCCACAAATGACCCAGAAAATATCATAATAATTTATTTAATCAATTTTTTAGTGCATGTCTAATAGATGTTGGTGGTGTTTATGAGTAATTTGAGTATTGTACCAGATACAAAGAACAATTCTACAAATAACTGCATATTTTTTTTTTTTTTTTTACAGTAAATACCGCACAAGAATCTCAACTGCTCCCGTCTGGAGCCAGTGAGACTATGGCATCCCCAATTGGGGTATGTTGTGAGGCTGAAGGTAGTGGGGAGGGGAAGGAGGTGGGGAAGAGGAAGGTTGCGAAGTACCTGGCTATTCAGATCTGGTCACCAAACACGGCTAAAGCCATTTTCAAGCAACGTTTCAATTCTGAATGGTGGTCTTACACCAGGGCGATACTAATAGTATCTTCCACTCAAATTATCGCATATCAACTCAAAATTCAATTTTTCGGAGATGTCTGACTAATTAACTGGATGATCGATATATATTTTATTATTTATGATAAACAAAAATTTTAACAAAACAAAAAACGACTTAAAAAAATAATTTTGTATTCTTCTACAACTTCATAATCAACTTACTTTTTCTACTCATCAATATGTAGGTACGATTGTCATTTTTGGAATCGGTGTCAGTTAAGGTAGGTTTGTAACTACATACATAGTTATAAGTGAGATGTGCTTGTGTCGCACAAGCGACTTGACGAGGCGAGAGCGGAGCCGCGGCGGGAGGGGAGCTGTCAAGTGAACACGCCGGCCGGGTACCTTGGCTGACACCGACTCCAAAAATAACAATCGTACCTACATATTGATGAGTAGAAAAAGTAAGTTGATTATGAAGTTGTAGAAGAATACGAAATTATTTTTTTACTTTTTAGTGCATTTTTTGAAGTCGTTTTTTTGTTTTGTTAAAATTTTTGTTTATTTTTTGATTTTTACTGAATCTGAAGTACACTAACTAATTTGTCTGAATATGGGTAGACCTACTAAACGTGCTGCTCATATGAGACAGACATAATTTGACCATAACGACGTTAGGGTCAAATTAACCTGTCAAAGGCCTGCAAATTCCAGGAAAAATACGGAAATTTCGTAACAAAATACGATTTTGAATTTTGAATTGAATGTTTTGTTGATTAATTTTGAGCTATTGTATATTTCATTGACTGAAACACGTTCCTAGAACAATAAACTATGTACTAAAACAACATTACTTGCGTTAAATACGTAAATTAATAGGTTTTACGATGTTTTAGTCGAGGAACACGCGTCAATATTGACAGCTAAAATTCGCGGCATAAATGACATTTCGATTCCACAGATAAAAATCATTTAAAAATATTCTGGTGTCGCCAGGCGAATGAAACTAGTGGCTATATCATCAATGATGTTGGTGCAAGCGATCTGACCTTGTTTTCATACAAATTCTGTACATAGAAGGGTCAAAATCGCAGACAAACACTTTTATTTCGAAATATTTTTTTCGCGCATGCGCACAAGCTGCATGCATATGAGCGGCTTCGGCCGATTACAGGTTAAGAGATTCGGCCGAGTTTCGTTAATTTGCTCCTAAGAATTGAAGATTTCGGTTACTTTGTCATGGATCCGATAATCAAAACCTAACCAAACACTCATCAATCTATCCTTCAAGTACATCCTTTCCAATAAAAAAAGAATCATTGAAATTAGTTGGCGTGATATTGAGTTATTCGTCCATTTGTCGCGCACAAACTTTATGTAAATTTAAGACTTATATGGTTTTCTCATGGATGCCATTGTCAGAACTGGACCAAATATAAAATGGGACCACACGGGAAGCACCAGCTTTCAAATAAAAAAAGAATCATCAATATCGGTTCACCCAGTCGAAAGTTCTGAGGTAACAAACATAAAAACAAAAAAAAAAATACAGTTGAATTGAGAACTTCCTCCTTTTTGAAGTCGTTTAAAAAGTGGCGTTATTGACTGACATGATATGTATATATTTTTGTTATTTTCAGGCGCTAACAATGTCGAACGCAAATGACGGTATAAATTTGGAGCGTTTGGAAACCATTGGCGACAGCTTTCTGAAGTACGCGATAACGACATACCTTTATTGTACCTACCAGAATATACATGAGGGAAAACTGTCGCATCTCAGGAGCAAGCAGGTATTGCATCATGAAATTTGTTCATCTCCATCATAAACTTTGAAAAATGTTCAGTTCTGAATTTTATGAAGCACAAAAATTGATTTTCGATCAGAAGCACTAAAATTGAGTTTTCTGAAGCACAAAAATTGATTTTCGATCAGAAGCACTAAAATTCTGTTTTCTAAAGCACAAAAATTTATTTTTGATCAGAAAGGAAGGAAAAGGTTGACTCTAAGCGAGCCAATCCATACCGTCTCTGGAACTCAATAAGGACTCGAAAATCAAATTTCTATTTTTCAGAGATATCCGACTTATCAACTTCGAATGAAAAAAAGTCAAGATATTTGAACCTCTGTGAATATAATTTTAAATTTTCCAGGTTTCGAACTTGAACCTATACCGTCTGGGCCGGATTCGTGCGCTGGGTGGCCGTATGGTGGCCAGCAAGTTTGAACCGCACGACAATTGGCTTCCGCCGTGCCATCGCGTACCACCGCATCTTGAACGCGCATTGATTGACACACATGTGAGTATTACACTACTTTGTACAGGTATCTACCTAACTTAACGTAACAGCTTTTGGTTTCTCACCTAACCATACATTTTGAAAACTAACCTAACCTAATACATATATTTGACATAAAAAAAAACTGTGCTTTAATGAAATTGTGAGCCAATTTTAATATCTCACACATTGTGTTAATTCTTAAATGATTATCACCATATATTATCATTATCACCATTCCTGGTTGACCTGGTTTTGTGTCACCAAATTAGTGTCATCAAATTGTGTGATCAGATTAGTGTCAACTATTTTATGTCACCAATCAGTGTCATAAAATTAGTCTTACCAAATTAGTGTGACTGGACTAGTGTCACCAATTTAGTATCAAATTCGTGTCATCAAATTAGTGTTTCCTAACTAATGTCATCAAATTAATGTCAACCAATTTATTACCACACTGTATCACCAAATCAGTGTCAATGATTAAGTTTTACCAAATTTGTGTCACCAATCAGTGTAATAAAATTAGTCTTAACAAATTAGTGTTACTGGACTAGTCTAACCAATTTAGTATCAAATTCATATCACCAAATTAGTGCTACCAAATTAGTGTCATCAAATTAGTGTCATCAAATTAGTGTCATCAAATTAGTGCCAACCAATTTAGTACCAAACTCTATCACCAAATTAGTTTCACCAATTAAGTTTTACCAAATTTGTGTCACCAAATTAGTGTCAATTACATTCGTGCCACCAATTTAATGTCACCAAGTTATTTTCATCAAATAAGTGTCACCAATTTAGTGCCAAATTCGTATCACCAAATTATTGTCTTCAAATTAGTGTCACCAATTTAGTACCAAATTCGTGTCGCCAAATTAGTGTAACCGATTTAGTACCAAATTCATCTCATCAAATTAGGGTGTCCTATTTATTGTCATCAAATTAGTGTCACCAATTTAGTTTCACCAATTTTTTGACTGAATTTGTGCCACCAAATTATTTGTATCAAATTAATGTCACCAAATTAGTGTCACCAAATTGGTGTCATCAAATTAGTATCACCAAATTATTATTTTTTTTTTTTTAGTTTAATCCCATTTTTTGACATCTATGAAAATAAAGTAATGTAATAACAATTAATTTATTTTATTTTTGCTTCTAAGGAGCTCGATAATGTAAGTAATTTTTTTTATTCTTCCTATAAATATGATATTTCCATATTTTTACCGCCCATTAACATTCTGACCATTCACCAAAAATTACATCAGAGGAGACCTTCTTTCAGTAATGCCCCGATGAAAAAACCAACATTCATTATTTTTATGTGCTATATGCACTGATCAATCAAGTTGAGAGCCTTGCTCCTCGACTCAACTAAGATTTGTAACTAATAACTTACAACTAAGACTTATAATAGTTAGCAACTTACTTTTGAGACTTATAACTAGTGACTTACAGTAACCATCACTCTCGAACTAATCTATTCTAATCTAACTTCACTTTGTCGCTATTTTCCCTAATATTGTAAATTTTTACTTTCAGATACCGTCAACTCTTTGGAATGTTGCCGATATGCCTTCATTGGAAAATATGACTAGGGAACAAATAGAGAAATTGGTAAAAGAAAATGTGGCCTTACAACATTCCAAGCCTTCAGTGCACCAAGATCTCAGATCTAACAGTAAACACGAAGACAGCATTGAAGACTTCAAGAAACGACTCAATACTAGCTGTCCTGTGCATGGAATTCAAGACAAAACCTCATTCTATGATATAAAACCTGTTTCCACACCTAAAACTGGTGAAAAATCTGACTCCGATAAAGACAAGATATCCGTAAATGATCTAGTAGCTGGTTCCACAACTAAAATTGATGAAAAATCTGATTCTAGTACAGACAAGACCTCTTCAAACGATGCAAGAGTTGATTCCACACCTAATGTTGAAAAAAAATCTGATTCCAGCAAAGAAATAACAGTTGCAATTGTAGGAATAGAAAAAAGCAGTGATGGTAAACTTGTTGCAGATAGTAAAATAAGTGTGGGTGATGCAATTGAAGACAAAATTGATGGAATTAAAGATAAATCAGATGTAACTAAAGATAATTCTGATGTTATTAAAGATAAATCTGATGTAACCAAAGATGTAGAAAATGGATTGAAAGATTCTAAAGGAGCTGTTGATGGAAATAGAAGTCCATCTAATTCTTTAGTTTCTGATGAATCTGATAAAAAGCATGAACGGAAAAACAAGACGGCCGATGAGAGCAACATAACTGCTGAAAACAAAATGGCCGCTGACAGAAAAACGGCAGTCGAAAACAAAATGGCGGCCGAATGCAGTGACAGTGACACGGATGATGAGCTTTCTGCTGATAAAGTTGGCGCTATCATGTCCTCCATAGCTGGCAGTGGTGGTTACATGGGCAGACCTTGCACGTGTACGGCCAATAACCCGGTGGCCACTGCTAGAAACACCGCCGCTCCGAAGATGGGGGAGGGAGATGTGTACGAAGCGGTGCCCGGGTTTGTGCCGTATAATTTGATCACCCAGCACAGCATTCCGGGTAAGATGTCTTTATTTCTCACCTTCCTCTTCCCCATCTATTGAATTAATTTATATTATCTAACATAACACAATATACTATCCTCACATTACAGAGTGGTAGATCTCAGTAAGTGAAGGGGAAGACAATCATTTAGAATCGAAACTTTATTTGAAACGGTTTAAGCCATGTTTGGTGACCAGATGTAAATAGTCTGGTATTTTCCTGCCTTCCTCACCCCATCTCCCTCCCTTCCCCACTACCTTCAGCCTCACCACATACTCCAATAGGGGTTGTCATAGTCCGGCTGATTCCGGATCATTGGAACTCTAGTGGGATATTCACATTAAAATTATATGTATATGTTTCAGCTTTATGCTTTTCAAAATCTTGTCTTTAAACCATTTTGAATGAAATTTAATTAAACTTCTAGATAAATCCGTTGCTGATTGTGTTGAAGCTCTCATTGGTGCGTATTTGATAGAATGTGGCCCTCGAGGGGCTCTTCTATTCATGGCTTGGTTGGGTATACGTGTCCTGCCCAAGGAAGAATTGGTCCTGCCTCCGGATCACCCATTCCTCAGGATAATGGAGCAGGCCACTGTTGGCAAAGGCAAAAAGGACGCTGCCGAAGACCAAACTGTTGAAACCAGTTATGAAACTGAAGAAGTAAAGGAAACAGGAGAAGCAGCTAATACAACAAAAGACATGTTAAAAGTGGTAGCTACGACAATAGCTTCATCAAAAGTAGCCGATGCAGCAAAAAATATGCCAAATAAAGCAGTTGATAGAACGAAAGATGAGTCAAAAGTAGCTGAAACTCCAAAAGTTGCATCAAATAAAGCAACACATAGAACAACTGGCTCGATTAAAACCACCAGTCAAAATGAAGATACAAGTGTTGAAGCAATGAAAAAAGATACAACTGGAAAAGTTAAAGAAGCAACTGATCAGAAGAAAAACATGTGTGTTAAGGGAAAAGATACTGCTGCTATGTTAAGTGAAGTAATAGATTCCTCAGGCAAAGCAATAGACGCAAATTTGGAAGAAGCCAAACAATTGTCCGGTGAAAAGAAAGCCAAAAAGAAAAGGAAAAAGAAAAATGCGAAAACTTTAGATTTGTCTGTTTTATCTGAGGATCTCGCTGGTCTAAATACTGGTACATCTGAAAATGTTGGTGAGAAAATCAGTGATAGGTTAAAAACTATGAATAGTTCAGAGAAAGGTAAAATGAAAATTCCAACTACGTTCAACGTGGATTGTGATGCATTGAAGACAAGAAGGAAACGTAAAAACAGGAAAAAACGTAAAGGGAATGCAAAAAATGATGAGGCTGTTGAGAAATCAAGTGAAGAAGGTGCAGAAACGGTTAGAATCGAAAAAAATGCTGTGACACTTAAAGAATCTGACGAAACAGTGAAAGAAAGACAAATAGCTGTTGGGGAATGTAGTAAAACAGTTAAAGAATGTGATGAAACAGTGAAAGAAAGTCTGAATACTGTCGGATCATGCAATAAAACTCTTGAAGAATCCGAAAAAGCTGAACAAACACCTAGAGAAAGTATGGAAAGCGAAAAAGATACATGCATCTTCAAAATGTGTGTCAAAAAATCCAATGTTTTGCCAAAGTTTGTCGATGAAATGGACATTTGGTGCGGCGATGAGGTTACAGATGAAGACTCGTGCTCCGATGAGGAAGAACCTGTAGAAGGCGCGGAAGTTGGTAAAGCACCAGAAGAAAAGGATCCATACGACAGCGAGGATGACGAGAGCGAACTGGAAGATGATTGGAATTGGGACGACAGAGTTCCAGGAAGTTTGAAGCCACAGAAAGACAAGGACGGAAGATGGATACAGGTTGGTTCACATATTTAGCTTTAACTATCAATTTATTTATCAATATTTTTTAGGACACTTATCTTAGGCCTCCCAATCCTCTGTCCTGCAGGTTCTTTAACTCTAGTAAAATTTCTGGCAGGGCTCCTCAAGGATCTCTTTTAATACCACTTTTATTTATAGTAATAATATGAAAGCGACGCATGGTGGTCCATTTTCTCTATCATCAGCTAGCATACGAAATGCAACCATAATACAAAGGGCAAAAACATTACACTAACTATCATGCCATTTGAATGCAGAGATAATAAACTGATACCCAAATCACTATTTCATTGAAATTCATGCATACTGGGCGTACTGTACAGTATGCATGAATTTAATAGTACACAACTGCTAACCCTGTACAAATCACAGCTTGAATTTGGTTTGCCCCACGGTTGAATTTGGCAGCCACCTCTGGTGTGGAGCCCCTGAAAATATATCTGAAAAAAACCCTCGACTCTGTGTGGAAATGGGCGGTCCGTTTGATAGATTCTCCTAACTTAACAAACACATTGCAATCTTTAGAGCACGGGCGTTGGGTGGGAATGCTATCTTTGTTCTACCGGTATTTCAATGGAAGATGCTCTGACGAACTAGCGTCATTGATCCCTTTGGCACTGGTGCATAGTCGGGTAACACATCTACACGGTTGATATTTGTCACATGAGAACAGGTCGCTTCTGCGACTCGTTTTTGAGTTCAACAGCTCGGCTGTGGAACAATTTGCCTGCCTCTGTGTTTCCTCCTTCCTACAACATGGGTCTCTTCAAGACCAATGTTCATTCCTTCCTCTCCTCAAAAAGACCCTCCACACAGCATCTCAGATGACCTAGGCCCTGAGGGAAATTATTTTCCGCAGGGCCTCCTTCAGGGTTCTTCTTCCTTTTCATTACATATTTTGATGGATTTTTTTCACTGCTCAGGTTGTGTTTGGAGAGCTGGAACCACCGCCGTCTCCTTTGCTGCGGAATGTGCCACATCCAGAGGGAGAATTGATGCAAATGCTATCAGGTAACGTAACGTTATAAAGTCTTCCCCACCTTCCTCTTCCCCATCTCCTTCCCCTACCCACTGACTCCCACAGGTAGTTGGGATAATGCACGACTGCTGTAAGGTGAGGCGGTTTGTTTTAGCATCACTTCAGTGAGGTCCTTCAACAGTATGCTTTGCTTGCACAATATAATTTTTTTATAAATGAGGTCTCAAATACAGCGTTCTCTCGAAAACATCACTACACATAACCTTTTGAACTACTGAAGGAAATTAGGGAACGTACCCATACTACTTGACCAACTTTTTGGAATTTTTGAACAGGTCACGTAGTATGGGTATGTTCCCTTATTTTCCTCAGGTTATCTTGTGTGGAGTTAACCCCTTCGCAACGTAAGCAGATATAAGCGTTAGAAATAGGACAGCAGTCAAGTACAATAAGCGTGTTTATACGTCAGCGCGTGTATTTCCATAGAAATCGTTCTAACTCCGTTATTGTTTTAGTTACATCCCTAAACCAAAAAGTAAAAGGTCAATAGTAGATCAAGCTGTACATCTCTATCAAGTTGTCTATAGAAATACATAACAGGAATCAGCTGTCAGTCGCGAAGTTGACAAAAATATTTACCTGCCCAAATTTACTACTGTCCGCGCTTGACATTTTTAATTTTTATTAAATATTTTTATATGAAATGATAAAAAAGTGAGGTGACAGAAGTGTTTATTACACACTAGCAGACCCGGCCACACGTTGCTGTGGCTAACGAAACACAACGCCATTACCCAATCTTTATAAAATTCACACCACCCGCTTGCCAGCTGCCTGCTGCCCGCTGCCTGAATTGAATATTTGAATTTATCGGCTTTTCTCTACTATAATAAGCATGTATTATACATATAAACTAATTAACTCGCCACTAATTATACAATGCTTGCAATGCAATACTGGATATTTGAAAAGGGAAAATCAAATACCTACTTACTCTAGGACATCTATTTTCCAATTTCTTCCGTAGAACGAATTTCAAAAGTGACTATAGTACGGCCCGCCAGCCGTTTTAAATCACACAAAAATATGTTTTCTTTGAATTTCTCGGCTTTTCTCTAATATAATTTACATGTATTATACATATAAACATTCCTCTTCAATCACTCTATCTATTGGTGAAAACGGTATGAAAATCCGTTGCGTAGTTTAAAAGATTAACGCGCACATCCATTTTGAGCGACTTCATTTTATACTATGTAATGATATATACAATAGAATAAGTATTGTTGTTTACATAATCTGTGATTTTATTACCGTTTTCACATAAAAACATCACTAGAGTCATTTTTACCTATTTTTAATGTTTGCGTTCTAAATTTTAATATTTACAAATGCTAATATTTATTTGTAATATAATAATTTGAAAGCTTATTTTGTAACTTTTCTTAAACAGTTTTTACTATTCGGCTACACTCAGAAATGTTTCATTTATAGAGCTTTAATTGTGAAGCGGTAATAACAAAAAGTTTTCGTAAAATGTCATTTCGTTTGAGACAGTTTAAGGGCTTAAATGGCAGATTTCGGAGGGGTTAACCCCGTAAAAAGAAATCTGATGGTGTTAAATCACACAATCTAGGGGTTCACGCCAATTCCGATCACCGAAACGAGAGAGTACACTACCAGAAAATGTCTCATGCAGTAATTGAATTGTTTCACGGGCTCTATGCATCGTGTAACGCTCCATTTTTACTAACCCTAAACTCTCAGCTGTCAAATTTGTTTTTTCAGGGTTGCCAACAATTTACTGCACAAATGGCGGCAAATTCAAATCTTGCGTTAATTTTGGGACATTCTTTATTCTTCTTCGATGGCGCTACAGCCCATATCGAGCTTTGGCCTCCTGCAACAGTCGCCCCCAACTCCTCCTGTCCTCAGCGGCTGACTTCCAATTTGGTACCTGGAGAAGCTGTGCTGCCATCCCCTCTTACTTCGTCTTCCCACCACAGTCTGGGTCTTCCCACTTTTCTCTTTCCACCTGGGTGTCCAGTCAAAATTCTTTTTGGGACGCGTGTATCCGGCATTCTCTGTACATGCCCAGCCCATCTCAGCCTGAGGAGTCTCATATGTGCTGAGATGCTAGGGGCCTTATATATATATCATACAATTCTGTATTGTGCCGGATGCGCCACTGTTCACCCTCTTTCACGGGTCCACATATTCTTCTCAGCACTTTTCTTTCAAAAGAATCCAGCATTTCAGCCATCTTTACCGTCAGTGTCAGCGCCTCACATCCATATGCCAATACAGTTCTAACAATGGTCTTATATATGGTTATTTTGGTTTTTCTGTGGACACTACGTGACTTAAACACTGGCAGCAAAGAGAAGTATGTTTTGTTGGCTGCTGTGATTCTCCTTCTGATTTCTGCTGGATCCTCATTGTTCTCTGTCAGACTGGAGCCCAGGTAGGTGAATTGATCGACCACTTCGTATGAGTAGTTGTCTTTAAATTGTGCCTTATATTATTCTTTATTAGTCCATCGTTTTTCCATGAAAGGCATCGATTTTAATGTGTAAATTAAAATTATAATGAATGTTTTGTTTTGTACTTTTTAGGTTATGATTCGTTGGAGAGAACCCTGAAGTATCGCTTCAGAGACCGGTGTTACCTGCTGCAAGCCATGACACACGCCTCTCACAGCTCCAATCGCCTCACCGACTGCTATCAGCGCCTCGAGTTCCTGGGAGACGCCGTGCTAGGTAGGGGAAGGGGGAAATTAAAAATTCAGCATTCAGGCGCTTTAACCAGTGGCTGAGAATTAAAATTTCGTCGAAATGTGGTCTTACGATCATACCCTTGCAATTGTACAGGGCGGTTCCGACGAGAAAGATTGATTTTTTTTATTTTTTTTTTATTTTTTTTACCTGAGCTCCACACAGGAGGCCCTGAGGAAAATAATTTCCCTCAGGGCCTATGTCATCTTTGGGGATGCTGTGTGGAGGGTTTTTTTTAAGGAAAGGAAGGAGGAGAGTTCTGGGAAGGAAAAGGGTTTAACGAGTCAGAGGCCAGGCCATTTCGCGGAAATTCGCGGAACTTTGCAAAAAAACACTAAAAAACCACCACTTTGAATTTTGAATTGAATGTTTTGTTGATAAATTTTGAGCTATTGTATATTTTATTAACTGAAACACGTTCACATCACAATAAACTATCTACGAAAACCACATTACTTGCATTTATTACGTAAATTAATAGGTTTTATGATCGTTTTATTCGCGATACACGCATTAATTGCGACCGTTAAATTCGCGGCAAATTCTGACAACCGATTGTCATAGAAAAAATCGTTTTAAAAATATTCCAGGGTGACAAGGTGAATGAAACTTGTAGCGTCTCCGAGAGTAATGACAGCGCAAGCGATTCTGACACTGTTCTTCATACAAATTGTGTACATAGAAGGGCCAAAATCGTAGACCAAAAGTTTTTTGTCGGAAATATTATTCAAATATTTGAATTATTTTCTCGCGCATGCGCAGATGCCGCGGCCACCGGGTGACAAGCGGCCGCCCAGAGGTTAAGGGATGGGTAGGAATCTGGAGTTCAGTATATCCTGATCATCTGCCTCCAAGACTTAGACAAACCTCACCCCATGAACCCGGGCACCCCTGCTAAATCACCAAACGTAGCGAACCACTTGGGGTGACCTATAGCAGAGGTGTTGGTTATCCAATAAAGGTTCCCGGGGCGGCGGTACCCATTCCCGCCTCCCAAATTGCAAATTATTAAAAATTATTCTTCCTAACCAATAACTCAATATCGATTTTATACATACTTGCATTCAAGTTAGCAATTAAAAAACTCAAATGCGTGATGATGAAAATGATGTACTTTTTGTAATAATTATTTTTTTTAAATTATTTTGGTTTGTAATTATTTTATGTTTTTGTAATTATTTTTTTTGATCATAAGTTTTTACAATTTTTCAATAATGTTGCAAAATAAGTGTTTAACCACTGGAGTGACCACGCAAAATAAATAAATTTGCTCGAGATTTCCAGAAGTTGATTTTTTTATTTTTTTGTCATCATTAAAAAAATCATAGCTTCGAATTTTATCACGGAGACATAAAAACTTATTATAGTGCTATATAGCCAATGAATTAACCTGTATTTTAACGCTTATTTCATATTTGTAGCATTTATAAAAAAAATTGTAAAGTTTACAACCGTGCATTACTTTGAAACTGCCGTTAGAGGTACTTATTCGAGTCAACAAAGGATATTTTCGATTTCCGTATATTATCTGTGATAATCTTGATATGATAGGTGCATATCTATGGAAGAAGGACTTAATTTTTTCCGTAAACAGCTGATCAAAAATTCTGCGTGAAAAAAATATTTTTAACATTTTCTTTATTTGTTTTTGGGGTGTTATGCCGTGTTGCGCTACCTCCTTCTTTAGCCAACGTTTCGGATATCGTTGCAGTGTCACACATCTACCGGATCTGCCCTGATGATGGACACTGCAACGATGTCCAAAACGTTGGCTAAAGAAGGAGGTATCGCAACACGGCGTAACACCCCAAAAACAAATAACGAAAATGCTTTTGGCCGTGAAAATCTTTAAACGTATCATTTTAAACATTGTTCGAAAATAGTATGTGAAGTTCGGATTGGCGACATCTATGGTCATAATAGATATTAAGTTAAATTAAATTAGCCTTTATTGCTTTTAAATTATAAATTTTTTCTAATCTAATTAATATATATATATATATATATTTTTTTTTAATATTTAAATATTATTCTAAATAATCAGCATTTGGCTCATTATTTTTAGAAACAGCTTGTCTTTCGACATAGGCCTCCTCTAAAGATTTTCACTTTTCTCAATCCTTTGCAAATCTGATCCATTCTGGACCTGTCACCTTTTTTAGATCATCTTCCCATCTTTTCGTTTGTCCACCTTTGTTTCTTTTACCGTCTCTTGGATACCACTCTGTTACTATTCTGGTCCATTTCTCTTGCCTCCTTTCTCTCAACATATGTCCAGTTCATCGCCACTTTAGCGTTCGATGTACAGAATGTACCTGTTTGAATTGAGTTCTGTTTTTTATTTCTGTTAACTTTACTTTATCTCTTCTATTAACTCCGATGACACTTCTTTCGATGCTATTTTGACAGACGCTTAGTTTTTTTGTTAAGGTTTTCTTTAGTGTCCATGTTTGACTACCATATGTTAAACAGGGTAGAATACATGCGTTATAGACTTTTCTTTTAGCTTTTATTGGCATATCTCTGTCCTTCATAACTTCACTGAGCGACCAGTATCTCTTTGTCCATGGTTTTGTTGGGTGATATAAGTTGTCCTAAATAGATGTACTTGTCTACGTATTCTATATGTTGTGTGTTTACTACGATATCATGTGTCTTTGAGGAATTAGTCATGACTTTTGTCTTGGTGATGTTCATTGACATAATAGATAAAGCTTTGCCGAATCAAGAGATAGTGGGCTTTTTTATCTGAAAAGCAATTGGAGACATTTAAAACGGCGCCAATATATGACAAAAATCACTCCTGTGGTTAACATCTCACCCATATAACCTGACTTCCAGATTACCTGATAACCCGGCAGCTCTACGAGGATCCGAGGAGACACTCTCCGGGGGCACTGACAGACCTCCGTTCGGCCCTAGTCAACAACACCATCTTTGCCTCTTTGGCCGTGAGGCATGGCATGCATAAGTAAGTACATATCATTGCAACCAGCCTAAGTACTGCTGGTTGCAGTGCATACCGACGGTCGGTGCGTACGGACGGTCCTGACGATCGCATACCACCGACCGACCGTTGGTGCGTACCGTCAGTTCACGTTTGACCAACAAGCTGATCGGACGTCGTACGCGAAATAGACGCGTTTACGAATAGTTTAATTGCTGCTTATTATCTTCTTAGACGTATTAGGAACAGAAGTCACGTAGTAGTGGGAGGGGTGATTTTGGGGGAGGGGAAGAACGGTGGGAGGAGTTAACATAACATGGAAACATTATCAATAAGGGTAATTTACAGGGTGGTATCATTTTATTATCTAAATTAATTTTTGACTTAATTTTTTTGTTTATTTCCAAGGTTTCTAAAGTGCACAAATTAAAATATTTATTTACTAGCTGACCCAGCCACGCGTTGCTGTGGCTAATAAAACACAACGTCATCTACTGGATGGTTATCCAAAACCACCGCCGTCTTTGAGTTTATCGCAAAGAGACAGACAGATGCCGCGGAGGACTTTAATTTATAATACGTAGAGATGGTGTGAAAGATTATAATAATGTGCATGAAATGCTTGGGGTAACTAACGTATTTAAGTTAATAAGGATTAATACTGTATCCGTCTAAATAACTCAATCAATTACCGCAATGTAAGTGACCATTTTTTTAGAAGATAGAATGGGTATAGTAAACTATCCGTAAAAGATAGATACATGCCTTAGCGGACTTTTTTGTAGATTTATAAAAGAGGAATATCCCATTATGCATTGTTTTGTTATATCCCAAAAGGATTAGGCAGCGTTTTCGATGAAAGCTACCAGGCGGCTTGATTTTTTCCGACATTTCTAACAATTATCGTTATGTTTCAACCAATTTGCACAAATCCTTGACAAATTACATACCTAAACCTTCCTCACGAAACACTCTATCTATTGGTGAAAACTGCATGAAAATCCGTTCAGTAGTTTTCGAGTTTATCGCGAACAGACAGACAGACAGACGACGCGGGGGACTTTAATTTATAATATGTAGAGATGTAGAGATATTGAAATGTTTAAACTTGGTTTTTTTTCTTTTAAGTAAACAAATTTTTACGTAGAAAATAAAACTTTTCCAAACCAAATGTCCAGAAATTGTTACATAGTTAATTCCCAAGAAATAAAAATATAAAATTTTATGATAAGCATTTTAAATTGACTATTTTTTTATCTTTGCAGATATTTCCGACACCTTTCACCAGGTCTGGAGGAAGTTCTTATGAGGTTTGTGAAGATTCAGGAAGAAAATGGTCACAGTATCAGTGAAGAGGTAGGCCTTTTTTATTTATTTTTTTAATGTGAGTAGCACAAGACGCCCAACTGTCTTTTATTACATTAACCCCCCACCAAGGAGACATTGAAGAAAATAATTAACTTATTTTTAAATTTATAATTATTTATATTTTAGAATGTAGCTATTACTTTGTGGTTATCCATTATAGAAAAATGAAACAATACAACTTTGTATAAACCACTTATATGATGTGCAAATCCGACCGGTTTCGGAACAAACGTTCCTTCGTCAGGGAAAGCTTATACTAATTTGACAGTTTAGAACAATGTGTTATTGTGGTAGGGGTGGAGCCGTTGTTAGTTAATAATGTAGATTGGGTGGGTAGGTATTAGTGTAGAGTGGGTGGGTAGGGGAATAAATCCATGATTGGGCTATATGACAATATTTTTTGTTTGTTGATAATAGATTCATTATTTTTAAGGGATTTTTTAATTTCCAAAGCTTCTAAGTTATCTAAACGTTTTCCTTTATGATTAATATGAAGAATATTTATCCCTGTGTTTTTTTCAAAACTGTGGTTATTTTCAATGATATGGTTAGCGAACTCAGAAAAATTATTATTATTAAGACACCTTAAATGTTCTTTGATTCTTTAACTTAGAAGCTTTGGAAAATAAAAAATCCCTTAAAAATAATGAATCTATTATCAACAAACAAAAAATACTGTCATATAGCCCAATCATGGATTTGTTCCCCTACCCACCCACTCTACACTAATACCTACCCACCCAATCTACATTATTAACTAACAACGGCTCCACCCCTACCACAATAAAACATTGTTCTAAACTGTCAAATTAGTATAAGCTTTCGCTGACGAAGGAACGTTTGTTCCGAAACCGGTCGGATTTGCACATCATATAAGTGGTTTATACAAAGTTGTATTGTTTAATTTTTTTTTTTTTAATATAATTATTTATTTATGAAACTATTGCTTGCAGCTCTACCTGCTGCAGGAGGACGAGTGTGAGCAGGCAGAAGATGTAGAAGTTCCCAAAGCTCTTGGAGACCTCTTCGAATCTGTCGCAGGAGCCATTTTTCTTGATTCAGGTAAGTTTATCTGGTATTTCACAATAATTTATTAATTTACGGATTAATCCATTAAAAACGTAATAATAACACGAATAAAAAAAATAACAGAGATGACAGCGAAGGGAGAGCACATATAAATTAATAGCAATGCCAATATAAAATGTAAAAAGTACATATAGAAGACACTACAAGTCAAAGCATGAAGAAGCATTTAAATATTGCATAACGACTGCCGAAAGTCATTTAGTTTAACACCAAAAAAATCAGTGCTTTGACTTGCGTTGACAAGTCTCGACATTCTGGATAAGGGAGAATGGTATCCGTAATTAGTAGAATGTTGATTGAGGAACAGCAATTCATTATTTCGGAGTCTACGGGAAGGGATGTTGAACTGGAGAGTTGTAACAAAGCAGGTGTGTCAATAGTGTTGATAATTTTAAATATGCAAGGACGCTGATCTGTCCCTTCTACGTTTTTCTATAGAAGAATTGTTTAAAATGTGTTCAATTTCATCATACGAGACTCTTTCAAGACCCAACCTCCAAGCAATTCCTCTTAGGAAACGATGTTGTACGGATTCGATGTGACTAATGTGGATAGCATAGAAAGGAGACCAAATGACACTAGCATATTCAAGGTGAGGGCAAACCAACGAACAGTAAAGAGTTTTAAGTGTACTTCTATGTTTGAAGTCAGAGGTAATTCTATGAATGAAGCCGAGTAGTTTAAGTGATTTATTTACGATATTGTTAATGTGATCACGGAAAGAAAGTACTCATTGTTCCTGATACTCTGTAATACTGGCGTGATGTGACGTCGTAGATGTTTTTTTTAGATTACAACTTCAATAAAATAATTTTTCTCGGGGCCTATATCATCTTTGAGGATGATGTTTGCAGATTTATTTTTAAGATAAGAAAGAATTAAAATGGGTCTTGAAGAGGGAGGAAACACAGAGGTTGGAAAATCGTTCCACAGCCGAGTAGTAGAAACAACCCATTCTCATGTTACAAATATGAACTATGTACAAATGTAGGGCGCGTGTTTTCCGAATGCGCACTGGTGCCGAAGGGATCAATGACGCTATTTTCTCGGAGCTTCTTCCATTGGAATATCGGTAGAACAACATCCGATGCCTGGGCTCTTTGTTTTATGTTAGCTCCACACAAAAAAATTCCCTCAGGGCCCTTGTCATCTTTGGGGATGCTGTGTGGATGGTGTTTTTAGGGAAAGGAGGGAGAGAAAGTTCTGTGAAGGAAAAAGGTACGAGGGTTGAGTAGGAATCTGGGGGTCAGTGTGTCCAGGTATGACGGACGTATGAATCCATCCCTCCCACTGCAATGCAAGGTCGAGAGAGTTCTGATGGAAAGGTCAAAAGGCCTCCCTCAACCAGTCGCTCCCGATCCGGCCTGCCATTCAGCTGGTGGGCAGACGCATCCACCGCCAAGACCCGGAAAAACCTCACCCTATGAACCCGGGCACCCCTGCTAAGTCACCAAACATATTGTATCACTTGGGGTGACCTATGGCAGAGAGGTATTGTGTAATGTATTTAGAGTTTCTTGATAATTCCACCACCCCCGTAACACTGGAGTGGTATGACATTGCAGGCATGTCCCTGGACGCCGTGTGGAAGGTGTATCGCGCCCTGATGCAGCGAGAGATGGACCTGTTCAGCGAGTCCGTTCCCAAGAGTCCTGTCAGAGAACTGCTGGAGATGGAGCCGGAGACGGCCAAATTCGGGTGAGAATTTTATTTATTTATTTTAACCCCGAGCATGTTTTGTCAGAAGGTCACAGTATTTCCGCTTTGCAATAAAATCTAAATAAATGGAATATATATTTTTTTAATGTTAATAGTCCCAGCTACTCCCTTCTGGAGCCAGTGAGACCATGGCATCCCTAATTATGGTATGTTTTGAAACTGTAGATAGTGGGGAGGGGAAGGAGATGCGGAGGAGGAAGGTGGGGAAGTACCGGGCTATTCAGATCTGGTTACTAAATACGGCTTAAGCCATTTCAAGCAACGTTTCAATTCTGAATGGTGGTTTTACACCAGGGCGATACTGAGAGTATCTTCCACTCTGGAATGTGCAGCAAATATGCTATATATTATTTTAAATGAATTAATTGTGAAATAACACAAATTAATCAAATAAGTTTTTGGTTCTGAATGTTTAGTAAAAATACATAATAGGTATGTGGAAGGCGAATGAACATCAGTATTTCAGGGTGTGTTTTAATATGGTTGTTTGCTTGCAGTAAACCCGAGAAGTTGGCGGATGGCAGAAGGGTTCGTGTGACGGTGGAAGTTCTGGGCGCCGGGGCCTTCAAGGGAGTTGGTCGCAATTACCGCATCGCCAAGTGCACGGCTGCCAAGTGCGCACTACGTCATCTCAGTTCACCCAAGGGGAGGGCCGGCAGAAAGTAAGGGGAACGCCAGCCGAAAAAGTCTGCAGTAACTAAGGGGAAAGTCTAGAGAAAGTTGGGGGAAAGTCAGCAGAAGCAAGGGAAAAGTCTGCAGTAACTGCAGGAGTAAGTTGGGGGAAAGTCAGCATAAAGCAAAGGGAATGCCAGCAGAAACAAGGAAAAAGTCTGCATTAACTAAGGGGAAAGTCAAGAGAAAGCAAGGGAAATGTCTGCAGAAAGTAAGGGGAATGACAGCAGAAAGTAAAGGTAGGCCCAGTATAAACTAAGGGTAAAGTTAGGGGAGTGACAACAGAAAGTAATGGGAGGCCCAGTTTAAACTAAGCGGAATGCCAGCAGAAACAAGGAAAAAGTCTGCATTAACTAAGGGGAAAGTCAAGAGAAAGCAAGGGAAAGTCAGCAGAAAGCAAGGGGAAAGTAAGGGGAATGACAGAAGAAAGTAAAGGAAGGTCCAGTATAAACTAAGGAGAAAGCCAGTAAAAAGTTAGGGGAATGACAACAGAAAGTAATGGGAAACTCAGCATAAACTAAGGCGAAGGCCACATGACGAAATCCAACCGCTTTCCCGCCCTGGTATAAGTAACATATGGTTACTCCTTCAGAGCTCTCACGAAGACTCTTAATTTTTTTTTTATACAAACGAAGCTACTTTTATGTTGAACGAAGCTAAACCCTCAAATGTCCATGCGAAGTAGGAGTTAATCAGTGATGGGGTGATGGGAAGGCGAAGGTCAGCGGAAAATAATGGGAGGTTATCCACCATTTACCCGCCCTGGTATAAGTAACAGATGGTTACTCCTTCAAGGACTCTAATTTTTTTGAATGAACGAATCTACATTTAATTTTGAACGAATCTAGACTTCCAGTGTCCCTACATACGTTGTTTGTACGCAGTAGGCAATTGCTTAGCGGGAAATCAAGATACAACAAGTGTTAGTATGACTTTAGACAAGATTGGTGATAGTCCACGAGGAGGCAAGCGCTGGGTGATTGTATCCAGCATATCCTGCAAGCACCTGTAGGGAGGAAGACACAGTACATAAATATTAAAAGTATAGCGCTGGAAAACGGGTGGGATTCCTCTCCAATCGATTGGCAGTCCCAGCAAGCAAGAAACTACACTTCGCTTCCGCGCCCCTTAGCCGGTTCCTCAGTGGTGCCTTTAAGAAAAGTAAATGGGAGATTGGGGGGAAATGCCCGACGACCCTAAGGAATTCGGCGTCGAGAAGCCAGAGGCAGGGCGAATGAAGGAAATGGGAGGCTTAGTATAAACTAAGGGGAAGGCCAGCAGATTGTAAGGGGAAAGCCAGTAGTACATAAGGGAAAAGCCAGCAGAAAGTAAGGGGAGGCTATGTAGACACAGAAATCACTTTAGCCATATTTTTTGACCAGATCTCAACACCCAGGTTTTTTTCCAATTTTCCTCTTACCCATCTCAATCTTGTGCTCTACCTAATCTTATAAAATACTAGCTGACCCGGCCACGCGTTTCTGTAGCTAATGAAATGCAACGCCATCTACTGGTTGGTTACCCAACCTTTATAACCAACGCCATCTGTTAATTTGCATACAAATCAAATCCACACCGCCTGCTTGCCAGCCCGCTCCCTTTATATATTATATACTTCAATCGTTTTACACAAAATCTTGATAAATTATATACCTAAACCTTCCTCTTGAATCGCTTTATCTATTGGTGAAAACCACATGAAAATCCGTTCATTAGCTTTTGAGTTTATCGCGAACAGACAGACAGATGCGTCGGATGACTTTAATTTATAAAATGTCGATATACATAGGATAAATACTTCTAGTATCGTCCTGGTGACTGCAGTTCTTAATGAAATTCTGCTTGAAATGGCTTTATATATGTTAGTGACTAGATTTGTGTGGACCGATATTTCTTCCCCTTGTTTTTTCTCAATTTCCTTTCAACCCAACCCAACATTCGCAATTCGGAGTGTGATTATCCCAATGGCTTTAGGCAGCTGGATTTGTGTAATAATAATAAACTAAAAATATTTAAGTACTTATGCAAAATAATTTTTAAACAAGATCGCTAACTTATCTCAGGTTTGTTGTCACCAAACAAACTGAAAAACTAATGTTGTATTGCTTTAAACTCCTTCAAATTTGATGATCACCACCGTTTAGAATTTTCGATATTTGAACGTTGACTTAGCCCGTTTCAGCTCTTGAAAACAATTGTGTTCAATCTGTCGAGCACAACTGTTTTGTTGCTATTTTTGTCAGTAGGTCACAATTTGATCAAAAGCTGAAATGAGTCGAGAATCAGGGTAAAATTATACAAACATCAGGTGTAAGAGTTAGTGTTGGCTATGGTTTGATTGGTGATAGCAAACTCAGAGAGAAATCATCTCAGATCGCATTTATATTGAAACATGTTTTTTTTTCTCATAACATCTTGTCAGTTTTAAGAAAAAAATGTTTAAAAAAAATATTGTGAATTATTTTTCTGTGATTTTTTATTTTAAAATATTTAGCCTATATAATTAAAAGTTAGTCAATATTTTAGGTTAAATCTGTGGGGTTCAATTGCATCAAAAATCTAGGAAATGATTCTGAAATCGGTGGGGTCTGCAATCTGGGAAATTAATGTTTCTGAAATCGGTGGCGTCAGCAATTTAGAAAATGTTTCTGAATTTGGTAGGGTCAGCTCTCTAGAAAATGTTTCTAAAGTCGGTGGGGTCAGCAATCTAAGAAATAATTCTGAATTCGGTAGGGTTAGCAATTTAGAAAATGTTTCTGAATTCGGTAGGGTCAGCTATCTAGAAAATGTTTTCAAATTCGGTGGGGTCAGCAATCTAGGAAATGTTTTCAAATTCGGTGGGGTCAGCAATCTAGGAAATGTTTTTAAATTCGGTGGGGTCAGCAATCTAGGAAATGTTTTTAAATTCGGTGGGGTCAGCAATCTAGGAAATGTTTTTAAATTCGGTGGGGTCAGCAATCTAGGAAATTTTTTTAAATTCGGTGGGGTCAGCAATCTAGGAAATGTTTCCTATTTCGGTTAGGTAAGCAATCTAAAAAATGTTTCTGAATTCGGTGGGGTCACCAAACTAGGAAACGTTTCTGAATTCGGTGGCGACAAAAATCTAGGAAAAGTTTCTGAATTCTGTAGGGTCAGAAATCTAAGCTATCTTTCTAAAATCGGTAGGGTCAGCAATCTAGGAAACGTTTCTTAATTTCGGTGGGAAATGCTTCTGATTTCGGTAGTGTCAGCAGTCCAGGAAATCATTATTACTGAATTCGGTGGGGTCAACAATCTAGCAAATGTTTAGATATCGGTGGGGACAGCAATTAGGAAACCTTTTTGAATTAATCTAGGACATGTTTCTGAATGCGCTGGCGTCAGTAATAAAATGAATTATAATACGGAGATCTCCACAAGTCTATTACTAAATGAAGAAATGTAGCTAAGTATTATAATATAATAATGAATGTGCTTGTAGAAGTTGTCTTAGAGTAATAAGATCAACCATTTATATGATATGTGTATTTTATATTTAATAAAACTTTGTTCCAAAGATAAGATGATGTGATGAATCCAATGAAATGTTTTAAATAAAGTTTATTTGTAATTTTTACTAATGTTTTTTGTACATTTTATTATTAAAATTTAAACACATGCACACTTTGGGGATGTCAATCAGGATGATGTGTGGAGGCTCTTTTTAGCAAAGAAAGAAGAGGAAACTATAGGGAGGAATAAGATATGAGAAGTGGAAGGAATCTGGGGTCAGTGAATCCAGGAGTAATGGACGTATGAATCCATCACTTTCACTACAATTCAAGACGATATTCTAAGAGAGTCCTGCTGGAAAGGTCAAAAGGTCTTCCTCAACCAGCCTCTTCTGATCCGGCCTGTTATGCAGTTGGTGGGTAGATGCATCCGCTGACCCGGATAAACTTCACTTAGTTGGTTTCCAATAAATGGTTGTCGGGGCGTCTTAATCCACACTCGTCTCACAAATTGAATGGAAACTAATGCCGCCACTGTCTTGACGCAGTAACCCTTTGATTTTAGTCCATTTAGAACGCACTCTGTCTCTCTTATACTTGCCTAACATTATACATCTCTATGCAATTTGATCGAAATGAACTTAAGCCGTGTTTGGCAACTAGATCTGAATACTCCCCATCTCCCCCTCACCATTTACCTTCAGCTTCACAACATACCCCATTTGGGGATGCCGTAGTCTCACTGCCTTCAAGCGGCTGGGAGCAGTTGGAATTCTTGTGCGGTATCCACATAAAAAATAAATATTTATATATTGATCGATTGACCGTATAACAATCGTATGACCGATAGGGTTTTAAATAAAGTGATTTGCTAAGAACTTTAAAAGATTTCCACAACAGTAGTGAAACGAACTCTATTCCACAAGTAAGAGTTTATGATTCTCACAACCATCTGCCCTGATGATGCACACCGCTACGAGCTTTCCGAAACATTGACGTAAAAATTATGAAGAATCGCATCACGGCTTACCACCTCTGACATCAAACAACAACAAAGCATGTAACAGATTTTTTTTTGCGATTTTTACGAATTAGTTTCTAGGTTCCATTCTTATTTTTACTGTGCGTTAATTTGTGGGTCTTTAAATGGTGAGCAAGACCGCATAAATAACTACATTCATCACAAGAAAATGGTTTTTCTTTCGTATTAGTACGCGTGTGAGCTGTCAAATTATGTTTGTAAGCACTGGAAAACTCACACTGTTCACATGAAAAGGGTTTGAGACCCTTATGAGTCAATAGGTGAAGGTGACTGTCCAAACGCTGTTTGTACGCAATAGCAAAGTTGCATTGTTCACGAGTGCAGCTTCAAATTCATTTTATGTGAAGAGACATAACTGCACTTATCGCAAGTAAAACACGCCTGACCCGAGTGGAATAGTATGTGATTCCTTAAATACTGCTTGCGAGATCCAGAATAAGAACAAACAGTGCACGAAAACTGCAACTTTTGAATGTGTGTGAGCAAATGCATCTTTAAATTATTGCTTTGTGAACAGTTATACGAGCATTGTTCACAAGAAAAGGGTTTCTTTGCGTTGTGGGTTAAAAGATGCATTGTTAAAGCTTTTTTTCGTACTCCGGAATAGTTGCAAAGGGTACACTTGAATTTCTTTTCACTCGAATGGGTAAGCATGTGATCTTTTAAGTTTCTTTTTCGTCAGCAGGAGAAAGTGCAAATTTGACATTGAAATGTTTTTTCCGAGTGGGAACGCAGACGTGCCTTTAATAATCCTTCGTTCAAACATTTGAAGTAGCACTTAGAACATGAAATCGGTTTGTTTACTTTTCCAGGCTTCATTGAGTCTTCTTTTTGCGGTGATATCTTTGCAGTTCTGTCATTGTTCTGAGAATCTGAAACGTTAAACGATGATAAAATTATTTGTTGATCTGTTTTGTCAAATAATAATTTTCTATTTAAATTCAATCGTTTATACAATAAATTATTTATCAATAATCACTTTATATGTCTTAATAATAATAATAAGCACGCAAAGACGAAAAATGATGTTTCTCAGAGTTGTTCGACAAGGACATCACTGTAAGAAAAGTATACAAATACACCTTCTTCTTCTTTTTCTTGTGCCCTCTCCGTTCAACGGACGTTGGCTATCATGTTGGTTATGCGGACTTTGTTTACTGCGGCCCGGAACAGCTCCACGGTAGACTGGCCAAACCACTGTCTCAGGTTTTTCAGCCATGAGGTTCTCCTTCTTCCAGGGACCCGTCTTCCGGCAATCTTTCCCTGCATTATGAAATGCAAGTTCTCATACTTCTCTGGATGTCTCATCACATGTCCAAGATATTGAAGTTTTCGGATTTTTATAGTTTTAATTATTTCCTTTTCTTTATTCATCCGAACCATAACATCTTCATTTGTAACTCTGTCCATCCAGCTTATTTTTAGTATTCTTCTGTAGATCCACATCTCGAATGATTCAGTAAGCGTCCATGCTTCCATTCCATAAAATAAAATCGAAAACACGTAGCATCTGACCATTTGCATTCGTAATCCAAGGTTGAGATCATGACTGCAGAACATTTTTTTTCATGCGGATAAAGGTTGCCCGAGCTTGCTCAATGCGGCATTTGATTTCAACTGAAGGATCCCATCTATCATTTACATTGCAGTCCAAGTATACAATACTCTGTACCTTCTCTAGTTTTGTTCCAGCAATATAAAGATGTTCATCCAAAGCGTTATTTTTTGCTTATGAGCATGTATTTTGTTTTATTTATATTCAGTTCTAGCCCAAAATTCTCACAAGTCTTCACTACTCGATTCAGCAAAAATTGTAAATCCTCAATGTTACTTGTTAGAAGTACCGTATCATCTGTATAACGCAGGTTGTTCAGAATCTTCCCATTTATAACAAGTCCTTGAGTAGCTTCAGAGCTTCATTGAATGTTTCTTCTGAATATAAGTTGAAGAGCATAGGTGAAAGAATACAACCCTGTCGCCCGCCTCTCTTTATTTCTACTTCGTCTGTTAGACATTGCTCTACTCTTACTGCTCCTTTCAGATTCCAATAAAGATTACCTATTATCCTTATATCTTTATCGTCTATCCCGGAGGTTTTCAGAATTTGAATAATTTAGTCATGTCTAACTCTATCAAATGCTTTAAGGTAGTCAATGAAGCATGCATGTACATTTGTATTCACATCTCTAAATCTTTGGATTAGTACAAATACTAAAAAACGCTTCCGGAGTACCCAGTGGCGTAGCTAGCATAGGTGGCATCCCGGGCGGAAAACGTGGTGTCACCCCCCACCCCCCATTAAAGTTTACTTAAAGAAATTTAAAACGCAAATTTCGACCTCCTTAAAAAAAAAAACATTACTAGCTAGTCAAATGAGTAAACAAAATTTTCGCCATCTTCGAAATTAAAACACTTAAACTAACCGAATAACAACCTTTTCAACAATCAATAAGTTATAATTCCCTTCACGAGTTCCCGTCAATCACAAATGAAAATGACACAGGTGATAAGCGATGAATATTTCAGGGGAATCCCCCACAAAGCAATAGTAAGAGCCAGGAACGAAAATAAAACAACAATTTTTTTTGGGAATCCCGACAGACCGACCCATAGAGCTACAAATAACAGAGTTCCGAGTGGAGTCTTCAATTCTAATATACTCCAAAATTCTAGAGAAAATCATTTGCTGGTATGAAAACATAATTTTAACAAAAACAAAGTTAAAACCAGTTTTGTGTTCTGAGTGTAACGATAAAATTTCGATTGTGAAAAATAAAGGTGTAAGTCCTCAGCTTTATTAATTATTAACACTAGAAGGATCGGGTACAGCTCCATACCTATAAAGACCACGACCGTCACTTTGACGGCTGATCACTTTTTTCAAATTAGGAGGCGGATATGGGTACCGCTGCCCCGGGAACCATTTATTTCATAACCAAAACCTCTGCCATAGGACACTCCAAGTGGTTCGCTACGTTTAGTGACTTAGCAGGGATGTCCGGTTTCATTGGGTGAGGTTTTTCTGGGTCTAGGAAGCGAATACGTTTGCCCACCTACTGCGTAGCGGACCGGGTCAGGAGACATTTTTTGAGGGAGAAACTTATCTTATCCTCTCCAGCAGGACCTTTCTCGTCCCGTCGCCTTGCACCACAGTGGGAGGGAGGAATTCATTCGTCCGTCACTCCTGGATACATTTACGATTTTTTCCTATTCATCTCTCACACTTTTTTCCTTCCAAGAACTTTCTCTCCTTCCTTTCCCTAAAAACACCAATGCACACGTAAACAGCATCCCCAAAGATGACATAGGCCCTGAGAGTTTTTTTTCCTCGGGGCTTCCTGGAAAAAACATGAGAGTGCAAAATGCTGTAATTTTAGTACAAGCATGTATTATGTTTGTACAATACCGAATTGTTGCGTTTTTTATAAAATCGAATGCATTCTCCGCAAACGGGTTTCTTACAATTATCACACGTGTCATTTATTTGGTTTTGTTATATTTTTATTAATTTGGCAATGTCGTCTTTCAGAAGTTTTATTTCCCCGGTTTCTTTTTTTTTCCTTTACATTAGCTCCACAAAAAATCCCTAAGGAAAATAATTCCCCTCGGGGCATTTGTCATTTTTGGAATGCTGTGTGGAGGATACCTTTTTTTTTTTTTTTTTACATTAACTCCACACAGGAGGCCCTGAGGAAAATAATTTCCCTCAGGGCCTATGTCATCTGGGATGCTGTGTGGAGGGTCTTTTTGAGGAGAGGAAGGAATGAACATTGGTCTTGAAGAGACCCATGTTGTAGGAAGGAGGAAACACAGAGGCCGGCAAATCATTCCACAGCCGAGCTGTTGAACACAAGAACGAGTCGAAGAAACGACCCGTTCTCATGTGACAAATGTCAACCGTGTACAAATGTTGGGCACGCGTTTGGCGTGTTTCCCGACTATGCACCGGTGCCGAAGGGATCAATGATGCTAGTTCCTCGGAGCATCTTCCATTGTAATACCGGTAGAACAAGGATAGCATTCCCACCCGACGCCTGTGCTCTAAAGATTGCAATCCGTCTGTTAAGATGGGAGAATCTATCAAACGGACCGCCCGT
The DNA here is from genome assembly GCA_929108145.2 of Limnephilus rhombicus. Taxonomy (NCBI): domain Eukaryota; kingdom Metazoa; phylum Arthropoda; class Insecta; order Trichoptera; family Limnephilidae; genus Limnephilus; species Limnephilus rhombicus. The sequence goes on along the minus strand of OV815289.1, from coordinate 7,211,371 downwards.
TTCTGCACAGAGTCGAGGGTATTTTTCAGGTATTTCGGAGCTCCAGACCAGAGATGGCTGCCAAATTCAACCGTGGGGCGTACTTGTGATTTGTACAAGGTTAGCAGTTGTGTACTTTTAAAGTATCTATAGGGAAAGAAAGAAGAATAGGTTCTGGGAAGGAAATGAGGTGAGGGGTGGGTGGGAAACTGGAGTTCAAAGTTTTCATGTTCTACAAAGAGCTATTTAAAAATTCACATGTTTAACCACACTGGAGGGAAACCTTTTTTATGTCCCGACTGCAACTATTCATGCTTTCAGAAGGGAACTTTAAATAATCACATGTAAACCCACAGTGGGGAGAAACCCTTTTCTTGTTCCGACTGCAACTATTTATGCACTCGGAAAGAAACTCTACAAATTCACATGTTTACCCACAATCGAGAAAAACCTTTTTCATGTTTCGAATGCAACTATTCAGTTTATCGGAAAGGAACTTTAAAAAGGCACATGTTAACCCACAATGGAGAAAAACCTTTTTCATGTTCCGACTGTAAATTTTCGTGTTCTATGAAGGAAACTCTAAAAAGGCATATGTTTACCCACAGTGGTGTAAAACTTTTTTCATGTTCCGACTGCAACTATTCGAGCTCTCGGAAAGAAACTCTGAAAAGGCACAAGTTTACCCACAGTGGAGAAAAACCTATTTCGTGTCCCTACTGCAACTATTCTTGTTCTCTCAAAGCAAGTTTAAAGAGTCATATGTTCACCCACAGTGGAGAAAAACCTTTTTAATGTCCAGACTGCAACTATTCATGTTCTGCAAAGGGACATCTAAGACGTCACATGTTTATCCATAGTACAAAAAAACCTCTTACATTTTCTAACTGAACTATTCATGTTGTCTAAAAGGACATTTAAAAAAACACATGCTGATTCATATTTGAGAAATTCATTTTTAATTTCCTGACTGCTACTATTCACTTTATAGGAAGGCATATTGCGTATTCAAAATCTACAGAAAAGCCTTTCTAATGTTCAACTAATTATATCGTCGTAAGGATCGTTAGTAAATAAATAAAAACCACCTCAAGGGCGGTTAGGGCAATGAAATAATGTTTTTTTTATAAATGTGCTTTAAACAGCACCAGGTAGTTATTTGCAATCATTCGAACTTAATATTTTTTTATTTATTTATAAAAAATAACAATCGGTACATTATTTACAGTGGTGAAAACAATTTACAATTATTAAGTATTTCATGGTGGGTACCTATGATTGGTTACTTTGCAGTGTCTTATTTAATATGTTAAGTTTAATATGTAATTGTATATATTGTATATTAAGTAATTACCGGGTGATGTGCGTAGTGGGAATGTGTGTGTGTATGTGTTAGTATGCATGTATGTATTTATGTGCTTTGAACAAATTATATTATTGACGTGATGCTCTTTTTAAATTTATTCAGTAAATGAAAATATCGATGTTAGAATTTAGACCAATGTTATTGAACATATGAAGAGCACGATTGATGGGCGAATTACTTGCTGCATTTGTCTTGTAATTAAACGGGTATAATAATTCTGTATGGCGTGTACGTATTTTTTTTTACATGAGCTCCACACAGGAGGCCCTGAGGAAAATAATTTCCCTCAGATACTGTGTGGAGGGTTTTTTTGGCAAAGGAAGGAGAGGAGAGTTCTGGGAAGGAAAAGGGTTTAAGGGGTGGGTAGGAATCTGGGGTTAAGTATGTCCTGGTTATCCGCCTCTAAGACCTAGACAAACCTCACCCCATGAACCCGGGCACCCCTGCTAAATCACCAAACGTAGCGAACCACTTGGGGTGACCTGTGGCATAAGGGCATATTAAAATTAACACGGGAAAGAAGTTTAGTACCGTTAATGTTATTATTTAAAAAAATGTATAAATGTCAAAAGTGTGAAATGTGAATTCGAACTTATTGTTGAATTTGAAGGTAAGACATCTTATAAGTTTGTTTTGAATATGCTATCTAAGTAAACTTTGTATTGCGGGTTCCAAATTGGCGAGGCATATTCCAGTGTACTTCTGACTAATGCAAAATATAACATTACTATTGTAAGCGGGTTCCTGGACACCTTTTTAATACGAAGAACAAAATCAAGCATTTTATATGACCTGTTAACGATAGAGTACATGTTCTTTTAAATATAAGTTTACTATCAAAGTAAACACCAAGATCTATACATTCCATTTTAGATGCGACATTGTTGAGTAAATAAGAGTACTTAATTACATGTTTATTTCTGGTGAATGTCATAGTGTGACATTTTTAAATTTTTTATTTTATATTTTATTAACGCCCTAGTGGGCTTTTACAAGAAAAGAAGCAAATATATAATTAACAATATTAATTACATGTATTACATAAACAATAAAACAGAATAAATATGAATGCAATCGACTCGTTAGGTAAAGAATATTACAACATAAAAAAGAAATGAAATGAAATAGTACAAGTTGTACTTACAAAAAAACTAAAACAATTCAGCTTTAAATATTTATACATACATATTATTAACAATAATAATAAGACCTGACATAGAACAAAGTGTAAATAGAACTGCAAAAATATTATAAAATAAGTATACATTTTATTGGTGAGGTTTAGATGAGAAAATATTTTATGAGAAAAACAAAAAAAAATAATAAAAGTTAATTATTAGCAGATAGAATCGAGATTAGTTGATTTTTGAAACATTCAAAACTGTCAATACTAAATATATCTATAGATTCGCAGTATTTATTCGCAAGGTTATGGATTCTTGGTATTGGTGAGTATATAGAGTTAAGCTGGGAACATACTAGGCCCACGCCACGCCACGCGACGTAGGTAGACGTCATCATTTACATATCTGGACTACTTACCATTAGACGTGGGCAGAATGATTCCCAGGAGTGAATCGATTCAGTCTGATTCCCATGGTCTTTTGAATTGATTCCTTTAATTCATTCCTTTAATTCAATTAATATCAAAAAAAAAAAAAAAAAAAAAAAAAAAAAAAAAAAAAAAAAAAAAAAAAAAAAAAAAAAAAAAAAAAAAATGAAAATTGAAAATTAAATGAATGGGGAGGCTAACACCGCACACGAGACCGGGAGGCCACGGAGTACCCGGAGTACCGCGAAAGAGGAGACTGATAGGCTACCAAGCATCGCACAAAGAGGAGACCGATTATTCTATCTGATCATCTCGCGGGCTAAAACCTATAGATTAATGTGTTTGACTCTTTTTAGTGTCGCTTTTTCGTTTCATCGGTTTTCAGATCACAATGAGTGGGGAGGCTACGAAGCACCGCACAAAGAGGAGACCAATAGGCTACGGAACACCGCACAAAGAGGAGACCGATCATTCTATCTCATTATCTCGCAGGCTAAATCCTATATTGTTTGTCTTTTTTTAGTGTCGTAATTTTTCGTATGTAAAATGTATTTATTGCTAGCAATTACATCTTAAAATTATACAAGTTTTCGTTTCACCCTTAAAATTTTATTGATTTTATTTTATTTATTAAACTTATAATTTTGTTCCATTTCACGTGATAAACATACATTTTAACATTAAGATGAGTATTTTATGACAGCTAACCACAGCTAATTGACCTTATAATATCTGCAAATTTACATATTATATCGACCCAAGATCTACGTCTAATAGTAGGTAGGTACAATATCTTCCGTACGTACCAAAAAACAGATAAGCATCATTTTAGCTTCTCACTGCTGATGTTCAGATTCAAAGTCGAAAGTTTTCGACTAACTATGTAATGAAATTGACGGCTTGACGCGCGGGGGAATAAATGAACCGCGCGGATGGATTAAGGGCTGGCATTGAGGAATGAATTAGTAACTTTTGACTAATGTTTTGTGTCTTACCTAGCAGTGACTTGATTTACTCGCGAGCTGCGGATCTAGGACTGGGATGCGTTTGGGACATATCGTGACATTGACGTGACGATGACGCCTGACGTCATTTCTAGGTCTGAGATTTACAAAAAACCATGACGTCACAAGTGAAAAAGACTTTTGTTTTAATTCCTCTGTCTGTCGGAATCGGACAATTTCGATTTCGACAGACTAGATACCTGGGACGCGGACATTGAACATGGACCTGGGACGGCGGGGACCTTATGACAATCTCAGGACTATTGATTAGGATAAATGATTAATTCCTTGCATGAAAGAGATGCTCGGGCAACCCGGATGAATCGCGGCCGCGTTTTGGCCATTTTGGGACATGGACTTTGATGATGTTCGGGTGTTTTTAGAATGGCGGCGCGGCGGTAGCGGAATACAATCGTAATAGGCGAGTCGTTCACAATACCGTCCGTCGACCACTTCGCGGCGCGCGGCCCGTTTAATAATATTTAAATACCTATGAAACAATATAATATTTAGATCGTTTACAGAACACATTATTCATTGAAATAATTTAACAGTAAAATAAATGGAAATTAAAAATGTATGGTGTCATTAAAAATCGTAGGATGCAAGGCCAAAGATAAGGAATGAAGAATCAATTCCTTTTGAAATTGAGAATTAGATTGAGTGTGTCACAAGATTGAATTTATTCATTTAATTCGGTCATTCAATTTTGCCCACGTCTACTTACCATCCATACATTTTCTATGGAAACGGGTGCTTTAGAATCACACTAGCCCCACGCAACGCAAACAGACGCCCCCTACGCGACGCGGATCTGCCGCAGCCAGATCGGCGTGGGCCATGTGGGAGGTGGAGGGGGTATGGTCACGCCTACTACGAGATGATTTTACATCTTTCTGGCGTTATCTAAGCATCACGTTATGTTTCGCAATATCTGTGGTTGTTTTTTTGACAGATATTATTCAAAAATGGATGACGAACGACGAACAGTTCATTGAAACTGGACGGCACGAAGTTATTTATAAAATCAAATTACAGGATTATAGAGATTCTGCATACGCAGTGCAGCTTGGGAGGAAATTTCAGCCATTCATGGCATGATTTTCAATATTATACCCTTATAATGAATGACAATCAAACATGACATAGACACACTGCCAGTCTTTCTCTGATCCGAATGGACTTTCGTGTTTTCTTTTTTTATTTCATATTCAATTATGCTGTGAGGCTCTTCAAATATCACTTTACTCATACGGAAGTACATGAAGAATCGTCCGTCATCAGATTCTAGTTAATTAGATTAGTTAACTAGATTCTACTAAAGTATGGAACTCTCCAAACATTTGTCTTTGTTTGTTTGTTGTGGACCCAAATACTTCTCACTTTTTTCTTTTTACGAGAATATTGATGTAATAATAATAATCGTAGCAAATCATCTTCAAATTCACTTTCAAGACATGGCAAAGCTGTCATCTGCTGAGAAGAGAATCACATAAACATAACCTAAAAAATAAATGTCAAATGTGTCAAATCAAACGCGCCCGCGCACAACCAGAGACCCCTTGTCACGTGGTCACAGCGACGCGTACGTACGTCGGCCAGTGTGAACGGGACAGGAACGTTGCGTCGCGTTACGTCTGCTCAGTATGATCCTTGCTTAATTAGTGTTGAGTTTATTGTTGCATTTAAAAGTATCTTTACTACGAGTTTGTCTAGCGGGTATGCTAATGCAAATTAGTTCCAACAAATTAGGGCTGTCAATTAAAGATTTTATAATTTTGTATAAAAATAATAAATCAATTAACACTCTTCTATCTGATAATTTAAGAAGTCTGGTTTCAGCGCGTAAGTAATTATAATTTATAAATTCGATTGGTATTTTCATTTTAAAATTGATGTACCGAAGAAATTTGTTTTGTACCTTTTCCAATGATTGAGAATGAACATTGTAGTATGGTGACCATACAGAGGAATTGTATTCTAATCTGCTTCGTACTAGTGAGCAATACAGATGTTTTAATGTTAACATACTTTTAAAATTTGCCCCCATTCTCAAGATAAAACCTAGTATTCTCATTGCATCGCTTGTTATTTCATCGATGTGTACATTGAACTGTAGACTCTCGTGGAATATAACACCAAGATCACGAATCTGCGATACACGAAGAAGATTAACACCATTCATATCATAAGAAAATTTAAAAGGATTTTTACCTCTGTAAAAACTAATAATCTGGCATTTACCAATATTTGGAAACATTGCTATCCAAACAGTGTTCAAGTGCCATTTTGCTAATTTTCATTTTATTATTATCCAGTCTTCTAGACTGGAGAGAACTTGCACAAAACCGAGATGAGTGGAGGAAAACTTTTGAGGAGGCCAAGACCCACCAGGGGTTGTAGAGCCAAGAGTGATTGTGATTCTGTAGTCTGTGGTGCACGTATTTTTGTATTGTTTATTTTTAAAATGTCGCAAAACTGCACTTATACGCATTAGTTTAGGAATAGTTAACACTACGTCTATTAAAGAATTGATTCCAAACTGTGCCTCCTGTGTGTTATTTAATTAAATAAAGTGTTTATCCCTAACTACTCAAAGAACGCGATTATCTGATTAACTGCCAAGATATAAATGAGTCAATAACAATATACTAATGTCAACAAGTGCGTATCTAAAAACCTACTTTCCGCCCGCTCCTTCACCTTACATCTGTGCAGGGCTGTTTGACTAATTATTCAACTATTACAAATTAACATTATTTATTAATTTGTAAAAAACAATTGTTAGACGGTCGTTTGCCGCCACCCGTATTCAATCTCCATATATCAAGGAGTCGTCTTTTATCCCTTTCTAACGTGTATTTGCGGTATGAGGTGGAGAGGCGGGAAGGGAAGAATTCTGTGTAGTGGTATTTTGTCCGCAGAGCTAGCGAGCAAAATGTAAATATACAGTTTAAAAAAAAAGAGCGCGTAATTTCATGCTTTAATATTCGCGCGAAGCCGGTGAAATACCTCTTTTGTTGAGGTCATTAGTATTTAGCGTATATGCTAATACGGGAGTCTCTCAACATATTCTTTGATAGTGTTTGTTAGTCGATCCGCGCAAAAAAAGCGTGAAAAAACATAAACATCATTTTATCAGAGAGTACCAGGAGTAATCTTTTTGTTTAGTGCCTTGAAATTAACGGAGATATTATATTGTTATAGGAGATACGGGAATCGAATGCACGATGTCAAATTGTAAATAAGTAAAATACAGAAGTGGCCACAGGAGCCTAAAAAAATATCGGTTTCGGGCGTTTCCAAAGAGGGAATGGGTGGAGTTATGGACAGCATTATTTCTCGGGCCCGGCCCCGTTTTAGCGCCCCGGCTTATAATACTGCACAGTGCACCATGTCTTTATTAAATTTGAACAAATTGACGTAAATTGCAGAATTATATATTTTACTACGCTTGTGATAATAATAATTATTTATAGTAATAAACTGTACTTTACACGTTGTTCAGAAAATAATGGTACCTGCATCCAAATTTAATTTAATAAGAGATCCAAACAAATTATTAAATCTTTCTGGGTTTATTTATATTTGTTTAGTATACATTTCAGGTAATGTCCAGTAAAATCCCAAGAAAAAAAATGTTTTCACAACTAATTAATTTTTTTTATTTTTTTATTTACAGCAAATATTTGGTTACCTATTTATCAACCTGGTTTTTCGTGGTGGAATATAACAACGATTTTTAACTTAGTTCCACTTTAATTTGTTTTTAATATGTTATATGCTCTCTATGTTTACTTTGTACTGCGGGTTCCAAAATGGCGAGGCATATTTCACTGTACTTCTGACTATTGCAAAATATAACATTACTACTGTACGCGGGTAACACTTAACTTATACATAGAGCAGACCAAGCATTTTCCTTGTGCTTATTAAAAATAAGTTTGCTATCAACATAAGATCTTTACATTCCGTTTTAGAGATGAGGGGTTCATTGTTGAGTGAATAAGAGTACTTAATTACATGTTTATTTTTGGTGAACGTCATAGTGTGATATTTAAGAACATTGATATCTAAACAGTTAACTATGTAATACTTGCAAACCTATCAAGGTCACTTTTTACGCTTCACAATCAGAGAGAGAATGCACAACTTTCAATATTTTCATTTCGTCAGCGTAAAACACATATTTGGAATTTTGAAAGGATTATTCAATCTCGTTTACGCGATACGCGAGCGTGCACATTGCAACGGCAGCAGACTTGAACGTCCAACACGTGCGAGCATAAATGAACTAATACCGAGTCGTGACGGCACCACCGCGCGAATGAGTTTCTCGCGAAGTTGAACGAGTGTGTAGTGACGTACTTCGAGCTTCGGTCAACCTTCCCGAATATTTCGTCGAGGAACTTCGCGAGCAGTGTGGAGCTAGTATAACGTTAGTAACTGTTTATTTACTGCAGTTGCGTATAAAAATTCCGGGCAGCCTGTCTATTCTTGGTTCTTTATTAATGTCTATGTTTGATAGGTATTTTAAGGTAATTTCTTCGTTTATTCTGATCGTGTTGTTAAGAGGGTCTTCCTTATTATCAACATCATGAGATGGAATTTCATGTTTAAAGACCGCTGAGAAGTAATCAGCAAAAATTTCAAATCAGCATTAGATTTCAAATCACCACACTGACGCTCGCACCTACTTGGCACGGTATTTCTGGCTGGCGCTGAATACTGCACATTCCATCTTAGCAGGCCAGTGGCGTGGAGTGGGCGAGATTCTCGGATTTATTTTTGCGCTCGATGGGCGATGGTGTAAAAACCAGCGCAGATCGGGCCGGGATTTATGATGATGCTTTCTTCCCAATTTTTCCCACTAGGCATAGGCACCAGGACCAACCCCAAGGACGAGACGCTGACCTAAAGAAAACAAAACACTTACATTCAGTAAAATTAAATGTAAATTTCCTGAAAAAAGTTCAGAACTTTTGTTCCCCCTCCTTTTTCACTGCAACTTGGTGAGGTTTTTATCCAGTAAAGACTTTTTTCCTCACGATAACATTAATGTAAAAGTAAATTCAGTCCAAGTAAATAATCACCTTCAGAAGGTAATAGTTATAAGGCCAAATGAGCCGTAAAACTAGTTAGTTAGAACATGAAAGGGTATTGCAAAGCCCTAGCTAGTTAGAGGATTACGAAAGAATCCGTAGAATCAAAAAAAAAAAAAAATCATGCATAAACAAAAAAAATCGAGAAATACATGGGCATAAATTGTCCTGCTTAGATCAAATTTGGGTAAACATAAAATTAGAAAACCTTCCTGAAATCAAACCTTTATGGTTTGGCAAATGAATATTTGAACATCAAACATGCTTATTATTTTATGATAACGAAATGAAATAAGAAATAAATGCTCCAATAATGATTAAAAAACCACAAATATTGCCATTTTAGAGAAAATTTTGAAAGCAGAAACTTAGTATACAACATTACAATCTAACTAAATAAATCTAATCTTAATTGCTTATTGGAGTTGGTAATGGTTAGTTAGCACATTTTTTTCTATACCGAAATAGAGTAATCCAACAAATCACGTACAATCTCTTAACCGCTTTCAATTGACTACTTCAATGTCACAATTGCAAAGTCAACCCGGCTTATAATTATAAGTAACTAGCTGACCCGGCGAACTTCGTACCGCCTAAGAATCAATAACTGTTGTGTTAACTTATTGGCTGAAATAATTTCATTTTTTTAAGTAAAATTAATTCTCAAATTGAATTAAGAAATGTAATTCACGTGGCAGCAAGACATTTGCTTTATTAAAGCGAATCGAAATGATTCACCTGGCATTATTGTAATACTTTCTGTTAAAACTATTTACTGGGTGGGTTGCACTTGGGTCGATTCCCTTCATTGAAGCACCTTGTGATATCCAACATTTTTCGTTTTGTTGTCGTTAGATATCTTCCCAGTTCCACCGGGCGCATTGAGGAAAAATAAGCCACCATTTCCATCATCAACTGCCTTCATTAACGTATCGTGCACTTCCTTCTGTTGGGGGTACAACATTGGTACATTCGTTCAAACTGATTGGTTCAACGCATCTTGATCATATTCACGTTCACGTACCAATTCTTGATTGAAAGTATCATTCATTGCAAGTTTCATTGCATTAATTGCATTCATGAAGCGTCGATCTGACGTTGTTATTCTTAACTTGACTAACAAACTGCCGCACATGAGGTAACACATGTCTTCGATCAAAAACAAAGCCTGTTTATGTATATCCTTATTCAACTCGAGATCAGGATTCCCTGAACAGACACGAATTCGATGTAAAATGTCTTCTGACATATCATCTTTGTACTTGTTCCATAGTTCACGTGGATTCGATGGGAAACATGTCGAAATAACGATAGCAAATGATTTGCGTACCTATCAGACTGGAGATGCAGAAATAATTGCTTTAGTGATTGTCATGTCCCAATGAGTATCGTTTTCAAGCAAATTGATCTGCTGACATGGAACACGAATTGTTGGGCACACTACACCATTGACTTGTGATTCAAACGATGTCGGCCTACGAACATTCACCAGCAACAACCGAAAGTAGAAGCATTCGTTACTTTTTACATGAACTGTGTAAATACGATTAAAAGCATCAGTAGAACGCACAACCGGATGATCAGTAGCCACATCGCCGTACTTCCGACGTGGAAATCTCTTCGACAAAGCGTTGACAAAGTGTAATAACGTGGCATCTCAGAGTAGAGCAACGTCCGGGCAAACAGATCGCATTGGCAAATCGAAAAGAAACTGGTCAATGTTGTTGCTGGAGGTGTTTCAGCACGTTTGGCAACAATCGATGTAATGAAATAAACTCGTTGATCATTCTCCAGATGCATCGCCAAATATACAACAATGGAATGTCGTTCATGAATGGGGAATAAGAATATACGCCAAATCGCATCATTGTAGCTCACAAACTTGATAGCGTGTGGTTTCATGGTTTTTTATTTGTAGTTTTAACGCCAAAAACCGCCATATCGCTGACTTTTGTGACAAATTTGCAGAAGTATTTGATTGACTTCACTGAATTGCAATAGGTACCCCACGTCACAATGCGCCTTGAATGTTTTGAAAAGAAGTGGCTGTTTCCGGGAGTTGTGCAGACATACGTTCACAATTTGTCCCATTTACGACTGTTGACATTTAGTGTGTAAGAAAGAGAGGCAGCATTCTATGTTTAAGAACAAAACAAAAACAATCAGCACATTGACATTTGACGTTTTTGAATTTTTGGAATTGAAGCAAACTGCAATATTATACCTACCTACCACAATATTCCTGGAGCTCTTTCAAAAGATGAAAATTCGTTCCATATTAAATGTATGAGGAAATGAATTTTCGTCATAACTTTCTTTTTCGTGAATTTTTGCGATGTTTTAATAGTTATTATCCTATCCGGGGTGGAGACAAATCCAATAAATCAAAGATCATCAAAATCGGTTCAGCCGTTCTCGAGTTATAAATAGTGTAACTAACCGGACTTTGTTTTATATATTAAAAAGATGCGCACGGCTTCATTGTTTTGATAGAATATTCCAAACTTAACAAAATATTCAAAAGCTCTTGCATATGGTTCGTTATGTTATGTTGGCAATAGCAATTCATCAGCTGTCACATGCTGATAGTTGGCAGGTCTGTCGCGTCACTTGATGTACAACGGATTGGTTTATTTATGTGTACAACCTTGAACTTGTTAACAGTGTCAATAAAGTCTTATAAATGAATCGGCTTTCTGTGTTTAATTCTAAACATCAGACATTATAATTGGCGATGAGGACGACAACAATGTTCTGTTTCAGGAATATTTATTTGGATTAAAACTAATTACCGAACATTATCACAGCAGTGCCATGGATCTATTAAATTCAGAAATTGTTTACATCGAGACGGAACCAGAGCTCCATAAAGTAGTCGAAGGTAATATACCATGTACGTATATAAATTTCGATTCTCTAGATGTAAACAAAGAATGTTTGCAGTATGCGGAGAGTTCTCACCCATATCACAGTAAGTTAAATATTACCTATATATGTAAAAAATAAAATGTTAAAATATCCTTAGCAACTATAATTGCAAGACTATTTGAAAGGGTAATTCTAAATGAAATAGCAGGTAAACTCACTTCTTAAGACAACCAGATGAGTTTTAAGTATAGATTATCCACTAATAAGGCAATATACTCCGCAAAGTAAATAATAGAATTTTACAGAAAACGAAAAACTGCTGTCTACGGATGTTTCTTAGATCTAAGTAAAGCGTTCGACAGGGTCTGTCATAAAACCTGCTGAAAAAATGCGCTGTTCGAAATTCACGTCAGTTTTAGAATGTTTTATTTTATTTTTTACGTTAGCTCCATACAGGGGACCCTGTGGAAAATAATTTCATCTCTTACTAATATCCAGAACTTGGCTGAATTCAAAAGAGCTTTAAAAACAAACTTATTTAAAAAATCATACCTTTCATGAATTTTAACTCTTTTCAATCTACTATAATAAGCCATGTTCCTCATGTTTCTGGTAATTATTTGGTTTCGATTACCTCCTTACTATAGTTTTATGTGCACTCTGAATTTGTATTATTTCTAAATGTTAACTGCCTCCTGTTCTATATAATTTAGTTTAAATGATTCTTGTTGAATGGCACCGTGATGGTTTATCATTATATATTGTCCTATGCCAAAACAGCACTCACTATTGTTGTTAATATTGTTCTTTAGGAATTGCTTTGTATATTTTTGTATATTCGTTATTTCACATTATTTAATTAATTTTTTAAGGACTCGTAAGGAACACTGTAGGTTAATTTTAAGTTTATTATAATTAAGCGCACTTGAAGTGAAACATCACAAAACTGCACTATATAAATACTACGTTATTATTATTATTATTATTAGGGGCCAATGTCATCTTTGGGGATACTGTGTGGAAGATTCTTTTAAGGGAAAGGAAGTAGAGGAAGTCATGGGAAGGAAAGAGGTATGAGGGGTGGGCAGTGGCGGATTATCCCTAAGGTAAAGTAGGCACGTGCCTTGGTCCGCAAAGTTACAAAGGGGCGCCTCTAGAATTTATATAAAAAACAGTTGTTTCTTGTAGTTACCATAATCTTAAAATGCGACGGTTCGTGGAATATAATTACGCCCAAGAAACGTATCCTCTCTCTATGGTCCTCTATCTAAGCTGGTATTCCTAGATCTAAGGAAATCTAGGGAAATATTTTTTTTTGAAAGTCTAACCCTGGGTAACAGGGACAAACACCACGGGATTGGTTTATTTATGAGAACCACTTTCAGCTTCTTTGTCGTCGGTTACGTGCACTTCTATTGTTTAAGTTCTCGTAGCGGTTTTTGTGTAAATTTAATTAGCGCATTACATTTTAGTTTATTACTCAAAGAATGAGTGAATTAAAGAAAAAACCTTGTGGTGCAGCATATAAAAGGAAGGCCAAGGAAAAAGAAGAAAAATATCAAAATGTAATAAAGCCAACGAAACATATTGAGACATTTTTTTTTAAATAAAAAAAATAATGATTCGGAATCTTCTAACGCAATTCACAGTGCGTCTACTACCGAACCTATTCAATGCCAAATTCATACTAGTTCTAAAGAACAAGATTTGTCTGTGCTCGTTCCGTTTACTCCGCCTGCAGTAGAAGTCGTGAGGCAGTCAAAAATAGACTGGTTATCGTGACCAGTCGAGTGGGATATGGATAACATTTTCGACAGATGCTTTATACAAAGAATCTAAACTATTCAGTCTGCGTAAACTATTTATACTGTAAACCAGGGATGCCCAAACGGTCGATCGCGAGTGCTTTTTGAGTCGATCTCGAGAAAAAATTGCCGATGTAAATAGATCTATTCACAGTTCTTGTTTTAGTTGATCTTAAATTAATAAGACCGCCCATTTTACACGCCTTTTTGTTTAAAATTTATTTGTAACTTATATTGTCAATGGTCGCGTATTTTGGTTGTTGTATACTCTAAAAAATCGTAAAATTATTGCATATTCATGGTGAAATATTGTTGAAAATTGCCCCCTTCAAAAGCTCGAAGTTATTGATCTAGTTTCTAGTGTGTGGTTTGGTTTATTTATGAGTCAGTCAGTCCGAGTTGTAACTTGAAGGCGATACGAAGTTTATAAATAAATAATTCAAAATGAGAGCGGTGAATAGACTCACTCTTAATTCAAAACCAGTTATGTGATCAGAATGTAAAATTCCAGTTATACTAGATTCATCTGCTGACAAATTTCAAAGGAAAACATAATCTTATTCGACGTATAAAATTCTAGTTGCAGACTCTGTATGTGCTGCCAGAATAACGAAAATTCATTTTCATCTGAGTAGTTTTAATTCGCCGCACACATTTAATTTAAATCAGTTCATAATGTAAAATTTCTGTTGTAGTATTTCGAAGGCAAACATTCTCGTATTCGAAGTGCAGTCATAAAATTCAAGTTGCAGATGCACGTGCTGTCAGAATCAAAGAGAAGCCATTTTCATGTTCTGGGTGTAGTTTTAATTTTCCGCACACAGATTTAATTGAAACCAGTTTTGTGTTAATTCCAGTTGTGGATTCGTCTGATGAAACATTTCGAAGTAAAACATTATCTTATTCGAGGTGCAGTAATAAAATTTTTGTTGCAGACTATGCATGTGCTGCCAGAATAAAAAAAAACATTTTCTTGTTCTGAGTGTAGTTTGAATTTGCTGCATAGATTTAATTTAAACAAGTTTTGTGTTCATAATGTAAAATTCGAGTTGTGGATTCATCTGCTGACATATTTCGAAGAAAAACCTTCTCTAATTCAAAATGCTGTTATAAAATTCTAGTTGCAGACTATTTATGTACTGATTCAAAGAAAAACCTGCAACATAATGGTTCCTTGGCACCATTTTTTTTATTCAGAGCATGAGAAACTCCCTCAGGATGGTGGGAAGGGAGAATGCAGTTTTCCCTCCGGTAAGGATAATTAGGCTAGAGGAATAAAAGAGTTTATCTAGTAACAATTACAACTATATTTAAACCTTCAATACAACGGTGCCTTTCAAGGGACCGGGATTCGTTTCCCAAAAAAAACATAACCTGTTCTGAAATTTAAGAGGCAATTAACTAAAATAGAGAAATAGCATACCTGCGGACCATGATTCTAAACAAATTACTTCTAAATTCACGCGAACACTTTATTCGGCTTCACACAGCGTGCTGAAGAAGCGCGGGCTGTAGTCTCGCTCCATCTCCAGTTCGGGCACCGAGAAAAGACCCCAAGGAAAGCCTCCAAGTAACCAGACGATTCGCCAGGGAGCACGATCCAAGCTCCCGATCAGGACCAGTGCTCCGGTTTGAGCACACCGAGGAGCCCATTTCTATCAGCATGCTTCATACGAAGATGAGCGCCAGGAATCCATCCATCGGCGGATATCGCGACAAATATGGTACCGCCACGACCGTAGCTATTTACCGGGCCTTATTTACGCCAAGCCATCGACTGGCTTCGCCCCGATTCCTCAGATATTTCACACTCAATTTTGAACACGGCGGTGTGTTAGCCTTAAAACATGGCGATCTCTCGTCGCTTCGGGACAATTCAAAAAGAATGCGATCCACACACTCAGCTATATACGAATCACGGTTAGAATTAGTGTCATAATTCTGGTAAAAGGTATTGACCCGTAACTGTGACATTAACACATAATGAACACAAACTTATAAAATTAGGTGACGATTCGAATTCACGTCGGGCTCCCGAACGGCGAAAATCCAAAAGGTGACGCCGGAAGTTTAACAATACCGTTGCCAATCGAAAAAATCCAAAATACGGCGATTCAACAATTAAAGTAAGCGGTCAGGTAAAGGTTTATTAAGTCAGGAAAATAATTATTATTAAGTAATAATTATTATCGTGACAAACCATTTTCATATTCTGAGTGTAGTTTTAGTTCACCGCATACAGATTTAATGTAAACCAGTTTTGTGTTCAGGATGTAAAATTCCAGCTGTGAATTCATTTGCTTACACATTTTGAAAGAAAAACATTCTCTTATTTGAAGTGCAGTTATAAAATTCTAGTTAGTCGCAGACTATTTATGTACTGCCATTATCATAAAAAAAGCATTTTTATGTTCTGAGTGTAGTTTTAATTAACCACACATAGAATTTAATCTAAACCAGTATTGTGTTCAAAATGTTAAATTCTAGTTGTGAATTCATCTGCTGACACATTTTGGTGGAAAACATTCTCTTATTCGAAGTGCAGTTATAAAATTCTAGTGGCAGACTATTTATGTACTGAGTGTAGTTTTAATTCACCGCATACAGATTTAATTTGAACCAGTTTTGTGTTCACAATATAAGGATAAATTAAATAACAAGTTGTCGATTCACCGTGTACCGAGTGAAGCTTTGCATTTGAGTTGCATGCCTTATGCCGCAAATTCTGAGAAATTGACTGTTCCGTGTGTAGCTACTGTTTCGGGACTCTTACGCAGAAGCGATTTCCTAGAGCAGTCGTAAATTAGAGTAGAATTTAAGAACATGATTTTTATTGGAAGAATACTCAGTCACATGCGATATATAAATCGGCATGAGGTCGCAATAAAAAAAAAGGATTTCTACCCCCCCCCCCTCCCCGACGCTACATCATGTCAGATTCGATCGATCGGAGTCTAATAATATTGAGGTAGATCGCCAGCAGTTCAAGTATGAGCACCCCTGCTGTAAACTATGAAATATATCTATAAAATCATAAAAAAATTCGAAAATAATGAAAACAGAATCAACATTAGAAATAATAATGTATTCTATTATCCCTCAAACCAATACAAAACAAATGCAAACTCACAGTAGTTTCACTGGACCTCGCAATTTTAACCTTTTACCAAAAAACATTCAAGTTACAACTAAACTTCCGCATTACTCTTTTATGTGCTAAAAATATGGCTGAACCATACAGATGTAAAAACTCTTTTTATTTAATTTTATATAAGTTTATGTTTCTCACAAACCTTACACTTATTATTAAACTATATACCTCTTATTACACTATACACTTATTATTACCCTGTACACTAATGAACACACTTTTTGCACAAACTGTTTAAACAAATTTTAATCATGTTTTTGCTTAATATACCACTGTGTGTTTTTTTTAGGTACTAAAATAAAATATATTTAACTATGTTACCCACGCACAGGATGCGCCTTGGTGGGTTCCCATTATTTTTATTTTTTTCAAAATATGTAACTATAAAATGAAAAAATGGGAAAAAATTAAGGATTTAAAAAAAAAAAAATAAAATTACAATGATTGGATTTAATCAAAACATAAATGCAGATTTTTTGTTGAGTAAGAGAATATATGACAATAAAATCTCACGTTTTTCTCTTCACGAAGATAAGATCTCACAAAAACAATGTTTGAACGAAAGTTGTTAAATAAAGAAACGTCTAAGGAAATTGCATATTTACTCTCCAAGCACAGGAAAAGTATACTAACTATTTTTAACAACGAAATGTAAATCTAAAAGATCACCATGTTTACTCACAGTAGAGAAAAATTTTCACGTGTCCAATCTGCAATTCTTCTTTTGCGCACAAACAGATATATATTTTTTTTAATAATCGGAGACGGTTTACATATATATAGTTCCCGTGAGCACTTAGGCCATAGACCCATTGTACTATCTCCCATTATACCTCATTCCTTTGACAGTAACCCAGTCCCTTTTATAAAGTTCACCAGGATTGTCATTGGAAATGAAGCTTTATCTTCTGGTTCGACAAAGTGTCTTCCCAGATTTCATTTCCCCTCTTCACTCCTCCTTGGTTCCCTGAAGGCCCCACGACAGAAGAGGGCTTCATCTCTTCTCTCCACTCCTTAGTTCCCCGAAGGCTCCACGACGGAGAGTCTACCTCCCCTTGGTTTCCTAAAGGCCCCACAAGGGAAGAGTCTACTCCACCTTGGTTCCCCGAAGGCCCCAGGAGGGAAGAGAACTTCATCTCTCCTCACTCCTCCTTGGTTCCCTTATGGCCCCACAGAGGAAGAGTTCACCAAGATGACCTCATTTCTCCTCTTCACTCCTACATGGTTCCTCGAAGGCCCCACATGGGAAGAGGACATCATCTCTCCACTCCACTCCTCCTTGGTTCCACAAAGGCATTTCTCCTCTTCACTCCTACATGGTTCCTCGAAGGCCCCACATGGGAAGAGGACATCATCTCTCCACTCCACTCCTCCTTGGTTCCACAAAGGCCCCGCGCTGGAAGGGTGCCCTTCCCCTTGGTTCCTCAAAGGCCCCACAAGGGAAGAGTTCATGGAGTTGGCCTAAGCCCACCTCTCCACGGTTTCTCCTCTTGGTTCCTCCTACGGCCCCAGGAAGGAAATCCACAGAGGTGGCCCTCAGCACTCCCAGGTTCCCAAAAGGCCCCTAGTTTTTGAATGGTCCAATTTTTTTGTACTACGAGTTCCCAGGGAAATAGAAGGTCCACTCCAGCAGAGCCCTGAGTGCTGGAGTAAGGTCCAAATACTCCGAGATGCGACCTTGTTTCTCGGAGGCACCGTTCGTGACGCTGTTCCCCAAGAAATTCAGCCTGAGCACGGTAGCTTACATCTTGACTTGGGATGGCTATTGCAGGTTTGTGTTTCCACTCCCCGAGCGATGGGTTCGCCACACTCCCTACGCTAACAAACAGACATTAAACCGTCGTTTATTAACACACAGTGGCACTAAACCTTTTTCATGTCACTACTGCAGCTATTCTACTTCTCAAACAGGACTTTTAAAAAGTCATACGTTAACTCACAGCTCATATAGAAGACAAATCTTATTCATGTTCAGTCTGCAACTCTCCTTTTTAACCAAAAACAATATTTAAACCGTCGGCGTCGGTCGTATGTAAAATCATAATGGAAATAAACCCTTTTCTTGTTCTGACTGCAACTCTGCTTTTGGACGTAAACAACATTTAAAACGTCATATGGCATTTAAGGTGAATAATCACGATGGGAAAAAAATAGTCTAATGTCCAGTCTGTAACTCTTCTTTTGTCACAAACAACATTTGAAAGTCATATACTTGCTCACAGTGGAGACAAACCCCTTTCTTGTCCCTACTGCTGCTTTACGTGTTTCTATAAAGGGTGGGGAATTTCTTTAGAAAAGCATTTCCGCAACCATACTGGAGAAAAGCCTTTTTATTGTATTCAATGCAACTAATTTTAAATACGAAATGTAAATTTAAAAGATCGCATGGTTATTAACACCAGAGAAAAATCTTTTACGTGTTCAGTCAATTCTTATTTTGCGCATAAACAAACATTAAACCGCCATTTATTAAAATACAGTAGCAACAAGCCGTTTTCATGTCTCTACTGCAGCTGCAGTAATCGCGGTCGTAAGTCGACGAATGCCTTAATATATGTTGAATATACTTCTTCATGCAAAAAAACGACTGAACCGATTGTGATAAAACTTGGTACGTAAAAAAAATGCTGGAAACCCAGATCTACACATTTTATTCCCAAATTCCCACTCCAACTCGGAACCACCTCACCACAGAAAGGTCATTAAAAGCTTTGAAAAAATAATTTTAGATGAGCCGGTAACCCTAATCTAATTAAACCTTTTTAATCATTTTTTTTTAAATATTTTTTTTAATCATCACTCTTTATGACCTTTCTGAGGTGGTTTGGAGTTGGTTTCATTCTGAGTTGGCTGGTCACCATAATATGTAAAAGTACTAGTTAAAATTTATAATATATGGCCGCTAGAGGGGCTCGGGTGAGGTGCTTGCCTAGGGCGCTCTGAAAGTGTGATCCGCCTCTGAGGATGGGTAGGAATCTGGGGTCTGTGTGCCCAGGGGTTACAGACGCATGAATCCATCAATCCAACTGCAGTGCAAAGGGATGTGTTGAGAGAGTCCGGCTGGAAGGGTCAATAGGCCTCCCTCAACCAGTCTCTCTTGATCCGACCCGCCACGCAGAAGGTGGGCAGATGCATCCGCCGCCAAGACCTGGACAAACCTCACCTCATGAACCCAGGCACCCCTACTAAGTGTCCAAACGTAGCGAACCACTTGGGGTGACCTATAGTAGAGGTGTTGGTTATCCAATAATGGTTCCCGGAGCGGCGGTACCCATACCTGCCTACCAAATTCATATAAACCATTGAAAATAATAATACTTTGTCACAGATTTCAATGGCTATAAACAACACACCTCATACTGAAGGTACTCAAGAACTGATGGCTTGCGGATATCTGGGGTTTTTCATATTTCTTAAAGCTAATTATCCAAATTCCCGCATCTAGTAGGCAGTTGTATGGTTTCTTTAATCGTACATATATGAATAAAATAATGTTTTGTTTTCGAACTATCAGAGAGAGGCAATAGTCTTTGTAAAGTGTTACGCTGTCCATTTGGCATGTAGGTAAACGATCAATGTACCTATTCCTATTTTGTTTTTCCAGGTAGCAATTATGTGGAGACTGTTACTATCAAGGCCGAACCGGGACCCCGAGTAGTACATGAAAAGGGAATTCCTTATATGGAAATTGACATCGACCTGCCGGATGTTAAAAAGGAATGCTTAGAACGCTTTCAAAGAAATACCGAGACCGAAGGTAAACCGACTTACTTTGTAAGATTTAACAATTCGTGCTACCCAAATTTTTTTAATTTCGTTAATTTTTTTAAAAATTTACTGTACTTATTATTATTACTTGTTCACTTTATCCATAATCTTTTTCAGACTTGTTGACAGATCTGAAGAATTATCGTGCGGAAGAACGATTATCTTGTCCCCATTGTAACTACTCCTGCTCTGACAAATCACACTTAGAACAGCACTTGTGCGCCCATTCCGGAGAAAAACCCATTTTATGTTCTGGCTGCAACTATTTATGTTCTCGAAAGCAACATTTGGCGACACACATGCTTACTCACAGGGAAGAAAAACCTATTTCATGTTCCGGCTGCAACTATTCGTGTGCTCGACAAGAACAGTTGACAAGACATATGCTGACGCAGAGTGGAAAAAAAGCTTTTTCTTGCTCCATCTGCAACTATTCATGTTCCCAAAAGAATCATTTGTCGACACACATGCTTACTCACAGTGAAGTAAAACCTTTTTCATGTTCCGGTTGCAACTGTTCATTTGCACGAAAAGGACAGTTTGCAAGACACATGCTGACGCCCAGTAGAAAAAAATCCCTTTCTTGCTCTATTTGCAACTATTCGTGTTCTCAAAAGGGACATTTGACGAAACACATGCGCATTCACAGTGGAGAAAAACCTTTTTCATGTTCTGCCTGTAACTATTCCTTTTCACAAAAGAGCACATTGACAAGACATAAGCTGACGCACAGCGGAGAAAAACCTTTTTCATGTTCTGCCTGTAACTATTCTTTTTCACAAAAGAACAGTTTGACAAGACATGAGCTGACGCACAGCGGAGAAAAACCTTTTTCATGTTCCGACTGCAACTATTCATGCTTCCGAAAGGACGAATTGACGAGTCATATGCTTACTCACAGTGGAAAAAAATACTTTTCCTGTTACAATTGCAAGTATTCATGTACTCGAAAGGAATATTTGAAGAGACACATGCTGACCCACACAAGAAAAATACGCTTTTTTTGTTCCGAGTGTAAATATTCATGTTCTCAAAAGAGACAGTTGACGATACACACGCTGACGCATAGTCCTGGTCTACGTGTACTGAGGAGATCTGGATATCAGTGCCAATACTAGGTAACAATAATAAACTCAAAAATTTATATATCTGCTGCACATATCATCCACAAAACACCAACTACATCCACAACCTAACTCATCACTTCAACACCACATCAGACCTGCACGCAAATCACCCGGAAGGATTGTTTTTATTAGCTGGAGACTACAATATATCCAAACTAAACTGGAAGTTAACCGAAGGGCAAAACCAATTAGAACCAAATTTTCCAGAAGACACTGCTAGCTGTGCCTTGCTAGACTTCCTTTCATTCACCCAACTACACCAATTCAATTCTATAACCAATACAAACAAACGAATTCTTGATTTAATCATGACAAATATTTCAAAATGTAGTATAACCCATTGTACCGAACCTCTGACGCCTGAAGATTCACATCACAGAGCATTAGACATAGAGTTATCACCTGTTACTGTACCGTCTCTTTCCAGCTCATCTAGGACAGTTAAAATGTTTCACCGAGGTGATTACGGTCAAATCACTGAGGAATTATCCAAAATAAATTGGAAACTCCAATTTCAAGGTAAGGATACCGAAAAAGCCGTATTAGATTTTTACAAAATCATAAATGACATTATTCGCAAATATATCCCCGAAAAAAAAATTAACGGTAATTTAGAAAGGTTTCCCCCCTGGTACACTTTACCAC
Organism: Limnephilus rhombicus; assembly: GCA_929108145.2. Classification (NCBI taxonomy): domain Eukaryota; kingdom Metazoa; phylum Arthropoda; class Insecta; order Trichoptera; family Limnephilidae; genus Limnephilus; species Limnephilus rhombicus. Next base: position 7,189,004 of record OV815289.1, on the reverse strand, counting down.
TTATTAAAATTGTAAAAGAGAAATTAAAATATCACAAGAAATGGAAAAAAATACAAGAACCTGGCTGACTACCAATCATTTTCAGTACTGAGAAATCGTCAAAAGAAGATCGCGTTAGAATGTTATGAAAACTTCATTATGACGGCAGAAGATTCAATAAAAAAGTGCAGCAAACAGTTCTGGTCATTTGTTAAATCAAAGAAATGCTCTTCCGATTTACCAAAGCAAATGTATCTTGGAGATATTTCCTGCAATGATGGACAATAATATAATATAATATAATATCTTTATTGAACAAAAATTTAAAGATTTATAACTACAAAAAAAAGTATACAATAGTTTAAAACTTGCATAAGTACAAAAGATAATAATGGTAAACAATATACATATAACAGTAGGTACTTAAAGAATAGAGATTTATAATTATAAACGTAGGTTTCTCGTAACCTGCCTCACTAGGCTAGCCTGTGTTGAGGCAGTAATTTTACGTCAATTTATAATTCTGTGAAAATACCTACACCTATATTAGAAAATAATCGCACAATAGATTGGTTGCATTAATAATAACAATAACATAGGTGCAATAGTGACAGCATTGGTTCATTACTAATTTCGAATTTGGGTGAGTGCACCGGTAAATGCCCTATCATTATTTTTTATCCAAACTTTTATGTTTTTTTTTAAATTTTTTTGTGAATCACATTTTTTTATACTAATTGGAAGAATGTTGTAAAGTCTTGTTGCAAGGTATCTGAAGCTACGTTGACCAAAAGTAGTATGAGTTATGGGAATTTGTAGTAATTCTTTGTTATTGTTTCGAATACAGCGAGTATTTAATCTTTTTTCATAGTATTTATGTATATTTGTGAATAGATGAGTGAGGATTGTTTTTGCGTATATCTGCCGAACATCAAACACATTCATAATATTAAAGATTAAGTTCGAATCTGTAATTAGAGGTAGTCTAAGAATTAATTTTATAATAGTTTTCTGTGCCTTTATGATTGGGTCTAGTGCTGATGCAGTACCGCCTCCCCATGCTATGATACCATACTCAATAATGGATTGACAGACTGCAAAATAAATCATTTTCAAGTGTTGTAAGTCGAGAAAGTTTCGTATCGTTCTAAAAAAATGCATGGTTTTTCTTATTTTGTTTGCAATTATTTGAGTGTGAATATTCCATTTGAGATATGGATCAATTGTGAGGCCGAGATACTTCATCTGTGTAGTGCGCTCAATGTAGGGACACTGACAAGATTCATCGGAATTTAAACATGTGTGTATTCTAATAGAGGCGTCATCACGAGGTTGACCTATTATATTTATGCTTGATGTGACATATTTAGTTTTCTCGGTGTTCAATGTGAGCGTATTTGTATCTAACCACTTTTTTATAATGTTTATATCCGTTTCAGCTTTTTTGTAAACAGCTTGCCAAGTGTCAGCTTCAAATAGTAAAACAGTGTCATCGGCAAAACTAACTATTTTTCCCTGAATGTTAATGTTACATAAGTCGTTGATATATAAAAGGAACAAAGACGGTCCCAATATGCTACCTTGAGGTATCCCATAGTGAGTTGAGCACTGATTGCTAAGTGTGTTCATTATTTTCACTTGTTGCTTGCGGTCATCAAGGTAGCTCTTAAAAAAGTTAAGTTCGTTGCCTGTAATACCGATTATTTGAAGTTTGTTTATTAATTTACTGTGTGATATTGTATCAAAGGCTTTGGAAAGGTCTAAAAATATGGAAATACATTTTTTGCTTTTATCGAGGTTTTTTACAATGAAGTCAGTTACGGCGGCAATAGCGTCTGAGGTACTCTTGTTTTCTTGGAACCCGTACTGATTTTCTGAGAGTATTTTATGGCTCACTAGAAATTTTACCAACTGACCATTGATAATTTTTTCAAATATTTTGGATAGACTGGTCAGTAGAGTTATAGGTCTGTAATTGTTTATGTCTGTCTTGTTACCTGCTTTATGTATGGGAATAACGATACCTTGTTTCAGGTTCGAGGGGAAGTGTCCTTGACTGATGCTAAGGTTAATTAGGTATTCTAGGGGAAATGTAATTTCCGTAGACAGCATTTTCAAAATCTTGGTTGTTATTCCATCAACCCCGGCAGAAGAAGTGTTTTTTAAGGAATTCATTATTTTTAGAATCTCTTCCCCTGACATAGTTTGAAAATTGAAACTTCTTTTGGGAAATTGAAGTTCTGCTTCAGCAGGTAGAGCATTCCCACAATTTGGTAGACGAGAAGCAAGATTTGAACCAATATTTGTAAAGTAATTATTGATGTAATCCGCAACGAGCTTGGGGTTTTTTGAGGTGTCAATAATTTTTCCGTCAATGCAAAGTTTACTTATGTCCTGTTTGTCTTTAGCGTTTTGTGTATTTGTGGCTTCCCTTAAAGTTTGCCATATTTTTTTGGGATCGTTGTTACTTTCTTGGATTTTGTGTCTGTAGTAGATTTCTTTCGCCTTTCTAATGACTTCGCCGCATGTATTTCTATATCTTTTGTAGATGTTTAGTGATATTATGTCATAGGGATTTTCTTTCACTTTTTTGTGTAATGCGTTTCTTCTACGAATGCAGTTGATAATTGAATAGTTTATCCATGATTTCAAGGGTTTAATTTTGTTAGGTATTTTTTTTGTTAAAATTGTGGTATTATTAATTAATTCGTTTTTCAAAAAGTCAATAAAATAATTCCATGCATCATCTGAGTTTTTTATTTGTAAAAGCTCTTGCCAAGATTTATTTTTAATTATGTTTTTTAAATTGTCAAAATTAATATTATTGTATATGATTGACTGATCTCTTTTGGTTTTTGTGGCGTCGGATTGTAATGTGAATATTGTTGTGTAATGGTCTGTAATTGTTGATTTGTAAACAATGCTTTTGTTTTGTTTATTAGTTTTGACCATTATGTGATCTATGCATGATGTAGATTCATTAGCTGTTCTTGTTGGTATATTGATAGTACTAATTAGTCCATGGAACTCTAACATATTCAGGTAGTCGTGACATTGGTGGTGTTGGTTATTTGGGAGTATGTTGATGTTTAAATCTCCCATAATTATTAAATTTTTAGTATAGGAAAGATTAGAGAGTATGCTATTAAGACTATTAAGAAATGGTGTGATATTACGTATGGATGGAGAGCGGTATATTGCTAGAATGCACGAATCATTATTATACATTATTTGCATACAGCTCGCGTCAATAATGTTTACTTCAGTTACAACGGAGTTTAGAACATTTTTTGTGTATACCACAACTCCATCGTTCTGACTGTTATGATTTGAAGAATTGAATGAAGAATAGTGAGTTATAAGTTTTGGAGTGAAATTGTTTGTTAACCAACATTCTGTAAGAATGATTACATCAAAGTCTATATTAAGGTGGTTCAGTTGTATCTGAAGTTCATTAAAGTTTTTATTGATTGACCTAATATTTTGGTGCATAATAGTAGTGGTTTTTGGATCGGCTGTCAGATATTTACATATTTTAGCATCTGATGTTGTAAACAAATTGTCTTGATCACCTAGTTCTTTATACATGTTATTAATGTTAATAGCCATATTTAATTTATTTTATAAAAAAGAAAAAAACTGTTAAATTAATTTTAATGAGAGCTCCACTAATTCGTGGCCATCACTGGGGATTTCACCCTTTGATTGAATGTGAAGGAGGTGAATTATTGTTGCAGTGAACAAATAAATGTACATAATATGACTCACCAAACTGAGGGGAATCGACCCAGTGTATGACCGGTGAGAGAGGGGCTCTCACCAAAAAAAAATCTAAACAACTTTTTTTAGATCATCCGAATGTTTGATGTGTATTATTCTATCACTTTCATTTTTTTTAATCATTATTTTACAATCTTTATACCAGACAAATTTGTATCCCATTTCTTTTGCTTTATTCTTCGACCTCCACAGAAGATCTTTGAAAAAGGCACTAAGGATTTCACTAACAAAGATTTTCTGGAATGCGTTTCCTTGGGTTGTGGTTAGGTTAAGTTGCTTCCTGTTCAGTAATATCTGCCGTCTTTTTTGGGGGTTGGTAAATCTGACGTGGAATTTTGGGGGAACTCCTGGTCGTCGGTCCGGTATTTTCTTGATATCTAGAATATCATCGCCTTTTAAGTCGACACCCGTGACTCCGGCCACCCATTTAATTGTTTCTGCAGGCTGTTCTCCCTCTCTTTCCGGAATCCCTGCAAATTCAAGGGTATCTTCACGGGTTCTTTGCTCCACTTCGGCCAATCTGACTTCAAGGCTCTTTATTATGCCATCTTTTCCCGTTAATTCCTTTCTCATGACTTCTACTTCTGAAACCAGTTTGATTATAGTTTCCATCTTTAGGTGGATGTCATCGTATTGATGACTGATGAAATCTCTTGTACTTCTGCTCTCTTTATTTTCATCATCAATTTTTTTTATTATTGCTGATTTAAATGTTTCTAATTTTTTTTCCATCCTCATCTCTATTTTTTCTAATAGAACATCAATATTTATTCCCTGGTGCTCAGATGAAACACTAGTCCCGGTTATTTGTCCTTTACTTCTCAGATTTTTATCTGTAGTTGACATTTTAAAAGACTGGATTTCGTTTTTCGTTTGTAATGTCAAACACTGCCTATATCACTCTTTACTTTGACACTTGGATTCACTTGCGAATTTCTGATTATTGTTTTCTTTTGTAAACTTGTCAATCAATTAATCACAAGTGGGAGGAAACACTCTCTAAGTATAAGATAATAATTCTTATTAGTTTGATCAGTGCACTGAAACATTTGTTCACTAAAACAGAAAAATAATTATTTGTTTCGGGAGCAGAGCAAAACGCAGCTATCACTTTTATGTAGGTATTGTTGTGATACAACAATACATATGCGACCATTTTAGTGATTATTTTAGATCAGTTTTTGTAGAAAATTCCAACCCTCGCCTCAATCTTATAAACTGTGAGAATGATGACGACAACTCTAATCTACATATCCACAATATTAACTTCAATCAATCATGTGTACTTAATTATTTAAAAAAACTTGATCCGAATAAAAGTGCGGGATCTGATTTAATTCCATCCATATTTTATGTAAAATGCCGGGACCAATTGGCTTATCCTCTCTCCTTGCTATTCAAAATGTCATTTGAAGAAGGCAACTTCCCCAACGTCTGGAAACAAGCACTCATTACACCAATCCACAAAAGCGGGGACAAAACTAACATTACCAACTACAGGCCCATCTCCAAACTCCCAATTGTCAGCAAAATCATGGAAAACATAGTTCTTGATCAACTTTTTCCGGCGGTACAAACAATCATATCTAAAAATCAACACGGCTTTTTCAGAAAACGGTCGGTCGAGACAAACCTTCTGGAATATACAGATTTTATTTTAAATTCTATGGGTGGTAAAAATCAAGTAGACTCTATCTATACGGATTTTTCAAAAGCCTTTGATAAAATTAACATTGACCTGCTTCTGAAGAAACTGTTAAAAATCGGGATTAATGGTGACCTTCTCAGATGGATCAAATCATATGTAACAAACAGAAGTCAAGCAGTTAGAGCTAAGGGTTTCTCCTCGCGTTTTTACAGTATACCTTCAGGAATCCCGCAAGGATCACATCTCGGACCTCTCTTGTTTATTTTATATATCAATGATATAGGTAAATGCTTTAAAAATTCCAAATTCCAAATTTTTGCTGATGACACTAAGATTTACAAAAAAATCACTAATATTAATGACAGCCTAGAATTGCAAGATGATATCAATAGGCTTGGAATACATTGTGCTAACAACCAACTGTTCCTTAATCTGGAAAAATGTAACACAATATCATTCACCAAAAGCATAAACCCCCTAATATTCCCGTACAAAATCAATGACGTAGAGATAAAAAGATGTTGTGAAGTGAGGGACTTAGGAATAATAATGGACTCCGGAATGTCTTTCCGAACACATATAAATTCCATCTGTGACAGGGCGTACAAACTTCTAGGATTCATCATAAGAGTGACCAAACCATTTAGGTCTCCACACGTAATCAAAATACTGTACGTCTCTTTTGTTCGCTCAATATTAGAATTCGGATCAGTCATATGGAATCCCCAATACAAAGTAAATATTGAAAGGTTAGAAAGAATTCAAAAAAAGATATTGAAACACCTAGACTTTAAATCCTTTCGAACTTCAGAAAACCTAAAAGACTCATTAACATTCCATAATTTATCAACTTTAGAAGATAGAAGAAATATATCCGACCAAAAATTTTTATTCAAAATCATTAACAACGTTGTTGACAACAACTATCTTCTAGAACACATTAATTTCCACTGTCCAATAAGAAACACAAGGTCAAACCAACTATTCCACATCCCACACTCAAAAACAAATTACACACAACATTCATTTCTCCGAAGGACGTGCACAAAATACAATGATATCTTTTACGGCGCTGATATTTTCCATTTGTCCTCAGGCCAATTTATTAAATCCATAATAGAAAAAATTAAAACAAATTTTTAATTACGAACTCTCCACCCCTGCTGCATGTTATTTTTTTCATTCTCATTATGTTGGTTTTCCTTCTTTTTATTATAATAATAATATTTGGATGATTTATATATCCCATATGCTTTAATTTGTGTGTGTGTTTTTTTCTTTCATTTCTGTTGTATATATATATATATTTCTTTTTTTTCTACCACTTTATGTTTTCTTTAATGTTTTAATCCATGTTTATATATTATAAATTGTAGCGGAAACTTCGCTGGTTAATGCAATCATGTAATATGTTACTTTCTTATAAAATATGTATAACTGTTTGTTTCCTAAATAAACTAAAATAAAAAAAAATAGTGGAGGACGACCTTTTTCGTGCTTCAACTGCTACTATTCATGTTTCCGCAAGGACGATTTAAAGAAACACATGCTGACTCACGGTGAAGAAAAACCTTGTCCCGACTGCGACTCTTCATCTTCTCGAAAGGTCCGTTGATGGTACACGTGCTAACGCACAGTGGGTCCCTTTTTGTATTTCGACTGTAATTATTCATATTTTAGAAAGACGATGAACATTTTTTTTATTTTTGATTATTAATTTTTTTTGTTACATACATAAAAATATTACAAAAAACATTTTTTTTGATATAAAGTAAAAAAGGAGGAACTATAAAATTTAATAGAAAAAAATCCCACATAGGCATCACCAATTCCTGGGTATACTTAAGTTTTTTTTAGTGCAGTTAAGATTATAAGTAAATTACATTATTATGTTTAAAAATAGTTAAATACATTATACAGGGTGGGGCAGAGTGGAGTTACTGGTTTCAAAAAATCACTGAAGGTCCCCCAGACCGAGCAGAGGGGTGGGGCCGGTGCCGTTAGGTCGGGGAAATGATGCCGTTTATAGTAGTGACAGTGTCAGGGAAGTACCGGGGCTTTGTTGTGGAGACTTTCATTAAAAACGCGTAAAGCGTTGTGGATGCGCATGGGGCTTTTCGGGTCCAGTTCGACAGTTAAATCGTAATGACAGGGTTCCTGATCCTAAAACCATTCGGTAATGGATCAGTAATATAAGGTGGACAGGAACTGCAGATCCTAAAATACCAGTTGGGCGACTTAAAAGTGTGCAAACACCTGAAAACATTGCGGCAGTAAGGGCGTGAATTGAAGAGTCTTCAAACCGAGCAGAGCGGAAACATGCCGCTGCACTTGGAATATCTTCCAGAATTAGAAGTCAAATCTTACACTCAACACTCAGACCTTCACCTGTACACCTACAAGATGATGCATACATGGGAATTTGTCCCACAAGATTTTTTGAAACGTAGAGATTCGTTACTGTTGTATCTCTCGGCGCCGTTTTATGCACTAGCGACGAAGGATTAACCATTACCTTCATTGAGTTATTCATCTCACTATCGTAAGATATTGGAGAACCGTAGGCGTCCCAAAATGAAAGAGTATGACGAAGAACATGACACAGAAGCCTTCTGGTTTCAATAAGATGAAGCCATGGCCCGTGCTGTCCATCGTTCATGCTAAATTTTGCAAATGCTCTTTCCAGGTCACCTGATCTCTTTGAAGGGGGACATTCCATGGCCCCCTAGCTCTCCCGATTTGACCCCGAGTGACTTTTTTCTATGAGGATACATCAAAGCTGAGGTAAACATACGTCGACCTCGAACCCTTGAAGCTCTGAACGAGGTGATTGAGGACGTCATCGCTGGAATTCCGCAAGATATGCTGGGAAGAGTGACTGAAAACTTCTTTGAAAAGCTCAATTTGTGTATTGCTCGCCAAGGCCACCACGCCGGACGATATCATTTTCAAAACATCACGAAAAAAACGGCATCATTTCCCCGACGTAACGGCACCCGCCCCGCCCCTTTGCTCGGTCTGGGGGGCCTTCAGTGTATTTTTGAAATCAGTAACTCCACTCTGCCCCACCCTGTATTATTGTACCTGGAAAGAAACAATACAGTGGCATATAAAGAAAAATCGTGATTACATTTTGTCTAAACAGCTTGTGTAAAAAGTGTATACACTAATAACAAAGTTCTCCTCTCCCCTCCCGGGTTCCTCTACCCCCTCCTGCATTCCTCTCCTCCCTCCCCTCTCCCGTGAACACATCAAATCCCCAAAGTTTCATCGCGATGGGATGAACGGTTAGCAATGTATAATTTCATGATGCCAGAACTCACTATTGTGTATAGAAACCATCGCGGGCATATACACATCAAATCCCCAAAGTTTCATCGCAATCGGATGAATGGTTTACAAACATCCCATACATATACATACGAGTATAGGGTCACAGGGGGCACAGTGCACAGTGGTCCCGCCGTATGTCATAGCACTAAAATATTGATGTCCTCATTATAGGGTGATTATTGTACGTAAGTAATGACTAATTACCAAACTAACTGTAGGTATAAAAATAATCCCGGTTCCCCAACGATTTCATTAGTTTTTCGGCTTCCAAAGTGATCTGATTGCGGGAAGTGCTAAATTACTATTATCTGGGCCTTTTTTAGTCACCGTCTTTACCGTTGCTAATTTGTTGTGGCCGCTCGCTAATAATCATCTGACCCCCTCTCATACCATGGGAAGAAATATTTGATCTGCGTCGTATGAACGGCACGAAACATAAGCGCTCGCGGTTCAACAGATACCTGCTCGCGGTTATATTCGATGTCTGAACGACACTTTAGAGTTACGAATGGGCGCAATCGCGATAAGGGTGCTAGTGCAGGAACGAGCTAAACTCACACCGCTCTTCCCGTATGCGATTAATGCTAATATCGATTACAATCAATATGTTCAATCAGTGCAAAATTCATTGGTTAAATTATTAGCTGAAAAAAAAAATATACAAAGAAAGGCATAATATTCCATACTTTTATCAAAGTCTCCAAATTCTTTCAGTGAGAGCAATTATGTGGTACAAAATTATATTTCAGCACATAAATAACTGTAGGGAATTATGCTCAACAGCCTAATAATTGATTTTTATGCACGGGCAACTCAATCACCGCGCCTGCGCGAATTCCGTTCCGGCCAAGCGAACGGAATTCATTCGTTTCTCGGCTACCTGACGCGCTAGCTTGTTTGCTTGAGTATCTTCCCTATAAACCTTCCAAGTTAATACTTGTAGTATCTCGTAATTTAAATAAATGTAACTTCAGTATTCAGAAACATTCCTTTCATTTTTGGTATATTTGGTAACCCTTGGAGTCAGATCAGAGAAGTGTGAGGTAAGTATAACCACGCGGATCGCTGAACGGAAATAGCAGATGACATTATTGGATCTACCCACATTCATCTCAACAAACCACCAAATAATCAACCAAACTGGTGACCCGACTCACACAAGAAGAAATGGGAAACTCGCATACAGCAGCCGTCAGGAGTCGGGAAGCGAATCCTGAGAAATCACGCACCCGGTGAGTCGCATTTTATTCTTTTAATATTTAAAAGCATTTCTTAATTTAGCTTCAATTACGTTCAATGACCACCGGGGGGGACCTCAGTATTTTACAAATATAATATGCTTCGTTTATGCTATCAAATAATGACAGTGATAAACGAGCATAAGGTTTAAAATGAGTTTTAACTTCTATTAAAATTAACAACGTGCTTTGTTTTTCAGCTAAAACATAATGTTTTTTTCATATACCCACAAATTTCAAGTTAATAATTCTAATTGTGAAATGTAAATTGAATTAGTCGCGGATTGTGAAACCCGCCATTTTTATCACAACATTTTGAAGTAAAACGGTATAAAACCGTTGCTAACCATTTTTGTCTGATATCATCTAGCTGTCTCATGAATCCCTGTCAAAGATTATGTATATTTCCTTGTTTTGTGCATTAAAAAGGACTAAATTCGCTGGCCTTCCATTTCAGCTAGTTACACAAAGGCGAGCGGTTAAAGGCGGAGACACACATCACCGCTTGGAATCTTCCGGATAAAGGCAGAGCCACACCGGCGAGTTTCGCGGACCAGTTTTGCCGAGAGAAAGGCAGCCAACAGATCTCACGAAAAAGATGACTCATCAGACACGTGAAAGTTTTTAAAAAGTTTTACATTAATCTAATTATTTTTTCCAGCATTTTAGAAAATTGTTACATTAATTGATGCGTGTACAATATGTTACAACTTAAATGTGTTGCCTTTGAAAAATCTGCAGAGCTCTTGTAATCTAATTGCATCTCGAAAACGTAACTACCTACCAATAAATTTATCATCATTTAATATATTTCAATAATATTATTAAAGTTTAGCACTTTTCATTTGATGATAATATTAAATTTCATGAGTTTTGGAGATTTTTATACATATTTTTAGCCAAGTAATAAATTTTAATAATAGTATTACAATATTAATCGTACGGATGATTTTGTCTTCTTACTTTCTGGCATCATCTAAAATAAAATATTAAAAATTTCGGTTATTTTTAAACTTTTATTAAAATAATTTTTAACAGATTTCAAAAATTTTAACTTTTAAAATAAAAACATTATCAAGTTGCAACAAACAATTTTAGAAATCATTTTTAAACTTATATGGGTATTAAATTAAAAAAAATTATTTCATACATTCACTTCCTTTGAAATTTTGCCACATCTGCTGCTAATTGTTCTGACCAAATTGGGAGATGTTTACTATCGAAAAGGAAAATAAAGAAGAAAACTCCAACGAATCAAACTCAAGTAAGCACATCGTAACCAACGAAGGAAACGCCAGCAGTTCAAGCGTTTCTGATCCTCCCACAATCCCAAGCGGCAATCACAGCAAAAACAACATGGAAGGAGACAGCAGACCAGCATCGGACGTACACCCAGTTTCAGTACGCTTACCGAGCTGTTGGAAGTCTAATATTGCTCTCTGGTTGGCCCAGGCCGAGGCACAGTTCGTGAATTCTCGGATAAAAGATGACTTCACCAAGTACAACATCATAATTGCCGCTCTTGATCCTGACACCCTGCAGATAATAAGCGACATAATAATTAATCCACCAGCCCAAGAAAAATATGTACGCGTCAAGTCAGCCCTCATCGAGCGTCTTCAGGACTCGGAGGAGAAGCGACTAACTCGACTTCTCACCGGCATCCAGTTGGAGGACCGAAAACCAACTGGTCTACTAAGTCACATGCAGGAGTTAGCGGGACCCGCTTTGGCAAAGAGCGCCATCGTCAGAACACTATGGTTGCAGAGACTCCCACAGCATGTCCAGGCGATACTGTCCGCACTGTCAGACAACGATCTCGAACAACTTGCTTCAGCGGCGGATAAAATTATTGATGTGTACCAGGCAACCGAATGTACCGCGGTTGACCGTAACAAGCGACCAAGCCCATCGCGAGCCGAAGAACCTGAGAATTCCATACTTCTAGAACTTCAAAAACAAGTGCTCACACTTACAAGAGAAATCAAACAATTGAAGTTAGACCAAAACAACGCCAATCGACAATCCGATTTTAAAGGACGAAATAGACAAAACTTTCGCCGAAATTCGCACGACCAGTCCCCATCTAGACAAAACCCCGCTAGAAGACCAAGGTCAGGGTCTCGTGGGAGATCTCCGAACAGGAACCCTGAGGGATATTGTAAATGGCATAACATTTATGGTGAAAAGGCATACAAGTGCTACCAACCGTGTTCTTTTCCAAAAAAACACCAGGGAAACGACAGAGGAAGACCACAGTAGAGACATGTGAGCTTCCTGCTAATACTTGTCGTCTCTTTCTATTTGATCGCGAAACACGTCAGAAGTTCCTCGTGGACACGGGAGCTGACGTCTCCATAATCCCTAGAGATTTTAACCACAATAAAAAATGCATTACCTCGGATAGCCGCACACCAGCTTTGTACAGCGCCAGTGGTAATTGCATTAAAACCTACGGCACAAGAATACTGGAACTCAACTTGGGTCTACGTAGGACAATGAAGTGGAAATTTATAGTGGCAGATGTATCAAGAGCTATTTTGGGAGCCGATTTTCTGCACAACTTCAACCTTACCGTAAATTTAAAAAAGGCAGCGATCACGGACTCGTCTACAGGATTGCTGATTCGAGGCACGAAATACAAAGGAATCTCTTCAGGCATTTCAACAATATCTAACACCCTGAAGTATCGAGATATCCTCTGTAAATACCCAAGCTTGACGCGGCCTAACATGGAGACAACAGGAATTAAACATACAGTGACCCATTGTATCGAAACTAAAGGCCCTCCTGTAACCGAACGTGCGCGCAGGTTAGCACCAGCACTTCTAGAAGCGGCCAAACGCGAATTTAAATTTATGATGGAACAGGGAATATGCCGACCTTCCAAGAGCAACTGGGCCAGTCCGTTGCATATGGTAAAAAAGCCTAACGGTGAGTGGCGTCCCTGTGGAGACTATAGGCGTTTAAACGCAAAGACCGTTCCGGACAAATATCCGATCCCTCAGCTCCACGACTTCACTCACAAACTGTCATCAGCAAAAGTATTCTCGACCATTGACTTAGCGCGGGCATATCACCAGATACCTGTAGAACCTGAAGACATACCGAAAACGGCTATCATCACACCGTTCGGATTGTATGAGTTTACCACCATGCAATTCGGGTTATCCAACGCGGCACAAAGTTTCCAACGCTTTATGCACTCCATCACCAGGGATCTGGACTTTTGTTTTGTATATCTTGATGACATACTAATTGCATCCTCAAGTGAAGAAGAACACCAAAGATACTTAGACATTTTATTCAAACGCCTAGCTGAAAATGGTCTTATCATTAACATCCAAAAATGTCAATTTGGTGCCTCTACCGTAAATTTTCTGGGGCATACAATTACACCAAAGGGGATGACCCCTATTAAAGAAAAAGTGAAAGTTTTTTAGGTATGCTTAATTACTACCGAAAGTTCCTACCTAATGCTATCCACACCCAGGCGAAATTATTTGACTGTATAGCCGGATGGAAAAAGAATGACAAAAGAGAACTTACATGGAGCTCGGAATTAACCGCAGCGTTCGAGGATTGCAAAAATCATCTTGCAAATGCAGCGTTACTAGCTCATACGAATCCCAACTCCAAAATCGCTATCATGGTAGACGCTAGCGATACGGCGATCGGAGCCTCTTTACAGCAGTTAAACGGCGACACATGGGAGCCACTTGGATTTTTCTCTAAAAAATTCACTCCAGCTCAGCGGAAATATAGCACATTCGACCGCGAGCTAACAGGTGTCTACGAAGCCGTAAAATACTTCCGCAATAGCGTTGAAGGACGTAATTTTAGTATATATACTGACCATAAGCCAATCACCTATGCCTTTCACAAGAAACGAGCCTCCAGCTCTCCACGGCAGGAAAGACAGCTGGACTTCATCGCACAATTTTCGACTGATATTAGGCATATCTCCGGACTGGAGAATGTAGTAGCGGATACCCTGTCTCGAATCGAGGAGATAAACTGTCCCTCTACAATTGACTATGGGAGAATGGCAGAAGAGCAGTGTCAAACTGACGATCTAATTAAGGCAAAAGATGACACCAGCCTCTCCCTACGTCAAATGGTGATACCTGGCACAGATAAATCGTTATGGTGCGATATATCAACTGGTCATGTCCGACCTTTCGTTCCAGAGTCTATGCGAACCGAGGTCATAGAAAGCGTACACAATGTCTGTCATCCAGGCATAATCGGAACAACAAACTCAGTGAAATTGAGGTTTGTGTGGCCCAAGATGGCGAAAGACATAAAAATTTTCGTTAAAAACTGTATCCCTTGCCAAAAAGCGAAAGTCTCAAAACATACAGTAGCTCCACCATCAGCTTATATCTTAGCAGAAGACCGCTTTCGCAACGTACATATCGATTTAGTTGGACCTCTTCCAGCATGCAATGGATACCAATACCTGTTGACAATGATCGACAGATTCACACGTTGGCCTGAAGCAGTACCATTGAAAGACATGTCTGCAGAAACCGTCGCAAATGCACTGATGGACCACTGGATAGCTCGTCACGGGACCCCGGAGACGATAACCACAGACCAGGGCCGTCAATTCGAAAGTTTTCTTTTTAAGAAACTGGCGGAAAAATTGGGAATTAAACATACAAGGACTACGGCATACCACCCACAAGCCAATGGCTTAATAGAGAGATGGCACCGTACTCTGAAAGCCGCTCTTAGTGCGAGCGGTGACCCGAACTGGTTGGAGACTCTTCCGCTCATACTACTCGGATTGAGATCCACTGTTCGTGAAGATCTAAAATGTTCCCCAGCTGAACTCACATATGGTAGAACATTAAGATTGCCATGTGATTTCTTCACCGAAACACCTAAAGAAGAACCCGACACTTACGTAGGTCGACTTCAAAGAAAATTTGAAAATATCAAGCCAACACCTACCACCGCCCATGGATCAAGGAAATGCTTTGTACATAAGGACTTATCTCTAACTACCCATGTCTTTCTTAGAACAGACAGTGGAAGAAGGCCCCTTCAAAATTCATACGAAGGACCTTATAAAGTGGAGGAACGCGACGATAAAACGTTTGTAATCAACGTAAAGGGCAAAAATAAACGTGTTTCCATAGATAGGTTAAAACCAGCCTTCCTACCTGTAGAGGAAAAGGTACCAGTAGAAGAAAATATTCCTGTTGCTACAACTGTCCAGGAACCACTCCCAGAAATAAAAAGAACAAGATCTGGTCGTAGAGTCCATTTTGGCGACCGTTACCGGTCGGAAAGCAAATAATTGGCAAAATTAGATATAATTAATTCTTTTCCTTCCTACAGATCCCATATCAAATTAAAAATGACTACCAAAAAATAATATTAAAAAAGCATATACAAAGCTTGTATTATCTTAAACCGTATATCTGTAAAATTACTGATAACTAAAGACTTCAATTTTGAAAGAAATTTTGAACTCTAGTACTATTATTTGTTGTATACAATACATATCGGTCATCAAAGTGATGAACCATTTAACCAATGAAATTTTTCATTTTTTAAAATCATGTAAACCATGTAACTAGTTTTAAGAAAAATTTAACACTTGAAAGTGTGTAAAAAACGATGTACTCAGACAATAGTCATTTTTTTAAACTTAATATTAACAAAGCGTAATATGTCTTGTATTGACCACATACTCAATATAACACATATTAACGTAAATAATAACCTTGTTTTAAAAATAAAACATTCCGCAGCTTGCGATGAATATATAAATAGTAAATCTAGCCACTCCGCTTTATGCGTTGAAGTTTTTATAAATTTTATACAACTTTTCTTTGAAAAACGTGTATAGAATGTTAGAATGAAATTTTTACATGTATCTATCTATTTTTAAGCAAACAAAAAACATTGTATATCAATCAATGAAACCTTCTTATCCAGCAATAATCGCTAATCAATAATGTATAATTATTGTGTAATACAATCTTAATATATTCTATATTGAACATGTTCCCAATATGGAATATATTAACATATACATATAAACCTAGTATCTAACATTGTTAAATAACTTTTAACTAACATAAATGTCATATATATAAAACAATTCTTGATTCAACTTAAACATTAAGACTTTTATCAATTCATGTATAGTGAAAATGTTTTTACCTTTGGTAATTTTAACCATGGTCACTCAGATGTGTTTTAAAATGATACTCACCATCTGACTGAACACTTGTTGAATCTTTATATAAATAATATGTACTAATTCTTTTCAATTGTTTACGGTAGCGACTAAATGCTATTAGTCAATTAATAATTAATTGCCATAATTTTTAGAAAATAACAGATCTACTCTGGACGATCCATACCCAGTCTAGTTCCTTTTGATAATAATAAACTCCATTTGTATGTCGAGTTGATAAATGCGCTCCAGTAAACAATTGAAGATAATTCTTATTCGTTTTTTTTTTTTTTTAAAAAAAAAGGAAAACAAAAACAATTCTTGTATGTGCATTTAAGTATAATAAAATTTAAAATCGTAAAAAATGATCAAGTAGTTGATCAACTTCTATGTACACATGACAGTTGTTTTGTTGTATCAAATTTTAAATTATGTAACAGTACATTAAAAATTAGTGTAATTTCTTATAAGTACTTACTTTATTATAAATAATAGATAAAAATTTTACTGAAAATTTTCCACATTCAGAGTGATGTGGGGTATTCTTTTGTATCACAAAAGTGATGTAACATATTTATTATAATATAGAAATACGAAGTACTACATTGGTACCTACAATGACTTCACTATATAATCATTTCAACATATTTCTAGGCTATATTAAATACATGGCTAATCGTATAATGTACACATATATGTTCCTTTTGTTTTTTTTTAATAACTTAATATATTAATTAACTTATAGGAAACTTAGATATTTTGGTTTCATAACTACCATTTTTATAAATTCAAACAAAAAAACTTTTGTAAACAAAAATGTATACTCACCTATTAACAACTAGTTGAAGCGTTATCCTAGTTAGTAATACTTTATTACTTTCGTTGAGTCATTTCAAATATTTAGGTTTTAATAAAACTTTTATGTATATTTAAGTTCATATTTCTTGTATAAATATTTAATAAACCTGCTATCGTTTTCAACTGGCACCGCATGAACATGTTGTTCAAATTTTAATACTTATGTTATCATAATTCTTTCCAACTGTTTACTGAAGCATGTAAAAGCTACTAATCACTTAATAATTATTTGCAATAGCTTTAAAATAAAAGTAATAATAGGTCCACTCTGGATGATAACTATACCCTGTCTAGTTTTCTTTAATTACAATAAAACTCCATAAACATGTTGAGTTAATAAATAAGTGCTCCAGTAAACAATGGAAGATAATTAATTTTTTTTCTCGTTTTAAACAATTTAAAAACCATACTGGTTTATACATTTAAGCATTGCTCTTATATGTCTTATTTAGGTTTATTTCATTTTTTATCGCTAAAAAACTGGGCGGGAGGTATGTAGGGAATTATGCTCAACAGCCTAATAATTGATTTTTATGCACGGGCAACTCAATCACCGCGCCTGCGCGAATTCCGTTCCGGCCAAGCGAACGGAATTCATTCGTTTCTCGGCTACCTGACGCGCTAGCTTGTTTGCTTGAGTATCTTCCCTATAAACCTTCCAAGTTAATACTTGTAGTATCTCGTAATTTAAATAAATGTAACTTCAGTATTCAGAAACATTCCTTTCATTTTTGGTATATTTGGTAACCCTTGGAGTCAGATCAGAGAAGTGTGAGGTAAGTATAACCACGCGGATCGCTGAACGGAAATAGCAGATGACATTATTGGATCTACCCACATTCATCTCAACAAACCACCAAATAATCAACCAAATAACCCTTTATATATAAACAGGCTGGAACACAACCATAATACTCATTTTAACTTTAATGAAGGACTAATTGTACCTAAACATACAAATAAATATGGACAAAGAAAGTAAAATTACATGATTCCCAGTTTTTTTAAATATGCTTCCAGCTGAAATTAAAAACTGTGCCCAAAACAAACAATTGGTGAACTTACTGAAGACTTGGCTCACGGAAAGAATTAATTTGTATTAGCTTACAATAACATATTACTTATTCTAAAGACTTTAAAATTGTTATTCATGTTTTCATAATTTTTCTTTTATTTTTATTTATTTATTTAATTATTTTCATATTACATTTGGTTATAAAATGACGTATTGCCCATCTCACTAGGTGTGAAACGCCTGTGTTGAGATGGCAATTTACAGAGTGGTTATCTAAGATTTTGTAGTAATATTATGAAAATGGCAGGTTAATATAATTTTTTTTCTTTAAATATACAATTCAAGTATGTTACATATATATAAGAAGATTGCAGTAGGTACATGGTTACATATATACACACAGTAGGTATAAAGGTAAGTCTGTTTTTAAATACTTGTGATGGATATGTTTATTTGAGGTGATCAATGATTTTACTTTTAAATGTACTTTTGGTTTGCGTGTTTCTAATTTCAGGAGGTAGAGAATTGAACAGCTTTGTTGCATTATATTTAAAACTTCTTTGCCCATAAGAAGTTTGACAAACTGGGATGTTGAAAGATTTTACATTTGACTCTCTTAAGGCTCTTGTGTTCATTCGTTCTTCAAACATGTGTGTATTTTTAAATTGATGAAGCAGGATATTTTTTGAATACAATTTTTGCAGGTTCGGAACATTTAGTGTCTTAAAAATAAAATCAGTGCTTGTTCTCAACGGGACTTTAAGAATAACCTTCAAAATTAGTTTTTGAATCTTTACTAAAGGCTCTAGGCAAGTATTTGTGGCACTACCCCAGCTGATAATACCATATTCAAGTGATTTATCTAAGTATATTTCTTTAAAAAAATTAATTTTATCTTATATCTATAATTGTAAAAATGTATCTTAAGTATATTTCTGTAAAAAAATTAATTTAATTTTACTTATATCTTTAACTGTAAAAGTGTAACTATTAAATCTCTATAATAAGATCTTTAATGTAAAGAACCCGTTAGACAAACTGCTAAAAAGTAGTTTATCCGGACTTTTTGTCTAATATTTGTAAAATGTATAAAAAAAAGACCAAGAAATTGAGTAAGAATGACAAGAGACATTGTAAGAAAATTCATATTATACTATTAATAAAAATGATTAATTTTTGGAGATCGCTGGCAACGGTTAATATGCACTTTAAAAAAAAAACCTTTTGATTCACCTTAATTACATTATAAGGCAACTATTTGCATTGGGGGAAGTGGAAAATATTTCATTCTAAATTTCGATTACGTAAAATTAAAATTAGCTTTCGTCTTGTGAGATTGTACGCCATTAGCTATTAGCTCATTCGCTGTCACTTTGGTATGTTGGTATTCCTGATACACTTGAATGTATAACGAACGGCTAGAAGATTTTGAAGGTACGGGGCACTTTCTTTTGAATCACAAACCATGTGACACAAGCCTAGCGTAGCCGCTAAACTACTTGAAAACTGACGCGAGTAGGCGTTATAAAGGGGCACTTTCTTTTGTATCACAAACCATGTTACACAAACCTAGAATTCCCATGAAGTCTGCTACGCTTTGCTCTAGCATCTTTTCGTACAGTAACAAGAATACCAACATAACAAAATGACATTTGAAAATAATGTTTGAAAATGGACGGTCTCGTTTCACAGAATGAAAGCTAATTTTAATTTTACGTAATCGAAATTTAGAATGAAATATTTTCCACTTCCCCCAATGCAAATAGTTGTCTTTTAATGTAATTAAGGTGAATCAAAAGATTGTTTCAAAAAAAGTGCGTATTAACCATGAAATAAACTAAATCAAAAATGATTTAGGTAAGAAAAGTTTTAAAATGTGTTGCTTTTAATTTTGTTCAAAGTTGTCGTGCGAGCAACACGTCACGCACAAGACGATGTTTTATCTGCTATTGAAGACCTAAGTAAAGAACATCCAAATATTTACGCTGCGTCACAGAAGTATGGTATACCAGTTGTTGCCATTCTCCACGACCGCTTTAAAAGGATTACGGCTCAAAGAGAGATACCCTTGGAAGACCAATTTCTTTGTTTTGTTCTGATTAAAAATTATTGATACAAAGTACGTAAATATGTTTTAAGTATAAAAACCACAAAAATATTAATAAAAACCAGACATCCACTTTTTGTTTCATTGTTACTTTATGATTTTTATAATAATTATTTTAATTTTATTTATTAATTTTCGGGAAATCGACAGCTTACATTTGTTTTCAGTTTGTACATAGTATGAAATAGCCAAAATAAAACCAATTATGGATTTCCCCCTTGCGACTTTACTTCTACTGAGACAGTATTATAAGAATTAGTAAATTAATTTTATAAAAAAGGAATATGAATCCAAAAATTATATAATACAAAAAAATATGTGTATACATACTTACAACAGTTTTTTTTTTTTTTTAATATTTTATTTTTATTTATTTATTACATGTTACATAATTAGTATATTTGCTTGGGAAGATACATTAGGTCACCATACTAGGCAGCTGCCTGTATCATGGTGACCAATGGAGGATAGTTATTTCGAAGTGAAGTCTAGTTAAGTGTTAACATATTTAAGTAAAATTATTTAAAAAAATTATAAATTAATATCATTCATTTCTTATGACAAAAATCTTTTTTGAAAAAAAAAAAAACAATATTTCTTTAAGTACGAACTAAATGCAACCTAAGTAAATATAAAGAGAGTATGTGAGTTTGAAGTGTGATAAATAGGCGAGAACTAGGTAAGTACTGGAGCAAACTGAATGCAATAAATATTTTAAAACAAGAACAATCATTACAATATTATGATAAAAACCGACTTGGGAATTTGCAGTACTTATATTTTTTCCAAGTTTTATTATTATTGTGATATATATTACTGTAAATGTTGTTGCTAGTAGATGGTATATGCGTGTGTGGTATAATTGATTCCTGTTTACAATCTGAGAAAATTGGGCAATACTATAAGAAATAACATATTTTATAACACATTTTATCGTAAAATATCTGTAAAATATCATGGTGGTGGTGTGACTAATGAGACAAAAACAAAAAACAATCGATCTAAATAATAATAATAAGAAGGAGGATAGTACATTATTTTGAGTATGTGTTATCTTGTCGAAAATCGTGGTATGAATCATGAAAAAACCAGGTAAAAAAGTTATGATTATAGAATTAACAATAATAAAGTATATTAAAACAATATAATGCATAATAGCAAGGTAAGTATATCTGTTGGGAATAGTTTGGTGAGATAAATAAGTTAACACAAGGATGCAACTAGATTAATAAGCGAAACATACCATAATGCGAATGGAAAGGTGAAAATAATTTTGTAGTGAGTTTGTTTATCAGATTTAAGTAGTACACATTGAGTATAATAGAATAACGGATAAAAGCATATAATGCAGACATTAGTATCTAGTATAGTGGAGTGATGTAGCAGCACGGTACTTTGTATCGTCAGTCACTAAATTAATTAAGTAATTGACGTTTTTCACGGACCAGGTCAGCAATATTATTTATTGAAATTATCTTGGAGGTATCAGTTTGTCTCAAAAGTATGCGCCCTCTGGTAGACCAATAGTGTTTATAATTATTGTCTTTAGCAAATTTTTTTGTTTGCGATAATAAAAAATTTTCCTTTTTGAGTTAATTGGTCTGATACGTAAATATGTTTGGCGGCTTGCGATAATCCTAGGTCCCTTGTATTAATTTTATTTGTCATACTGGTTGTGGATTTCTTGTAGGTTTTGAATTTGGATAAGAAGTCATCCCGCGATGTTATGGTATTGAAAGTGGCTACGATAGGTCTTGGATTTTTATCGGAGAATTTCGGTCCCAGCCTGAAGATTTTTGTTATTACAGAATGCACGTCGGTATTTTCGTAGTTGATAATTTTCGAGATTTTTTTGACAACTTCTGTATTATTGTCAATGTCGGACTCCGGAACACCTCTAATCTCGATGTTACAAATTTGGCTTAGATACTCCAATTTATCAATTTTTTCATCTTGTTTAGAAATATTATTTAGTAGTATATTATTGCGATTTTTTTGAGCAGTAAATTCTTCGTTGACTATTTCTTGTGCCTTTTCCATAGCATTTATCCGTTTTCTTAGGTCTTCTTGTTGATCTGCCATAAATTGGATAGATTTTATTATTTCGTTATTTTGTGAGATGAGAGCTTCATATTTATTTATATATGAAACAAATTTGTCTTCCACGAATTTCATTATGGATGTTTTAAAATCTGTCAGCTCTTTTATAAATAATTGGGAGGTTAAGATACTATTGGCGCCATCTACATTTTCAGATGTTAAGTTTTCTGTGTCGATTGATTGATTTGATAGTTCAGGTTTCGGCGGTTGAGTAAACTGTTTTGCTTGTTTGATAATAGATGGCGGTTCTTGTTCGTTGTTTGATAATACGACATTATCTATATGCTGGGGTTTGTTATTTTTAGCATTTTTTACACATTTTTTGCATTTCCATTGCAAACTCCTGACTCTGCGGCGTGTCGTTTCAGTAATTTCTGCACATATAAGGTGGTAGTTTTTTTCACAGACACCACAGCAAATAAAGTCTGATGGATTGTCAATGTTTTTTTCGCAAACAATGCACTTTGTATTCATGATAATATTGTTTAACACGATCTTTACGTAAAAATGTGATTTATAAATGGATAATATTATTATAGGATAGTAATCGGTATCACTTTAGCGTCACTAAGATTTCTTCGAATGGGGCACTATTTGTATTTTACAACAGTTTATTTTTTTCAGTGGGTATAGTTTGACACTTCGTGGCAGTTTTAAAATGTAGGTAAAAACACTAAAGCAGGCCACTTCACACGATAAAAATTCGTTGGTTTGACGCGCGGTCTACAGTTTATAAAATTTGAGCACTTTAGACTTAGCTCACTATTTTTTTGTTTGATGATTTTTAATAATTTTACGTAGACAAAAAAATATGTCAACACTAGACTTGGTTGAGGTAGGTAGAATGTGAATATTAAATGAAAAATTATAAAACAAAAATCCATCAATACATTGGTTGTCATGGAGAGAGGTTGTACATATAAATCGAATCATAACAGAAATATAAACAATAAAAACATTACATTATTCAAGAACCATCAGAGAAATTTTCTTTTATGGACCTCTTATATTATTTGGTAAGTTCGAAATTGAAAATGCCCACATTGGATAATACGCTATTATAACTATTCCAAGGTCTGTTCAGACAAGAATTCTGCTTACAGTTTGTCTTGCATTGATCCACACTGAACAGGACAGAAGAGCGTGTTGAACGTAATGATTTTTTATGTATAAATATATAATTTAGGGTCCTACTAGCGAGTTCCCGGCATGCGTTGCAGTTCCACTAATAAATAATAATATGTTTCTCCCTGCATGTCTTTTCCCATTCGTTCCGTTCCCCTCGCACGTTCTCTTTCCACCTTCCCTTTTCTGTCAATTCAATTAATTACATTTAAATTTTTTTTTAGACATTACTCAATTGTTAATTTTAGTGCGTTTTTTTAAGTTTGTAAAGGAGAATTAGATAAATATTCAATTAAATAATACACTAGATGCACCGTTTGGAATCAATTCTTCAATAGATTTTCCTAATTTAATGCGTATAAGGTTAGTTTAGCGATATTTAAAAATGAACAATACAAAATATGTGCACTACGGACTGCAGAATAAAAGATCGAAAAAAATAACAATTGAAAACACACCAAAGGGGCATATATACAATTAACAATGAATTTATTGCAGTCAACTACCTAGTGATGTTTCTGCCTTTGAGGTGATCTATATATTTACTTACTTTTATTTCTAAAATATAAACAGTTGTAGTTGGAATAGTAAAAAGGCTTTTCTCCATGCGAATTTTAAGATATGCCTTCCAAAAGCGAGATATTTTTAAGTCGAAACATCAAAAAAATTATCTCCGCTGTGAATCAGCATGTAATTTTTTAGAGTTCCTTTCTGAAAACATGAATAGTCTGAACATGAAAAGTTTTCTCTCCACTGAGAATAAACATAAGAACTTTTAGATTTCCATTCGTAGAACATAAAAAGTTGCAGTCAGGATACGAAAAAGGTTTTTCTCCACTATGGGTTAGCATGTGCCGATTAAGAGTTCCTTTCTGCTAACACGAATAGTTACAGATGGAACTTATAAAAAGCTTTTCTCCGCCGTGTATAATATACAGACATGTGACTTTTAAAATTTCCCTTGAGATATCATGAATTGTTGGAGTCGGAACATGAAATAGGTTTATCTGCACTGTGGGTCAACATGTGAACTTTTAGATGCGTAGAATTAACTTTTAAATACGTAGACGTCCCTTTGTAGAACATGAAAAAATATAGTCAAGACACAAAAAAGGTTTTTCTGCACTATGGATAAACATGTGACTTTTTTAATTTCCTTGAGATAACATGAATAGTTGCAGTCAGAACATGAAAAAGGTGTCTCTCCACAGAGGGTAAACATATGAACTTTGAGATTTTCTTATGTAGAACATGAAAAGTTACAGTCAGGAACATAAAAAGGGTGTCTTTCCACTGTGGGTAAACATGTGAACTTTGAGATTTCTCTTTGAAGAACATGAAAAGTTACAGTCAGGACACAAAAAAGGTTTTTCTCCACTGTGGGTTAGCATGTGCCGATTAAGAGTTCGTTTCTGATAACACGAATAGTTACAGATGGAATGTATAAAAAGCTTTTCTCCGCCGTGGGTAAACATGTGTACTTTTAGATAGTACTTTGTAGAACATGAAAAGTTACAGTCAGGACACGAAAAAGGTTTTTCTCTACTATGGACAAACATATGACTTTTTAAATTTCCCTTGAGAGAACATGAATAGTTGCAGTCTGAACAAGAAAAAGGTTTTTCGCCACTGTGGGTCAACATATGACTTTTGAGAGTTCCTTTTCGGTTACATGAATAGTGGCAGTCTGGACAAGAAAAAGGTTTGTCACCACTGTGGGTCAAGGTATGACTTTTGAGAGTTTTCTGTGCATCACTTTTAATTATTATTAAGTCTCTTAGGAACGCAGTTGCATCAATATAATCGAAAGTCACCGGCGGTAGTTTCTTTGTGTTTAAAACTGCAAACTTTGGCATATTGTTCGGAACAGTTTCTTTAAGATTTTTTATAATTTCACCTAAAATTCGCTTTTTCTTACCTTCGCCGACTCTCCTGGCAAAGGATTTTTCTTTTACACATTTGAAAAAAGTGGTTTTTGCGGACTCAATGTCATCGTCAGTGATTAATTTGTCACATATTATTTGCATGGTTTGCTCGTCCATAACGTCCATCTTTGGCTGAATAAACGCTAGAATTTCTTTCACTACAATCCAGTACGGGCAGCCTCCTATTAGAGACATTTTCGGTAATTTTTCGTATTGTTTTTATTATTTATTTACTTTTTGTTCGCAGAATACGGAACACATGTTGTGTTCGCGATGCCACCTAGAAGCATTCCATGACCTAACTTTTTTGTTTAATATTATTCACTCTGAATTAGACTGTTGTGAACTCTTGCAAGGTATCTAATCCAGCAACAAGGCGACAAAAGATATTATATTGCCACCTATTCCTCGATTTCTCCTTTAAAACTAATTCACCTCAAATGTCGACGTATTGAATACAAGCTTAACATTATTTAACAAAAACCTAAAAGATATTTATAGGTACTTAGTACACCTATTTTGTTATTTAAAGTTAATTCTAAGTTCGCCAAATAAACAATGTGTTTTAGACCCTATCCCAACGTGGCTTCTCAAGAAATGTTGCAACGTGTTGGCCCTCTACCTGGTTCACGTGTTTAATAAGTCCCTAAGCACAGGTGACTTCCCGGAAGCACTTAAGTATGCAGTAGTTACCCCTATTATAAAAAAACCACAGCTTGATGCCGACAACTTGGGTAATTATCGACCTGTGTCAAATCTGCCTTTCGTAGCAAAACTACTCGAAAAAATTGCTGCTTCCCAAATAACCTCCCACTTAAACCTAAATAAATTAATTACCGATCATCAATCCGCTTACAGAAGA
This sequence comes from Limnephilus rhombicus, assembly GCA_929108145.2. Taxonomy (NCBI): domain Eukaryota; kingdom Metazoa; phylum Arthropoda; class Insecta; order Trichoptera; family Limnephilidae; genus Limnephilus; species Limnephilus rhombicus. The sequence goes on along the minus strand of OV815289.1, from coordinate 7,162,838 downwards.
TTCCACTCAACAGAAACCGGGTTACTTCGTGTCCTGTCAGATAATTACCCTTGCCATAGAGTCAGGTAAGTTAGCACTTCTTTCACTTTTAGATATGAGCGCCGCATTTGACACCATTGACCACGACTTTCTCATTAAGAGACTAGAGGTAACATTTGGTTTGCATTCTAACGTAAAAAAATGGCTACAATCCTATCTAACGAATCGCTCACAAGCAGTGAAGGTGGGAAATAAACAATCTAACTTCACAAAACTCTCTTCAGGGGTACCCCAGGGATCCGTTTTGGGTCCACTTCTCTTCATCCTCTTCACAAATGATGTCGCAAGAATTATCGAGTCATTTGGTCTCCTTTCTCACTGTTATGCCGACGATCAGCAAGTCTACTTTTACTGCACACCAAATGAGATCACCGGCCTTAAAATTCGCACAGTTGAGTGTCTAGAAGCAATTAGTCTCTGGATGTCCTCAAACAAACTGAAGCTCAATCCATCAAAGACCGAATTTCTGTGGGCAGCCACAAATAGACGTCAACATCTAATAGACAACTCACCAATTGCTATTTCCGGCAATGACGTAATTGCGAAAACAACTGTCAAACTTCTGGGAGTTTATCTAGATTCAGACCTTTCATTGAAAAGTCAGGTGAATAGGACCGTTAGCACAGGGTTCTTCTACTTAAGACAACTTAAATCAGTTCGTAGGAACCTTTCAACAGAAGCAACTAAGCTTCTTGTGAATTCATATGTTGTATCACGTCTTGATTACTGCAATGGTATCCATGCAAGTCTTCCTAAATGTCAAACTGATAAATTACAATCAGTGTTCAATGCCGCAGCACGACTAATCACTGGGGTACCCAAGTTTTCGCACATTTCGGAACACCTCCGAAATCTTCACTGGTTGAAGTGCCCTGAAAGGATCCAGTATAAGTTATGCTGGATGGTGTTTAAAGCTATCAATGAAATGGCTCCACCCTATATCTCTGAACTATGCATTCCGGAAAATATAGGTCCAAGGCAGTCATCTCTTAGATCAGCGACATCGTCTGCAATTGGAAGGTTGAAAGAACCCAAGCGAAATCCGAACACTAATTTTGGTGATCGTGCATTTAGAGTATCCGGCCCTGAGGCTTGGAATAAACTTCCCATGGAATTGCGATGCATAACCAACACAGCGGAATTTAGATCCAAACTAAAAACTCACTTTTTCAAATACTCATTTCCATAAATTCCTCATTTGATTTAAACTTCGTAATTTTTATTTTTATTTCTGTTTATTTATACTCTAATAATTGTTTATAACCACGATTATATACTATTTTATTTGCTATTCCCTACAACTACTCATGAAAAAGTCAAAATTCTATTGATCTACCTACCAATAGACTGTCAGTGATAATCTAACACCTCAATCTGTTTAATGTTGTGCGGTGAATCATCTTAATACGGTAAAGATTTGCGATTAATTTCAATAATTTATTTAAGATATCCATACGTTTTCGTAAATCCGATAATTTTTGCGTCCATGTCCTTAAAAAGTAATATTATGTAAAAACTTCCTTCTTCTTCTGGCGCTGTGGATGATTCTGGCGAAAGTATAACATGTATAAGATGTGTAGAAGTATTTTTAAATGTAAATACTTATATGTTAGTTGTAAATCTCTAACTTTAAGTCATGATTGTAAACATGTATGTCATTGAGTTCAGTTTAGGTTAGCGTTTATATGACTTAGTCATAAGCCACTAGCTATAAGTCTTAGATGTAAGTCACTAGTAATAATTGTAAATCTTAGTTGTAAGCCAGTAATTTTATTATTTTATGTATTTATTTGTACAGCGCCCTTGAGGTGATTTTTCGCGAAAACGGCGCTATATAAATTAGCCAAATACTATTATTATTATTATTACATAGGGGCTATTGCATATTATGTTTGTATTTTTATATTTATCTACAATGTAAAAACTTGTTACCTTCTTCTTTTTATGTATGATGCACTTTGTCAAGTATTTATTATTCATCAGTTTCATCACAATTAGTCCGTCACCTGTAAATTTTGTAATGACTAACATACACTAAGAATTTTATTTGTTCTATGTGATCTGAAACATAAAATTTTTATCTTTTATTGTAATGCATTATCTTAAGAGATTCCGACACTATCAATAGCAGTTTCTTCAAGCACGTAGTTTTTTGTTAAGTTGGCAACACTGCGCGTAGTTTTCGTTTGAGCCAAGCGTTTTGACAGTCTACAGAGACGCTTGAAGCAAGCTTCAAGAATCTACGTGCTGGCGGCGCGCTTGATGCGAATTGATATTTTTTTAGCGTAGACAACTCATAGACGTATATATTTTTTAAATTATTTATTTGGCTATCACTCATTAAGGGTGATCTTGGCCATTTCTTGAAATTAATTACATTTTCGAAACAATCGCAGAATCATAAAATAGGACCCCATGTACATTAATAGTTAGCGTTCTTCGACATAAAAGAAAAGATTTTTTTCAAAATTTGTTACATTTTTTACGCATCATGAAACAATTCTATAAATTTGATAAAATTAATATAAAAGAAGAATTAATTGTTTTTGTGTTTAATTTGTAGAAATGCATCTGATTTTTCTCTTAAATTAATGTAAATGTTATCTACATTAGGTAATTTAAAAGTAAAATCAGATGCATTTCTACGTTTTTAATTATTGTTTTTGTGTTTAATTTGTAGAAAAATCAGATGGATTTCTACAAATGAATCCCTGTTTCCCTTGGTCACGCTATAACTTCAGAACCACTTTACCTATTTCATTCATCTTTTTTTTTAGTTTTCTAATACTTTGTAAAAGGTTCTACCGGAAAGAAAATTGCAGGGAGGGGAAGGAATTGAAAGTTTTTTTTAAGTCTTCCGATACTTTGTGGAAAGATCTTACGGAAAGAAAAATTGACGTAAGTAAGGCTCTTGACTCGTAAATCGAAGGTCGGGGGATCGAATCCCGGCGTGTCAAATAAATTTTATTTGATTAATTTGTGTTATTTCACAATTTTTTTCCTTAAAATAATATAAAGTATATTTGCGGCACGTTCCAGATTGGAAGATACTCTAAGTATCGCCCTGGTAGACCACCATTCAGAATTGAAACGTTGCTTGAAATGGCATAAGCCGTGATTGGTGACCAGATCTAAATAGCCAGGTACTTCCCCACTTTCCTCTTTCCTATCTCCTTCCCCACCCCACTACCTTCAGCCTCACAACACACACCCGATCGGGGATACCATAGTCTCACTGGCTCCAGACGGGAGCAGTTGGGACTCTTGTGCAGTATTCTCGGAAAGGGACTCGGGAGGTCAACGGGGACGCACGGGAAAGGACATGCAGGGAGAATTAATTTATTTCTTTGAATGGCATTGCAAAGCATGCCGGGTACCAGCTAGTATTATTTATTATTAAGTTCTGCAAGTATTTTTTTTTCTCTCATTGTTTAATAATATTGTAACTGCTATTAATTTTATTATTCAGTTCTGCAAGTATTTTTTGTTTTCTTATTGTTAATGATGTAACTGCTTTGACTGATTTAAAATATTGTTTAGGTCTTCTGAACATCTGAGAAATAGGTAATAAATAATTTTCCTTTATCAACTTTATCAATTAATGTTATATTAAAATATTAATTATAACATTTATTCATAATATCAACGGAAATATACAGCAATGCTTCGTAAGTACGATCTTCTATTTTGAAAAAATGCGTGTAAGTAATCATTTGGTGCCGTGCCTGTAATACGCTTTGTAAATGATTATGAGTAAAGCGGGATCACAAATTGTACCATTCTTGACACCTAATTCGTTTATTTTTATTAAAATACAAAGATAACCCAAGAGCTTAGAATGCTTTGTCTCCGTTATATTCTATTTTATTTCACAAAATTCACTGTCAACTGTAGCAACCACGCATTGTTGCTACGTCACGTATTGGATTACGCCCGAAACGATCGATATGTGGCGAGTCAACTTAACTACCTGCGCTGTGAGAAGTACTTACTTGAGAAGTACTTACTTAAGAATTCAAATTCAAGCAATTCAAATTCCAATTCTTTTGAACAGCAAGCTGAAACAAATGGTACCTATTCTAATTTTATTTTTTAGTCTGTCACACTCCATATGTTGTTAACATTGTGAAAATTTTAATGGCACATATAAAAAACTATCAACCGATGATTCTAGAGTTTTCTTTTAACTGTGTTTACGTAGCACGTACAGATTGCTACATTGGTGACACCGACGTTCACATTAGTGACCACGAAGTTTACATTTGTGAATCCGACAGCGAGCACGACGCGTGCAAGTACGTCTACCGCGAGCACGTCGCGCACGAAATAAACTCTTCGGTGATAAATTTCGCGCACCAATCATCATCATGTCTCTTGTGAGCGGAACATCTGAGGACAGCCAGCAACCAAGTAACCAGCAACCCAACATCAGGAATCCACCGCCTGAGGTCAACCGAGTGGCAGTACGCATTCCGCCTTTTTGCCCTACTGACCCAGAATTATGGTTCGCTATGGTGGAGCGCAGCTTCGAGGCAGCAGGAGTGACCGTGGATGCCACAAAATTTGGTTTCATTCTCGGAGCCTTGGAGCCCGCCCACGCCCAAGAAGTCCGGGACATCATTGTGAAGCCCCCTGAGGTCGGTGCATATGCACTATTAAAATATGAACTAACCAGACGCCTCAGCTCCACGCAGGAGCAGAAGATAAGGAGACTTCTGGAACATGAAGAAATCGGAGACCGTAAAATTTTTAAAATTTTAAAATTTTCACAATGTTAACAATGTTGTTAACATTGTGAAAATTTTAATGGCACATATAAAAAAACTATCAACCGATGATTCTAGAGTTTTCTTTTAACTGTGTTTACGTAGCACGTACAGATTGCTACACAACCATAAATAAACCAAACAAACTATCGAAAATCACATCTAGGCATAGACAAATGCTTGCCAGAACGCTTGTAGACTATCAAGCGGCTTGACGGCCAGCACGTAAATTTATTTTCCGTTATTGTCTATGAATGCTTGCCTCAACAGCTTGATGCGCGCTTCAAGCCGTTGAGCCAAGCCTTAGTCAATAGCGGGGTTTACACGCAGAGTTTGGCCTGCGAGTCTCAGCACACTTCGCTCCGAATCGTTGGCGGAAACGTACGTGTAAACGCGATCGACTCGCAGGCGAAACGCTCCAGTCACTCGCCAGTTCGTATCAGCGTTTGGCCCGTTGAGCGTTCACACGTAAGGGTTGGAGCGGGTGCCGCGCGAGATGTATTTGACTTTTTTTGTTTGTTTATGGCTATTTGCTGACTGATTTTATTCAAGAATTAATTTATCTGCCATTCAGTGTTACCAGATGCGTGGTTTTTTGGGTCGTTTATACCTCCACGGTTTTCTAAAAAAACCATACCGAACAAGACATTGTATTTTAGCGGTCGCCAAATGATCTACTTTTGAGTGGATATTATTTGTTTATTGTTTGCATGGGTCGCGTGAGTGAAATCCCGAATTCAGGAATGTAGTTCTTGAAATTTTGAACTTTAGTACGGGACTAAGGGTTCACAACGTCGTTTTATTTAATAATAATATGAATAAATTAATAAAATGATTTGAATATAACCATGTAAGTAACTTTCGTAAGGCACCTACTCTAGGTACCGTAATTTTTTGTAATTATTATTGATATTTATATTTTAATCTTAATATTTAATTGAAAATAGATTTCTGTAAATTAATTTTGATAAAAGAAAAAATAAAAGTTTTATATGTGTAGTCTCATCTCATAGTTTGTGTATTATTTGCGAATAAAACACATCGATATATATTCGATTTTGAAGTATTAACAATACATCGGTTCAATACGATGAATCGTTACTATACATCGAGTGTTTACAATACAACGATATATATCGTCCATCCCTATAAGAAGGTCTTTTGACCTCTCCAGCCAGAATCCCTCAACCCATCACCTCGAGAAATCCTGAATTATAGCTGAGCAGTGATCTTTTCAAAAACAGAATCAAAGAAAAAAATGTACATTGAAAAATATCTACTGATGAATAAATGTTCATATTATTATTATTATTATAAGTCCCAAATTCTGTTACAAACAAAAGTAGTGTGTCAGCAATAGTATGAAAACCGCTTGTTTTTTAAATGATGACATTTTACTGAAAAACTTAAAATTGCTGTAAATATTTACTGGTTGAAGATTAATTTGCATATGTATATATATATATTCTAAAAGGCAATTAAATTCTCTAGACTTTTTTTAAATAAATTTCTTTCTTTGATGGATATTTTAGACGATATGAAGGAATTTTTGATGAAAAATGTGAAGTAAAATGATTTTTTTCGAATATATCTACATTTGTGGAGCGTGTAACTCAAAAACAGCTAGGATTTCGAAAATTACGTATGGAATAAAAGTTGTAGATAATTTTATGAGCTTTTACTTAATATGAGAAAATTTTCCTCTGCGACGCCCCGTTTTCGGGATATAAGCGGAAACCCGAAAATTACGACCTTCTCCCCCGCCCTCCCCCCTCTAGCTCACCACCTAGATGTCAGGACTTTTAGTATGTTCACACCCTAAGCACCCTGAACAACTTTCTGAAGGAATCGCTTAGGTTCCTGCTCACGCACTCTACACCTCCTTTTGGACCATTCATTGACTGGACTAATAGTGAAATCAGTGGCTTAGTGTGGGGGGGGGGGGGGGTGGCCCGCCCCGGGCGGCACTTTTAAGGGGGGCGGCAAATTTTCACAATAAATAATAATATTATCTTGGAAAATTTTAAACCATTTCAAATCATCATTTAAAAATGTTCTACGATACTTTCGTTTACGAATCCAACAATTGTTATTATTATTTATTAAAAATATCAATAATTATATTTTTGTAAGCTGCAAATTTCACAATTCACAGGAAAACCGTACGCATATTATGAGAGTAATATTAATTAAAGCTGATAACTCGCAAACAGATTCATTCTTAATTAAAACCAAAATTGTGTTCAGAATGTATTAACGAATTAATTTCATTTGTGTATTCATCTGCTGATACATTTCGAAAGAAACCGTTATTTTATTCGAAGTGCAGTTATAAAATTCTAGTTGCAGACTACGTATGTGCTGCCAATATCAAAGAGAAACCATTTTCATATTCTGAGTGTAGTTTTAATTCGCCAAATATATATTTAATTTAACCCGTCTAATCACAGGAGACACAAATTGTCCCACACATTTAATTTTTAAATAAAATTGTGAAATTATTTCCCACATATTTAATTAAAATAAATTTGTGATTGCGATAAATAGTTAAGATACATTAAAAAAAAAGGAATCTGTATTTAAAATTTTAAGTTTATTCTATTAGGTACTTTAATTCGAATATTCGCAGGCGTGTATTTTTGAGCCAATCCACATTTTCAATATCAAAATTTTAATATTTAAAAACAATTACGTTCTAATTAGCACATCAGGAAAAATTATTATATCTAAATTTAAGAACAATTTTGTTTTCAATTTTGCAAAAGGATAAAAAAAACAATAAAAAGGAACATTTAAAATACATGGGAAGAACCGGAAATTTCGTACACAAACATTGACAGGCAAAAGTTTACAGATATTTTTTCTTATTATTCGAAGGGTTAAATCAGTTTTCAGAATGTAATATTCCATTTGAGGATTCATCTGCTGACACGATTCAAAGCAAAATATTATCTTATTCGAAATTCAGTTATAAAATTCTAGTTGCAGACTCTGTATCCTGTACCTGCTGCCAGAATCAGAGAAAAACCATTGTCATGTTCTGAGTGTACTTTTAATTCGCCGCATACAGACTTAATTCAAACCCATTTTGTGTTGAGAACGTAAATTTCCAGTTGTGGATTCATCTGTATGTTGACACATTTCAAAGGAAAACATCCTCTTATTTGAAGTTCAGTTATAATATTCTATTTGCAGACTATGTATTTGCTTCAAGAATTAAAGGAAAACCATTTTCATCTTCTGAGTTTAGTTTAAATTCGCCAGCTACAGATTTAATTTAAACCAGTACAGAATGTAAAATTCCAGTTGGATTCATCTGCTGACACATTTCGAAGGAAAGCATTCTGTTATTCGATGTACAGTAAAATTCTATTTGCAGACCATTTATTTAATACCAGAATCAAAGTAAAACCATTTTCATGTTCTGAGTGTAGATTTAATTCACCGCATTCAAACTGGTTTTGTGTTCAGAATGTAACGATAAATTGAATAACGAGTTGCAGATTCATCGTGCATCGAGTGAAGTTTTACATTTGAGTTACATAATGCTGTAAAATTCTGAGAAATTGTTTGTTGCGTGTGTAACTATTATTTGGGGACTCTAACGCAGTATCAATAAATCAACTTTGGAGTAGAATTTATAAACATGATTTTCGTTGAAAGAATACTCGTCAAATGTGATTTTTAAAAAATTTGAAGGAAGAAGTTGGGGGGAGGGGGGGAAATTTTCCTCCGCCCCGGGCGGCCGAAACCCACGCTACGCCACTGAGTGAAATACGTATTTTAACAAATGTCTACGCCAATTAAGAGTGCTAGCTCTTGCGCTTGGCGTAGGAGTTATTTCATAATTATTTCATTATTATTACATAATTTTACAAAGAGTGTACAATAAATATAATCTTACGTACTAGGATATTGTGACGTAATTTTAATATGGCATGAAATGAAGTTATAACATTTTGATTGATGATGTTATGGTTGTTATTTTTTTAAAAGAATAATTTGACATTTTTCTTGAATGATACGAAATCTGTTATTTTTTTTACTTCTTCGGGAAGACTATTCAAATATTTGATGTTTTTGTAAATATAATTATTGTACATTTGTTGTGTTGAAAATAGAGGAATTTGGATGTTAAATTTATGCCTTAATGATGAGATAAGTTAAAAAAATGCATTAAATTTTCTTTGAATATTATTTGTAATATTGAATCTTTTTTATGGAGGTCTTACATTTTGAAAAAAAATATGCTGAAGGGAATGTAGGTTGTCTTTTCAAAATTACTTAAAGAAATAATTTTTGTACCACTTTTTCTCCTATGCACTTCTCCATCCAATGATTCCATAATGAATTAGTGATTGGTGGGGGGAGGGAGGGCGATGAGAGGGGGGAGGTGGAAGAGGCGAAGTGGGAACCCCCCTTACACCATGCCCGCGAAGCCGCATGAAAAAGCTAGTAATATAATAAATAAATAATTCCACCTAAATAATGTTCTAACTTATCGAATAGTACCATACTTTCTTCCGTATAACCGTCATACAAAATGAACACATGTTGAAAAACTTTTCAGGAGTGATGACGTCACACGATTCACTATAAGTGCGGTGTTTTTCGGGGGATCTTGAAAAATTAAAACTTTGAAAATTATTTTAACTATTAAAACAAACTCTAAAAAAATATATGAAGTTATTTAAGTCAGAAGGTCATTATTCATTTAAAAAATGGACTGGAGTTCTCTATTATACCGATGTACTTTATTTTAGTTGTATGGTTTAATATGGTACATGAATTATTACAGACTTTTTTCTTACATTTTTTGTTTCTTACATATTAACGTTGGGGTAAGTTTTGAATTCATTTATTGAGAAAGGAATATAAACTGTTTTTTTTTGCATTAATTATAAGTAGGCTTGTGAAGCTTGCCGTGCTGACGAAGTTTTCATTTCAAAAAAACACTTAGTAGTTTACATTTAGTTTCCAAAATTGTGAATTTTAGTAATTTACATCAAATGTTTTACACTGTATAATAGTTTTTCAATCCATTTTTATGTATGAAACAAATAGCCCGGTATTTTGCGTATAGCTTGAGAAAGATAACAATCGCGTACTGGCAACACAAAATATTGACGCTTGACAGCTGACATATCTCGGATTTCACCATAGGTAAAAAATAAAGTTGAAAATAATAATTACTTTATTTTACATGTCTAATCTAATAGAATGCTAATAGATAAATATGATTTCCATTCAAAACATTGGTTTTTAATTTTGTTTTTGGAAAAAACATTCATGTTCCCGGGCTGGCACATTGGTCGTTGGTGTTTGTTTTACTCGATATTATTTTGATTATTTCAATATACCTATATTCATTTATTTTAAATACTTCTTATTTGTATATCACATCTAACTTATTTTTGGAATAAGTTCGGTTTATGTCCGAAATTCCTAAAAAATAAAACTAGTTATTTTTATACTAATTTGGGGTCGGGGAATCCGAATCTGAAAGAATTAGGCGGCGGCAAGCAATATTAACAGAATTACACGACTTTAAAAATTTTTATACACATACAGGAAAATAGCCATTTTGGAAGCATTTTGATTCCTAGAAAATCAAACTAGTTATTTTTATACTAACTATGGGCCGGGGAATCCGAATCTGAAAGAATTAGGCGGCGGCAAGCAATATTAACTGAATTAAACGACGTTAAAATTTTCTATACACACACACATGAAAATAATCATTTCGGAAGTATTTTGACACACGCAGTACAAAGATCATAGAAAAACAAGAAATATACAAAAACATGTGCCGGCAGTGTTACCAGCTCTCAAAAATATTTATCTCTATATCAATAATTTCCGACACGATAATTCTTCACATAACACATTAACCTGATGAATTACGACTATCTCAACGGCGTATTCTTAAACCAAAAGTATGAAAATTCGTAGTCTTAAAAATGCGTAACCTAACCTAACCTAACGTTAGGTTTGTGAAACATGGTTTGTGCCCCTTTATACCGCCTGCTCGCGTCCCTAACCTAACCTAACCTAACCTAACCTAACGCTAGGTTTGTGTAACATGGTTTGTGCCCCTTTATACCGCCTGCTCGCGTCACGGCAAAAAAAAATCCCTGTTTTCAAGTAGTTTAGCGGCTACGCTAGGCTTGTGTAACATGGTTTGTGCCCCTTTATACCGCCTGCTCGCGTCACGGCAAAAAAACATCCCTGTTTTCAAGTAGTTTAGCGGCTACGCTAGGTTTGTGTAACATGGTTTGTGCCCCTTTATACCGCCTGCTCGCGTCACGGCAAAAAAACATCCCTGTTTTCAAGTAGTTCAGCGGCTACGCTAGGTTTGTGTATCATGGTTTGTGCCCCTTTATACCGCCTGCTCGCGTCACGGCAAAAAAACATCCCTGTTTTCGAGTAGTTTAGCGGCTACGCTAGGTTTGTGTAACATGGTTTGTACCCCTTTATACCGCCTGCTCGCGTCACGGCAAAAAAACATCCCTGTTTTCGAGTAGTTTAGCGGCTACGCTAGGTTTGTGTAACATGGTTTGTGCCCCTTTATACCGCCTGCTCGCGTCACGGCAAAAAAACATCCCTGTTTTCAAGTAGTTTAGCAGCTACGCCGGGTTTATGTAACATGGTTTGTGATACAAAAGAACGTGCCCCTTTATAACGCCTACTCGCGTCAAGGCATAAAAACTCCACAATACTAGTTGGTGTACCTTCCTAAAATATTTGAGAATCAATTATAAAAAATAAGTACTTAAAATATAAACATGTTATTTTACGTTATAAATATTAGTGCTTAATGGCAACACTTAATTTTGTGTGGTAAAAACATCTATGTTATCGTGTTTTTCTATGATCTTTGTACTACATGTGTCAAAATACTTCCGGAATGATTATTTTCAGGTGTGTGTGTGTATAAAATTTTTAAGTCGTGTAATTAAGTTAATATTGCTTGCCGCCGCCTAATTCTTTCAGATTCGGATTCCCCGGCCCATAGTTAGTATAAAAATAACTAGTTTGATTTTCTAGGAATCAAAATGCTTCCAAAATGGCTATTTTCCTGTATGTGTATAAAATTTTTTAAAGTCCTGTAATTCAGTTAATATTGCTTGCCGCCGCCTAATTCTTTCAGATTCGGATTCCCCGACCCCAAATTAGTATAAAAATAACTAGTTTTATTTTTTAGGAATTTGGCCCATAAACCGAACTTTACCCTTATTTTTATATAACATCAGAAATTTGTTACATGATTAGATCACCATGATACTGGAAGGAGGCTAGGAGTCAGACGGAGGAGAAGACGAAGAGGGCTGGCCAGTGGAATATTTAGAAGTTTTCCAGAATCCTGCAGAGAGATGCATTGAGCCAAGCCTCTTGGAATGGATCCATTGGCAGAAATCCATCAAGTACTTTTATCATTACATATTTCTTATTGCTAGCGATTATTGCGTTTGACGTTATTATAAAACGATGAACATGTCTGGGTTTTAAATGAAACTATGAAGTAATATTTTTTCATTTATAGAGTTTGGAAGAGAGACAGCAGCCACAGGGCGGGGAGTCAGAGTCCTGCACTGTACCCCTAGGACAGCCCGGTAAAGCCTCAACTTCCCATGGACGGAGAGCTGATCTACGGTGTATCAAGAAAGATTACGAGCATGTTGACTCTCACTGTGATGTGACCTTTTCAAACCCACCACTGAATATGTCTGTCTACAATATTTTTTATGTTTCATAGATGAAAACACTATAAAAAATATTGTTGAGCAGACAAATTTGTATTCTGTACAAAAAATAGTATTAGCGTAAACATCTCAGTCAACGAAATGAACTGATTTCTAGGAATGCACATCATGATGGGTATCCTCAAGTATCCGGCATTCCACCTTTACTGGGTAAACGATACAAGACTATCTCTTATCGCAGTTGTCATGCCTAGAAATCGTTTCACTAAGTTGCGGTTGTGTTTTCATTTAAACAACAATAACACATTGATTCCGAGAGGATGCCAGGGTTACGACAAACTATTCAAAATAAGGCCGTTGTTAAATGCCCCGCATGAAAATAAGGTCAAGGTGGAACCTGAGGAGTTCAATTCTGTAGACGAGCTCATGATACTGTTCAAAGGTAGAAGTAATTTGAAGCAATACATAAAAAATAAGTCACACGAGTGGGGCATCAAAGCCTTCTCCCGAGCGGTAGCCAGTCACAGTGTGGCCAGTGGGCAGTAGCCAGGTAGGTGGGCTCGTCTATGATTTTGAGATGTACATGGGCAGTAATGTGGGTGAGAAGACTGCCCGGTATGACGGTGGGGAAAATAATTCCCCGCAGGGCCTATTTCATCTTTGGGGATGCTGTGAGGAGTGTCTTTTTAGGAGAGGAAGTTCTGGGAAGGAAAAGGGTATTAGGGGTGGGTAGGAATCTGGGGGTAAGTGTGTCCAGGAGTGACGGTCGTACGAATCCATCCCTCCCACTGCGGTGCAAGGTGATGAAGGTAGTTAGAAAGTTGATAAAGGGTATCCCTCCAAACCGTAATTTCAAAGTCTCCACTGACATTGTGTAATATTTTTTTATTCAAATGTGTATTAAATATCTAGTCCAGATATTGATCGTCCAGTTGATTTAGTCAGACATTTCCAAATCCTAAGTTTTGAGAATATATATTCAAATGTCCACCATAAATCAAATATTAATTACACTTGTCTCTGTTTTAAATACTTAAAATGATGTAAAATAACACTGGGAGACTTAACGGTCTATTAGTATGACATTTATTATTATGACATTTTTAAATATCCTACTAGTGATCTAGAATCCATTTGTCACATGAGAACGGGCCATTTCTACGACTCGGTCTTGAGTTCGACAGCTAAGCTGTGGAATGATTTGCCGGCCTCTGTGTTTCCTCCCTCCTACAAGACCTATGTTCACTCCTTCCCATGGGCGTAGGCACGGTAGGGCAAGGTGGAGCGTTTGCCCCATGCCTGGCCTGCCGATGCATGAGCTCCGGGATTGTCCACTGAGTCACATTTTCAAATTTACAGCACTTCATAGGATGGTTTTTCCTTTTTTCAGTTCTTATTATCTGCATTCATAAAGCCTTAAGCATGAATAAGTTGTTACCTACTCTAGATTTTTATTTTTTCCCCACCCTAAATCAAAACCTGGCTATGCTCATGCTCCTTCTTCTCCTCAAAAAGACCCTCCACACAGCATCTTTTAGATATTATTTTCCTCGGGGCCTCCCGTGTGGAGTTAATGTAAAAAAAATCATATATGATCTGTTCGGTTCTACTTGAGAGTTGTATTTAATCTGGTTAATTGCTGGATACATGTGCACGTCGTAGAGGTGGACCCCTCTGCGGAGGCGGGTTCCAGTGCTCCAGGAAGGATACGCCAGTCCCACCCACGCCCCGTGGAAGGTATCAGGTACATTGGCTGGAACATTTCCCTCAGGTGCAAAGTGTTCCAAAGCAAACAAAGGTTCAATGTGAAAGGTGCACCTTTGTTTCACCTCCAGCAAAAAAATTTCAAATCATAGCATTAATCAATTAGGAACCGACCTAATATGTAAGCACATTTTATTTCTTTTAGATTTTTAATTTATTATATTATATATATATATATATGTTTATGTAATATGGCAGACTGGGATTGCACTATCCTCCCAGTCCTGCTGGAATAAAAACTTTAATAAAAATAAAATGACTAAGACAGCCTTTAATTTTACAAGTAATGATAGCTATATTATCTCTGCTACTTTTTAATGTGGTATGTAAATAAAAATATGTTTTATAAATAAATATTTCATTTATCTTCATACTAATAAATTACGCACCTCTCTCTACCACAGTTGTTAAAACAACGCTAAATAGTGCCAGTTACTAAGCTGTTAAATATTTCTTTAAGTTTAAGGAAATTTATTTGGTGAGAATTATATTGTGATTGAATTGATACAACTACAGTAAATAAATACACACAAGCTCTTCTACAATTTATTTTTACGCATTCACAAATGGCGCCAATTAAATTATTTTAGGTTATTAATACTTTTTGCACATTACGATTTAAAATATTAAGGTAAATTAATTGTTTGCGCCCGAACACATTTAATATGAATATAAATAAATAGTTTTGTCCATAAACAAACCCAAATCTTTCAAGAAAGGCTGAAAAATTCAATTTTGTATCGGTGACTCAATCCAATATTGTATTTTTCAGCCTTTCATGAAAGATTTGGGTTTGTTTATGGACAAAACTATTTATTCATATTAAATATGTACGGTCGCAAACAATTAATTCACCTCAATATTTTAAAGCAAAACGTGCAAAAAGTATTAAAAACCTAAAATAATTTGATTGGCGCCATCTGTGAATGCGTAGATTAAAACGTACGCGACATTTAACCTTAAGAGGAAAGGCTGCGCAGCCTTTTTCAAACAAATTTTAAATTTGTATTTGAGCCCAAAATACTCGTACAAACTGAATATTATTTTTTATCCAAATGTGTAAAAAATATCTAGAACAGATACTGATCGTCCAGTTAATTAATAAGATATCTCCAAATGCTAAGTTTTGAGATAAAATGAGGAAAGGAACATTTGAAGGTTCACTATAAATCAAATATTATTTACACTTGTCTGTGTTTTACATACTAAAAATAATACAAAATAACCCTGGGAGGCATAATGGTCCGGGTCCGGTACATTAGTAAGAAAATTTTGAAATATCCTACTATCGACCCAGAAAACATCAACACTTTGTTTAATTCACTACAAGTTTTTGTGCATTATAATAGATGTTGGTGGTGTTTATGAGTAAACTGAGTATTGTACCAGATAGGGGGTACACTTTTTCAAATAACTGCATACTCAACTTAAATATCGATTTTTCGGAGTTGTCTGACCAATGAACTGAATGATCGATATGTATTTTATATTACGACATACAGGCCATTAAGTAGTCAATTTTTCATAATTTTAGGGGTTTTAAATTACACATATATTTACAAGGGCGGATCCGGGATTTTTTTCTGAGGGGGGCACAATGGGCGGACGGGCAAAAAAATCAACAATCACTGTTAGGATTTTTTTTCTGGGGAGGGGGCACAAGGGGCGGACAGGCAAAAAAATCAACAATTACTGTTAGAAATAAACAAGTTCAAGTATGTATAGGAAGGTTTATGAAAGTGTTAAAACAATAGAAAAATTAAAAGTTTAATAAAGATAGTTTTCTGTACTGTGATGGAATCTCCACAGTACATAAAAATACCGTTTGGGGGGGCACCCGTGCCCCCCCCCCCCTTCCCTAAATCCGCCCTTGTATATTTATTTGAAAGTGCTGTTCCTGTCATAGTAAAAGATTATAATTTTTATATGGGAGGTGTTATCATTGCAGTGTGCTAGTTGAGTTGTATGCATCATCAACATAGTTCCCACGACCTGTCAGTGACTGAGTTGGCTTGGAATCTTGAAGAGATAAGTAGGGAGGAAATACAGAGGCTGGCAAATCGGTCCACCGACGAGCTGTTGAACTCAAGAACGAGAAATAGAAATGACCCTTCCTCATGTGACAAATGTCATGACCGACCCAGTGGCTGAGTTGGCATCGCGTCCAGGAGTCCCATTGTTCGATTCCTTAGCTGGCTAAGTCCTCCATCACGACACAAGCAAAATAGTCAGGTTTTTTGTAACCCGGGAATGTTTGTCTTTCTTTTTTAAAAAATAGAGTTTATATTTTATGTACAAGGTTGATTTATTTTTTTTTTAAAGAAAGTCAAACATTCCCGAGTTACGAATAACCTGACAATGTTTGAAAATCTCCTACTACCAACACAGTCAGCCGAAAATTTTGTTTGTGTCGTGAAGGAGGACTTAGCCAGCCGAAGAATTGAACACGCGATGCCCGGGTGGGACGCGTGTTGGATTGCCAACTCAGCCACTGACCGGTTCTGACATTTCACACGAGAACGGGTCATTTTCCGACTGGTTCTTGAGTTCAACAGCTCGGCGGTGGAACGAGCATCCGTGCTTCCTCCTCCTACAACTTGGGTCTCTTCAAGACCCATGTTCAGTCCTTCCTCTCCTCAAAAAGACCTTCCACACATCATCTTTTAGAAATTATTTTCCTCAGGGCCTCCTGTGTGGAGTTAGTATAAAAAAAATATCAACGTATGATCTGTTTTTCAAATCCTAGCATAACCGAGACAATCTTTAATTTATAAGTAATCACAGCTATAGTTTATTTCTTCTGTTTTTTAATGTAAGTAGTATGTAAATAAAAATATGTTTTATAAGGTAACCAAAATGTTTCATTTATATTCATACTAACAAATTATGCACCTCTCTCTACCACAGTTGTTAAAACAACGCTAAATAATGCCAGTACACATAATAAACTGCTAAATATTTCTGTCTTGGATGAGAATTACATTGTAATTGAATTTATACAACACTGTAAAATAAGTACACTTAAGTTATTCTACAATTTATTGTAAATTCAGTCTGTGGCATCATTCTAATGAAAATAATTAATTAACTTATGAAAATAATTAACTTTACCCTTTTAAACATTATCAAAATAATTATAATATGTTTGTAGCCTCACTGATAATATGGTCATTTTTTATTAAAATACTGGTTTACAATTTCATTCATATAAATAATTTGTCAAAACTTGATAGGTGACAGCTGACAAGCATGTGATAGGTATCATCTTAGTTATGGTCAAAACTGTAGCAAAAACTTTTGAACTGCACGACATGTCCCGCGACACACCACAGTTCGCTCCGAACGCTTGAAAATCAGTTTACACGTACACTTCCGCGCGAGGGTCGCCCAAGGTCACCCCTTCAACGATTTCGCCTGCCCGCGGAAGTGTGGCGACTTTTTTACCCAAAATAGTGTACCTGTTCGGCCTGCAGGCGGACACGGCGTTTCGGCGGGCTGCTTGGCGAACACCATAGACATCCACCGTCGTGAGGGCACAGTTGTATGGAGCTTCTATAATATTTCTATAATCTATGGTCAAAACTGACGCTTTGGCCTGCCCGCGGAAGTGGGGTGACTTTTTAGCGCAAGGGGTCGGCCGGCAGGCGGACACGGCGTTTCGGCGGGAGGGTCGCATGCCGCTTTAGCCTGGGGGCGAGGCACGCGGTCGGAAGTGTACGTGTGCCCCGGCCATATGCCTAGACGATAATAGCGCCGTTTATACGCACACTTTGGAGCGACCGAGTCCCGCGCCACTGCAGGCCGCCGCGCAGAAAAGTAAAGACCGACAGGTTTACAGCGCAGTTCACTGTGAGACTTTTCTGCGCGGCGGCCTGAAGTGGCGCGGGACTAGGTCGCTCCGAAGTGTGCGTGTAAACGGTGCTATTTCTCTCGAGAGGCATTTGAACATATTACTCCTTTGTCTATGGTTTCCTGTCATTTTCGCTAGTTGAAAGTGATTTTTGTGCGAGATGGAATCTAGTAAAGAAAAATAATTATTTGTTATGTTATAATAAATGTTATATATTATTTTTTTTTAATATAACATTAACCTAATAACATTATTAAATTATATTCACATTAATTTAAATGAAAAATCAGATGGATTTCTACAAATTAAACACAAAAACAATTAATACCTATTTAGTTATAATTTAATCTATTTTTTATAAACGTTTTACGTGATACGTAATATCTAAAATCACCATTCAGGTACTTATTTGTCTATGATTTGTTGTCTACGCCCAAGAAATATAAATTCGCTTCAAGCGTTGCGCAATAACGTAGATTATTGCGCAATGCTTGACTCAAGCGTCAAGCCACCTCTGGAGACGGTCAAAACGCGGTCAAAACTCTAGCCATAGACAAAAAACTACGTGATTGAGCCAAGCCGCTTGATAGTCTCGCTAGCCCTTAGAAGTATTTTAAATGCGAAAGTGTGTATGAATGTATGTGTCTTTGTTAGTTTTGTTTGTTGCGGTCGCGCGTCCCTGAATGAACGTCATTGCTTCACCAGAAAAGCAAACAGTACTACCAATGAATAAATTAAATGCAAGCCGATTAATTTATCATCATCGGCCAGGTAAATTAATATGTTAAATCCGGTTCTTTCAGAATATTAATTTAAATGTTTTGGTAAGGGAAATAATTATTTCTAGTAGGAATAATAATTTAGGACAAAAACGGCTAATATACGTTAGTTCTGGGATACATTATATAAAATCAAAAGATTCGAACATTTAACCACTTATTATTGATTTTAAATACTCTCTGGTTTCTCTGGTTTTACGCAAATAGTTAGTAAAGAAATAACTGATTTATGAATAAATCTGCATGTCTCAAGAGCACACTTTTGTGAAGTTGATATATTTGAAAAGCTGAGGATCCGGCATCGGGAAGTACTCCATGTTTTACGAGGGCTTGATGTTAATAAAGCTAGTGGGCCTGACGGAATACCTGCCCTGGTACTGCAAAGGTGCGCTGCAGAAATAGCTCCAATTTTGACGAAGCTTTTTAAACTGTCCCTGAAGACTGGCTCTGTGCCCTCTGGTTGGAAAAAAGCGGTTATCCATCCTATTCCAAAGAAGGGTGACCGCTCCAACCCGGCCAACTACCGCCCCATAGCGATCACATCAGTTCTGTCTAAGGTGATGGAACGTGTGATCAACGACAAACTGCTCACATACCTCGAGAAGAACAAAATTATTAACGACCGTCAATACGGATTCCGGCCGTGCGGTGATTCACCGCTCGCGGCGATTCACCGCTCGTGCGGTGATCTTCTCGCGTATGTGACGCATGTTTGGGGGCGATGCCTGGAACGTTTCGGTGAGACCCAAACGGTTGCACTGGACATATCCAAGGCCTTTGACCGGGTTTGGCACCGAGGACTTGTCAACAAACTGCATTCTTACGGACTTCCCGCATCCTTGTGTACGTGGATTGCCGACTTCTTGAGGGAGAGGTCGATTCAGACGGTTGTCGATGGTTTCACCTCTTCCTCTCACTCGATAAATGCTGGCGTCCCGCAGGGATCGGTTCTGTCTCCAACTCTGTTTTTGTTGCACATCAACGACCTTTTGTCATGTGCACCAATTCACTGCTACGCGGATGACAGTACAGTTCCTGATAGCTTTTTGTTTGACAAGCCCCCAAAGGGCTCACAACCTCCAACAGCTCGAAAGGCTTTGAAGCAAAGAATGGACGGTTACCTCGAGAGTGTTTTCTCTTGGGGTAAAAATAATCTCGTTGAATTTAATGTTTCAAAGACCCAATCTTGTCTGATCACGTCTAAAAGGGATCGCAATGAAAATCTAGTCTCTTTCAACGGAAGCAATCTTCCGAACAGGCCCTCCATTAATTTGCTTGGTGTAACCCTAAGTGACCAGCTCAGGTATGGGGGCTCCATCGAAGCCAGAGTAAAGTTAGCCTCCCAAAAACTGGGCGTACTGTACAGGGCCCGCAGATACTTTAAAAGTACACAACTGCTAACCCTGTACAAATCGCAAGTGCGCCCCACGGTTGAATTTGGCAGCCACCTCTGGTCTGGAGCTCCAAAATACCTGAAAAATACCCTCGACTCTGTGCAGAAACGGGCGGTCCGTTTGATAGATTCTCCCATCTTAACAGACGGATTGCAATCTTTAGAGCACAGGCGTCGGGTGGGAATGCTATCCTTGTTCTACCGGTATTACAATGGAAGATGCTCCGAGGAACTAGCATCATTGATCCCTTCGGCACCGGTGCATAGTCGGGAAACACGCCAAACGCGTGCCCAACATTTGTACACAGTTGACATTAGTCACATGAGAACGGGTCGTTTCTTCGACTCGTTCTTATGTTCAACAGCTCGGCTGTGGAATGATTTGCCGGCCTCTGTGTTTCCTCCTTCCTACAACATGGGTCTCTTCAAGACCAATGTTCATTCCTTCCTCTCCTCAAAAAGACCCTCCACACAGCATCCCAGATGACATAGGCCCTGAGGGAAATTATTTTCCTCAGGGCCTCCTGTGTGGAGTTAATGTAAAAAAAAAAAAAAAATTGAGAACATTAATCAAATCAAATCAATCAAATCAAAAAATATTTATTGTAAAATAAAAATTACACAAGGTGTAGCTTATGGGTAGACCCCATTTCTTCCAGCTAACCACATTTATTGAATTACAATGTTTATATAATATTATTTGTTTTATTCTTTGATTATATAAATGTCTAGATATAGCGCTCGAGTGACGAAGCGCCAAAAAAAATATCTGCCAAAAGTTGGCATATAAGCTCGGCCTGTCCGCTCAGTGGCGACACTATCGTTGTACGGTAAACACGTGTTGTGTGACATTTGAAAATGACGATTTGCGCTATATCAGTGTGCAGGAATTACATAGGACGATTGAAAACAACTAAAAATGTTACCTATCATCGGTTAATAACCTTTAAATAACCATTCAGTTAAAGAAACAATTCAGTTTTAATAGTGTAATTTGGTCTTAGGACAACGCCGTTTGACCCCATGTTTTGACGCCATGTTTACAGGGTTGCCTGTTCTTCAAATTAAATTTTCCCGATAATTATTTCGAAGTAAAAACCGATCAGATTTACGGTCTTCTGCGTCAAGTTAATTTGATAAGTTTGACCGTGGAAAAATATTTGGCCTTAAGATATCACTATAAGACAAAATTGGATAATATTAACCGGGATGTAAAATCTATACGAAAACTGTTTAAAAAACAAATTAAAAGGGAAGGTCATTAAGAATAAATAATAACTATCGATAGCTTTAGTTTTAAAAAGTTGCATTGTCTTTTTTAGTGTGACAAGATAGTTTTACCATTTTTAGGGATTTACCTGGATATGGGCCACCTTCTTTATTTGATGATGATAAATTTTTTAATTTAGACAACGATACCTGCCGGCCAGTTGGCAGCGTCTATGAATGTATCTTTCTTATTTTCTGTATTTCTTATTTATTTTTTAAAAATAATCGGTAACTTTTGGGGATTAGTGTCCATGGCTATTACGAATAATTTTTAGAAAAAAACTTTAGATTTGCCTTAATCACTATAAAAGGAAATTTATTGCATCACGGCAGGCGGAAAATAATGCATTTTAATTTTCAATGTCGTTAAATAAAATTTCACTTCCGACCGACACTACGACACACGACACTATCCACAAAATTGACCAAATAATCAAACAAAAATAAATCTCTTTTAACAATGATTTTCTTTTAATTTATATCATTATATGTAGAAAACTATCTTACTTAAATGAATTCAAAATTAAACGAATTATAGGTCCCGCTAAACCGAAACATATTTTTTACCCACTTTATGGGAAATACTTGGGGGCTGGTATCACTCATCACGCCTACAGTGACGTTGAGCGCTTTACGTTAACAATATAAGTTACCTATACTTGTGTGCGTGTCACGCACACAAGCGTTTCAAATCTGGCCTGTTCTTTTTTCGGAGTTACAGCGCAACACTCTGTCTAGACATTTTTATAATCAAAGGTTTATTATAAACCCAATGTTTATACAGATAAAATAACAATATTCCAATGAAAAAAAAAATACAAATATATATGTATACCAATAAAAATAGGCGTTTCATTTACGTGAGGTATTCACTCAACGTGTAGTGACATTTATTAACAAGGAAAGTGTTTAGTGACGATTTGAATTTGTGTGTATCTTGTATTTGTTTAATGTTAAGTGGAAGGTTGTTATATACTTTAATGGCCATGTAGTATGGTCCTTTTTGGAATGTTGTTTTGTTTGCTTTTGGTATTAATAGGTTTTCTGTGAGCCTTGTAGCGTATTTATGTGTTGAGTTTTTTAGTGGGAACTTGTCTGTAGATGATCGCACTAACATGCATAACTTCATTATATATATGTCTGTGACTGTTAGAATTTTCAGATTTTTAAACATAGGTCTACATGAATCTAAACGACCGGAGTTTGTAATTTTTTTTATGCATCTCTTTTGTATGATGAAGACATCTTTGGCGTTTACCGAGTTTCCCCCAAAAAATAATACCGTATTTTATTATCGAATATACATAACCATAGTATGCGGCTATTACTGATTCGGTGTTCAATATTTTTCTCAAGGTACCCAGAACATAAGAAAAACTACTGATTTTTGCTACAATTTTTGAGACATGTTCTTTCCAGTTTATGTTTATGTCTAATTCTATTCCCAGTAGTGAACAGGTTTGGGAAGGTTCGATAATATTATTATTAATGTTTACATTTATATTTATAGGTGTAGCTTGCAATGGACAAAATTTTTAAAATTTGGGTTTTGTTTGTGTTGAGTGATAGATGTTGCGATAATAGCCAGTTTGCTATTAATTGGCAAGTCTCGTAAACTTGTTTGTTAAATTCGTCAACGTCTCCATTACATTCAAACAACAAAGCGGTGTCATCAGCGAACATTGAACATTCTGTGCCAGCAATTATTGGGAGTTCGTTTATATAGATATGCTTCCTTGTGGCACACGCTTGTCTATTTTCCTCCATTTGGATTCTACCATGTACTGGACCATTTTTTCATCGATATTTGAAATTTGAACTTTCTGCTGACGATTTTTTAAGTACGATTCAAACCATTTTAATGCTAATCCTCTAATACCTACATGTTCAAGTTTAATTAGAAGAAGCTCATGATCAACATTGTCGAATGCTTTTGAGAGGTCGAGAAAGATACATACGGTTTTTTTACTAACATTAATATTTTCTAGAATTTTGTTCAAAAAATTGAATACTGCCTGTGTTGTTGAACGGCCTTTACGGAATCCAAATTGTTGTGGACATATTATCTCAAAGTTTTCGAGAAAGTTATAAATGCGATTGTACATGGCTCTTTCAAATATTTTTGAAAAGTTTAATATTTGCAGCAAGATCGTGCTTCAACATGTGATTCGTCATCCTGCCCTTAATGGAACAAGAATATCTGCAGATACATGAGAATGGTCTTTCTCCACTGTGCATCAAAATATCGCCCGCCAACTGTTTCGAGAACACGAATAGTTGCACTCGGAACATGAATAAGGTTTATCTCCACTATGAGTGATCAAGTGTTTTCTGAAATATAATATATGCGAACATGAATAGTTTATTTTTTATTTTTATTTATTTATTTACAAAAAGATACATAAATTATAACAAATTTTATACAATAATTAATTACATTATACATGTATTGATGTACCCCCATAAAAAAGCAGTATGTGTATGGGGGGTGTTATTACATTGGTTCAATTTATTATTTTTTATTCAGTTCAAATTTTCAGTAATTTTTAAGCTGAGTTTTAAATTTTTTAATGTTACTGTTGTTTCTGATTTTTTCAGGTAGTGAATTAAAAAAATTAACTCCAAGATATTTATGATTTAACTGTCCTATTGTTTTTTTACATTTTGGAATAGGAAGTATTGATGTTTGTCCAAGATTTCTGTTATTTTTAAAAAGTGCAACTTTATTTTGAATATTATCTTTAAAAATTTGTAATGTTGCGTGATAAAAGTAAAATGCACTTAATTTTCCGACCTTAAATTGTTTGAATAACAGTTTTGATGAAAATGAGTAGGTTTTTTTTAAAATTGTTTTTATTATTAGTTTTTGTGATATGATAATTTATTATAAGTTGTTGCACTCAGAACATGAATAAGGTTTTTCTGCTCTGTGCGTCTACATATCACACGTTTTATTGCTCTTAAGGGAACAAGAAAAACTTCAGACAATACACGAAAATGTTTTTTTTTCCACCGTGCGTCAACCTGTGTCCCGCCAATAGTCTTTTTTGAGAACAAGAATAGTTGCAGTCGGAACATGTAAAGGTTCTTTTTTCACTGTGTGTGATGATGTGTCTTGTCAAATCAACTTTTCGAATGAACGAATAATTGCATTTGAAACATGAAAAAGGTTTTTCATCAATGTGTGTCAGCATGTGCATCTTTAAATCTCCCCATCGAGAAAATGAATAATTGCACTCAGAACACTGTGAATCATTAGATTGCCCTTAAGAGAACAAGAATAACTGCAGATGTTACATGAAAATGTTTTTATCCACCGTGTTTCAACATGTGATTCGTCATATTGCTATTAAAATAACAAGAATAACTGCAGATAGTACATGAAAATGGTTTTACTCCACTGTGCCTCATCATATGTCTTGCCAACTGTCCTTTTTGAGAACATGAATAGTTGCAGTCGGAACATGAAAAAGGTTTCTCTCCACTATGAGTGAACATATGTCTCGTCAATTCTCCTTTTCGCTTATATGAATAGTTGCACTCGGAACATGAAAATGGTTTTACTCCACTGTGCGTCAACATATGTCTCGTCAATTGTGCTTTACGAGAACATGAATAGTTGCACTCGGAACAAGAATAAGATTTTTCTCCACTATGCTTGAACATGTGATTTGCCATACTGCCCTTAAGATAACTAGAATAACTGCAGATGGTGCATGAAAATGTTTTTTCTCCACTGTGCTTTAACATGTGTCTCGCCAACTGTCCTTTACGAGAACATGAATAGTTGCATTCAGAACATGAATAAGGTTTTTCTCCACTGTGCGTCAACATGTGAATCGTCATATTGCCCTTATAAGAACAAGAATAACTACAGATGTTACATGAAAATGGTTTTACTCCACTGTGCATAAACATGTGTCCCGCCAGCTGTTCTCTTCGAGAACATGAATAGTTGCAGTCCGAACATGAAAAAGGTTTCTCTCTATTGTGAATGATCAAGTGTTGTCTCAAATATCCTTTTTGCGAACATGAATAGTTGCACTCGGAACATGAATAAGGTTTTTCTTCACTGTGCGTCAACATGTGACTCGTCATATTGCCCTTAAGAGAACAAGAAAAACTGCAGACAGTACATGAAAATGGTTTTTTTCCACTGTGCATAAACATGTGTCCCGCCAACTGTCCTTTTTGAAAACATGAATAGTTGCAGTCAGAACACGAAAAAGGTTTCTCTCTACTGTGAGTGAACATATGTCTCGTCAATTCTCCTTTTCGCTTATATGAATAGTTGCACTCGGAACACGAATAAGGTTTTTCTCCACTGTGCGTCAACATGTGAATCGTCATGTTGCCCTTAAGATAGCAAGAATAAGTGCAGATGTTACATACAAATGGTTTTACTCCACTGTGCATCAACATGTGTCCCGCGAACTGTCCTTTTCGAGAAAATGAATAGTTGCAGTCGGAACATAAAAAAGGTTTCCCTCCACCGTGAGTGATCATATGTCTTGCCAAATCTCCTTTTCGATAACATGAATAATTGCATTTGAAACATGAAAAAGATTTTTTACCACTATGCGTTAGCATGTGCGTCTTCAAATCTCCCTTTCGAGAACATGAATAATTGCAGTTGTAACATGAAAAAGGTTTAATTCCAGTATAGGTGCAGAAGTGCAGTTCTAACTGTGACGTACAAGGGCAAGAGTAGTCACAATGATGACAATATAGCCGATTTTCTATGGTATGGGACTTGAGATCTGTGAGTATGTCTGAAAATGATAACAAAAAAAGCTGAACAAGTGTAAACACAGATAATAAAAATTAAATAAAATTAAGTCAGCACTGAATCATTGAATCTAACAAAGTAAATCAAGTTTTACCTGCTTTCTGGGAAATTCCTGCAAAGTGTTCAACACATTCCTTTTTAATATCCAGCAGGTCTATGTCAATTTTCATGTGCTGACTGTCTTTTTCAACTATTTCTCGGTGTCCTGGTTCGGCCTTGATGGCAATAGTCTCCACAACGATGCTATCTAGGAAGAACGAAGAAACAATACTTAGATTGATTGTAAAAAATATTTTATGTGCATGAACTACGTAAAAATTGCGAGAATGGTTTCCCCAGAAGTGCATCAGCAGATCAAACCATTTTAATGCTAAACCTCTTATACCGACGTGTTCAAGTTTAATTAGAAGAAGCTTATGATCAACATTGTCGAATGCTTTTGAGAGGTCGAGAAAAATACCTACGGTTTTTTTGCTAACATTAATACTTTCCAGAATTTTGTTCAAGAAATTGAAGACTGCTTGTGTTGTCGAACGGCCCTTACGGAATCCAAATTGTTGTGGACATATTATCTTAAAGTTTTCGAGAAAGTTGTAAATGCGATTGTACATTGCTCTTTCAAATATTTTTGAAAAATTTTGTAATAAGGATATTGGTCTATAATTTGAGATTTCCTGTTTGGGACCCTTTTTATATAAAGGCACAATAATAGATTGTTTAAGGTGTTCTGGGAAGGTTCCTGATTCAAAAGATTTGTTAATTAATATTTCCAACGGGTAACTCAACGCTTCTGCACTTGCTTTTATAATTTTTATAGGGACTTTGTCAGTGCCGACACTGCTTTTATCTTTCAGTTTTACGATAATTCTGATAATTTCCTCCTTGCTTACAGGCGTTATAAAGAATGATCGAGACTGTTTGTTTGTGACTGTGTTAGCAGATTGTGTACGTTGAAATGTATTTTGTGGTGGTAGCGAAGGTGCAAAGAAAGTATTAAATTCATTTGCAATGTTTTCTGGTTTTGATACCATGGTATCATTTATTTTAAGACAGATTTTTGGCTTAACTTTAGATTTTAAATTATTTGAGTTCTCTTTTATTATGTTCCATGATGTTTTGGTTTTATTCTGCGCATTTTGAATACGTTTACTATTGTAATTTCGTTTAGCTACTTGTTTTACTTTACTGAGAACTTTTTTGTATTGTTTGTAATGGTTTATGATTGACAGGTCATTTGTGTTTTTTTGTTTTATGTATAGATGTCTTTTTTGTGTAATAGATATTTTAATACCAGGTGTTATCCAATTTATTTGGCGTTTTTGGGGATATCTATGTTGTTTAAAGGGGAAAAAAAGTTTCATACCTTCATTTACTTTATTAATGAAGTACTCATAACTGTCATCAATGGATTCAAACGATTTTAAAAGATCCCAACATATTCCTGATAAGTAATTGTTAAATTTTTTTGTATTTTCTTTATTAAATAATTGTTTTTTTGCATACCAAGTTTGTTTATTTTACCAATTTTCAAGAAAACCACACTTGTTTTATCTGATTGACGAGGAAAATCCATTGCAATTGGCGCAGCCAAATTTGGGTATACGAATAATGTTTATTGTGGAGGTGAGCAAGTCACTCCGTCACGCCGCGGTGACTGTGATAAGCAGATTATCCCTAGAGTTATTGTTTAGGGGGACAACAATCGTAGTTGGGAATTGGATTACAGTGCCATCCGTGGAGTCACGGGCGATCATTGGGTACAACAGTTAAAAGGAAGGAAGACCGTTCCATCCATTCTAAAGAAGGAAGGCAGTCCAATCCAATAACTCTTGGAAGCAGCGGGGCACCGTGGATTGCTCATTCACCGGTTCCTGGAGTTAAGTTGACTGTTTTTTTTTTGGAAGGTGTAATTGTTGTCGGGAATGTGTTATTGTTGTTGAGCGTCGGTCTCGTTTACCCTCGCAACTATGGAGTCGGGCAGAATTCCTAGGTTTTCGCAAGTAAGCGACACCGGAGGCTATTCCACTTGAGGTTTTAACAATTCTTCCTTATCCGTGATGCCAGAAGCACGCGTATTCACTTACTGAATATTCTAGAAAGTGAGACATTACCTAAACTGATCAATCTGTGTTTTCCGGCGAAGGTCACGGATGTGTTATTTGACATATTAGTTGAATTATTAGAGAAACATTGCTCCAAGACGCGTTCGGAATTCAGGGAACAGAAAAAAATTATCAGGCCAGACAAATGAATGGGAAAACAATCCGAGATTTTGCTGTACGTCTTCGCGGGCTCGGCTCGAAGGTAATCTTGCAGACTTTTTGCGATTGGTATTCTTGCAGACCGGGCTAAAGAAAAAATATTTTTAGAAGTTACAAAGTTAACTTTCAACCAAGAACTTACGATTACAGTGCCGACAATCCGGGTCCAGAGGCTAAAAGGGAGTGTTCTGTAGGTAGAACGGAAGATAATGCAATAAGGAAAGCAACGAAAACGCTTGGGGGATATTTTTTGCGTTCGAAAGGGAGTCAGGGGTTCTGAAATTTTTCCTCTCGTTCTAGTAGTCCCAGTTCAATGGCATTCACGGAAAATAACATTGCATCAGTGGAAAGGCGCACGCGGCCAAGGATAGTAAATTAAACGACGCAGTGTTTTAAATGTCGTCAGGACGAAATGATAAAATTAATGAAAAAAAAATGAAAGAAGAAAATGAAAGAAGAAAATGATGAAAAAAAATGATGAAATTCCGCAAGAATAATAAAGTGAATTAAATTTCGGTCAATCTCAGAAAAATAATAAGAGGTGTGTAGCATACATTAATCCCATTAAGGTTAATCTTAAAATTAATGAGATGAAGTGTAAGACAATGATAGATTCAGGTTCATCGCTGTGCGTGATGCATTTTTAAACGTTATAAATAATGGGAATTATTAATTATAAATATTTTCACCGAACAATCGTACAGTTTCAGGATAAGACGGAAACCCCTTTACAATTGTGGGTAAATCGATTTTTACCGTAGATAACAATAATGTCAAAAAGAATTTAATTTTTGTTGTTGTTGTCAATGGATCAGAGCTTATTCTCGGAAGATATTTCATGGACGCATTCGAACTCAGTATTTAATTATAATAGAGCAATTCGGTTTCAGCAGTTAAAAAAAAAACAAAAGATTTATAACCAGTTTCCGGATGTTTTTTTTTCTTAAAAGTTAGGGAAGTTAAATAAACGCAAGTAAAGTACCAACTTTAAATCGATTTCAAAATTTGCCGTAGCAAGATTCAATTATTGTTAACAAAAGAAATGTAAAACCGAGTTCAGAGGACTTCAGTTACAAATTTTGGGGATCACAAACCCGTATTTTAGAGAATGCGGTAGTTCAGGTGTGAATTTCAGAGAACAAAATACCTTGTTACCGCAAAACCGTACTATAGAGAATACGTTAAGTCAGCCAATAAGGACGATTTCGGTTCAGAGTTTATGTATTTCATTGCATTTCATTAAAATTGCGAAAATATAGATGTTCACGCCGTGGCGTTAGCAACGGCTTCCGATACATAGTTACAGCAGGTGTTTGGGTATTTGAGCCTGGGCTGGCCCAAACGATTAAATCGAGATGATATTATTTGGAAATATTGGATAAAAAAGAACGAACTTTCTATTTTAAAAGACTGTTTGTTGTGGCAACATAGAATAGTAATTCCTTGTTCTCTACAAAACCAAGTGTTAAGTTTATTAAATAGGTCGCACTTGGGAATTGTAAAAATGATAGGGATATCTAGAGCGTATTTTTGGGGGACGTCTTTGAACAATGACTTTGAAAAAGTTGTTCAATCATGTGCAGACTGTTCCATGACGAAGCAGTCACCACCAAAAAGTCAGTTGACCGTATGTCCAAATGCAGGGAGAGCTTGGAGTAGGGTTCATTTAGATTCCCCTAGTAGGGAAGATGTTCCTTGTAATCTGTGATTCTTTTGCTAAATGGTTAGATTGTATCGAAGTTCAGAAGGCGGATTCGACTCAAACCCTGATTTGATTGTTTCTGACCGATATGGTACCACGTTTACGAATGAGGAATTTAAGGAGTTTTTAAGAGAAAACATTATCAAATTTATGACAACGCCCGTCAAACATCCGCAGAGCGATGGTTTGGCGGAAAATGCCACCAAACAATAAGGTTTCTCAAGAAACTGTTGGTAGAAGGTAGATACCGGTTAGACTACAAGGTTAAGTTTTTCAACTTTCTGATGGACTACGAGAATTCTCCACATTATACTTATTGGCATTGAGCAGGCAGTGTTATTATTAGGCGGCCCCTAGACCCTACAATAACATTTTACAATATATTTTATTGTGCAATAAGATTGAAAGGCGCCTAGAATTCCAACGATCAATTATACAACGATCAATTATACAATAAACGAACTACGCAATGTTTTCGTGTTCAGTCGGAGAATAGTGTTGATCGCATGTGCACCGTGCGTAAAGCAACATGTCCAAGATTTTTCATTTCAGATCACAGCATAATTTTTTTTATCACGATCATGATATTGACATTCCACATATTCAATCCCAGTACATTCAGTTTTCAAACAGCTCGCTTGCCACCGATTGCCATTTTATATATAAATTTCGAAATGCCAGAGCTCACCAGTAGTTGTATACAAACCTTGTCCTGACAATAACGAACACAAAAAAAAGAATTATCCAATTTTGTACAGTCGTTCGGAAGTAATGCGCGTACATACATTTCGGCGATTCAATTTTATTTATAAAAAAAGAAGATTTATCGCAAGTGTTTTTATTTCTCACTGTACTTTTAAATATTCGTTGCTTTTATTTTTATTTCATATTTGTATTTTGGTTGTCTATCGTAACTTTATTTATATTACATATTTCTTTCTTGTGTTAAAATTGTACTGTCTTTATATTTTTTTAAATTTTTTTTTAAAATTTAATATAGATATACAGTACAGTGGTTTTATATAAATTACATATCGGTACACAAATTATTTAAAATTGCAATCTCACCAAAGAAGAAACTAGTTCTTGTGCTTGATGAGCGAGTAACACTAATTATAACAGAAATAGAATAACATTATGCAATAGGTAAGTATATAATGGGAACAATTGAAACTTCTGGTTTATAGATTATTATTATTATATATTTATGTAAAACCTCTGTGGACGTAAATTAAATAAATAAATACTTTGTAATAAAAAAGCGTGATTTTTGATAAGAGACCGTAAGATTAAAATATCTATCCTATCGACTTTCCCTTGGGCATGCTCGGAATAATCCATCTACGGGTTAGAAGGGATGTGCACATTGTATTATATTTCTTTAGATTGATTTGTGGATGGTTCAAAAACACGACTATCATGGACAGCATTTGTTTTTATGTTCCCGATCGTTATCTCAGTCACAGAAAGCACAAACTGTTTTATCTCCAGACTCGTAGAACTAATGGCTGTACACAGTGCGAGCTGCTACTTAGCCAGTAGACAGCTACTCGGCTTGTCTACTCGTACGCCAGTAGCTCGGCTCGCCTTAGCTGTCCACACGACACATAGTAGCTGCTGCCCAGTCTTGCGAGTTGTCGCGATGTCGAGTGAACGTACTTTAATAACAAAAACTGTGATAAGGTCCATGACAACAATATTATGTCAAGAATTGGAAAATGCCCATCAAAACCTTTAAAAAAACATCGAAAGAAAAGGGTTTGGATTAGAGACAGGATGGCTAGAATATTTGTAATTTTATTAGTTACCTCGCTGGTGTTATCTAGATGCATTTCTTTAGCAATGTTTCAAATATGCTTTTCTCATATCTCTATTTCTGTAATTTTTATCGAAACAATTCCATAGATTTTCTTTTTCTCTGTAGAGTTTCACGAATGATATATTATTATCAGAAGACCATCTTTCCGCAGCCATTTTTAATTCGCGAAACGCTCGTAGGCGCAGCACACAAAAACACGGGTTCCGCTCACAGCTGTCCGGCTGGCACTGGCGAGTTACTGCCGAACGCGTCCAAACGATCCGAGTGATGACCGAGCTGTTGCCATGTGCGAGTTGCTGCCGGGCGAGCGTGCAAGTGAAAACACAAAATGTTGAAGTAACTCGCATGCGAGCTACTGTCCAACTCGCACGTACAAGTTACTCGTAAGTTACGTCCAAACAGTGCGAGTTACTGCAGTGCAGTTACTCGGCAGGCAAACTCGCACGCTAGCTCGTACTGTGTAAACCAGCTATGGGCATCACTTTTATTTATTTATACGTGTGGCATCCCCACCACCTCTCTCACAAAACATCTCGGGACCACTCCGGCAATGACCGAGCGATTATTCCGTTCCCAGCACTCGATTCCGCCGCCCGCTCGCATTTTGTACCTCTCTACCCGTTTCATACGTGAACACTAAATCGTGTAAATTATTCAAATCTTAAATAAATGTTAATCACTCAAAGTGTAAAGTGTTATCAATCATCGGGGTAATGCATATTCCAATGCCCTTGATCCCATCATGAAAGCACAAAAACTAATCATAAAAATAATTCTTAAAATGCCGCTTACTACCAGCACTGATACTATCTTCAATTCCTTCAACGTTATGGACATAAAACAGCTCTACTCAAGATCCATATTACTTAATTTACACAAAAACAACAAAACACCATACAAAGCTACACAAACAATACACAATACCCGAGCCAAAAACAACGAACTTCTCCAAACTCCTTTTTTCAAAACCACCTTCGGGCAAAGACACTCTAAATACATAGCTTGCAAACTATACAATACACTACCAACTACGATCAGACAAAGTGACTCCTTTACAAAATTCAAACAAGATATTAAAAAATGGATTATAAGTATTGGACGCCACACTATCACAAATATCTGTAAAATAAATCACACATAGACATAAATAACTATTCACATACAACCTAACCCATATAAAACAAATGAAAATAATGGAATCCTGTCAAATTTAAACTATAAATAGACTAGGCAAAATTGATTTCATTACTCCATCTCCAACATTTATAAAATAACTCTCTTTAAAAGATTTATTACCCTTCCAATCACCCTTCTGTTTTAATTCTATTCATAATATGTATTTTACCTGAAATATCCTTGTAATTACTATATTCATTTATATACCTGTACGCCTGTCTCGACACAGGTATACCCTAGTGAGACAGGCATACAAATAAAACCATTGTAAACATATTTTATTATAGATAAATAAATAAATAAATAAATCATCCAATATAATCATTGAACACTGGATCGCGGCCTGAAAGTACCGTGATCCCCAGGAGCCTGACTATTCCTTATGGTAAAGTATCGGTATACACTGGTCTGATGAGAAGACGGAGCACAGGTCAAACATCCTCCACAAGCTCCTCAGCCCCTGGAAACAACCCTTTCAACACAGCCATAACTTACCAATGGTCATGCCAGTAGCGAGAGTTATCTTGTTGTTAAATAGTATCACTTCGAATTGATGTCTTTAATATATTTTTTTTGTTTTAATTAAATGAAGACAATATTAGCGAAACTCAATCGAAAATCTGGAGACAGAAAAATCAGAAAAGATATTGGCTCCGCTGGGACTCGAACCCAGGACCATTTGCTTACATGGCAAGAGCTCTATCGATTGAGCTACGGAACCCATATCAATTCGGTCACTTTTAACTATATCATACTTCGACTAAGAACTACCAACATTATCTTCATTTTCTTAACGCACGTATTATTGGCTGCTATCTTTATATATGATTGCAAGATTCAACTCGAACTAAATGCAATCTAAGAAGATTGCATTCTTGGGTTCGAGTCCCAGCGGAGCCAAGATTTTTTCTGATTTTTCAGTCTCCAGATTTTCAATTGAGTTTCGCTAAAATTGTCTTCATTGAATTAAATATTATAATTTGAGATTTTACTCATAAAGTTTAAAAATTAAAAATAAATATTTTTTTTGGTTCATTATTATAATGGAGTGTGGCACTTTATAAAATGCTTTCCTTAAGTATGTGTATATCGAGTCAAA
This sequence comes from Limnephilus rhombicus, assembly GCA_929108145.2. Taxonomy (NCBI): domain Eukaryota; kingdom Metazoa; phylum Arthropoda; class Insecta; order Trichoptera; family Limnephilidae; genus Limnephilus; species Limnephilus rhombicus. Next base: position 7,128,429 of record OV815289.1, on the reverse strand, counting down.
TTAATTTCTAGTTGCCAATGACTCGGATATACAATTGTGATAAATGCTTAGATTAAAGAGTTAGTCTGGCAATATAAAACCATGTTGGTTACATTCAATTAAGGTCTTAATATTATTTATTAAATTGTTTAACACCAAAAATTGTTTTATACCAAACACTCGAAAAGTTAAGGTATTAAAAAATATGTTAAAATTATTCTAATGATTGAGTCTATACTGATGCTCTCACCAAACCGCCCTGTCATTGACAGTTGTTTTTGTAGTAATAACCCTGCAGTTTTGGTATTGTGTATATACAAACAATAATAAATTATAAAATAAAGTTTTTGCTGTATAGAAACCTACATTATACATTTATAAAAAACCATATATAAAATTGTGAGAAACAATTTACAAAAAATTCTGCCTCAATACAGGTTCACCTAGTGAGGTAGGCTATGCACAACTAAAAATATTGTATAATTATGCTACTTCTGTATAACCGATCTTACATTATTTTCTACTTGTTAATTTTTTTGTACTGATGTAATCTATTTGTAATCTACATTGAAAATGTACTTTTTTAGTTGTAATGTTGCTAGTTTCATTAAATAAAGATGTATTATTATCATAATAATTATTAAAAGCATGCAAATTGGTGTCTAAATATTAGAGGTCAAATATGTTATTTTTGACGCTGTTACCCTTATTATGGATGGGTGCTAGATAACTGTGTTTCCACATGTCGGGAAAATAGTTAGAAGACAATGAGTTATTGAAAATTAAAAACAATGGATTTGTTAATACACCGACACATTTTTTTGAAGTAACACTTCTTCACGCACGCTCGACTTGGGGGGTAAACTGGTATACGTTACACAAAGTGATGATGTGTTACAAAAAGTGGTGATGTGTTACGAAAAGTGTGATGTTACGATAAGTGTGATGTTCGAAAAGTGTAATGCGAACGGTAATCGATGCGAACGGTGATCGTTGGCGAGGCGAACGGTCGGGCCTTTACGCACGCTTGACTTGTGTCAATGTTAATGTCAATGTTAATGTCAACGTCAATGTCGATGTCGATGTTGATGTCAATGTCATATTATGTTCTTTTATAAGTTAGTGAAGTTTTACTTCAGTCGTGTGGTCTAAAGCACACTAGTTTTCTTTCAATATTGGTGGAGTTCCATCCGGTCCCGCTGCCTATTCACGTAATTTATTTGAAATTTGTTTTTACAATTTAACTCATTTTTATTTAATTTCAGCTTTAATTCAAATATGATTTTTGTGTACCTATCTACAAAGGGGAAACAATCTATCAAATTTGTTTTTTGATCGAGAATAATTTTTGTACCTCTTAAAAATGGAAGGAATTTTTTCAGAAAAGGAAGTCGTTAAGGGGAACGTTTGCGCGGCCCATTTCTGCCCGCTTCATACAAATCTTAGATTTGGATTTGAGATAAAAATACCCAACCAAACTGAAAAATAATTTTTGTAATCAAAAGGTATATTAAATATCTAGTTAGGATGTGAGCTACTTTATTTATTTTTCTTTAAATTATAAGATATAGGCCATAAAAGATTTAAGCGTTTCACGATTTTGGAGGCAACTTAGGCAAATATGTGTGAGTAAAAGAAAAACATAAAAAAAAATTTACTGTATTTATTTTGAAAATATAATGAAAAATTAAATAAAAACTAAAAAAATCTTAATAATGCATTTTTTGGGTAGTAATTTTAATAAATACACGACTATTTTCGATCCCACCGCAAATAGGTAATTTGTATTTTTAATTTACACTTATCAAAATGATTTTTTTTACAAAATTTTATTTTTTATTTTATATTTCATCATACTTTATTTTTTTTTCATTTATTGACAAATAATTTCCCAAATCGGCTCTTAAATCCAGAAACATTAAAGTCTTTAATGGCCTATATCTTATAATTTAAAGCAAAAATAAATAATGTAGCTCACATCCTAACTAAATATTTGATAAACCTTTTGATTACAAAAATAATTTTTCAGTTTGGTTGGGTATTTTGATCTCAAATCCAAATCTAAGATTTGTACGAAACGGACAGAAATGGGCCGCGCATACGTTCCCCTTAACAAGTATATTTATGTCCGAATTAAAAAAATGACACGAATTCCTTAAATCTGAAATCAGCGACCAATATTTTCTTACTTTGAAATGCAACTTACTGGCTGTTGAAGTACTCGCCGCATTCTGCAAGCATTCCTTCTTCACATCCGGGAGGTAGATATCTTTATCCGTATACGGCATTTCACCTCCACCCTCTTCCTGGGACTCTGGTTCCACCTTGATGAAAACACTTTCTGGGTTAGGAAGATCCATGGTCTTCTGTGAAAGCGTTCCAGTGTAATGATAGTTATTGGTCCCACCTCACAATAAATTGACCTGCAACAGAATAGTAACTAATAAATTCTATTTATGAGTGCTTATAAAGGAGTTTTAAGTAATCGCCTACATTTGGAATGCATGCGTAAAATCGCATTCATTCAAAGTATTGGGGGTAATCTGGACCATACCACCCCATAATAAAATGAATATCGTAGATATGTTATTTGACAGGCTGGCCGCATACACACGTTTTCCGTATTCGATTTCCGAATTCGTTTTTCGTATTCGGACATCCGAATGTATGGAATCAGTAGAAAACACATTAACTGACGCACATGTTCCCTTTTTTTCCGAACGGAACAAATTCCGTACGTACGTTTCGAATGCAAGCCGGCGCGTTCGGAGAAACCTAATGACGTCATGCGGAACTCAGCGCTATCATACATTTTGTTTGTGCCGGCACACACGTTCGGATATTTCTATTCAGTATCGCACCCGCACCGCGTGCATCGGACGTATTCTTTGTATTTGTTACGCATAGAATCGTAACACCATATTGTGTGAGGCACAAACATTAATATTGGCTGTTGAAAAATACTCCTGCCTGTGGGATATTCATGATAACGACTATCACAACATTGGGATATTTATGATAACGACTATCACAAATTATTTTTCTTCTTCATTATTAACAGAAATGCCATTGCTAATAAATCGTCGTCCTCCATCGTCGTGCGTTCACCACGCTATCATTATCTGTACTGACGTGTATACATTCCGAATGAAGAAAAACGAACATTTGCGCTAGTCTCACGGAATTAGAAATCGAAATTCCGCATTAGGAAATCGAATACGGAAAACGTGTGTATGCGGCCAGCCTTACATCAAATATCAAAGTGGAGAGCAAAAACGTTACAATACATCTAGACTTGCTATTGTCAGCCTCGAATCTACGACTTTCTCAAACAGGGGCAGAAACTTGATGGTGGCGTGATGCCCCCTCTCGCCAGCATTTGCGGGGGGTCGGGGGGAGGGGGGCTTAACTGTCACGGAATCAATAATTCAACATTAGCCAATATCAAAGTTTACTTTGCTTTAATAGCACGTGATTAGCAAGGGCGGATCCAGGGGGGGGGGTCATGGGGGTCAAGACCCCCCCCTGGGTTGGGTCCAGGACCTAGGTGGAACACTAATTAAGATTGTTAAACATAATGTTTTTTATATATTTTTTGTTTCTATAATTATCAAAATTACCTGCTTACCTACTTTTAACTTGTATCATTATTATCAAAATCAAATTATAACTTCTTGTGACTTGACCATGTCTATGTGACCGCCCCCCCCTGTTTATTTGATTAATAAAATATAAATTAATCAAATTTTATTTGATTAATTATGTTATTTAACAATTCATTCAAACTGTCGCATATTAACCAGGTTGTTTGTTATAAGTTTTGGCATATTCTTATAATGTAAATATTTCCCTATCGAGTCCACGCTCAAAACATACTTTAAAAAATTAAAACAAATTGTAGTTGGTAGATTACAGTTAGTGATAAGTAATTCAGTAACCGGAATTGAAAAATATTGCATTTTAATGGTTATTTTGTTATCTTTAAAAACGCGAAATGTCATTTCTCAAGGAACGCCATGTTGTTAATTACGACGGCAAACGTCTCGCGTGATTTTTCATGTTCATGAAACCGAACAAAATAATGATTAATATGCATTATTTATCATTTCCGAAGATTGCAGTTCGTACTTATTATTGTCTAACTGACAGAAAGTGATTTTTTCTTTTAAAAATGCGTATTTCATCGTCGTAATTAACATGGCGGTCTATGAAATACGACATTTTGCGTTTTTTAAGTTAAAAAAAAAACAAACATTAAAACGCAAAATTTTTCAATTTCGGTTACTGAAATACTTATTACTTACTATTATCTACCTAGTACAATTTGTTTTAATTTTTTTGAAGTGTGTTTTGAGCGTGGACTCGATAGGGAAATATTTACCCTTTCGATAAACATGAACCGGTTAAGGGGATAAGGTCTAATTTAGTCAATATAAAATGAATCTACTTACTTACAAGGCGAAGCGCGGTGGTCAATACCAATGTTGAAGAAACATCACTAGAAAAGTAGAACTGCAATAATTTGAGTTACTTCGGGAAATAAATGCCTTGGTCACTTCAGTAACCAAAAATAATATAAATTGAACGCAAATGTTGTGCAGTTAATACAATATTAAGACGCAAGACGCGAAAGGAACGTCACACGTTACCGTTATAAGGCTGCGTCTATGACATTACGGACATTACGATTTACGATAGTAGGTGTGGTTGCCATATTAAAATATAAAGGTACCTATATTGTTGGTTCACGTTAACGCCACCGTCCATATCGTATGGTACTTTACAGTTCTTCACGTACAACTTGGCGAAAAAGGAGGGCGCTGTTGTCTATCGCATAATGATAGTGAATGTGGTTACCAGAACTATATTTTAAGATTTTAGCGTTAGTTTATGTTAACGCCATCGCCAACGACGCCAACATACGCGTGACACTGTGCAGTGACATTTCCGTAGACAACGTACTATCAAAGTGAAGAATCATGCAAGACAGTTCCTACTTCAAAAATTATAATATCTAGATGTGTTTTGGAAAACAGAAAAACTTGAGTAACCGGAATTGTGGGTTTCTATGCTTTATTTTACATTTTGAATGATATCTTTATTTTATTTTATTTATTTATTTAAGGACAAATAGTCCAATTAACAATATAACAATTGCACGAATAGAAAAAAAAAAGAGAGATCACAATGAAAGGAGATTACATATAGATAAAGAGCATTGACAAAATACATATTATAATATAAAAGTACATAGAGAAGATAACTACAAGTAGATTGAAGATGGATTTAAAAAGACTAATATCACAATCTTTAGAATTCAGTTCAGCTTCTAAAATTAATAAATCTACGGTCTTCAGAATTATTTGTAAATAAATGATTATTTCAATGCTTTGCAGTGGCAGTAAAGCTTTTTTATAATATTCGTATTAAGAACAACAGACAACTTTTCAAAGAGATTACTTTTTATTTGAAAACTATCTTGTTCCCGGCATGCGTTGCAATGCCATATTCGAAGAAATAAATTGTTTCTTCCTGCATGTCCTTTTCTGTGCGTCCCCATCCCCCTCCCGCATCTCCTTCCCCTCCGCGTTCCCCACGTACCCTCTCTCTCCTCTCTTCCGTCCCTCGTCCTGCCAACCCCACTCCCACGTTCCTTATATTCAGTCCCAGTACATTTAGTCTTCAAACAGCTCGCTTGCCACCTATAACAATTTTTTTATTCTAATTCTCATTTTTCATATGTAACAAATACTTATTTGTGTTTATTATAAGAACAATCAATAATTTGGTACCTAACCTAGGTACATATTGAAAATATCTATCATTTAAAAAATCAATAAATAATTCTTTTGTTACAAAAAAAGCTGTCTGCTAAATTCACATTCATCAAACGAGCGAACTGTCAAACGTGCGGAATTAAAAAAAGTCTATAAGTTTTCAGAAATTATCCAATTTTCTGCGCAGTTTTCTTAATTTTTCTTTCCGTTAGAACCTTCTACGAAGTATTCGAATAATTTAAAAAGAAAAATGAATGCTAAAGGTAAAGTCGTTCTAAAGTTATGGCGTGACCAAGGGAAACAGGGATTCATTTATAAGGAACATTTATAAATTGATTATAAGTTCTTCGGTTAGCAGATTTCAATATTAGCAAATGGACATCAAAATAAAAAAAAACTTACGCCATTAGCGGGTAGCTGGTAAGCTGGTGTCGATCAAAAAATCCGCTACCTATTATGAGTACTGCAGCTGTTCATAAAAAGAGTAAAAAGAATAAAATACAAAGTTGCGAATTAGCATTTCTGTCAGTTTTGAGTTAAGTATAAGTACCAAGTTCTTTTATTTTTATTGGAGTAAACACTGCCAAAACACCGAAAGTTAAATCGTGTAATACGACCGAATTTCGGCTCCTACCTTTTCACGAACTGACTTAATACCCACTATGTGCGATGCCAATATTCATTCAAATATTATTTTTTGTGTATTTTGATATTAATGTACATTTTTACTTTTAGCCTTTATTACGTCAATGCAAAATGGTGAATACGGAAAATTAGGTATAGGTAAATTGACCGAACTTGAATTTTTCGAACTTCAACGTTTTGAAAACATGTTTTTCGAACATCAATTGACCGAAACACTAGTTTTTCGAATTGATTGAAATATGTTTACCGTACGTACAACCTAACGGTTAGGTTAGGTCCTAATCTAACCCAACCTAACCTTTAACTGATACGTTTGAAAGAATCTCGTTAAGTCATAAACAAGTGAAATATATATTTTAAAATTGATTAACAAATTCAAAAAATATGTCTTTCGGCCAATTGCTATTCGAAAAATTAGTCTTTTGAAAAGTTGAAATCTAACAATTGATTTCGAAAAATTGAATTCGAAAAACACGTCTGCTTCCGGCAAATTGGCGATTTTTGTGATGAAAATTTCTTTCAGCTTATTTCAAGTTTATTTCATAATCTTTCAAAAACAGTTTTTAGTATTTGGCTACATTCAGAAATGTTTCATTTAGAGAGCTTTAATTATTGTGAAGCGGAAATAACAAAAAGTTTTTGTTAAAGTGACATTTCGTTTATGACGAAAAATGTGCATAATCGCAAATAACCCCAGGGGTAAAATACAGGTTAATTCATTGGCTATATAGCACTGTAATAAGTTTTTATATCTCCTTGTTAAAATTCGAAGGTATGATTTTTTAATGTTGGCGAATAAATGAGAGAAACAAAAAAGTTATATTTACCCAAGATGCTTTCATTAACAACTGACAGTCATGTAATCAAGTTTCTAACTCTAATTCTCATAACAACTTTACTATCTTTACTTTGTTTACCCCCGCAGTTAAATTTATCATCCCAAGCTTGTGATAATCGTTCTAATGCTGATATTCTATTTCAGAGTATTTTGCATGTTTAATTGCAAAACCGCGGTTTGTCTAACTGAGGTATTACCAAAACCACTTAGATCACTAAGATTTTCGTCTGACGCGATATTTTTTCATTCCGATTGTCGCATCATTTTATATTTATACATTTTATGGAGATAGTTGCCATTAGACAAGAAATAATATTTTGCGACGGTACTAAATCCTCAAAAAGTGGCAGCACTATGAACATAACCATAGATCACTACTATCGTGAAAGCGTCTGTCCGGTCCGGTCATGGTCCGGTCTGTCGCGAAGGAATCGCGTGTTCGGTCGTTATCTAACTGAAGTTTTGGTTAATCTTTCGTCCTTTCAACTTTCACTATACCGATTTTTATAGACCTATGCCTTGCTGTAATTACCAGCCTGATAAACGCTAGGCAAACTACCTACCGCAGATGCCAAAGGTATAACTGGCGCAACCCTTTCTCTTTCTAAATTAATAAAAGTATGTTACAATATGAAAATAAATAGATATTCTTTTTCTATGAGTTAACGTTACTTAAGAAAAAGTCGCGTGTATTTTATTGAAATAAATATTTATTTAACCTTAATATTCATGTAACTATATTTGTGAGCATTACATACCTCTTATAAAAGGTTAATATTTCCCTATTGGGTCCACGCTCAAAACACATTTTAAAAAATTAAAACAAATTGTACCAGGTAGATTACAGTTATAAGTGATTCAGTAACACAAATTAAAAAATATTGCATTTTGGTTATTTTGTTATCTTTAAAAACGCGAAATGTCATTTCTCAAGGAACACCATTTGTTAATTACGACGGCAAATGTATCGCGTGATTTTTCGTGTTTATGCAACCGAACAAAATATGATTAATACACATTATTTATCATTTCCGAAGATTGCAATTCGTACTTATTATTGTCTAACTGACAGAAAGTGATTTTTTTCTTTTAAAAATGCGCATTTCATCGTCGTAATTAACATGGCGAATTACTTATTACTAACCATTTTCTGCCTAGTACAATTTCTTTTAATTTTTTTAAGTGAGTTTTGAGCGCGGATTCCATAGGGAAATATTTACCATAAAAAATTGAATTAATTTTTGGGGATCGCTGGCAACGGTTAATATGCACTTTTAAAAAAAAAAAACCTTTTGATTCACCCTAATTACATTAAAAGGCAACTATTTGCATTGGGGGAAGTGGAAAATATTTAATTCTAAATTTCATTACGTAAAATTAAAATTAGCTTTCGTCTTGTGAGATTGTACGCCAGAATCACAAACCATGGTACACAAACCTAGCGTAGCCGCTAAACTACTTGAAAACTGGGATGTTTTTCTTGCCTTGACGCGAGTAGGCGTTATAAAGGGGCACTTTCTTTTGTATCACAAACCATGTTACACAAAAATATTTTCCACTTCCCCCAATGGAAATAGTTGTCTTTTAATGTAATTAAGGTGAATCAAAAGATTTTTTCGAAAAAAAGTGCGTATTAACCGTTGCCAGAGATCCCCAAAATTTACCAAAATTGATTTCTCAACACGAAATGTCACATCATCAAAGAAACTAGCGATTTTTGTTTAATTTCTTACAGTAAGTAAAGTCCATTAAGTAATTAATACATATTGAAGTATTTTATTTAAATTTTAAAAACAGATTTAAGTCCACATGCAATTTCCAATTTCTTTAATTACGTAAAACAATAAGAGATGACACATGTAAAATAATGATGTCCGAAATCTTAAACTATGAATACACCAAAACTTAGGGAAAATCGTTACCTAAATAATATCAGAACAATGCGTGTCATTTTATTCACCCCGAATTATATGGAATAAACAAAATGTATAAAAAAACATTGTCTAAAACCCCCATAATGCGATCTGGCTTAACTTACGCCAATTGGTACACCCGGTACACGTAATGGGACTGAGAATCAATTATTTGACGTCTGTTTAATGGTTGTGTTTTTCGAAGTCTTTGATTAAAATAATCACAAACTATAGAAATACGGTTAACCTGGGTATAACGTTATTTTGTCTATTTAGGAATGGCGGATCAAATATAGATTATTTCACTTTATAGAGATAAAGGAGAAGACACTGCTTGATTACTGTAATCTAACTAATGATGACGATTCGGTCAACGGTTTCCAATTGTCTTATCTCAAAGTTTCAGTCAGAATTATATCCTTATTTCCAAATATTCATTACGCATACGCATAAATGTTTTCAAGAATAGTCCAAATGAATTAAAATATTCCAAGCTTTTTAAAAAAAAATTATGTTGCTCTCTTAATTCCCTGTTTCAGCTTCAGTTTTATTTCTGGGCTTCAACGAATTCCATAGCCCTTTTACGGTCCTGCCATGGATCTACTAAGCCCAGAGAGTGTTTCCATCAAGACGGAACCAGGGTCCCAGGAAGAAGGTGAAGGTGAAATGTCGTATGCAGGTATGGATTTTGACCTCCCAGATGTAAAGAAGGAATGTCTACTGTATGCGAATAGTAGACAAAAAGCCAGTAATTTGCATTATTTATTATTTCAGTATTGCATATGTTAAAAATGTGGAATGTCAAATTTTGATTTTTGGAATTATGGCCTGTTTTGAATTGTTGCTCAGGCATGTTACAATGTGTTTGTCCATAAACCTTCCTTTGGAAGTTATCTTAAAATGTTTATTTACGGGAAACTACCAAACTACAGCAAAATTAAAAATAATCTTATTTGGAATGTAAAATAAGTCAAAAACATATATAATATTGATTAAAACCTTATTTCGCTGGCTTTACAAAACTTCGTACAGATTGGGCTTAAAGGTAAAATTAAATATCCTTCTTAAAGCATCATTTCTGAAGCGGACATCTGGGCTCATTCATATTTTCTCGACAAACCTTAAAGTCTGTTAACTAAATTCACACTTTTACATGTTTAGTCAACGGTATCTTTATTTGTACATTAAAAAAAATCAATGCAATTTTTTAATAGTGCTCCTCGAAAAGGACTGTAATTTCTAATGTAACAAACTATTTGTCTGGGCATGTCAAGGTATATTTTGTTGTTTGGTTTTTCTAGGAAGCCCAGAATTTGAAACTGTTAGCTTTAAGGTAGAACCAGGACCCCGAGATGAAGACGAAGAGGGAATTCCTTGTATGGAAATTGACATAGAGCTGCCGGATGTTAAAAAGGAATGCCTTAAACGATTTCAAAGATTTACCCAGACAACAGGTAAATAACGATAAGTGCTTCCTATTTTTTTCATATATTCAAATTAAAAGTGCTTACCCTTATAGTTTAATTCGTGTTATATTTCAGACTCATTGACGGATCTCACTCACAGTGAAGTTAAACTTTATTCATCTCCAGACTGCAGTTATTCATGTTCTTACAAGAGCAAAATGACGACTCACGTGCGGACTCACAGTGGAGAAAAACCTTTTTCTTGTACCGTTTGCAGTTATTCATCTTCTCATAAGAGTAATTTGACGAGACACATGCGGACTCACAGTAGAGAAAAATCTTTTTCCTGTTTCGATTGCAGTTATTCATGTTCTGAAAGTGGAACTTTGAGGAAACACGTGCTGACTCATAGTGGAGAAAAACCTTTTTCGTGTTCCGATTGCAGTTATTCATGTTCTTTCAAGAGCAATTTGACGACTCACATGCGGACTCACAGTCGAGAAAAACCTTTTTCATGTACAATTTGCAGTTATTCATTTTCTCAAAAGATTAGTTTGACGAGACACATGCTGACTCACAGTGGAGAAAAACCCTTTTCATGTTCCGACTGCAAATATTCATGTTCTCGAAAGTGTGATTTCGCGAAACACTTGCGGACTCACAGTGGTGAAAAACCTTTTTCGTGTTCTGACTGTAATTATTCATGTTCTCGCAAGAGTAGTTTGAAGAGGCACTTGCGGACTCACAGTGGTGAAAAACCTTTTTCGTGTTCTGACTGCAATTATTCATGTTCTGAAAGTGGAAATTTGAGGAAACACATGCTGACTCATAGTGGAGAAAAACCTTTTTCGTGTTCTGACTGCAATTATTCATGTTCTGAAAGTGGAAATTTGAGGAAACACATGCTGACTCATAGTGGAGAAAAGCCTTTTTCGTGTTCCGACTGCAAATATTCATGTTCTCGAAAGTGTGATTTGGCGAGACACTTGCGGATTCACAGTGGTGAAAAACCTTTTTCGTGTTCTGACTGCAATTATTCATGTTCTGAAAGTGGAAATTTGAGGAAACACATGCTGACTCATAGTGGAGCAAAGCCTCTTTCGTGTTCCGACTGCAGTTATTCATGTTTTCAAAGGAGTCATTTGATGACTCACGTAATGACTCACAGTAGAGAAAAACCTTTTTTGTGTTTCAACTGCAGTTATTCATGTTCTAATCAGAGTAATTTGAAGAGACACCTGCGTACTCACAGTGGAGAGAAACCCTTTTCATGTTACTGCAGTTATTCATGTTCCGATAAGAGTAGTTTGACGACACACATGCTGACTCACAGTGGAGAAAAACCTTTTTTGTGTTCCGATTGCAATTATGCATGTTCTCGCAAGAGTAGTTTGAAGAGGCACAAGCTTACTCACAATGGGGAAAAACCGTTGTCTTGCCCCGACTGCAGTTATGCCAATGGCGTTGCGTGGGTGTTAGCTGCGCAGGGCGAAGGAAAATTTCGCCGCCCCCTTATTTAGGTAGTTCAAGCGCCGGGGGAGGGGAGGGGGGGTAGAATTTCTATTTATGACCTTATTTTATTGTTGATTTTTTTACTACACACATTTGACGAGTATTCTTTCAATAAAAATCATGATTATAAATTCTACTTCAAATTTATAACTGCTATCGGAAATCGAGAAAAATATCCATGTAAAAGGATTTCGCATCTCGAATTTTCACACTACGTTTAGAACACAAGGCAGGTTTAATCTTTTGATAGATTCTGCGTAAGTGTCCCAAAATAATAGTAACACACGAAATAGTCAATTTCTCAGACTTTTGCACCATTTGGTATCCAACTCTAATGTAAAGCTAAACTTGGTACATGATGAATCTGCAACTTGTTATTTAAATTAATCCTTATATTCTGAACACAAAACTAGTTAAATTTCATCTGTATGCGGTGAATTCAAACTACATTTAGAACATTAAAATGGGTTTTCTTTGATTCTGGCATTACATAAACAGTCTGCATCTAGAATTTTATGAATGCACTTCGAATAAGATTATGTTTTCCTTTCAATTGTGTCAGCAGATATGATTGTACATCCAGATATGATGGGCGCAGTTTATATTTTTTTTAAATGTTGTCATGTATTTTGTATGTAAACATCTTGTATTAGGTCTGTGTATTTTTGAGCCCCTACCTTTTATTGTATTTTCCTGATTTTGTTTGTTTTTATGCATTTCTATAGTCCATCATGGAGGATACTTTATTTTAACTTTTTGACACCAACAGTACATAAATCAAATGAGTGGTTATAATAATTATTCATTAAATCTTATAAGACATATTTCTGTGAAATATTTGTAAAGTGATTCTTCATTTGTTGTGTCTGTATGTTGCTTCTGTGAAATGTTTTGTAAATTTTTTCTTCATTTATTGTGTCTGCATATTGGGTTGGGTTGGGTTTAACTTTTCAAAAGTACTCATTGGTGATCCCTTAATGAGTTTTGATAACTTATGGGAATGCAACTTCGTTGTATGTTTTATTTAAATAAAAAAAATAGATATATCCAACTGGAAATTTACATTCTAAACCTAAAACTGTTTTAATTAAATCTCTATTTGACAAATTAAAACTACACTCAGAACATTAAAATGAGTTTTCTTTGGTTCTGGCAGCACAAGCAAAGCCTGTAACTAGAATATTTTAATTTCACTTCGAATAAGAGAATTTTTTTCTTCGAAATGTTTGGGCAGGTGAAATCACAACAGAAATTTTACATTCTGAACGCAAAACTGGTTTAAATTATACCTGCACGCAGCGAATTAAAAGTACACTCAGAACATTGAAATGGCTTCTCTTTAGATAAGTTTTAATAGTTTCTCTTTAATTCTGGCAACACATACATAGTCTTCAGCTAGAATTTTAAAACTGCACTTTGAATATTTGTCTTCATATTATCTTTTTTTTTATTTATTAAGGAGAAAATACAGATTTCTTTTAACAAGAATATACAAACAACAACTAGAGAACTCACCTTCATCCGAAATATTTCTTACGAATTGACTTAAAGCAGATAAAAACACATACAATTATTTTGACTTATTTAGGGAAGAAAGGAATGTATACAAGAATATTATTTTACAAACATAGAGTTGAGAGAAATGCGCAATATCCCTATAAAAGTTTTTAATTATTTTTGGAAAAAATTAGATAGTAAAATAAAATTAAAGTAAATATTTTTTTTTTTTTTTTAACATTAACTCCACACAGGAGGCCCTGAGGAAAATAATTTCCCTCAGGGCCTATGTCATCTGGGATGCTGTGTGGAGGGTCTTTTTGAGGAGAGGAAGGAATGAACATTGGTCTTGAAGAGACCCATGTTGTAGGAAGGAGGAAACACAGAGGCCGGCAAATCATTCCACAGCCGAGCTGTTGAACATAAGAACGAGTCGAAGAAACGACCCGTTCACATGTGACTAATGTCAACTGTGTACAAATGTTGGGCACGCGTTTGGCGTGTTTCCCGACTATGCACCGGTGCCGAAGGGATCAATGATGCTAGTTCCTCTGAGCATCTTCCATTGTAATACCGGTAGAACAAGGATAGCATTCCCACCCGACGCCTGTGCTCTAAAGATTGCAATCCGTCTGTAAGATGGGAGAATCTATCAAACGGACCGCCCGTTTCTGCACAGAGTCGAGGGTATTTTTCAGGTATTTTGGAGCTCCAGACCAGAGGTGGCTGCCAAATTCAACCGTGGGGCGCACTTGCGATTTGTACAGGGTTAGCAGTTGTGTACTTTTAAAGTATCTGCGGGCCCTGTACAGTACGCCCAGTTTTTGGGAGGCTAACTTTACTCTGGCTTCGATGGAGCCCCCATACCTGAGCTGGTCACTTAGGGTTACACCAAGCAAATCAATGGAGGGCCTGTTCGGAAGATTGCTTCCGTTGAAAGAGACTAGATTTTCATTGCAATCCCTTTTAGACGTAATCAGACAAGATTGGGTCTTTGAAACATTAAATTCAACGAGATTATTTTTACCCCAAGAGAAAACACTCTCGAGGTAACCGTCCATTCTTTGCTTCAAAGCCTTACGAGCTGTTGGAGTTTGTGAGCCCTTTGGGGGCTTGTCAAACAAAAAGCTATCATGAACTGTACTGTCATCCGCGTAGCAGTGAATTGGTGCACATGACAAAAGGTCGTTGATGTGCAACAAAAACAGAGTTGGAGACAGAACCGATCCCTGCGGGACGCCAGCATTTATCGAGTGAGAGGAAGAGGTGAAAAGAGGTGAAATATAAGTAGATACAAAATAATGTTATACAGAAATTAAAAAAAAAGAAGATTACTTAAAATTATAAACGAAGTGCATGTCTAAGTTGTTGTACTTTGTAGGAAAACAGCCTCCAATTTTCTACTAAAAGTACTGCACGTGTCAAAATAAGACCTTGACACCAGCATTTGTACGCGTCCATCTAATGTGGAATAAATCATTAAGCCTTGTCACTCTGGGTCGTATTTTGAAGTTTATTAGTTTCAGTCAGCGCAGGACAGTCAATAACCTGGTTGCAGATTTTATATAGAGACATGAGGTCAAGGTAAGGCGGCCAACCGTCCCGCATTCTGCGGGACCGTCCCTCATCGACAGTTGTAGTCCCGCATTGCAATATTTGCAAAAATAGTCCCGCAAATCGTCTAAAGCATCCCGCATGTCCCGCATTCCTATATTTTTTAAATACTGTTTATGGTAATCAAATAAACTTCCTCTATCTTTAGTCTATTGAAGCCATTTGGTTAAGTTCAAGACAAAATTTGTCCCTAGAAAAGGCCCGAAGATATCGATCTGTGGATTGGTTTACGTTACAAGCAAGAGTCCAAGAGAGCCAGTGTAGTAGTAGTGATTGAGTTGTTTTGTTTACGAATTAGTGCACGCCGTGATACTGTGACACGTAATATTTATAACCCATATTTATCACTCAAATCAAATCAAATAATTTCTTGACCATGCCGACCACGAAAAAGCGGTGTTGTAAGTTCTGTGAAGAATCGCAAAAAGAATTTCTTTTTTTGCAAAAGTGTTTTCATTAATTTGTGAATGTAGTTTTAATTCGCCGCTTACAGATTTAATTTAAACCAGTTTTGTGTTCAGAATTTAAAATTCCAGTTGGATTCGTCTGCTGAGATATTTCGAAGGAAAATATTATCTTATTCGGAGTGCATTAGATGGGACCCCACCACTTTCCAGGAAAGAAAATATTATCTTTTTCGAAGTGCGTTTATAAAATTCTAGTTGCAGACCATGTAAGTGCTACCAGAATCAGAATCATTTTGATATTCTGAGTGTAATTTTAATTGGCCGCATACAGATTTAATTTAAACTACCTTTGTATTAAAAATATAACGATTCCTTTTTTTTTTACTTTATTTATTCCCATTTCTTTGTACATATAATGTATAATATCAAATGGTATATAATAACATTATATATAATAACAAATAGTATGAACAAGAAATGAAAACCCACTAAGGCACTGCCTGTGTGTGGGTAATATTAAAACAAAATACTATATTTCCAAGTATCCAAAGTATAAAATAGACTTAAAAAACATATAAAATATAAAGATAGTATAAAAAGTTAGTATTACATTGGCAGTGAAAAAGGTTTTTTTTCAGCTATTATAAAAATAAAATAAAAATATGGATAATGTTTTTTTTTTTTAGTTATTATAAAAAAAAAAAAAAATAGAAAACATATTGTACTACAGTTTAGAAAGTTACAGCAAGTGAGTTGTAGAAGGATGGATAAATTTATAGAAAAAGCGTTTCAATATCTACATTATTCAGCCATAATTTTAC
Organism: Limnephilus rhombicus; assembly: GCA_929108145.2. NCBI lineage: Eukaryota > Metazoa > Arthropoda > Insecta > Trichoptera > Limnephilidae > Limnephilus > Limnephilus rhombicus. Next base: position 7,112,020 of record OV815289.1, on the reverse strand, counting down.
CTCGTTTACATATTTTATCATTTTATTTATCATTTGAGTTTGTAGTGGTAGAAGGTTAAATGTACGAGGACCAATGAAACTGCTATGTGTCTGCAATAATTTAGTATTGGTTTGTGGGGTGTAAAATATATTATTTATTCTTTTGCTCGTTCTGTTTTCATTTATTTCAAAATTATTTTTGTTTTTAAATACATATTTCAAAGTTTATAATATAAATAATTTACGTATTTTAAATATTTTAGCTTCTTTGTATAGTAAGTTGGCCGAGAATGTTTTATTTTTGTTATATATGACTTTAATTATGTGTTTTTGAATTATTTGTAGAGGCTTCATAAATGTATCAAGTGCACCACCCCATCCTATAATGACATAAGTGATTGATGATTGCACCAGGGAAAAGTAGATCATTTTCAATTTTTCAATGTTTAGTACTTCCTTAAGTCTATAAAATATGTTGGTCAGTACGAAAGCCGCGTTGGTTTTAAGATAGAATTTTATATTTTTCTAAGTGTTCAATGACTCTAAACTTGATGCATTTTTCGAATATTTTCGAGAGGCTTGAAACAAGAGATATTAGTCATTTTTGTTTGAAAATTACCATTTTTGAGGCATACATTAAAAATATGTTGCAATGGAGTTAGGACATGTTGTTTTATTTTTTTAACGTATCACCAGATAATCCATCATTTCCCTTAGAGTTGGATGGTTTAAGGTTATCAATACCAATCCTTTTCCGATCTTACCTATCAAATCGCTTTTCGGCAGTAGAACTGGGAGGAGAAACGAGTGAGATGGGTAAAATAACATGTGGAATGCCACAGGGATCAATTCTTGGACCGTTGCTATTTCTTATCTATGTGAATGACATAATAAAGTGGGGTATTAAAGGAACTCTACAACTCTATGCGGACGATACAGTAATTTTTTACAACAGACTGAACCTAGCGGAGCTTGAAACGGAAATGAATGCTGATATTTCTAAACTCACAAGCTGGTTAAGAATAAACAAACTAACTCTTAACGTAAAAAAAACTCATTATATACTTTTTGGCAACAAGAAAAATATCAGCCTCAATATCAAAGTTGGTGATAACTGCCTCGAAAAGAAAATGAGCACAAAATATTTGGGCCTGATCGTAGATTCCCAACTTTCGTGGGATCTCCACATAAATCATGTAAAGGAGAAAATTACACCCATAACTAATGTACTTTATAGACTCAAAGGATTACTACCCGTACCTTTATTAACATCAGTGCACTACGCCATGGTACATTCACACCTTTCTTATCTCTGCTGTATCTGGGGATTTGCCTCAAAGAAATTGATAGCTGATCTGCAGGTGGTTCAAAACCGAGCTCTCAGAAATGTTTTTGGACTTCCATGGGACACGCATGTCAGAGACATCTATTTAGTTAACGGTATTCTTCCAATCACAGTCCTTCCTAAACATGAAATCACAAGCACCATCCTACAAATTACCCAACAATCAACTCACACTATCATCAAGCCACTTTACAATCAAGACATCCACACTCACAATACTCGAAATAGCAATAAAATCCGCATACCTCAAACACACACTACAAAATATGGGATAAAATCTCTGAACTATGTTGCCTATACACTATATAATTCGCTACCAGATATGTACAAGGGAATCCAGCAAAATAAAAAAAATCAGAGTAATGCTTTAAAAGAATATTTTTTAAGTATGTATAAGGATGAAACTTTGTAATTTTCTTGTCATGTTCAATTGTCTTGTTTCTTTTCTCTTCTTTTCTTTTCCATTAAGTTGTAATCATCCATATCTGTATAACCTTTTCTTTAATTGTTTTCCATTGCTGTTTATTATACTCAACCTGTATTTTATTTTTCTTCTATATTGTATGTGAATCTTGTATTTTAATATCCAAATTCTTATGTAAAATTTTAACTATTTCCTCCCACCCATGATTTGTATGTTCCTCCTGTCCCAAAATGAGTTCTGTAACTCATCGGAATTGCTCTAGCAAGAAATAAAAACAATAAAAAAAAATATATATATATATTTATATATATATTTTTCAATTTCATTAAAAGTAACAGGAGAAAAATATTCTATAGAGTTAATTGAATCATTATTTGAATCCAATTGAGGAGATCATTAACATTAATGCCGGATGATTCAAGTACTACGTCTACTACATTTGTGAAATAGTTATTAAAGCTTTCTGCAATGGTCGATTTGTTAGTTATTATTTCATTATTTATAATAACCTCATTTACAATATTTGAAGACATACTTTTTTGTTGGCAATTTCATTTATAATATTCCAAGTTTTTTGAGTATTATTTTTAGCATTTTCAATTTGTATACTACATATAGTATTTCTTTTTGCAGTTTCTATTTAGCCTTTTGAGTAATTTACGATACATTAGATATTTTGTTTTCATTTAAGGCATTGTTCTGAGATTATTCTTTTGGCAATCTATTTGATATTTAAACATTTCTCTATATAATTTATCTCTTTGTTTAATTGATATAATTAATCCAACTGTTAGCCAAGGCTTAATTTTTTTTTTGTATTTATTGTTAGTGACAACTATTTTACTTTCACTTTTTAGAGTATGATCTCTCAGAGTTTTATAGAAATTCTCTAGTGCGAGATGTGGATTTTCTATTGATATCACATTTTTGCAGTTTTCTGACCGAAGTAAAGAGTTTAGAGTTTCATAATCAATGTCTACTTTTTCTAGATTTTCAGAATTTCGGTTTAGAGAAGTATTTTTGAAATGGTGTCCATAAAAGGTCGGGTAATGATCTGTGATATTAAGAATTGAAGAGAAGATATTAGCCGCCTAGTGCGACTTGACAAATATGTGGTCTAAACATGCCGAGTGACTTAGGGTTACTCTTGTTGGTGAGTTAATATATGACATATGTCCAGAGCGTGATAAACAATCAAGATTTTTTTTTTTTTTACAGTGAATACCGCACAAGAATCTCAACTGCTCCCGTCTGGAGCCAGTGAGACTATGGCATCCCCAATTGGGGTATGTTGTGAGGCTGAAGTTAGTGGGGAGGGGAAGGAGGTGGGGAAGAGGAAGGTTGGGAAGTACCTGGCTATTTAGATCTATTCACCAAACACGGCTAAAGCCATTTTCAAGCAACGTTTCAATTCTGAATGGTGTTCTTACACCAGGGTGATACTGATAGTATCTTCCACTCTGGAACATGCCGCAAATATACTAAATATTATTTTAAATGAATTAATTATGAAATGTATAATCATGAAAGAAAAATGTATATTTAAAAATAAATAATTTCAACCACATGATTCACTGGATGTATAAAAGTGCCGTGTACATCCAGGGAAGCATGGTTAAAAAACAAAAATGCATAAATAACAATGTTTACCATGTGGTAAAGAGTCACCTACTATGTACATAGTTTGTAGAGTAGATAGTGTGTACATTGGTACATAATGTATAATATGATGATTTAAATTGATTGTGCGGAAAGTTGATTATAATCGCTATTACGATAATGTAATACATGTAGTAACGCATAAATGCGGTTGTATGATGTGAATTTTACATTTTTTAATTATAACATTTTTAAGAATTGTAAAAACACAGTGGTGTTTGTAGTACCTTTGAAGTGCACTAATTATGCAGTTGAATGATGAAAAGTTTTCATCTAATTAGAAATGATTTAAAATTCCAATAACATGCTTACTATGTTATGTTTTTTTTTAAATTGCATGAGTTATGCAGTTAAATGATGAATTGTTTCATCGTATTGAAGGTTTTTCACACTTGTGAATACACAATAATAATCTAAGTTTTAGATTATGTTAATTGATAATTTACAATATTACAGGTAGGATTTCCATAAAAAAATCTGTGCATTTTAATATTGTGCTGTTCGCAGTATTTTAAAGAAAAGTATACTTTATGAATATGATTACAAGCAATAATTGTCAGCTTGAAACACTCATTTACATTGAAAAATCTTCCGAGAAAAGATACTTGCCGCCAACGGGACTTGAACCCGTGTCCTTCCGATTGCCGGTCGAATGCTCTGACCACTGAGCTATGGCGGCTTATCAAATACCCGCCAAATAATTCAATATATACTAGTGTTTCATTCAACAATTACTGCTTGTTATATTTTTTCCACCTGAAAACAACCAACTTTATTTTTGCGAGGAAGACATTGTTAGTGTTAAATCCCTCGCTAGGTGGCGTCGAGACAAAATTGTTGAATGAAACACTAGTATATATTGAATTATTTGGCGGGTATTTGATAAGCCGCCATAGCTCAGTGGTCAGAGCATTCGACCGGCAATCGGAAGGACACGGGTTCAAGTCCCGTTGGCGGCAAGTATCTTTTCTCGGAAGATTTTTCAATGTAAATGAGTGTTTCAGGCTGACAATTATTGCTTGTAATAATTGTTACCCTTTGTGCTATGCATAAAAATCTTGTCTAAACGTTAGTTTATAAATTAAAAAAATAATAATTTATGAATATGGTTTGCAATACAAAGCTAGGTGAAATTTATAATTTAATTTCAATCATAAGTTATGAATGAGAAAAATGCCAAATAAAAATATCTTTTTGTGCATTATTCCGTCCCAAGTATCTTTGGAAAATGTACATGCCGACCTGAACGCGTTGTGATCTTGGTTATCGGTGTAACGGGAACTGGTGGGTGTATCGTGACATTTTCTTCAACCGGAACGAAAGCAGGCTTGAGTCGGTCTATGGAGACGCGTTTGGATTTGCCTTTTATTGATATGACAAATGTTTTGTCGTCACGTTGTTCTACCTTGTAAGGACCCTCGTATTGGTTCTGAAGGGGTCTTCTTACGCTATCTGTTCTCAGGAAAACATGAGTGGCGACAGGTAGGTCCTTGTGCACAAAAAATTTCCTTGCGCTGTGATTACTGGCAGGGGTCGATTTGGTACTTTCGAACTTTCTCTGTAGGCGTCCTACATACGTATCGGGTTCTTCACGAGGAGTTTCTGAGAAGAAGTCGCAGGGAAGTCTTAATGTCCTGCCATACGTTAGTTCTGCGGGGGAGCATTTTAGGTCCTCACGCACTGTAGCTCTCAAACCGAGAAGTATTAGAGGTAGGTTCTCAACCCAGTTTTGTTCTCCACATGCAATTAGAGAATTTTTTAAAGTGCGATGCCATCTTTCTATAATACCGTTCGCTTGAGGATGGTAAGCAGTGGTTCTTGAGTGTTTGATGCCAAACTTTTCTGCGAGTTTTTTGAAGAGACAACTCTCGAACTGTCGTCCTTGGTCAGTGGTGATGCTGTCTGGTGTTCCGTGACGAGCGATCCAATGCGTAGTCAATGCTGTGGCTACGGTTTCTGCTGACATATTCTTCAGGGGAATTGCTTCGGGCCATCGAGTGAACCTATCGATCATGGTTAGTATATATTGGTAATCATTGCATAGCGGTAGTGGTCCGACTAAGTCGATGTGAATGTTACGGAATCTATCCTCAGGTAATATGTACGTTGCTAGAGGTGCGACCGTATGTTTTGTTACCTTAGCTTTTTGACATGGTATACATTGTTTGATGAAGCTCTTGATGTCTTTCGCCATGTAGGGCCAAACAAATCTTTGTTTTACCGTATTTGTAGTTCCCAATATACCAGGGTGGCAAACATTATGTATGCTTGATATGACTTGTTGTCGCATGCTGGGTGGAACAAGTGGTCTAACATGACCTGTTGAAATATCACACCACAATCGAGTGTCAGTGCCAGGGATCACCATTTGACGTAGAGCAAGGGTGCTGCCATCGTTTGCCTTGAATTGTCCGTCAGGTTGGCATTGCTCTAACCGCATTTGCTCGAAGTCAATTACAGTGGGACAGTTGATCTCATCGATGCGAGATAGGGTGTCCGCGACAACGTTCTCTTTTCCAGAGACATACCTGATGTCGGTTGTTGTTGCCTTGAATTGTCCGTCAGGTTGGCATTGCTCTAACCGCATTTGCTCGAAGTCAAATTACAACGCCTACCACAATATGTGCAAGCAATCCTGTCAGCACTACCCGATAACGACGTTAACCAACTTGCCACAGCTGCAGACAAAATTCTAGATGTCTATCAATCAACCGATTGCAGCGCCATGGAAAATCGCAGCATACCCAGTTCATCTCGTCAGGAACCAGCTGAACAATCCTTACTACTACAACTGCAGCAACAAATAGCAGCACTTTCGCGTGAAGTATCCCAGCTACGCATAGCCAAAACTAAGCCCACATCAACCTATAGAGGACGGAGAAACCAGAGCCTCCGTCGAGAACCTGGCCGCTCAAGATCCGGGTCACGCAATCCATCTCCCAACAGGAATCAAGATGGAAAATGTTACTACCATGCAAGATTTGGAGAAAACGCTCATAAATGCTCCAAACCATGTTCCTATGTAAAGAGGAAGTCGGGAAAACGACAACGGGAACACCCAGTAGAGACATGTGAGATCCCTAATACCTCTTGTCGTCTCTTCATCTATGACCGGCGAACAAGTCATAAATACCTAGTGGATACCGGCGCGGACGTCTCTGTCATCCCTAGGAACATGACTTTTGAGAAAGGCTACTTAACCTCCGACAACTGCCCTACCACATTATATGGGGCAAATGGAAAACCAATAAAAACATACGGCACGAAAACAGTTGAACTCTACTTTGGCCTACGCCGCACAATGAAATGGCGCTTTATCGTAGCCGATGTTTCCAAACCCATCATTGGCGCAGACTTTCTTCACAACTACAACTTGACAGTCAACTTGAGACGAGCAAAACTTGAAGATCAGTCTACTGGATTAAAAATTAGAGGAGCTATCTACAGAGGACCAGCATCGGGCATCGCCACAATTTCCTCTTCTCAAAAGTATCTTGACATTTTAAAGAAATACCCTACGTTGACAAGGCCTACTATGCAGACACCGGATGCAATTAAACATTCTGTGACTCATTGCATAGAAACCAAAGGCCCTCCAGTATCTGAACGTGCACGCAGATTAGCACCGGCGCTCCTCGAAGCAGCCAAGCGTGAATTTACATGATGGAACAAGGGATTTGCCGTCCTTCTAAAAGCAACTGGGCCAGCCCTTTACACATGGTAAAGAAGCCAAACAGCGAATGGCGTCCGTGTGGCGATTACCGAATCTTAAACTCAAAAACGGTCCCTGATAAATATCCCATAGCGCAACTTCAAGACTTCGCCCATAAACTGGCAAAAGCGAAGATTTTTTCAACCATCGACTTAACGCGCGCTTATCATCAGATACCCGTGGAACCTGAGGACATCCCTCAAACAGCCATCATCACACCGTTCGGCTTGTTTGAATTCACCTCCATGCAATTTGGACTATCAAACGCAGCTCAGAGTTTTCAACGATTCATGCATGCATTAACAAGAGATCTAGATTTCTGTTTTGTCTACTGAGATGACATTCTGATAGCTTCCGCTGACGAAGAGAAACATAAAAAACATCTAGATTTGCTTCTCAAACGACTCGCTGATAACGGACTTATCATTAATATCCAGAAATGTCAATTAGGAGCCGCAACAGTGAACTTCCTCGGACACACAATAACTCCAGAAGGCATGACTCCAATCAAGGACAAAGTCAAAGCAGTGACAGAATTCCCACAACCTAAAACTGCGAAAGAATTACGTCGCTTTTTAGGTATGTTGAACTACTACCGCATCTTGATTCCTGTTGGGAGATGGATTGCGTGACCCGGATCTTGAGCGGCCAGGTTCTCGACGGAGGCTCTGGTTTCTCCGTCCTCTATAGGTTGATGTGGGCTTAGTTTTGGCTATGCGTAGCTGGGATACTTCACGCGAAAGTGCTGCTATTTGTTGCTGCAGTTGTAGTAGTAAGGATTGTTCAGCTGGTTCCTGACGAGATGAACTGGGTATGCTGCGATTTTCCATGGCGCTGCAATCGGTTGATTGATAGACATCTAGAATTTTGTCTGCAGCTGTGGCAAGTTGGTTAACGTCGTTATCGGGTAGTGCTGACAGGATTGCTTGCACATATTGTGGTAGGCGTTGTAATTTGACTTCGAGCAAATGCGGTTAGAGCAATGCCAACCTGACGGACAATTCAAGGCAACAACAACCGACATCAGGTATGTCTCTGGAAAAGAGAACGTTGTCGCGGACACCCTATCTCGCATCGATGAGATCAACTGTCCCACTGTAATTGACTTCGAGCAAATGCGGTTAGAGCAATGCCAACCTGACGGACAATTCAAGGCAAACGATGGCAGCACCCTTGCTCTACGTCAAATGGTGATCCCTGGCACTGACACTCGATTGTGGTGTGATATTTCAACAGGTCATGTTAGACCACTTGTTCCACCCAGCATGCGACAACAAGTCATATCAAGCATACATAATGTTTGCCACCCTGGTATATTGGGAACTACAAATACGGTAAAACAAAGATTTGTTTGGCCCTACATGGCGAAAGACATCAAGAGCTTCATCAAACAATGTATACCATGTCAAAAAGCTAAGGTAACAAAACATACGGTCGCACCTCTAGCAACGTACATATTACCTGAGGATAGATTCCGTAACATTCACATCGACTTAGTCGGACCACTACCGCTATGCAATGATTACCAATATATACTAACCATGATCGATAGGTTCACTCGATGGCCCGAAGCAATTCCCCTGAAGAATATGTCAGCAGAAACCGTAGCCACAGCATTGACTACGCATTGGATCGCTCGTCACGGAACACCAGACAGCATCACCACTGACCAAGGACGACAGTTCGAGAGTTGTCTCTTCAAAAAACTCGCAGAAAAGTTTGGCATCAAACACTCAAGAACCACTGCTTACCATCCTCAAGCGAACGGTATTATAGAAAGATGGCATCGCACTTTAAAAAATTCTCTAATTGCATGTGGAGAACAAAACTGGGTTGAGAACCTACCTCTAATACTTCTCGGTTTGAGAGCTACAGTGCGTGAGGACCTAAAATGCTCCCCCGCAGAACTAACGTATGGCAGGACATTAAGACTTCCCTGCGACTTCTTCTCAGAAACTCCTCGTGAAGAACCCGATACGTATGTAGGACGCCTACAGAGAAAGTTCGAAAGTACCAAATCGACCCCTGCCAGTAATCACAGCGCAAGGAAATTTTTTGTGCACAAGGACCTACCTGTCGCCACTCATGTTTTCCTGAGAACAGATAGCGTAAGAAGACCCCTTCAGAACCAATACGAGGGTCCTTACAAGGTAGAACAACGTGACGACAAAACATTTGTCATATCAATAAAAGGCAAATCCAAACGCGTCTCCATAGACCGACTCAAGCCTGCTTTCGTTCCGGTTGAAGAAAATGTCACGATACACCCACCAGTTCCCGTTACACCGATAACCAAGATCACAACGCGTTCAGGTCGGCATGTACATTTTCCAAAGATACTTGGGACGGAATAATGCACAAAAAGATATTTTTATTTGGCATTTTTCTCATTCATAACTTATGATTGAAATTAAATTATAAATTTCACCTAGCTTTGTATTGCAAACCATATTCATAAAGTATACTTTTCTTTAAAATACTGCGAACAGCACAATATTAAAATGCACAGATTTTTTTATGGAAATCCTACCTGTAATATTGTAAATTGTCAATTAACATAATCTAAAACTTAGATTATTATTGTCTATTCACAAGTGTGAAACACCTTCAATACGATGAAACAATTCATCATTTAACTGCATAACTCATGCAATTTAAAAAAAAAACATAACATAGTAAGCATGTTATTGGAATTTTAAATCATTTCTAATTAGATGAAAACTTTTCATCATTCAACTGCATAATTTTTTTTTTTTTACATGAGCTCCACACATAATTAGTGCACTTCAAAGGTACTACAAATACCACTGTGTTTTTACAATTCTTAAAAATGTTATAATTAAAAAATGTAAAATTCACATCATACAACCGCATTTATGCGTTACTACATGTATTACATTATCGTAATAGCGATTATAATCAACTTTCCGCACAATTAATTTAAATCATCATATTATACATTATGTACCAATGTACACACTATCTACTCTACAAACTATGTACATAGTAGGTGACTCTTTACCACATGGTTAACATTGTTATTTATGCATTTTTGTTTTTTAACCATGCTTCCCTGGATGTACACGGCACTTTTATACATCCAGTGAATCATGTGGTTGAAATTATTTATTTTTAAATATACATTTTTCTTTCATGATTATACACTTACAAGTTAAAGCCACTTTGTCTTACGTACGTAAAGGAACATGGTTATTCGACTTACTTCAACAAAAAACCCACTTTTACGTACTGAGGACAATGTGCAGCTTCTTTGACTTAAAAATCGTCATTTTTCGCTACAGATTCGCATAAACATTTATTATTTATAATTTTATGATGAACGCCTAACTAAGGCTCCAAAAAATATAATACTTTGAGGAAGAAAACTCTACCATATCTACTTATGTATCAATTTAAATATTTCTTACACTAGATATAGCTTATTTTAAAACATACCTTCTACTATAGTTTTCTTTTTCAATATAACCCATGTAAAAATACAGCATTCCGCTATATACAACCTTCCATCGAAATGTTTATCAAGTAAATTACAACTTTTAACTATACATTTGCGATTTTTCAAACATGTATAATGTTATTATAAGGTTACTTTAAGTCATAGTTTTAAATATTTTTTGTATACTATCAATGTACAATGATTTTACAACCAGCGCTTCTAATTACGCACGACTGGTAAAATAATTCTACTAACTCTGAACATAGTTCATTGAGGCAACAAATTTCAATGTTCATACTTTAATTGAAAAACAATCAGCTGGAATCATATCTCAAATTCCATGTACCACTACAATCAGCTGGAATCATACCTCAAATTCCATGTACCACTACAATCAGCTGGAATCATTTCTCAAATTCCATGTACCACGCTATATTATGTACACCAATGCTCCGAACACCTAGTTCTTCGATGCGTTTAACACTGTAAATAAAGTAAAGAGTTCATAGAGCTTGACAAGTTTTAAAAACATTATTAAAACTAACTTGTAAATACTCACACCTAAGAATTAACTGATTTCAGCAACAAATAAAATGGTTTATAGGATACAATAGTATAGTAATCTCAACATTACGTTTCATTGTTACACACTTAATTTTATGATTTCATGTATTAGAATTAAGATTTTCAGCTAAATTTTTTTTGGTTAAACCATTAATACCTTCCAATGTGTTCTTGAAAGTATAACAGCAGTCTACTTCCAAAAAATAACTAATCATTCTACTCTGCTCGAGTAACCCTCACAATTTTCCGAACACATTGGAGGCTATTCTTGTTTTGACTGAAGGTGCCGCAGTCAAAATAGGATTAGCATCACTGGTATAGTCTCTCTTAACGATTTTCTATTGTTCATGTTTATCGTTAGCACTGGAGGGGAGGCTATGGAAATGCGATTAAGTACCTGATTAATTATCCCTTTAAACCTATAGGTAAACCATGTCGTGGCAACATTGGTCACGTGACCAATGTAGTTCCTCCAACTGCCGCTGAAACAGAAGAGACATTCCAGTTACGGGACCTGGCTCATGAACACGTTCTTAAATATTAATTAATCTCATTTCCATTTCTACCCGCGATGTATAGATTTGTAAATGTGTCTGACAAAGACGAAATAAATTATAAAACGTGGAGAACTCTTTTATTATTATAAATACACGCAATATCCTTCCCTGGAGTTGAGTAAGTATATCGACGACTCTAAATAAGCAATCTCCACAAGCCTTTTCAACAATCGATAGGTGATAATTTCCTGCGCGAGTTCCCGTCAATCACAATTTACGAAAGAAATGAGAATGACTCAGGGGAAAAGCGAGGAATATTTCACGGGAATCCCCAATAAATCAATAGTAAGAGCTAGGAACGAAAATAAAAAATAAATAAAAAAACAGAATTTTTGGGGAATGCTGACCGACCGAGCCATATAGCTACAAATAACAGAGTTCGGTGTGGAGTCTTCAATACTAATATGCTGCAAAAATCTGAAGAAAATCATTTGCTATCATGAACACATAATAACCAATACTTAGGTTAAAACCAGTTTTGTGTTCAAATTGGGACCAGTATGCAAGACGTCATTTAATGACAGCCCTGAATGAGTTATGGCGCTAGCGTCGAGCACAATCCGAGGCATAGGTTTATCCGGACGATTGACGGCATGATGCGGGATGTAATATCCATCATCTGTAATTTCAGACTCTTTGACTTCTGACAAATAATTGCTGTCAATATATTCACTGATAACTTTGTTATAATTCTCCTGTAAAGAAGGTAATTGTTTAAATTTTCGCTCCAAGGCCATAAATCGGCGCTGGGCGGTAGTAAGAGAATTACCCAATTGTTTTGGGTCTTTGCAGAAAGGTAAAGCAACAGAATACCTTCCATTGACAGCGCGAGCGATAGATGAAGTAAACAGATTCTCACATTCCGTCTCCTCCGGACCTAAAAATTGCATGTTAGGGATTTCTTCTAACTGCCAAAATTTTTGGACTAAATCATTAAGTGCAAGTGCGGAAAATGAAGTACTTGTATTAAGCACATTATCAGGGTAGTCGCCCATTTGCACGAAACCAAACGCGGTCGATAATGCGGGGGGTGCACTAGTCCCTGATTCAACCCTGTCCCCTAAATAGATATGTGGAAATAATTGTGCCCCTAAGACAACATATATGTTTCCGGGAATGTTCCACGTTAAATCAGCGAGGGGTATGCCATCTAAGTACCTCATATCAACCTTTGCTATGCAGTGATTAGGTAACTTGTCGGTAATGCACTCGACAACGAGCGCAAATATGTTATATTTATTATTTGGGTATACGCGAGACTCAATGTCCAAATAAACGTAACCAAAAATTTGTCGTGATGCTGAACCAATTCCTTTAACAAAAGAATTACTCAAAGGAATTATTGGCAAATTCAGCGCCTTGCAACAATCGACCGTGATCAAATGATTTTGTGAGCCATTATCAATTAGACACCGAACAATAATTTTATTTCCATTTTTAAGTTTTGCATACACTTGAGCAGTTGATAGTAAAATTGTAGTATTAGGAGCTACTTTAGCTGACAATGAACATGAAGAGTTAACGTGCGAGGGCTCCTCTAGTTTCGCATTGCAATTATACGAAATATTGACGTTGGATGGCCCTGGCAAAGGAGGGGTAGACGACTCGTCACTGGTAGGTATTTGAGCCGTATGTACGTGAGAATAGGTTTTTACTCTACTACTACTCTCGAAGTGTAGGAATGTATGGTGACGTTTTTTGCATACCTCGCAAACAACCGACGATCTGCACGAATTGATTGTATGCAACCCGCTGAGACAGTTCACACAGGCATGTTTTGATTTAATGAATTCAAATCGGGCCTGTGGCGAACTCAAACCTTTGAATTGTGAACAAACATTAATTGAATGACCAGTTTTGTTGCAATAAATACAAACTTTCGCGGGCGAAGCCGGAACATGGATACTCTCGTTGCTCGCGATGAACGTTTTGTAATTATTTGCACGTGATGAAGAGGTAGGCGCCTTATTTATAACACCGTGATTATTGCTTGTCCGTTCTAATATTTTTACTTGATCTTTCATAAATGAGATTAACTCATTGTATGCAGGAATTTCTTGAGTTCTAACTGACATTTCAAAATTTTCTGACGTTTGGGAATCAATTTTTCTTAACGCACAGTGTAATAATATGAAGTCAGTTAAATCTTCAATATCTAACTGTTTTAACGCCAAAACAGACGAAGAATACCTTTCAACAAATGAATCAAGACTAACAGATGTATTTGTGCAACCCTTTACGTCAAGAATATTATTCAAATAATATGTGCCTAGTGCACGTTTATCTTGATATTTCGAAACCAACGAATCCCATATAACCTGTCATAGAGCTGGTAACACTGCCGGCACATGTTTTTGTATATTCCTTGTTTTTCTATGATCTTTGTACTACGTGTGTCAAAATACTTCCGAAATGATTATTTTCATGTGTGTGTGTATAGAAAATTTTAAAGTGTTTAATTCAGTTAATATTGCTTGCCGCCGCCTAATTCTTTCAGATTCGGATTCCCCGGCCCATAGTTAGTATAAAAATAACTAGTTTGATTTTCTAGGAATCAAAATGCTTCCAAAAAGGCTATTTTCCTGTATGTGTATAAAAATTAAATTAATTAAAACCAGAATTGTGTTTAAAGTATAACGATTGGATTTCAGTTGTGTATTCAACTGCTAACATTTCGAAGGAGACCATTTTTAATTCAAAGTGCAGTTATAAAATACTATTTGCCAACTCTGTATGTGCTGCCAGAATAAAAGAGAAACCATTTTCATGTTCTGGGTGTACTTTTAATTCACCGCATACAAATATAATTTAAACCATTTTTGTGTACAGAATGTAAAACTCCAGTTGTGGATTCATCTGCTGACACATTTCGAAGGAAAATCTTATCATGCTCTCGAATTAAAACGTCTCCACTCTTACTAACCGGCGAATATACCTTGACCTCATGTCTCTATATAAAATCTGCAATAACGTTATTGTCTGTCCTGACCTGACTGAAACTAATAAACTTTAAAATATGACCCAGAGTGACAAGGCTCAACGATTTATTCCACATTAGCTGGACGTGTACAAATGCTGGTGTCAGGGACTTATTTTGACACGTGCAGAACTTTTAGCAGAAAATTGAAGGCTGTTTTCCTACAAAGTATAAGAACTTAGACATGCACTTCGTTTATAATTTTAAGCAATCTTCTTTCTTTTAAATTTCTGTATAACATTATTTTGTATCTACGTACATATACTTTTTTATTTTACCATCTAATTTTTTCCAAAAATTATTTAAAACTTTTATAGGGATATTGCGCATTTTTCTCATCTCTATGTTTGTAAAATAATATTCTTGTATACATTCCTTTCTTCCCTAAATAAGTAAAAATAGTTGTATGCGTTTTTATCTGCTGTAAGTCAACTCGTAAGAAATAGAAGGTGAGTTCTCTAGTTGTTGTTTGTATATTCTTGTTAAAAGAAATCTGTATCTGTATTTTCTCCTTAATAAATAAAAAAAAGATAATATGAAGGCAAATATTCGAAGTGCAGTTATAAAATTCTAGCTGAAGACTATGTATGTGTTGCCAGAATCAAAGAGGAGCCATTTCAATGTTCTGAGTGTACTTTTAATTCGCTGCGTGCAGGTATAATTTAAACCAGTTTTGCGTTCAGAATGTAAAATTTTTGTTGTGGTTTCACCTGCCCAAACATTTCGAAGAAAAAAATTTATCTTATTCGAAGTGAAATTAAAATATTCTAGTTAAAGGCTTTGCTTGTGCTGCCAGAACCAAAGGAAACTCATTTTAATGTTCTGAGTGTAGTTTTAATTCGTCAAGTAGAGATTTAATTTAAACAGTTTTGTGTTCAGAATGTAAATTTCTTGTTGGATATATCTATTTTTTTATTTTTTATTTAAATAAAATATACAACGAAGTTGCATTCCGATGAGTTATCAAAACTTATTAAGGGATCGCCAATTGGTACTTTTGAAAAGTTAAACCCAACCCAACCCAATATGCAGACACAATAAATGAAGAAAAAATTTACAAAAAAATTCACAGAAGCAACATACAGACACAACAAATGAAGAATCACTTTACAAATATTTCACAGAAACATGTCTTATAAGATTTTATGAATAATTATTATAACCACTCATTTGATTTATGTACTGTTGGTGTCAAAAAGTTAAAATAAAGTATCCTCCATGATGGACTATAGAAATGCATAAAAACAAATAAAATCAGGAAAATACAATAAAAGGTACGGGCTCAAAAATACACAAGATGTTTACATACAAATAACATGACAAGATTTATAAAAGATATAAACTGCGCCCATTATATCTGGATGTACAATCATATCTGCTGACACAATTCAAAGGAAAACATAATCTTATTCGAAGTGCATTCATAAAATTCTAGTTGCAGACTGTTTATGTAATGCCAGAATCAAAGAAAACCCATTTTAATGTTCTAAATGTAGTTTGAATTCACCGCATACAGATGAAATTTAACAAGTTTTGTGTTCAGAATATAAGGATTAATTTAAATAAAAAGTTGCAGATTCATCATGTACCAAGTTTAGCTTTACATTAGAGTTGGATACCAAATGGTGCAAAAGTCTGAGAAATTGACTATTTCGTGTGTTACTATTATTTTGGGACTCTTACGCAGAATCTATCACAAGATTAAACCTACCTTGTGTTCTAAACGCAGTGTGAAAATTCGAGATGCAAAATCCTTTTACATGAATATTTTTCTCGATTTCCGAGAGCAGTTATAAATTTGAAGTAGAATTTTTATTCATGATTTTCATTGAAAGAATACTCGTCAAATGTGTATAGTAAAAAGATCGACAGTAAAATAAGGTCATAAATAGAAATTCTACCCCACTCCCCTTCCCCGGCGCTTGAAGTACCTAAATAAGTGGGCGGCGAAATTTTCCTTCACCCCGCGCGGCTAACACTCACGCTACGCCACTGGAATAACTGCAGTCGGGGCAAGACTAAGGTCTTTCCCCATTGTGAGTAAGCTTGTGCCGCTTCAAATTACTCTTGCGAGAACATACATAATTGCAATCGGAACACAAAAAAAGTTTTTCTCCACTGTGAGTCAGCATGTGTGTCTTCAAACTACTCTTATTGGAACATGAATAACTGCAGTAACATGAAAAGGGTTTCTCTCCACTGTGAGTACGCATGTGTCTCTTCAAATTACTCTGATTAGAACATGAATAACTGCAGTTGAAACACAAAAAAGGTTTTTCTCTACTGTGAGTCATTATGTGAGAAATCAAATTACTCCTTTGAAAACATGAATAACTGCAGTCGGAACACGAAAAAGGCTTTGCTCCACTATGAGTCAGCATGTGTTTCCTCAAATTTCCACTTTCAGAACATGAATAATTGCAGTCAGAACACGAAAAAGGTTTTTCACCACTGTGAGTCCGCAAGTGTCTCACCAAATCACACTTTCGAGAACATGAATATTTGCAGTCGGAACATGAATAAGGTTTTTTTCCGGTGTAAGTTAGATCCTTCAATGAGTCTGAAAAATAACACAAAAAAGATATAAGTTTAAGCACTATTATTCAAAGAAAATGACAAAAATAGAAAGCACGAATTCTTATTTACCTGTTGTCTGGGCAAACCTTTTAAAGCGTTTTTGACATTTCTTTTCAATATCCGGCAGCTCTATGTCAACTTCCATATCAGGCATTCCCCCTCCATCTACTTCTCGTGGTCCTGTTTCTGCCTTGAAGCTAACAGTCTCCACATTAAAACTACCTATAAAAACCAAACAACATTATCTATATTGATGTGCCTAGATAAAGAGAATGTTACATTTGAAATTACAGTCGTTCCTTTCCAAAGAGTACTACAATAAAACTTGTTTTGATTAAAAAAAATATACGAATATAAATACCGTTAATTAACCATGTAATAATGTGAATTTAGTTAGAAGCTTCTAAGGTTTATTTAGGAAATATGAAGGACCCAGATATCCGCTTCATAAACGATTCTTCATGAAGGAAATACCATTTTGTCCTTGAGCACATTCTGTTTGAAGTTTTGTTTCGCCAGAGAAATTAAGTTTTTATCAATATTATATTTGTTTCTAATACGTAATAATGTAACTTAGTTTACATACCAAATAAGATAAGTTTAAACTTTACTGTAGTTTGGAAGCTTACCGTAAATATACATTTAAAGATAAATGCCAAAATACGGCAAGAGAGAACATTATGGACAAACGTATTATGTCCTGCCTGAGCAATAATTCAAAACGGACAAGGTTTCTGAACATCAAAAGAAATGCCTATATTTTTTTTAAAACTAACCATCGAATTATTTTCATATTTTATATATCATGAAGATATTACAAACAAATTTATGACTAAACTGGTAAAGCGTGACTAGAAAACAACTAAGTGGCTAATTGTTTGATCACCGATGACGGTACTAATCAGTTATAATGTCTTCACGAACAAACGTATTGGTGGCGTACGTATTGTTACAGCTCTGCATATGGATACTGTACCTATTGATATGCCTACCTTAAGTCAGCATACTTACATACATATAGGCTAAATTTGATCAAAGATAAATTTATGTTAATATCGTATTGAAATGACAATATCTCTGATGGATAAATTCAGGCGCCGTTTGGATAATGGCCGGCCCTGGGGAGAATAGCTATACGCACTTCTGTATTCTGAAAATATATTCCGGGCCTCAGAAGTTATAAAAGCTCAGCAACTATTTAAAAAAGTTTGTATGGTGAATTATCCTTCAGAAAAACTTGAATGCGTTTTATTCGAAACATTTCACGTTTTTCAACCTGGTTGATAACATATTAAACAAACTCTAAATCCGATTTGCATTCACTAATTCTTTAACTTTAACTGTTCGAAAATGCAGTGTCTATGGCAACATGTAGGGGAATTTCGATATCTAAAAAAAAAGATAAAATGGCGGACCAGCGAATTTTATTTTCCATTTTTTGGAAGTAAATTTTCATCGATCATAAAAATAAGAAAATAGAAGGGGGCCCTTTATAAAACAATCCTTACGTGATGTCATAGTCAGAGCCAGATTAAACATGTCGGGGCCCCTATCCAATGCACGTCACGGGGCCCCTTTACCATAGGGCCCCCCAACCGATGCGGGGCCCCTAGGCAGTGGCCTACACTGCCTTGTGGACGATGCGGCCCTGCCAGGGCCGGCTTAAACATGAAGAAGCCCTAGGCAAAGCTCTTCTTGGGGCCCCTGTACTCGATGCGGGCCATCTAGGTAGTTGCCTACACTTCTTATGGATAATAAGGCCCTGGCTATAGTGACTGGATTTTTGAAGGCAGTGGCCGATACTGTCTTATGGCCAAACGGCCCTGTCAGGGTCGGCTTAAACATGTCAGGGCCCCTAGGCAACGCAGGTTTCGAGGCCCCTTTACCCTGGGCCCCCCTACCCGATGCGATACACCTAGGCAGTTGCCCACACGTCTAATGGATAATACGGCCCTGGCTATAGTGACCGTTTGATTAATTATCGTATGTTGAATTATCCTTCAGCAAAACTTTGAATGCGTTATTCTCGAAACTTTTTTAACTCGTTTTTCTACCTGGTTGACAACATATTAAAAAATATATATATCCACCTGTTTGTATTTTTATTGCATTTGCATGTACTAGGTGACTAGACATGCAAATGCAATAAAAATATACTAATATCTACAGCCTGTATGTCGGACGAATATCTACAGCTCATATGTTGAACTAATATCTACAGAGCGTAGGTTGGATTAATCAGCTAAATGTGTCCAATAGTCAGATATTAGGGATTTTTACATACATACTTACATAAATTAAGTTTTTTAAACTGCATACGCAATATTACGTTATTCCAATATAAAAACTAACTAACTAACCATCACGCCGTTTCCCCGCAGGGGTAAGGGGTAGGCAGAGAGGACGGACCGCCAAACAACTCGGTCTTGGCACACACTCTTTGCCTCACTCACATTCATACATCGTCTCATACATTCTCTTCTATTATTCTGACTTTTGACATGACCCGACTCAAGTATCTGATTCACTTGATCGTGCCATGTTTTCCTCGGGCGTCCCCGACTTCTTCTACCATTCACATTCGCGTCGTAAATTCTTCTTACACTACTTCCTTCGTTCATTAGCTCTACATGCCCAAACCATCTGAGGGTCCCTTTCTTAATCTTACTCATTATGCTTAAATCAGCCTTACATTCTTTGCGGATATCCACATTTCTCACACGATCATACATTGTTTTACCACACATACGTCCCAGGGATCTCATTTCAACAGCATTCAGTTTACTTTCATCCTTCCTCTGCCAGTTCCATGCCTCACTGCCATACATCAGGGTAGGTGCCAGGACTCCATTGTGGACTGCTAGCTTCGCTTTTTCCAATATGCTATACATAATTGCAAATCAAACCTCTGCCAGTGCTGTAGATATTCGTCAACACTTTCCTTCTCATAGATATTAGTTCGATTTTTCAGTTTTTGGAATTCCTGTAGATATTAGTAGACGCCTCCGTACTAGGTCTTAAACTGTTCGAAAATTCAGTGTCTATGGCACAACGTAGGATAATTTTGATATCTAAAAAAAATGGTGGACCGGCGAATTTTATTTTCGATTTTTTATGGAAAACTTTCAACATTCGTAAAAAAAAATAGAAGGAGGCCCTTTATAAAAAAAATCCCTATATGGTGCCACAGTGACTGGATTTTCATCAACAGTTTAAGACTTGGTGCATGCATATCGGATGTATACTTTTTCTAATATGCTGTCAACCATGTTGAAAAACAAAGTTTCAAGTAAAACGCGTTCAAAGTTTTGCTGAAGGATAATTCAATATAAAAATTGTTTAAAACGGTTTAATATAAAATAATGTATCTCCGTAAATTTTACGAATTTCCTGAAGACATTAGGTGATAGCATTATTAAGAAATGTGTGGAGGGCGAACAAAAACACTGAATTGCATTCGGCTGGCTATTCGATTGGTCCCCTAGCATCCAATCAAATTCATTCTCAAATCACGGAACTCTCCTCGCACTGCATCGGAATTTACCAATCATTCTTTTTTAAACTACCGGTCAAGAATCATTTGCATATCGTGTTTGTTCGCCCTTTACATTATTATTATTGTTAATATTGAAATATAGAGGAATTATGTGTAAGTTGTAAATTGCTAATAAGCCTGTAAGTAATGTACCGACATCTTATTTACTTACTTTACCACACCATTTACACACTTTAAAACACATCACCCTATAAATGCATAAAAAAGGTTTTTTTTTACAATGCCCTGCTGCTTTTAAGCCTTGTTTAGAATCTAGTCAAGGGAACACGAAGGCGCTTGGAGGCCCCCCAGTACCAGAGGCCCTTGTGAACTGAATATTTTATTTGTAAAATTACATCAAATTTTTAAACTAGAGGGGGGGCCTCATTCAGCTTTACCGCCCTGGGTCTCTGACGGGCTTAGTCCGCCACTGGGCACTCATCCGAAGAAATCCAAAAAACTTTTCATAAGTTCTTGTATAATGTATAAAACTTTCCGCTGAGATGCCTCTCACTACTAATAGGATGTATCCAGTAACACAAACAACTGTCGCCTCTTTGAAATCCGTTGCCAGAATGAAGGGCGACAGGAGATAAACGGAAAACGACAATTGGAAAACGTCAAGGCAACCGATGCCCACAATTAAAGTTACTCGTGTGCGCCTTGTCATGAAATATAGTTCCAGCGCGTTGAACCCTGCCTCATAACTGCACAATTCTCACGGAATGGTGTTAACAGTCCAGTTGATTACCTATATTGAAAACCAGTAGACTGTTCTGGATATGCGAGTATACAGAAATATTGTCAATGAAATTTAGCATACCTGGCGATTGGTGAATTCTATCAGAGGGTTCAAAGTGTTCCATTTTAATATTAGGAATCTCGAGTTCAATTTCAGTAAATGAAATTTCACTTGCTTTGTTGGTGATTCCGTCCGGATTTAAATTTCCGGTGAATCCTTTGAACTCCGACTTAAAATTCCGATGATTTCCAGATTCCGATGAACTCCTTTCATCTGAAAAGACAAAATGCTAGTAGGTATAGTAATAAAATGGAACCATTCAATGAGATAACACAGTCGCAAAACATCATATAAAATATAACGAAAGAATTTTATGTAGGTATCTGTATTACGAAAAAATCTTTAATTTCCTGTGCATTGTGCTCCCTGTGGCATTGTGCAAGCACAATAGGACGGATAGTTCCAACTTCTAGTTTTTTGTGAAAAACGGCTCGTATGAAGAATAACGGAAATCCCCACCCGGCACCCTCTTCTTAGACTTAGACCACCTTCTCAACTTTGCCCAACCTAGAAGTGATATAGTTCCCTTGCCCATAGACCGCACAGTAAGGAGGCTTCCATGACATTTGAAATATCCCATAAAAACCTAGCAGAAGAGCGCACTTAGAATCGATAAGTAGGTATGATAATGTAACTACAGTCAAGCAAAAAGCAACAGTTTTAATTTAGATAGCAATTAGCGTCTGTATAACAGTTTTGCCCAATAAAAGACAACAAAATACCTGAATTTTTTTGAGAAATGGATTCAGAATATTCATTTTTAATACGAGGAAATTCTATATCGATTTCCGTAAATGTCACAGCAACACTATCTTCCGCACTTGTGCCCGGTTCTATTTTGATGGCGGTGGAATCCATGCTTTTGGAAGGATTTGGTAGTTTTATAGGATGAAGGAATTCTTGAGAAAAAAGGATCAAAGCCTAATAATATAACCAGCAAAAAAGTGACAGCAAGTATCCGGAGTAAGTATATCCATAGATAAAACGCAAGTTAATAATGAAGTCCATGTGTTGCCAACTTATATCTTTAACAACACAATGAAAACTAGATTTTTAATGAAGATATATTATTACAAACAGTCAATAACGAAACTTGCAAAGCGTGACTAGACAATAAACCAAGAAGCTAATTGTTTGATCACTGATGAAGGTACTTATAATTTATAATGTATTCACGACCACACGTATTGATGGCATGCCTATAATCACGGCTTTCAATATGGGTACTGCATCTGTTGATACATAAGTTAAACGTACAACGTACTTGATACTGCATATATTTATACATCATTTTGATATGAAAATATCTCGGAGGACTTAAAACAGGCCGGTATTTTACTATGTGTAATACCAAATATTAAATATATTTTTATTCTGGAATGTGAGATTATATTGACAAACATAAAGATGAGGCTTACGTTGAGAGTAACTGAAATTCCGGCCGTAAGATAATCATGTTTTATAGTGTGAAATTCTTAGTTCATTGATCGTTCTATGCAAAATGAATCAATTTAAATAACCCCGTTCAGTACCTACTTAGAAAAAAACACCATTTTATATGTTGCCATTTTTGTTTGTACATAACCTCATTAATTGCTGACGCATGATTTTGCTAAATCTTGCCGTCCCGTTTCCAGACTATTTCTACATAATGACATGCCTTACACTGTTCATCCCACACTGTTAATTCAATCTGCGGGTGATAATTATTGTCGGTAAGTTGTAATGCTGACATTTTCTTCTCGAGTATGAATCGCGCTATTCATATTGCTTTCAACGCCACTATGACGGCCGTTGTTGCAAATTAAACTGAACAACCGTTGAGTTTTATTCTAGATTATCTCAAATGCACACTACGCGGTGTCCAACGCGAGCTTCACATGAATTACAACAAGTTCGTTAATCTGTTTGCCAATATTGAAATGGAAGTGTCACGACTTCAACGGTGCACTGGAAACATTGGAATAATATTGTGTAATACTAATATCCCAATCACAATTGATTGCCATATTCCTCAAATGCTCCTTTAACTCCAAAATGAACCCACATTATATTGAAATTAGCATTTATTTTTTTATTATCTAGTCATTTTCGGATTTACTGACATCTTGGATACAAATCAACCGTTTTATTTTCTTTCGTCAGAAGATTCTTAAATAATTGCGTTGCAACAATAAGATTAATTCTGGGCGAATGGAACTGAACTGACATTTGTTTGACATGAACATGATCATAAAGAGAACGTATGTTCAATTGTTGGCTTTGAACATGCTCATTCACGAGTATGCTCAATCCAAGCTTGCTCATTTATGAGCAAATGTGTACAGTTGATGTGCGTGCTCATGAGTCTGCTCATTTATGAGCATGTGTGTCCATACCGTAACCTGCGCCAATAAATGCTTTCATAATTATTGTGACGATTAACGGTTTTGGTACCGTGACGACAAAAAGTCAAATGAAACTAAATATGAGATTTACAAAATTGGTGGTCTGTTTCTTCCAAAATACTACTTTTTTTTCTTTGGAGGAAACATTTATATTTTATTACGGCTCGGCCATGGAGACAGGAATTGCATTTCATTTACTTCATACGTATGAGGGAGATGTATGATAATGATTGGATATTTTCTTCGGGAGGTGCAGACAAACGTTCACATTTTGTCTCGTTTAAGAATGTTATATTATAGAAAGATCGGCAGCATTATATGTCTAAGAACAAAAGCAAAACTGTCAGCGCATTGCAATTTTTGAATTTTAGGAATTCACTCACTCCAATATTATTCTTGTAATTATATTCCATACTTTCAAAATTATCGTCTCGGCAAGGAGTATTGTAGGGGTCCACGGAGACGTCACGGTGCGGTGTGTGAGAGAGATGCAAGAAAAATATGACCTTTTCCTTTGTAGGAAACACACCTACGTACATTGTGTATCTCATCTTTTGAAAGAGCTGCATCATTATTGTGGTAAGGAACTGGTATTGTATTGTGGAAAGAAAGTATGTTTATTGCCTTTCTTATGCCGTCACGGTAATTATAAAAGCGCTCAACAGGTATATTAGGGAATCCATTTAGCGTTTGGTTTGAAGAGCGATTAAACTGTCATTTTGACGTCGACCTATTTTTGGACAAGTATTTCGTGTTGATTGATTAATTTATTAATTAATCGCAAATTATTAAAAAAAAATGGATTTAGTACCAATTTTTTTTTAAAGCCATCATGTGTTTTATTTTTATATATATATATATATATATATATATTTTTTAATGATTTATTGTCTTCATTTCTTAATAACAAATAGAGATAATGATATCCTCACTGGGATCTCCCGTGCTGAGGATTTCATTTACATTTTATAATTTAATTATAAGAATAATATGAATTCGACATAACATATATCATGTAGTATTTTTTTTTTAATAATTATAAAGTAAATAAGATAGTGTTTTTTTATAATTCAGTTCATTAGATTCGGTTTTAGTCTGTATTTGATTTCAGTATATTTTCTATTTCTGATCTCCCTATATTTAGTATCCAGCTTTTTATTTGAAATTTAAATGTTATAATGTTGAGGTTTTTGAGTGAGAGTGGTATTTTGTTGTAGAGTTTAATGCCATAATATAAGAAGCTTTTTTGCCCAAATTTTGTGTTAGCAGTTACTTGTTGGATATGTTTTTGACCATGAGATCTAGTGTTTCTAATGTACGTGTCAGTTGTTATTTCTTGGGTTTTGTAATTATGAATGTAAATGAGTATAGTTTTAGAATATAGTTGTTTAATTGACATTATGTTAAGATTGTTGAAGATTTCGTCAGTGCTAGTTCTTACAGGAACTTTCAGTATAATTTTCATTATGGCTTTTTGAGTTTTAATAAGTGGATATTTTTTATTTTATTGTTTAAATATTATGTTATTTGTCCAGCTCTATCGTTAAATGCGGTATTTGAAAATAAAGTCGGATACTGTTAAAAAAACACTTCAGTTAGATAATAATGAGAAGTATTTCAGTTTCGAGAAAAGGAAAATAATTCATTTTAATAATTATTTAAGCAACTAAAATCGATTGCTCACTTGGCCGCCATTTTTTTATCTTAGCTCCGCACAGGAGGCGTTATTTTAAGGGATATTGTGTGGAGCCTTTTTTTAAGGAAAGGAAGGAGAGGAAGTTGTGCCAGTGAAAAGTTATGAGGGGTGGGTAGGAATCTGGGAGTCAGTTTGTCCGGGAGTGACAGATGAATCAATATGAATCCATCCCTCCAACTGCACCAGCCTTCCAGTTTTTTATGGATGAATTTCTCATTTATAAAAATAAGTTCTTAGTTTGGGTTAAATTGTAATTTCGGCAATGGGTACCACCGCCCCGGGAACCTTTATTGGATAATCAACACCTGTGTTACAGGTCACCCCAAGTGGTTCGCTATGTTTGGTGATTTAGCAGGGGTGCCCGAGTTCATGGGGTGAGGTTTTTCTAGGTCTTGGAGGTGGATGACCAGGACATACTGAACCCCAGATTCCTACTTACCCCTTAAACCTTTCCTTCCCAGAACTCTCCTCTCCTTTCTTTCCTTAAAAAACCCTCCACACAGCATCCTCAAATGATGACATAGGCCCTGGGGGAAACTATTTTCCTGAGGGCTTCCTGTGTTGAGCTCAAGTAAAAAAAAACAAAAAAAAAACATTTTAATATTATTATGTGATAATAGTGTCCGGATCCAGTAATTCCGATTTACAGGGAGATATATATAGTAACCCAATGATTGACGACTATTCTATCACCCGTTTTCAAATGACTTTACTTCAAGCTCACAATTACAAGGGCAAATTTCCGTCTTCATTGTTTTGACAGAATATTTCAACCGAAATGAAATATTGTTGAAGCACATTCAAATTAAAGTTCCGTTGTAACAATATTATGTTTCAGGTGTATTCCTTTGGGCTTGAACCATTTTCCGTACGTTCCTTCAGCAGTGTCATGGATCTATTAAATTCGAATACTGTTTCCATCAAGATAGAACCAGGGCCCCATGAAGTTATTGGAGGTGAAACACGAGATGCGGATATAAATTTCGACCTTGCAAATGTAAAAAAGGAATATTTGCGGTATTCGGAGAGTTCTCCCACAACCAGTAAGTTGCTTTGTTTATATCTAAAAAATGTTAAATAAATATTTGAAATGTTCGAAATCCATATCCTGAAATGTCTAACAGGCAGGACATAATAAGCTTATTTAGAAGTTCTCTTTGCCATTCATAAGTTTTGTAGATAGGTACATTAAATGTATCCTTACAGAAAACTGCCTAAATTTTAATTTGTTACAAAAAGTTCCCGATTCCTCAATTTTTCGCTTCAGTATATTAAGACAAGATATAAGTTAAATATATTTAATCCAGGGGTAGGGAAACTACGGCTCACGAGAACTTTTGGTGTATCGTGATGAAATAACCGCAATAAATTACCTTCAGACACGGGACACATTTTGTGTTCCGAATGCACAGTTAAAATTCCAGTTGCGGTTATTTCATCTGACTCATTTCGAAGGAAGCCGTTCTTATGTTGTGAGTGGGGTATAAAAGCTTGTTTTACATCACGTCAATGAATTATATATGAATTAAAAAAATAATATTTATATGTAATTAAAAAAAAAAAAAATTATATATATACATTATCTCTCGATCTGGCCCGCCATACAGTAGGTGGACAAATGTATTGGCCGCCAAGGCTTAATTAAACCTCACCCAAAAAAAAAAAATAATAATAATAAGCAGTAATTGTTGGATGAAACACTAGTATATATTGAATTATTTGGCGGGTATTTGATAAGCCCCCATAGCTCAGTGGTCAAGAGCAGCTGACCGGCAATCAGAAGGACACGGGTTCAAGTCCCGTTGGCGGCAAGTATCTTTTCTCGGAAGATTTTTCAATGTTGATGAGTGTTTCAGGCTGATAATTTTTTTTTTTTTTTTTTTTTTTATTTATTGGCAATGTTTATTAAAAATACATATGAAGTTACAACAGTTACATAGTTACATAGTTACATAAGGTTAACAAAAAATAAAAATAAATTGCCTTTCCTCACCATAAAGAGACAATGCTCTTGTGTTTGGTGAGGGAGTTCTAGCTCAATTAGTAAATTAATGATCGTGTAAGTTAGTAATAACGGCTATTGTAAATAATAAGAAGGTTAAAAAATCTTGTATAATTTAAAAATAAAAATCCTGAAGAGTTTAAAAAAATCATAATATAAATTAAAAAATCATTATAAATGGAAGAATCATGTAAGTTAGTAACAAAAATTATTGTAATAAGTAAGTAAAGGATACATAAGAAAGAACGCAAGATTTATACAATAGTAGACTCAGAGATTTAGAAACTAAGTAATGAAAGAAAAAAGAAGGAATAAATGATTTATAAAATAGCAGACTTTAAGATACAAAGTAAACATATTTGGGACTTTTATAGTAGTTTCAGGTAATTTTTTAATTTGGGCTTAAATTCCTGCATATTTTCGATGGTTTTTAATTTTAATGGGAGGTTGTTATAATAGATTATGCCCAGATAAAGATAGGAATTTTGGATGTGCTTAGTATTAAATTTAGGAATTTTAATAGTTTTCTGGTATCTTGCTGATGTATTGAATTGGAAGTTACGAGTATTTAACTGTATTTCTTTGTAAATTTGAAGAATTGAATATTTTTTATAGATTTTGTCTATTATAGGCACATTGAATATTGAAAAAAAGAATTTCAGTAGGAAATTTAGACGGTTTTTTTAAGATTACCTTAATTATCAACCTTTGGACGATTTTGAGGGGATTTAAAATATTGTCATATGTTCCTCCCTAGCCAATAATACCATATTGCAATATAGATTGAACAGTTGCATAATACACTCTTTTTAGGTTTTCTAAGCTAAGAATATTTCTAAGTCTAATAAATATATAAATACATTTCCTAATCCTTTTGACGAGTTCACAAATATGTGTTTTCCATTTAAAATGTTGATCTATATATACACCAAGATATTTGATTTTGGGAGTTGGACTAAGTATAGCACAATCTTGATTGCAGATAGTTTTATTACATTTACTTTGGTGTATTATGATGTTTAAATTTGGTTCTAATTTGAATTTATTGATAGAGAATGGGATAAATTTTTTTTTTCAGTGTTTAGAGAGAGGAGATTTTTATCGAACCAATTTTTCAATATGTTAATATCAATATTAGCTAGATTATTAACAGTATTCCAATCCGTACCTTCAATTATTATGACAGTATCGTCAGCATAAGATATTATTTTTCCGTTTAGTTTTTGTATGAATATGTCATTAACATAGATAATAAACAGTAACGGTCCCAGGACTGTACCTTGAGGTATGCCGAAATGACTCATTTTTGGTGAACTAAGCACACCATTAATTTTTACAACTTGGGGACGTTTGAAAAGGTAGCTTTTTATCCATTCTAGAGCTGAACCATTTAATCCAATGTTTCTTAATTTACTTATAAGTTTGTCATGTGATATACTGTCAAATGCTTTTTTGAGATCTATAAAAATTCCCAGGCATTTAAATGATTTATCTAGTGAACTATGTACAAGGCTACTTAATTTTGCAATTGCATCTTGTGTGCTTCTACCTTCCATAAAACCAAACTGGTTTTCATTAATTATATCGTTGCATTTTATAAATTGGCTCATTCTTTTTTTAACTAGTTTTTCAAAAATTTTTGCTATATTTGAGATTACTGATATGGGACGGTAATTATTTACTTCTTCTGGATTACCTGACTTAAATATTGGGGTAATAGTAGTTTGTTTGTAAATTGATGGAAATACTCCGCTTTGGAAACTTGTATTTATTATATGCATTAATGGCTTAGAAATTTGATTTTTAATGTTTTTTAAAATATCAACCGTGACTGCATCAAAGCCCGGAGCAGATCCTCCTTTCATATCGGTTATGATAGAAACTATTTCGTCCTCTGTGGTGACTTCAAATGTTGTCATTTTATTTTTAGCATTTATATTACAGTCTGGAGATGTTATAATATTTGGATCAATGTGAATGAGATTGGCGAGATTTTTCCCAACATTTGCAAAGAAAGTGTTAAATATATTTGCAGCTTTTGAGGGGTTTTCTTTACAGCATGTTTTTGAGTTATCATGATTAATAGCATTGATTTCGTTATTATTGTTCTTTTTCTTGTCAATTATTTCATTTACAACCATCCATACTCTTTTACTATCATTTTCAGCTAGATCCAACTTCCGTTTATAGTAACTTTCTTTAGTATGTTTTATGATATATGTAAGTTTATTTTTATATGCTCTAAAGTGATTAAGTAAGTTTTTATTATTAGGTTGTTGAGTTGTTAATTTATAAAGAGCTTGCTTACGTCGTACAGATACTATTAATCCATGAGTAATCCATGGTTTTATAGGTTTGAAGTTAGACAGTTTGTGTTTGGGAATTACATTTTTTGACGAGTCATTTATGTATTTAGATATTTTTTCTTCAAATATTTTACAGCAGATATTGACATCATTACATTGTAATAATTCGATCCAATTTTCTGATTGAAATTTGTTTTTTAATGTATCCATATTAAGTACTTTTTTGGAAGATTTTGTTTGTTTAAATGATGGCAATATTGGATTGCTGGTTTTGTGGTTAAAGATACAAGAGTAATGATCAGTGATAGTTGTGTGAATGACAGCTGCTGTTATATTTTGGATATCCGGTATATTTTATTGCTTATAATAATTGTAAACCTCACCCAATGAACCCCCGCACCCCTGCTAAGTCACCAAATGTCGCGAACCACTTGGGGTGAGTCGCCTAAGTTCTTATTTGTCCAACAGACCATTTTAGTTTTTGTTCAATCTCCATATAAAAATTAAAAATAAAGTTTCGAAAATTAAACTAATGAGACCTTTACCTTTACGGAAATCTTTATCATAAACACCTATCATAATGTTTCATTGAAATAATGAAAGAAAACCTTCTCCTATGTAAAATTTTCTAATGGTCTATTGGACAAATACGAACTAATGCCACGAAATTGAAAAATTTCTGGGCGGCGGTACCCATATCCGCCTCCCAAATTGTATCCGCCTTCCAAATTGTTGGTGAAATTGTTTGGTAAAATGAGGTCATAATAATATATGGAAGTGTCTGACACCCCCTCCCCACCCCCTCCTCCCGCTCCAGATAAACGCAGTGCGGCCCGCGGGTGATTCAACTACCTTTAAAATGGTCCTCGACGATAAAAAGGTTCTTTACCTCTGATATAATCCATTAAAAATGCTTATTACATTTTTATTTTATATTATCTATCTTCCCGCATCTATATGTTTATTAATTGTATGTTTAATCGTTGATATTTTAATAAAATATATGTTGATGTTGTAGAACTTTCGGAGAGGGGGGATGATTTTGAAAAGTTACGCTGTTCTTCTTTTCATGTAAACGATCGATGTAAGTGTTGTTGTTTTGTTTTTCCAGGTAACATTAAAATGGAGACTGTTACCATTAAGTCCGAACCTGAACCCCGACAAGTTCATGAAGAGGGCATTTCTAATACGAAAATTGACAATAACCAGCCGGATGTTAAAAAGGAGTGCTTTAAACGCTCTATAATAATTTCCCAGAGAACAGGTAAAACGAATTAACTTTGTTATATTCAAAATTGCGTGGTACCCTTATTTTTCGTATTTTAAAAGTAATTTAACTATGCTTATAATTGTTCAGCGTTGCTTTTTCTCATTTTCAGACTTACTGACAGATCTAAAGAAGGATCCTCCGGAAAAACGATTAGTCCCTTTAATCTCTTGTCCCCATTGTAACTACTGCTGCTCTTATCCGTATCAGTTAGAACTGCACTTGTGCACCCATACTTTTTCATGTTCGAAATGCAATTATTTATCTTCTCGAAAGGGAGATTTTGCGAAACACTTGTTGAAGCACAGTGGAGAAAAACCTTTTAATTGTTCCAACTGCAGTTATTCATGTTCTCAAAAAGGAAGTTTGACGGTGCACATGAGAACTCACACTGGAGAAAAACATTTTTCGTGTTCGAACTGCAACTATTCATATTCTAAAAAAAAATATTTGAATAGCCACATGCTGCTGACTCACAGTGAAGAAAAACCTTTTTCGTGTTCGAACTGCAACTATTCATGTTATCGAAAGAAATATTTAACGGTGCATATGAGAACTCACTCCGGAAAAAAACCTTTTTCTTGTTTGGACTGCAACTATTCATGCACTAAAAAAAAAATTTTGTATAGCCACATGCTGACTCACAGTGAAGAAAAACCTTTTTCATGTTTCAACTGCAACTTTTCATGCACTCAAAAGGAAGATTTGAAAAAACACATGCTGTCTCATATTGCATAAAATGTTTTCTTTTTCCATGTATTGCTATTAATCTTCGGAATCGAATTGTTGGAATGAAATTATTGCTATTAATCTTCGGAGGGTCGTTCTAAGATACACGTGTTATTTTTTATTGGTAAGTAAATGTTATTATTAACGTGATGAAACAGAAATACATTTAATGCGGATTTGAATGATTTAAGAGTCGGTGACACCCAAGGAAGACATACCAAAATCAAATGAATCAACTTCTTGAGTCGGGTCATGCTAAGACTCAGAATCAGAAGAGCATGTACTAGACGATGTATGAATTGACTGAAGCACAGAGAGTGTGTGCCAAGAGCCTTAGATATGGACAATTAAAAAACAACAACTGTCATTGTGATCTCTGAGAAAATAAATTGTATTTTAATTGCAGTGTAGTACAGTAATTGCCGCGCTAATAAAATAAAATAAAAGTGCGAAGTTACCGACGTGAGTGTTTTTAATGAATTCTGTTGCAAACTCAGGTGTAGTTTTAAATTAACAAATGACAGCCGTGTGACAAGTTAAATATGTCAATATGACAAGTTAAATATGTCAATATCACCTAAGTACTGATTTCCCATAGTGTGAAATCGTTGTATCGGAGAGTGGGCAATGTAGTTCCGCTTATGAATGCTACAGTAGAATAGTGTATTTTGTCGTGTAGTTACTGTCGGTATTCGTAAGTTTATGAGTTGCAGTAGTTCGCAACAGTCAAATTTAGAGTTAAGTATTTTGAATAAAAATGTTAAGTCGTTTATTTTACGTCTGTCTTCAAGTGTGCGTATTTTTAAAATATTTAATAATAATTTGTATTTCAAGTCTTCTAGTGGGATATTTAATTTAAAATTTATAAAACGCAGAAAATTTTTTGTATTCGTTCAAAGTTATTGATGTGAATTTTGTAAGATGGAGACCAAACTACCGAGTTATACTCCATTAGGCTTCTAACTAGAGATACATATAATAATTTAATGACTTGAATGGAATTAAAGTTTCTGGTTGTTCTTAATACGAAGCCTATTGCTCCCATAATGCACTGAGCGTGAAAAGAAGAAATAAAAATGAAAATCAATCAGAATACTACCACTACGCGCTCTACTAGGGAAATCCTTCACCTTAATATTTGAAGTGTTTCTAAAAATTTTGATCATTTTACACCTGCTTTGAATGAACTCGCCCATAAACCAGATTGTATTGTGTTATCGGAAGCCAGAATTAGCGGCTACTCAAGTACCTATAATAATTTATAATTTACCTGGATACAAATACTTAGTTTTTTTTTACATGAGCTCCACACAGGAGGCCCTGGGGAAAATAATATCCCTCAGCGCCTATGTCATCTTTGGGAATGCTGTGTGAACGGTTTTTTTAGGGTAAGGAAGGTGAGGAAAGTTCTGGGAAGGAAAGGGGTTTAAGGAGTGGGTAGGAATCTGGAGTTTAGTGTATCCTGGTCATCCGCCTCCAAGACCTAGACAAACCTCACCCATGAACCCGGGCACCCCTGCTAAATCACCAACTAGCGAACCACTTGGGTTGACCTGTGGCAGAGGTGTTGGTTATCCAATAAAGGTTCCCGGGGCGGCGGTACCCATTCCTGCCTCCCAAATTTAATGAATTGTTACAATATTTCCGTTAA
This sequence comes from Limnephilus rhombicus, assembly GCA_929108145.2. Classification (NCBI taxonomy): domain Eukaryota; kingdom Metazoa; phylum Arthropoda; class Insecta; order Trichoptera; family Limnephilidae; genus Limnephilus; species Limnephilus rhombicus. The sequence goes on along the minus strand of OV815289.1, from coordinate 7,078,394 downwards.
TGAAATATATTTTTTTTTATTTTTTTTTTTTTTTATTATTTATTGAAACATTTATTATAATTACAATTTTACAACTAAATATTTTTTTTTACAGGTTTTTTTTTTTACTACCCTTCCATTAAAAGCATTTGCTTGTGTATGGAAGGGGAGTGTACATAAATGCTATTAGTTATTAGTTAGGTATAAGTTAGTACTTAAATAATTAATTGTACATAAATATATGTGAGCTGCAGTATTTATTTGATAATGGTGTGTTTTTTTTTTTTTTAAAGAAAGAATGTTATGGAGAACTAAGATATTTGTAAGATTAATTGACAGTAGTTCTTTTCTTAAGAACATCTTTAAAATGTCTCTTGACAGAGAGCAGCATTCGGGCCTTATCATTGATGCTTCTGATTTCCTCTGGTAGACGATTAAAAAAATTTCTTCCCTGATAAGTATAATGATGCTGTGCAAAAGACGTATTTAGTTTTGGGCATAGAAAAACATGTTTAAGTCGAGTTCTGTTTTCATTTAAAAATGGATATTTATCTTTTTCTTTTATTATTTGAATTACTGAATTTTTAATATATAAATCTTTAAATGTGGGTACTTGAAATTCTTCAAACAGGCGTTCTGTTGGGTAGTCTAAGGATTTTTTTAATATAATTTTAATAATTGTTCTTTGTACAATTTCTATTGGAAGAAGGTTACATTTATACGCGGATCCCCAACTAATAATAGCGTATTGTAGAGTGGATTGAACTAAGGCATAGTAGATTAAATATAGATTTTTTATCGACAGAAAATTTCTAATTCTTAAAAATATATATATTAATTTTCTGATTTTGTTTACTACTTGACAAATTTGTTCCTTCCATTTCAGATTTTTATCGATAATTACGCCGAGATATTTAATTTTATTTGTTGTTTTTAATATTGTACAGTTTGATTTGCAATAATGTTGGTTGTGAATTTTAGTGTTATCGTGTATGAGAATGTTAAAATTTTTGGGACCGTCGTTTGGATGGATTGCAAATGGAATTACAAATGTCTTTTCACTATTTAGTGATAGTAAATTAGTGTCGAAAAAATTCTTAAGCGAATTGATGTCTTCTGTGGCCTGTAATTCTACATTTTCCCAAGTATTTTCACTTATTATTAAAACTGTATCGTCGGCGTATGATGTAATTTGACCATGTAGATGTTGAAAAAAAATATCGTTTACATATATGGTGAAAAGGATTGGTCCAAGCACTGTACCTTGGGGGATTCCAAAGCTTGAAATCTCTTGATCACTATTAATACGATTGATTTTTACCACTTGAGGGCGGTTTTTTAAGTAGTTGGTGATCCATTTAATCGCGTTGCCTTTTATGCCAATATCATTTAATTTTTTTAATAGAATCTCATGGGATATGCTATCGAAAGCCTTTCTGAGGTCAATAAATATGCCCGCACATTTTTTACCTTTATCTAATGATTCGTAAATGTATGAAGTTACGTTAGCAATTGCATCATGTGTGCTGAGTGATTTAATAAAACCAAACCGGTTTTTGTGTAGTATTTTATTACTATCTAGGAAATTTACTAATTGTTTTTTTACTATTTTTTCAAAGATCTTTCCTATGTTAGAAATTAGACAAATTGGGCGATAATTCGTTACTTGGTGTGGATCACCAGATTTGTAAATAGGTGAGATTATTGTGTTTTTGTAGTTCATTGGAAATATTCCTTTCGTTAAACTCAAGTTTATTAAATGAGTGATGGGTTTTATTAAGTAAGATTTCATAGATTTTAACATGTGTGCCGTAATAGAATCAAAACCGGGAGACGAACCTCCTTTCATATTTTCTATTATTTTTAAGATTTCACATTCTGTTGTTATTTCAAATGTTGAAAGTATATTACGTTTATGTAAATTTTTATTTTTATGTTTTTCCGGGTTAGAAGGTTTATGAATATTTTTCGCAAGATTTTTTCCAACATTTGCAAAGAAGGAATTAAATATGTTTGCACATTGTTTAGGCTGTAAATTGGCATCTATAATTTTTTTATCGTGTTCGATGTACTTAATATTTTGTGTTTTTTTTGTATTGTCTATGGCCAAATTCACAGTTTTCCACATTTGTTTATGGTTATTTTCTGAAGATAATATTTTATTTTTAAAAAACTCTTCCTTACTTTTTTTAATATAAGATGTTAATTTATTTTTATATTTTTTATAAAAAATATATGCTTTTTCATCATGGGGATTTTTTAAAGTTGTTTTATAAAGTTTTTCTTTGTTTCTGATAGATATTATAAGTCCTTTGGTAATCCAAGGTTTTAAACATCTTAATTTTGATTTTATGTGTATTATTATTTCAGTTGTCGAATTTTTAATGTGTTGTGACAGGATTTTTTCAAAGTTAGTCGAACATATTTCAGTATCATCACTCTTTAAAACATTGTTCCAGTCTTCCTTTTTTAGTTTTTCAGAGAGAATAGTCATGTCTATTGTTGATTTTTTGGGTATTAAATTATGTTTTTTATGTTTAATATTATTATTATACAGAAGTAAGCATGAATGATGATCAGTTATGTTAGTTTTCCAAACAATTGACTTTAGTTTGTGAAGATCTTTAATGTTTACGTTTGTCCAAATGTGATCTAAACAAGATGGAGTATGTTCTTTTATTTCTCTAGTATTTTTATTTATGCAAGATATGAAATTTTGTTCAGTCATACAATTGATGTATTCAGTTTTGTTATTATTTTCTATTTTTTCATTAATGTTCACATTAAAATCACCCACCACGAAGCAGAGTTTATTTTTTAATTTTAATAATATGTATTTGAGGTCATTAATAAACGTAATAATACTCGAGCCATGCGTTCTATAGATAGCTATTAAATGATATATTGATTTGCCGAGTTTGAAATGTACTTCGATGCAGTTTACCAAATGTATTGGGTGTTCTATAATGTTAACAATACTAAATTTATTATTTGCAAATATTATTATTCCCGAATTTTTGTTGATATCTACTTTGGTAGAAATATAATTGTACTCAGGTAAGTGATAAGACGGTGACTCAGCGTTCGTAAATGTTTCGGTTAACACTATGAAGTCCGGCTTTTTAATTAAATTATTTATTTTTAGAATTAGTTCATCTAAATTTTTCTGAATGCTACGGATGTTTATGTGCATAATAATTATATCATTGATGTTTTTAGAAATAATTTTGTTACATGAATCAGTACAAATACATTCATATTCTTGAATTTTAATATTTAATTCTAATTCGCTATTTAAGAAATCATCCATTTAATTAATGCATTTTTGGTTGTATTTTGCAATATTATATATAAGTTTTTTTTAATCAATGTCGTAGTTTATTCTTTCTTTGGCTAATTTAAGCATGTAAGAACGAAACTTACATGTTTCGCTGTTTGTTCGGTGGTCTATTTCATTCATTTTACTGTTGAAGGAGTTTATTTCTTTCTTCTTGTTAGCTGAGTGACAGTTAGCGCATTTGGGTGGCAGTTCCAGGGATTTACACTCGGAGATGGGATGATCTTCTGAACAGTGCTTGCATGTTGGTTTATTCATTTTATTGTAGCATTTTTGTGCTGTGTGTCCGAATCTTTGACAATGGAAACACTGGGTAAGAACGTTACAATCGGTTACATAGATTCTCATGAATCCTAGATGAATTTTTTTTCTATTTATAAGATGTAGTCTCAATTCTGGATTTGTTTGGAGAATTAAGTTTTTGCTGTTGGTTTTTTTGTTCGTAATGATGGCTTTAACTTGTAATATTTTTTTATCTTGGTATTTTTCACATATCATTTTGATGTCGTTGTTTTGTTCAATTATGTCTTCTAAGAATTCTTTTTCGGTATAGTCTTTGTCAAGTCCTTTGAATATTACGCATGGATCCGTTTTCACAAGTACCTCCGCTATTATGGTTTTGTCGACTTCATTTATCTTATCTTTTAATTTTTTTGCCTCTTCTTTTTCTGGGCATGTTATTATAATGTTTTTTTTTGTTTTTTTAATTTCACTTACTCGAATTCCCAACTGCGATATTTTGATTTTTTGTATTTTCTCTTTTATTTTTTCAGTGTCTTCTTCTTTTAAGCTTTTTATAATGATAGGAAATCGTTTTTCTTGCGTTTGTGGTATTAAGTTTTTTACTGCCGAAGAGTATGAAAATGAGTTTTTTTGTGTTTGGTTTTTTTCTTGAATTTCACATTTTTCTTGTAATTTAGCTAATTCTATTGCCATGTGGGATATCATTTCCATGATGTTATTTATTTCTTTCATCATTTTTGATTTGGTTTCTTTGGTAAGTTTATTTTCTTCTATGATTGTATGTAAGTCGCTTATGTTTTGTTTCGCCTTAGTAATGAAGGCATGCGGATCAACCGCTTCCTCCATTTTCACGGGTTATGAATTATTTTATTTTCGGTTAATTAATATACTTTTAAAGTTTGTCTGGGTTTGAAAGTGTTATTTTATTTATCGCCGCTCACTCGCGTCCAACACCGTTAGAGGTTTAGGCGACACTGAATATCGAATATCGAACTTGTATTTTGTCTTCATATTTAAATTATTATAAAAAACACGTTTTATTATATATAGCAATATTTTAAACAGTAATTTCCTGCACTATTTACTAGTATAATTTCGTTAATATTGTTATATATATATGTATGTAAAAGCCTAAATAGGCGTAAATAAATAAATAAATAAATAACTCGAGCATTAGTAATTTCACCAATAATTTGAAATCTATTACTTATAAATACAAATTGTTCTCAAAATGCATTTATTGTAGGAGATGTTAAAGTCGTAAGGAAAAACTGAATATATCAACATTATATTACTGAATATATTAACACTTAAAATTAAACCATGGATTACAACAGGGCTAATAAAAAGTATACACTATACACAAACGGAATATGATGCATGCAAGAGTAATCAATAACCCAATGGACAGTACACTAAAACACAATTATTTATTATACAGAAACCTATGTAATAGACTAGTAAAGCAGGCGAAACATGAGTTCTACCAACATAAATTATAAGCAGAGATGAATTAAACACTAGGCACTTTTGAACAGTTCGTGTATTCAAACAAACAAAACAAAATGGCTATCGATAGTTATAAATGGTTTGTCTCAGTGATCTTTCTTGCTTGAGTTGTTGAGAGAGAAGAGGGCGGAAGCAACAGGTGGGGTAGCTAGCTACCCTTCCAGGTCGGTCCAATCTCGCCACCGACTCCCATTCCTACCAACCGATATAGTTTCCGGGGTTGGTTGTCAAGCTTACACTCGACCATCCTGACTCCATTGTGACTTCACGAGAATAAAAAGAAAAACATATTTATTTATTTTATTTATTTAAACGCCCATAGGGCTTTTACATAATATGAATGCAGTACATTTTTTTAATATTATAGTGAAAAGAATGGGTTTACAAAATACAAGTAACATAATATTTGTTAAAAACAAAATATAGATTACATAAAATATAAGGGTTAAAAAAAATAAAAATTTAGGTTACATAAAATATTAGCGTTACCAAAATACAGGTAACATAAAATATAAGAAACGAAATATAGTCCATAAAATATAGGAGTTGACATAAAGCAGGTAATGTTTAAAATTGTTGTTCACATTAGTATATGGGATAGGTAGAAATAAATAGTTGGCACATACGGCGTTTGAAGTTTGCTAAGTTCAAATTATTGTCAAATACATCCAGATGGTTTAAGTATTTGTTACCAAGACATGCAAACGTTGTATTGGAGAATGTAAATCATAGTTCGAATGAGATGTACGTATATAAAATGTCAATGTTTGTCTAGTTGTTCGTGTAGGTACATGTAAATTTATTAATTGCAGGAGTTCACAACTGTCGAATTTAGAGTTTAATAATTTTAATAAAAAGGTTAGGTCGTTTATTTTTCGTCTGTTTCTAATGTTGGAATATTTAAAGCATTCATTAACAACGGGTAATTTACGTGCTCTAAAGGGATGTTAAGTTTAAAATTTACAAATCGTAGAAATTTTCTTTGAATTCTTTCAATAGTATGAATTTTGTAGAAAGCCGACCAGACTATGGAGTTATATTCTATTAGGCTTCTAACAGGGGATGTGTACAGTAATTTAATGATTTGTAACGATTAAAAGTTTTTAATTGTTCTTAATACAAATACTAATGTTTTCATACCCTTATTTGCAGTTTGTTGAATGTGAACCTTGAAGTCTAGTTTCTCATCCATTATTATGCCAAGATCCCGCATTTGCGATACTCTTTTTAATTAATTTTATTTATTGAATATTCGAAAAACAGTGATGTTTTTTTTTCTGGAAAAGGTCAAAGTTTTGCATTTTTCTACATTTAAATATAGATTGTTTTGTGAACACCAAATTTTTAGCATTTCTATATTGGATTGAAGAATTTCACAGTGATTAAGGACAGTTATTTCTTTATATAATTTAATGTCATCAGCGAAAATCAATACTTTGACGTCTTTAAAGCAGTTGACTATGTCGTTTATAAAAACAAGAAATAGAATTGGGCCAAGATGACTACCTCGCGGACCTTGCGGTACTCCACTAGTGGCGGAAAATGGTTTAGATATAAAAGATTTTATTTTTACAAATAAAGTTCTACCTGATACGTAACTACTTAGTCAGCTCAACATATTTGCTCTGATTCCCAGAGCATGAAGTTTTCGGATCAGTATTTTGTGGGACACTTTATCAAAAGCCTTCGGGAAATCAGTATATATACAGTCAAATTGTTTGTTCAGTCAACTTATTAGTTACAAGCATTACATTCACATAGATAGTTTCTACTGAACCATACCGGAAAGCTTCTACTGAGCATATCCAGGGGCGGCCCTAGCTATAAAATTATTAGGTGGTGAGAAATCTCTTGGTGGCACCCCCCCCCCTCCTAAAAAAATAGAGCTCTTTCTTATTTCTTTTTTCAGCTATGCAATTTTAATTGAAGTACCTAGTAGGGCAGATGAGAAATAATAAGAAAACCTATTTTTTTTAACAAAACATAAAACCTCTTCAAAAAATGCAATAAAAAGTAAAAAAATAATTTCGTATTCTTTTACAACTTAATAATCAACTAACTTTTTCTACTCATCAATATGTAGGTACGATTGTTATTTTTGGAGTCGGTGTCAGCCAAGGTACCCGGGCCGGCGTGTTCACTTGACAGCTCCCCTCCCGCCGTGGCCCGCTCTCGCCTCTCACATCGTCAAGTTGCGCGTGCGACACGAGCACATCTCACCTATAATATCTCAGTAATAATACGAACGCTGCAGCCAACTCCCCCATTTCCCGCATCCTTCTGTAGCGGCCACTTAACCCGCTCTGCAAAATCTACCGCTGCGCCACTGACCTCCACGGAACTCGCTGGAAACACATACTACGGCATACCTACCTTCAGCGTAGTACCGACGACCGCCTAGGAATAATAATTCCGCCACCTACGCGAAAGGCCTAGAACACATGGCTGTACCGTACAAATGCACACAGAAGGTTCGAGCGGTTTCTCAGCTTTGCGTGAATTCACCCAGCATTGCTTACCGTGAGACTAATTACTCGCCACGAGTATATAAGCCAGCGCTCGCTCGCTCAGTCTCAGTCAGTACTTTCCCATTCATCGATCAAGGAACACAGTCCGAGCAGTGCCGCGACTAAGTACGAGCCTGCGCCGGGCACGGGCCCGCGCAGTCAGCAGTGAACAACATTTATCCAGTGTGATACCAGGAACTTTTCCGACTCCTTCGAGGACTCCATCTCCAACTACCATCTCGACTTGAGATGTCAAGCAACAAGCATCCTGCAACGAGTCCAAAAATAACAATCGTACCTACATATTGATGAGTAGAAAAAGTTAGTTGATTATTAAGTTAAAAATTTTGTTTATTTTATTTTTATTTTTAGTGAATCTGAAATACTTTAACTAATTTGTATGAATATGGGTAGACCTACTAAACGTGCTGCTCATGTAAGACAGACATTACTTGACCATAACGACGTTACGGTAGGTGACTCAAAGATCCGGATAGCATATAAAAGATTCGGCCGAGTATCGTTAATTTGCTACTAAGAATTGAAGAGTTCCGTTACTTTGTCATGGACCCTATAATCAGAATCTAAGCAAACTCTCATCAAACTGCCCTTGAAGTACATCCTTTCCAATAAAAAAAGAATAATCACAATCGGTTGGGGTGATATTGAGTTATTATTTATTTGTCGCAATACTTAATACAAATTTAAATACTTAATGCAAATTTAAGACTTATATGGTTTTCTCACGGATGCCATTGTCAGAACTAAACCAAATTGAAATGGGACCACGCAGGAAGCACCAAATTTCAAATAAAAAAGAATCATCAATATCGTTTCACCCAGTCGAAAGTTCTGAGGTAACAAACATAAAAAATATAGTCGAATTGAGAACCTCCTCCTTTTGGAAGTCGTTTAAAAAATATATGTTTGATTTCATTTATTTAATCAAATCTGCAAAACCAATAAAAACACTAGAACACAACTTTTCTTGCTTTTGCCTTTGCGAAATTTGTTATTAAATCAGAATAATTTAACCCGTGGGCAACATCATTCTCAATTGATAAAATTGCAAGATCTGATAGTCTTTCTTGACACATAGCCGTACGTTTTAATGTACTAAAGCTTCGTTCTCCTTTGGCGACAGTTACAGAGATGGTTAGCAAAATCCGAAGCGCTGTCCATACATTTGGGAATATATCCTGCCAATCATTTTTTTTTATAAGTTGAAGAACTTGTAGTGGCTCTGCTGAGTCAAGATATTTTAGTAATGGGTTTAGGCTCAAAAGTTCTTGGACTTGTCAGTAATTATTTTGATGTTATACCAAAAAGACCATGTATGATTGAATTTCGATAATTTTCCAAACCGAGTGACCAATGCATTTTCAATTGTATCTATCATAGGGTAAAAGATGTTAATTTTAAAACTGTTCTTCGGGATTTGTTGGCGTCTCATCTGCAGCTTCATATTTAAATAATCGCTTCTTTCTTCGGGATAGGACTGGCTTAAGCGCAGATTCTATCCCAGCCTGGGAAGCTATTTTCTCAGCTGTTATTTGAGCAGACGAGCAGTTTTCAGCAATTGCGATGCGTTTGCTAAGTCCAAGATTATGTTGGTTGTCCCCATTACGCTGAAAATTCTTTCAGCGACAGCATTATTGTATTTTTTTCTTACTTATTTGCGATTCGGCTGATTTCAATAACTTGTCTCTTAAGTAGCCTAATAGGCGACCAGTCGCCTTTTAGACTTTTTCGTCGCCGATTCTCGTCCTGAGTAGCCTAAATGGCGAAAAATACTGCTTGCTCCCCGCACCGATCACACGATTTAAGCGCACGATCGATAGATAGTTGATCGGTGATCGGGTGTTTTCGGCGCCCCCTTTACGACGGCGCCCTGCGCGGTCGCACCGCACGAACCACACTTGGGCCGCCCTTAGTCGTATGGCGCAATTTACACGAGCGGTTTTCCCGCCGCGGCTGATCGCGGTTCACGGAGAAATTTATTTATTTATTTATTTCTATTCGCAAACATACACTTAACAGATTATTACATTGGTTTAAGTACATAAATAATAAGTTTCAGTATAATAAAGAATATGAAAAATGTTATTGATCCGTAACTGTACGTAAATTGGTTAAAAGTAGTGTTTTGTGAACACCTCACTAGGCGAACCTGTGCTGAGGTGTTCCCATTTTTAGGATAAGTGCTCTTCTGTCGGCAAGAGTCGAAGCACAGTATCCTCCTTGATTTTGTCAAGAAGGGCACCGTGGGACGATCCATGACGGCAGTATCCTATACATAAATTAAATATTAGTAAGGATCTATTTGCAGGTTATTTCAGGATATCTAGAATATGTATAAGATAAAAGAATTACTTGATATACAATTAGGTATAATTATTCTACAGACCTCCCGCCACTAGTAATAAATAATATTGTGGTACTTTTTTGTGGTACTTTTTGTGTCCCGAAACAATTTTTTTTTTTTTTTTTTTTTTTTAAGTTTGGGTTGGGTCATGTTTGGTTAGGTGTTATAATCTTTTGAGTAAAGAGAATACCTTGTTGTTTGATCCAGTCTTTGATTAGTTTTTTGTGATGGATTGTTGATGTATTTGAAGTTAATAATTGCTTCAGTGTATTGGGCATGGAGTTATAAAGTTTGGTTGCATAGTACTTAAAGTTTCTCTGCCCGTGTGAGGTATGAGTTATTGGAATATTTATGGTTTTTTTTTGTAGAGGCCCTGGTTTTAATCGCTATTTGTGGTTGCATTGGAATGTGGAGTTCATGTTGGAAGAAGTATATTAGTACAGATTTGGCATAGAGTTGTCTTATTGTCATGACGTCCAGTGTTTCGTAAATTACATTCGTGTTTGTAAGGAATGGTACTTGGAAGATGAGTTTAATTATTGCCTTTTGAATTTTTACTAAAGGGTCTAAAGCTACATTCGTTGCACTTCCCCAAGCCAGTATGCCGTATGAGATAATGGATTGACAAAGTGCAAAGAATATGGTCCTGAGGATTGTTCTTGGAAATATGTTTTTAATTGAATTTAAAAGATGCATGACTCGTTTCAGTTTGCTTGTGATATAAGTTATGTGGTCAGTCCAGCGCAAGTTGGCATCTATTATAACTCCTAAGTATTTTGTGTGCTTAACCCTTTCAATACGCTCGCATTGACAGGTGGGAGAAGTTAAATTTGACCGCCACATGCAGCGGTTCTTCCGCGGCGGTTAACCGCCATGTTAATTTCCCGCGATTGCATCATTTCGTGTGAGAGAGCGTTGTTGATCGGTCGTGCGCGTAAAGGATCGGGCGGTTTCCCGCTGTGGCAGGACCGCTCGTGTAGCCTGGCGGGAAACCGCCACCCGTGTAGTGTAATGGTCGGCGGCCGCTCTCTCAGGCGGTTTACCGCGGCGCGGTAGAACCGCTCGCGTAGCCTGGGCCTAAGAAAAATACGTGTAATTATAGAAACGGAATATAAAAAAAAAAAATATTTTTTTAAAGATTCTTTATTCATTGAAAAAATCTTTTTTACAAAAGTTGGGGATTTTTCAACCACCATGCTAGGCACATGCCTGTGTTGTGGTGGTCGATTTTTTATACAGTAAATTATCGTATGCAATATAAAGAATGTGTGAGAGTATTAAGAAAATAAACATATGCATAAAATAATATAATAGAATACAAAATAGTATAAAATAATTTAATTTAAAAGAGTTACGAGTATAAAATCAAAGTGAGTACTATATGGTAAGCACATGAGAAAGGATTTTTATGTTGAAAATCTACATTATCTACATTATTTAACACCAATTTTAGTACAATTAAATGTTGGGCTTTATTCTTCAAGTCCGGTAAATTATATTGTACAGCTGTATAATACAGTAGTATGTAGTATATAGTACAGTGTTGTTCATTTTTCAATCCGACGAATACTAAATAATAATTATTGTTACCATGGTTTAGTGCTGGGAAGTACACATGGGACTTCGTCGGATTCGATACACAGTGGTGCCAAACAGTTTTAAGTAAATAGTTTAAGATTATTTAAAATTTAAGCTAATTACATATAGTTCTTTACAGACAAAAACTTTTATTGGTGTTGTATAATCAATCATCAATTTTATTTATAAAAAGTAACTAAAACTTGAATACACAATTTCGTCGTGGAGCTGGTGAAATAAAACCAAGAAACAAAGAACAAAAAAAATAAATTAAAAAAGGCTTGAAGTGGAAAGGGCTAAGAATGTTAAGTTAAGTTAAGTTTATTAAGTTAGTTTAGGTAATCAAGTTAATTTAAGTTAATTCATGTTAGCCTAAATTAATGATGTGAGGCATTCTTTAAAATAGTTCCTTCCCTTTACAATCAACCAGTTCTGAACACTTGTGATATAACTATCGCCAGTTTTCGATTTCCTGGTATCAATACTCAGCGAATTGAACATTTTGGGCGCAATGTAAGAGTACTGGCGCTGTGCGAAGGCTGTTTTTGTTGGAGGAATTATGCATTTTAGTTGGGATGAGTACCGGGTGCGAATTTTTTGTTGTGTTTTTTTTCATCAAATCCTTTTTCCATATGTATATGAGAATCGTCTTTATGTATAATTGTCGGATGTCTAATACTGTGAGTTTTTTAAAAAGTGGTTCTGATGGGTGTTATGGGTTACATTTGAATATTATCCTTAACAATAGTTTTTGTATTAGAACCATGGGATGAAGAATTGATGATGCACAACCTCCCCATCCTATAATACCATATGTAGCAATTGATTGAAACAGTGCAAAGTAAACACATCTTAGTGTTTGTAGGTTAAGGATAGATCTAAGAGAGTAGAAAATGTAATATAATTTGCGAAGTCTTTTTATTACAAAATTTATGTGTGTCTCCCATCGTAATTGATCATCTATGATAACTCCCAAGTACTCAATTTCGTTTGATAATTTTAGGTTATCGCATGAGCAGTTTTTGTGAGGTGATGTAAGTGTGTGAAGGTTCTGTGAACATGAATGTATGGTAAGTTTTTAGCAGTTATGGAGGAGATTTGGTTTACGTATGGAAAAAAAAGTAGATACTTTGTTTCATTTATATTAAGAGTTAGAAGGTTGGAATCTAACCAGTTTTTAACTAAGTTCATGCCATAATTTGCTTTTTCAAAGGTTGAATTTAAATCTTCGTCGTCAAATACGATAACCATGTCATCGGCGAAAGATATAATAGTGCCACCAGTATTCAGATTGCATAACGTGTTAATGTATATTAGAAAGAGAAGTGGGTCTAAAACACTGCCTTGGGGCACGCCATATGTGCATGGTAAACTTGTACTTCTATGCTCTTTAGCCGAGTTGATCATAGTTGACTGGGACCTGTTTGTTAGATAACTCTCAAACCATTTAAGGGGAATGCCTTTTATTCCTATCTGTAGGAGTTTTTTCGGAAGTATGCGGTGAGATACAGTATCAAAGAGCTAGATCCAAGAATACAGAGAGGGGTTTGCGACTTTTATCGAGTTTGTCAGAAATCAATTTAGTGAAGTTTGCAATTGCATCTGAGGCACTACGACCTTTGCGGAAGCCGTATTGATTATTTGACAGGATTTTATTATCTTCAAGAAACTTGTAGAGTCTTCGTTTAACTGTTTTTTCAATTATTTTTGAAATCGGACTCAGTAAGGATATTGGTCTATAGTTATTCACAGATGATCTGTCGCCTGATTTAAAGATAGGAATGATGGTTGAATGTTTTAGGGTGCTTGGAAAGAGGCCAGTTCGAAAACTTAGATTTGTGATATGTTGGAGGGGTTTACTGATGATTGCCTTGAGGTGTTTAATTAGTTTAGTGGATATATTGTCAATTCCCGTGGAGTGTGTGTTTTTGAGTGAAGAGATGATTTCAGTGATTTCTTGTTCTGTTGTTGGAGTGAGGTTAAAAAGGTTATAACTGAGATTATCGAGGGAGATATTATTAGCAAAGTTATCTTCAGATGTTCTATTTTATTAGGATATTATTAGCTAGGTCTGATCCGATTGTGGAGAAGAATTGGTTGAAATGATTTGTAATTGTTTCTGAGTTTTCAGTTGCACTAAATGTTTTATTTCCGATGGTGATAGTATTTATGGGTGTGGTCACTTTTTCTGTGTAGCATATTTCTTTGATAATATTCCAGATTGGTTTATTATCATTAGCAGCTTCATCTATCTGTTTCCCATAATACTCTTCTCTGGCCCTACAAGCAATTTTTTTACAAGCATATCTGTATCGTTTATAGAATAATAGAGATTCGTAGTCAGTGGGATTATTTTTACAATATTTATGAAGTTTGTCTCTCTTACGTATACAGTGTAGAATGCCATTTGTTATCAAGGGTTTTAGTTTAATTTTTTGTCTATTTTGGTGGTTGTTTGGGTTTAATGTGGCATTTTTCAGATGTTTATGAAGGGTGTTGATGAGAGATTCACATGCTAAGTTCGGGTCACTAAGTTTATAGAAATTTGACCAGTTTTCCTCGGAAACTAGTTTGAAGAGAGTGTCATATGAAATTTTGTATTGTCGTATAGTAGATGCTGGTGGTTTTAGTATTTTATGGGAAATGGAAGTGATAATGGCGTAGTGATCTGTAAAAGTACATTGATATATTAAAGATTTGATATTTAGTTTGCATTTGGCAAAAACGTGGTCTATGCAACTGGCAGATAACTCTGTTACACGAGTCGGTGCTGTGATAGCTAGGAGAAATCCTTGCAGAGTTAGTAAATTTATGAATTCATTTGCTTGGGGATGCATTGTATTTATAATATTGATATTAAGGTCACCAATAATAAGGACATTTTCATGTTCTTTAATACATACCAAAAATTGATTAAGTGCCTTTAGAAATGGTTATGTTGGATGTGCTCGGTGATCGGTATATAGATAGTATAGTAACGCTGTTTTCTATTTCGAGTTTGAGTAAGTTTGAGTTAGTTATTGTGATTTCCTTTACAGAGTGTTGTATATGATTTTTTATGTAAATAATGACGCCATCATTTTGAGATTGATTATTCTGGGTGCTGTATTGGTTATAGTTTTTTATGTTTTTTGAAATATAGTTATCTTTGATCCAGCATTCGGTCAAAATAATCAAGTCAAAGTCTGAGTCAAGTTCGGTAAGTAATATCATCAGTTCAGTGAAATTTTTGTTCATACTTCTGATATTCATGGAAAATATTTTTAGGTTAGATTGATTTAGGGTTTTTCGAACTTCTATAGAGCTATTTGTTTCGATACACTGAATCTGCGATATGTTGTCAGTAATAATCTGCGATATGTTGATAATGCATTCAGTTTGTTTCGCATTAGCTCTTGGTAGGTACATTGAATGTTGCAAATGTTCTTGATTGCACTCAGACGCTCGAAGGTTGCATTCGTGTAATAACTGATTTACACCCTCGTCAAAGAAATTTGCAAAATTTTGTACCGTCACATCCGCCGTTTGAGAATTTAAGAAATATTTAGATATGATTTCGTCACAATCGGATTTTTTTTCCTTCCCAATATTTGATTTACTTCATTCCATGTTTTTTTAATGTCCTTGAAGCAATGATTAAATTTGTTATTATAATGTATATTTTTTTTGTTTAATATTTTTTATTGAGTTTATTTCTGTATTTCTGGTATTCGATTTCATATAATTTATTGTTAGGTGTGTTTTTCCATTTTCTCCATAGTGTGTCTCGTAGTTGTATATTTTCAATGAGGTTATAATTTATCCAGCCTTTTTGGTTATTACGATGTTTATTTGTATTTGATTTAGTTATGGTACTTTTTTCGTAAATATATTTAAATTTAGATTTAATTTCTTCATATATTAAGTTAGGTTGCGTTATGTTTAGTATTTCATTCCAATTTGTGATTTCAGTAGATCCACTTTTTTTCAGATATTATTGTATATTTCGTAAGGTGCGATTTATTGGAGATACCTATCTCTTTAGTAGAGAAACGAATCGTGGTCGCAATAAGGTAATGGTCCGCTATAATAGTTTCACATACGCATGAGCTGATTTCATTTGTCTCTCTCTCTCTTACATAGATATGATCTAGACATGTAGCCGTTACGTAGTTAGTCAGTATGGCTACACGCGTCGCATCATAAATACATTTTAAAAATCCAAATTTAGCCATCATGTTTTCGTATTGCATTTCAATTGATTCATGATAATTTAATAAATTTATGTTCGTATCCCCTAGAACTATAACAGAATCTTTAATTTCGATATTTCCCAATAAAGCTTCCAACTCTTCGAGAAATATTTTTTAATTTGAATTAGGTGATCTGTATATTGCCAGTATATGTATACGTTTATGTTTATTTACAGAAATAGTTCCGTAAACACATTCAAAATTTGTTGGCATTATGTTAATTTGTTCAAACGTAAGGTATATAATACGTATATAATAATCCCGCCTCCCTATCTGTTTTTTCGACAAAAGTAATGAGAACTAAATCCCGATATTATCGACGTTTCGCAAATCGTAATTATATAAATATTACTTAGAGAGCTAGAGATAACGAGAAGAAAAGTTAGTAAGTACAGCTGACGGCGGTTAATTGAACTTTAATGGTACGTTTCCACGCTTGCCAAGGCTTGGTAAGCCTCCACAAGCTCCAAGCGTCCACAAATCTCGCTTGGCATTTGGAAGTCGTTTACATGCTTGTGAATGCGTCAGTGCGCTACCTACACCCGAGCATGGCGGACGCCAAACTTGTGTCGGCTATTGCGTTTGGTTTATCAAACTTTTATTTGAAATACAAGCAAAGTGTAACAAAAACAAGGAAAGCTCGACGACCACGAATATGGTGGATGATACAGATTCATAAAAATCGTACCAGGTCGCTTCGCACAAAGAGGAGACATTATCTCACAGGCTAAATCCTATAGATTTTTGTCTCTTTTTAGTACCACTTTTTCGTTTCATCGAGTTTCATATCACAACGGTGCAAAAGAAGTTTTCGCTTCAAAAATAATTATCGCAATTGGGACCCGAACTCGAGGATCACTTGTCTTATATAAAATTATTTTGTATTATAAAATAAGTTATTCTAACAAAAATCGTATATATTTTTTTACTATAATAAATAGTAAATCATCAATAAAATACTATTTATTTATTTTGACCTTTTAGGTAAATCCAGTCGCAATAAATTACATAACATAAGTGCATTAAAAATATGTATTTATACATTTTAATAAGTCTGGCACGCCTCATACGTCATACATATGTCTCGTAATGTTATAAATATTATCATAGACCGCATGGAGCAAAAACGGCGTGCATCCGCCGCCAGTTCGAAAGTTCCACTGAGCGTTTGCCGAAGCTTGCCGCTGGATCCGACCCCGACTGGATCGGCGGCAAACTCTCGCAAGCTCTTGCAAGGCTACGCAAGCCAAGCCAAATGACCTGTTTGCACGTTTGCGCTTGTGGACGCTTGCCGAGACTTGGCAAGCGTGGAAACGTAGCATTATAGTTTATAGTTGTGTCTGAACAGGGCTTCACGCGAACGACTGTGCACTATCACTCCAATATTGGAGTCAGTGACAGGATCATGAAGGTAAAAAGGAATATATGATGTTTTTTCTACATTAAGACTAAGTAAGTTATCATAAAACCATTCCATCTATATGTTGTCAGCATTCGCAGCTATATTCACTTCTGTCCATGTCATTCCTTCGATTATTATGACTGTATCATCCGCATATGAGATGACACTTCCATTAAGAGGGAGACAGAATATGTCATTGACTTATATAAGGAAAAGTACAGGAACGATTGCTGTGCCTCGTGGAATTCCGTATTCAGAAGACAAGGGTTCACTTCCAATTTTCTCTAGCTTAGAAATCAGCGTAGAATGCGACACGTCGATAAATATTCCAAGACACTTCCGACGTCTGTCCAAATTCCCTATAACTAGAAAATTCAATTTTGCAATGGCGTCATGAGTTCCTAGATTAGGTCTAAATCCATTGTGGTTAGAATGCAGATTTTTTTCTTCTTCTAGAAAGAGAAATCGTCTGTTTTTTACTATTTTTTCAATTATTTTAGAAATGTTAGTTGGCAAAGATATAGGCCGGCAGTAAGTCATTTCTTCTGGGTTGCCAGATTTAAAAATAGGACTAATTATAATTAAATAATATTCGAAGATGTTTAAGGAAACTTACGTTGACGTAAAATTATTGCTTATAAGCAGAACTCAAACCACGAAAAAAAACATAAGATAATAGTAATAGTTCGCGTATGTTACAATTTTTTTTCCCTAATTTATTTATTAAGTACGGAAATCATATGTATTTATTTTATTTATTGCAGGATTATAAAGAGGAAAAACTTTACATAACAAAGTAATAAGGTAGCAGGAACATAAAAATTAAAAACATCACATGTTGGATACTTATTTATAATTAATCATTCGCTGAAAATAATATCAACAACCCTCCTATAAAATACGAAACAGGCACAGAAATTAAAAAGGTAACGGTTGCAACTGGGAGTCAAAACCAATATCTCTCTAATCTTACCAGGACTTATTTAATACGTTCATATGATATCTCATTACGATGATTACATTACAATGATAAGGCAACATATTATAATTTGTACATAAATCCAAAACAAAATATACTCCAATCAATAATTAAAAGAAATGTAGTAATGTAACTCGGTTCGTAATATTCAATTATCGTTTTGCAACAATAATTAAAATATGTTTTATGAACATAAACTAAAAGTTTTCATGACAAGAGTGATAATATTATTATGATAGTAGTAACAAAAAAAAATCTAATGCAATTATCACAATTATTTCAAATAACTGTCAAAAATGCATAGTCATTAATTCTTACAATGAATTTTCACCATTAATATGAGACAAAGCACATAAACCATTAAAATATACAATACGAAATATTGATTGTGTTTTCATTGCACAATTTTAATTAAAATAGTCTATTACCATTATTAATCTTAAAAAAGAAAAATGTTTTAAAAATATCGAAATATATTTATATGTGTTAAATATATGCGGCACTTCCATCTTTTCCAAATATATAGGTGGGAACAACAAGAAATCAAAACAGTCTTTATTATGTACTTTCATTATTTTTCTACCTCTAATTCATCTACTGACAAATTTCGAAGGAAATTTACGTGTTCCACGTTAAAGATACGAAATTTGAGTTGCTGACTATATGCAGCAAAGATAGGAGAAAAACCATTTTCGTTTACTGCGTGCATTAATTCATTTAGGCTGGGCCTCGCAGAAAGATTAAAACCAATGGGTTCCGCCCCCTCGGGAACCGTATTGGATAACCAACAACTCTGTCATATACCTGCCATATTCATACATACAGGTCACCCCAAGTGGTTTGTTAAGTTTGGTAATTTAGCAAGGGTATCTGGGTTCATCGAGTGAGGAATGTTCAGTGGCGGCAAATGCACCGGCACACCAGCTGCATGGCAGGCCGGATCAAGAAAAGCAGTTTTGGGGAGAATCTTTGACCTCTCTCTCTATCGTCTGTAGCGGGAGAGATGGATTAATAAGTCACTCCTGGACATATTCACCCCAGATTCTTACCCTCCCCTTCCTTTTCCCGGAACGTCCTCACCTTCCTTTCCTTAAAACACACCCCACACAGCATCTTCAAAAATGACATTGGCCCTTAGGGAAATTGTTTTCCTCGGGGCCACCTGTGTGGGGTGAATGTAAAAAAAATGTGTTCCGAATACACGGTTAAATTTCCAGTTGCGGTTTCATCTATTGACGAATTTCGAAGGAAACCGTGTGGATAAAAACGAAAACTGTTTGCATATTTTTAGTGCATGATCGGCAGATATTAAATATAATTATATTATATATCTGGGGCTTAAAAAGTCAAATTTCTGATCGCCCAAAATTTTTATTTTTACTTCTATTATTATTATGATAATCTTAATGTGACTTCTACAGTAGAACGGCCACAATTTATCAATATAGAGCAGACACCTGACATGGGTATTCAAAGAATGTAAGTAAGGAAGTTTTAAGAGTACAAAAGCAAACTAATAAAGGCACATCTAACATTAAACCCCACATTTTAAATAATAAATTTATGACATATTTTGAATTTCTGGTTGCAAATCATGTGCTGCCCTAATCGGGAGGATAACCATTTTTATATTCTGGATGCAGTTATGACGGAGGCGAGTACCATTGTACAGATTCACTTTAAATTCAGGTTTCACAACATATACTACAAAAGTCGGTGGGAAACATTTTTTTGTTCTGTAAGTTACTATTATTTATGTTTATGGATTCTTACGCAGAATCACAAAGTTACATAAAATCCGAGATGCGAACTCCTCAAATGACGGATGATTCGAAGAATTCATGTCAAAGGTCCAAACCTCAAAAATCTCGTGCGGCCCGCGGGTGATACTTCAATCTTTCAAGTGACTCCCGACGAAAAAAAGGTTCACTACCCCTGATGTAAAGAATTATTTTAGTTCGAAAAGTTTCAATTAAAAAATTATTACAGATAAAAAGGGAAAACTCGTACAAAAATTAAACACACATCGAAACAGAAATAATTAGACTACAAAAAAAAAAATTATAACACGTATCAAACGAATATTAATTTAAGAATAATTATCGCTCTTTTCGACCAGGCCCAATCTATAAATGACTACGAATGTGTCTTATTAAAGTAGGTTTAAATGCAGTTGAATACTTACACACGGAACAAGAAAAAGGTTTTTCTCCCATGTGAGTCTTCATGTGTGTCGTCAAATTATTCTTTTGAAAACATGAATAACTGCAGTCGGAACACAAGAAAGGTTTTTTTCTACTATGAGTCAGCATGTGTTTCCTCAAATATGCCCCTTGAGAACATGAATAACTGCAATCGGAACACGAAAAAGGTTTTTCTCTACTATGAGTCAGCATGTGTCTCGTCAGTTGTCCTCTTCGAGAACATGAATAGTTGCAGTCGGAACATGAAAAAGGTTTTTCTCCAGTGTGAGTCAGCATGTGTTTCGTCAAACTTCCTTTTTGAGAACACGAATAACTGCAGTCGGAACATGAAAAAGGTTTTTCTCCACTATGAGTCCGCATATGAACACTCAAATCTCCCTTCCGAAAACACAAATAACTACAGAAGACACATGATAAAGGTTTTTCTCCACTGTGGGTCCTCATGTGTATCACCAAATCTCCCTTCCGAGAACATGAATAACTACAATATAAACATGAAAAAGGTTTTTCTCCACTGTGAATCAGCATGTGTCTCGTCATTTGTCCCCTTTGGTTACATGAATAACTACAGCTGGAACATGTAAAAGGTTTTTCTCCACTGTGACTCAGCATGTGCTTCGTTAAACTTCCCCTATGAGAACATGAATAGTTGCATTTTGAACATGAAAAAGGTTTTTCCCCACTGTGAGTTCTCAAATGTACCGTTAAATTTCCCTTCTGAAAACATGAATAACTACAGGACAAACACGAAAATGGTTTTTCTCCACTGTGACTCAGCATATGTCTCGTCAAATTTCCCCTTTGTGTACATGAATAACTGCAGTCGGAACATGTAAAAGGTTTTTCTCCATTGTGGGTCCGCATGTGTACCGTTAATTGACTTTTGTGGGAAAAAGAATAACTACAGTCGGAACACAAAAAAGGCTTTTCTCCAGAATGGGTGCGTAAGTGATGTTCCAACTGTGATTTATAAAAGCAGGAGTAGTTACAATGGGGACAAGATAATGATATTTCCACAGGATGTGTCTTCAGATCTGTCGAAGAGTCTGAAAAATATTATGAATATAGCGTTAAATGTAAGCAACGTTAATTCATAAAAATAATAGAAAGCAATTAGTAATTTACCTGTTGACTGGGTAATTACTTCAAAGCGTTTTAAAGATTCCTTTTTAACATCCGGCAGCTCTTCGTCAATTTCCAAATACGGATTTTCCTCTCCATATTCCATTCGGTGTCCTGGTTCTACCTTGAAGCTAACAGTCTCCACTTTAAGGCTACCTAGAAAAATAAACCAACAACACGTAAATTAATATGTCCAGACGTAGAGCATGCCACATTTTAAATTACAGTGGTTCCTCTCTGAGAGAGTAAAAATAAACCAACAACACGTAAATTAATATGTCCAGACGTAGAGCATGCCACATTTTAAATTACAGTGGTTCCTCTCTGAGAGAGTACTACCACTAAACTGGTTTTATTTAAAAAAAGTTTAATTAAAAATATACGACTAAAGATACCATAGCTTAACCACATAGAAGTGAGAATTTGGAGAACAGGCTTTAATTTAGGAAATAAGAAGATCTCCAGACGCCCGCTTCAGCAACGATCCTTCAAGAAGGAAATACTATTTTCTCTTGAGCACATTGAGTGCGAATTTTCGTTAAGCCGGGGAAATTTTATATTTGTCAATATTATACGTGTTTTTAACGTAAGATAATGTAATCGAACGTTATTAATACCGTAGCGTCTGCGTGGTTGAATTTAAGAATACGGCTGCGAACGCAAGTCTGTCGCACGCCTAACCCGGTTTCTAATTCAAGAATTCGTCACAAGATGTCGCCACTTTCGTCGGCAAGACGCATAAGGACGTGCCCTTCCTAGGTATACGTTCAATGAATTTGTGAACCTGGAGTATCTCCCGGATTTTGAAAGATTGACGGCAATACTCAGTTGTATCAAACGGCTGTATATTACATATGACGTCATCGCCCGTGCCGGTTACATTTTCGCGGTGACTAGCCATCATTGGTTGACACGTTGACAGTGGATACGAGGAACGGGCTAATTTTGGAACCAGTTCCTGTTGGATTTACAGAATGATCACCAACACTAACTAGGCGAAGCCGAACCGAAAGCTGCCCGCAGGGCCTTAGCGGTAAAATCTATTTTTACTAGTTTATTTTATATTACATTCCAAATAAGATATGTTTAAAGCTTGGGGTACTTTGGCAGTCTCCTGAAAATATGCATTTTAAGGTAAATACAAAGGTTCGGCGAGAGTGAATGTTGTGTGTCGGGCATGAGCAATATTTCAAAAGAGGGATTCCTAACATCAAATTTTACAATCCACATTTTTAAAATGTTTAATGCAACTTACAGTCTTTCCCAGTAATCTCCTCATACTGCAAGCATTCCTTCTTTACATCTAGGAGGTCTAAATCCATATCTGCATACGTCGTTTCACCTCCTCCTTCCTGGGATCCTGGTTCAGTCTTGATAGAAACACTCTCTGGAATTAGTAAGTCCATGGCAAGAGCAGTCGGAATATTCTGTAAAAATAAGAAAGTATACTCGTAATAAATATTTAAATATTTGGAAATAAGGATACAATTTGGAATGAAGAGATCTTTAAGTTATGTTAATTGAAAACGGTTGACAGAATGGTAATTAAAAGTCGGATGACAGTAATATGACGATCTCTTTCTTCTCTAAATTTTAAAAAGTGACCCAGGGGTCCTAGCATGGTCGATCGATATAGGTTTTATCGAAAATGTCGGTAACTTCCAGAGTGGAAGATACTATCAGTATCGCCCTGGTGTAAGACCACCATTCAGAATTGAAACGTTGCTTGAAAACGGCTTTAGCCGTGTTTGGTAACCAGATCTGAATAGCCAGGTACTTCCCAACCTTCCTCTTTCCCACCTCCTTCCCCTCCCCACTACCTTCAGCCTCACAATATACCCCAATTGGGGATGCCATAGTCTCACTGGATCCAGACGGGAGCAGTTGAGATTCTTGTGCGGTATTCACTGTAAAAAAACTTGCCATCGCTCCCGAGCACCACTGCAGACCACAAACAATAGTTCACAATGACTAGGGGTTCCTAATATATTTGACGTAAACTGTTGTTTATTCGTTAGCGGCCTGCAGTCGTGCTCGGGAGCGATCGCAAGTTACCGACATTTTCGATAAAACCTATATCGATCGACCATGCTATGGGGCCAGATATGCCGTATTTTTTTCAAATTTGTTAATATTTTAATCAACGCATTCAAATAAAAATCTAAAAAACTGCACTCCAGCGTTAAATTGACAGTTAAAACTGTCCTCATACAAATTATGGTTTTGAACGAGGTTTTTTTTTCATCTAGCTTATCTCCTCCAAAGGATTCGAGATGAAAAAAATAACGTATTCTATTTTGGGACACCCGCGGTTTAAGACGTCGGAAATTATTATTTGAAATCTACCATCTTTCATTTTACATACCTATATGAAGTGGAAAAGTTGTATGTTTATCTATTTATGTATAACGCACCAGATTTAAATGTCCGGGTTTAATTTTCCCCACAGGAAAAACTAAACCCTTTCACACACTTCCCAAATGATCATCTGGTCAACCCACGTTATGCAATTGTACTATATAAGTATTATAATTACAAAACAATACAAGAACAACATGTCAACCTACCAGAGACCAGATGGGAAAATAATTCACCGACTCCAGATATTTTCATATCAGAGGGTTCGGCTCTGTGGAATTCCTAATTGAACCTATAAATCCTACTGATCCCTCAATATAAATATTTAAAAAATCTTTTGTAATCCTACATGTATTTAAAATTACCGATTTTTGCATTTTTATATATAAATTCTTTGACAAATCTAATACGCCTAAATTTTGAATCAGAGACCTAGGTATAATGCCAGTAGCCGAAATAACAAATGGTAATATTTTTATAGTCCGAGAATGCCAAATTCTTTTAATCACATTTCCTAAATCTGTGTATTTTCTAATTTTTTCAGAAACAGTTTTTTGAATATTACAGGAATTTGGAATAGCTACATCAATGATATAAGTTATTTTTTTAATTTTGTCATGTAAAACTATATCAGGTCTATTATGACTAATTGTTCTGTCTGTTAGTATAGTTTTATCATAATATATTTTATAAAATTCATTTTCTAAAAATGAATTTGGTTCATATTCATAATATGGTACTATATTACGGCAGTCAATCAAGTTATGTTTAGTTACTAAACCTTGGTGGATTATTTTTAAAACCTGATTGTGCCTAAATGTATACTCGGACGGCGCTAATATAGAACATCCCGATGTAATATGTTCTATAGTTTCCGGAAAAGCCAAACATTTTCTACATAAATCATCAATTTGATTTATATCTTTGATTATATGCTTCCTATAATTTTTAGTATTAATGACTCTATCTTGAATGGCAAGCATAAATCCTTCTATTTCTGCGCTCAACTCTCCAATACTCAACCATTTGTTTGACGAAAGTTTGTCAACATACGTTTGGTTGAGATAATTGAAGTGTTTTGCATGAATAATTTTATTTGACCAGGAATCTAATAATTCCTGGTTAGTATTTATAAGAATGTTGGCATTCTCGTCATATAAATTTAAAGGTGTAATGTTTCTATCTGCCTTGCAAATTATTTTGTGCATTTCTGAGCTATTAGCTTTCCTATGGAAAAAAATTCTAAGCATTTCTACCTGATTGTGTTTCAAAGATGTTATTTTGACTACACCTCTACCTCCTAAATTTCTAGGTAAATTAATTCGTTCTTTAGCTGAATTTGGATGATGGCAATTAAACTTTGTTAGCGTAGTTCTAATTAATCATTCTAAACTATCTAAATCTGTATTGGACCATTTAATTATGCCAAATGAGTACGTTAATAGTAGTATTGCCCAAGTATTTATTGCTTTTACTAAATTTTTAGCAGATAGATTGCATTTTAAAATTTTTCTGATCCTAGTTTGAAATTTAATCCTAATATAATTTTTAATACTAGTGTGATCTAATCTATTCGATTGCGGGTATCCTAAATATTTATAAACCTCATCCCCTTTCATACTTTTAATTTTGAAATTTCTAAATATACCCTCGTCTCCATCTACAATTTTTCCTTTCTCTATTTGGATCGTTTTACATTTATCTAAACCAAAAGTCATTTTAATATCATCTGAAAAAATTTTAACTACATTAATAATTTTCTCTAAATTTGATTCAGAATTTGAAAATAATTTTATATCATCCATATATAATAGATGTGAAACTATACTACTCTCTCTTGTATTACCCTTAATTTTTATTCCAAACTTGCTTTTAATTAACATTTTAGACATAGGATTCTAAAATATTATTTCTTCTCTGGTGGCTACTATTTGTATAAAATCGTACATAAGAAAATAATGATCGTGTAAAGCAGTGATGGTTTCCACGGGGAGAAGTTCCAGATGAGGATTTTGTAGTCAGATATTTTGTTCAGTGGCCACCCATTAATTAAATGCTGAATCAAAGAAATGTAGTTTGTCTAAAATGTTTTGTGAGCATGAACTGTAAGGGTGATTTCCAAGGATTTCATAAACCAATGTTGTTGTCATTAGCTATCTGACTATGAGCCGGTATACCAGCATTACCAGTTGCAATTCAAGTCTTGCTTAAGAGATATTAAATTAACATCTGTTAAGATGATCTCTGATAGGAGTAATGGCCAGAAAGATTGGCCTAGTGACGCCATTACTAAAATTACTGACGTGCCGGTTCTGAGTGTTGTTATTTTTCATCGTGACAAGGTATAGGTGTTACACAATCGAAAGTTTTGTAGGAAGTAATAACTATCAATAAAAAGTATTGTTTGGCCAAAATATTAGGAAATAAATCGCTTAATAATTGAAAACAATATTAGCGACTCTCAATCCAACATTTGAAACTAAAAATATACGGTCGCATTTGATTTTCTGTTTCAAACTTCGATTGAGATTCGCTATCATTTCCTTCAGTGATTAAATATTACAATTTGAGATGTTACTTATAAAGTTAAAATATAAATAAATTAAACATTATAACCACTCGTCGATAACAGTTCCGCCTATATTAACCGCGCAAGGTACAGGGTGTCCGCCGGCAGATTTTACACTTCAAAAAATAAAATAAAATAAAAATATGAACACAATGAAAGTTATTATTTATTATCTCACATAAGAATAATGCGGATTTTGTTTTTAAAAATATCTCCACATAAATGGCGTCCTTCTAGCCGCAAACATTTTTACAATCTTTCCTTCATGTTGGCGAAAACTCGCTTGCAAAGTTCTGGACTGATAGCCGCAATCTCTCGTCGTATATTTTCTTGTAGGGCCTCTAATGTTGATGGCAAATTGCTTTATACGCGAGATTTGAGATATCCTCACAAGAAAAAGTCACAAAGGGTCAGATCGGGTAATCTAGGGGATCAGGCTATGTCGCCGAAGCGACTAATCAATTTTCCAGGAAAAAGCTCTCTCACTTTAGTCATTGAGTCCCTAGCGGTGTGTGCCGTGGCGCCCGTGGCCCCATCCTGCTTAAAATGGGTTCTGTTATTGTAACCAACATGACGATGTAGCTCCGGAATAAAAAAAAATGACCAGCATCGCACGGTACCGTTGTGCGTTAATGGTTTCACCTTTACCGAAAAAAAAGGATTTTGTAAAATTTCGCTTCTCATAAGTTCTGCATTTTTAGGAGTAGTTACAGTCGTTGAAGATTCAGGACGAGGATCCTTTCCGACTGATCGAGTTTCTCTAAATTTCTGTACCTACATTAAATTTCTGTACCCATCAATTGGTTCGACGGGCCATCCTTCAATCGTCGGAAACCAAAGTGAGAAAAAAGCCGACGCTTCGCCACATACATCGAATAATTGTTCGTAAAATACGCCTCAACCGTAAAAGTCCACTGACTCATGGCTACTAAAAAATTCGCAACACTTGCGCGTTGAGTGATACCCCGCTCCCCCCGCTGCCGCCTTCCTACGCGCTGTGAGCTCAGTTCAAAGTGTAAAATCTGCCAGTGGACACCCTGTATAATCTTGCCTATTGATTTCCATGGTTGAAATAGCGATATTTTCCGAATACGGAGAGTTTTCATGATGTTGGGGAGTTTTGGCGAAAAAGCTGGTGACATTTATTTTCTAGGCATACCAACGCTGGTGGTGAAAAGTGAAGATTTTTCATTTGGGTCTCCATGTGAGTAGGGTAATGAAAAAAGTATGGTGTAAAACAAACAAAAAAATTATGATGTGATCACAGTGATCTAGGTGGATTTGGAATAAAGCACAGCGCAGTTCAGCATTTGAGCATGCAAAATACTTGGGTAGAAAATATCTGCACTAAAACTTACCAATAACTATTACAAGCGTGGGATTATGTAAAATTAGAGTTAGAAACAGGTTGAAACGATTGGCAAATGACAAAAGCATGTGCCAACGATATTTAGGTTATGTAAGGAACGTAGATACTAATTAGTCATAGACAATGAAGTTAATAATTACTATATAATTCAAGTAGGTACTGTAAACAAGGAACTGAAAAAGGGTCACTTCTTCACTTTATCTTGTTGCGCTTTTGAATAGATTTTGGTAAACTGGACGCACGGAATTGCTTGTGCACCATTTATCTACGTGCTTTACAGCAACTCGTAACGGATAAAGATGAAAATTTTGCGACAGCATCAAAAATTATATTAGAAAAAATATGTATTGATGATATTTTAACTAGAGCATTATTAACACTAGAATCGGTAATTAAATTGCAGCGAGACTTGCTGGAATAACTACTTAAGCTTTGCTTTTTTTGATTTGAGTAAGTGTTCGATCCAGTCCCTGCCGTGGTTTAGTATCGTCATTGTTAACATTTAGTCATATTTAACATTTCGCCTTACATGGGGAAAAGTAGTGATAACACATTTTGGTAAATTTATACAAAGCCGGGACCAGCTCATTTTGGACAAAAAAAATATATATACTCCAGTAGATAGGTAATAATTAGATGTAATTAATTCCGTGAGCGGAAATTGAAAATAATGTATATTATCGTCAATTTCTTAAATTTAAAAATACGAAAAATGTCATTTTTCAATGACCTCCATGTTGTTATCTTTATTTTAAAAAACAGCCTACGTTTTTAAATGGTTTGTCTGGCTACGCAGGGTATGTCTAGCGGGCTTGTGTGACAGATTGGCCGCGCCATGTCAGTTCCCGAAGACTCGAAGTGAATTTTGATTTTACGCAATTGAAATTTAAAATGCATCATTTTCCGCCTCCCCCAATGCAAAAAGTTTCCGAAATACGTAATTCTAACAATTATTCAACTTCTGTGTTTTTTCGTGAAAAAGTGCATATTACCGCTGTAATTTGCACTTCGAAAATTTTTTTGTTTTATTTATTTTATTTTATATTTTATTAACGCCCTAGTGGGCTTTTACAAGAAAAGAAGCAAATATATAAAAAACAATATTAATTACATGTATTACATAATCAATAAAACAGAATAAATATGAATGCAATCGACTCGTTAGGTAAAGTATATTACAACATAAAAAGAAATTAAATGAGATAGTACAAGTTATACTTACAAAAAACTAAAACAACTCAGCTTTAAATATTTATACAAACATATTATTATTAATAATAATAAGACCTGACATAGAACAAAGTGTAAATAGAACTGCAAAAATATTATAAAGTAAGTATACATTTTACTGGTGAGGTTTAGATGAGAAAATATTTTATAAGAAAAAAAAAAAAATAAAAGTTAATTATTAGCAGATAGAATCGAGATTAGTTGATTTTTGAAACATTCAAAACTGTCATTACTAAATATATCTATAGATTCGCAGTATTTATTCGCAAGGTTATGGATTCTTGGTATTGGTGAGTATATAGAGTAATTAGTGTTGAGTTTATTGTTGCATTTAAAAGTATCTTTACTACGAGTTTGTCTAGCGGGTATGCTAATGCAAATTAGTTCCAACAAATTAGGGCTGTCAATTAAAGATTTTATAATTTTGTTTAAAAATAATAAATCAATTAACACTCTTCTATCTGATAATTTAAGAAGTCTGGTTTCAACGCGTAAGTAATTATAATTTATAAATTCGATTGGTATTTTCATTTTAAAATTGATGTACCGGAGAAATTTGTTTTGTACCTTTTCCAATGATTGAGAATGAACATTGTAGTATGGTGACCATACAGAGGAATTGTATTCTAATCTGCTTCGTACTAGTGAGCAATACAGATGTTTTAATGTTAACATACTTTTAAAATTTGCCCCCATTCTCAAGATAAAACCTAGTATTCTCATTGCATCGCTTGTTATTTCATCGATGTGTACATTGAACTGTAGACTCTCGTGGAATATAACACCAAGATCACGAATCTGCGATACACGAAGAAGATTAACACCATTCATATCATAAGAAAATTTAAAAGGATTTTTACCTCTGTAAAAACTAATGATCTGGCATTTACCAATATTTAGTTGTAAATCATTGACAGAACACCACGCGCATAGTTTGTTCAGGTTAAACTGCAGAATGGCGCGATCGTCATCGTTTCTAATTGTTCTGTAAATCTTCAGATCATCAGCAAATAATAGGACTTTGACATTACTAAAAATATTAACTATATCATTTATGAATAAGCAAAATAATATCGGGCCCAAATGAAATCCCTGTGGAAAAATGACATTTTCCTATTTTTAAATTTACCTTTTTATTTTTTTTATTACCTACCTACTGGAGTAAAAAAATATTTTTTTTAGTGTAAAATGAGCTGGTCCCGATTTTGTATAAAATTAATCACATTTTAATTAGTGGGATTTACAGATGAATTCGAAAGGGGCTTTGCTTCTTTTGTGTACATTCGGTCTTAACATTCAGGGCAAGAATTTAACATTCTACTTGTGATTGCCAAGTCAAATGAGCTTCCAGTGGAAACTGTTTCTATTCAACATTTAGAATTATGTGATGCTTTGTTGCTTACTCGACTTATGGATTGCGTTTTAAAATCATTCGGTATTAAAATAGACATTGACGCAAGTGTTCGCATTAACCGATTCTATTATAGTTTTATCGTTTGAAGTTATACATACTTACATATACCTTGCAAACCTTTGTTTCCAATGAAATGCCGTAACTTCATCTCATGCCGTATTATATTTTTTGACGTTACAACATAAAAAAATAGTTTAGTAAGAGCAGTCTGGCATTAAAAATAGTTAAAAAAATAAAATCATTTCATGTACGTTATTGTCAATAAATACTTAAGAGAATATATATAAAATTTTATACCATTCTTCCAATTGCGGATTCATCTGCTGACCCATTTCGAAAGAAACCATCCACGTGTTATAAGTGTAAAAATCAGAGGTAAACCATTTTCGTGTTCTGGGTGTAGTATCAACAAAAGCTGGGGACTCGCATGCAGATTCACTCTTCAGTTAAAACCAGTTGCGGATTAATCTGCTGACGCATTTCAAAGAAATCCGTTCTAAGATTCGAGCGGAGTTAAAATTTTTGTTTCAAAGCATATTCGGTAAAATTCCTTATCATCATACTCGTATTATAAGAGTAATTCTAATTACAGATGGTAATTCGCAAACAGTTTCACTATTAGTTTGAAACCAGTTTGGTTTTCATAATGTAACGATTACATTCCGGATTAATTGTAAACGGTTTCATCTGCTGACAACTTTCTAAGGAAACCGTTCTAAGATTCGAGCGGAGTTAAATTTTTTGTTTCGAAGCATATTTGGCAAAATTCTTAATCATCATATGCATATTATGAGAGATATACTAATTATAGCTGGTAACTCGCAAACAGTTTCACTATTAATTTGAAACCAGTTTTGTTTTCATAATGTAACGATTACATTCCGGATTAATTGTAAAAATCAGAGTTCAATCATTTTCGTGTTCTGGGTATATATATAAAAATATTTTTTTTTAGTGTAAAATGAGCTGGTCCCGATTTTGTATAAAATTAATCACATTTTAATTAGTGGGATTTACAGATGAATTCGAAAGGGGCTTTGCTTCTTTTGTGTACATTCGGTCTTAACATTCAGGGCAAGAATTTAACATTCTACTTGTGATTGCCAAGTCAAATGAGCTTCCAGTGGAAACTGTTTCTATTCAACATTTAGAATTATGTGATGCTTTGTTGCTTACTCGACTTATGGATTGCGTTTTAAAATCATTCGGTATTAAAATAGACATTGACGCAAGTGTTCGCATTAACCGATTCTATTATAGTTTTATCGTTTGAAGTTATACATACTTACATATACCTTGCAAACCTTTGTTTCCAATGAAATGCCGTACTTCATCTCATGCCGTATTATATTTTTTGACGTTACAACATAAAAAAATAGTTTAGTAAGAGCAGTCTGGCATTAAAAATAGTTAAAAAAATAAAATCATTTCATGTACGTTATTGTCAATAAATACTTAAGTGAATATATATAAAATTTTATACCATTCTTCCAATTGCGGATTCATCTGCTGACCCATTTCGAAAGAAACCATCCACGTGTTATAAGTGTAAAAATCAGAGGTAAACCATTTTCGTGTTCTGGGTGTAGTATCAACTAAAGCTGGGGACTCGCATGCAGATTCACTCTTCAGTTAAAACCAGTTGCGGGTTAATCTGCTTACACATTAACCGTTCTAAGATTCGAGCGGAGATAAAATTTTTGTTTCAAAGCATATTCGGCAAAATGCTTAATCATCATACGCATATTATGAGAGTTATATTAATTATTATTTTTTAATTTATAAACTAACGTTTAGACAAGATTTTTATGCATAGCACAAAGGGTAACAATTATTACAAGCAATAATTGTCAGCCTGAAACACTCATTTACATTGAAAAATCTTCCGAGAAAAGATACTTGCCGCCAACGGGACTTGAACCCGTGTCCTTCCGATTGCCGGTCGAATGCTCTGACCACTGAGCTATGGCGGCTTATCAAATACCCGCCAAATAATTCAATATATACTAGTGTTTCATTCAACAATTACTGCTTGTTATATTTTTTCCACCTGAAAACAACCAACTTTATTTTTGCGAGGAAGACATTGTTAGTGTTAAAAGCGGCGTGGTTTAGGTACCTGCGCATCATCAGGTGTTGCGGGATTGTGTCCTGTGTCAGTGCAAAATTCGAAAGTACCTACATTAACTCGTTTTTTTTCAGAGAAATCGGATTTAATCGGATTGTAAAAAGTTTGAGTAATCGGCGGTTCTAAACAAAATTAACTGAGTGATAGAAAATCATACAAGTTTCAGTTGTTTTTGAAAAACGACTTCAAAGAGGAGAAGGTTCTTAATTCGACTGTATTTTTTTTTCTCAGAACTTTCGACTGGGTGAACCGATATTGATGATTCTTATTTATTTGAACGCTGGTGCTTCCCGTGTGGTCCCATTTCAATTTGGTTCGGTTCTGACAATGGCATCCTAGAGAAAACCATATATAAGTCTTAAATTGGCGTTAAGTATGTGCGCGACAAATGGACGATTAACTCAATATCACGCCAACCGATATCGATGATTCTTTTTTTAATGGAAAGGATGTACTTTAAGGGTAGTTTGATGAGAGTTTCGTAAGGTTCTGTTTATGGGATCCATGACAAAACTCTTCAATTCTTAGGAGCAAATTAACGATTCTCGGCCGAATCTTTTAAAGGCTGATACGTTTTTAGATTTTCACGGCCAAAAGTATTTTCGTTAGGTGTTTTTGGGGTGTTATGCCGTGTTGCGCTACCTTCTTCTTTAGCCAATGTTTCGAACGGCGTTGCAGTGTGCATCATCACGGCAGATCCGGCAGATCCGGCAGATCCGGTAGATATAGGCTATCCGGATCTTTGAGTCACCTCATATAAGTCTGTCTCATATAAGTAGCACGTTTAGTAGGTCTACCCATATTCAGACAAATTAGTTACTGTACTTCAGATTCACTAAAAATAAAAAAAAATAAACAAAAATTTTAACAAAACTAAAAAACGTTTTAAAAAAATGCACTAAAAGGTAAAAAAAAAATTGTATTCCACTACAACTTAATAATCAACTTACTTTTTCTACTCATCAATACGTAGGTACGATTGTTATTTTTGGAGTCGGTGTCAGCCAAGGTACCCGGCCCGGCGTTTTTACTTGACAGCTCCCCTCCCGCCGCGGCCCCGCTCTCGCCTCGTCAAGTCGCGCTTGCGACACAAGCACATCTCACCTATGTATGTATTTACAAACTGGCTGACACCGACTCGAAAAATAACAATCGTACCTACGTATTGATGAGTAGAAAAAGTAAGTTGATTATTAAGTTGTAGTAGAATACGAAATAATTTTTTTACTTTATAGTGCATTTTTAGAAGTCGTTTTTTTGTTTTGTTAAAATTTTTGTTTATTTAATTTAAAGTAACATGAATGTGCTTGCTTAAGAAACAAAAACTATACTAATACTATAATAATATATACCTACCCCTGTTGTATCGGTATTTGTTTAGAAAAGTTTTTAGATTTTCAAACACGTGTTTACTGGCAATTGTTTTTATTATAAATTATTAACTGTTTGTCAACTGTTTTTAAGGCATTATTCAAATATAGTTTTAGGTATTTATATTGTGGATTTTTATAACATTGGTTAGTTCAGGCGAGTCCAGGCCAATAAGCAATAAACTAATGTAATATTATTAATTTCTATAAATATAACTAGTAGTTCTGTTAAACTGTAAACAGTAGATATCGGGTCCAACAATGCATGTTTAGTATTTACTATCAATTTAGATCAAAACCAACATTTTGATTGAAATCACAAGATTAATAGTTAAGTAGCTTTTTTACTAATCAAAATGACTATAACTAATATAATATTATTTATAATTAAATTTAACTAATTATATCATCTCAACGAGCTTCAGTACAAAAATAATAACAGATGTACAGAAAAAAAGAACCATAACCTTTATTACCAATTATTTAATTATACTAATTGAGAGATCTTGGAATTATTTTGGAGGAAAAACCAAGTTTCACCAATCATATCCACCAAATTGTAAACAAAGGTATGAAAACACTAGGCTTCGTATTAAGAACAACCAAAAACTTTAATTCCATACAAGCCATTAAATTATTATATGTATCTCTAGTTAGAAGCCTAATAGAATATAACTCGGTAGTTTGCTCTCCATCTTACGAAATTCACATTAATAACATTGAGCGAATACAAAAAAAAAATTCTGCGTTTTATAAATTTTAAATTAAATATCCCACATGAAGACTTAAAATATAATTTATTATTAAATATTCTAAAAATACACACACCAGAAGACAGACGTCAAATAAACGACTTTTTTATTCAAAATACTTAACTCTAAATTTAACTGTTGCGAACTACTGCAACTCATAAACTTACGAATACCGACAGTAACTACACGACAAAATACAGTAAATACACTATTCTATTGTAGCATTCATAAGCGTAACTACATTGCCCACTCTCCGATACAACGATTTCACACTATGGGAAATCAGTTCTTAGGTGATATTAACATATTTAGCATAAAATTGGCGAATCTTGTAAAAAACTTATTCCAAAACTATTCCTAAACATATCTGTATTTTTGTAAACCTATGAATTTGTTGTATTTTTATGATTTGCGTGCTTTTTTATCTAATTTTATTTTTATTATTTCTTTATCTGTTTTATTTCTAAACATATCTGTTGTTCTGTAAACCTATGAAATCGCTCTATTTTTGTATTTTTAAGACTTATGTGCTTTTTAATCTAATTTTATTTTTATTATTTCTGTATCTGTTTAAAAATTATCTGTCATGAATTATCTTGACTACCAAACATGTAAAAGCTCATTAGGTGTTAAATAAGTAAATGAAATAAATTTTGAAAACTAAAGAGCCCGTGGTGTAAGGTCAGATAAAAGATTCATTATCGCTAATCTCAAGCAAGCGCGTTCTAAAAATGGATCCGAATATGTCTTATTAAGGTAGGCTTAAGTGATCGCAGTTGAATACTTATACTCGGAATAGTAAAACGTTTTTTCCCACTGTTAGTAAGCATGTGACTTGTCAAAATACTCTTGTGAGAACACTAATAACTTCAATCGGAACACGAAAAAGGTTTTTATCCACTGTGAGTAAGCATGTGTTTCATGAACCTACTATTGTGAGAATACGAATAACTTCACTCGAAACACGAAAAAAGTTTTTCTCCACTGTGAGTCCGTTTGTGTTTCGTCAAATTACTCTTGTCAGAACACGAATAACCGCAGTCGGAACACAAAAAAGGTTTTTCTCTACTGTGAGTAAGCATGTGTTTCGTCAAATTACTGTTGCGAGAACACGAATAACTACAATGGGAACACGAAAAAGGTTTTTCTCCACTGTGAGTCAGCATGTGTGTCCTCAAAGTTCCTCTCCGAGAAAATGAATACGTGCAATCGGAACACGAAAAAGGCTTTTCTCCACTGTGAGTCCGTTTGTGATTCGTCAAAGTACTCTTGTCAGAACATGAATAATTGCAGTCGGGACACGAAAAAGGTTTTTCACCACTGTGAGTCCGCATGTGTGCCGTCAAATGACTCTTGCGAGTAGATGCATAATTGCAGTCCTGACATGAATAAGGTTTTTCTCCTCCGTGAGTCAGCATGTGTCTCTTCAAATCTCCCTTCCGAGAGCATGAATATTTGCAGTCGGAGCATGGACAAAGGTGTATTACAGGATGGATGCGTAAGTGTAATTTTAACTGTGACTTAGCAAAGCAGGAGTAGTTACAATGGGGACATGAGATGGATTTTTTCAGAGGTTCCTTCTTCAGATCCATTAATGAGTCTGAAACATAAACACGAGTAAAACTTCAAATGTAAGCACTATAAATTAAAAAAAAATGTAAAAAAAGTACAGATGGTTATTTACCTGTTGTCTGGGTAAATCTTTTAACATCCGGCAGCTCTATGGGAATTTCGATAAAAGGAATTCCCTCTCCATCTTCATTTCGGGGTCCTGGTTCTCCCTTTAGGCTAATAGTCTCCACTTTAAGGCTACCTAGAAAAACCAAACATTTTTACGTACATTAACACGCGCAGACGATGATCGTGTAACAATTAAAATTACAGCCCTTTCATTCCGAGAAAGTGCTACAAAAAAACTTGTTTTGATTTTAAAGAATGTTTATAAAACGTATAGTGTTTTAATAAATATTATTTGTTTTTAACGCATAATAAAGAAATTTCTTTTATATCCCAAACAAAAAAGATTAAGATTTGCTGTAGTTTGGTAGTTTCCCGTAAATAAACATTTTAAGATGAATACCAAAGTACATTAAGAGAGGACTTTACGGACAAACATATTTTGTCCTGCCCGAGCAACAATTGAAAACGGACAAGGTTTCCAAACATAAAAAGAATTGTATATTTAAAAAAAAACAAGCCATCATATAATTTTAATTAATATTTTATTTATCCTGAAGATATTACAAACAAGTCTTAACGAAACTGGCAAAGCGTGTCTTGAAAATAACTAAGTGGTTAATTGCTTGATCACTGATGAAGGTACTAATCATTTATAATGTATTCACGACCACGCGTATTGGTATTGGCATATGTAAAGTTACGGCACTGAATATGGGAATGTACCTATTGATACATATATCGAATGTATATGTGTTAAATTTGATCGTACATAAATTTATATTAATATCATATTGATGTGACAATATTTATGAGGACTGAAAAATTAATTGCAACCGGTGTTTCACTATGTGTGATATTAAACTTATTTATATTTAGGGACTGAATATGGGAATGTAGCTATTGATACATATGTCGAATGTATATGTGTAACCTGTGAAACCTTTCTTACATTACTTTCTATCTGTTAATTTTTCTGTACTGATTGATGTAATCTATTTGTAAACTACATTGAGCATGTAATTTTTTTAGTTATAATGTTTTCAATTTCATTGATTAAAGATATAATTATTATTATATATGCTAAATTTGATCTTAAATAAATTTATATTAATATCATATTGATACGAAAATATTTATGAGGACTGAAAAATGAATTGCGACCGGTGTTTCACCGTGCGTGATATTAAACATATTTATATTCAGGGAGTGAGATTATAATGATGAACAAAAGGAGTAACTGAAATACCAACCTTAAGATAATTACGATTTACTGTGTAAAGTTCTACGTTTAATGAATATTCAACTCCAATTATAACGACCGTTGTTCCAAATTAAACTGAACAACCGTTGAATTTTATTTTATATTAAAGCGCAAATGCACAATTCGTGGTGTCCAACGCGACCTAAATAGTATTAGGTCCTTACATATGAAATTGGCGTTTTGCCGTACTGGCAACTTTGATCTCAAATATCTTCTCTTTGGTTAGGAATTTTAAATTCAAATTTATACAGCTATTTACTCATGTGTTTGTGTTTCGAAAATTTTAATTCATTTGTTTTTTCCTTAATTGTTTTTTTTTTTCTTTGCGTTACTTAGTTTACAAAATGGAAAACTTGAAATACGAGTACGAGTACGAGTTCCACCGTGGCACCAGTGCTGCAGAAACGGCTCGAAGGACTAATGATGTGTATGGCGACGGTGCCGCAAAAGACAACACGGTGCGTTTTTGGTTCCAACGTTTTCGTTCTGGAAATTTCGACCTGCAGAACAAGCCACGTGGACGGCCGGAGACCAAAGTTGATAATGAAGAATTGAAGGCTATTGCGTAAGCGGATTTTAATCCACTTGAAGCAAATTGGGAAGGTGAAAAAGCTTGAAAGGTGGATACCTCACGAATTGAGTGAAGCAAATCAACAAACGCGCGTTGACCGCTAGACCACACACTGCACAACAGACGGCTACCAAATTAGAGGAGCTTCAATTGGAATGTCTAAGACATCCACCGTACTCTCCGTACCTTGCCCCAACAGATTATAATTTTTTTTAGAAATTTGGATAACTTCTTGCAAGGGAAAAAATTCACCTCCGATGGGGCAGTCCAAACCACCTTCAAAGATTGTATTGATTCCCGTCCGAATGGTTTTTTTAGTAAAGGGGTCGATGAACTACCTATGAGATGGCAAAAGTGCATTGATAGCAATGGTACTACTTCCGAATGTTGTACAAGGTACACGCCGCGAACTTTATTTTAGAAAATGTAGTCTCCTATCTGACTTCGGCAAAAAAATACACCGTACATATGTATTTTAGACACGTTTTAATAAACGTAATAATGTTAAAGAATTGCTTTTGTTACCATCAAAGTTTCTGACGTCATCAAATCACAACACTGCTTGTGACGTCACGACAGCTCGACTACTAAGGTTTACTAATGGTGGTTTTCAAACTTTTTTAAAGCACGACCCGCTTTTAGTAATAAAATAAATTATGTTCATTACATAAATTATAATTATAATTACATAAATTCACCCTAGCCTGTTTTTTAAGAATGATCAACCTTTTTAGTCGAAGTATTATTATATCTATGCGGACCTTGGTGGGAGGACATGTAGAACATAACCTGGTTATTTTTGTTGTTGGTGGAGTCGCAAACCTACTTAACCTTTTTAATTTTTAATTTTTTTTTTATTTTTTTTTATTGGCAATGTTTATTAAAAATACATATGAAGTTATAACAGTTACATAGTTACATAGTTACATAAGGTTAACAAAAAAATTGCCTTTCCTCACCATAAAGAGACAATGCTCTTGTGTTTGGTGAGGGAGTTATAGCTCAATTAGTAAATTAATGATCGTGTAAGTTAGTAATAACGGCTATTGTTAATAATAAGTAGGTTAAAAAATCTTGTATAAATTTAAAAATAAATATCCTGAAGAGTTTACAAAAATCATAATATAAATTAAAAAATCATTATAAATGGAAGAATCATGTAAGTTAGTAACAAAAATTATTGTAATAAGTAAGTAAAGGATACGTAAGAAAGAACGCAAGATTTATACAATAGTAGACTGTAGTAGTGGATTTAGAAACTAAGAAATGAAAGAAAAAAGAAGGAATAAATGATTTATAAAATAGCAGACTTTAAGATACAAAGTAAACATATTTGTGACTTTTATAGCAGTTTAAGGTAATTTTTTAATTTGGACTTAAATTCCTGCATATTTTCGATGGTTTTTAATTTTAATGGGGGGTTGTTATAATAGATTATGCCCAGGTAAAGATAGGAATTTTAAATGTGCTTAGTATTAAATTTAGGAATTTTAATAGTTTTCTGGTATCTTGCTGATGTATTGAATTGGAAGTTACGAGTATTTAACTGTATTTCTTTGTAAATTTGAAGTATTGAATATTTTTTATAGATTTTGTCTATTACAGGCACATTGAATATTGAAAAAAGAATTTCAGTAGGAAATTTAGACGGTTTTTTCAAGATTACCTTAATTATCAACCTTTGAACAATTTTGAGGGGATTTAAAATATTGTCATATGTTCCTCCCCAGCCAATAATACCATATTGCAATATAGATTGAACAGTTGCATAGTACACTCTTTTTAGGTTTTCTAAGCAAAGAATATTTCTAAGTCTAATAAATATATAAATACATTTCCTAATCCTTTTAACGAGTTCACAAATATGTGTATTCCATTTAAAATGTTGATCTATATATACACCAAGATATTTGATTTTGGGAGTTGGACTAAGTATAGCACAATCTTGATTGCAGTTAGTTTTATTACATTTACTTTGGTGTATTATGATGTTTAAATTTGGTTCTAATTTGAATTTATTGATAGAGAATGGGATAAATTTTGTTTTTTCAGTGTTTAGAGAGAGGAGATTTTTATCGAACCAATTTTTCAATATGTTAATATCAATGTTAGCTAGGTAACAGTATTCCAATCCGTACCTTCAATTATTATGACAGTATCGTCAGCATAAGATATTATTTTTCCGTTTAGTTTTTGTATGAATATGTCATTAACATAGATAATAAACAGTAACGGTCCCAGGACTGTACCTTGAGGTATGCCGAAATGACTCATTTTTGGTGAACTAAGCACACCATTAATTTTTACAACTTGGGGACGTTTGAAAAGGTAGCTTTTTATCCATTCTAGAGCTGAACCATTTAATCCAATGTTTCTTAATTTACTTATAAGTTTGTCATGTGATATACTGTCAAATGCTTTTTTGAGATCTATAAAAATTCCCAGGCATTTAAATGATTTATCTAATGAACTATGTACAAGGCTACTTAATTTTGCAATTGCATCTTGTGTGCTTCTACCTTCCATAAAACCAAACTGGTTTTCATTAATTATATCATTGCATTTTATAAATTGGCTCATTCTTTTTTTAACTAGTTTTTCAAAAATTTTTGCTATATTTGAGATTACTGATATGGGACGGTAATTGTTTACTTCTTCTGGATTACCTGACTTAAATATTGGGGTAATAGTAGTTTGTTTGTAAATTGATGGAAATACTCCGCTTTGGAAACTTGTATTTATTATATGCACTAATGGCTTAGAAATTTCATTTTTTATGTTTTTTAAAATATCAACCGTGACTGCATCAAAGCCCGGAGCAGATCCTCCTTTCATATCGGTTATGATAGAAACTATTTCGTCCTCTGTGGTGACTTCAAATGTTGTCATTTTATTTTTAGCATTTATATTACAGTCTGGAGATGTTATAATATTTGGATCAATGTGAATGAGATTGGCGAGATTTTTCCCAACATTTGCAAAGAAAGTGTTAAATATATTTGCAGCTTTTGAGGGGTTTTCTTTACAGCATGTTTTTGAGTTATCGTGATTAATAGCATTGATTTCGTTATTATTGTTTTTTTTCTTGTCAATTATTTCATTTACAACCGTCCATACTCTTTTACTATCATTTTCAGCTAGATCCAACTTCCGTTTATAGTAACTTTCTTTAGTATGTTTTATGATATATGAAAGTTTATTTTTATATGCTTTAAAGTGATTAAGTAAGTTTTTATTATTAGGTTGTTGAGTTGTTAATTTATAAAGAGCTTGCTTACGTCGTACAGATACTATTAATCCATGAGTAATCCATGGTTTTATAGGTTTGAAGTTAGACAGTTTGTGTTTGGGAATTATATTTTTTGACGAGTCATTTATGTATTTAGATATTTTTTCTTCAAATATTTTACAGCAGATATTGACATCATTACATTGTAATAATTCGATCCAATTTTCTGATTGAAATTTGTTTTTTAATGTATCCATATTAAGTACTTTTTTGGAAGATTTTGTTTGTTTAAATGATGGCAATATTGGATTGCTGGTTTTGTGGTTAAAAATACAAGAATAATGATCAGTGATAGTTGTGTGAATGACAGCTGCTGTTATATTTTGGATATCCGGTATATTTGTAAAAATATGATCTAAGCATGAAGGTCGTTGACCTCGAACGTCTCTAGTGTACGAATTTATGCACGATAAATAATTGAGTTCTGCTAACATGTTGAGATAGCTATCTTTATCCTTACTAGAATAGTCGCTTGCGATATTTAAATTTATATCTCCGACAAAAATATTGTTTTTATTTCTAAAATTTAATAAAATATTTTTTAATTCTTCAATAAAGTGTGACACTATCGACCTATGCGTTCGATAAATCTCAATAATGTTATAATGTTTATTTATATCTTTAAATTCAATATTTAATATGTTAACATTACTAATACTGTGAATCTCTTTAATATTAAGTACATTGTATTGGTTAGATACAAATATTCCAATACCAGAGTTTTTGTTTAACTTTGTTGTTGTTGTGTAGTAAAAGTACACCGGGATAGTGAAATTCAATTCACCGGCTGAGTGTGTTTCTGTTAAAACTATGCAGCCCGGGAAATAATTTAATTCTTTTAATGATATTATTAATTCATCCATGTTCCTTTCAATGCTTCTAATATTTACATGAAATAGGCTAAATCCTTTATCAGGACAAATTAAATTGAAATCTTTTATGGAGTGACACAAATTTTCTTCTATACAAATTTTTT
Source organism: Limnephilus rhombicus (assembly GCA_929108145.2). Taxonomy (NCBI): domain Eukaryota; kingdom Metazoa; phylum Arthropoda; class Insecta; order Trichoptera; family Limnephilidae; genus Limnephilus; species Limnephilus rhombicus. The sequence goes on along the minus strand of OV815289.1, from coordinate 7,035,970 downwards.
TATCCAAAGCGTTACATAAAAAATCATTCATTTTGCAGTTTTAGGTTAGTTATTTTATGGATACATTTATGTAATTTGTAATGACAAATGGTAGAGGCAAAGAATTTTAAATATACACTATGTATACATAGATATAATGGCTGAAATAACAACATATAAATATATAATTTATTTACGTTTTTAAACTTTATATTTAAAATATAAGCTATAAACATTACAATATAAACATCATAATCATTAATATTGGGAACATTATACTGGTTGGAAATAGGTATTCCAATATTAGAGTTTTTGTTTATTCTTATTATTGTTACATGGTACCCTGGAATGGAGTAATTAGTTTCGCCAGTAGAGTAGGTCTTTGTAAACCCAATCAAGCCCGGGAAAAAAATTATTTCTTTTAAAGAAATTTTTAATTTTTCAAAAAAAAATTTTTACGCTTTTAATCTTTTTATGAAATTGAGTAAATGCTTTTTCAGTGCAAATAAAATAGAAATCTCTTATAGAGTGATGTAAGTTTTCTTCAATACATATTTTTTTACCTAATGCTATGTTACATAAAGAATCATTCATTGTTAATTTATAGATAAGAGTTTGAGGAAATGAAAATTTACAATATTTATTCGTAGTCAATGCGCTCTTTAGCAATTTGAAGCATTTTTTGCCGGTAAAGGCATTTTATGCTATCGACTCTATGATCGGTGGAATAGTTCATATCAAACCTTTTGTTTTGGACACAGCAGTTGTTGCAGATTGGAGTTTGTTCTTTGTTTTCACATTTGGATAATACGTGTTCCTTAGTGCAATGAGGGCAAATGGGAGGCTGCGTCCTGGCGAGACACCTTTGGGCTGTGTGGCCGAACTTGAGGCAATGGTAACATTGTCTGAGCGGGCTGCAGTCTTCTACGTATACTCTTTGGAATTTGATGTTTATTTTTTTTTTATCTATTAGTTTTTTCCATAACTTTCCATTTGTTTCAATAATGTAGTTAGTGGTGTCGTTTTCTTTTCCTTCATTGTACTTATTTTTTAATTCCTTGATAAGCTTAATGTCTTTTTTATCTTCTAGGGTTAATCCTTCATTTTGTTGTACAATCCCGTCTATAATTTCTTCTTCAGTCAATTGGCATTGTAGCCTTTTCAACATTAAGCATGGTTTCCTTTTTTTTATTTCTTCAGCCGATACTTCTTTTCCAATTACTTTATTTATCTCTTCGGTTAATTTTTCGGCATCTTCTTTTTTTTGGCAAGAAATCACTAATTTTTGTTCTCCGATCTTTTTTACTCCATTTACTCCAACTTTTATTTTTGTTAAATTAATATTTTTTTGAATTTTTATTTTTATGTCCTCGGCCTTCAAGGTGTTTTTTGAGGTAATTAAAATGGCGTATTTCTGTTCTGCATTATATGAAGTTTCTGCGAAGTTTTTATTGTTACTTAGTGCACTTGCGTATGATTTTTTGTTATTTTGATTAATTTCTTCGAGTTTCTGTGTGTAGTGATGATTATTTTTAATATTAATTTCTTGTAATTCTATGATCTTCTTTTGTAGACTAATTAGTTCGTGTTGAATTTTTTCTTCCAGTGATACAATATTTTGTTCCAGTGTTAATTTTATTTTTGAGTCTTTCACTGAAGTGATCTTATTAACTAAGTCTTTAATATTTTTAAAAATTTCATCGGTTTCCATATTAAATTAATGGATTCGCCCAGGTGGGCGAGTTATTAAATGTAAGTAACTATATTTATTGTTTTACTTCTTACAAAATAACGCGACTGTACTCGTTCGGTGCTGAGCGAGAATTGAAAACATATTGTAAAACAATATTTGTTTAATAAAACTATCAATGTGGGTAAAAATAAAGTGCCGCAGGTAAAAAAATTATATCCGCAATGCCAAAACAATGAATGGCATCGATTTTTTCATTTGGAAATATTAAAGAACTTATAAAAGTACATTCAATTTTGGCGGTTGATTCAAAAAAGTTAGTCGCGAAAAAAGGGCAGAAATTGCCAGGCAAAATTTTTACTACATCCAAGGTAAAACCAATAAATGATGTTGGTTTATTTTCGTTCGGAATTACAATAGTTCGCCAAGATAATTTTTGTTATTTAGTAAAACGGAAACCTTTAAAATACATTAAAAACAGATCTCAACAAAAAACCGTTGCACTTTTCTACAATTAAGATCACAAGTTAAACCATCTTAAGCCAAGGCATTCCGAATTTCTACCGTTTTATAACATATTTTTTTTGAACACTTTAAGTTTTTAAATTTCCAAATAATTTTTTTTTTTAATTTTTGACGACAATATCTATACATTTGCCATGCCGAAGGGTATGAAATTCCCCTGACAGAAAAAATCGCAAGATATGCTCCGAAAATTATTATAATTATTATAAATAATTGAAAAAAATCATAATTCATTATTTTTTTAAATGCTATTCAAATATTTCCCTCAAGATTCTTGTTTTATTTTAAACAAGTCATGTTTTTTTAAACATTTTCACAATTTTTGCTTGAATATTATCGTTTTAAATATAAGCGCGCTCCTTCTAACTTTCTTATTAACATATCTCCCCTTCCTCTTCTTTTTGAGCGCATACTGCCGGGCCGTAAGTGATTCAAAACTTTAAAGAAAGATTACAGTTTTTGGCTAATACCTTTTGCAAAACAGAACAGAACAGGTGTTAACAGCCCGGTTGATTACCTTTATTGGAAACCTGTACCCTATTCTGGATATGCGAGCATTAAACAAATTGTCAATGAGATTTGGCTTACCTGGCATTTGGTGATTTCTGTCAGAGGGAACACAGGGTTCTTTTTTAATACTAGGAATCTCGACTTCAATTTCCGTACATGAAATTTCACTTGCTTTGTTGGTAACATCGTCCGGAATTAAAGACTCCGATGAACTCCTTTCACCTGTTTAGAGAAACTATTTTGTAATAAAAGGGAACCAATAAATGTGATAATACAGTCGCAAAAAATCATATAAAATAAAACTGAAGATTTTTACGTAACTATATTAATATGCTCTCTGTGGCATTGTGCTTGAACAATGAAACGAATAGTTTCACCGACTCATTTTTTTGTGAAAAACGGCTCGTATGTAGAGCGCTTTCCCGAGATATGTCTTTTCCAAAACATTTAAAACAGACTTCATTAAAGTCCAAATTACGGAAGTACCCACCGGCACCCTCTTCTTAGACCTCATTCACAACGTTACCCAACCTATGGATTTTCTAGTTCCCTTGTCCGCAGACCACACAGAAAGGGGTGCTCCCGTGACTTGTGAGATATCCCATAAAAAACCTAGCAGAAGAGTGCACCTAGGATCGATATGTAGGAATGTAGGTAAGTATGAGCATGTCACCACAGTTAAGCAAAAACCTGCAGTTTTAATTTAGATTACAATTTGCGTCTGTATAACAGTTTTGCATCAATAAAAGACAACAAAATACCTGAATTGTTTTCAGAAATGGATTCCGAACATTTAATTTTCATACAAGGATATTCTATATCTACTTCCGTAAATGTCACCGCAACACTTTCTTCCGCACTAATGCCTGGTTCTAACTTGATGGCGGTGGAATCCATGCTTTTATGGAAGGATCTGGTAGTTCTTTTGAACTCTAACTTTATACCGAGGATGAAGGAATTCTTAAGAAAAATGGGTGATTCTTGAGAAAAAAGGATCAGAGCCTTATAACATAACCAACAAAAAAGTGACAGCTGGTGATAGCATCCGGAGTAAGTTTATCCATAGATAATACGCAGAAGAAAATAATTTTCGAGTTAATGATGAAATACTAAGTGTTGCCAGCATCTCCAAAAATGTCAATGTAAACTAGCCATCTTTATATATTATTTTCAATAAAGATATTAGCGCCGTTTACACGCACACTTCGGAGCGACCGAGTCCCGCGCCACTTCAGGCCGCCGCGCAGAAAAGTCTCACAGTGAACTGCGCTGTAAACCTATCGGTCTTTACTTTTCTGCGCGGCGGCCTGAAGTGGCGCGGGACTCGGTCGCTCTGAAGTGTGCGTGAAAACGGCGCTATTACAAACAATGAAACTGCGAAAGCGTGACTAGCCCCTTGAATTGCTGGAGAGCATCTTTGTCCCAGCTCACGTGCGACTCATAAATCGCTGTAACTCAATTTCTATCAGAGTGAAAATATGTTTTAAACGTGTTAGAAAGGAAAATGTGTTTATTTCGAATTATAAAATTTAAAACCGTATTTTATCACCTTTCAAAAACAATTTTTAGTTTTAGGATAATTTGAGAAATATTATTTTTTTTTGCATTTTATTTTAAAACGGGGATATTAAGACCGTCTAAAAATATGCCAGAATTCCTTCACGACATATATTATGTGAAATGTATATTGGTTAAATTTGGTCCCAAATAAATTTATATTAAAATTATTTTGATACGACAAGCTTTTAGGACCAAAAAGTGATATAAGGCCGGAATGTCACTAACTATACGTGATATCTAAATATTTATGTTCAGGAACAGGAGATTATATTAAAAAAAAATATTAAGATTAAAAAATTAAGTCACTGAAATTGGATAATGGTATATTGTACCCTCAATGTAATTGTACCCTTAATGTTTTTTACCCCTACTGAAAACAGTAATATTTCATATTAAAAAAAAGTATTGTTTTTGTCCTTCTATAACTATGTTTTTTTCTAAATTGTGTATCTATCTAAAATAATGTTGAAATTTTATTTCATAAGATCTTTGATAATTCTTTACACTCATTGGAACATCATTATTATTTTTTGCATGTAAATACTCCTCCCATAAACACGAGCTCCTAGAGCTCAACTTATGGAGTAGTAGAATAAAATAAGAAATATTTTATAACCTACCATATGTAACAGTTATTTGTAATATGTAAACAAAAATTCTTGAAATAAAAAAATAAAAAATACCTACAATTTAAATACCATGTTTATCTGTATGATGTTCAATATATTTTTATTCACCCCTGAGGAAGGTTCAGGATGAACCGAAACCGGTTGGATTATGAAAAATAAAGTGGAATTAATACAAAGTTCTTTAATTGTGATTAATATAACTATGCTTTCCTACAAAGTGCTTGCTACATGTTAAGATTAAGCTTGCTTTAAGAGTAACTGAACTACCGGCCTTAAGATAATCATGTTTTAGTGAAGTTCTAAGTTCATAGATTGTTTTATGTAAAAATGAATCATTTTAAATCGACGCACCCCTGGCTTCGTGTTCAGTTCCTACTTAGAAAAAAAATCCTACCATTTTTTATCTACGACGCCATTTTGTCATTTTGTCTTGTCGTCCATTGTCGTACTATTTCCAAACTTTATTTCTAGATAATAACACACCTTACATATTCATCCCACAAAGTTAATTCAATCTGCTGCTGATAATTGTCGGTAAGTTCTTATGCTGACATTTTCTACGAGTATTCATCGCTATAAAATTCGATTAAAACGTCAGTTGTTCCAAATAAAACTGAACAACTGTTGAGTTTTATTCTAGATTAAATCTCAAATGCACACTTCGCCCTTTCTAACGCGACCTACACATGAATAACGACAAGTACGGGAATCTGTTTGCCAATATGGAAATGGAAGTGTCTCTTCATCGGTACATCTCGATATATTAACAAGGGAAACAGTGGAATAATATTGTATAATACTTACTAATATCCAAATCACAATAGTTTTCCGAATTCCCCAAAAACTCCTTTAACTCCAAAATGAACGCACATTCTATTGAAATAAGCATTTATTTTTTATTATTTAGTCTTCTTCGGATTTTTTAACATCTTGGACCCAAATCAACTGTTTTATTGTCTTTCGTCAGAAGATTCTTAAATAATTGCGTTGCAAGCAATAAGATTATTTTGTTTAGTTCTGGGCGAATGGAACTGACTTCATTTGTTGAAATTTGTTTGACATGAGAATGTGTGTTCAATTGTTAGCTTTGTTTTGCTTTCATGCTTTCAAGCTTGCAGAAATCGATTTTAGTTTGGGTTTAATTAAAAATTAAACAACAAAAAAAATACATTTTTAATAATATTATTACAAAAATGTGTTTTTATAATAATTTTATTAAAATATTTGTTATAATATTATTATAATAAAATAATTAAAATTATTTTATTATAATTTTATTACAAACTTTAAACATTTCCTCTTTAGAAAAACGTAGAAAGGACTCTGATATAATATGCATTTTCAAAATTATCAACAGTATTACTGACACACCTGCTTTGTTACAATTCATCCAGTTCAACATTCCTTCCCGTAGACTCCGAAATAATGAATTGCTGTTCCTCAATCAACATTCTACTAATTATAGATATCATTCTCCTTTATCCAGAATGTCGAGACTTGTCAACGCAAATCAATGCATTGAATTTTTTTGGTGTAAGCCTAAATGACTTTCGGCAGTCGTTACGCAATGTGGTTTTTTAAAGTATTTTTAAATCCATCTTCAAGGTACTTGTAGTTATCTTCTGTATGTACTTTTATATTATATGCATTTTGTCAATGCTCTTCATCTATATTTAATCTCCTTTCATTGTGATCTCTTTTTTTTTTTCTATTCGTGTTATTGTTATATTGTTAATTGGACTACGAATAAATAAATAAATGTCAGAGGCGGGTCCAGTAATTTCGTTTTACATGGAGATATAGAGTAACCCGATGATTGACGACTATTCTATCTCCCGTTTTCAAACAAATTTAATTCAAGGTTACAACTACGAGCAATGACGGTATGTAACGTCTTTGACTACGAGGGGAAATATGTATAATGCATATGTCTTTATTGTTTTGACAGAACATTTTAACCGGAATACCTATACTTGAAGCACATTCAAATTTAAGTTCCGTTGTACCAATCTTATGTTTCAGGTGTAGTTCTTTGGGCTTGAACCAATTTCCCCAGCAGTGACATGGATCTATTAAATTCGGATACTGTTTCCATCAAGATAGAACCTGGACCTTATGAAGAAGTCGGAGGTGAAACACCAGAAACGGAAAAAAAATGTGTACCTCCCAAATATAAAAAAGGAATGTTTGCAGAATGCGGAGAGTTCTCCCACAGCCAGTAAGTTGTATTGTTTTTATATAAAAAATGTGTTACACTTAAATTTGAGATGTCCGGAATGCATGTTCGTTTTGAAATGTCTCACAGGTAGGACATAATATGCAAATTTACTTAAGTTATTTACAGAAAACTGCCTAAATTTTAACTTGCTACAAAAAGTTTCCGATTCCTCAAGTTTTCGCCTTACTATTTTGAGACATGATATAAATGACATGTATGTAATACGGGGGTTAGGAAACTGCGGCCCACGAGCACTTTTAACAGATTTTGTGTTCCAACACAGTTAAAATTCCGGTTGCGGTTTCATCTGCTGACTCATTTCGAAGGAAGCCGTTGTTATGTTCTAAGTGGGGTATTATAGCTAGTTTTACATCATATGCTCTTCCCGTAGACTCCGAAATAATGAATTGCTGTTCCACACTCAACATTCTTCTAATTATGGATATCATTCTCCTTTTTCCAGAATGTCGAGACTTGTCAACGCAAATCAATACATTGAATTTTTTGGTGTAAGCCTAAATGACTTTCGGCAGTCGTTACGCAATGTGTTTTTTTAAAGTCTTTTTAAATCCATCTTCAAGGTACTTGTAGTTATCTTCTCTATTTACTTTTATATTATATGTATTTTGTCAATGCTCTTCATCTATATGTAATCTCCTTTCATTGTGATCTCTCTCTTTTTTTCTATTCGTGTTATTGTTATATTGTTAATTGGACTATTTGTCCGTAAATAAATAAATAAATAAATAAATATGCTGCAAAATTCGGATGAAAACCAACAGCACATTATGAGTGTGATACTAATTTGAGCTTCGGACAAGCATTCAGATTGTTTTTTTCTTTTTTTAAAGAAAGACAAACATTCCCTGGTTACGAATAACCTAACAATGTTTGAAAATCTCCTATTACCACCACAGAAAGCCGAAAATGTTGCTTGTGTTCTGATGGAGGACTTAGCTAGCCGAGGAATTGAACACGTGACGCCCGGATGGGATCCAAGCGCTATGCCCTCTCAACCACTGACCAGTCAACAGTTGTTTAATGAAAGGCAGTTTTGTTTTCAGAATAAAACTATAAAAGTCCAATTTATCTTCGAACGAATCTATTCTAATGCTCGGAGAGTGGTTATAAAATTCTAGTTGCTGACGCATTTCAAACGAATGTGCTTTTATGTTCCGAATCTATTTAAAATTCTAATTCAACACCGTATGCTGCAAAATTCCTAGGAAAACCATTTGCTTATTATGAATGTGCTACTAATTAAAGTTTGGGACTCACATACACATTCTCTATTAAGCAAAAACCAGTGGTGGTTGTTCCGTGGCTTGTCGACTGTTATGCAGAATCACTCCTCAGATTAAAATAGTCTTGTGTTCTGAACGTAACTTGAACTCATTTGCTGCCGCAGTTTAGGGGAAACCATTCTCGCAATAATTACAGAGTTTAATAATTTTATTAAAGTACCCACCAACCCCTTCGCTCCCACCGCCTCTCCAGAAAAACGCAGTGCCGCCCACGGGTGATTCAGCAACCTTTAAAATAATATGACACTGAAAATGCATAATATAACATTTTTGTTGTATATTATTCAACTTCCCGCATCTACATGTTTATTCAAATGTATCTTAAATGGTTGATATTTTTATGAAATATTTTTGATTTTGTAAAACTCTCGGGGAGGGGGGACGATTTTGAAAAGTTACGCTGTTCGTTATGGCGTATAATCGATCGATTTATTTATTTCTATGTATTACAGTAATTACCTATTTATTAACATTTTTACATAATAGATAAATTTTGAAAACATTTCTACATAATATATTTTGCAATTTTATTGTGTTGGGTGTAAGGTAGGTTTGTGAAGGTGAAACTGTGGATAGGTATTGTTGTATGTTTCGTGAACACCTCACTAGGAGAACCTGTACTGAGGTGTATACGTGTTAATTTATGATTTTGTTTGACAAGTATTTATGTGTTGTAATAGAAAGTTTTATATGTATTTTATATATTTTTTATTTTAATAGTTATTGTAAATTTTTCGAAGAAAACTTCTTCTAAAAGGTTGTTACTTTGTGATGTCATTATTTATTTATATTGGTTATTTAGAAGAGAAAAAAAAGTATATATATATAAGAGAAATATAAAAAATAAAAATTATAAACATACACATACATACACATCCATATACATACATGTACATGCACATATGCATATATATATACATATGTATACATACGCATACACATTCACATTCACATACACATATGTACATACATATACAAATTGTAAGTGTATGTATAGTTGCTGGATACTTGAAAAACTACTTAATTTTTAGGTTTATTTAATTTTATACTTTTTATAGTTTTGTTATGTTTGTTTAGGAATAATAATGTTTTGTATAAAGTTAATATCTTGATTTTTAATCCTGTCAGTGATATGTTTTTTTATGAATGTTTGTAGATGTATTTGCAGATAGTATTTGTTTCAAAGTAATGGGCATGCAATTAAAAAGTTTGGTTGCTGTAAGTGTTGTTGTTTTGTTTTTCCAGGTAACATTATTGTGGAGACTGTTACCATTAAGTCCGAACCTGGACCCCGAGAAGTAGATGATGAGAGCATTCCTTATATGAAAATTGACATGGACCTACCGGATGTTAAAAAGGAATGCTTAGAACGCTCTGAAAGAATTTCCCAAAGAGCAGGTAAGACCAAATAACCTTAATAAATTCAACGTCGCGTGCTATCCTATATTTTAGTTTTTTTACAAATGAATTAACTGTTCTTTAACTTGTTCAGCATTATTCGTTATCATTTTCAGACATTCTGACTGATATAAAGGATGCTACGGACAAACGACAAGTCTCTTGTCCCCATTGTAACTACTCCTGCTCTTACACGTCACAGTTAGAACTGCACTTGTGCACCAATACCGGAAAAAAATCTTTTTCATGTTCTAAATGCAATTATTCATGTTCTCAAAAGTTAGATTTGATGAGACACATGTTGACGCACTGTAAGGAAAAATCTTTTTCATGTTCCGACTGCAGTTTTTCATGTTCTCTTAAGGGCGGTTTGACGAAACACATGTTGACGCACAGTGGAGAAAAACCTTTTTCATGCTCCGACTGCAATTATTCATGTTCCCGAAAAGAACAGTTGAGGAGACACATGATGACGCACAGTGGAGAAAAACCTTTTTCGTGTACCTACTGCAGTTATGTATGTTCTCGTAAGTGCAGTTTGACGAAACACATGCTGACCCACAGTGGGGAAAAACCTTTTTCGTGTTCCGACTGCAGTTATTTATGTTCTCTGAAGGGCGAATTGAAGATACACATGATGACCCATAGTGGTGAAAAACCTTTTTCGTGTTCGTACTGCAACTATTCATGTTGTCGGAAGGGTGATTTGACGCGACATGTCCAGATTCACGCTGGAGAAAAACCTTTTTCATGCCCCGACTGCAAATACTCATGTTTTCGAAAAGGACAATTGACAAGACACATGCTGACTCACATTAAAGATAAGCCTTTTTCATGCTCCGAATGCAACTATTCATGTTCTCGAAATGTACAATTGACGGGGCACATGTTGATGCACAGTGGAGAAAAACCCTTTTCGTGTACCGACTGCAGTTATTCATGTTTTCTTAAGGGCAGTTTGACGAAACACATGTTGACGCACAGCGTGGAAAAACCCTTTTCATGTTCCGACTGCAGTTATTCGTGCTCTTTTAAAGCCGATTTGACTATACACATGATGACTCACAGTGGAGAAAAACCTTTTTCGTGTTCATACTGCAACTATTTATGTTGTCGGAAGGGTGATTTGATGCGACACGTGTGGATTCACGCTGGAAAAAAACCTTTTTCTTGCTCCGACTGCAACTATTCATGTTCTCGAAAAGGACAATTGATAAAACACATACTGACTCACAGTGATACATCCCCTTTTCGTTGAAGAAGAAGATAACAATAATAATCTAAACGAAAATTTGAAAGAAAACAACACCCAGAAAACAGAGAAAAAAGAATGGTTACAACTGGGACTCGAACCTAGACCTCTTGTTGCGAGTCCCAGATGCGACCATTGTCTTTTTTCTGTTTTCTGTGTGTTGTTCTCTTACATATTTTAGTTTAGATTATTATTGTTATCTTCTTCAATGATATATTACAATGATGGGAATATCCTTAACCCGGCGTCAATGACGTGAAAATAATTACGCGGTCAATGACGCCGGGTAACCGTGGCCCGAATTTTATCGATGGATTGTACCAAAACTGAAAGGGTTATCTTGATTTTGAAAATTATTTACTATTTATAAGTTCTTTGCTCATAAAAAAATATGGTAAATATGCAGTAAGTCCACCTCACGGATAACACGGAACGTTCGTGTTGTCGAAGTTTGATGCACGGATAATACGGAATGTTCCTTTTTTAACTAATAGACAATCAAATATGACATTTGTCGGAAGTACCAATCTTATAAAATAAATTTTCTAAAATAAACTCGCCTTTCATCATACTTTTAAAAAACATCCCAGGTTTTGAATGGTTTGTTTGGCTACGCAGGGTTTGTCTAGCGGGTTTGTCTAGCGGGGTTGTGTAATTATTTTAGTACATTTCTTTCCATGTTCTACTGTTATAAATACAGGTACAAACTTGTCAATGATGCATTCACTTTGTTTTACGCAAAAATATTTTTTCTATGATTGGCAGCATTGATGAAATGTTAAAATAAAAACAATGAATAAACATAGCGTTACCGCGCAAGTGAATTAATTTTAACAAAATTAAAATGTTAAATGCATATTTTTTGCATGTTTTTTGGTCTCCCCCGACATAACTACTCACTTTTCGTAATAATAAAGCTAAATCTAACTGTTTGGATAAAAAGTTTTCCGTATTAACGAGTAAGCGGTTTAATGCATAAATAATAAAAATATAAATAATACCATTATATTTTATAAATCAACTTTTTATTACCTTAGTAAGAAACACATGCAAAATCAACTATGAAAAAATAACTGTAGAATTTTATTTCAACTATATGAAATATGTACCCGTTTTAACTTGACGCACGTGTATCTCCTCCCGCAAGCGGCGTCGCGCTGAGCACGCCGGCGGAGCGGGTAGAAGGGGGTTGTATCTCCAGCTACTGAAGCGCACAAGTCGAACGGTTGATGGGAAAAAAAATATGGCCGTTTTAAATCGCCTCGGGTCATTATAATAATAATAATAATAATAAGAATATAAGTTTATTCCAGAATAATATAAGTTTATCCCAGCGTCATCGACGCCGGGTAAAAAAGTTATAAAAGAGAGTTTTTCTTATAAAAAATTGAATTCCTTCTTCATGTTCCAAGTGACGTTTCCATGTTGACGCCCAGTGGAGAAAAATCTTTACATGATCCGTTCGTGTTCTCTTATGAGTAATTTTACAAAAAAGATGTTGACGCAGAGCGGAGATTTATTTGTTGTTGTTGTTCCTTCTGCAACTATTCTTGTTCTCAAAAAGGACAGTTTACAAGACATACGTTGACGCCCAGTGGAGAAAAACCTTTTTCATATTCCGACGCAGTAATTTATATATTTTAAGGGCAATAAGAATCAGACAATTAAAGATATTTAAAATATGTTGTCCAAAGGAATTTTGAGTTAATTACCCACTGATCGTTGGGTGAAATTTACCCGAGGCGATTAAAGTTGCTCGATAATTTTAGTTTGCCGAGCTCAATAGTTCCGTGCCCCTCAGTAGCTGCGCGGGGGGAGGTAAGGAAGCGACAAGAAATGAGGATTTAGTCATCCGCCGGTCACTGAGGCGGTTGAACATCGTCAAAGTCGTTGGCCGGTGAGTTTTACCCACCTAGCGTTCGGTGTTACTATTTTTAACTAGTACTAAAATTAGTTTAAATAACCTATAAAAAGTCTATTTTGCAGTCCAATCATAAATTCAGTATGGCATCATTGGATGGGGAGGCGCATTAAAAAAAATTAAGTCCTGTAAAAGTGGTACAAAAACTAATTTATTTATTTTATTTATTGTTTCTTTACACTGCAGGTAAAAATGTTCACAATACAATTTGTCACCTCACTAGGACAAGCCTGTGTCGAGGTTAACAATTATACAAATGAACAAAATAACACAAAATTAAACAGATATTGAAAGAACAATATTGTTGTATTTCTTACAGGTTGAGATTATGGGTACTTACTAAACTGATGGCGCTAGGTAGTACATTAATGTAATCTCGTAGACTTTTAGGGTGACCGTAGTTTAGTGATGTGATTTTAAAAAGCATTTAGTTGTAAATAATAAATAAATGTATATAATATAATATGCTATAAATGTGACAGGAGGAAGATGAAAAAAAAAGGTTTAACCAAAAATAATATTAATTTAGCTAATAATTTAGAAAGGACAAAGTAGAGAATATCAATTCAAAATCGACTAACACAAACAGATTCTTTTTAAAAGTGTACAAGGAACTAGATGACTTTACATGTTCTGGAAGGCTATTAAATATGAGTGGAGCTTGATAAAAATAATTTCTTTGACCAAAAGAAGATTTAGTTTGAATTGCCATAAAGTTCAGACCAGAGCCAATTCTCCTAGTACGAATTTGCTGTGGTCTTTCTGCAATATTAATATTATTAAAAAATCTACAAAGCGTTTGTGTAATATATAACTGTTTTACATTCATAACTTTACATTCCTTAAAAGGTAAAGGAGTTGGATATTTAATTTTTTTCTTGAACATAACTTTAAGTATCATTTTTGGGCAATATTAAGTGGTTCCATATGAGTCTTTGGGCAGGATCCCCAGCACACTATATTGTAAGAAAGCAGAGACTGGATAATTGCAAAATAAACAGTTTTTAATTTTTCTTTGTCTAGTATATGTCTCAGTTCTTTAAAGATATAGATAAGTCCCCTAGTATTATTTACCTACATATTGACATGATCATCCCATCTCAAGAATTTATCTATTTTTACACCAAGGTATTTGATGCTGACTACATTTCCTAAATTATTTAAGTAATTTTGAAAAAACAACCAATATTCCCTTCTACATCATTGTTCAAAATTTTCGAGGTACCGAAAATTGAAGACCTCTATAAAATTTAGTAAGCAGATTATTATAATTAGTTTGTATTGTGTTTTTATATCTTTTTTTTAATAATTTTCAAAGTTATATTTTTGTTAACTTCTTACGGGTTCAGGACCCTTACTTTTTTTAAACTTTTTAATTATAATTTTAATTATTTATAAATCTGTTTATTAGATATTATGTGTATTATTAATGCTATTATTATAAGTGTAAATTATCTGTTGATTTTCCCTAATACATAAAATAAAAAAAGATTCAACATAACAAATATTCAAAGAAAATGTTATCAAAAAATTAACCTTAACTCTTAACCATTAAGGCATAAATTTAACGTCCAAATGCCTTTTTTTTCAACACAACAAATATACAATAATTATATTTACAAAGGAATAAAATATTTAAATAGTCTTCCGTAGAAGTAGAAAAATAACAGATTTCATATCATTAAAAAAAAATGGCCAAATTAATCTTTAAAAAAATGAATATCTCCAATCAAAGTGTTATAACTTCAATTCATGTCGTATTAAAAATGAATGTCACAACTTCCCAGTACTCAAGTTTATATTTATTGTACACTATGTAAGTAAAATGATGTTATAATAATGAAATAATTATTAATAGCACTCTTAATTGGGGTAGAAATTCATTAAGATATTTATTTTTTTCACTATTTTCTTTTGCCTAATATTATGTTCAATGCTGTAACAATGTTATAAATTTTTTTTTAAAGTTGTAGAAGAAATTTTTTTGTTTGTTATGATTAAAACCATAGAAGATATTATTTTTTTGTGATTTTATTTAGTTTTATATATGAAAATGGGCAATTAAGTGCCGAGTATGTTAAATTATCTAAGAAAAATTTTGCTTGGAATTAAAATTATAAAACTTTTAATTCTAACTTTTATACCTAATTTCTAATAACAAGTAAGTACTTAGGAAACAGGTGAAATAAGTATACTATCGAATTAAAAATAATTATAGGCCGAGAATAATAAAAAAAGATCTGTGTAAGAATTTCGGGTGAAAATTACCGAACCTTCAGCTCGATGTTACAAATTTAAATCTAGCGCTCGCCGGGTTAAAAGAAAAATATGATATCGACGCTGGAAAGCATTATTTCAGCTGAACTAAAATGCAGCATAATAAGGCCCATTTATAAAAATGGAGATCACACTGTAATAAATCATTATAGGCCTATTTCATTATTACCCGCATTAGAAAAAATCTTAGAAAAATATATATCGATAAATTTGGATAAATATTTAAATAAATTGGGCATTATTGATGAATGTCAGTATGGCTTCCAAAAAAAAAAGCTGCGATAAACTTCTCGAAAATTTTTAAAATTATATAAATTCACAACTTAACTCTAGAAAACATGTACTAGTATTATTTATTGACTTCTCAAAAGCTTTCGATACACTGAGCCACACACAATTAATCAAGGTACTTGAATTCATAGGAATCCACGATAAACTCCTATCATTTTTCAAAAACTATTTAACAAATAGAAAAATGTATGTGAAGATTTTGAATAAAATGAGTAGTTTTAGATTTATCAAATCAGGAGTACCGCAGGGGTCAATTTTAGACCCAAAATTATACATTATTTATGTTATTGCCTTGTCTAAACATTTGAAAATAGCCCGAACATTCATTTTTGCAGATGATACAGCACTAGTTGTATCTAATGAAAACCCGGAAATAGCTATTAAAGAATTAAAAAGAGACTTTAACGAGCTACTCAAATGGGCTCACGATGTAGGTCTAATTATTAATGTCAAAAAAACTAAATGTATGTATATAAGATCACCGAGCTTGAAAATGTGGAATTTACCTAAAATAATTGCACATAATTTTGAATGCATACATAGGAAAATTGAAAATAATTGCCACTGTGAAAAAATTGATTTTACAAATGAATACACTTACCTTGGCATAATCGTAGACAATAACCTCAAATGGGATAAACACGTTATCAAAATCTGTAACCAACTCCGATGTTTGGCGAGTATTTTTTATAAAATAAAATTTGTGTTGCTTCGATGCACTCTCAAACTTATATATCATTCGATGGTCGAATCCATACTTAGATAAGGAATTAGAACTTGGGGACACTCGAGCATAATTAATATTAAATTCATTCAAAATTTGCAAACTGCTATAGTTAAAAAAATTGTTAAACCTAGCATTTACAAACAAAGAAACAACTTAAAATTACTGTATGGGTCTGAGGGCCTACTTCCAATTAAAGGGCTTCTCTGGTATCTTTTAAGTATGGATAATTCGGGAGAAAGCGCGTATAAAAAGTTATTGGTACATAATCACACAAGATTTACTGAAAATAAAGGCCTAAAATACCACGAATATCAAATAAGTATGGTACCAGAACGCTAGAATATATGATACCTTTGATCTATAACATGTTGACTCAAAATATTAATTTTAAAAATAATGAGAAACCCTGCCCTAAACTGACAAAAAAGTGGTTAATAAATGAAAAACACATTTATCTAGCCTAAATCTTTTATTATGTATTAATATTGTAAATTAAGCTAATTTGTGTTATTTAATAGTATTATACGGTAGAACCTACAGACAAGCTGATCTGTTACAGCTTTATGGGACTACCCATATCTTTATATTGTATTAGATGTAATTATATTGAAATTTAATAAAAAAAAATAAAAAAAATAAAAAAAAACAGCTCGCGTGCCACCTATTGCAATTTTTTTATAGAAATTTCATAATGCCAAAGTTCACCAGTAGTTTTATACAAACCTTTTTCTGACAATAACGATCACAAAAAACAAAGAATTATCCAATTTGGTGCAGTCGTTCGGAAGTTATGCGCGTACATACATTTCTGCGATTCATTTTTATTTATACAGAATTTATACAGATGTTCAGGAGAGCTGTTTGAAAGTTAAAAAAAATCATTACTTATTATTTTTTAATTTATAAACTAACGTTTAGACAAGATTTTTATGCATAGCACAAAGGGTAACAATTATTACAAGCAATAATTGTCAGCCTGAAACACTCATTTACATTGAAAAATCTTCCGAGAAAAGATACTTGCCGCCAACGGGACTTGAACCCGTGTCCTTCCGATTGCCGGTCGAATGCTCTAACCACTGAGCTATGGTGGCTTATCAAATACCCGCCAAATAATTCAATATATACTAGTGTTTCATTCAACAATTACTGCTTGTTATATTTTTTCCACCTGAAAACAACCAACTTTATTTTTGCAAGGAAGACATTGTTAGTGTTAAATCCCTCGCTAGGTGGCGTCGAGACAAATTATGTCTGCATTTATTGGGGAAATACTTAAACTTGTTAAATATTAATTATTATTTTTTAATTTATAAACTAACGTTTAGACAAGATTTTTATGCATAGCACAAAGGGTAACAATTATTACAAGCAATAATTGTCAGCCTGAAACACTCATTTACATTGAAAAATCTTCCGAGAAAAGATACTTGCCGCCAACGGGACTTGAACCCGTGTCCTTCCGATTGCCGGTCGAACCGACCATCGATCGACCGGCAATCGGAAGGACACGGGTTCAAGTCCCGTTGGCGGCAAGTATCTTTTCTCGGAAGATTTTTCAATGTAAATGAGTGTTTCAGGCTGACAATTATTGCTTGTAATAATTGTTAAAAATCATTACATTCAAAATAATTATCTGATTTTGTTGCCGCTAGAAAATTATAAATGCGTTTATCAAACCTAATCAATTGTTTTACATATTTTTTTATAATATTAATAATTCCGAAGATAATGGCGCTTTAGTCAAAAGTGCCTAAAAATTTAGGCAGGAAAAACGACTAATGTGCAGGTTTGTGTTATTTTCACGCGTGGATGAATAACTAAATTCTTTGTTCTACACACCCTTCAAAATTTGGCATTTTTCTCAAATGGTCAAAATATTTTTGCTTACAATAAAATTAAAATATTTGGAATATTTCTGAGCTAATTCAAAAACCAAAAACTGTTTTAGAAAGGTGATAAAATACGCTTTCTAATTATAGAATTCGAAATAAATATTTTGCACACAAACATAAAAAAAGTTTTTAAAATGGCTCACCTTGCGTTTTTTCTAACTTAAGTTACTGATAATAAAAAAAATTAAAACACATTCATATTTTATTAGATAAATGTACAACAAACAAATATTGTAAACTCACTTTTTTGTCGCTCTATGTAAAAATAATTTTTAAAAAGTTCCCGATTCCAATTTTTTTTTTCAATTTGTGATTCAAAACTTTATGTACGTACATAAAAGTGTACATTTTACTAGTATTTTTGGAGTCGGTGTCAGCCAAGGTAGGTTTGTAACTACATTCATAGTTAAAGGTGAGAGGTCTTTGAGTCACTCGCGTGACTTGTCGAGGCGAGAGGCGAGAGCGGGGCCGCGGCGGGAGGGGAGCTGTCAAGTGAACACGCCGGGCCGGGTACCTTGGCTGACACCGACTCCATAAATAACAATCGTATCTACCTATTGATGAGTAGAAAAAGTAAGTTGATTATTAAGTTTAGAAGAATACGAAATTATTTTTTTACTTTTTAGTGCATTTTTTTAAGTCACAAAAACATAAGTATATAACATAATATATATTATTTATCTCAAAAAACATAAGTATATAACACCGACATGTCATTGGTACCAATTATTGTATTAATTCTATAACTTTGTAACTATTTTCCATTATGTAATACTGTTTGTTTCTGCAAAATAAAAAATAAAATAAAAAATAAATAAAATATGGGTAGATCTACTAAACATGATGCTCATATGAGACATATATTACTTGACCATAACGACGTTACGGTAGATGACTCGAAGATCCGGATAGCCTATAAAAGGTTCGGCCGAGAATCGTTAATTTGCTCCTAATAAGAATTGAAGAGTTCCGTTACTTTGTCATGGATCCCATAAACAGAACCTTACCAAACTCTCATCAAACTACCCTCGAAGTACATTCTTTCCAATAAAAAAAGAAACATCGGAATCGTTTAGCGTGATGTTGAGTTATTCGTTCATTTGTCTCGCACATACTTAATGCAAATTTAAGACTTACTTATATGGTTTTCTCATGGATGCCATTGTCAGAACTGGACCAAATTGAAATGGCACCATACGGAAAACACCAGCTTTCAAATAAAAAATAATCATTAATATCGATCAACCCAATCGAAAGTTCTGAGGTAAAAAGAAAAAAAAAAATACCGTCGAATTGAGAACCTCCTCCTTTTTGAAGTCGTTTAAAAAAGTTCTCGGATTGCTATGATCTAGGACCAATCGACGCAGAAAAAAAACTAAGTCGGATTGCATATATAGTTCATTTTCACCCGATGTGGCGTTTTAGTTACACTTCCTTTCCAGCGTCGATATACTTACTAACATTTGTTTTGGCTGTTGGGGAGGAAACGTACATTGGATAAATATGTTATTAGATATTGAATTACCCGGCGTTATTTGGGCTTTACGCAGTTTTTCTAAATCTTATATAAACAGTGAACTTCATCATGTTATGAAGGCCAAGTATGTAAAATCATTCATGGATTCAATCTAGATTTGTATAAAAATCAAATCCACACCGCCCGCCGGGGTTCGCTACGGACACTCTTCTTTAGATAAATCAACAGATACATGTTAACTTAAAATACGATGGCCATTGTGTGATATTATTGTTTGACCCTTAAATCATGTTCTGAATTTTTTTCTTTAAGTCTTCAGATATTTTACCCCCATTATTCAACTATCATTCTTTGAGGCTTCACTGGGTGGTTGGCTAAAGCTAAGGGACACGGATGCTGAGTGTGGTTTATATCAGGCTGAATGCAATTTACATGTATTATTAGTAGGTACTTGCCAAATGATTTGAGACTTAATCGTTTATCGTATGTTCTATATCTATTTATACAGGTGCCTACAGGGTTTTTCACATGATGCAATGCTGCCTCGTGAGCTTCTTGAACGAGTTTTATTTTCCTTTAACTATTATTTTTGCTTGTATTACAACCTGATTTATTGTATTATGTTTTTTTCCTGTTAAGCACTTGCATACTGCTTTCTAACAATGTATGCAGGGAAACTGGAGGTCTAGATTCGTTCAAAATAAGTAAATGTAGCTTCGTTTAACAAAAAAATTAGAATCTTGCGAGAGTCTTGAAAGAGTAACCGTCTTTTACTTACACCAGACGGTTAAGTGGTGGATAACCTCCAATGACCCCTAAATCTCCTGACATTTTGCAATGTACCGCTCTTAGGATAACAGTCAGAATACAGATTCCGCGAAAAATATTTTCGCATTGCATTTGGGATCAGTATCTGACATTAAAGATTATAATTATTATTATTTATTTTTAAATTTTTAAATTATTATATTTTTTATATTTTGATTTTTATTGTTTCACTTTTTTTAAATTAACTATTAACACTCTTTTGTTTTACTATTCACAATTTATAAATTATAATTTACAACTGAAAAATGTCCTCTACAACGCAGGTGAACTCCTAGTGTGGAGGACAATGTATTATATCTTTGTAAATATACTAAGAATAAATAAATAAATAAAATAATTTATAATGACGTAAGTACTATAAAATAATACAAAAACCCATATGAAACTTATTTCCACTTAATTTATTTTTGACCGAAAACGGTTTCGGCCTGAAAATCCGTCTTCACAAACAATAACATGTTATGTTAAGAATGTCAATATTATTTGTTTATTTGAAGGCGAGGTAATGGTGAGTTTGCTACATAATTTGTTTGTGAACAGTGACAATGAAATAGTCAATTATGCCTAGTTTGTCGAGTAGGTAATCTTATGCTAACTGGACTGGATGTCGCGGCAGTTGAACTCCGAATTTACGATTTGGAAAAAAGTATAAGTCGCTTATCCTTCGTGGATTTTCAAGTAAACATATTAAATTTAAGGCATTTCTTTATTTTTTTAAGTTTATATTATTTGTTCCTAGTTAATATTTAACTTAAAATTAAGAAATCGTTGGAACTTTTACTGAACTATTTCGAAATTTCTAATGTGAACTTAATGTTGAGGTCACTAAACAATAGAATAAGAATAAATAATGGTAAATTTTATGGATTATCAAAGCGGGTATGCAATGAATGTCATGCGTTTGGTGTGGAAGTAGAAAGAACCGCTGGGGCTCCGCTGTGTGTACAAGTGAGTGGTAGAAGCATCATAGGAATGTTTTACTATCTTCCTTTTTTGTAACAAGTTTGTAGAGATAATGATATCCTCACTGGGATTTCATTATAAAATGCTAATAATAATAATAATGTTTTATTCCAGGATGTGGGCAGGATAATGCAATCCCACTCGTCCCATACGGTTATACATATTTTCACAACAGATTTTTTTTTATTTTATTTTTTATTTTAACTTTATGAGTAAAACCTCAAATTGTAATATTTAAATAAATGAAGACAATATAAGCGAAACTCAATCGAAAATCTGGAAACAGAAAAATCAGAAAAACATATTGACACCTCTGGGACTCGAACCCCGGACCTCTTGCTTTCCGGGCAAACGCGCTAACCACTGCGCCACGGTGTCGATATGAAATTCGGTCATGTTAAACTGTACCATACTTCGACTAAGAACCACCTACATTATCTTCATTTTCTTTAACGCATATATTATTGGCAGCTATCTTTATGTATGATTGCAAGATTCAAACCCGAACTAAATGCTCTCTAGATAGTGTCTGGATAAATCTTTATCCATTTTATTTAATATGCGACAGCTATCGACTTTTCTGCAAGTCATTGACTTTTCTGCAAGTCTAGGATGAATATTTTATTTTTTATTTTAACTTTATGAGTAAAACCTCAAATTGTAATATTTAAATAAATGAAGACAATATAAGCGAAACTCAATCGAAAATCTGGAAACAGAAAAATCAGAAAAACATATTGACACCTCTGGGACTACGGGTTCAGACAGTCCCAGAGGTGTCAATATGCTTTTCTGATTTTTCTGTTTCCAGATTTTCGATTGAGTTTCGCTTATATTGTCTTCATTTATTTAAATATTACAATTTGAGATTTTTTTAGGTAGAAAAAATAATTAAATATGTTAATAATAGAAAAAAAACTTAAGCGATAAAAAATAAATAAATATCAATTATAATGTATGGCGTGTTCTGGGGTGAGCAGGACTGGCGCTTGATGCTGGAAGGCTGCGATCACCACTATATTATCGGAGGCCATTAAACGCATCCTGGCTCCAGTGACCCGGTGTCTCATCAGACCGGCGAATTTCGCGTTAAAATTGTATTTTATGAGTAATATGAAGTAATTATAAATACATTGCGTTGTGTGCTTTTCGAAAGAAATATAAAATATATCAGATAGTATATATTTAGTCCAGTTGAGTGGTTTCGGTTTCAGTCTATATTTGGTGTCGGCGTATTTTCTATTTATGATCTCCTTATATTTTGTACGCAACTTCTTCTTTGAGATTTAACCCGTTTAATCACAGGAGACCACATTTGTCTCAACGCACATATGTCTCAAATAAAACGATGTAACTCCCTTACTATCATAGTTATAAATATGTTTTAGTCGGTGTTAGAAAGGAAAAACACCACGCTTTATATTCCAATCTAAAAAATAGCCACCAAAAAAGTAAAATGTGAACTTTCATGTACACAAGTTTTGAATCGCAAATTGAAGAAAAAAATTAAACTTTGGGATTTAAAAAAATATATATTTTTACATAGAGCGACAAAAAAGTGAGGTTACAATATTATGTGTTTGTTATACATTTGTCTAATAAAATATGTAAAATGGCTCACCTTACGTTTTTTCTAGCTTTAGTTAGAAAAAACGTAAGGTGAGCCTTTTTGAAAACTTTTTAATGTTTGTGTGCAAAATTTTTATTAAAAAAAATATATGCTTATTTCGAATTCTTAAATTTGAAAGCTTATTTCATCACCTTTCTAAAACGGTTTTTGGATTTTGAATGTGCTCAGAAATATTCCAAATATTTGCATTTTATTGTAAAGCGAAAACATTTTGACCATCTGAAAAAAATGGCAAATGTTATAATGTTGTTTTGGGTTTCGAGTGAGAGTGTGATTTTAATGTAAAGTTTAGTATCATAGTTATGAGAAGCTTTTTTGCCCAAATGTATTTGTAAGTACTGTAATATATATGTTTTAGACCACAAGATCTGTGAGAGTGTTTCTTGTGATTTGTATTTATGATTGTAAAGGAGTATAGTTTTAAAATAAAGGTTTAAATGACATGATGTTAAGATTGTTGAAGATTTCGTCAATGTTAGTTCTTACATTATTAAAGTATAAGTTGTATGTCGGCTTTTTGTTTTAACTAGTTCATTTAATACTTAGTGATTTATATTGCCCCATCCGATAATACCGTATTCTAATAGTAATTGGCAAAAATCCATATAAATCTGTATTAAGTATTTTTTTTAATTAGGATATTCCTGATTGTTTTAAAAAAATAACTGAGTTTTTTTAAAATTATTTATATAATTGAAGTAAGAATGGGTAAATGATTTTGGCGACACTTTGGGATCGTACACATAAACACGATACGACGTCGCATCGTGCTACGACGCGGCATCGTACCGAGCATCCTAGCGAGCGAGGAGATTTGTAGAATTTGCATTCAGTATGATGCCGCGTCGTAGCAAGATGCGATGTCGTATCGTGTTTATGAGTACGAGCTCTTTGTGATGCTATTTCATACAAATAATGGTTCATGTCGTGTCCTTTCTATAACTTCTATTATATACGATCTCAACAGTCCTCGTGGATTTTGGTAGCTAGATTTAACAGAGATTCATCTTCAAGTGGACGGACCATTTTGAAGTTTGTCTTAGGAGTATATGTTCATCTCCAGCGTTGTGTGGCCTTATTTCTTGTCCCAGCATTCTGATTACTAGCTAGAATTTTGTGTCCAATTTTGTTTTACCATTTCCGAAATGATGAGATTTCTGAAACAGAGAGATTAATATAATTATGGTCTATGGAAACAATTCATGTGAGGGTCACTAACCAGTCAGGATACCCAGCTGTGAGGCAATAATTAACCTCAATTGATAAGCTAAATGTACTCAGTGTATTACACAACCATTGGACAAAGAATTTTTGGCTGTAAAGCTATATAAAAAACGTGTACACATTAATCTTTTCAAATCTGAATGGTGGTCTTACACCGGCCGGTATTATCTAGAACTCTAGAACCGTATTATATTTCACTCTTGTGGGCACATATGTAAAATTAAATAAAATTTATGTGCGCCAGCCGGGATTAAAAACTCGGATTGCTAGTCGAAATCCTCACCCCTTTACCACGGAGGATGTCAATTAAATATATCACTATTTCACTATTCCTCTTGTCATTCCATGCTGAGCTATAGCATCTGTTTTGCTGTGCGATGTCTTAAACAAGTTATGGCCTCATGGCGAGGTTATGTAGCGTTAGGTGGTTATATTAGTTGTGTCTTATGAGATTAAGCCGTACTTACTTACGGCCAAACGATACTCTCAATCCAGTCGAGATATTGACTGACTCTAGTATACACGGCGGGCGTGGCGGAACCGCAGCCGATCCCAAAGGAGGTGATTCCAACCTGGTGATGGGTACAGTCCTTCAGCCTGTTAGTTGGCAGGTTAATGGAGAGGGGTCCGCCGCTGTCTCCCTGAAAGAACAAACCAATTACTTTATATTATGGTACACCCCTACAATATTATAGAATAACGGACCTCTCGCACCATAGCCACTAACTTCATTTATGATCATGCGGAATATAATAGCATAAAACAAAAATAATAGCATGTTTTCATTTGTACACTTTCAATAACCAAATTCGTCCCAAAAGTCAAAATTAAAAATAAATAAAATTTTTGAAACTTCACAAAATATCTAAATTTCAAAAATTCAAAATTTTCTGCAATATTGAAATACTAAAAAAAATCGATAAATCGAAAAAAAACTACCATTTTATTTGTTAATAAAATTCTCAGAAAAACAATTTTCATTTTTAATTGATTACGATTTAAACATTGAAAAATGTGAACAGACTTTTTTGTTTTTTATAATATTATTCTATTTGGGAGATCTTAATTATTAGAAATTATTTAGAGAAAGTAAAACATAAATAATAAAAAAATATTAAAAAATTGTTCAATGTGCATTTATTAATTTATTTTTTCTAAATATGACGAACAAATTCTAAACCAAATTAAAGATTAAGTCAAAAATTTGAAATCTATACCTATATAAAAAAATTTTAAGCTTGTAGGGAAATAAAAAGTTTTCAAAACTTAATTTCAAAATGTTTCAAAATGCCACAATTTTCGTTATATCAAAATGTAACAATATTCAAATTGGTTGGCAGGTTACTATTAAAAAATTAATAGTTTTGTAAATTTAAATAAAAAGTCTAAAAATATGAAGAAAATGAGACTAACGCTGCACGTGTCTTTTCCGCCATCAGAATTGCCGGCGCAGAGCTGTTGTGGGATAACTCCTTGCTTCATGGTCCTCGTCACCCCGAAGCTCTCCCGGCACTGCTGGTTGCTGAAGAAAGACAGATCCACCGACTGCAAGGTGACCGACCCACTGCCAACTGAAATAAAAAAAATTAAATTGAGTTCTCCTTTACACCGCCAGTTTATTATTTTGTTTTAGATCAAGTCGAGATTGAGGACCTACGGAAAATAACTATTTCTCTCAGGACCAAGTTTTTTAAAACTGTTTACACATTGGTAAGTTAATTTTGTACATGTACCTGAGAAGAGTCAGAAGCCTGCGTTGGCGGCCTTGGGTGAATTTATCCGGGCTTTGATTTATTTATCAGCCAGGATGTCCGGTATTGACACGGACATATGAATATACAAGGACCTGCCCTAAGTGATAAAAACGTATTATTTCCCCCTCCACATGGCGCCGGCTGAAGCACCTCCTTGGAACCGGCTCGCTCCATGGGGAGGGGATAGAGCCTCGCTTGAATCTAAAATGTGTGACGTCATCATTCTTGCCGTGAACAGCTAGAAGGTAACATCCATACATTTAACGAAATACAACGCCAAAACAGTAGCGTATTCTATACAATATATCTACATATCAATGTGCACATAGCGAATGTGGGCGGTTCTCCAGTGTGCTCATCGGTGGTTACAGGGGTAAGTAAATTATGAAACATTTGTTATAGTGTTTTAACTAAACACGGCAACAAAATATTGCTATGTGTATTGGGGCGAGTATTTTTGAGGCAAGCATTTGACCTTAGCAAATATGTTATTATCGTGGCAAGCAATTCGCGCTCCCATGTAAAAAGGTCTATTCATTCAAAGCAGATTTTGCTTTTAAGAACTAAATGGTGATATTGTAATGCGAGATGCCTATTTACTGTCAGATTGATCGTATAACGAATCACAGTCATCTTTCCCCTCTTCCCCCTCCATGGTTTGGTTTGACCCCTCACCCGTAACTGCTTGTCTAGTCATTTGGATGTCTATGGGTATTGACAATATTTTGTTCTGAAGCTGATAAGCCATCAGCAGTAATGCGACGTCTCTTCTAGAAGTAAGGCTGCAGATACCCAGCATTCCTGAGATAAATGCTGCTTGGAACGGCTATACGTAAAAACCTAACTCTCATGTAGGTAGGTATCTTAAAAATTACTTTTTAATTTTCTCGATTTAAAGTTCGTGTCCTTAGGCCCCATGTTTAATAATCTACTCTCGAGAATGCTAAACAACCGCTATCCAAAATAGGTAGGGACTAGTATTCGTATTTGTGGCTAATCCTTTCAATGCGAGTGTACTCCTATTTAGAAATGTAAACAGTTTTTAAAAATAATATCGTAATATACCTAGACTAGTTCTTCCCCATCCAATGGCCTTAGCAATTGTCTGCTCCATAGTTTCGTTTTGCCACAAACAGATGGGCCGAACGAAATCTGTCAACCTGAAAAGCCAACAAAATCAGTACATGATGAAAATAATAATCACCTTGATGATTGACAAAGATTTATAGAAGGCTTAGCAATGTATCGTGGTGAAAGAACAACAAAATAAAATAAAAATCGTACCACCACTTTCCCAACGGCGTTATCAGGATACGTATTGTTTCATCCTTCACCGTACACGTGAAGACTCTTTTTTTTATTGAACGAAGCTACATTTATTTGAATGATTCTAGACCCGTAGTCGTCAAATTGCGGCCCGCGGCCGATATTTGTGCGGCCCACAATATCTGCGGGTTTTTTTTAATATATTTTTTAAATATTATTTTTTTCATCTTTATATTAACCTGGTATTTCATTTGAATTCAAATATTTTGTGTTTATTATATGATTTTAAAACGCTGATTTTAATTGATTGACATTTGATTTTAAAAAGCTATTAATCTAAATATTAACCTGCTATTTCTTTATATTCCAATGTTTGGTGTTCTTTATATGATTTTAAAACGCCCAGTTGGTTGTTGAACATCCTTAGTCGATTTTGAACGCGCGTATAGTGTACGTCATGGGTTCTCATAACGCCCCCTTGTGGGCGTTTGAGACTTTCAGGGGGGGGGGGGGCAGTAGAAGACCCATAAAAATTTTGGGGACATTGAGATGGCACAGTGAGGGCGTGGGCAGGTTGAAAAAAATATGGTCTAAAAAGACCAAAAAACGCTTATCACGTTCTAATAAAGCAAAGTTAACTTTAATATAGGTTAATTATTGTTATTGTATGTATTGCAATAATTTTTATCACGTATGAGGAAGTGGATGTAAATTGAACCGAAAGATTCAATTACATTCAGATCTACGTTAAATTGGATAATGTGAAAATTTTTATTTCTTTTTACGTATTATATTTTTATATAATATTATTTTTTATTATACAATATTATCATCTTAAGTGTATTATTATTAAGAATTACCCCCCCCCCCCCCCCAAATTCGTAAATGTGCGACCCGCGGCGGTACCTTACATTGTCCTATGTGGCCCTTGACCAATAAAGTGTGGCGACCGCTGCTCTAGACCCTCCAATATCCATGCATACGGGGTTAGTAAGCAGTATGCAAGTTATTTCATTAACATTATAGAAAAGATAAATAGAAGTAGCAGCACGTGGAACAATTCTTCTGAAATAGGTAATATAAAAACAGAGATAACAGTGTTAGTAAAAGAAAAAGAAAAATAACGGCTCCCAGTCGAAAAAACCTTCTGAAAATAAAATAAGTAATGAAGAACAGTTTTATATAATTATGTTATAATGTAAGTTATTAAAATAATAGCAGAAATAAAATAAAATATATGATAAAAGAAAAGAAAAGCCAAAGAAGGTATTCCATAGACCACCGGGCGCCGGGCGGTCCCAATCTGATGTAATGTAATGAAATACGAGTACGTCTACGAGTATTAATACCCATAGGAAGGTTTTTTGTCTCAGGCAATTAATTTTTAAAAACACGCGAGTGCCGCTTTTTGAAAGCTTCTTCAAGTTGCGATCTTCGGATGGTTACAAGGCTATCTTAATAGTTTCACAGTTTAACAAGAGATGACTCGCATATCTTCTTAATTATTATTTTTTTAATTACTAAACTAATGTTTACGACAAGATTTTTATGCAAACAAATGTAATGTATATAGGTAAGTAATAATATATTTTATACTCCACAAACCAATACTAAATTATTGCAGACACATAGCAGTTTCATTGGTCCTCGTACATTTAACCTTCTACCACTACAAACTCAAATGATAAATAAAATGATAAAATATGTAAAAGAGGTAAAATTATGGTTGAATAATGTAGATATTGAAACGCTTTTTCTATAAATTTATCCATCCTTCTACAACTCATTTGCTGTAACTTCTTAACTGTAGTACAATATGTTTTCTGTTTATTTTATTATTTTTATTTTATAATTACTAAAAAAAAAAAAAAAATTGTATGTTTTTCTCCATATTTTTATTTTATTTTTATAATAGCTGAAAAAAACCCTTTTCACTTATTCTACCTATGTAATACTTATTTTTTATACTATCTTTATATTTAATATGTTTTTTTAAGTCTAATTTATACTTTGGGTACTTAGAAATATAGTATTTTGTTTTAATATTACCCACACTCAGGCAGTGCCTTAGTGGGTTTTCATTTCTTCTCAAAATAATTATTAGCCTGAAACTTTCATCTACATTGAAAAAACGCCCCGAGAAAAGATACATGCCGTCGACGGGATTTGAACCCGCGTCCTTCTGATTGCCGGTCAACTGCTCTTATCCACTGAGGTACGTTGGCTTATCTCCTGCCCGCCAAATAATTCAATGTATACTAGTGTTTCATTCAACAATTACTGCTTATTACATTTTTCCACCTGCAAACAACCATCTTTATTTTAAATGAGAAAGGCAACAAATATTAATTATTATTTTTCCTAATGTTTTCATATTTTTTCAAAATTTATTATTGACATTCCGCGAACCGAAATAATTAACTTATTTTCTTACGGGTTCGAAAAAAAATAGGTCATTGATCATGTGTATACATATTAAAAAAAACGCATGATCGCGTATTAAAACTTATGTCTGTAATTATTAACAAGGTCACAGATAACATATAGATGTCATATTATATTCTCCAAATAGTTCCCACCACATACAGCAATTTTATAGTAAGGAAGATTCAGAAATCAAGCGTGTATAAACATAACGATATGTTTTCGTTATTTGTTTTTGGGGTGTTTTGGCCGTGTTGCGCTACCTCCTTCTTTATCCAACGTTTCGGACATCGTTGCAGTGTCCATCATCAGGGCAGATCCGGTAGATGTGTAATTTTTAGTCGTGAAGTGTGTGCTTATTTACTTCGAAGCGATACCGTGTCGCCAGCACCACTAATTTTCACCAGTACAAAATAATCGTGACAAGCAGTGGCGTCATGTCCACTGCTTGCATTCCGTCCCGCGGCGATGACACTTCACGACTAAAAATTACACATCTACCGGATCTGCCCTGATAATGGACACTGAACGATGTCCGAAACGTTGGCTAAAGAAGGAGGTAGCGCAACACGGCATAACACCCCAAAAACAAATAACGAAAATGCTTTTGGCCGTGAAAATCTTAAAACTTATCATAACGATATGCTTTTTATGAATCTTAAAAATACGGGGTAAGCGGTTAAATGTAGATGCATTCAATGTCTCTCTAATACTGTAAGTATTTTTTTTTTCATTGTATTATAATTCAGAGGTATGAATTTTCTAACGAAGGCGGATAATTTCCTAGTGCTTCAGGCTGAAATTGATCCTATTGCAGATCACTCCTATGGCTATGGTGGAATACAATTATGATGTTGGAGAAAATAGTAATGAACCCTTACCTGGCAGGTGTGGCTAGCCTCAGCAGTGCTATATCGTGATACTTGCTAGGCGACATGTACTCTGGGTGGACGATAATGGATTGTATCTGGATGTCTTGTAGTTCCGTATCGTTCTTAGTAAAGTCCAATTCACCGAGACGGATTATTTCTGGTCTACCGCTGGAAAATGAAACAATACTTAATAATATAATTACTCTCGTTTTTATGCATGATTTGTTGATACTTGTCCACTCGGTAGGCCAAGACATAGTTCGGGAAATAAATTAGAAGGGCTGTGTGAAGAGAGGTTGAACCTGCAATGGCCACTAAATTAACTCAAGGCAGAGATGCATATGACTTTATAAAAAAACACATGTTTTAATTACTTTATGTATAAACTCACCTAACTAATCCGGCGTTCCTAGAAAAAGTGCAGTGTGCTGCAGTAAGCACATAAAACTCGCTCACCAGAGAACCACCGCAGAGCCAAGAGAAGCCAGCATTGTCCGTTAGCCGCCAGCCCAATGCTACCTATAAACAGTCAAAATATTATATGGTAATAAGGTTCAAAGATAATAAGTTGATAAGAATGTGAGAATAAGAGAAGAAGATAAGAAAATGAAAATATTTTAAAATGAGAAAGTAAGAATATGAGAAGATGAGAAGAGAAGATGATAATTTAAGAAGATACGAAGATTGAGTTTTAAGAGTTTTGAGAATGTAATTTACTATGTGGGGGAATGCTCCTGGATCTGTGACAGTGGTGCCCCCTATAACACCGAATGGAGGTTCATCTGGTTCTGGACAAAACTTTTCAGAATACTCCAAGCACTCTAAAAACCAAAAAAAACACAATATTGACAAAAAAATAAGATTCACCTTTGACCGTCATCGATATAACTTCTTTTTAACGTAAAATTTTTAAAGTTTTTCTATATCTTTGAAATTGATTTATTGATTAAAAAATTAATAACAACATTTTTGCTCACTTTGTTGGCTAATTCTAACACGGTTTTTGCTTCCAAGAGGGCTGACTCGATCCATTGTTCCTGGTTTCTTTCCATCATCATCATCAGTACAGCAGAATATCAGTCCATCCGCTGTGGAAACCAAACAAGTGTTAATAATGCTACTATATTAACCCTTTCGGAACCACACTTAAATGTTCCAAAAAAAAGGTTTATGTCTAACGGTTTTGGAAATATTTGAAAGGTGTAAGTCAAATAACGGGCAGTACAAAAAGTATTCATAAGTGTTTTTTTTTCATCGAAAATAAATATTCGAAAGTCAAAACTATTAAACTACAAAGCAAAAATATTAAATTGCGAAACAATATAACGCTAAATTGTTCGCACCAAAAACTCTAAATTTACATAAATTAACACAAAAAACATGTCAATTTTATATTATATTTGTGTTACTGTTACTTTTCCACAGGTTAAATCTAGTAACTTTACAATAATTTCATGTTGTAAATTTATTTTATTAATTATTTATTTTATTTGACATAATATCTCACATTTTTTAATACAATTCGGCAAAGTCGGCCTCACTGGGTAGCTCACCTGTGCTGAGGCCTTCATTTTATAAAACAAAAATTTATACATAATACATTAAAAATAATGCTACAAAAAAAAAACTAAAAATAAAAATTCATAAATAAGGAAAAATTATAATCGATAAAATGTATTTTTTATGATGTGTTTTATATTTGTTTTTGTGTGTTACGTGTTTGTGTTTTATTCTTATTATCTATTGAGATTTTGGTAAATAAATTTAGTATTACGTCAGAAAAAGACGTTACACGGTTATTCCAATATTCAAAGTGAAATTTATGGTCTAACTTTTATATTAACATGAAACTGATGTGTTTTATAACATAAATATCTAATGCATGAGTTGAATAACACGAATCTAAGATAAACAGTTTAAGACGTGGAAGCGATGCGTTCAAAACATTAATTATTTAATTGTTATTTTTGGGAAATAAAGCACTACCAATTTTATTTTTTATTTTTAAGCTAGCTGACTTATATATATATATTTTTTTTTACAGTAAATACCGCACAATAATCTCAACTGCTCCCGTCTGGAGCCAGTGAGACTATGGCATCCCCAATTGGGGTATGTTGCGAGGCTGAAGGTAGTGGTGAGGGGAAGGAGGTGGGGAAGAGGAAGGTTGGGAAGTACCTGGCTATTCAGATCTGGTCACCAAACACGGCTAAAGCCATTTTCAAGCAACGTTTCAATTCTGAATGGTGGTCTCACACCAGGGCGATACTAATAGTATCTTCCACTCTGGAACATGCCGCAAATATACTATATATTATTTTAAATGAATTAATTGTGAAATAAAACAAATTAATCAAATAAAATTTATTTGCGCATGCCGGGTTCTAACCCGCGACCTCCAGATCATGAGTCAAGAGGCTTACCCACTGGACTACGGAGGTCGTCATATATATTGCAAATAAAAATACCTGAAAGGTATTTGTATCTAGCTTCTAAAACGGTATTGGTTTTCAATAAATTTATTTATTTATTTAATTTACGGACAACAGTCCATTAAAAACATAATAATAACACGAATAAAAAAAAAACAGAGATGACAGTGAAGGGACAGTACATATAAATTAATAGCAATGACAATATAAAATGTAAAAAGTACATGTAGAAGACACTACAAGTCAAAGCATGAAGAAGCATTTAAATATTGCGTATCGACTGCCGAAAGGGTTTTAGTTTTACACAAAAAAATCAATGCTTTGACTTGCGTTGACAAGTCTCAACATTCTGGATAAGGGAGAATGGTATCCATAATTAGTAGAATGTTGATTGAGGAACAGCCATTCATTATTTTGGAGTCTACGGGAAGGGATGTTAAACTGGATGAGTTGTAACAAAGCAGGTGTGTCAGTAATACTGTTGATAATTTTAAATATGCAAATTAGATCAGAGTCCTTTCTACGTTTTTCTAAAGAAGAAATGTTTAAAATGTGTTCAATTTCATCATATGGGTACTTGCGTCTTTCAAGACCCAACCTCCAAGCAATAAACATCTTCTAATAGAAGCAATTGGTTATTTGGTGCATTTAAAAACGCCTTTGAAAAATTCCGATGAGAAATCATTATTATTAACAGTTTATAAGTTAGATAAGCAATGTGTATATTTTTCAACGATCTGTTTTAAGTCAGTTACGGATTAAGATTTTCACGGCCAAGAGTATTTTCGTTATTTGTTTTTAAGGTGTTATGCCGTGTTGCGCTACCTCCTTCTTTAGCCAACGTTTCGGGCAGTGTTGCAGTGTCCGGCAGATCTGCTCTGATGATGGACACTGCAACGCTGTCCGAAACGATGGCTAAAGAAGGAGGTAGCGCAACACGGCATAACACCCCAAAAACAAATAACGAAAATATTTTAAGCCAGTTTATAATTTGCATTAATTTAGTAAGGTTTACACATACGAGTATAAACGGTTGTTTACAGATTGTAGGTATAAAATATTCACACGTTTATTGGTAAATCGTAATCACAATGTAAATTAAAAACTCACCTGTACTTAGGGGCAACGCAGTAGCCTCAACACAATGAATATAAATGACGACGAAAAAAACTGCATCAAAAATTAATGTTTTCATTTTTAAATTGTAGGTATTACTTTGTTTTATAAACTACTCGAATAATATTTTAACTTAGCGAATGAACGGTTGCAATGCTAACCGATGGTACAATGCGCTTAGCTGAAACTGGTTGAGGTGAAGATACGAAATCAAAGATATAAGACCACCTCTCACAAGGTGAGAACTCGTTACAGGGTCGGACTCAGTAAAGACACAGTCGAAAAGGTTCATCGGGGCGATGAATTGAAAGGAGCACTAGAAATTGGTTGAAAATTCTTAGAAGGGTGGTTAGATTATTTGGCGAAAGATTTACTTCTTTTTTTTAAAGTTAAAACTTCTTAAGGCTCTGCAACCGGGCTCGAAAAGAAGAAGAAGGAGAGATACGAAATTACGAATGTTAGAGGAGAGCGCTAATATTTACAGTGACAAAATCGATGCGAAAATTGCGAAAATATTTAATACATCTCGACTTGTTTAAAATAGAGCAAAAATCTTGCGGGCATTATCTTAAACAGCATTTAAAGAAACACTGTGAATTTTTTCATGCATATAACTTATAAAATAACTGAAACAAACGTGTTTATTATAATTTTTGGAGCATACTTTGCGATTTTTTTCCATCGAGGGAATTTACCTTCAAGAATAACATATATTTTTATAAGAGCTTTAAAACTTACCGTGTTTAAGGAAAACATGTAATAAATCGGTATAAATCCGGGTTGCGGACCCTTAAACACCGTTGTGATTTGAAAAAGGGACAAACACTATACCCTAGTATGCAAGAGAATGAGATAGCAATGATATATTTATTTATCTCACGATTACAATATAATACGATAAATCCACAGTCTCCTTCAGTCTAGCAGTATAAAACAACCGACGAACAACTACGGCCAGACCATTCAGCGGACCAAGGATCGAATCCACGAAATACAAAAAAAAATCGTTTTTATAAAATCAATTTTCTATCTTCAAACCACTCAAGTTGAACTCAATATCCAACCTTCAAACCATTCAAAATGAACAAGCAAAGAAAACACAAAAGAAAGCGAAATTTCGCGACACCGAAGAAGAAAACACAACTGCTAATAATCTACAGGAAAAGGCAGGGCCGTAGCTAGAGTTGAATTTAAGATAGGGCAGCGGTAATTACAGGTAGGGCGCAAGTAAAATGGGGTGCGCTCCGGGCGGCAAAATTTCACAATAAATAATAATAATATCTTGTTAAAATTTTTATCATTTCTTTCATATTTTTGTTGCATATATGATTCAGACCGATTGAAATGGGCACGGAATTTTTCATTACTTATTCTGTGACAAATCTGGGAAATCCTTTTTCTTCAAATGAATGTATAATAATGTCATCTTGATAACTGCAGCGACTGGCAACACCGTCCGGGTCGAATTTTGTTTTGCGCTTGGATTTTTTATGACTAATATTCGGTGAGAATGATTGAGTGAGGTCCGTGGGCGATGCGCGACAATTCTAAGAAAGTTTCATGGATCGTCAAATCCAATGGATCATCAAACCATCCATGTGTTCCAAGTACAAAAGTAAGAGGAAAACCATTTTCTTGTTCTGGGTGTAGTTTCTGAGCTTAAGCTGAGGACTTAGCAGATTAAATCCTGGGTTAAAACCAGTTTCATGTTCCGAATGATCTGTCAAAATTCCAGTAGCGGATTAATCTGCTGACACATTTCGAAGAAAACCGTTCTAATATTTCGAGTGGAGTTAAAATTTTAATTTCAAACCATTTCACAAAATTCGTAATTCGTAGGAAAACCATACTACGCATTATATGAGAGTAATACTAATTAAATCTGTGGACACGCAAGCAGATTCACCCTTAATTTAAAACCAGTTTTGTGGTCAGAATGTAAATTTCCAGTTTTGGATTCATCTGCTGACATATTTTGAAGAAAAACGTTATCTTATTCCAAGTGAATTGGAAGTTATCTACCACATACCCGCCCGGTGTAAGTAAGAAAAGGTTACTATTTAACAAGGACTCTTATTTTTTTTAGAACGACCCTCCAATTATAATTAACTAAAACTAGACCCCTATTGTCCCTGCATACGTTGTTAGCGAGCAGTATGCAAGTGCTTGATCTGATGGCAAACCGTTTAGTATGGAGAAGGCCCGAAGATATCGCTCTAGGGATTGGTTTATTTATGACATGACTCAACCGTTGAATAACATCCCAAAACTGTTTGGGAATTCCGCCTTAGTAGTGATTGCAATATGAGCACAGCCTCTCACCACTTACTTCAATTCCATCTATGGGCAGAATAAAGAATTGATATAATATTATTCTTTGGTTAATTCGAAGCTGTTTAGTTAGATGTCGCTACGCTACCCTAATAGGAAGTATTTTTTTTTCAATTATGTCAAACAATGAACAAACAGTTTACTAGTATATTATCATAGTCAATGGTATTTCTTAAGGTAGGGCTGAGGTATTTTAAGGTAGGGCATTGCCCCTTAATGCCCCCCCCCCTAGCTACGGCCCTGGGAAAAGGTGTTGGGATTCAACGACAAATGGAAAAAATGATTCTTCACGTTGATAAAAAAAAATCTTCGTAGTCTCCTCACTCTTGTGTACTTTTTCTGAAGGTTTCACTTCTACCGCATGTGAACTGCACAATCAGATTCAGTATTGAAAGTATGTAATTTCGTTTATTACTGGCGTTCATTTGGCTTGGAACACTAAATATAGTATGTTTTCATCACGTTCTTTTTATTGTATTTCAGTTACATTTTTTACTCCAAATAATGTCAGGCATCACTGGTTAAAGTATGTCAAGTACGTCCCTTAACACCCTGTATACGAACAGTCCATATTAGGTAGGTACATACATACGAACTGCGGAGGTCGGCTTACATGAACAGGTTTTCGAATCTAGATTGTTATATGGCCTTTATTATAAGAATCAAAAATGACGCATATTATATTATACTTTTGGGTTTTGACAAACATGTTATTGCAATCTCCAACTAACGACTACGCGAGTTCTCCGCAGGGGTGAACATAATGCTTTGAAAACCATTTACAAGTCTGTCTTCGAATATATATATTTTTTGTTTCATTCTCATTCACACTTGGCTAACTATAATTTTATTCTTCCGTTAATAAAATAATTTGATTATTTGTTCGTTCTAAGATACTTCCACATTGCACTTATGGAGACCAGGTAAAAATAAAATAGTCGTCCATCATTGCACAAGGAACATTTCCTATCGTAAATTGACATAATACTGGCTGCAAGCAGTTGAGATTCTTGTTCAAATCCTCGACTTGTGTACCAGGAGAAGTGGCGTAGCTAGCATGGGTGGCACCCGAGGCGGATAACGTGGTGTCAGCCCCCCCCCCCTCCTCCCAGTTTCGACTTAACAAATGTGTAGAAAATTGGTTCGTCCTGGGGAGGGGGGGGGGGAGGGGTGGCTAGAATTTCAGAAATAGGCTATTTTCGTCTATAAAAAGACCGTCAGGCACCGTTTTCTGCCATTCCACGGGGAGCCATAGAGCTACGAAAATATAAAAAACACCGTGTTCAATAATATTTTTGTGACAATATCCTTCGTAATTTTTTTCCACGGTCGGGTGTCACCTCCAGTCGGGTGTAGTGTCACTCCCCCGTCGGGTGGCACCCGGGGCGATCCGCCCCCCTCGCTACGCTATTGACCAGGAGTCAAGGATTTTTCACGGAGGTAGTCATAATCGGAGGTCGACGTCTTTGGGGGTGCAATGTAGAGAGTCCCTTTGTCCGTGTTTGAGGAACAGATCCGATTAGACAGGTACTCCCCAACCTTCTTCCTACCCATCTCTTATCCCTCATTTACAACTTACCCTAATTTAGGATTGTAAGGTCCCTTTTTGGTTTTTCGAGGTCTGGAGTCAACCGTAAATCGAGCTGCAAGGTGTGGCTTCTTTTGTCTTCAAAACAAGGGGCTGTCGCACATCTGGTGGTTGTTTTACTTAAACTAGGATAATAATAAAAACACTTGTGTGTTACGTTACTTGAGTATTGAGAAATTGCGTATAAAATAGTTCCGAAGAACTTTGCAATAAAGGTGAGAATATTTAAGATGCTAGCTGTAAGGCATACGTAAATGAAATTGATTAAATTAAGTTACCTAATTATAGTTTTCAATGATTTGACATTTTCCTCACGTGAAAGCTAATCCAACTGATAGAAAGACAAATTTCTTGTAAAAATGTGACATAGACGTGAAATTAAAAGAGTTCAAAGATGGAAGATTTTTAATATTAATGTGATTACCGCACAAGGGTCCTGTCTGGAGCCAGTGAGTCTATGGCATCCCCAATTGGGGTATGTTGTGAGTCTAAAAATGGTGGGGAGATGTAGGAAATGGAGAATAGAAAGATGTGGAAGTATTTGGCTATTCAGATCTGGTCACCAAACACGACTATAACAATTGATGCAACATTTCAATATTGAGAGTATCTTCAACTCTGAAACACGTCGCAAGTATTCTATTTATTATTTTAAATTCATAAATTGTGAAATAACACAAATTAATCTATTAATCTATAACACGAATTAACTCGCGGCCTTCGGATTGCTGGTCGAGAACCTTACCTCTTAACCTACATGTCTAATAATTGTTATTATTAAAATTAATTACATATTGAAATTTTTAAATATTTTCGAAGAGTTGATACCCCCCTGATTTTATAAGTTATTTCACAATAAAAGTGAGAAGAAATAGGTTAAATCAATTTATTGGCTTCGCGTCTCGTATCGTAGTCTCTTCGAGGCTATGATATATGTACGAAATAACCCGTAGTCATCTTTCGTACGTAATTATTTATTTTAAATTTTATTTCTTAGTAGTGAACGACAATGGGATTTTCCCAATGCTTATGTTACTCCGAATTGATATTACATTTTGTATTTTAAATAAATCCCACACACTGTGTTATCTTTGGGTGCTGTGTGGATGGTCTTTTTAGGAAAAGGAAGGAGAGGAAGTACTGGGAAGGAAGAATGTATGAGGGGTGGATAGGAATCATGAGGTCAATGTGTCCAGGAGTGACGGACGTGCAAATCCATCTCTCCCGCTGCGTTGCAAGACGAAGGGACAAGAGAGACCAGCTGGAGATGTCAAAGGGTCTCCCCAAACCGGCCTTTCCCGATCTGGCCCGAAAACACCTCACCTGATGAACCCGGGCACCCCTGCTAAGTCCTAACTAACTCAGCGAACCATTTGGGGTGACCTATGGCAGAGGTGTTGGATATCCAATGAATGGTTTCGGGACGGCGGTACCCATACCCGAACTGCAAATTGTGCCATTTTTCATTTTAAAAAAGTACTCGATCATTTTTTGTGAGTGCTGCACAAGAGTTCCAACTGATCCCAATTTAGTTTCGACAACGGAGGCCATCAATTAAATAACATAAATTAACACATTTTATCACTTTACAACAGAGCTGACACTACATGTTTTGACTTCTCTAGGCCATACGAGTCCAATGGTCTTTTATGAGAATTGGTGACGTCACATTTCTTACAAATTTCACTTTACAGTTCTTGGAATTTACATAGCGGGTATTTCTCTGCAATTAAATTGGTCTGTAAAGTTTCTTTAACAAAATACGCGCGTTACATACTTATTAGATGCAGCCATAGAATAAATTACAATACAAGAAGTGCCTAAATATTTTATTTTCTTTGAGACAACGTTGCGGTCAGTCTTGCAGTGTACTAACGTCATCGGGATAGATGTGTAGAAATGAAATAAAGGTATTTTTTTAGTTATAGATCTACAGGCTGTAAAATGACGGGACAAGATCTTAAAATGTCGGAATTACGAGGTGGCCAGTGTTCTTATAGAAATAGATGTTTTTCATCTATTTCTATAACAACATCGTATAGTTTTGAAATAAACGGTAAATTTTGGGGATCGCTGGCAACGGTTAATACGCACTTTTTTTGAAAAAATCTTTTGATTAACCTTAATTACATTAAAAGACAACTATTTGCATTGGGGGAAGTGGAAAATATTTTTGTGTAACATGGTTTGTGATACAAAAGAAAGTGCCCCTTTATAACGCCTACTCGCGTCAAGGCAAGAAAAACATCCCAGTTTTCAAGTAGTTTAGTTTGTGTAACATGGTTTGTGATTCTGGCGTACAATCTCACAAGACGAAAGCTAATTTTAATTTTACGTAATGAAATTTAGAATGAAATATTTTCCACTTTCCCCAATGCAAATAGTTGCCTTTTAATGTAATTAAGGTGAATCACAAGGTTTTTTTTTTAAAGTGCATATTAACCGTTGCCAGCGATCCCCAAAAATTAATAATTTTTTTTTAAAAATATTTTTTTGGCTTCATCATAATAAAATCACTAAGTTACATAAATTTTAAAAAAATATATTCATTTCATGTTGTGAGAGGTTGGAAGTTTTCCAATTTTGTTAATAAGGTACATTTCAGTTGCTTATCGATGTACCAAAAACTGACCTTTCTGAAAGAAGGTGATGTCGAATGCCAACAAATAAGCAAAATTTGCATACAACCACTAGTAGGTACAGGCCATTTCTGACCTCATCATCATCATTCTTGGCACTACAACCCCTGGTGGGTCGTGGCTTCCTCGAGAGACTTCCCCCACTCTTCTCGGTTTTCTCTGACTCACTGATCTACATTTATTCTGATAATGAAAATCAGGTACGAATTGAAAAAATATATTGGGTACAGTTTTAAAATGAAATATTTGTAAATAATCACTGCCATAACCAAAACCAAATTTGTGCCAACACATAGCAGCGAATATTGTCATTGGTCATTTAATCTTCTACCTAAAACCCAAATAACAAATAAAATATGAAATTATATAAAATAATTTTAATTATGGATGAATAATTCAGACGTAAAAACGCTTTTCCTGTGAACTCTCTGTTAACCGTCATGTTTTTATTTTTCACTTGTTTTATAAAGTATTTTTTGTTTTAATAATATTATTTTATTGTATATTTATTTAATTTAATTTGCGTTATAACCAGCCTGTACAAATTCATAAATGACAGTGATAATAATATGTAAGTCATTGACCAATAAAATAACGACAAATTGAAATTTAAAACCAAAATACACAATACCTATACCTGATATAAACAATTTTGATAAAGTGCATCTTCTTACTTAAATCTACAAAAGTAATAAATGAACATTTTCAAGGGTTTACATTTAAATTTTGATGAATATTAATAATATCTTTCAGGAAGTGACTTTATTTGAATTAGAACTGCTAAAAGTAGGAGAGAAAATGTGGTGATACTAAAAATAATAAAAGAGAAATACAGAAATCAATGAAATATTAAGTTATTAGTTAAACATGTGGCTTTCAATACTGTTATTCTATTATGGATGCTGTGAATTTATCAAAGTTTGTGTTAAACACATCGATATTTGGGCATAATCTGTTACATGTGCTACAGCTTCTTCTTATAAATACATTTGCAAGATAATTTGTCATACCTACTCTTAGGGATATAAAAGGTATCCGGAGATCGAGTAACTCTTAATGGTCATCTGAAATGAATATTTTGTAGTAAGTATGGGCTATCAATATTTTATAGAGTATTAATAGGTCTCTGATATCTCGGCGTTGATCAAGAGATTTAAGGTTTACGGGAACATAGTTTTCATCATTTCAAATGGAATCCACTCTCGCCGGCATGATCTTTTGGGCTAGATCATGGCTGTGACAGTCGTGTAGTATTAATTTACTATAAGGGACGAAGTCTTAAAATTCAGTCGATTGGCGCGTGAAATTAATGTGGAACGATCTTTGATACGTGATGCGAAAGTGCACCAAAGATTTCAATGAATAATGTCGCGAGATTGGTCTCCGCGGTAGTTCGTATTATTCGAGAAGTTTACCGAAAAATTATCGAGGCGATCGGTAATGGTATTTACGCTGCACGAGACGCGCCGGAATGTACTTGTCGGGTGCCGACAATAAGAATGCCTAATTAATCACGTGGAGAAAAATAATTCCGCTCACCGGCTTGTATTAAAATTTACACGTACGGTAATACTAACGGTCCCGCTTGCTTGCTATGTAAGCCCCGTAACATCGCCCCCTTGGAGTTCCACTTCCCTTGGAGCCCTGCTTTGCTGAGAAGGTGTCGGGAGGTCTTGCTGGTCATCCTGTTGCGAACTGGCCGATTATCCTGTTGCGATCTGTTGAGATGAGGATCGGCTGGAGGTCCTGGCCGATTATCCTGTTGCGAACTGGCCGAGATGAGGATCGGCTGGAGGTCCTGCCAATCATCCTGTGGCGAACTACGAGACGCGGTTCGGTTAGGAGTATTGTGAATTTAGCTAGTTAGTATAACCTCAATCGGTCCCTGAGGGTGAGAGTAGATTCTGTTTTCGTTTATTGTACCTGACACTATTGAAATAATATATACGTTCTTTTACATTTAAATTGGAAATGAGATACTTGTTGTTATATAATTCCCTAACACGCTGGAGATCACATACATATGCTCACTCCTGAGATGAAGTTTCATGTTTTATTTCACCACGGGCATAATTCTGCACAAAAGCAGTATTTTGGCGCTCGGTATAACCGAAAAGTTCGTGGTGAAACCATAGTACATACAGTATTATCCCTACTATATTCAACCCTTAATTACAGCGTAACAAATATTATAGAGGCAAGTATTTTATGGAGGTAACCAATTATAGGGGCGACCAGGTTAAATATTAATGATGTGAGGTGAGGAACTCTGTAGATCCGGAAGGGCTTAGGAGAGAGGAGGGATTAACGCGGGAAACCCACATATAGTATAAATGTATATTGAGGTAGTGAATTACTTAGTTGAAATGAATTATTAAATTATTATGATGCTTAAAATATTTGAGGACACATATGAATTGCAGCTCAGATTATTACACTAATAAAGAAGGAAAAGATGAGGGACTATAAAGTTGTAATTTAGATTTTTTTAAATTATTTTAATTTAAATACTTTATGTTGTTCTGCAAGAATTTTTGTTTTAATTTTAGTGACGATGTTTGTAAGCCGAAACAGCTGTCATAAAAACAAAAACTAAGATATTTGCAGAACTTAATAATAACATTATAAAATTTATTTTGAATTTTGCAAAATAAATTGTTGAATTAAACACAAGGACAGAGAGTTCGGAAGGCTGATCCAGTAAAAAACACCATACACACCTTCCGATTTAAATTACTGCTTGCGGGACTGCATGCAGAGTCTCTGCAAATTGGACACTTAGTAGGCAAGACTGCCAGCCGAATTTCTTTTCCCTTTATCGGGTAATTCAATAATAACTCAATTTTGATTATATAAATAATAATTCGTTTGGAGGTACTGCATGCAATCCTGCAAGCAATGCTATATCGGGTAATGTATAAGGAGTTTCAAAACCAATGTAGAAGATCATCTCGCTCTCTCACAGGTTAAGTTGAAATTAGAACGCAAACAGGCAACAGGCATTTATAATCTTTGTGCACTCTTAAGAAATGTAATATTTGTAATAAAGAGTATCATTATATAAATCATCTTCGTATTATTGTAGTAGGAATCTTACATAATACATTTCAAACCACATTTATTTTAGTTTATTAGGGAAACAAATAGTTATAATTACATATCATAATAAAATCACTACATATTACATGGTTGCATGAACCAGGGAAGTTTCCACATAAAGTTAGTACCATTTAAAAAGCGAAAATGATCTAAAAAAACGTAAGGTGGAGTTGTTAAAAAAATTAGTTAAACCTTTTAAAAAACACAGAATAAAATACACAATATAAAGATTGATATAATAACATAAGTTAGACCATGTTAAATTAAATTTGGTTCTCACCTTTAAAAAATTATGCCTGTTTTATGTTTATCATTTTTTTTTCAGAGATAAACAAGATAAAGAAAGAAAAAATAACGTGATAAAAAAACTCACAGATCTTACACACAGCAGGGGGAGAGTTATTAACAATAATCTGCTTTTTTTTCTAAAATAATCAAATTATGTACCTAATTATATCCTGAGAACAAATCGAAAATATCAGCGTCTGAAAAGATATTATTGTATTTTTTGCGCTTCCTTCTGAAAAATGAACTGGTGCGTGGTTGGTTTTAGGTGTGGGATGTGGAATAGTTGGTTTCGTCGGATTTTTCGTACTGACTGTAAACTAAATGTTTTCTAGAAGTTGTTCGACTATTTTTCTACTAGTGTTGGTAATTTATGAAATGAAAGCCATTCTTTAAGATATTCGGAAGTGTTCATATTTTTTTAATGTTGCCACACCTATACTTAACGGATAATTTTATTTTATTAGGAACATTTACAGGCTAATAACATTACACGCATTAGAGAAAACAATAAATTATAATAATTAGGTTACAACCCAGTAACAAATGTTCACATCATGCCCAAATAATAAATAAAAAGTTATTAATTAATAACTTTTTTTTGCCAAAAATAACAGAGATAGGAACTAGATAAACAATGTAAACATAGTCTATATATACGGTCTAATACT
The DNA here is from genome assembly GCA_929108145.2 of Limnephilus rhombicus. Lineage (NCBI taxonomy): Eukaryota > Metazoa > Arthropoda > Insecta > Trichoptera > Limnephilidae > Limnephilus > Limnephilus rhombicus. The sequence goes on along the minus strand of OV815289.1, from coordinate 6,991,195 downwards.
ATAATGTTGTACAATCTATAATTTCTTTTTTAATCCTAAACGAAAATCAAGAATAAAATCAAAAACTAATCAAGTCCTCTTGAATGGCGTAGAAATACTTATAAAAATATTTTGAGCTGTACGAACCCCTTCAAACACCTCCTTCACACAACATGATCTACTTTGGCACACACAATCTGTGCTTCAGTAACATGCGTCGTCTCGTAGATGCTCTTCTGATTCTGAGTTTTAACATAATCTGACTCAAGTAGTTGATTCACTTGATCTCCTGTCTTCCTCGGGCGTCATTAACTTCTTATACTTCCGCGTGTTAGGTACTTCTATTTCACCACGTTAATTATAAGATTTACTTACCAATAAAAAATAACAAGTTCTAATATGGCACTCTTTTGCGAAGATGAATAGCAACACACGGAACAAGAAAAACGTTTGTATGCAATACGAGACAAAATCTTTTAAATATTCTGTTTTTTTTTAAACCTTCCTTTCAAGTACATGAAAATTTGCAGTTGAAACATGAAAATGTTTTATTTTCACTATGAGTCAACATGTGGCTTGTCAAATATTTTCTTCGATTGCACGAATAGTCAGTCGTAATCCAAACACGACAAAAAGTTATCTCCAGTGTGAATCTGGATGTGTTTCTTCAAATAATCAGTTCGAGACCTTGAATAGTTGCAATCCGAACAAGAAAAAGTTTTTTTTTTAACTTTCTCGTGAAACTTACTTTTCGAGAGCAATAGAAAGTTTCTCTCCACAGTGAGTCAGTATGTGCTTTGTCAAACTTTGCTTTGGAGAACATGAGTAGTTACAGTCAAAACAAGAAAAAGGTTTTTCTCCAGTATTAATCTGTACGTGTTGTATTAAACTACCCTTTCGACAACAAGAATAGTTGCAGCATGAATACGAAAAAAGTTTTTCTCAAACGTGAATTTTGATGTGTACCGATATATGTATGTATATCGTTTTCGAGAACATGTGTTACAATCAGAAAACTAAAAAGGTTTTTCTCCACTGTGATTCTTCATGTGTATAGTCAATTGTCCCTTTTGATAACATGAATAGTTGCAATACAAACACGAAAAGGGTTTTTCTCCAATGTGAATCCGCACATGTCGCGTCAAATCACCCTTTCGACTAAATGAAAAGTTGCAATACGAACAGGAAAAAGGTTTTTCTCCAGTGTGTATCCGCACGTGTCGCGTCAAATCACTCTTTCTCAAACATGAATAGTTGCAGTACGAACACGAAAAAGGTTTTTCTCCGCTGTGAGTCTTCATGTGAATCCTTAAACTTTCCTTTCGAAAACATGAATAGTTACACTCGGAACATGAAAAAGGGTTCTCTCCAGTGTGAATCCGCGCGTGTTCCGTCAAATCACCCTTTCGACAACATGAATAGTTGCAGTCCAAACACGTAAAAGGTTTTTCTTCAATGTGAGTAAGTTTGTGTCTATTAAGACTTCTCTTTGTAGAAAATGAATAGTTGCAGTTCGGACATGAAAAGGGTCTTTCTCCACTGTGAGTGGTCATGTGATGCTTTAAATTTGATTTTTGAGAACAAGCATACTTGCAGTCGGCACATGAATAAGGTTTTTCTCCAGTGTGGGTGAACATGTGAAGCTTTAAATTTGACTTTTGAGAACAAGTATACTTGCAGTTGGCACATGAAAAGGGTTTTTTTCCAGTGTGGGTAAACATGTGACTTTTTAGATTTCCCTTTCTAGAGCATGAAAAGATGCAGTCAGAACATGAAAAAGATTTTTCTCCATTGTGAATCCGCAAGTTTTTCTTCAAATCTCCTTTTCGAGGACACGAATTGCTGCAGTTGGAACATGAAAAAGGTTTTTCTCCAGTTTGGGTCCGAAAATAAATTTCAAACTTAGATTCACTACAGGGACAAGAAAATTGTTTTTCCACGGGATGCGTCTTCAGATCCATCAATAAGTCTGAAAAAATTACGGAAAAAGACAGCAAAATAAGTGTAAGTTGGTAATAAAAATTAATAACATCAATCATTAATTAAAAAAAAACGGTTTTACCTGCCGATTGGCTAATTCTTTCAAAGCGTTCTAAGCATTCCTTTTTAACATCCGGCAGGTTAATGTCAATTTCCATATGAGGAAAGCCCCCTTCGTCTTCTTCTCGATGTCCTGGTTTCGTCTTGATAATAACAGCCTCCACGTCAACGCTACCTGGAAAAATGAAACCACAACATCCAACACTATTTAAAAAAATTTTTCTCCAATATATATCCAGCCATTCATAATATTAGCATCCGTCTTTTCCTACTAATCTAAAATAAGGCATTATTTCTTTTTTTACAACGGGCTCCAAACTTGATATTTTTAATTAAACCAGGAAATGAACCTTTTGAAAATAAGAACATTGTACGAATATAACATGTCTTTTAATCTATAAAATACAAAATGGACTTATACACACAAACACAACATTTATAAAAACATCACAAGTACACGAACATTATACTAGACAACACAATAAATTGTACACAAATACTGTCAAGACTGAAAGTGGCAAGAGAAGTATTGGTCACGAGGGAGTTCATACATATAATCTCCTTCCAGATAGCCTAAAAACGGAAAATAACATAACAACCTTTAAAAAAAAACTATTTAAACTCAAAATGTTGGAACAAAATTAAAAATATTACTTCTTACTACTGTACTATATATGCTGTGTATTTAAGTTAAGAAAGCTCTTCTGTTCGCTCAATATTAGAATTCGGATCAGTCATATGGAATCCCCAATACAAAGTAAATATTGAAAGGTTAGAAAGAATTCAAAAAAAGATATTGAAACACCTAGACTTTAAATCCTTTCGAACTTCAGAAAACCTAAAAGACTCATTAACATTCCATAATTTATCAACTTTAGAAGATAGAAGAAATATATCCGACCAAAAATTTTTATTCAAAATCATTAACAACGTTGTTGTCAACAACTATCTTCTAGAACACATTAATTTCCACTGTCCAATAAGAAACACAAGGTCAAACCAACTATTCCACATCCCACACTCAAAAACAAATTACACACAACATTCGTTTCTCCGAAGGACGTGCACAAAATACAATGATATCTTTTACGACGCTGATATTTTCCATTTGTCCTCAGGCCAATTTATTAAATCCATAATAGAAAAAATTAAAACAAATTGTTAATTACGAACTATCCACCCCTGCTGCATGTTATTTTTTTCATTCTCATTATGTTGGTTTTCCTTCTTTTTATTATAATAATAATATTTGGATGATTTATATATCCCATATGCTTTAATTTGTGTGTGTGTTTTTTTTCTTTCATTTCTGTTGTAGATATATATATTTTTCTTTTTTTTCTACCACTTTATGTTTTCTTTAATGTTTTAATCCATGTTTATATATTATAAATTGTAGCGGAAACTTCGCTGGTTAATGTAATCATGTAATATGTTACTTTCTTATAAAATATGTATAACTGTTTGTTTCCTAAATAAACTAAAATAAAAATAAAATAAAATAAAGCGAAATATTATGTTTCTTTTAACTTAATAATAAAAAAATAAAAATAAAATTATAACTGAAAAACCGCCCAAATACGTTGCTTAGTTCCCTTTCCAAAGTATTTAAAACGATCGTTAATAACAGTCTTATGGAACACCTGGAAAATAATAACCTACTATCGCCTTATTAATTTGGCTTCAGAAAAATATAAAAGCACCAACGATGCCATAGCCACGGTCACCGACCATATCTCTGGCCACCTAGATAAAGGCTCGAATCGTCTGTCGGCATTTCTCGTCCTCTGCATGTACAGGCTGCGGCAGAGAGGACGGACGGTTTTAAAAAAATCATAAAATAGTTAATTTTTACTCAAAAACAAATTTATTGATGCATAGGTTCGCAAGGAAATAGATTATAGGTTCGCAAGGAAATAGAATTTGAGTCAGTCAAGTGCGGAAAATCACATCAGGCATGTGGTGGCCGAAATCGTTGATGCAGTTCTGGAGGCGTTCTTGGAAGTTCGCGTAGACTCTCTCCAACATCGCTCTCTCAACTTGGGCGATGATGACGATTAGACGATTATGGGGACACCTCAAGGCTAGAGTATACGAGAACAAGCCCCGAACTCTAGACGAATTGAAGGACGCAATTCGCGTGGAAGTCGCCCAAGTTGAGAGAGCGATGTTGGAGAGAGTCTACGCGAACTTCCAAGAACGCCTCCAGCACTGCATCAACGATTTCGGCCACCACATGCCTGATGTGATTTTCCAGACTTGACTATCTCAAATACTATTTCCTTGCGAACCTGATTCCATCAAGAAATTTGTTTTTGAGTAAAAATTAACTATTTTATGATTTTTTTAAAACCGTCCGTCCTCTCTGCCGCACCCTGTATAATATGCTGTTCATCGCTTTGTACTTCTTCAGTCAACTTTTCAAGCGGCATTACAGCGGCCGTCATCAGGGCAGATGTGTAGATTGTGGTGAAGTGTCTTTTATGTACCTATGTAGAAGTAATACCAAGATGCGCGTGTTAATATTAGGATCTTGCTAATCACGGTAATCCACTTATGATCGTAGCAAATTCTTTTAAAACTCAAACAACTCTTGAACATCTTCAGTACGGTGTTTTGTTATTAATTAACTTTACGCTAGCACTACAGGTTTGTGGGGTATTTTTAGGTAAAATACCAAAGTTACTTGAGGACGTTATAAGCAAGTGCATGTCCTATCTACGAAAGATTTCAAAACGAACATGGCTTACGAACATCTGAATTAAACGTTTAAATTTTTTATACGTGCAATGAAACTTATTCTTCAAATCAGTTTCTCACTACAAACCATCGTAGCGCGTCAAATGCTCCATCCCCAAACATAGCAACCTTCTCAAGGAAGGGTTCTATGTTCACTCGAGCGACAGCGCGATTTAAAACTTTTCCTCCGATCGATCGTGATTTTTTTGAATATTTTCCACCAACATTAAAATGTCATGACTCCGAATTTTAACATGGAGACATACAAACTGATAAGAGTGCTGTACATACAATAAATTCACTTATCTTTTGTCGATTATCTCACTCACTCACTCACTCACTCACTCACTCACTCACTCACTCACTCACTCACTCACTCACTCACTCACTCACTCACTCACTCACTCACTCACTCACTCACTCACTCACTCACTCACTCACTCACTCACTCACTCACTCACTCACTCACTCACTCACTCACTCACTCACTCACTCACTCACTCACTCACTCACTCACTCACTCACTCACTCACTCACTCACTCACTCACTCACTCACTCACTCACTCACTCACTCACTCACTCACTCACTCACTCACTCACTCACTCACTCACTCACTCACTCACTCACTCACTCACTCACTCACTCACTCACTCACTCACTCACTCACTCACTCACTCACTCACTCACTCACTCACTCACTCACTCACTCACTCACTCACTCACTCACTCACTCACTCACTCACTCACTCACTCACTCACTCACTCACTCACTCACTCACTCACTCACTCACTCACTCACTCACTCACTCACTCACTCACTCACTCACTCACTCACTCACTCACTCACTCACTCACTCACTCACTCACTCACTCACTCACTCACTCACTCACTCACTCACTCACTCACTCACTCACTCACTCACTCACTCACTCACTCACTCACTCACTCACTCACTCACTCACTCACTCACTCACTCACTCACTCACTCACTCACTCACTCACTCACTCACTCACTCACTCACTCACTCACTCACTCACTCACTCACTCACTCACTCACTCACTCACTCACTCACTCACTCACTCACTCACTCACTCACTCACTCACTCACTCACTCACTCACTCACTCACTCACTCACTCACTCACTCACTCACTCACTCACTCACTCACTCACTCACTCACTCACTCACTCACTCACTCACTCACTCACTCACTCACTCACTCACTCACTCACTCACTCACTCACTCACTCACTCACTCACTCACTCACTCACTCACTCACTCACTCACTCACTCACTCACTCACTCACTCACTCACTCACTCACTCACTCACTCACTCACTCACTCACTCACTCACTCACTCACTCACTCACTCACTCACTCACTCACTCACTCACTCACTCACTCACTCACTCACTCACTCACTCACTCACTCACTCACTCACTCACTCACTCACTCACTCACTCACTCACTCACTCACTCACTCACTCACTCACTCACTCACTCACTCACTCACTCACTCACTCACTCACTCACTCACTCACTCACTCACTCACTCACTCACTCACTCACTCACTCACTCACTCACTCACTCACTCACTCACTCACTCACTCACTCACTCACTCACTCACTCACTCACTCACTCACTCACTCACTCACTCACTCACTCACTCACTCACTCACTCACTCACTCACTCACTCACTCACTCACTCACTCACTCACTCACTCACTCACTCACTCACTCACTCACTCACTCACTCACTCACTCACTCACTCACTCACTCACTCACTCACTCACTCACTCACTCACTCACTCACTCACTCACTCACTCACTCACTCACTCACTCACTCACTCACTCACTCACTCACTCACTCACTCACTCACTCACTCACTCACTCACTCACTCACTCACTCACTCACTCACTCACTCACTCACTCACTCACTCACTCACTCACTCACTCACTCACTCACTCACTCACTCACTCACTCACTCACTCACTCACTCACTCACTCACTCACTCACTCACTCACTCACTCACTCACTCACTCACTCACTCACTCACTCACTCACTCACTCACTCACTCACTCACTCACTCACTCACTCACTCACTCACTCACTCACTCACTCACTCACTCACTCACTCACTCACTCACTCACTCACTCACTCACTCACTCACTCACTCACTCACTCACTCACTCACTCACTCACTCACTCACTCACTCACTCACTCACTCACTCACTCACTCACTCACTCACTCACTCACTCACTCACTCACTCACTCACTCACTCACTCACTCACTCACTCACTCACTCACTCACTCACTCACTCACTCACTCACTCACTCACTCACTCACTCACTCACTCACTCACTCACTCACTCACTCACTCACTCACTCACTCACTCACTCACTCACTCACTCACTCACTCACTCACTCACTCACTCACTCACTCACTCACTCACTCACTCACTCACTCACTCACTCACTCACTCACTCACCCACTCGCTCACTCATTCACTGAACGGTGTGGCAGCGCATAACATACTGCTCTGAGAGTGCTCCAAGGCTTCCTTTCTAATATCTGGCAGTTCAATGTCAAAAACATCTTCTTTAGTATCTGGTTCTACTTTGATAGTGATTCCCTCTGGATAAGAATGCTCCGTTGTACTAACTTCACCTGGAAACAGAAAAACTTAAATTAAACATGATACTTGATTGGTTGTCTTAGGGTCGCAAAGCGATTATGCCTCAGAACCGTTCATAGTTAATGTCGACTTCATTAGAACGGGTCGTTTCGCAGAGAGTTTGTCAAGAACGGCTCGAATGTGGAATACTCTGCCGGCAACTACCTTTTCTAGTTCATTTAATTTAACTCTTCAATGCATGAATTATAGCAGACCCTAACGACAACCGATACTCTTATCCCAGACCTCCCAACAACCTTGCCCAAAAGAGCGATAATAAATTCCCCTCGTCTGCACACCGCACAGGAAGGGGGCAATCCGAGTCGTCAGGTCATAAAGAATAATAAATATAGGTAGCATTACCCAGTAGAATAGCGTGTGCGGAATTGATAAAGGTAAGCAGTCGTTTCAGCCAAGCAAATACCTGCAGTTTTAATAATATTTTCGATTGTATTTTTCGAATAATGAAATACCTGAATTGCTTTCGGAAATGAATTCCCAACATTCTTTATTGATAAAAGGATAGTCTATATCGATATCTGTAAGTATCGCAGCAACACTCTCTTCCGCACTTGAGTCTGGTTCTAACATGATGGCGGTGGAATCCATGCTTTTATGTAAAGATCTTGTAATTCTGTAAAACTTTAACTTTTTAACGAGATTTCTTGAGAGATGAACGGATTTTTTTCGTTCAAGGTGTACAAATGGACGAAACGAGTAAAGCCAATATAACATAACCTAAGAGTATGGATACTAGAGAGACGGCATGTAAAGTGTGCCCCACTGCCCAAAGCATGCCTTTTCAAAAATTTTACCAAACGGTTTTTAGATGGCTGACATTGGCTTTTACACCTCGGTCGCGCATAGAGCTCCCAGAAAAACGTCCATAAAACATAGAAAAATGGTCCACTGTGCCGTAAAATTGTGTAAAAGTAGTTCTATGAAGACCTTTAAGAAAAAAGACGGTCTTACCTTTCACATGTAAATGTTTAAACATAGCTTAAATATACATTTTGTAATTTTCGGCGTGTTCATTTCAACCGCCATCGCCATGAGCCCGATGTTATCACGTGAACTCCGACTGCCAATGGGCCGAATCAGTCAACTTAAATTATAATAATTAAAAATTACCAAAAAACTTTTATGTTTTTATTAATCATGTCATAGGTATATGTTTTTTATCGTTTAGCTTATTCATTTTTAAAAATTTTTACTTTGTCTTTTTTGCACTGTTATTTTTAGATTTTCTTCCTACTAATTTACCACTCCTTTTACATATGTTTAAAACGTTAATTCAAAGTCACATTGACATGCCCTCGTGGCTGAGGGGTAAAGCTCTTGACTAGCAATCCGGAGGTCGCGGGTTCAAATCCCGAAATAAATTTTATTCGATTGATCTGTGTTTTCAACATTTTATAATTAAAAACATTATAAAATATATTCCCGGCACGGTCCAGGTGGAAGACATTCTCAGTATCGCTCTGAACCACATCCAAGCAACATTCAGAATTGAAATGTTGCTTGAAATTGATTTAGCCGTGTTTGTCGACTAGATCTGAATAGCCGGGTACTTCTCCAGCTTTCTCTCCACCATATATTTCCCCTCGCCATTTACCTTCAGCCTCACAACGTACATGCTACAGACGGAAGCAGTTGGGATTCTTGTGATATATTATATGGTATATCTCTACATATTATAAAACAAAGTTATTCGCCGCGTCTGTCTGTCTATCTATTCGCGATAAACTCAAAAACTACCCAAACGGATTTTCATGCGGTTTTCACCAATAGATAGAGTGATTCATGAGAAAGGTTTAGATATATAATTTGTCAAGGTTTTGTGTAAATTTATTGAAACATATAATATATCTGGTTAAGCGGTAACGGGCAGCGGGCAATGGGCTGGAAAATGGGCGGTGTGGATTTAATTTAACAGATGGCGTTGGTTATAAAGGTTGGGTAATGGCGTGGAATTTTTTTACGTTAGCCACAGCAACGTGTGGCCGGATCTGCTAGTATAATATAATATGTACATTATTTTTAAATAAATTAATTATGAAATAACACAATTTAATCAAATAAAATTTATTTTCCCACGCAAATAAGTCAAGCAGTGTTTGTTCCTATCACTTATTTTTTTTTGTTATCATTGTAAAACTGTAAATACAGTTCTTTTATAAGATTAATATCGAGCACTCCATTCTTAAAACTCAAGCACCAGTATACATCAGAATAGAACGCACAAAAATTTTCACTGCAAGTCTGTTGATTTTTTAAAATACGTATAAAAAACCATACTTACTATTTATATGATAAATTAAAATCTATTTCAAACTGATGAGTTAAGCAATGATAGCACCAAGGAATGGCGCCTTGAGTTACAGCGAGTTCATAACACTAGTTATTTTACCCACTTGCAATTGTCAAGTAAAAAGTGAGGCCGATGTATTTCGACAAGCGCTTCACAAATCTTGATTTCGCAAAAAATGAGTTAAGTACGTCCTAGTAGATAAAGGTAACTAAAATAACTTGTATAGGGAACAATAAAAATTAAACAACACATAAGTCCCCAGTCTCCTTGTTACTACCCTTTCCTCATTTCATTACTTATTTTTCAATTAAGCTATTATATTTTATGTCCAAAATTTAAAAAAAAATTAACGAAAGTTTAAAAAATATAAAAATAATAATGATTCCCATTCACAGTTCGGCCCTTATCTCCAGAGCGCCGCCTTCCCCCCGCAAGCTAGCCACATTCCCCGTTTCTATCCCCTCCCACTAGACGGCTACAAGTTTGCGAGCTACATAGGTTTTTCGCTTATCCCCGTAATATTCCGAAAGTATTGCCGCTTCCCTTCAATCTTAGTTCCATGAACATAACCAACAAGAAAAGTGACAGCAGGAGAAGGATGCGAAGATTTATCCATAGAATTGACCGAAATAAGAAAAAAAATAAAAAAATCGACTTCACGTTGAACTCCTAGTGTTGCCATTTTATACCATCCGCCTACAAATACGACTAGGAAAATATCATTTTTGACTGATATAATTATTATGTATCGTATTTTTAGTCTATACAATAACTCATTAAGAATTTGAAACAACTCTTTTTAGTTTCATTCAGAAAGATAATAAATTTAATACTAAATAATAACAAAAATACGTGGTGTATTACAAGATTTTTTTTATCCTGAAGATATAGTTCCCAATAACAGGTTACTAATGAAACTCGTAAGTTACCCAGATCAAATAAAAATAATTGATTTTATTAAATTTTATAAACGTTTTATCACAGCGAACTACTCCCTTATTTAATAGTGGTCTTTTCAAGATCTTTATTAAAAATCCATTCTTTCAAAGCCCTTCCAAACAGCCGGTGAAAAACCACCATTTAGAAGCGATACATTGCTTGAAATGGCAATAGTTGTGTTAGGTGACCAGGTGTGAATAGCCAGGCATTTCCCAGCCTTCAAATTTCTCATATTCTTTCCTCCCCCATTCAGTTCAGCCTCACAACATACCCTGATTGGGGGTGCCATAGTACCACTCACTTAAAATTAATCACATTTAAAAGACCGGTTAAAGTATTAGAGGTATAATAAAATCCATATCTTACATTCAACGTATGGTTTGAAGGGCAGAACCAGTGCTACGATAAGGAGTCCATCGTCGTTGAGAGCCTGCTTAGCGTTGAGGCCGATGAACAGCATGGTCTGTGCTCAGAGCAGCATCTTACTTTTTGTGCATTTTACTTACAAATCGAGCAAACTAGGTTTGGCTAAACTTGTCGGAAAACAAATTGCAAAAAGCTATCGAAATGACAGATCAATCATTGTAAGACCGGGGTAAAGTTCGGTTTATGGGCGAAATTCCTAAAAAATAAAACTAGTTATTTTTATACTAATTTGGGGTCGGGGAATCCGAATCTGAAAGAATTAGGCAGCGGCAAGCAATATTAACTGAATTACACGACTTTAAAAATTTTTATACACATACAGGAAAATAGCCATTTTGGAAGCATTTTGATTCCTAGAAAATCAAACTAGTTATTTTTATACTAACTATGGGCCGGGGAATCCGAATCTGAAAGAATTAGGCGGCGGCAAGCAATATTAACTGAATTAGACGACTTTAAAATTTTCTATACACACACATGAAAATAATCATTTCGCAAGTATTTTGACACACGTAGTACAAAGATCATAGAAAAACAAGATAACATAGATGTTTTTACCACACAAAATTAAGTGTTGCCATTAAGCAGTAATATTAATAAGGTAAAATAACATGTTTATATTTTAAGTACTTATTTTTTATAAATTATAAATTTTACTCACTTTTGTATCACAAACCATGTTACATAAACCCGGCGTAGCTGCTAAACTACTTGAAAACAGGGATGTTTTTTTGCCGTGACGCGAGCAGGCGGTACAAAGGGGCACAAACCATGTTACACAAACCTAGCGTAGCCGCTAAACTACTCGAAAACAGGGATGTTTTTTTGCCGTGACGCGAGCAGGCGGTACAAAGGGGCACAAACCATGTTACACAAACCTAGCGTAGCCGCTAAACTACTTGAAAACAGGGATGTTTTTTTGCCGTGACGCGAGCAGGCGGTATAAAGGGGCACAAACCATGTTACACAAACCTAGCGTAGCCGCTAAACTACTCGAAAACAGGGATGTTTTTTTGCCGTGACGCGAGCAGGCGGTACAAAGGGGCACAAACCATGTTACACAAACCTAGCGTAGCCGCTAAACTACTTGAAAACAGGGATGTTTTTTGCCGTGACGCGAGCAGCCGGTATAAGGGGGCACAAACCATGTTACACAAACCTAGCGTTAGGTTAGGTTACGGATTTTTAAGACTACGAATTTTCATACGTTTGGTTTAAGAATACGGCCTTTGAGATAGTCGTAATTCATCAGGTTAATGTGTTATGTGAGGAATTATCGTGTCGGAACTTATTGATATAGGGATAAATATTTTTGAGAGCTGGTAACACTGCCGGCACATGTTTTTGTATATTCCTTGTTTTTCTATGATCTTTGTACTACGTGTGTCAAAATACTTCCGAAATTATTATTTTCATGTGTGTGTGTATAGAAAATTTTAAAGTCGTCTAATTCAGTTAATATTGCTTGCCGCCGCCTAATTCTTTCAGATTCGGATTCCCCGGCCCATAGTTAGTATAAAAATAACTAGTTTTATTTTTTAGGAATTTCGCCCATAAACCGAACTTTTTCTAACTAAGACCGAAAGACGTCAGTGCGTCAGTCCATAGATTTGGTCCACAGATTAGATGACAGGAGGACCGCTAAACACCGTGCTGCCATCTCGTGGATATTTTGGAATTACTCAGAAAACGGCCCATTACGGCCCGGACGATTGAAAACAACTAAAAATGTTACCTATCATCGGTTAATAACCTTTAAATAACCATTCAGTTAAAGAAACAATTCAGCTTTAATAGTGTAATTTGGTCTTAGGACAACGCCGTTTGACCCCATGTTTTGACGCCATGTTTACAGGGTTGCCTGTTCTTCAAATTAAATTTTCCTGATAATTATTTCGAAGTAAAAACCGATCATATTTACGGTCTTCTGCATCAAGTTAATTTGATAAGTTTGGCCGTGGAAAAATATTTGGCCTTAAGATATCACTATAAGACAAAATTGGATAATATTAACCGGGATGTAAAATCTATCTACGAAAACTGTTTAAAAAACAAATTCAAAGGGAAGGTCATTAAAAATAAATAATAACTATCGATAGCTTTAGTTTTAAAAAGTTGCATTTTTTTTTAGTGTGACAAGATAGTTTTACCATTTTTAGGGATTTACCTGGATGTGGGCCACCTTCTTTATTTGATGATGATAAAAAAATAAATTTAGACACAACGATACCTGCCAGCCAGTTGGCAGCGTCTATGAATGTATCTTTCTTATTTTCTGTATTTCTTATTTATTTTTTAAAAATAATCAAACGAAAATAAATCTCTTTTAACAATGGTTTTCTTTTCATTTATATCATTATAATATGTAGAAAACTATCTTACTTAAATGAATTCAAAATTAAACGAATTATAGGTCCTGCTAAACCGAAACATATTTTTTATCCACTTTTATGGGAAATACTCGGGAGCTGGTATCACTCATCACGCCTACAGTGACGTTGAGCGCTTAACGTTAACAATATAAGTTACCTATACTTGTGTGTGTGTTACGCACACAAGCGTTTCAAATCTGGCCTGTTCTTTTTTTGGAGTTACAGCGCAACACTCTATCTAGACATTTATATAATCAAAGCAGTCAACAAACTGTTTTTTTTTTTGCTTTCGGTGTTTATTGAATAATGATATCTTTGTACAGAATTGTCTAATTCTAGCGCTGATAATACTTTTTAGAATAAACCATCAATATTTTATACAGTCACACAAAATATTTTGAGGTACTAGTTAGTACTCGATGAAATTAGAGACATCGGTTATTCATTCAGAATAAATCAAATATGCACCAACCAAATAGATAAATAACCTCAAAATAACCCATATACCTACTTATGAAAAATTATTACCATGTCAATCTTTAACACGTACTGGAAACGTAAATCATAACTTAAAAGTAATATTTCGTCGTTTACAATTCACGTTTGAATACTACGACTGTCTCGGTTTAACATATCGATTAATTCTGACCAATCACAACGCTCATCTCACATCGATTAATTTTGACCAATCACAGCGCCTCGTTGACATCGATTCCATTTCCGAGTGAATTTTGTCGTTTCAGTACTACGATTATATCGGTTTAACCACCAAAGATGGCGGTGGTTTAACATTTCGATTAATTCTGGTGGTTTAACATTTCGATTAATTCTGACCAATCACAATGCTCATCTCATATCGATTAATTCTGACCAATCACAGCGCTTCTTTGACATCGATGCGAGAATCGATTGTTCAAGAATCGATTTATCTATGACAATGTATCGAAATACATCGATGGTGAAAAAGAATGATGCAACATCGATATATCATCGATTGTTCCCATCATACCGTTTCTATCTTACAGAAGTTGAGAAGTTCGAAGTTGTAAGATTAAGAATGGCAACACTAGGATTTGTCCGTGTTTCTGTGGATAAATCTCTGCGTGCTTGCTGTCACTTTTCTTTTAGGTTATTTAATTTTTTCTTTACTCGTTCCGAACGTTCTTGAACGAAAATAATCCATTCATCTCTCAAGATATCCTTCAACCTCATACCTTTATCAATTACGCACTCGCTTTTCTGCTGTATAATGCTACCTATAGTTTTTATTCTTTATGAAATACCTGACGACTCGGAGTGTCCCCCCTCCTGCGTGGTATGCAGATGAGGAGAATTTATTATCCCTCTTTTGGGACAGGTTGTGAGGGATGAGAGCATCGGTTATCATTAGGGTTTATTGTAGCTCGTACATTGAAGAGTCCTGCATTAAATGAACTAGAAAAAGTAGTTGTCAGCTGAGTATTCCACATTCGAGCCGTTCTTGACAAACTCTCTGTGAAACGACCCGTTCTAATGAAGTGACAATAATTATGAACGGTTCTGAGGCGCAATCACAATGCGGCCGTAAGCATGTATTTACACATATGATGATGCTTTTCGAGAGTCAAATATTCAAGAGTCTAACAACAAATCAAGCATCCTGTTAAAGGTAAATTTTCAATTTTAATTTAAGTTTTTCTGTTACCAGGTGATGTTAGTACAACGGAGCATTTTTATCCAGAGGGAATCACTATCAAAGTAGAACCAGGGACTAAAGAAGAGCTTTTTGAAATTTCGTTTTCGGAAACTGGCATTGAACTGCCAGATATTAAAAAGGAAGCCTTGGAGCACTCTCAAAGCATTATCCAAACGGCGGGTAAAACAATATTTTTTATTTGTTCGTATGAAGCGGATACTTTGTGATGTGACATTATTAATTTAAAATAAAGCAATAACTTTGTAAACACCACTTTTATTTTTATACTTTATGCCGACCGGGTTTCGCTACAACCGTAGCTTCTTCAGGGCAGTATAATACTCTACTAACATTAGGTTACATTTGTCTTATAATATATATTTTACCAAAAAGGGGCTGGGCTGGACTCGTCAAGTGGAGGAGGAAGAGGGAGGCATAGATGGAGAATTGGGAAGGGAACGGACGTGTTCTTTATCAATAGGGAACAATCTTAGTATGGGACTTTTATTTAAATTAAGTTGGTTATTTACTACTTTACTATTAGTGTTTATGGTTTTCCTAAGTTCAAGTGCCTCTAAATTATCTAACCTAATACCGATGTCGTTTTTATGAATAAGTTTGGCGCCAGCGTTTTTGTCAAATTTATGATCGTTTTCAATCAAGTGGTTTGCAAATTCTGAAAATCCAGAGCTGTGTAAACATCGAAGATGTTATTTGACACGGGTGTTTATGTTGCGCGCTGTTTTACCAATATAAAAAAATGCGCAATCGCTGCATTGAAGTGAGTAAATTCCCGAGTGTGATAGACTGTCTTCCTTATCCTTACCGTTCATTAAAAGTTTGCCTATATTATTATTAGTGTAAAATGCTGGTTTGATTTCTGATGGGAGATTTTTAACACTTTTTTGAGAGAAATTATTGATGTACAGGATTCTACGCCATTGATGAGGTTGATTATTATTACTTGGTATAATATTATTATGAGGTGGACTGTTGTATAAAAATTTACTAGTGGATAATTTTTTTAATTTTTTATTTAGAATGTTGTCGACTATATTTGGGTTGTAACCGTTATTTATTGCGATTTGTTTGATCGTAGATAGTTCTATTGCAAAGTTGGTATTTGATAAAGGTATTTGACAATAAACCCGGACCACCCCTATATAAAAGTGCAGAAACAATAAAAAAGCTAGTTCCTAATCTTAAAGCTAGTTCTAACCGAGAAACTTACACTATGATAAACATTCGTAAAAAATTAAAAAAATAACAACTAATACTAACTAAGGCAGACAAAGGCAATACTGTCATAATATTAAATAAAAGTGATTATAATTCTAAAGTGCAAGAATTTATTAACACGGACAAATTTGACATTCTACCTAAGGACCCCACCACCAAATTCCAAGAAAATATAAAAAGTGCTCTAAGATCATGTAAATCCGTAATCTTTCAAGACAACTCATATCAACAAGTTAAATTTTTTACAAAAAATCCAAAAGCCCCTAAATTATATGGTTTCTTAAAACTTCATAAACTTCACAAACCAATAAGACCAGTCGTATCAAGTTGCAATTCCCCAAATTTCAAAATAGCTTCATTTATAACTAATGTTTTCAATAACTCAAAAGTTTTTGCTCCAAAATACACAATTAGAAATTCTTTTGACTTGATTGATGAGCTAGAAAACTTACATATCCCCAATGGTGCAAAATTAGTCTCCTTCGATGTTGTTAACCTGTTTCCAAATATCCCCGTAGCTGAAAGTAAAAATGTTTTATCTAAATTGCTACAAAATTCAAAGTTACCAAATAATTTCTCTAAGGATTTATCTCACCTGTTTAATATATGTCTTAACCAAAACTATTTCCAATACAATGAATGTTTTTATCAACAAAAAGAAGGCTTGGCCATGGGGGCACCGACATCACCCCTCATCGCTGATATATTCATGGACAATTTAGAAAATAATATTTTTAATAGTAAATCACCATTATTACAAAACTTATTGTTATGGAAGAGATACGTTGACGATGTATTCTGTGTTTGGTTGGGAACCAAGAGACAACTCGACTCCTTCCTGTTGCTAATAAACTCCTTCCATAAACAAATTAAATTCACCATAGAAATAGGAACCAATTCTACCTTAAACTTTCTAGATCTTACGTTATCAATAATAAATAATAAAATCGAATTTAAAATCTACCGCAAACCGACGTTCACTGACATAACGATTCACAATTTCTCTAACCATCCCAACTCCCATAAACATTCAGCGTTTCATTCCATGATACATAGATTAGTTACAGTCCCTTTATCAAATACCAACTTTGCAATCGAACTATCTACGATCAAACAAATCGCAATAAATAACGGTTACAACCCAAATATAGTCGACAACATTCTAAATAAAAAATTTAAAAAATTATCCACTAGTAAATTTTTATACAACAGTCCACCTCATAATAATAATATACCAAGTAATAATAATCAACCTCATCAATGGCGTAGAATCCTGTACATCAATAATTTCTCTCAAAAAAGTGTTAAAAATCTCCCATCAGAAATCAAACCAGCATTTTACACTAATAATAATATAGGCAAACTTTTAATGAACGGTAAGGATAAGGAAGACAGTCTATCACACTCTGGAATTTACTCACTTCAATGCAGCGATTGCGCATTTTTTTATATTGGTAAAACAGCGCGCAACATAAACACCCGTGTCAAAGAACATCTTCGATGTTTACACAGCTCTGGATTTTCAGAATTTGCAAACCACTTGATTGAAAACGATCATAAATTTGACAAAAACGCTGGCGCCAAACTTATTCATAAAAACGACATCGGTATTAGGTTAGATAATTTAGAGGCACTTGAACTTAGGAAAGCCATAAACACTAATAGTAAAGTAGTAAATAACCAACTTAATTTAAATAAAAGTCCCATACTAAGATTGTTCCCTATTGATAAAGAACACGTCCGTTCCCTTCCCAATTCTCCATCTATGCCTCCCTCTTCCTCCTCCACTTGACGAGTCCAGCCCAGCCCCTTTTTGGTAAAATATATATTATAACACAAATGTAACCTAATGTTAGTAGAGTATTATACTGCCCTGAAGAAGCTACGGTTGTAGGGAAACCCGGTCGGCATAAAGTATAAAAATAAAAGTGGTGTTTACAAAGTTATTGTTTTATTTTAAATCAATATTTTTTACTTTATTTTTACAAATCAACTCACATCTACCGCTCTCTTCCAAAAAATGTATAAGTTTTCTAAATTAAAACTTCAAAATGACTTGTTGAACACAGCCTTAATGAAGGTTGCTAAGGACGTAGCATTTAACGCGCTGCGGTGGTCTTTAGTGGGAAACTGATTTAAAGAACTGAAAGTAAATTCAAAACACTCTCAAAAAAATATTTTTTGATCTTTTGTAATTATAAGTCTTCTTTCTAGCACTGTCCCAACTCATTTCCAAGGTAGGCTGTTGGGGTTGGCTCATCTCGTTCTTAGGCAAAATCTTAGGCTGTTTTTCTGTAATATTTTGGAGCATGGAGTCATGAAGCTCCATACACCATAGATATTGCCTGCTTCGCTGTGTGGTCTGTTGGTTTCCGTCTTACCATACCATCTCAACTGTCGTTCCTCAAGCTTACTGTTTATGTCCGTGACACCCAGGCTACCACGAATGCGTAAACTTTTAATCCTATATTTTAATTTTACTCCTGCCGACCATCTAAGCATTCGCATTTCTTCTGTTTTAAGTTGCCTAGAGTAGGATTTGTAGACAGTCCAGCTTCCTGAGCTTTCTATAGTTTACTTAGTTTTATAGGCATTTTCGTGTCAGACTAGATTCCTGTTACGGATCTGAATTTCATCCATCCCACGCCTATTATATGGTCGACGTCCATTGCATATCCTCCGTCTCTGTGAATTAGTGAGCCCAGATACTTAAATGATTCACAGTTGGCTGATGTTACTCCATTCAGTTGTATCGAACGAGTTACAGCATTTGTATCTTCCCAGGCAAGTAAAATATTAAGTATTTTTCCTGCTAATTTTTAGGCCTAACGGCTCTAATTGTAGAATAATAATCTTTCCATCTTTCGCATATTTCGATTTCGTCTGTGATCAACCGTCAGTGCCTTCTGTGGGTGGTCTGATAGATTTGCCCCTTTATTTCCTGTGTGCTGCGATTTTGTATATTCTTTGCACCCCATTTATTTATTTATTTATTTTATTTATTACTAGCTGGTCCCGGCATGCGTTGCTATGCCATTTAATAAAGAAATTGTTTCTCCCTGAGTGTCCTTTCCCGTTCTTCCCGTTCCCCTTCCGCCTCCCCTTCTTCTCCTGCGTCCTCTTACCCTCTCGCGTTCCCACTCCGTCACCTCCACCTTCCCTCTCCCCACTCCACTCCCCCCCTTCCCCCGTCCCACGAACCCCCCTCCCCCCTCTCACGTCCCCTTCCCCTTCCACCTTCCCCGCCTTCCCTCTTCCCTTTCCCGCTCCCTCGTCCCGTCAACCCTCCTCCCGCGTTCCATATATTCAATCCCAGTACATTCAGTTATTAAACAGCCCGTGTGCCACCTTTTACAATGTTTATTCAAATTTCCATTTTTCATGTATATTAAATTTGGTACCTATTTAAAATATCTAAAATTCTTGATTCGATTCAAGCTATTAGGGGAGTACCTACTTTAAATAAATTTATTAAAGATTTTCAAAAATAGAATCCTGATTGAACAATCAATGTTTTGCAAAATGTCATTCTCAAATACGCGAACTGTCAAACATGCTCATGTTTTCTGAAATTATCCAATTTTCTGCGCAATTTTCTTATTTTTTCTCTCCGTAAGAACCATCCTCGTTCTTCAAGGAATATTCTAAAAAAAGAATTAGCGAAATCGGTTCAGCTGATCTCGAGATTTGCGCTTACCAACACATTTAGCGATTCATTTTTATATTATAGATTAGTTTCAATAGCAAGGTTTGTACATCTATGTATAATGTATAGTATAAGTATAGATTCTTTTTTTTTTCACAGACCTCCTCACTAGGATTTCCTGTTATGAGGTGGCCTGTAGTTTTTTAAAATATTTGTATTTGGTTATGGATTGTCTTTATATCGTCTTCATGATGTTTGTAATTTTATTATCACTTTGATCTCTCAGCCATGTTTTTACTTTTGTTTTAAATATATTCATTTCCTTTATATTTTTTATTTGATCTGGTAGAGCATTGTATAATTTCATAGCATGGAATTTATTATTTCTCTGTCCAAAAGATGTGTTCAAACTGGGAGTAACCAGGATGTTATTGCTTACTGCCCTGGTTGAGTATTTATGTTGGGCAGTGGAGTATACATATTTGTTTTTTTTTTCAGTTTAAATAAAATATTTTTTGAATAAAGTTTCTGTACATTGAAGACTTGAAAGTTATTAAATATTTCTTCCGTCGGAGTTCTAAGCGGAACTTTCAGTATTGTCTTTAGTACTCCTTTTTGGGCTATATCTCTGTGTGAGTGCTCAAGGTAGACCCCCATCCAGTTATACCGTATTCTATTTGTGATATTCACATAGCATAGTAAACTTTTTTGATATCGTTTATGTTGATGATATTACGAATGTTTCTCAAGAAGTATATGTACCTGGTTAGTTTTTTTGTAATTACGTCAATTTGTGAGTTCCATCGAAGATTATCATAAATTTCAATTCCAAGATATTTGATGCTTTTGGAGTGTGCGACAGAGGCATGATAAGCATTGATTTTGTTGATAAATTCCTTGGCATGTGTGTAATTTGAGATTTAAGTCCTCCGACGGCTGCCCTCTGGCTGTTATAGAAAATGTAAGATATTTTGTTTTATTAACATTGAGCGTGAGGGAATTTCTTTTAAGCCAGGTTTGCAGGAGACTAAGCCCGTGTTCCGCTTCTTTGTAAGTATTAATCCAATCTTTTTCGTTAAATAAAATTACTGTGTCATCAGCAAAACTAATAATTTTTCCTCTTGTTTCTAGGTTACAGATGGGTACATTAGGTGTCTAATCATACAATTCTTTCAATGCATTATGTTGTGCAGTGGCAACTAGTTTCTTTGCTGTCTTTTTGACTTGCTTATACACAATCCAGAGCCTATCTTACTTACTGTCTAACCAGTTTCTGGAATCACTTTTCTTCTCTTTTTGACATTTTTGCTTCTCGTTTGTCCACCACCACGATTCTTTCTTTCATATTTTCAAAATCTATTTGCCGATGATACACTTATATACTTAATTGGAGATAACTACGAAGAACAAATAATTATTTTAAATAATGTATCGAGATGGCTAAAATTAAATAAGCTTAAATTAAACACAAAAAAACATATGGTGTTTGTAAATAAGAAGACATCAAGTGAAAGGAAAATAAAAATTGATGATGAAAGTATTAAAAATGTTACTGAAATGAAATACTAAATCCTCGATTATATTGAGCGAGTTTACAAGCTACTATCCGGTAATTTAAAAGCGGGTAAATCGGCGAGTGCGATTGTGATGACACATAAAACGTTCCAATCGCTCAGTAACGAACTAGCTAGCGAAAAGCTGAGCTAAATTAATGATTTCCGCGCGGACTAATTCTATCGACATTTTGTAAAAAACTGAGAAATTCGCAGTTAGATCACCGCTAGTAGCTATTTGCCGATTACTTAACAGACTATATGACAAATCCAGATTAAGCAGTAGTTTGACAGTTACGAATGCTTCCTTAAAATTATCAACCGTATTATTGATTCACCTACATTACTACAACTCATCTCATTCAATAAACCTTTACGTTAACTCAGAAATAATCTACTATTCTTCCTCAATCAACACTTGACTAATAAAACCACTGTCCAGAATGTGTAGAATGGTCAACTCAAATCAAGACCTTGTTTTTTTGGAATAAGCCTTAATGATTTTTGTCGGGCACTAAACAAGATATTATATAACTGAATTCTACCTAAGTCTTGTCACTTCCATTTTCTTATGTTTATCACTGTTAAATCTTTTCTTTATTCTTATTATGTATGTGCATTTTTTCAAAGTTCGTATTATTTTATTGTAAATAGGACTTAAGGTTAAACGTCACGTACGTTATAATCTACGCATTCACAGGTGGCGCCAATTAAATAATTTTAGGTTTTTACTACTTTTTGCACGTTACGCTTTAAAATATTAAGGTTAATTAATTGTTTGCGCCCGTACATATTTAATATGAATATAATTAAATAGTTTTGTCCATAAACAAACCCAAATATTTCAAGAAAGGCTGAAAAATCGGTAACTCTATCCAATATTGTATTTTTCAGCCTTTCTTGAAAGATTTGGGTTTGTTTATGGACAAAACTATTTATTTATATTCCTATTAAATACGTACGGGCGCAAACAAATAATTTACCTCAATATTTTAAATTTTAAAATAAGCTTTAATTTGCTTTAAAATTTAAAGCAAAGCTTGCAAAAAGTATTAAAAACCTAAAATAATTTATTTGGCGCCATCTGTGAATGCGTAGATTATAACGTACGTGACGTTTAACCTCAAGTCCATAAATAATTAAACAATATTAAAGTTGATTCTCTCCGGTGGAAGCGTACACCGATATACCAATATAAGTACATTCAGTGCTAAGCTGTTTTTGTTACCAACTTTCGCTATACATGAAACTGGTATTTTAAAAAATTATATATTTTATGTTGTTCCAATAAAACTTTATAGTATTGGCTATAAATTTTTCACTCGGTAATTTTGTAGCAAATGGGTTTTCCTTCTTGAAGCATCGATTCCTGAAGCGGATTACTGGGGTTTATTTTGGAGGAAATCAACGATATTTTAAATCGTACATATTTTAATAACAAAATCATTGAAGAAATATTATCCAAATTTCACAATGAAAATATGAATCAGCGGGACACAGAAAATCTAAAAAAGCAAAAGTCTGTTTTATATTTTTATTGAGAGTTGTTGCTCTTTTCTTCATCAATGATTAAAAATTGCAAGTTGGTTTATGAGCTTTAAGTTATACTTATTAAAAAAAATAACAAAATCCTAGAATTCTCTCGGAGAGGGTTGACGGCAAATGGAAACGAAATGACGCTGCTCATCTCGGCTTATAAATTTTCACTTTACATTTTTTTGTTTCGTTTTCTAGTTGAGGAGATTGCTTTCTTCAAAGCGGAACCAGGACCCCAAGAAGAAGATGATGGGGGCATAGACCTGTCTGATGTTAAAAAAGAATGTTTAGAACGCTTTCAAAGTGTAACCCAGATGGTAGATAGAACCGATTTCGTTGAATTGTTGCCATATCAGAAGACGCATCCTGTGGAAAAACGATTCTCGTGCCCCCATTGTAACTACTCCTGCTCTTGTAAGTCACAGATAGAACTGCACTTGCGCACCCATACTGGAGAAAAACCTTTTACATGCTCCAACTGCAACTATTCGTGTTCGCATAAGGGACAGTTGACGGTACACATACTTACTCACAGTGGAGTAAAACCTTTTTCATGTTCCGAGTGCATCTATGCATGTAATAGTGAGAGAGAATTAAATATACATTTGAGGACTCATAGAGGAGAAAAACCTTTTTCATGTCCCGATTGCAACTTTTCGTGTTCTCAATATGGTGTTTTGAAAAAACACATACGGATTCACGGTGAAGAAAAATCTTTTTCATGTCACCAATGCAACTATTCTTCTTCTCAAAAGGAATATTTGACGAGACACATGCTGACTCACAGTGGAGAAAACCCCTTTTCATGTTCGGACTGCAACTATTCTACTTCTCAAAAGGGATTTTTGTTGAGACACATGCTGACTCACAGTGGAGAAAAACTTTTTTCATGTATCGACTGCAACTATTCAAGTTCTCGAAAGGGAGATTTTAAAAGACACGGGCTGACACATAGTAGTGAAAAACCTTTTTCATGTTCAAACTGTAACTATTCGTGTTCTCAAAGGGGACCTTTGAAGAGACATATGCAGACTCACTGTGCAGGAAAACATTTTACATGTCCCGACTGCAACTATTCGTGTTATCGGAGTGCAAGTGTGACGAGACACATGCTGACTCACACTGGAGAAAAATCTTTTTCATGTTCCTAATATAAGCCCGAAAAGAAAGCCCCGACACTCGATGCATGTTATCGCCTTATCGCTTTGGTTGGCTATTATCAATTCACGGCTTGGAAATGCTTCACCGTTGATACGCCTATAAAGTTAATTTCATTCGTAAATGAAATCATAAATTTTGCATACAAAGTTTTCAGATTTCTTTGGAAAACCATTGAACCCTATGTTAACTTTATATACATTCTTGATTAAATTAAAAAGATCAGTATTCATTTCAAAATGTAATATTGTTGCAGTAGTTAATAATACAATGGAATTAGGAGAAATATTAAAGTTCACATTTTTAAATATTACTTCGCCAATTAAGAGAATTCGGTGTAGAATTAAAAAATAATATTGTACAGTATGTAATATCATGTGGTAATATTAAAATATATAAATGTGATTTGAAATGAAGAAACTGCCTTTTGTTGTTGTTACGAGTGTTCAATTATTTTGAAATCGATTTTTTTTTTCTTTAATTATACCAATTACATTATTTTTCTCCCTCGGAAAGTCTTTAGAAAATTAAATACCCTTTTTTGGTTCCGACCCACACCATTAACTATTACTGTAAAAATAAAAGGATTATCTCATTTTTAAACAGATTTTACGTTATTTGAAGAATTGTAAGATTATTGCTAGGCTAATTTTTGAAAAAATGTTTTAATTTCTTTTTCTTTCAAATTTATAAATTCCGAAAATTATTTGTGATTTGTAAACCTTTACCAACTATTCAAATTCTATTATAATATAATTGAAGAGAAATTCTAAAATGCATTTTTAATCGTAAATTATTGAAATAAAATAGTCAACATTATGGCTGTAGGAAGCAAAGATGCTAGATTACCACGGAATGCGTCAAAATGTAAAATTGATACTGATATTACCTGTCCGTGGTTGAGTGGGTATAGCGCTTGGATCCCATCCGGGCATCGCGTGTTCGATTCCTCGGCTGGATAAGTCCTCCATCACAACACAAGCAACATTTTCGGCTTTCTGTGGTGGTAGTAGGAGATTTTCAAACATTGTTGGGTTATTCGTAACCCGGGAATGGTTGTCTTTCTTTTAATTTATTTTTTTTAAATTTATTTTTTATTAGTTAGTTATATGTCAACATGTAGCAAGTGTTTCAATTCTACTGGTAATAAATAGAGTACCAGAAAGACGGAAGACACAATTGCAATGATAAGCAATCTCGCCGCAGGATTAAATTATAGACCGTATTTATTTACTTATTTAGAGTTACCCCCACCAATCACGCAACATGGACATCGCGTTGGGCAACCAAGACCTGCCGTTTGTATTTTTCCAACGGATGCGGACGCCGCCAAGGACTCTGACCATACCAAAAAAATCATTGAGGACATAATTCGTCCATCTGAACTGGGCATTCGGGTAACGGGAATAAAAAAAATTAGAAATAAAGGTATTTTAATAAACACGGCAACCGCGGGCGAACAGCAAAAATTACTGAATGCACCCTGTTTCGACAACTCGAGCAAACTTAAGGCCCGACTACCAACTAAGCGACTACCGAGAATAATTTTCTTTAATGTTCCCCGAGACCTGGCTGATGAAGAATTTTTAAGAATGGCACTAACTGGTGTTCCCAACATTGACGACATTGAAGGAACCATTGCGTCCTGTACATTGAGTCACTTGGCTGGTGCTCGAACAGGAAACACCTGTCATCGAATTTATGCAGTACCCGCTATCGTGCGTAAATTTCTAGTCGAACAAGAGAAGGTATTTGTATGCTGGACTGTTTGCCGCGTCAGAGACTTCATTGGCCTTACTGTCTGTGCTAAATGTCATATGATTGGTCACTCTTACAAATATTGTAGAGATACCAAACCAACATGTGGACACTGTGCCCAACAGAATCACACCGGTGAGGCTTGCCCAAATTCCACCACCAAACCAGTTTGCGCAACATGCACCAGATTTGGAAAACCTGCTGATCACTCAACTGGAGACAGGGACAACTGCCCGGCCTACATAGCTGCCCTCAAGAAAGACCCCACTACAATAGACTATGGAGTGTAATAGACACGAACGCAAGTGCTTAACTATCGATGAGTATACTCCTGTGAATAGCTGTCTTCGAATAATGTACATGAACGCGAGAAGCATCCGGAACAAACTTGATGAAATTGAAGAAAAACTCAGAGGATTACGCGATATTGTTCATGTCCTTGTCATCACTGAAACATGGCTTGATGTTGGAGAAGAAAAGTTTTTTGGATTAAAAGGCTACAATTGTGCGTTTGCTTCTCGCCCCAAGGAGGCAGGAGGTGGTGTAGCAATATATGTACTGGATTCTATGAAGTTCTCCATCATTGATAAATTTTCCAACGAAAATTCATTTTTAGGTATAAGTGTATGTAGCAAGGATAGGAAACCGGTTAACATTTATGCCATCTATCGGAAACCCAACCCTAATTTACATGATTTCCTGACACATTTGGAAAAAATACTAGACAAAAGCAGACAAGATACATTAATACTCGGAGACTTTAATATTGACACTACCATAAACACATCCTCTTCTTTAAATTACCTCAACACCTTAGAAACATACAATTTCTCAATACAAAACAAATCATTTCCCACTAGAGTCACTAACACAAGCAGCACCCTCATAGATCACATCATATCAAATAGACTAAACATTCCAATTACCATATCGAACATAGATGACTCACTTAGTGACCATAACATTCTTATTATTGATTTCAAGAATAACCTAAAAAAATGGTCTAATAATAGGAACAAGCCACGCCTTACAAAACCTATCATCAACAATATGGCAGTAAAATCTTATCTTGCAGCTAACAAATTTACCATCAACTCAACCAAACAAGAAGACAATTATAAAGATTTTAACGATTATGTCAAAAATGCAATAGAAGCAGGTAAAACGACACCTAAAGTGAAAATAGCTAATCGACAACATTTAAATACACCGTGGTTCGATTCTAAACTGAATTCGCTGATCAAAGAAAGAAACCAGCTTCACAAGCAGTGGAAACAAGACCCAGGAAATATGTCTCTTGTAGTCCATAAAAATAAACTGAGAAACTTAATAACTAATTATAGGAGAAGTTTGAAAAACAAATATTATGCCAATAGCCTTCAACAAAACCTGAATAACCCTAGAAAAACTTGGAAAACCATTAACTCAATTTTATCTAACCGTGCACATAAACCCTCCAACACCATCGAATCTCTCATCGTAAATAATTGTGAGCTTAGGGGACCCAGTGAAATAGCTTCAGCATTTAATGAATTTTTCTTATCAGTTGGAGAAAAGTTGGCAGCTGCCATTCCATCATTCCCGGATGACTGTAATACTATATATGTAGAAGCAAAGGCAAGTCAATCCTTATATATGGCTAGGACAAATAAGGCTGAGGTATTAAAGATCATCTCGAAACTTAGGTCGAATGCAGCGGCAGGTATCGATGGAGTAACCCCGTACATCCTTAAAACCTGTAAAGAAGAACTAGCTGAGCACCTAGCGCAACTTATCAATTCCTCCATAGGCTCGGGAGTATTCCCAAATCAATTAAAGCTAGCAAAAATTATACCAATTTATAAAGAAGGCTGCAAAAAATGTATTTCTAACTATCGCCCAATATCGGTTTTATCAGTATTTTCAAAGGTGTTCGAGACTATTATCAAGGATAGACTTCTAAAATACATCTCTAACAACAATATCCTAACACCACAGCAATATGGCTTTCGAAAAAACTCCAGTACCCAATGTGCCACCTTCGATTTCATCTCGAACATTCAGCAATACATAGACCAGGGCGAATATGTAGCAGCTATTTTTATAGATCTAAAAAAAGCCTTTGATACAGTAGATCATGAAATACTCCTACAAAAAATGGAACATTTGGGTATAGTCGGAAAATCTTTAAAGCTCCTCCGAAGTTACCTATCTGATAGATATTGTCTTGTCGACATCGAAGGGAACCTAAGCGGCTTTGGAAAAATCACATGTGGAGTGCCACAGGGCTCGATTCTAGGACCCCTACTTTTCTTACTATATATCAATGATATAACTAAATGCGGCATCTTGGGAAAACTTCAACTTTACGCTGATGATACTGTGATTTATTATCGTTGTAAAAATCTGAGGGAACTTGAATCTCTAATGAATAAAGATCTCGCAAAGCTAGCTAATTGGTTGCGGATAAATAAATTAAGCCTCAATGTCAAAAAAACTCACTATCTCACTTTCGGGAAAAAAGATTATATGACAATGAATATTACTCTTGGAAATGAAAAGCTCCAAAATGTACAAGTAACGAAATATTTAGGGTTATTCATAGATTCTAACCTATCGTGGAACTCCCATGTTGAATATGTTAAATCCAAAATTTCCCCGATAACTGGTGTACTCTATCGACTTCAAGATGTGCTCCCCACAGCTTTACTGCGTGCCACATATTATGCTTTGATCCACTCTCACCTAAGTTATCTGGTTAGTATCTGGGGCACCATTACTAAGAAACAAATATCTGAAATACAAGTAATCCAAAATAGAGCCATAAGAAATATATACCATCTACCATGGGATACGCATGTCAAAGACATATACTCACTGACACAAATTCTTCCCTTTACCATTCTGCCAAAATATAGCATCACCACTGCCATCCTACAAACAATTCAACACTCGTCACACACCACCACTAAACCAGCCTTTAATTCCGATATACACCAGCACAAAACACGATCACAAAATCAAATACACCTATCGTCATCTACACACACAACTAAATTTGGAATTAACTCCTTACAATACATCGCACATACGCAATACAACGCATTACCTAATGTCCTAAAACTACCAGAATCAAACAAAAAAATATTGGCAAAGGCTCTAAAAGGATATTTTCTCAGCAACTTTATTAACCAGTGACGAATTTATCTGTCTTCCTTTGTAACTCTTGTATATTCTTCAATTACCTGTATCAAGTGTGTCTAGTCCATTTAAAAATCTATGTATTGTTCATTGATTTCCGTGTTCTTATGTAAAAATAATTTTCCTTTAGATGTATAATGTTGTCCTTCCCAAAATGAGTTTTATTAAACTCATTGGGAGTAATGTATTATCAATTTTATGTAATAATTTTGTAATATATTATCTCTAATAAAAAAAATAAAAATAGATCAAGGGTGGACAAAGGAGATTTTTTTAAAGTTAATATCTTCACATAATATTCTCAGAGACCATAATGTCATATTAATACCAAATTGTTGTTATTTATATCAAATTGTTATTATTAACCTTCCAGTAGTCGCACCTTGTGCCGATCATAAGCAGTCGCACGCGGTCGGTGATTTTGCAACTTTAAGCGTCTGTTTTAGAAGACGACTGAATATTTCATTAATTCATGATATTGTATATAGATAGCATAAAATAAAAGTCTTTTATCTCCATAAATAGCATAGGGAGTGTGGCGAACCCATCACTCAGGGATTGGAAACACAAACCTGCAATAGCCATCCCAAGCCAAGGTGTGAGCTACCGTGCTCAGGCTGAATGTACTGGGGAACAGCGTCACGAACGGTGCCTCCGAGAAACAAGGTCGCATCTCGGAGTATTTAGACCTCACTCCAGCACTCAGGGCTCTGCTGGAGTGGACCTTCTATTTCCCTGGAAACTCGTGGGGCCTATAAGGAACCAAGGAAGAGAGATGTAGTTCTCTTCCCTCCTGGGGCCCTCAGGGAACCGAGGTGGAGTGGACTCTTCCCTTGTGGGGCCTTCAGGGAACCAAGGGGAGGTGGACTCTCCGTAGTGGAGCCTTCAGGGAACTAAGGAGTGGAGAGGAGAGATAAAGCCCTCTTCCGTCGTGGGGCCTTCAGGGAACCAAGGAGGAGTGAAGAGTGGAAATGAGACCTGGGAAGACACATTGTCGAACCAGAAGATATAGCTTCATTTTCATTGACAATCCTGGTGAACTTTATAAAAGGGACTGGGTTACTGTCAAAGGAATGAGGGAAAACGGGAGACAGTACATTGGGTCTATGGCCTAAGTGCTCACGGGAACTATATATATGTAAAACGTCTCCGATTATTTATTAAAAAAAAATCTCTATAAATAATGAAAAAAATAAATAAAAAATGAGTGTGCCCACACGACTGAAGTAAAACTTCACTAACTTATACAAGAACATATGGCATTGGGGCGACACAAGACCATAGGATGACCTTTGACCCTGGGGGTGACCTACGACCGTGGGGTGACCCACGACCTTGGGGTGACCTACAACCTTATGGTGATCTACGACCTTGGGGTGACCTATGACCTTTGGGTGACCTATGCCATGGTTATTCAATAAATGATTCCTTGTGCTCGCATCTCTCTTGCCCCTACAGTAATAAACGAAACGTAACTCTCTCTCTTTCTATCTTCACTAACTTATATCTTCCTCTTAACTTCAAGCGTGCGTAAAGGCCCGACCGTTCACCTCGCCCGATTACCGTTCCCATCGATCACCGTTCCCATCGATTACCGTTTGCATAACAATTTTCGTAATGAATTCACCAACTTACTCACCAAGTCAAGCATGCGTAAAGGCCCGATCGTTCGCCTCGATCGATCACCGTTCGCATCGATTACCGTTCGCATCACACTTTTCGTAACGCATTCACCAACTTACCCCCCAAGTCGAGCGTGCGTAAAGGAGTTTTACTTAAAAAACTTAATCAATGATATGTACGTAGGAATAGTTTGAGTGTGTAAAATTTCTATATTTTAGAAATCAAACGAATCAAAATAAAATTTTACAACTAATAATTTGCGTATAACGTATTTATGTAATAAAATATAATAGCGTATAAAACTATAAGTATTCTAAGTAACATGATACTTACAAATATTAAGAAACACTCTCCTAGCTCTCAATATTTTTCAAGAGATTTTCAAGTACACAATCAGTCGCACGCGGAATCTGACAAACGCAAATATAAACAAAAGAACACGTGCGTTTGCGACGATGTCACTGAGGTACTGAAGGGAAGGGAAGGGACGTACCGTACCTCACCCAGTGGCGTTGTGCGGATAGAGGACGTCAACAAATAATATGGGAAGACGATCTAAAACTTATGGCTGGACATCATTGGAGAAGAGTAGCTTGTGACAGGTCCCAGTTGAAAATGTTAGAAGTCTATGCCCAGACGCAAACTGAGCTTCGGGATCATTTATAACAAACAAGAACATGTCTAGTATTCATACCAAACAAAAGACCAGAATAAAAAGGTATATTATTATTATTATTATTATATTTGCGGCATTTTTCAGAGTGATAGTATAGCCCTTATGAAATACCATCTGATTGTAATATGTAGATCATCTCAGAACAGGTATATGTATATTACCTAGTGAGGTCTTTCTTACAATAATAAATAGTATAATCAAGTAAATTTTAAAGTAATATATTTAAAAAAAAACCTTAAATTAATTTAAAAATTTGGTTTGTCTAAGCTTTGAAACTTTTCTCCCAGTGATCGAAATCAGTCGCACAACCACCACCACCACTACCACCACACCACCACTACCACCACACTACCACCACCACCACCACACCACCACACCACCACACCACCACCACCAACACCATACCACCACCACCACCACCACACCACCACCACACCACCACCACCATGGTGATTTTTCACAAAAACGGCGCTATATAAATCATCCAAATATTATGGTGTGGTCACCATCACCACACCACCACCACCATCACCACCACTACCATCACCGCCACCATCACCATCACTACCACTCCATCACACCACCACCATCACTAACCACAACCACCACCACACCATCACCACACCACCACCACACCACCACCATACCACCACCACAATCACCATGACCACCATCACCGCCACCATCACCACCACTACCACACCACCACACCACCACCACCACCACACCACAACCACCACCATACCATCACCACACCACCACCACTACCACACCACCACCACACCACCACCACCACTACCATCATCGCCACCATCACCACCACCACCACCACACCACCACCACCATCACCACCACTACCATCACCGCCACCATCACCATCACTACCACACCATCACACCACCACCATCACTAACCACAACCGCCACCACACCACCACCATACCACCACCACACCACCACCACAATCACCACCACTACCATCACCGCCACCATCACCACCACACCACCACCACCACCACAACCACCACCATACCATCACCACACCACCACCACTACCACACCACCACCACACCACCACCACCA
The DNA here is from genome assembly GCA_929108145.2 of Limnephilus rhombicus. Classification (NCBI taxonomy): domain Eukaryota; kingdom Metazoa; phylum Arthropoda; class Insecta; order Trichoptera; family Limnephilidae; genus Limnephilus; species Limnephilus rhombicus. The sequence goes on along the minus strand of OV815289.1, from coordinate 6,958,564 downwards.
TCACCACCACTACCATCACCGCCACCATCACCACCACCACACCACAACCACCACCATTCCATCACCACACCACCACCACCACCACCACCACACCACCTCCACCACACCACCACACCACCACCACCACCACCACACCTCCACGACCACCACCACACCACCACCACCATCACCACCACTACCATCACCGCCACCATCACCACCACCACACCACAACCACCACCATTCCATCACCACACCACCACCACCACCACCACCACACCACCTCCACCACACCACCACACCACCACCACCACCACCACACCTCCACGACCACAACCACACCACCACCACCACCACCACACTTCCACGACCACCACCACACCACCACCACCACCACTACCACCACCCAAGCCTACTCGGAAAGCGAAGAGATTGACATCTATTTCGTATAATATTAGGTCCTTACATATTATGAATTTGGCGTTTTGTATGGGAGGAACGTAAAGTCGATTTTTTTTGTAATACAAATTATTTATTTAACCAAAGTATGTACCATTGCTATCTATGCACTTTTGCCATCTCATAGGTAGTTCATCGATCCCTTTACTAAAAAAAACCTTTCGGACGGGAATCAATAAAATCTTTGAAGGTGGTTTGGACTGCCCCGTCGGAGTTGAATTTTTTCCCTTGCAAGAACCAAATTTCGAAAAAAATGGTAATCTGTTGGAGCAAGCTCCGGAGAGTACGGTGGATGTCTTAGACCAGGGGTTCTCATACTTGAACTGCTGGCAATCTACCTCAATATTGTTAAACTCCGATCGATCGACTCTGACATGATAGCGCCGGGGTGGAAGGGGGGGGGGGGGGGTAGAAATACTTTTTAATTGCAACCTCATTTTATGCCGATTTATATATCGCATGTGACTGATTATTCTTCCAAAAAAAAATCATGTTCATAAATTCTACTCTAATTTATGACTGCTCTCGGAAATCGGGAATGGTACCCAAGGTTTTAATTAAAGGTCGCTTCTGCGTAAGAAACAACAGCTACATACGGAACAGTCAATTTCTCAGAATTTGCGACATAAGGCATGCAACTCTAATGCAAAGCTTCACTCGGTACACGGTGAATCGACAACTTGTTATTTAACTTATCGTTATATTGTAAACACAATACTGGTTCAAATTAAATCTCTATGCGGCGAATTAACACTACACTCAGTACATAAATAGTCTGCTACTAGAATTCTATAACTGCACTTCGAATAAGAGAATGTTTTCCACCAAAATATGTCAGCAGATGAATTCACAACTGGAATTTTACATTTTGAACACAAAACTGGTTTAGATTAAATTCTATGTATGGTTCATTAAAACAACATTCAGAACATAAAAATGATTATTTTATGATTCTGGCAGTACATAAATAGTCTGCGACTAACTAGAATTTTATAACTGCACTTCAAATAAGAGAATGTTTTTCTTTCGAAATGTGTAAGCAGATGAATCCGTAGCTGGAATTTTACATTCTGGACACAAAATTGGTTTAAATTCAATCTGTATGCGGTGAACGAAAACTACACTCAGAATATGAAAATGGTTTTTCTTTGAATCAGTACATAAATAGTCTGCAACTAGAATTTTATACGTCGAATAAGATAATGTTTTCCTTCAAAATTTGGCAGCAGATGAATCCACAACTGGAATTTTACATTTTAAACACAAAGCTGGTTTTGAATTAAGAGTGAATCTATTCACCGCCCTCATTTTGAATTATTTATTTATAAACTTCGTATCGCCTTCAAGTTACAACTCGGACTGACTGATTCATAAATAAACCAAACCACACACTAGAAACTAGATCGATAACTTTGGGCTTTTGAAGGGGGCAATTTACAACAATATTTCACCATGAATATGCAATAATTATACGATTTTTTAGAGTATACAACAACAAAATACGCGACCATTGACAATATAAGTTACAAATAAATTTTAAACAAAAAGGCGTGAAAAATGGGCGGTCTTATTAAGTTAGGATCAACTAAAACAAGAACTGTTAATAGATCTATTGACATCGGCAATTTTTTCTCGAGATCGACTCCAAAAGCAATCGCGATCGACGGCGATCGACCGGTCTTAGACATTCCAATTGAAGCTCCTCTAATGTGGTAGCCGTCTGTTGTGCAGTGTGTGGTCTAGCGTTGTCATGAAGTAGCAGTGGCCTAGAGCGATTAACCAGCCTCGGTTGTTTAGCAGCTAGCTTTTTTCCTTCAAGTGGATTAAAACAGTTTTATCACTAACACCGCAGCCTGCAGCTAACTCGGACGTGGTTTGCGATGGATCCGCTTCCACAATAGTCTTCAATTCTTCATTATCAACTTTGGTCTCCGGCCATCCACGGGCTTGTTCTGCAGGTCAAAATTTCCAAAACGAAAACGTTGGAACCAAAAACGCACTGTGTTTTCTTTTGTGGCACCGTCGCCATACACATCATTAATCCCTTCGAGCAATTTCTGCAGCACTGGTGCCACGGTGGAACTCGTCCTCGTAAATAACGCGATATTTCGAGTTTTCCATTTTGTAAACTAAGTGACGCAAAGAAAAAAAAAACAATTAAGGAAAAAAAAAATTAATTAAAATTTTCGAAACACAAATAAATGAGTAAATAGCTGTATAAATTTGAATTTCGAATTCTTATCCAAAGAGAAGATATTTGAGATCAAAGTTGCCAGAACGGCAAAACGCCAATTTCATATGTAAGGACCTAATATAATATAATTACACGAACATAAAACTTTATTCTACTTAATTTTATTTGACCGTAACCGATTTCAGCTCGTTAGAGCCATCCTCAGACTGGTTCCAGTCTGAAGATGCCTAAAATAATATTTTGATTGATGGATAATATTTATTTTTGTTTGTATTTTTATTGGATTGTATTTTTTTAACACAAAGCATATTTTTTACATACCTAGATTCAATACACAAATATATATTTATTAATATATATTACTATTAGAAGTGCAGTTTAAAAGTTATATTATGAGATTTAATACACCACTGAAGATTTAAAATTTAGTAGGTAAGTAGATAATGTAATTTAAATTTTCGTTTTCTTTTAAACCTTCCATTACACATTCAAATGTTTGCCATAAAACACCTCTGTGAAAAAATGGCGTTTTTAAGCATTCTTTTAACACTGTGCGATACACCATTGCCCCACTGTGCGACGCACCAAAAGTGCTCGTGGGCTGCACCAAAAAGCCTAGCCAAAAACCAAAAAGTTCCCCACCTCTGCTCTAAGATATTGTTAAAGTTATTTGATTGTTAATTTAATTAAAAAAAAGAGATTAACTGTAACAAAATCCACAACTCCCTAATCCAATTAAAAATTCATAAAAAAGATTAACCAATAAGACCGCTGGTTTCAAAGTGGAATGATTCTAGTAATAAAATAGCATAAAAAATTATACAGTTTTTATATTTTTCAACCTAAATACACAATTAAAAACTCATTAGATTTGATTGAACACTTAAAACCTTTCAAAATCCCTGACAAAGCATTATTAGCGTCCTTTGATTCTATCCATTTTTTTCCCAAGTATTTCAATTGATGAATGTATACATATTATTAAAGATCTTTTATATTCATCAATTTTATCTAACGACTCATCTTAGAATTAAAACGTTTTAATTCATGTAGATTTGATGTAGTTTTAAAACAAAATTATATTCAATTCAATGACAATATCATTAAACAAAAGGATGGCGCCACAACGGGTGCTAGTACCAGCCCCTTTGTCGCGTATATATTTATAAATAATTTGGGTAGTAAGATTTTTAACAGTTGCGCGATATTATTAAAATATGTACATTGTTGGAAAAGGCATTCAGAAGATGTGTTTGTGTTTGGAATGGTACCGCGAGACAACTTAAGATTTATCTTAATTTCTTAAACAAACTCCACAAAAACATAAAATTTACTATAGAAATTGAAGAAAATTTCAACAAAAACTATTTAGATTTAAAAATTTCAAATATTAAGTAAAGATACATATACACACATATTAATCCACAAAACATCAAATCATACAATTCCTTAAAAAATGTCAGGTTACCATTCTATGATTTGTAGATTAATCATTGTACCACTTTCTCCAAGCAATTTCCTAATGGAACTTAACCTTAAAAGCTATAACATCAATTTAATTGAAAAAATTCTTAACGGACCATTCAAGAATAAATTTCTTAAATCATATATTTATCCCGTATAAAAAGGTCAGGAAGGGAAAAAAATGTTAAAAATAATGTTTTAAAATAATAAAACCTTCAATTCTACAACACAGAATGTACGAAATTAAATTTTTCCTACGTTTTATACAAATACTAAACTTTAAAATGACATCCTAAGGAATAAGGAAAGAGATGTAAAAATGAAAAATCTGGAACCTTTGAATTGAAGTGAAATGAATTTCTGTGGTTTCTTTTATACAGATAAAACTTTGAAATAGGATATAAGAACATATGAGATGCTTAAACAGATTTAATAATGGCATTAAGCTGAACAAATTCGAAATATTAGAAATTACGTAAATCCAAATATAAATATTGTAAATAAAAAAAAGATATTTTAAATGATTCATTATTGAACTTGTTCTGTTTTTAAATTCTGACTTCAGTTGCTCCCCCCCCCCCGCCCCCATTCCCCCTTCCCACTCCGATTTTTCCATTGACACCGTCAAGTCTATTCTTATAATTTGTTTTAAGTAAACCCTTAGGAAGTTAGCATCGCTCACGAAACATTTTCTATTAGCGATAAAAGTAGCTAAAACAACGAAATCTATTAATTTTGAATTTAAATAGTGCCACAAAATGAATTTTCTGTATTTGCAGAAAAATAAATCAACCCTGTGAGTCGTAGTATTTTTCTCCGTTTGCGTCAAACGTGTTTTCATTACTTCTAAGAGATCAAGAAAAACTGCAGTCGGAACATGAAAAAGGTTTTTTTGTATTGTAAGTTAGCATGTGAATGTCAAATTTCATTTTCGAGAACAAGACTAGGTAGATATGAAAAGGGTATTTTCCTCTTTGCATCCGCACGTGCATGCATCGTTAAATTCCCGTTTTCAGCACATGAATAACTGCAGTCGGAACATGAAAAGGTTTTTCACCACTGTGAGTCAGCACGTGTCTTGTCAGTTGCCCTTTTCTAGAACATGAATAGTTGCAATCGGAGCATGAAAAAGGCTTTTTTGAACTGTGAGTCAGCATGTGTCTTGTAAAATTTCCCTTTACAGAACAAGAATAGTTGCAGTTAGAACAAGAAAAGGGTTTTTCTCTGCTGTGGGTCCGCATGTGCATCGTCAAATGCCTACTTTCAGTACATGAATAACCGCAGTCGGAACATGAAAAAAAAATTTCTCCATTGTGCGTCAACATATGTCTTGTCAAACGACTTTTATGATAACATGAATAGTTGCATTCGGAGCATGAAAAACGTTTTTCGCCACTGTGAGTTAACATGTGTTTCGTCAAATTGCTCTTAAGCGAACATGAAAAACTGCAGTCAGTACAGGAAAAAGCTTTTTCTCCACTGTGAGTTGGCGTATGCTGCATCAAGTCTCTCTTTCGAGAACTTGAATAATTGCATGTAGAACATGAAAAAGGTTTTTCTCCACTGTGCGTCAACATGTGTTTCGTCAAATTGCCCCGAAGAGAACATAAATAACTGCAGTAGGAACATGAAAAAGGTTTTTCTCCACTGTGCGTCAACATGTGTCTTGTCAACTGTCCTTTCTCAAAACATGAGTAGTTGCAGTCGGAACACGAAAACGGTTTTTTTCCACTGTGAGTTAGCGTGTGTCTTGTCAATTGATCTTTTAGAGAACATGAATAGATGCAGTTGGAGCACGAAAAAGGCTTTTCTCCAGTGTGCGTTGACATGTGTGTCGTCAAATTGTCCTTACGAGAACATGAATAATTGCAAACGGAACATGAAAAAGGTTTTATTTCACTGTGCGTGAGCATGTGTCTTGTCAAATGTCCTTTTCGATAATATGAATAGTTGCACTCGGAGCATGAAAAAGGTTTTTCACTACTGTGCGTCAACACGTGTTTTACAAAATTGCTCTTTAGAGAACATGAAAAACTGCAGTCGTTAGAGGAAAAAGGTTTTTTTCCAGCATGGGTGCACAATTGCAGTTCTACCCGTGACTTACAAGAGCAAGAGTAGTTATGATGGGGACAAGATACAAGTCTTTTTTCTGTAGGATCCTTCTTTAGCTCTGCTAGTAACTCTGAAAATGATAACGAATAACGCTGAACAAGTGTGTGCACAATTTATTTTTAAAATACTAAAAATTAGAATAGCTCGCAATGTTTAATATAAAAAAGTTCATTGGTTTTACCTGCTCTCTGGGAAATTATTTCAGAGCGTTCTAAGCATTCCGTTTTAACGTCCGGCAGGGCCATATCAATTTTCATATAAGGAATGCCCACTTCATGTACTTCTCGGGCTCTACATTCGGACTTAATGGTAAAGGTCTCCATATTAATGCTACCTGAAAAATAAAACAACAATACCTACATTGATCGTTTATATGCCAGAATGAACAGCGTAATTTTTCTAAATAGTCCCCCCTCCCCTGGAGTTATACAACATCAAGAATATTTTAGTTATTTATTTACGCGCTAGTGGGCTTTTACAAAGATAGGTAATAATAGTTAGGCAGGTACGTAGCACGCAATATAAAAAAAAAAATAATCGTAAAAAAATTAAATAAATATAAATTAAAATCAAACACTTTATTTGTAGCAATCGGACGTGCCACGTAAACGCGTAAAAGAAAACTCTAGAATTAACGGTTGATAGTTTTTTAATAAGAATTAAAATTCACAATGTTATCGGAATACGGAGCGTGACAGTAGTAAAATAACGGGACCATTTGTTTTGGCTTGCTGTTCTAAAGACTAATGTACAGGGAATTTGAATGCTTCGGTACTTTCCGTAAGGTGCGACGATATGCCAAATATTTCAGCGCAGGTAGGTTAGTACTTCTCCGTGTTCAGCGTTGTTGTTGCTCAACGTTTTGTTGAGCGTTGGCTCGCCACACACTTCCCCCCCAGCAGCACAGATAAGGGCTACGATAAAAAGAGTCGTTTAGACATTGAGGTGGTCGGGAAAACGAACACGCCTTCCTGAACGAGTGGTCGTGTGAGTCCGATCCTGTTCGATAGTTAGTTTTGGAAGGGTTGGTGGTAGCTCTGTTGCGGCTTCTTTCGGTTCCTTGGCGATGTAAGCCGGTTTGAGGGGGTCAATGCTCACGGTTAATTCTTTTCCTTTGCTTAGGATGACGTAGGTCCTATCATTCCGGCGGACGACTTGGTGAGGGCCGCTGTATGGTTGCTGAAGCGGGCTCTTAATGGTGTCGTCCCTCAAAAAGACGTGAGTCGCTGTGGGTAAGTCTTTGAGGATGAAATGACGTCCTTCATTATGGCGGGTACCTTCAACCGGTCGAAGTTCATTGAAGTGCTGTCGAAGTTCCTTAAGGAAGTTGCTCGTATTGTCGCAGGTTGCTGGTCGTGCACTGAAGAATTCTCCTGGTAAGCGGAGCGGCTCGCCGTATATCAGCTCGGCCAAAGTGGTAGCGAGGTCGTCTCTCCAGGCTGCTCTAATTCCCATTAAAATAGTGGGAAGCACTTCGGTCCAGCGGTCCTTCTGGTGGCATTTGATCGCTGCCTTGAGCTGGCGGTGTAGCCTTTCCACCATGCCGTTTGCTGCAGGGTGATATGCGGTGGTATGAATCTGAGTCGTACCTGCCAAGCAGTTCAATTGCCTGAACAGCCTCGACTCGAATTGTCTTCCTTGGTCAGTGGTGATTCGAAGCAGGGTTCCGGACCTGGTGATCTAACCCTGGTAGAATGCGCGCGCCACCGTTTCTGCTTCTTGGTCCTTGATAGGGAACGCTTCTGGCCATCAATTCAAAATCCTTGGGAATGGACAACATAAGAACGTACGACATAAAAAGACATATAGATATTTTAGGACCCGTTATAACGCACTTAGTTAATAGACTTATTATAGAGGCTGAATTGCCCAATGATTTTAAATGTGCTATTATTAGACCTGTATACAAAGGAGGAAAGCACTCAGAAATAGGAAACTATCGACCTATCAGTATCTTGCCTGCACTTGAAAAATTTTTTGAAAAATATATTTCCTTAAAATTAAATAAATATTTAGAAAAATTTGGCATTATAGACCAAAAACAATATGGCTTTCAGAAGAAAAAAAGTACAGAGAATTTATTACAGGATTTTTCAAATTATATTAATAATGAATTAAACCATAAAAGACATGTTTTAGTACAATTTATCGATAACTCCAAAGCGTTTGATACAATTGACCCACAAAAATTATTAAAAATCTTAGAAGCAATTGGAATTAGGGGAAGCCTACTTAATTTGTTTAAAAATTATTTATTTAATAGACATATCTGTGTAAAAATATTAGAAAAAATGAGTGGGAGGAAAAAAATTAGTGCTGGAGTCCCGCAGGGGTCAATTTTGGGTCCAACCCTCTATATTATATTTGTATCAATAATGAAAAAACTATTTAAATATGTAAAACACTTTGAATATGCTGACGACACTACTCTTGTCATATCTGATGAACAATTATCCATTGCGATTAAATATATGCAACATGACTTTACGTCACTTATAAAATGGTCACATGACGCAGGTCTAATCATTAATACCAAAAAAACAAAATTGATGCACATACGATCTCCACATGCTTCATCTCTGAAAACGCCTAAAATAATATCTCATGACTTTACATGTATTCATCAAAACATTTTGCAGCCCTGCATGTGTGATAGTATTGAACTTGTAAATGAATATATGTTTATTTGGGAGTGACTGTTGATTGTAATTTTAAATGGGATGTACAAATAAACAAAATTTGTAAACGGCTGAGGGCGATAGTGGGTAGGCTGTACAAACTGAAATGTTTCGTTCCCGTGAATATTTTAAAAATCATTTACTTATCACACCCAGAATCAACTTTACGGTATGATTAACAACTTGGGGACACTCTTGCAAGACTAATTTGAGCTACCTACAATCAGTACAAAATTCTATGGTTAAGTTATTAGTTCAAAAACATATTTTCTCACAGAGACGAAACATATCATTGTTGTATGGGAATTTAACAATATTACCGGTGCAGGCCTTATTATGGTACAAAATATTGATTCAGCATATGTCTGAGTCTAATTATAAGAAGAAAGTAGAACATGATTATAATACAAGGTTCACGAAGAATGAAGGAATGATTGTTCCAAAATATAATAATAACTACGGACGGCGAACCCTGGAATATAACGGGCCAAAAATATTTAACATGTTACCAATTAATATAAAAAATTGCGATTCTACAAATAGATTCAGATATATGCTGAAACAATGGCTGCTAAATAGAGATAGTTTATATTAATTCATATGTGTTAATTGTTATAATCTGTATGGTTATAGTAATAATATTATGTAATGTTTAAATTGTAACTGAACATTAACATCCTGTTGACAAACTGCTTTATTGCGGTTTAACGGGATTGTACCTTGAAAACCAATTAAAAAAAAAAAAAAAATCTAGTGAACCGGTCTACGCATGTAAGGCAGTACCGGCATCCTTCTGACATGGGCATGATAATAATGTCGTTATGGACATGTTCAAATCTGGATGAAGTTCTAGGAAAGGTTCCAAGGGGTGCTGACACGTGTCGTGACACCTTACTTAGTTGGCACTGGAGGCAGTTGCGTGCGAGTTTCCTTGTGTCAGCTTTGATGGCCGGCCAGACATAACATTCAGTTATGAGTTTGACCGTTGCCTTGATGCCTGGGTGAGCCAGCTGATGGACCGCATTGAAAGCTGCAGAACGGAATTTCTTTGTGATGAAAGGTCTGCCTATATTTGTCGATAAATCGCAGTAGAGTTGAATGTCGATGCCGGGAATGCGCACCTTTCTTAGCTGGAGGTTAGAACCTCCGTGTAGGCACTTTTCCAGTTCCTTGTCGTTTACTTGATCAGCTGCTAGCGCTACGTAATCCAAGGGAGCGTGAACTGTCTCGACCCTGGAGAGGGCATCTGCCACGATGTTGTCTTTACCTGCCACGTAGCGAATGTCGGTGGTGAACTGGCTGATATAGTCTAGGTGACGGAATTGTCTCGGTGAGCATTTGTCTGCTTTTTGTTGAAAGGCAAACGAGATTTATTTTCCATGTTCTCCGTAAAACGGTTATTCAACAATACATTATGGAGAAGATTACAAATTAGAAAAAAAGTATAGCAAAACACATAAAAAGGTCAGTTTCACTACTTTGTGACATACGTCAAAAGATAACTGTTAAACTGCCTGCAGGTTACGTTAAAAATGTCGATGGTCAATGCAGACTCGTTGAGCAGTTCAGTCGCTCTGTTGACTGGCGCGTTCTGATAGGCAGAAGTCATCGCTTTTGGAGCATAAAAAGGGTATGGGACCTTCCACGAGTATACTTGTCTGGGACATATAAGTTAATCTCTTTCAAAATAGGTGGATTATGTATAGTTCCAGAGATTATCTTAAAAAAATGTTTTCCTAAAAATATTTTTCGGCGGGCTTCTAATGTATTAAGATCGAGCGTTCCTGCTAAGAATAAGGATGGATACAGGAAAGGGTAGTACATATATTCCCTCATATATAGGTAACGCATGAATCTCTTTTGTACTTTTTCTATTTCGAGAATATGGTTTTGCTCAGAAGGGGCCCAGATAATGGAGCTCTATTCCAGGATACTGCGAACAAGTGCTTCATACGTTCTTCGGATTGCGATACCATTGGTAAATGATCTTGAATTACGAAGAACAAATCCAAGCATTTTGTTGGCATGGGAGACAATATCAGATATATGGGATTTGAAAGAGAGATTTGCTTCAAAAATTACGCCAAGGTCTCGAATCTCATTTTTACGTGTTAATTCATGTTTATTAATGTGGTAGGGGAACAGGAATGTATCTTTGGATCTTGTAAATGTAACGACACTGCATTTCTGAATGCTGAAGGGTAAGTTGTTCAGTTCCGACCATTTGACAAGAGAATCAAGATCGTTCTGCAGAAGAATGGAATCGATGTAACTTTTGATTGCTTTGAAAAGTTTTATATCGTCAGCAAAAAGGAGATATTTTGAGTGGTTTATGGTGTTGCCAATGTCATTGATGAATAAGAGAAAGAGAAGGTGTCCTAAATTCGATTCCTGGGGAATCCCGGAGTTAGTTTTGTATTCGTGAGAGAGATGGTGTCCGTAACTGACATACTGACGACGATTGCGTAAGTAGCTAGCCACAAAAGCGAGGAAATTCTGAGAGAATCCGATGTCACTTAATTTTTTAAATAAAATATCATCTTTATCAAATGCTTTCTCGAAGTCTGTATAAATCACATCAACATGTACAACATTTTCAAATGAATTATTAATATAGGTGGTGAGATTCATAAGATTCGTTGAAGGTGACAGTGTGGGACGAAATCCGTGCTGATTTTCGGTGAGTGCGTGTTTTGTTTGGTTATATATCTGTGAATAAATTATGGTTTCTAAAAGTTTTGCGGGTGCTGACAACACAGCTACAGGTCTATAATTATCTATTTCTGACTTTTTTCCTTTTTTGTGTATAGGCGTTACTTTCGTTAGTTTCCACATTTCCGGAAAGATATTTTTGCGAAGTGAAAGGTTAAAAATATGTTTTAGAGGTTGAATAAAATAACTTGCATATCTTTTGAGGATTATAGTTTGAATACAATCTGGGCCGACGGAGTATTTAGGTTTTAGCTTATGGAAATCTGTAATAATATCGTCATCGTTAATTTCATGAATTTGTACAGGTAAAGAGTTAAATGACGATGAAGCTATAGAGGATATGTCAAGTTGGGGGATATTGTCGCTAAATACTGATTGAATATAGTGTGCGAAACCTGCGGCGATCTCAGAAGATCCATCATATTTATTGTCTTTGTAGTTCATGTGGTTAAGTTTGTCACAGCCGCGGCGTTTATCGTTAGTGTATAATCAAAAACGAGTTGAGTCTGTTATTATACTGTTCTCGGCCTCACGTGTAAAGTCAGTGTAGGCCTGACCGATTAACAGTTTGATTGATTTTCGTAAAGTTTTAAAGCTAGCTAAGACATGTTCGGATTTTGTTTTTTTCCAAAGATGGTGCATTTTAGTTTTTTCTCGTATGAGGTGAATGATTTCCCCACTAAACCATTTCGGATATTGTCTAACATCTTTGAGCATACGTGTAGATCTTTTCTTAAAACAAATGTTGAAAATATTATTGAGCTGTTCATAAAACATTTCGACAGCTAGATTTACGTCAAGGCAATCGTAATGATTCCAGTGATGTTGTTCTAAGGCATTCTTAAGTGTGTTATCTGAGCTGTCGTGGAAAATCCAACCCATGTTTATGTCTGGAGGCAATGTGTCTGTTTGTATATGTGATTGAGTTGTGTAATCGAATGTGAATGAAAGTGAAGGGTGATGAATATCCTCTCTGACTAATGGGGAGTCATGGCGGCAGATAACAGCATTTTTAGAATTTACATTACTTAATACTAGGTCTAACATGTGTGCATTTATGTTATAAACAGTGTTGAATTGTGTTAAATTATAAAAAGAACAAAAGTTATCGAAAACGTCAATTGGGTTTTTCCCTGAGGGAAAGTTAAAACCGAAAATAATAATATTTTTTGATTGTAACTTTACACTTTCGCTTATAGTTTTGTCGTAAAATAATTGATACTGTTCAGATGTTGTGTTTGGAGGAAAATATACAACAAAATATACAGTGATGGGCTTGCGGTCGGTAAATATGGTGAACGACCTGCCTTTCACCATGTGGCGGAAGAATTTCACAGCGAGATAAATGGCTAGGAGTTCTCTGTCGTATGCGCCATATTTCTTTTCAGCTGACGAAAAATTCTTTGAGAAGAATGATAGAGGCTCTCAGTTACCTGCGACGAATTGATGGAGTGCGGCACCAGCTGTAGTATCAGACGCGTCGCTGACGATAGAGAGTGGGGCGTCGCACTTCGGGTGAACGATCATAGTTGCCTGGGCAAGAGCTTCCTTGCACTTGCTAAAGGCTTCTACTCTTTCGGCAGTCCAAGACACGAGTTGTTTATTTGCCAATAGAAAAAAACTCTAAAGGGTCTGATTTTAGCTCGGGAGTAATTTTTGCACCTCTCAAAGTTCAGAGGCATTTTTTTAACCCAGAGCGGCTTGTTTGTGGCAGCTGGTGTGACGAATGAATTTATGTGTAATACTGAATGTAATAAATCTCAAGTACGACCAATGGACCTAATCCGGAAAGAAACGCCATTTTACTGTCGAGTACATTCAGAACTATTAACTGCTTAAAAGGTCGAGGTGGAAAGATCTAGATTAACAAGTCGCGGGTAGGAATCCTTTCGTGTGGAAGTAAATTTTGTTTGATTGAATTTTGTTATTTCACAATTTATTCATTTCAAATAATATGCAGTTTGCTTGTCACGTTCCAGAGTGGAAGAGAATCTCACTATCGCCCTGGTGTAAGATCACTATTTAGAACTGAAACGTTTCTTGAAATGGTTTTAGCCATGTATGAGGTCTGAACAGCCAGGTATTTCCCTAATTCCTTCTCCCCCATTCCTTCCCCTCCCCCATTCCTTCTCCTCCCCTCTACCTTCAGCACCACAACATACCTCAATCGGGGATGCCATAGTCTCACTGACTCCCGTAGGAAAAGGCACTAGCCCAGGTGGGACTCTTGCGGTATCGAGAACTTTGTGTAAGCAATACAGGTATGTTTAGAAGTTTACTTAGGTGACAGTTTACGGTAAAGTTACGTTTATGGTAACTATCGTAATAACAAATAAACGGAAAGAGAGAACATCGTGAACAAGCATATTTATATCCCGTCTGAAAATCCAAAACGTGCATGAATACCGAAAATCTGAAAACAACATTCAACATTTTTTTTATAATTGCAATGCATCTTACTGGCTGTCGAAGTACTCGCCGCATACTGCAAACATTCCTTCTTCACATCCGGGAGGTAGATATTTATATCCGTATACGGCATTTCACCTTCACCTTCTTCCTGGGACCCTGGTTCCACCTTGATGGAAACACTCTCTTTTTTAGGAAGATCCATGGCCTTCTGGTATAGCGTTCATATGCTGGTCCTAGCTCAAAAAGAATTTAGACCTTCAAGAGAAAAAAAAATAATACAATTTAGTAATAACCTGTATTTGGAAAATAATATTCTAAATCTTGGAGGCGACTTGAACTACCCTACAATAAATTGAATATCAATGACCTACACTGGATATTTACAATACTCAAGGTAGGTTTGTAACAACTTCATAGTTATAGATGAGAAGTGCTTGTGTCGCACGCGCGAATTGACGAGGCGAGAGGCGAGAGGCGAGGGCAGGGCCGCGCCGCGGCGGGAGGCGAGCTGTCAAATGACCACGCCGGGCCGGGTATCTTGGCTGACACCGACTCCAAAAATAACAATCGTACCTACATATTGATGAGTAGAAAAAGTAAGTTGATTATTAAGTTGAAGAATACGAAATTATTTTTTACTTTTTATTGCATTTTTTTAAGTCGTTTTTTTGTTTTGTTATAATTTTGTTTATTTTTAGTGAATCTAAAGTACACTAACTAATTTATCTGAATATGGGTAGATCTACTAAGGTGCTGATCATATGAGACAGACATTACTTGACCATAACGACGTTACGGTAGGAGACTCAGTAGGTGACTCGGTAGGTGACCGGATAGCCTATAAAAGATTCGGCCGAGTATCGATAATTTGCTCCTAAGAATTGAAGAGTTCGATTCCATAATCAGAACCTAACCAAACTCTCATTAAACTACCCTTGAAGTACATCCTTTCCAATAAAAATAGAATCATCGAAATCGGTTGGCGTGATATTGAGTTAGTCTTCCATTTGTCGCGTACATACCTAATGCAAATTTAAGACTTATATAGTTTTCTCATGGATGCCATTGACAGAACTGGACCAAATTGAAATGGCATTCAAAGGTCCGGATAGACTATAAAAGATTCGGTCGAGTATCGTTAATTTGCTCCTAAGAATTGAAGACTTCCTTTGTCATGGATTCCATGATCAGAACCTAACTACAATCTCTTTAAACTTTTTTTTTTTTTACATTAACTCCACACAGGAGGCCCTGAGGAAAATAATTTCCCTCAGGGCCTATGTCATCTGGGATGCTGTGTGGAGGGTCTTTTTGAGGAGAGGAAGGAATGAACATTGGTCTTGAAGAGACCCATGTTGTAGGAAGGAGGAAACACAGAGGCCGGCAAATCATTCCACAGCCGAGCTGTTGAACACAAGAACGAGTCGAAGAAACGACCCGTTCTCATGTGACAAATGTCAACTGTGTACAAATGTTGGGCACGCGTTTGGCGTGTTTCCCGACTATGCACCGGTGCCGAAGGGATCAATGATGCTAGTTCCTCGGAGCATCTGTAATACCGGTAGAACAAGGATAGCATTCCCACCCGACGCCTGTGCTCTAAAGATTGCAATCCGTCTGTTAAGATGGGAGAATCTATCAAACGGACCGCCCGTTTCTGCACAGAGTCGAGGGTATTTTTCAGGTATTTTGGAGCTCCAGACCAGAGGTGGCTGCCAAATTCAACCGTGGGGCGCACTTGCGATTTGTACAGGGTTAGCAGTTGTGTACTATTAAAGTATCTGCGGGCCCTGTACAGTACGCCCAGTTTTTGGGAGGCTAACTTTACTCTGGCTTCGATGCCTACCTAACTACCCTTGAAGTACATCCTTTCCAATAAAAGAATCATCGAAATTGGTTGGCGTGATATTGAGTTATTCGTCCATTTGTCACGCACATACTTAATGCAAATTTAAGACTTACGTGGTTTTTTCATGGATGACATTGACAAAACTGGACCAAATGTATGGGACCACACGGGAAGCACCAGCTTAAAAATAAAAAAAAAGAATCATTAACATCGGTTCACTCAGTCAAAAGTTCTGAGGTAACAAACCGTCGAATTGATAACCTCCTCCTTTTTTAAATCGTTTAAAAATAGCCGCAAACAGTGAAGGCTGTTATTGTAATATAATATTTCTATTTTTGAGACTGACAGTTCATGGTGGAATTCCATTACAATAAATTAAAATAAAACGAATATAAAACTTTATTCCACTGAATTTTGTTTGACCGTAACCGGTTTCAGCTCGTTAGAGCCATCTTCAGACTTAAAAGAATTATTTGTACCAGTCTGAAGATGGCTCCAATGAGCTGAAACCGGTTACGGTCAAATAAAATTAAGTGGAATAAAGTTTTATAATCGTTTTATTTTAAGCTGTTATTGTAATTAATTCGCCAATTAAATGAGATAAGAGAGACCGCGTAGTTTAGGACGCAAGTTAAGATAACTTAATGCAATGTTGGCTTAACCAGTCAGGTATACTTGTTCGTTTTTCTGAAAAAATCATTAAGGTCTCATAGAAATCGTTGTGTCTCCCTTACTATAATGGTTAGAAATATGATATTCACGGTAGTAGAAAGAACAAACACCACGCTTTAAATTAAAATATAAAAACTGAAATTTACACCTTTACGAATCCAATGTTAAGCACCGAAATTTAAAAAAAATATATTGAAATTTGGGATTTTTAGATATAAAAAAAACGTAGTGCGAGCCATTTTAAAAACCTTATTGTATGTTTTTTTTTTAAATTATATGTTTACTAGCTGGTTCCCGGCATGCGTTGCTATGCCATTTAATAAAGAAATTGTTTCTCCCTGCGTGTCCTTATCAATTTATTCCGTTACCCTTCCACCTCTCATTCCTCTCCGCCTCCTCCACCTTCCCTCTCCCCAGTCCATTTCCCCCCTTACCCCGTCCCACGAACCACCCTCCCGAGTTCCCCTCCCCCCTCCGCAAACCCCCTCCCCGAGTTTCCTCACCCCTTTCGCCCTCCCTCCTCTACTCCTGCATTCCCTACATTCATTCCCGGTACATTTAGTTTTCAAACAGCTCGCGTGCCACCTATTGCAATTTTTTTATACAAATGTAATAATGCTAGAGCTTACTTATACAAACCTTGTCCTGACAATAACGAACACAAAACAAAAAGAATTATCCAATTTGGTGCAGTCGTTCGGAACATATGCGCGTACATACATTTCGGCGATTCATTTTTATTTATAGAGAAGATTTATAGAGATTTCGATTTATAAAATTTGAAAGTTTATTTCATCACATTTTCAAAACTGTTTTTAGATTTCATTCCGAAATATTCCATTTGTTTGGATTTCATTACAAAACGGAATTATTTTCACCCACTGAAAAAATTTTGTCGAGGTCTGAGGGGTGAATAAACATGTCCTGTAAAAAATTACTAAAACGTTCAATAACAATTTAAATTTTCGATATTTGTTTTTGGGCGTTATACCGTGTTGCGCTACCTAATTTTTTTAACCAACGTTTCGGACAGCATTACAGTGTCCATCATCTTGGCAGATGTGACGCATCTGATGACGCACTGTCCTGATGATGGAAACTGTAACGCTGTCCGAAACATTGACTAATGAAAGAGGTAGCGCAACACGGCATAACACCCCAAAAACTAATAACGAAAATACTTTTGCCCGTGAATATCTAAAAGCTATTTTCAAGAAGGCGGCCACACAAGGTGCAGAAATGTCAAATTAACAATACTGTAAATGTATGTGGGTGGAACCAGTTGTTTCCACTGCCATCTGAGTGATAAATACTCTCAGTATCAGCACCTCAGAAAAGAACCCAATTCAGATACGATAAGTTGCGTGGAGTGAATTTAATCGTGTTTCATTTCCAGATTTGGTTTCTGTATTTCAGAGTGTAAAGGAAAAACAAAATTGGTGATATCTATTATCATCATTGAGTAATGGCATAAATATTTGAGGTAATAATGGAAATGATTAATTGAATTAAGTGAAGATTTAATAATATTAAAATCTCTAGGTCGGAATTTTTGACAGCGGCCTGAAATCTACAATGATCAACCCCATGCAGTCTCGTCTGTCGCGTGTTAACTTGGTTGGTGTTCGTCACCTCAATACATTAGCACCGTAAATGTGAAATAATGCGAATGCCGTAAAATATGATATATTCTTATAAAAAACGTGCATCAATAAATGGGTTTAGGTCTTACTCAGTCAATATAACATGAACCTACTTACGTACAAGGCGAAGGGCAGCAGTCAATACCAATTTGTTGAAGAAACGTCACTAGAAAAGTAGAAGTGAAATAATTTGAATAAGTTCGGCAAAGAAATGTTGTGGTCACCGAAGTGACCCATCACAGTGTAAATGAAACGCAAATATTGTGTAGTTAATACAACATTACTTCGGAAAAGTGGGGTTAGGGTGGTAATGAGCACCTACGCAAGACGCGATGTAGACGTCACAAGTCGCAAGGTGAAGGCCATAATTCCAATAATTCCATAGACAACGACCCATCGAAGAAAATAATCATAAGTGGCAGTTCCTACTTTTGAAAAATATAATAAATAATGCCCAACACAGAAATAAAGTACAACGTAGGTAAGTGGAATTTTCGGTTAATATTTTTTAATTTTTGCACTCACAATTTGTTACTCAACTCATTACTCGCACGAACAAAGATGTGATTGTTCGGCTTTTATTTGTGGTAAGTTTTTTTTTATTTATTTGAATCATTCGGCGGTTTTCCTACTGCCTACCATGATCAAAAACTTTGTGCACGCCACTGTATGCAGTTTTATAAAGTAAAATAAAAATAGCTTATCCTCACTGTAAAGAAACAAGGGTTTTGCGTTTAGTGGGGGAGTTTTCACTTTCATATGAAATATTGCATATAATAACAAAAAAAATAATTAAGAAAAATGCAAGATGTATCAACAATAGATTTACGATTTAATAAAAACATATTGACTCTTTTAGTAGTATTCGGTAATGTTTCAATTTTAGCTGAAATTCTCGAATATTTTTTATAATTTTTCGATTTAATGGGAGATTGTTATACGAAGATTTGTTTGTTGAATGTGATAAGTATTAAAATATTTTATTCTCATGTATTTAATTGTAAGTTGTTTCACTTTTTTTTCAATTTGTAATTTTGAATATTTTTTGTATATTTTGTCAACTGTAGGTACATTATAATGAAAAGAGAAGTAGGTACATAATAATGAAAAGAGAAATTAAGTAGACAATTTTGGTGGTTTTTACAACACTACCATAATGATATATATAATTATACCTACATCTATTCAGTTTCCGGTATTCTTCCAATCAAAGTCCTTCCTAAACGTGTCATCACAAGCACCATCCTACAAATTAACCAACAATCAACTCACACTAACATAAAGCCACTTTACAACTAAGACATCCACGCTCACAATACTTGAAATAGCAAAAAAATCCGCATACCTCAAACACACACTACAAAATATAAGATAAAATCTCTGAACTATGTTGCCTATACACTATATAATTCGCTTCCAGATATGTATAAGGAAATCCAGCAAAATAAAAATAAAATTGGAATAGGAAATGCTGTAAAAGAATATTTTTTAAGTTCATTTAAGGATGAAACTCGGAAATCTTCTTGTCGTGTTAAATTGTCTTATTTTTTTCTCTTCCTTTCTTTTCCATCTAGTTGCAATTATTCGTAATTTCGCCCTAATACCATGAAAGTGAAGCCGCGGATAAAGCTAGTTGTTTATATAATTAATATTGCACACGATAATTCAATCCTATTTTAAGATTTTTATAAAGTTGGTAACCCCAGGCGAGTACAGTCAATCGATAAACTAAATATATTTAATTAAATGATATCGATATCTGTTTCTGATTTTTCTATTTACAGATTTACGATTAAGTTTCGCAAGTATTGTCTTCATTAAAATAAATATTACATTTTGAGGTTTTACTCATGAAGTTAAAAAAAAAGAAAATATTTATCCTAGTCTTGCAGAAAAATCTATAGATTTCGCTTATTAAAAAAAAAAATAATAACCAGACACTATCTAGAGTGCATTTAGTTCGGGTTTGAATCTTGTAATCATCCATAAAGATAGCAGCCAATAAAATATTCGTTAAGAAAATTAAGATAATGTTGGTAGTTCATAGTTGAAGTATGATAGAGTTAAAAATGACCGAATCGGATGGGACACCTTAGATCAGTTGCTAGAGCCGCGGCTCGCAAAACGGAATATCCTGGGTTCATATCCCACAGTTGCCAATATCTTTTTCTGATATTTTTTTTTGTTTCCAGATTATTGACTGAATTTCGCTAGTATTGTCTTCATTTAAATAAATATTACAAAAATTTAGGCTTTTACTCTTAGTTAAAAATAAAAATAATAATATAATGGTTTAATTATTACCTAAATATAACTAGTAGTTCTGTAAACAGTAGAAATCGCGTCCAAAAATGCTCTCATTTTAAATTATTAAAAAAGTTCTTAGAAATCATAAGATTAATAATTAGGCATTTAAATATTTATTTGCTTAATAATAAGCCATTAATATTTTACGTTAATTTTTATAAACATCAAGTCAAGAATTATACTAGTTCGACAAGTTTCATTATAAGAATAATAACAGATGTACAAAAAATAGAAAACCTCATAGTAAAATCAAACACATATAAAACAAATAATTTGACTACAAAAAAATACAAAACCTTTATTAAAGATACTAATTTTGAAAACTAAAGACTATCTGGGGTGACATCAGATCTATGATTCATTATCACCAGTTTCAAGCACAGCTCATACTATAAATGGATTCGCTTGTGTCTTTATTAAGGTAGGCTGAACTGCAAAAAGAAAAAGGTTTTTCTCTGCTGTGAGTAATCATGTGTGCCGTCAAATTTCTCCATTGTGTACATGAATAACTGCAATTGGAAAACGAAAAATGTTTTTTTCAACTGTAAGTCAGCATGTGTCTGCTCAAATTTCCTATTTGAGAACATGAATAGTTGCATCTAGAACAAGAAAAAGGTTTTTCTCCACTGTGAATACGCTTGTGTACCGTCAAATATCTCTTATGAGAACATAAATAACTGCAATCGGAACACGAAAAAGGTTTTTCTCCACTGTGAGTCAGCATGTGAGACATCAAATATCTCTTTTGAGAAAATGAATAACTGCATTTGGAACACGAAAAAGGTTTTTCTGCGTTGTGAGTCAGCATGTGAGCCATCAAAATTCCCTTTTGAGAACGTGAATAATTGCAGTCAGAACATGAAAAAGGTTTTTCTCCACTGTGAGTCAGCATGTGAGCTATCAAATGTACCTTTTGAGAACATGAATAATTGCAGTCGGGACATAAAAAAGGTTTTTCTACGCTATGAGTCGGCACGTGTCTCGTTAAAGAACTCTTGTGAGAACATGAATAACTGCAGTCGGAACACCAAAAAGGTTTTTCTCCACGGTGAGTCAGCATGTCTTGCCTCAAATTTCCCCTCTGAGAAAGAACACGAATAACTGCAATCGGAACACGAAAATGGTTTTTCTCCACTGTGAGTCCGCCTGTGTCTCGCCAAACTACCCTTGTGAGAACATGAATAACTGCAGTCGGTACATGAATAAGGTTTTTGACTTCTGTGAGTTCGCATCTGTGCCGTCAAATATCTCTTATGAGAACATGAATAACTGCAGTCGGAACACGAAAACGGTTTTTCTCCACTGTGAGTCAGCATATGAGCTATCAAATGTACCTTTTGAGAACATGAATAATGGCAGTCGGAACATAAAAAAGGTTTTTCTCCACTATGAGTCAGCTTGTGTCTAGATAAAGTACTCTTGTTAGAACATGAATAACTGCAGTCGGAACACCAAAAAGGCTTTTCTCCACCGTGAGTCAGCATGTGCTGCTCTTAATTTCCTCTCTGCGAACATGAATAACTGCAGTCCAGACACAAATAAGGTTTTTCGCCATTGTAAGTCAGATCCGCCAAGGAGTCTGAAAAATAACACGCATAAAGATATAAGTTTAAGCAATGTTATTAAAAAAAATAGTTATATGTTAATACAGCAAACTGCACACTGAACAGTTGAACACATTGACAGAAGGTTGATTTTCTTTCATACTTTTTCGTGGATATTACGTGAAACACTTATATTTTTTATATTCAAAATTTGTGGAGTACGGCAATTAAAAATATATATATAAACATCCGGTAACTTATTTATTGTACGTTTTTTTCCTCGTATACAAAGCAATATAAAATAAGACTTTAGTAGCATAAGTAGTTAAAATGGGGACAAGATAATCCTTTTAATGTAGAATGTTTCTTCAGATCTGTCAATAATTTTGAAAAAATGTGGATATAGTTTAACAAGTAGGTAAAAGCACAATTAATTTTTATATAGTATAAAACACTAAAGTTCGAATTTTTAAATCTTACAAAGTATTTTGGTTTTACCTGCCGTCTGTGTTCTTCTTTCTACGAAGTCCTCTTTAACGACCGGCAGGCCGATGTCAAATTCCACAAATGGAATTCCCCCTTCATCTTCTTCTCGGGGTTGTGGTTCTATCTTGAGCAGTCTCAGCATTTATGCTTTTTTTTTTTCCATTATTTCTGGCTTTCACCCTTCAAGGGTGTTCTAGGCCATCATTTATAATTACAGAGAAAGGAAAGGAGAATTTATATATTAATTTTATTTAAATGTGCAAATTTCAGAATTTTATGGAAGATTGGAGTAGAGTTCAGACTTAGAAGAGATGAGATGTTGAATGGAGGAGAGGCAATTTTTGATAACGCTTGATAGAAGAGAGGATATTTATTTAGAGAGGGACAATCAAAAAATATGTGATCTAAAGTTCCCACATCTAGACCACAGAACGTACAATCTGGGGAGTCAAGCACATGAATTTTATAAAGGTGAGAAGGAACGGAACAATGTCCGATTCTCATACGAATAAGTAAGGAAATTTCTTTTTTGGAAAAATGGGGGAATTTTTGAAACCACGGTTTTGATGGGATAGTCCTTTGTATTGAGGCGTAGCGGGCACCCTTGGATTGACTAGCAATGTTCCAATACTCTGTCCAAACATTGTGAGATCTATCTTTGATGATGGAAAAAATATCAGACAGGGGAATATGATTTACGAGGGTAACGGTAGGGTTAGACGCTCCTTGTTTTGCCAAGGAATCAGCAATATCGTTACCCACTATGCCAACATGTCCAGGAATCCAAATCAGAGTGACAGTTTTTCCAGAGCTTTGAATGGAGGTTATCAATACTCGAATAAGACATACAAAGTGATCATCAGGATGAAGAAGAGGACTTGTTTTAAGTTTTTGGAGGGAACTGAGAGAGTCAGAGAGGACAAGAGAATGTTCAAAATTATTTTTTATTATATATTTGAGAGATTCAATAATCGCAATGCACTCGGCAGAAAATATTGAAAATTGGTTTGAAATTGAATAAAATATTCTTTCATTAGAATTATTGTGGTAAACGTTAATACCAATACCACAGTTAGGAGAGTCCGGAGATTTGGAGCCATCAGTAAATAAAAGAGAAGAGTTGGGCCATTTAGAAGAAATAATGTCATTGAACATATTATTGACAGTACGGGCTGGGAGATTGGAATGACTTTTAAGGATGCCGATCCCTTCTAATATCGTTGGGGATAGGGTCACGTGACTATATTTTAATTTGAACAAAGGAAGAAGATCATTTTTGATAATTTGAAGCTCTGAGAGAGAGCGAAAATTTTTACATATGGCTGGGAGAGGTTTAGTTCGAGCTCTGATTGTAGATGAATGTGTTAAGTCGTTGAACAACGAGACTCTGGGAATAATCTGATGACTTTTAGAATTTAAACATTTAAGAACAAATTTGTCAGCAAATAATTGACGCCTTAAATAAAGAGGAGGATCAGAACATTCTACTTGAAGGGAATTGATGGGCGACGATTGCATCGCGCCAGTTATTATTCGCAATGACTTAGATTGAATTTTGTCTAATTTACCGAGTGCATTTTTGGATGCAGTACTAAAAAGTGGGCAGGCATAGTCGAGATGACTTCGAATAAGTGCATTGTAGAGCAACTTAATGCAGATAGGATGAGCACCCCACCAAACGCCAGTCAATGATCTGATAATATTTAAAAAATTTTCACATTTAGTAACTATATTATTAATGTGGGAAGACCATTTAAGTTTCCTATCAAATGTTACTCCCAAAAATTTTACTTCGGAAGCATTGGGGATTGGAGAGTTTTTAAATAAAATTTGAACAGGGGGGTTATTATGACGATTTGAGAAGGTAACACACTGACTCTTTTGTACTGAAAGTTCAAGACCATTTAAAGTAAGCCATGTGCAAAGGGCATCCATGGCTTCATTAAGATATTTGACGGCGGATGGAATGATCTTGGATGATAAGAAGAAAGCTATGTCATCTGCGAACCCAACAACTTTTACTTGAGGGGGAATGGTGACATGCATATCGTGTGTGTATATATTATACAGTAAGGGGGATAATACATCGCCTTGGGGTAAACCCTTCCAAATTGACCTACTCTGAGGAGTAACATCTGGTAGCTCAATGAAAATTTTCCTATCGAGAAAAAGATTAATAATAGATTGGACAAACATGAGGGGTAAGCCAAGGCCTAAAAGTTTTTTTTTAAGAATTGGGATGGAAACATTGTCAAAGGCGCCTTCTATGTCTATAAAGACTGCAAGACATACTTCTTTGTTAGAAATGGATAAATTAATATCAGTGCTGATGATGGCAAGGTTATCTTGTGTAGATTTCTTTTTCCTAAATCCAAATTGGGATGGAGAGAGAAGATGATTACTCTCGACAAAAAGTTCTAACCGGTTTTTAATTAATTTTTCATAAATTTTACTAAGGGTGGATGAAAGAGCAATTGGCCTATAGTTGGATCCAGAATTGGGTGATTTGTTTAATTTTAGAATTGGGATGATTATTTGAGAACTCCAGTCATCAGGTATTATGCCAGTCTGGAAGATTTTATTTAAGATGCTTAAAAAGTGATTTAGAACATTATCATTACTATTTTTGATAATGCTATAAGGTATACCATCTCTGCCTGGAGATGAGTCCTTGACTGTTGATAAACAATTTTTTAATTCAATTAAAGTGAATGGAGAGTCAAGCCAATGATCAGACATAGGAGGGTTGTGGATTGGAGTTATTTCATCTAAGTTAGGTACAGAAGGGGGGGCAATTTTGTCCAAGAACTCGTCTATCCATTTAGAATGAGAAGCTTGAGGAGATGTTGGACTGAAGGAGGATCGAAATCTTCGAATCATAGACCAAACTTCCGAAATTGGAGTGTTCGGAGATACTGAACTGCAGAAGTTGTACCACCCGGATTTTTTTTTTGACCTCAATACCCTTTTGGCATTGGCTTCGGCATTTTTGTATATGAGATAGTTCTCCATAGTCATATTGTGACGATAGGAAAGAGATTTAGCTTTCCGAATTCTCACTACTTTGGAACATTCCTCATCCCACCAGGGAGTTGGAGGGAGTTTTTTGAGAGATTTGGTTTTAGGGGGAGGATTTGATTTATTGATTGCAGTTACGAGCATTGATTTGAAGTTATCGTAGTCATCTTTGACAGATAATGTATCGGTATAGGATAAATTTTGTATAAACTTATCCATATGTGAGTTAAATTCGTCCCATTTGGTGTGTTTTGTTTTAATCTTTGTCGAAATATGGGACTTGTCTGAATGGAAAGAAGTTTGATAAGTGATAGTGATCGGGAAATGATCACTGGAGC
The DNA here is from genome assembly GCA_929108145.2 of Limnephilus rhombicus. NCBI lineage: Eukaryota > Metazoa > Arthropoda > Insecta > Trichoptera > Limnephilidae > Limnephilus > Limnephilus rhombicus. The sequence goes on along the minus strand of OV815289.1, from coordinate 6,932,697 downwards.
AAGGGTCGGGGGACACCACCCACGAGGAGAGAGGTGCCAGATTAATAGAGCATATGGAGAGATCCACTGCACTGGGGTTTGTGTTGGGGCGAGAGATTCTAGTAGGAGATCCGTCATTCAAAAGAAAAAGGTTGGATTCATCTAGGAAATCCATCACACTTCGACCGTCTCGATCACAGAAAGCAGAACCCCAGACGGGGGAATGGGCATTAAAATCACCCAATAAAAAGAAAGGTGGGCTTAGTTGACGGACAATTTGCAACCACGCTTGTTTATTGAAGTGCGATGTTGGGGGAAGATAGATAGAAACAAAGGAAGTGTCCTTTATTTTAGCTGCAACCATTTGAAAGTCAGCATTGGGGGGTTTGATATTATTTATTGGGAAAAACGGAAGGGATTTTTTAATAAAAAGGGCAGCACCACCGCCCGTACCTTCCGGGCGATCATCGCGGAGACAGGAGTACCCTCCCACATTAAAGTGGGTGGATGGAGTAAACCATGTCTCCGAGACAGCAGCCACAGAAACAAGGTTTGAATTTAATAGGTTAAGAAGGTTTGATTTGTTAGAAATAGCACTGCGGCTATTCCACTGAAGAATTCTGACATCTTGAAGAGCCATTTTGAATAAATGATTTTAATGTGGAAATAATAGAAGCAGCGTTGGACGGTAGATTAGTTTGAGAAGAAATTAGGTCAATTAGAAGCATAATAAGAGTTTGAATAAATGAAGAATTATCTTGGGAGAGTTGTTCAGAAAGCTTTTGATAGTTTGTTGAGGATGAATTATAATTGTTTGCGCACCCATTTGTGGCGTGTGAAAGAGGAGAACCATTGGGATTTAAGAGAAGTGAGTTGTGTTGTTGCTGATCGTATCCACGAGTCTGTTTAGAGATAGGGTTTTTGTATGTGAATTTTGTTGAACGGGAAGATGTTGAGGAGGAGGCGAGAGGGTTGGATGAAGAGTTACTGGATAAAACCTCGGAAAATGATTTTTTGACAGGCGGGAATAATTTAGAAGCCTGCAGAAAAGACAAGTTCTCAGAGGCCATAGAAATTTTTATATTTTTTTGGCGAGATTGTTCGGGGCAAGAAGAGTTAATGGCGGAATGAGCGCCTAAGCAGTTAAAACATTTAGGTGAAGAGAGAGAAGAACATTGGTCAGCCGAGTGGTTTTCTCCACATTTGAAACATCTGGGAGGGGATCTGCATGCAGCTTTGGTATGACCAAAACGGCAGCAGTTGTAACATTGAGTGGTGGGATAAGTGTACATTTCAACTGGTAAGGAGTTGAAAAATAAATAAATATGGGAGGGAAGAGATTGTCCTTCGAATGTGATGACGACAGATTGGGAGGGCTTCCAGGAAACGATGCCCTCAGAGGTGTCCTTATAATTTAGCCTCCTGGCTTTTATGGGATTGCCGATATGTTGGGGGGTTGAAAGTGAGGACAGGATTTCTGGAATGGACAGATCGGTCGAGATACCCCTGACCAGGCCCATTCGAGTGACATTGAAAGTTGGGATGTACGCCTTGAATTTAGAATTTGATGAAATAAATATATTTTTGATAAAGTTGTTGGCGGCTGAACCTGACAGGAATTCAACAGAGATTCGGAAGCGACCCTCGGCTTTAACACCTCCAGGTTTAATCGAAAGGTTCTTGTTATTTGAAAGAAATTTACCAAATTCAAGAGGATGGATGGTTTTACCTTGTTCAGTTTTTTGCGCATATACAATGTAGGGGCCACGGGAATGAGTAGAGTAAAAGATTGTTGGAGGAGGTTGAGGAAGAGCTGGAGGGGACTGAGAAGACAAAGGCGAATCATGTTTTTTTGGGGAAAGGGGACTAAATTTTCTTTTTTTAATTGAGGTTAGGATGACAGATTCATTGTCTGAAATGTTTGAATGTTCTGAAAAGTCTATTTTATCTGAAATGTCTCCATCTGGAGGGTCAGGAGGGGGATCTGGAGGCTTTGTAAGGGGTACAGGAGGGAAATCCTCCTCCATTGTTCAAAAAATTACAGCTAATATAAAAAGTGACAGAAGTAAAAAAATTATATAAATATCTGAAAATGAGCAGCAAGAAGTGACTCCTGGAAGATCAGGGGGGAGAAGATTCCAACACACTAAACTTTTTACAGCCAAAACACAATAAAAAGATTGGTTTAAGAATATTTTTTGAAAGAGCAAAACAAAAGAACTGATGACAGCCAAATGTTATTGTTGCGAGTCGCATTTATGCTTCCTTGAAAAACAAAACAACATTACGTATATTGTCGTCCCTCTCCGACAGTATAATCCAGTCTATCTCCATAAAAAAATTAGGAAGAAAGCTGAATTATCGAATGCTGTTACATTTACTTAGAGGAGTGGGAAACCATCACTGGTTTAACATAATCGCTATGATACTTTGCGTACTTTACAAAAGTTCTAAATGTTTTTTTTTTTTTTTGTTTTGTTTAAAAAACTGTTTTGAATTTGCCCTCACTTCTAGAAATAAATTTCTCACTACAGACCACAGCAGCACGTTAAATGCTTCGTCCCCAACCATTATAAGAAAGGGTTCAATAAGGCATTTTGAAAACGTTTTTTTGCATTAACATTTAATTTGACGAGTGCAGGAGATGTAAGTTCATTTGTAATAATTAAAATTAAATAAATGTTTTACCCGCCGTTTGGCTAATGGTTTGAGAGTGCTTCAAGGCTTCCTTTTTAATATCTATCAGTTCCGTGCCAGTTTCTGAAAATGAAAATTTAAAAACTTCTTTAGTCCCTGATTCTACTTTGATGGTGATTCCCTCTAGATAAGAATGCTCCGTTGTACTAACTTTGTAAAAACTTAATTTAAAATTCAAAATATACACTGAACAGGATGCTTGATTTGTTGTTTGACTGTTAAATATTTGACTCTCGAAAAGCATCATCATAAATACATGCTATCGGTCGCAATATGATAGCGCCTCAGAACCGTTCATATTTAATGTCGACATCATAAGAACGGGTCGTTTCACAGAGAGTTTGTCAAAATCGGTTCGAATGTGGAATGCTCTGCCAGCAACTACCTTTTTTAGTTCAATTAATGCAGGACTCATAAATGAACGAATAAGAGCAGACCGTAACGACAACCGATACTCTCATCCCGGACCTCCCTCATAACCTTGACCATAAAAAGGAATAATATAGTCCCCTCGTCTGCACGCCGCACAGGAAGGGGGGCACTCCGAGTCGTCAGATATTTCGTAAAGAATAATAAATACTAGGTTTTGCCTGTTGCAGAGGCAACTAACGGGTTAAAAAACTATTCGATTTGCGTGTGAACGTGGATGAAGCGAGGAGGAGTGTGTGTTAAATTAAATAAATGAAGAAAAAACGATGTCTGAATGCGGATGAAGCGAGCGCATACAAAGGGAACAGGTAGTCGGCCGCTCCCCCAAAGTTTCGTCGCAATCGGATGAACGGTTTAGCAATTCATAATTTCATGACGCCATAGCTCACTATTTTACATAGAAACCATCGCCGGCATACGCACATTAAATCCCCAAAGTTTCATCGCAATCGGATGAACGGAAGCCGGATCGGAGGACCTCCGTTTTATGAAACTTTTGACATTTCGTCTAACGACACATTTCTATAAATTAATATACCTATTTGAATTTCTTGTTTTAAAAGGAAAAGTAATATGATTTATTTGGAATTAAACGATACCTCAACCGGATGAGTAGATGTGTAACTAACCGCCATACTTTTAGGCACTTATTCGTAATTGTTATCGTAATTACACTTCGTTTTAGCAATTCCTACAACTGACAACTATGTTATTGCACAAAATAGGTTCTTAGTTTGGGTTATTTAAGTGTTTTGTGCGTATTTCGATCGAAGTGAAACTTTCGCAAACATCGAAGGGCAAAGGGATACTTATCTAGTTTATTAAGAAAATTAGAATTTGAATGCTATGTACCAAATGGGTACGGGTCTGTTGAAATCTTATTCATAATTTATGTGTTATATTTCAGCCACAATTGACGGTTATTTTCGGCTGCAATTTGTTTTGCGAATTTTTCGCGAAGACGAGAACAGGGTAGAGGCAGCTCGAAGAAGATAGTTGAGGTATTTGTCAAACCCCATGAGCATTCCGGAAACATTATTTATTGCTCACTACCGCCTGTCGGAGGACCTCTTCAAAGCGTTGTGTGACGAGTTGAGGCCGTTACTCCCTGTACCTAGAAGAACAACCGGTGTGCCCCTGGAGCTTAAAGTGAATACAACATTATTTATTTTATCATATTTTCTTTCAATGTGAAACCCCAATCCTGAAAATTAACAGCATATTCCAAGTACCTGCTTCATATGAACAAATATTTTTTTATGTTTCAGGTTCTAACAACTTTGTCTTTCCTAGCTACAGGGTCGTACCAGAAACTTGTGGGAAACGACTTCCACTGTAGCGTTTCACAATAAACGGTTAGCAGACACGTGCATGAAATAGTGACGGCTATAAACCTAATCATGCGTAGGCACGTCAAGTTCCCAGGAATGCAGCAAGAAAGGAATGCTGTGAAACAAGGGTATGTTCTGATTTATTATATTTTGTGGCATATTCAGATGATGGGCTAATATGTAATTATTTTATGTAATATTTCATCTCTGTTGAACTCAAGAACGAGTCGAAGAAGCGACCCGTTCTCACGTGACAAATGTCAACCGTGTTGGCCGCGCTTTTGGCTTGTTTCCCGACTATGCACCGGTACCGAAGGGATAAATGACGCCAGTTCCTCGGAGCATCTTCTAATAAAATAACGGTAGAACAAGGTCAATTTGGGAGGCGAGAATGGGTACCGCCGCCCCGGGAACCTTTATTGGATAACCAACACCTCTGCCATAGGTCACCCCAAGTTGTTCGCTACGTTTGGTGATTAAGCAGGGGTGCCCGGGTTCATGGGGTGAGGTTTGTCTAGGTCTTGGAGGCGGATGACCGGGAAATACTGAACCCCAGATTCCTACCCACCCCTTAAACCCTTTTCCTTCCCAGAACTCTCCTCTCCTTCCCTTTTCCTTAAAAAAAACCCTCCCCACAGCATCCTCAAAGATGACATAGGCCCTGAGGGAAATTATTTTCCTCAGAGCCTCCTGTAAAAAAAAAAAAACAAGGATAGCATTCCCACCCTGTATATGTATTTATGGTATATTTATACCGTTAATAAATAAATAATTTGGTTCTAACCCTTTTACCTTTGCTGTCTTTTGTACACTTACTTGAATTTCATAATGATGATGAAACACAGTGTGGTTTTCGAAATGCGTAGAACGGTCTAACATAAAGATTACAGTAATATTAATTTTATAGCATGTCGTCTCCATCGAAGTGGAAGGGAGGCACAATAATAATAATAATAAAACAAAAACAACAAAAATGATGAATGTGGTATCTTATTTTAATTTGTACATAGAGAAAAACTTAAGTCTCTTTAAAACAGTTATTATAGAGAAGCAATATATTATAGAGAAGATTACACATTTAGACCACATACAATAAAGGAGAAATACATAGTAACAATAACAATTACATGTATATTTCAATGACAGTGTTAAAAAAATACAATATTCATTCTAATCGAACAAAACGTTATATTTTTAGTAAGCTTAAGAAAAGCATAGCCATTCAGAGAATATGTGTGTACAAAAAATGAAATAGTTATATATGAACAGCCCACTGAATTTCCACTGTTCTTGGTCCTCATCCAGTGATAGCATGTTTTTGTCTATAAAAAAGTGATTGCACTTTTATTTTTTTTTTTACATGAGCTCCACACAGGAGGTGCTGAGGAAAATAATTTTCCTCAGGGCCTATGTTATCTTTGGGGATGCTGTGTGGAGGGTTTTTTAGGAAAACTTTATTCCTCATTTGAAATAAAAAAATGTTACATTTAATACACATTTAGAAAACATATTGTAAAGGAGAAATGGTATTATAAAATGGACACCAACACTGCCTAGCAGCAAAAATCTCCCATTCGACAAGGGCAGCTCTCAGCTTGTTGTTCTGAAACAATAACAACAAAAAAAAATTTTTTAAAAACTATATTGAAATTTTAGTACCTATATCTATTTTAAGCAGTCAAATTGTATATATTTCAGGTTTTATGAGAAATATCATTTTCCCGGAGTTATTGGGTGTATAGACGGAACCCACATAGCCATGATTAGATCGAAGGAACATGAAGAGGCACACTTTAACCGAAAAGGTTTCCATTCGATGAATGCTCTCATGATAAATAAATATTTCGTTTATTGAAATGTATACAGAATAGCTTATCATACAGTCATATAATATATCATACTATTATTCTATAATTTTACTATAGTAAATTTCTTTTATGTATACATAAATATTTGTTAAAGTTTGCAATTTTTAATTATATTTGTTTTAAATTTTTTTTTTTTTTAATTTTAATATTTCAGGAGACTCAACATGATGACTCCAATTTTAAATGCGGCACCGGGATCACCAGAGTATCACTATACCAAAATGCAATGCAAAGTCAGAAATTGCATAGAACGCTGCTTTGGTATTTTAAAAGCAAGATGGCGCTGTCTCTAAAACATTGTGTTCTACACTATACGCCAATAATGGCAGGGAAGATAGCCAATGCATGTGCTGTTCTTCATAATATGGCCATTGAAGCTCATATGCCAGAACCAGAGGATGTGATCATTGAAGATGATTTTAGAGAAGTGGTTAATGTTATCGATCAACACAACGATAACCTTAGGCAAGGACGGATAACTCAACGAGAGCTTGTTGAGACTCTCAATCGCCAAATTTAAATACCTCTAACCATCTATCCAAGTTTATTCTTTTTTTTAATCCAATTCATTCTTATTTCTTCACATTCACCTTCACAGTTCACATCCTCGGTTCTGGCATTTGAGCTTCAATGGCCATATTATGAAGAAAAGCACATGTATTGGCTATCTTCCCTGCCATTAATGGCGTGTAGTGTAGAACACAATGTTTTAGAAGACAGCGCCATCTTGCTTTTAAAATACTGTACATGTTTACTTCCTACACTCACATAAATTATGCTATCGAATACCATACCTACTTGTGTTGTGCCTACTTATGTCTGTCATGCTCTGTTTATTATTTTATGTACTATATACTTGTTATAATGCTCCCGTACAATTTACTTTACATGTAAAAGACATCAAGGCGTAAACCAACAAATAAACAAATAACGGTAAAAGCCCCATGGGCTTACAAAATAGTAAATAAATAAATAATATCTTAAACTTTCCTTTCAAGCTCTGCTATCAGCGCCTCTCTGAATTTAGCCTCTGTGCGGCCATGCTGGCATTGCTGGCCAGCAAGGCCGCACCGAACTCTTCCACTTTCTCCCATTTGTGCTTGTTGTGAAGGGGCTTCTCCCTCTCATTTATGTTTTTCTCCCTCTGGTTTGTATTTTTTCCTCCTCCGCTTTCACAAACTTCTCCATCAAGGCTCTTTTAGTAACTGAAAGTAAAATATTAAAAATATTAATAATAATATCATAACATCACGAGAGATGGGAAGGCTGAGAGGGATATTGAAAGAAGGGTAAATGCAGGTAACGCTATTAATGGAGGATTGAATGCCGTTGGCGCTAATAAAAAAACTGTTAAAAGAAGCGAAGCTAGCAGTCCACAATGGAGTCCGGTACCCACCCTGATGTATGGCAGTGAGGCATGGAACTGGCAGAGGAATGATGAAAGCAGACTGAATGCTGTTGAAACGAGATCCCACCATGTATGATCGTGTGAAAATGTGATCTGATGGAAGCGTAATGAGTAAGAATAAGAGGGACCCTTAGATGGTTTGGGCATGTAGAGCGAATGAATTAAGAAAGTGGTGTAAGAAGAATATGTGACACAAATGTGAATGGTAGAAGAAGTCAGGGACGCCCGAGGAAGACATGGCACGATCAAGTGAATCAGATACTTGAGACGGGCCATGTCAAGAGTAGAATAATAGGAGAGTATGTATGAGATGATATATGAATGTGTGCCAAGTTGTTTGGCGGTCTGTACTCTCTGCCTACGCCTGCGGTGAAACGGCGTGATGGTTAGTTAGTTAGTTTTTTCAAAAAATTACTCCCATTCACCCTAAGAAATTTCATTGTTAGTACTTACAAAGATCTTTGTCGGAGGCCTTTCTTTTGACGCCGGACGGTCCAGGCGTTGCGGGCAAAACGTCTGTCGGCACCGGCCCAGGCATCGCGGACGAAGCTTCCTCATCCGACCCAGGTAATTGAGGAAGGACCTCAATTGCAACGTCAACCATCAACGTCTCATAAATTGGTGTCCCATCAATCAAGTCTCGCCCAATAATTAAAACTAACTCCACTGGATGCCACGATGCCTTCTGTTTGTAATTACCTTTTAGGTCCCGCCAAGTCTGAAACAATTGATAAATGGTCAAATTATTATACAGAAACCGATAAATTAAGATTATTTTGAGAAAGGTGTTTGTTTCAGTTTCAATAAAGTATTATTATATTATGTACATACTTGCTGCCATTTTTCGCCTGGTTTCTTGGCTCCAAACCTGATGGCGTTCAGGGTTTGGGCCAAATCGTCCCACTCCGTCTTGCTGGCTATCCTTCCATCCGGCCCCTCACATCTTCCTGATACCATGGAAGGCTTGTCGGCGACCCATGACGCGAGCAACTCCAACTGTTCACTTGTAGACCTTTTATTCTGTAGAAGAATTATTAATATACATTATTATTATTAATTTAAAACTAACAATGCAATCAATAAAAAAACATGCAAATGCGGTTGGTAATAACAGTTTCCCGCTGGCGGTGATAAAACGAAAATTCATATGGTTTGCCATATACTCGATAATAGTTTTGCCACCGTCAACCGGATACTATAATAATCACGTTTTTTAAATAAATCATTCTGTTAAGAATAGTTAGTGACATCTATGAGATAAATATTGTAATTAATTCCATTTGGTTAATTATTCTTAATTTATTAGAAAAGTGTGCATATTAGAGACCTCTGTGGGAATTTCATAGAAGCTAGTGTTATCAGCCAACAAATTTAGGGCACGTGACCTCAGTGGATATTTGCTACTTGTATTGTTATTATTGTATTTTAAAACAGTCTGAAAGACGGTATTTTTATAGTTTTTAGTAGTATAAAAAGGGCTATACTCAAGAAATTTGTTCTCTTCCATTAACCCTTACCTAGAGTATAGACGCCGTACCGCTTGAGGCGGGGTCCGGGCTGAATTTAGTTCTAAAAGTGTTGATTTCATTATTGCTCAAAAAGTGTTTGTAAATAAAACGACTCTTCAATAAAAAAGTGTTTTACAAATAAAAAGTCCACCACCCTTGATGAGATTGAAGTGATCCTAACACATTCAAATGACACAATTTTAAAACCAAGACAAACACAAAATAAACATGAATGTACTAAATAATCATATAACTTACGTACATTCAGTTCATTGCTAAGCAGACACATAAAAAACAGAGTGCAATTTTCAGTCCAATGTGATAAGACTCAGAAACGGTCGGCTGTGAAACCGAAACTTATTGGTTTGTCTGAGTAAGTTAGAGAGTAGGTAGTTCTGTTAAACTTTAACTTTTAAATGAGGTTGGATGATTTCTTGAAAGATGGATGCATTATTTTCGGTCAAGTAAACGATGAAGTAAACGTTCGGAACGAGTAAAGAAAAAATGACATAACCAACAAGCAAAGTGATAAGTGACAGCAAGCACGCTGAGATTAATCCATAGAAATTACGAAGAAACCTAAGTGTTGCCATTTCAACATTGTCGAACTACTCCATGGTAGAAACTAGAAACTATCACGAGCAGATGACTTTATGAATATTTTCTTAATTGTTCTTTGTCTATGGAAATTGAATTTTATATATTTTGACGTTTCCATTGCTTCTCTTGTCATCGCGGAATACCATTCTTCCTTCGCTTTTCTGAAGTAACATTGCGTCAATATTTGTGTTATATTTATACAGTATTGGGTCATTTCAGTGACTGTCACAAATTTTTCCGGAAATCTTTCAAATTCTTGTTCTACTCTTCAACTCTTCCATTAACGTTTCTTCAACCCATTAGATTTGACCGCCGCGCTTTGCCTTGTACGTAAGTAGTTTATGTTTTATTCACCAATTAAGCACCAATGCCCTTTATCGGTTTATGTAGGTATTATAAGAAAACATTACATTTTACGACATTCCCGATACAGTGTTATACTGAGAAACGCAACACCAACCAGGTTAACTCGTGGCAGACGCTAGTAGGTACGTTTAGATGGACACTAACGCTGTTAAATACATTGACTAAAAAGGAGATGTTAACCAACACGGCACAATACCCTTAAAATAAATCACGATATCACTTTTGGCCGTGATAATCTTAAATTATATCGGAGTAGTAGTTTATTAAATCTGTGCACTGAGAGGAAAACTTAAAGTTTTTCCAATTAAACAATTCCAATATTACACCACTTTTTATGTCTTGTATTTACTCATCAAGAATAGACAACAGAAAGCTGAAACACGCTGAAATACAGAAAATAATTTTGTATATTTATTTATATACTAGACCTGCTCTGAAAATACGGCTTAAGCCATTTAAAGCAACTTCTGAATGGTGTATTTTATCAAAGTGATACTGAGAGAATCTAACATTCAGACGACAATAAAACTATCTGGTTTGACCCACACAATAATTACATCATACTAAATTTAACAGTTCTATACCTAAAATAAGTCATTTACGTTGCTGTTGAACGGTTTCAGTATGCTTTTGCAAGTCATGTTCGTGAACTCAACATTACATTCAGTCCTTTGAGCGGTCTCTCTTCTATCATTTAATCGGTATAAGCCACTGTCAGATATATATATATATATATATATATATATATATATATATATATATATATATATATATATATTATTTCAATTCGCACTGCAAAACCTTAGAACATATTTTTTTTTTAATGTAAAGCACATTGTCAAGTGAATCCATTAAATATAATGCTTTTGGTTTTTTCAATCAATCAAATGACTCATGTACGTATAATAAATAAGCTGATGACCCGTAGATGTGTTGAGATTTTACAAGTAGAGTGGGAATGGAGGGCAATACGATTTTTCTCGGTTGTATTTTCAATTTTTGCGATATATTTGTAATACTCGTCTTACTGATAAATCTGCTCTGCTCCTTTATATTCATTTGATTTATTTGATGCGATAGATCGAAAAACCGTCTATAATACTTACTTAGGGTAAGTAATCCAGATCACTTCCGAGGCATTGTACGAGTATATTTCATTCCAACTGAAAGAGTTTACTAAATAAGTACACCGCTCGTAAATTGAATTAATTAAAGATTGTTTTATTGTACATAGGTCTAATTTATTTTGGTCTGTGACCAATTACCCAAACGCTATCACTGAAGGCCATGGATCTTCCCAACCCAGGGAGTGTTTCCATCAAGATGGAACCAGGGTCCCAGGAAGAGGGTGAAGATAAAATGCCGTATACGGATGTAGATATCTACCTCCCGGATGTGAAGAAGAAATGTTTGCAGTATGCGCAGAGATCTTCGACAGCAAGTAAGTTGCTTAGCAAAAGTAAGAAATTATTTTGTTGATTTCAGATGTTCTAATTTTTTTTTGTTTTAATATATTATCGGAACTATGCGACCGGCAAAACTTAAGCGATATACAACTTACTCTAAGATAAGCAGATCTAAGTGTTACTAATCGTGTAATGTAGCTTTCTAGATCAAATCGAGCCTATGATCGCCCTTTTCAGGTAACCGCTGTTAATTTATCCAGAATTTAGCTGAATTTAATTGGGCTTTGAAAACGAAATTATTTTTAAAATTCTGCTATAAACAAATCTTAACCTCCTTAACAAATGCTCCCTAACTCTGCTTAAGAAATCTTAATGTTTTATGACAAACCGTATTCTCAAGCATCCGGTGATTGTTTGGTATTTACGATATAAATATTTACGATATAAATACCAAACATATATATAAATATTAGGTCCTTACATATGAAATTGGCGTTTTGCCGTACTGGCAACTTTGATCTCAAATATCTTCTCTTTGGTTTAATTTATACAGCTATTTACTTATGTATTTGTGTTTCGAAAATTATAATTAATTTGTTTTTTCCTTAATTGTTTTTTTCTTTGCTGTAACTTAGTTCAAAATGGAAAACTTGAAATATCGCTTTATTTACTAGTACGAGTTCCACCGTGGCACCAGTGCTGCAGAAACGGCTCGAAGGATTAATGATGTGTATGGCGACGGTGCTGCAAAAGAAAACGCAGTGCGTTTTTGGTTCCAACATTTTTGTTCTGGAAAGTTCGACCTGCAGAACAAGCCCCGTGGACGGCCGGACACCAAAGTTAATAATGAAGAATTGAAGGCTATTGTGGAAGCGCATCCATCGCAAACCACGTCCGAGTTAGCTGCAGGCTGCGGTGTTAGTGATAAAACTGTTTTAATCCACTTGAAGCAAATTGGAAAGGTCAAAAAGCTTGAAAGGTGGGTACTTCACGAATTGAGTGAAGCAAATCAACAAACGCGCGTTGACCGCTAGACCACACATTGCACAACAGACGGCTACCAAATTAGAGGAGCTTGAATTGGAATGTCTAAGACATCCACCGTACTCTCCGGACCTTGCCCCAACAGATTACTATTTTTTTTCGAAATTTGGATAACTTCTTGCAGGGAAAAAACTCAACTCCGACGGGGCAGTCCAAACCGCCTTCAAAGATTTTATTGATTCCCGTCCGAATGGTTTTTTTAGTAAAGGGATCGATGAACTACCTATGAGATGGCAAAAGTGTATAGATAGCAATGGTACATACTTTGATTAAATAAATATATTATATTAAAAAAAAATCGTCTTTATGTTCCTCCCATACAAAACGCCAATTTCATATGTAAGGAACTAATATATATACCAATTAACTCAGAATATTGCTATTTCTGAACGTTTACTTCCGTCTGTGCTGTATTATATTTTATTGTTCTTATTTTATTCTGTGCTATGACAGCGACAGCAATGTTACGGTTCTCTTTATTGGATTGTGTGTACTGTACATTTATAATGATATGTTATTTGGTCAATATTTTGAAACGACCACCGAGTGCTAAATTATCATTATTAAAACAATAACATAGTAAACATTGCTTTTATTTTTCAGATACTTAATGCCTGCCGGGTTTCGCTGCTAACTTTTTAGCGAATCCCGGTCGGATCTAAGTCCATAAATAAAAAAATGAGAATTTGTTAGTTATCTTTTATTTATTTTAAATAATTATCAAATCACAAAGAACCATCTTCATGTGAATAAAAATTAAGTTTTCTTTTTAAAGTTTATTGTAGTAAACAGCTCTTGATGCGAAATGGCGAAAACTTCGCCATACAAATGTGATATTATTATTATTCAATTGGGTATTTAATCGTTAATATTTTGCTGTCTCAGAGAAGGATGACTGTAATCATAAACGTAATATGTTGTTCGTCTAAGAGTCTCGGTATATCAATATGAGTGTGTGTTTTATCTGTCCAGGTGCTATCAATTTGGAGATTGTCACCGTCAAGGCAGAAATAGGTCCACAAGAAGATGTTAGAGGGGGGATTCCCTATACAGAATTAGACATAGACCTCCAGGATGTTAAAAAGGAATGCTTAGAACGCTCTGAAAAAAATACTCAGACAGAAGGTAAAACTGATGTTTAGTTTGTTAAAGTTGACAATTTGTGCTCCCCTAATTTTTGCTTTTTATGAAGTTTTTTTCAGCTATCTATTGATCCGTAATCTTTTTCAGACTTATTGACAAACCTTAATACGCATCCTGGGGAAAAGCGATACTCCTGCCCTCTAAAGTCGACGTTAGAACTTCACTTGCGTACCCATACTGGAGAAAAGATGTTGGATTCTGATTATGAAATGTCCGAGGATGAATTTGTACCTTCGGAAATTTCAGATGCAGAAACTCAAGCTGATGAGTCTGTACGGGAAGAAGTGCTAAACTCCTGGGTCTCAGGACCTCATATTCCAATAGTACACGAATTTGATGATTTTCAATCCGGCATTTCTGTACAATTTAACAAAAACTCAACAGAAAGTGATTTTTTTGAACATTTTTTGAATCGCTCCATTATGAATGAAATTGTAAGAGAAATACACGACTACCATAATTTTGTTCTCAATACAAAGGAATTTGGTGCGAATTCAAGAATTCATAAATGGAAGGACACAAATATTGAAGAAATGTATTTATTTATTGCAATAACCATGCTAATGACAAGAAACCAACACTTGACTATTGAAGAGTATTGGAGTACAAATATATTTCTTAGTTCGCCTATTTTTGGCCAGATCATGAGTAGAGATCGATATCAACTGTTATTGCAAAATTTACATTTCTGTGACTCAAATTCGCCTTCTACAGATCGTCTTTATAAAATAAGGTTAGTTTTAAATCACACCCGAACACTATTCAAACAGTCTGTAATACCTTATGAAGATCTATGCATAGATGAAAGCATCATTGTTTTCAAGGGTAGGCTTATTTTTAAACAGTATACTCCATCGAAACGACACCGCCTTGGAATCAAAATGTTTGTTTTGTGTGATGTGAAAACTGGATACATTCTTGATTTTATAATTTACTGTGGAGAAGGCACGGAAATAACGGATGAGCAGAACTTGGGAATAACCGGCGCTGTTGTAACCACACTTCTAAATGATTATTTTGGCAAGGGGCACAATTTGTGGTGTGACAATTGGTACACAAGCCCAAAGTTATTCCAGTTTTTGCATTCGGAAAAAACGAATGCCTGTGGGACGGTAAAAAAAACCCGCAAGGAAATGCCCAAATTTAAAAAGCTGAAAAAGGGTGAATTTGAGTCAAAAAGCCGCGGTCCCCTTTTAGCATTAAAATGGTGTGATAAAATGGATGTACACATGCTAACTACCTTGCACGATGACACATTTAAAGAAACAGGGAAAATAAATCACCGAACTAAACAACCCATTCACAAGCCTGCCTGTGTAATCGAATACAATAAATCTATGGGACCTGTTGACAAAGGCGACATGATGGTGAGCAGTTTATCATGCATGCGAAAGACGATAAAATGGTACAAAAAAGTCTTTTTTCACATAATTGACCTGTATTTATTGAATGCACTTATTTTGCACACCCAAGTGACAGGTATAAAAAAGCCGTTAGCAGATTTTCAACTGGCGGTTATAATGCAACTTGTTGAGAAATATAAACCACAGGTTACACAAATACCTCAGCCTACAACATCAGCCCACCTCAGTCCATTTCGGATTCTGCCTAAACATGCCACTAAGCATATGGCAGGATTGATTCCAGCAACTGAAAAATCAAATAAACCGCGCAGACGATGTCGTGTATGCCGACTTACACATAATAAAATGCAATTAACGAGATACATGTGTAAAGAATGCGGTGTGTCGTTATGTATCGAACCCTGTTTTAAAAAATACCATTCCTCAAAAAAATTGTGACCGGCATAAACTCCTCTTAAGTGCTTAGATAATTAAAACAATATTTATTATATGACAAAATCTATTCGTTTCGTGTTATTTTTAAGTGTTGAGTTTTAGAACTTGTTTATACGAATTAATAATAATAAGTGATTGAGGTACCACTTGTGTCTATCAACGCAGTGTCCTGAGTACAAGCACGCGGATAAATGGCGCCGCCTTTAAGATAACATGGGTATGTTTTTGTATGGAATTTAATGTTTTTGTTTTTATAAACATCTAGGAGTGTTTACAGACTACGATTTGGTTTCAACTTGTAGATAATAATCTCATCTGTTTATATAGTTTGATAAATCATGCCAGAATGTGTTGTAATTTGACATAAAATTGGATGGATAGGTATTTGAAAACATGTATTGCGTATGGGTATTGAAAAAACGTAGTAGTTCAACGCGGGGAAAAGGTTAACACTTTATTTTTTACGTATTAAATACGTTTGTTTTAAAAATACGAAATGTCGGTTTATGTATTACAATATTTAAACTAAATTTTCTGTATAAATAATAAATACAATTAATTAACGCTTCGGTATTAATTTAAAATGTTAAGTTTCTAATATGACGTCATTTTTTAGTCTATGTAAATAAACGGTGCCACACACGAGGCGTTACGATCAAACGTTGGCTACAGGCAAAATGGAGCAATTCACTATCATCACTTAACTGAGTAGCGCTTGGCGGGAGGCTCAAAATTACGTTGATAATCCATCCAAATTGTTGGTCACAACGGCTGTTATAGTAGACAAGGAAAAATAAAAAAAACGATTTTTTGCGACAATCCAGTCTCTACTATCTTATATGAATAATATCGAAGGCAGAAAGGCTAATGGGGTTTTTCCACAAACGAGGAATTCTGTTGAAAATGTACGGAATATTTAAAGATTATTTTTCTGATTTTAATAATCCTACTAAAAATGTTTGATTTTTATGTTTTCATTCAATATTATTGATTTTAAAAACGATCTAAAACTGATCAAATCAAAACGGCCCATGGTTGGGAAATGGGTTTGTGACGTCACAAGTGACGCTCAGTTGAACTAGCATAAATAAACACTGTCAGTGAGCGTCCTCACTCATGACTCATGACGTCACACGATAGCCACGCCCCAAAATATCGTTTTTGCGGTAATTCCAAAATGGGAAACTTTAACTCGCTGTAGAAAATTTATTCGTCAACATAAAAATAAAATAAAAATGCTGTAATCATCGTAATTTTGTTATTTTCATAACAATTTGGGAGGCGGGAATGGGTACCGCCGCCCCGGGAACCTTTATTGGATAACCAACACCTCTGCCATAGGTCACCCCAAGTGGTTCGCTACGTTTGGTGATTTAGCAGGGGTGCCCGGGTTCATGGGGTGAGGTCTGTCTAGGTCTTGGAGGTGGATGACCAGGACACACAGAACCCCAGATTCCTACCCACCCCTTAAACCCTTTTCCTTCTCAGAACTCTCCTCTCCTTCCTTTCCTTTAAAAAACCCCTCCACACAGCATCCCCATGTGTGGAGCTTATGTAAAATAATTTTTTGCTTAATTTTTTACGCAATAAAAAAACACGTGGAAATACCCCATTGACGTCACTAACATTTTGTCGATTTTCACTTTTTGATGCCATTTTACTTGAAAAAAAAACTGCGCCGATCTGTATACTCGAAGTTTATCAATTATAAAAATTTGAAAATTTACCCCTTTAAAAAACCACTGTGTTTTGCGGAAGTCCAACCATAAATTCACATAAGTGATGGAAAATCAGACGTTTTTTTTTAATAAAATGCGGGTTACTCCCTTCAACCCGGGCGTATCCAATGTTTTAGTTTTTATTTACGATGAAAAATTATTTGTTTACGTCAAATAGTCTTTCCGTGTTTTAGGAAATATTTTCGCTTACGGCAAACGGCTGACTAAAGATTTAAGTTTTATTTGGTTACATTAATCCTATAAGTTATAACAATAATATTTTGTAAGTTTAAAATCTTTATCAAAAGTTGAATACCACCACAGATTGGAAGACTTTTATTTTATGGAGAACCAGAACGTTACACTGTTTTAATCGAAAATGCGTCACGCTCAAACATCGTGTTATTGCATCCTGCTTCGGCGTTCAGTGCGTGACTATATAGTTGTATAAATATATTATAATAATTATCCTTGTCAGATTGCCTAATAATTTACAGTAGTTGGAAGTTCGAAAAACCGTCGCGCCGCAAACGCCGAAAACGACCGAATCTTCTGAACCCCGTCCGTTCCATATTACTTTCGCGTGCCCCGCTACATCTAAGTACTTTATCAAATACACGAATGAATTTAATGAATAACTGTAGTCTAGATCATCCAATTGAAGAATTTATTGGTCTGCCGACCAGCCGCCTGGTAGTTTTTGGTATATGATTTTTTTAAAGTTTTTTATTATTTAAAAAAGTTTTTTTATTATTTAAAAAACATAGGTATTTACCAACTTATTATTTTTCTAATTTTTATTTCAGCATGATTTTAAAAACTTAATTATCAGATTTAAATAAAATGCGATAGCGATAATAAAAAATTATTTGAGTGTTCCGAGTGCTCCGATCGGACGGGCAAGCCTTTAGACGCGAATAACCATATGGTGCGTTTCCACGCTTGCCAAGGCTTGGCAAGCCTCCACAAGCTCCAAGCGTCCACAAATCTCGCTTGGCATTTGGAAGTCGTTTACACGCTTGTGAATGCGTCAGTGCGCTACCTACACCCGAGCATGGCGAACGCCGAACTTGTGTCGGCTATTGCGTTTGGTTTATCAAACTTTTATTTGAAATACAAGCAAAGTGTAACAAAAACAAGGAAAGCTCGACGACCACGAGGATGATGGATGATACAGATTCATAAATATCGTCCCAGGTCACTTCGCACAAAGAGGAGACATTATCTCACAGGCTAAATCCTATAGATTTTTGTCTCTTTTTAGAACCACTTTTTCGTTTCATCGAGTTTCAAATCACAACGGTGCTAAAGAAGTTTTCGCTTCAAAAATAATGATCGCAATTGGTAGCCGAACTCGAGGATCACTTGTCTTATATAAAATTATTTTGTATTATAAAAAAAGTTATTCTAACAAAAATCATATATTTCTTTACTATAATAAATAGTAAATCATCAATAAAATATTATTTATTTATTTTGACTTTTTAGGTTAATCCAGTCGCAATAAATTACATAACATAAGTGCATTAAAATTATGTACTTAAACATTTTAATAAGTCTGGCGTGCCTCATATGTCATACATATGTCTCGTAATATTATCATAGACCGCATGGAGCAAAAACGGCGTGCATTCGCCGCCAGTTCGAAAGTTCCACTGAGCGTTTGCCGAAGCTTGCCGTTGGATCCGACCCCGACTGGATCGGCGGCAAACTCTCGCAAGCTCTTGCAAGCCTACGCAAGCCAAGCAAAACGACCTGTTTACAAGTTTGCGCTTGTGGACGCTTGCCGAGACTTGGCAAGCGTGGAAACGTAGCATTACGAATTCAGCCACGGTGCTCCTCACCGCTGTCACCTGCATAATGGCCCCAGTCCACGTCGGGCTAACGCGCTCGGCCAACGCGTTGGCCAGATTTTTGTGATACCGTTCACACGTTGGCGTGTCTCATTCTGCGTTGATCGCTAGACGGAGATGGACGTCAGCGGGGCCGCTGCAATATACTTTTACAGCGCGATGCGATGTATTCTGTATATAGCCATTAATGACTCTTTTTTTTAAATTCAGTTAGTGGAATATTCTACTCCAAGCATCATCACACTGATTTTTTTTTTGTTTGGTAGGTATACTTACAGATTACCACTATAGAATAGTCTAATAATATTTCAAGAGGTTGAAATAACCCATCAATATTGATATGAATTATCATTATTAGTGTCCGACTGAAACAGGACTTTCTTAGACATGTTAAAAATCGACTGTTAACTGTTATTTAGCTTATTTTTTTTATATTTATAAATAAATAAACAATAATCGAAGTATGTGAAAAAATGATATTTATTTACATTACTTCTACAAAACAAATAAAAATAAATAACAAAACACGTTAACTCAATTTGGGATGCGGGAATGGGTACCTTTATTGGATAACCAACACATATGGGAAAGATCACCCCAAGTGGTTTGCTACGTTTGGTGATTAAACAGGGATGCCTGGGTTCATGAGATGCGGTTTGTCTAGGTTTAGTGACCAGGACACACTGAACCCCAGATTCCTACCCACCCCTTAAACCATTTTCCTTTCCAGACTCTCCTCTCCTTCCTTTCCTTAAAAAACCCTCCACACAGCATCCCCAAAGATGGCATAGGCCCTAGGGGAAATTATTTTCCTCAGGGCCTCCTGTGCGGAGCTCATGTAAAAAAAGAACAGTCCAATAATATTTCAAGAGGTTTAAATAACCCATCAATATTGATATGAATTACTATTTTGAATATTGATATTTTTGAAATCGATCCAGTAGTTTTCAGTTTATTCGTTACAAACTACAAAAATACAAATCATTCCTCATTATTTTTTTTTTTTCAATTATTTCTGGCTTTCACCCTTCAAGGGTGTTCGAGGCCATCATTTATAATTACAGAGAAAGGAAAGGTGAATTTATATATTAATTTTATTTAAATGTGCAAATTTCAGAATTTTATGGAAGATTGGAGTAGAGTTCAGACTTAGAAGAGATGAAATGTTGAATGGAGGAGAGGCAATTTTTGATAACGCTTGATAGAAGAGAGGATATTTATTTAGAGAGGGACAATCAAAAAATATGTGATCTAAAGTTCCCACATCTAGACCACAGAACGTACAATCTGGGGAGTCAAGCACATGAATTTTATAAAGGTGAGAAGGAACGGAACAATGTCCGATTCTCATACGAATAAGTAAGGAAATTTCTTTTTTGGGAAAAATGGGGGAATTTTTGAAACCACGGTTTTGATGGGATAGTCCTTTGTATTGAGGCGTAACGGGCACCCTTGGATTGACTAGCAATGTTCCAATACTCTGTCCAAACATTGCGGGATCTATCTTTGATGATGGAAAAAATATCAGACAGGGGAATATGGTTTACGAGGGTAACGGTAGGGTTAGACGCTCCTTGTTTTGCCAAGGAATCAGCAATATCGTTACCCACTATGCCAACATGTCCAGGAATCCAAATCAGAGTGACAGTTTTTCCAGAGCTTTGAATGGAGGTTATCAATACTCGAATAAGACATACAAAGTGATCATCAGGATGAAGAAGAGGACTGGTTTTAAGTTTTTGGAGGGAATTGAGAGAGTCAGAGAGAACAAGAGAATGTTCAAAATTATTTTTTATTTTATATTTGAGAGATTGAATAATCGCAATACACTCGGCAGAAAATATTGAAAATTGGTTTGAAATTGAATAAAATATTCTTTCATTACAATTATTGTGGTAAACGTTAATACCAATACCACAGTTAGGAGAGTCCGGAGATTTGGAGCCATCAGTAAATAAAAGAGAAGAGTTGGGCCATTTAGAAGAAATAATGTCATTGAACATATTATTGACAGTACGGGCTGGGAGATTGGAATGACTTTTAAGGATGCCGATCCCTTCTAAAATTGTTGGGGATAGGGTGACGTGACTATATTTTAATTTGTACAAAGGAAGAAGATCATTTTTGATAATTTGAAGCTCTGAGAGAGAGCGAAAATTTTTACAGATGGCAGGGAGAGGTTTAGTTCGAGGTCTGATTGTAGATGAATGTGAATGTGTTGAGTCGTTGAACAACGAGACTCTGGGAATAACCTGATGACTTTTAGAATTTAAACATTTAAGAACAAATTTGTCAGCAAATAGTTGACGCCTTAAATAAAGAGGAGGATCAGAACATTCTACTTGAAGGGAATTGATAGGCGACGATTGCATCGCGCCAGTTATTATTCGCAATGACTTAGATTGAATTTTGTCTAATTTACCGAGTGCATTTTTGGATGCAGTACTAAAAAGTGGGCAGGCATAGTCGAGATGGCTTCGAATAAGTGCATTGTAGAGCAACTTAATGCAGATAGGATGTGCACCCCACCAAACGCCAGTCAATGATCTGATAATATTTAAATTTTTTTCACATTTAGTAACTATATTATTAATGTGGGAAGACCATTTAAGTTTCCTATCAAATGTTACTCCCAAAAATTTAACTTCGGAAGCATTGGGGATTGGAGAGTTTTTAAATAAAATTTGAACAGGGGGGTTATTATGACGATTTGAGAAGGTGACACACTGACTCTTTTGTACTGAAAGTTCAAGACCATTTAAAGTGAGCCATGTGCAAAGGGCATCCATGGCTTCATTAAGATATTTGACGGCGGATGGAATGATTTTGGATGATAAGAAGAAAGCTATGTCATCTGCGAACTCAACAACTTTTACTTGAGGGGGAATGGTGACATGCATATCGTGTGTGTATATATTATACAGTAAGGGGGATAATACATCGCCTTGGGGTAAACCCTTCCAAATTGACCTACTCTGAGGAGTAACATCTGGTAGCTCAATGAAAATTTTCCTATCGAGAAAAAGATTAATAATAGATTGGACAAACATGAGGGGTAAGCCAAGGCCTAAAAGTTTTTTTTTAAGAATTGGGATGGAAACATTGTCAAAGGCGCCTTCTATGTCTATAAAGACTGCAAGACATACTTCTTTGTTAGAAATGGATAAATTAATATCAGTGCTGATGATGGCAAGGTTATCTTGTGTAGATTTCTTTTTCCTAAATCCAAATTGGGATGGAGAGAGAAGATGATTACTCTCGACAAAAAATTCTAACCGGTTTTTAATTAATTTTTCATAAATTTTACTAAGGGTGGATGAAAGAGCAATTGGCCTATAGTTGGATCCAGAATTGGGTGATTTGTTTAATTTTAGAATTAGGATGATTATTTGAGAACTCCAGTCATCAGGTATTATGCCAGTCTGGAAGATTTTATTTAAGATGCTTAAAAAGTGATTTAGAACATTATCATTACTATTTTTGATAATGCTATAAGAGTCCTTAACTGTTGATAAACAATTTTTTAATTCAATTAAAGTGAATGGAGAGTCTAGCCAATGATCAGACATAGGAGTGTTGTGGATTGGAGTTATTTCATCTAAGTTAGGTACAGAAGGGGGGGCAATTTTGTCCAAGAACTCGTCTATCCATTTAGAATGAGAAGCTCGAGGAGATGTTGGACTGAAGGAGGATCGAAATCTTCGAATCATAGACCAAACTTCCGAAATTGGAGTGTTCGGAGATACTGAACTGCAGAAGTTGTACCACCCGGATCTTTTTTTTGACCTCAATACCCTTTTGGCATTGGCTTCGGCATTTTTGTATATGAGATAGTTCTCCATAGTCATATTGTGACGATAGGAAAGAGATTTAGCTTTCCGAATTCTCACTACTTTGGAACATTCCTCATCCCACCAGGGAGTCGGAGGGAGTTTTTTGAGAGATTTGGTTTTAGGGGGAGGATTTGATTTATTGATTGCAGTTACGAGCATTGATTTGAAGTTATCGTAGTCATCTTTGACAGATAATGTATCGGTATAGGATAAATTTTGTATAAACTTATCCATATGTGAGTTAAATTCGTCCCATTTGGTGTGTTTTGTTTTAATCTTTGTCGAAATATGGGACTTGTCTGAATGGAAAGAAGTTTGATAAGTGATGGTGATCGGGAAATGATCACTGGAGCAAGGGTCGGGGGACACCACCCACGAGGAGAGAGGTGCCAGATTAATAGAGCATATGGAGAGATCCACTGCACTGGGGTTTGTGTTGGGGCGAGAGATTCTAGTAGGAGATCCGTCATTCAAAAGAAAAAGGTTGGATTCATCTAGGAAATCCATCACACTTCGACCGTCTCGATCACAGAAAGCAGAACCCCAGACGGGGGAATGGGCATTAAAATCACCCAATAAAAAGAAAGGAGGGCTTAGTTGACGGACAATTTGCAACCACGCTTGTTTATTGAAGTGCGATGTTGGGGGAAGATAGATAGAAACAAAGGAAGTGTCCTTTATTTTAGCTGCAACCATTTGAAAGTCAGCATTGGGGGGTTTGATATTATTTATTGGGAAAAACGGAAGGGATTTTTTAATAAAAAGGGCAGCACCACCACCCGCACCTTCCGGGCGATCATCGCGGAGGCAGGAGTACCCTCCCACATTAAAGTGGGTGGATGGAGAAAACCATGTCTCCAAGATAGCAGCCACAGAAACAAGGTTTGAATTTAATAGGTTAAGAAGGTTCGATTTGTTAGAAATAGCACTGCGGCTATTCCACTGAAGAATTCTGACATTTTGAAGAGCCATTTTGAATAAATGATTTTAATGTGGAAATAATAGAAGCAGCGTTGGACGGTAGATTAGTTTGAGAAGAAATTAGGTCAATTAGAAGCATAATAAGAGTTTGAATAAATGAAGAATTATCTTGGGAGAGTTGTTCAGAAAGCTTTTGATGGTTTGTTGAGGATGAATTATAATTGTTTGCGCACCCATTTGTGGCATTTGAAAGAGGTGAACCATTGGGATTTAAGAGAAGTGAGTTGTGTTGTTGCTGATCGTATCCAGGAGCCAGTTTAGAGATAGGGTTTTTGTATGTGAATTTAGTTGAACGAGAAGATGTTGAAGAGGAGGCGAGTGGGTTGGATGAAGAGTTACTGGATAAAACCTCAGCAAATGATTTTTTGACAGGCGGGAATAGTTTAGAAGCCTGCAGAAAAGACAAGTTCTCAGAGGCCATAGAAATTTTTATATTTTTTTGGCGAGATTGTTCCGGACAAGAAGAGTTAATGGCGGAATGAGCACCTGAGCAGTTAAAATATTTAGGTGAAGAGAGAGAAGAACATTGGTCAGCCGTGTGGTTTTCTCCACATTTGAAACATCTGGGAGGGGATCTGCATGCAGCCTTGGTATGACCAAAACGACAGCAATTGTAACATTGAGTGGTGGGATAAGTATACATTTCAACTGGTAAGGAGTTGAAAAATAAATAAATATGGGAGGGAAGAGATTGTCCTTCAAATGTGATGACGACAGATTGGGAGGGCTTCCAGGAAACGATGCCCTCAGAAGAGTCCTTATAATTTAACCTCCTGGCTTTTATGAGATTGCCGATGTGTTGGGGGGTTGAAAGTGAAGACAGGATTTCTGGAATGGACAGATCGGTCGAGATACCTCTGACGAGGCCCATTAGAGTGACATTGAAAGTTGGGATGTACGCCTTGAATTTAGAATTTGATGAAATAAATATGTTTTTGATAAAGTTGTTGGCGGCTGAACCTGAGAGGAATTCAACAGAGATTCGGAAGCGACCCTCAGATTTTACACCTCCAGGCTTAATCGAAAGGTTCTTGCTATTTGATAGAAATTTACCAAATTCAAGAGGGTGGATAGTTTTACCTTGCTCAGTTTTTTGAGCGTACACAATGAACGGGCCACAGGAATGAGGAGAATAAAAGTTTGTAGGAGGAGGTTGAGGAAGAGCAGGTGAAGACTGAGAAGAAGAAGGAGAGTCATGTTTTATTGAGGAAGAGGGACTAAACTTCCTTTTTTTTGTGGTAGTCAGAATGACAGATTCACTGTCTGAAATTACTACATTTTCACCATCTGGGGGGTCAGGGGGAGGATCTGGGGGCTTTTTAGGGTGTCCAGGGGGGTCCTCCTCCATTGTTCACAAAATTACAAAAGAAAAAATGTATGGAAAGTGACAGAAATAAAAAAGGTTATAAATATCTGGAAAACAGCGACAAAAAGTGACTCCTGGAAGATCAGAGGGGAGAAGAATCCTCAAGGAACAACACACTACACTTTTATTGACCAGAAAACATAAAAATATTAGTTAAAATAATAAAAAAAGATTATTTTTTCCTAGGCGAAAACAAAATAACTGTGACAGCCAGATGTTCAAAATTAGAATCATTCCTCATTATTATATTAGTGTAATTATCATCACTCTGAAATCACAACTAAATATGTATTATTTAAAATATATTCATTGTGATAATAATCAATAAGCCTAAACATTTCATCAATACTCCATGACGCCATGTTCGTGAAACGATCGTTGGAACAATTAAACGCGACAAACAAGCGTCCACTCCGGTCGACGCGTAGCTATGAATTGAGCGCTCGGCCAACGCGTGAACGCTGTTTGCGGCTTGCGCCAAATTCCTTTGATTAGTGCACGAAAAACCGACACCCATCGGTCCTCGGCGAGCGTTGGCCGCAAACGCTAAATACACACAAAATGGCCCTGTACACGTTGGCCCAACTCATTGGCCGAGCGCGTTGGGCCAAGGTGTACTAGACTCTTAACATAAATTGCCTCTTAATAAAAACTGCCAGAAAATTCTTACACTTACGTTAGCGATGCACATAATACAACGAGCTGGTTAGATCACTGCATAGGAACGGCCACAATTAAAAAGATGACTAAAAATATTTCGATAAAATACGATGTTGACTGGACAGATCACCGGCCCATGTCTATTTGGTTAGAAACAACAGGAATAACCACTACGGAGGGAATTGCCCCGATTGCGTTGGATCCAGTAAAATGGAGAGCACATAATATATCCCAGATCATGTTCTATTCTGTAACAGCATCATTTTTAATAAACCGCATTAACTACAGCAGCAGTGTCGAACTCTGTAAAAAGTCAGGATGCAAAAATAACTTTCATAAAAATGCCATCAATGAACTGTATGCGAGAATTGTAGAGTCACTATGCACGGCCGCAAAAAACGTCTTCGAGAGTGGACGTAAACATAACAGCACCACAGCCAAACATATTCCTGGATGGAACGACAGTGTTTCGATTCATTATGAAGTATCACGAAATGCACTTATGAAATGGATTGAAAATGGAAAACCCCGGACGGGTCCTTTGGCAGAAAACCGAAAAATATTGAGAAGAAAATTTAAATCTGAGCTAAGAAAACGTCAAAAAACAGCGGAACAAATAAAACTGGACAAAATATCGGGTGCATTTGAGGATAGAGATTTTAAAGAATTTTGGCAAAAAACCAAAAACATCTTAAAATCTAAAGCACAGATATCGACCCATATTGAAGGAGAATCAGACGCAGAAAAGATTGCTAATATTTTCATAACCTTGCGAAAACATCGGAAAGAAAAGAACCCGAAGATGAGGACGAAAACATGATCGTTACGGAAGATATGGTTAAAACCGCTGTCAAACGAATGAAAGCTGGAAAATCTCCCGGTTATGATAGCCTGAGCATAGAACATGTAAGAAACGCTGGTGAAAAAATATACACGCTTCTAGCAACATTATTTACACAGATTCTTCAACACACGCACATGCCAAGAAACTTCTCACGTACAATTATAGTACCACTAGTTAAATCCAGACAAGAAGACTTATCCAATACTTCCAACTATAGGCCGATATCTCTTACCACAATAATATCCAGAATATTTGAAAGAGTTATACAAATTCAAATAGAAGGCAAACTATTCACATCCGACAATCAATTTGATTTTAAATCTAAATTGTCTACAGATATGGCAATATTCAGCTTAAAACAATGTATCGAATATTATAAGGCAAGAAAAACAACAGTGTATGCTTGTTTTCTTGATTTAAGTAAAGCCTTCGATCGGGTTTCTCAAGCACTACTTTGGAAAAAACTAAAAGAAAGGAAGGTGCCAGGTTCAATAATTAACATTCTGGCAGTCTGGCATCATGAACAAGAGAACCAAGTTATTTGGAAAAATAAAATGTCAACACCTGTGAATATGGAATGCGGCGTCAAACAAGGGGGAAGCTTATCACCGATTTTATTTAACGTCTACATGAACGATTTAAGCGATAAACTCACCTCGGCAAACGTAGGCTGTCACCTGGAAAATAACTGTGTAAATAACATTGCGTATGCAGATGATATGGTCATTTTGTCACCAAGTATAAAAGGACTGATAAATCTGTTAAAGATTTGTGAAGAATACGCTGCTGAACATAATATGGTCTATAACCGCACTAAGTCTGTGCTGCTCATATTCAAGTCAGGCGCAGGCACCATAAAAGTATTACCCGTCAGTCTAAACGACACAAAAATAACAGAAAAAAACGAGGTCAAATACTTGGGACACATCGTAGCAGCGGACCTTAGTGATGATTCGGATATTGAGCGACAGAGAAGATCACTGTGCATTAGGGCAAATATGATTTCTCGAAGATTTAACAAGTGCAGCCCAGCTGCAAAAAGGCAACTTTTTAACA
This sequence comes from Limnephilus rhombicus, assembly GCA_929108145.2. NCBI lineage: Eukaryota > Metazoa > Arthropoda > Insecta > Trichoptera > Limnephilidae > Limnephilus > Limnephilus rhombicus. The sequence continues at coordinate 6,904,808 of OV815289.1, read as the reverse complement.
CGTACTGCACGAGCCTATATACCTCGGAGTTGTGGACCAACTTCAACAAAGCGTCACTAAAAAGACTGGAAATACAGTACAACAATTCATATCGAACGCTTTTTGGGTTGTCCTGGTACTACAGTGCCACCGAGATGTTTGAAGAAGGGCGCGTTCCCGGATTCCGAACACTAATAAAAAAACGGATCACCAGCTACAGAACGCGATTGGCCTCGAGCGAAAACACTCTTGTGATGGCAGCATTCCACTTCTGTCAGGGTCCCATTTATAAGCGATGGAGCCACTTCCTGATGACCTAGATAACAAAAAGTTTTTTTTTAAATATATTTTTTTTTTTTGTATTGTTATTATTTTCTTTTATTTATTTCCTTTCATTATGTAAAAAAAAAATATATATCTTTCATCTTGAAATATTTTAATTTAATGTATTATATATGTATAATATGGAACTCGTGGGACTGCACCACCCTCCCCGAGATCTGGAATAACGAATAAAAAAAAAATATATTTATATATATATATATCATTATATAAATTTATAAAAAAAATAATGTGCAGTCCTTGTAACATTACCTAATAACCCCGTCCGTCCCCACATTGCATCGCTGGTTGCACGAGAAACAAAACGAGCTTCACGAAAATGCCTGTCCTTACTCTCCGGATGGTGGTCGGAGATTGGCGCGTGACTAAGCAGACCCCCCTCAGTTATCGCTATTTAAATAGAGCTTAAAAAAACCAAAAAAAAAATTATGTGCATAACTCTAAAAAAAATATATATCTTTCATCTTGAAATATTTTAATTTAATGTATTATATATGTATAATATGGAACTCGTGGGACTGCACCACCCTCCCCGAGATCTGGAATAACGAATAAAAAAAAAAATAAAAAAAAAATATATATATATATCATTATATAAATTTATAAAAAAAATAATGTGCAGTCCTTGTAACATTACCTAATAACCCCGTCCGTCCCCACATTGCATCGCTGGTTGCACGAGAAACAAAACGAGCTTCACGAAAATGCCTGTCCTTACTCTCCGGATGGTGGTCGGAGATTGGCGCGTGACTAAGCAGACCCCCCTCAGTTATCGCTATTTAAATAGAGCTTAAAAAAACCAAAAAAAAAATTATGTGCATAACTCTATTTCTGAAAAAAATGTCAGTTGCGAGCTGTCAACTTATTGCCTTCGATATAAAAAAAACGGTTGTCAAAATAATATTTCGCCGTACCTCCCATTACAAAAATATTTTTTTTCATTTAAATTTGGTTATATCAATCTAAACTAATTGTAAGTCTGATTCCCTTCGAAGAGGCTTACACCATGGTTTCAGGAGCTACAAATAACACAAAAGAAGTTACGCCCTTTTTTGCCTTTCTGTAAATTAATCGCACACCTAGCTTCTCATACTAGATATTGTTGGTTACAGCCAAGCGATCGTAAAATTTTCACAAAAAAGAATGGAAGTTACCACCAAAATCATCATTTAAAAAAAAAAAAAATACAAAGATCTAATTATATTGGTAAAAACATATACATTGTTCTGTTGTTCATTGTAAAAATCAAAGAGATGGGGGTTGCCATTACTATTTTCTGAATTTTCGTCTTACAGCGGAGAAAACCTTTTACATGTTCCGTCTGCAACTATTCATGTTCTCGAAAGTGACAATTTAAAATCCACATGCTGACTCACTGTGGAGAAAAACCTTTCTTATGTTCCGGCTGCAACTATTCATCTTCTCAAAAGGAACATTTAGAAGTCCACAAGCCGTCTCACAGTGAAAATAACCTTTTTCATATTCGGACTGCAACTATTCATGTTCTCAAACGGAACATTTAAAAAGGCCACAAGCCGTCTCACAGCGGAGAAAACCTTTTACATGTTCCGTCTGCAACTGTTCATGTTCTCGAAAGTCACAATTTAAAATCCACATGCTGACTCACTGTGGAGAAAAACGTTTCTTATGTTCCGGCTGCAACTATTCATCTTCTCAAAAGGAACATTTAGAAGTCCACAAGCCGTCTCACAGTGAAAATAACCTTTTTCATATTCCGACTGCAACTATTCATGTTCTCAAACGGAACATTTAAAAGTCTGCAAGCCGTCTCACAGGGGAAAAAACCTTTTTTAATGAATGTTTGAAGTTTAATCCTTGCCAAAATGTTAATCTAAAAAAATTGCTTTAAGTATGTTGTTAATATATTTTTTTTTTACATGAAGTCCACACAGGAGGCCCTGAGGAAAATAATTTCCCTGAGCGCCTGTGTCATCTTTGGGGATGGTGTGTGGAGGGTTTTATTTAGTTTTGTCATCAGACCTAGACAAACCTCATCCCATGAACCCGGGTACCCCTGCTAAATCACCAAACGTAGCGAACCACTTGGGGTGACCTATGGCAGAGGTGTTGGTTATCCAATAAAGGTTCCCGGGGCGGCGGTACCCATTCCCGCCTCCCAAATTGTTATATCCAAATATAAGTAAGAATACAGCACTTATTCTGTGTGTGTTCGGTAGTAACTATTTAAGCGAGCGGATGTTTTCCGTTTTGAAAATAAATCAGAACAAACATCGCTCAAGGTTTACGGATGAACATCTCCAATCAATTCTTAAAATAACTACTTACCACGAATATGACACCCGACTTAAAAATAAGAAATCTTATAAATCGCCCTTTATAAAATCCACTTTGACACCCCTCCGTTAGGTAATAAATTATAATTTCCAGCTCATAATTCATAAATGATCGATGATCGGTTGTATGGGTCTATAATAGAGATATGCTTAGATTGCAGAATTTTGTAATTATTCTGGCCGAATCCGGGGAATATATTTTTTTTAACCACAGACAATTATTTGGCTTTTGAGCGGACCATAAACAAAGAATTGACGAGAAACGACAAATCGCTGGGAACTTTGAAAAATCGGGAGATTTTGATGCCATTCCGGTAGATCGGGAGATGAAGTGAAAAATCGGGAGATCTCCCGCGAAATCGGGAGCTTCGGTAACACTGACTACAATGTTCCTGCCATGCTCATTCCGGTCAGGAGATACCCCTCCACCACTGAGTATTGCCAACCATAAAAAAACTTTAAATCAACGCCCGTTTTGGTCACAGTACACTTACTTTCCGAACATACTAAATATTTTCAGAGCATGCTTTGTATTTGATAAGAATTTTAATGATATATACATTTTCTCACGTAATTTAAGTACCTTAAAAATAGGTCATAGCTAACGTTAAATAATTTCAAAGACTCCTTTGCAAGTTATCATGTTATTGCTGTGAATCCATTCCATTTTCTTGGCATTAAAATTACTGTTTTGTTCACTTTGAGTTGTGGGTATGTACGTATTATTATTATTGCTGTTATGTGGTGAGAATAGATTTCTGAATACTTAATGTTTAAATTTATTAAGCAGGTTTTTAATGTATATTTCTGTTCTTACATCTTCTTTATTCTCTACAATTTTAAAGGTTATATTTCTGTAAACTTCTTACGGGTCAGGACACTTAAGTTTTTTTATCGTGGACATGCGCAAATCAAATCTCCAAAGTTTAATTGCAATCGGATGAATGGTTAGCAATACATAATTTCATGACACCAGAGCGTACTATTGTAAATAGAAACCATCACAGGCATATGAATATAACATTACCAATATAATATTATTATTACCTTTGAATATAACTAGTAGTTCTGTAAACTACTAGTTATATTCAAATGTTGATATTTGAGAATTAAAAAACTTACCTACTGAATAATAAGCCACTCAAAATCGGATAAACATCAAAACAGAATAAAAAAACCAAAACCTTTTAAACATTTATTTAAAAATACTAATCTGAAAACTGGAGACCCCCTGGGGTAACGACAGAACTAAGATTCATTATCGCTAGTTTTGAGCAATCATGTTCTATGAATGGATCCGAATGTAAGCTAAAGTGCAGTTAAATACTCACATTCGGAGCAGTAAAAAGGTTTTTCCCAACTGTGAGTAAACATGTGTCTCGTCAAACTACTCTTCTGAGAACAGGAATAACTGCAATCGGAACATAAAAAAAGGTTTTTAACAGCAGTGAGTAAGCGTGTGTCTCGTCAAACTACTCTTATGAGAACTTTTATAACTGCAATTGTAACAGGAAAAGGGTTTTTCTCCACTGTGAGTCAGCATGTGAGTCCTCAAATTTCCCCTCAGAGAACATGAATAACTGCAGTCGGGACATGAAAGAGGTTTTCTTCTACTGTGAGTAAGCATATGTCTCGTCAAACTTCCCTTCTGAGAACAAGAAAAACTGCAGTCGCGACATGAATAAAGTTTTTCTCTACTATGAGTTAGCATGTGTCTTGCCAAATCTCCCTTTTGAGAACATGAATATTTGCAGTCAGAACAAGAAAAAGGATTTTCTCTACTGTGAGTCAGCATGTGAGTCCTCAAATTTCCCCCCAGAGAACATGAATAACTGCAGTCGGGACATGAAAAAGGTTTTCTTCCACTGTGAGTAAGCATATGTCTCGTCAAACTACCCTTGCGAGAACAAGAAAAACTGCAGTCGGGACACGAATAAGGTTTCTCTCTACTGTGAGTTATCATGTGTCTCGTCAAATCTCCCTTTTGTGAACATGAATATTTGCAGTCGGAACACGAAAATGGTTTTTCTCCACTGTGAATCAGCATGTGTCTCGTCAAATTACTCTTATGAGAACTCTTATAACCGCAATTGGAACAGGAAAAACGTTTTTCTCCACTGTGAATAAGCATATGTGTCCTCAAATTTCCCCTCAGAGAACATGAATAACTGCAATCGGAACACGAAAAAGGTTTTTCTCCACTGTGAGTAAACATGTGCATCATCAAATGACTCTTAGAAGAACATGAATAACTGCAATCGGAACACGAAAAAGGTTTTTCTACACTGTGAGTGAACATGTGTGTTCTTAAATTTTCCCTGCGAGAACAGGAATAACTGCAGTCGGTGCATGAAAAAGGTTTAACTTCACCGTGAGTAAGCATGTGTCTCGTCAAATGACACTTTTGAGAAAAAAAAAAACTGCATTCAGAACACGAAAAAGATTTTTCTCCACTGTGAATCAGTATGTGTCTCGTCAAATTACCCTTGCAAATAGATGCATAACTGCAGTCAGCACATGAATAAGGTTTTTCTCCACTGTGAGTCAGCATGTGTCTCACCAAATCTTTCTTTCGAGGGCATAAATATTTGCAGTCAGAACATGAAAAAGTTTTTTCTACACTGTGAGGCAGATCCGTTAATGTGTCTGAAAAGTATCAAGAATAAATATATTACAAAATCATTATTTTTTTAACTTTTTGAGTAAAATCGCAACTCGCACAATCGTAACGACTATATTAACGAAACTAAATCGAAAATCAGGAGACAAAAAATCAAAAAAGGTATTTGCTCAACTATAAAGAAAGCAGCCAATAATATGTGCCTTAAGAAAATGAAGATAATGTTGGTAGTTCTTAGTCGAAGTATGACAAAGTTAAAAATGACCGATTTTTATATGGGTTCCATAGCTCAGTTGATAGAGCACTTGCCATGTAAGCAAAGGATCCGGGGTTCATATCCCAGTAGAGCCAATATCTTTTTCTGATTTTCGATTGAGTTTCGCTAATATTGTCTTTATTTAATTAAATATATAAGTGTTAAGCACAAGGAAAATCATACCAGCCAACCATACTTCTCTTTGCTTCCAGTGTTGAAGTCACGTAGCGACCACAGAAAAATCAAAATAATCATATATAAGACCATTGTTAGAACTGTATTGGCATACGGATGTGAGGCGCTGACACTGACGGTAAAGATGGCTGAAATGCTGGATGCTTGTGAAATAAAAGTGCAGAGAAGAATATGTGGACCCGTGAAAGAGTGCGATCAGTGGCGTAACCGGCACAACAAAAAACTGTATGATATCTACCGTGCCCCTAGCATCTCAGCCCATATGAGACTCCTCAGGTTGAGATGGGCTGGGCATATACAAAGAATACCGGATACACGCGTTCCAAAAAAGAATTTCGACTGGACACCCAGGTGGAAAGAGAAAAATGGGAAGACCCAGACTGTGGTGGGAAGATGAGGTAAGAGGGGATGCAGCACAGCTTCTCCAGGTACCATGGAAGTCAGCCGCTGAGGACAGGAGGCGTTGGGGGCGAATATTGCAGGAGGCCAAAGCTCGATATGGGCTGCAGCGCCATCGTAAAAGAAGAAGATAAGCACTGTTAATTCATAAAAATATGGAAAACAAAACGAATCGTTATATACCTTTTGTCTGGGTTACTCTTTGAAAGCGTTTTTGGCATTCCTTTTTAACATCCGGCAGCTCTATGTCAATTTCCATATAAGGAATTCCCTCTTCATCACCGGGTCCTGGTTCTACCTTGATGCTAACAGTCTCCACTTTAAGGCTACCTAGAAAAACCCAACAACAATGCGTACACGTACATCCAGATTAAGAGTGTTACATTTTAAATTATAGTAGTTCCTCACAGAGTACCTACTACAAAATAACTTGTTTTGATTTCCAAAAATATACGAATGAACACACCGTTGATTAACCATGTAAAAGAAAGAATTCAGTTAACAAGCTTTAAGTTTAATTTAGGAAATATGAAGGACTCCAGATGTCCGCTTCAGGAACGATGAAAAAAGTTTTTTTTGTTTACAATCAGCACATTTTGTACGGATCTTTGTTTAGCCAGGAAAATTATGATTTATCAATATTATATGTTTTTTTGTTGTTTGTTTTTTGTGGTGTTAATAGTTCATGGTATCCGGTAATTGACGGCTACACCAAAGCTAAATGCAGAAAACCATCTTCAAGTATACTGTAATTCCAGCTCGCAGTGGAGTGGAGCTGGCAACACGGTATTGCTTCGAAGTACTTAAGCACAAATTTTACCACTAACATTTATACATCTGCCCTGATGATGGACACTGTAACGCTGTCCGAAACGTAGGCTATAGGAAGAGGTAGCGTAACACGGCATAACACCCCAAAAACAATCAACAAAAATACTTTTGGCCGTGAAAATCTAAAATCATAAATATTATGTGTCTTTTAAACGCATACTTATGTCACTTATTTACATCCTAAATAAGATACCTAAGTCAAAAATATGCTGTAGTTTGGTAGTTTCCCGTAAATAAAGATTTGATAAATACCAAAGTACGGCAAGAGAAAAAATTATGCACAGACATTTTAGGTATGTCCTGCCTGAGCAACAATAAAAACGGACAAGGTTTCTGAAAATCTAAATTTTACACTCCACATTTTTAACATATGCAAGACTAAAATAATGCAACTTACTGTCTTTTTGAGTACTCTCCCCATACTGTAGACATTCCTTCTTAACATCTAGGAGATCAAAATCCATATCGGCATACGTTATTTCACCTTCTTCCTGGGGCCCTGGTTCCGTCTTGATCGAAGCACTTTCTGGGCTTATTAGATCCATGGCAAGACCGTGGAACAGTTATGGACTGTCTGGTTGGACAATAAATTAAAAACAATGATGTGAACAGGTAATAAATAATTGAAAATAAGGATGTAATTATAACTGAAACTTTGAGAGAAGATGAAATAAAACGGTTGACGTTGACCGAATGGTCATCAATAGTTAGATTACAGTGATCAGACGCTATCTTCCTCTGCATTCCTATATCTCTAAAATTCATAACATAGTATATTTAATATACCATTCTGCATTAGAAAAAAATCAGGTATACCCAGGCAAACCATATTGCAATAATTTTTGATTACTTAAGTCATCGCATTGTAGGGTTTTAGACGATATTTTATTTTTCATTCAGTTTGTTTATTCATAAGGATCCGAAATAAAAAAGGGCGTGTTTTATTTTATACAGTTTTGGTATATATCTACGATTTAAGACATCGGACATTATCATTTGACATCTGTCATCTCTCACCGTTTCACGCAACAATGTTTTTTTGGAAATGTTGCATGTTTATTTAGTTTTATATTTAAAATATCAATTAAATCCTTAAATATGTATTGATTACTTATTGTGAACATGCATTACTTACTTTGAGGAATGAAATCAAATTTGCGAGTATGTTTCATGATTTGTTTGGAGGTAATAATGCATGAGAGCTTTCCAGACGCACAAATAGTTTTATTAATTTGAATATAGAAAGGGTTGTGTCAGCTAAACTTTTGGGTCAGGCATAGGGTACAAAAACTTTGTCAGAATGAATAGCCAAAAGTTAAACAGACACTTCGATTAGATGACGACCGAACATCTGAATCTCGCAACTGACAGTGACAGAGGCTCGGGCTTGGTGTTGCCGAACCCAAAACTTGAAAATCTGGAGAATTTTCGCCTAAGAATCGGGAGAAAATGGGAGAATTTTGAAGAAATCGGGAGATGACTAGAATTATTTTAATTAAATTTTTCCGTTGTCAGTAATCCGAATCCCTTTTATTATTCCGAAGCAGAACCTTAACAACATACGGAAAAACCCATAAGCAGCGCCGTCAATACGATTATTGTAGATGTTGCCTGTGGAATAACGCAATTTTCCCTAACGTTAAACGGGGACTTATTTTACGTCTGGCAACTCAGCACAAATTTTTGTGAAACTTCGACCTTGAACTGTCACCCGTCACTTAACGAGACGCCTAAATTTATTTAATACCTACTTACTCTTAATAGTGAACGACATTCATATAAGTAGCAATATTTTAATCAATAAGTAATAATTTTCATTTTATTTAGGAACCAATTTATTTTTTATTTATTTATTGTTTCTTTACACTGCAGGTAAAAATGTTTACAATACAAATTGTTACCTCACTAGGACAAGCCTGTGTTGAGGTTAACAATAATTAATACAAGTTAACAAAATAACACAAAATTATACAGATTTTGAAAGAACAATATTGTTGTATTTCTTACAGATTGAGATTAGATTATGGGTACCTACTGGTACCTACTAAACTGATGGCACTAGGTAGTACATTAATGTGGACTTTTAGGGTGACCATAGTTTTGAGATCTGATTTAAAATTAAATAAAATTAAGTTTTTTTTGATTTTTTTTGTTTTTAAGGATTAAGTTGTGAATTATAAATATATGTATACAATTTAACGTGGGTGCTATAGATTAGGCAAGAGGAAGATGAACAAAAACGGTTCAAACAAAAATTATATTATTTTAGCTTATTATTATAAACATACTCATTTAGCTTATAATTTAGAAAGGACAAAGTAGAGAAAATCAATTGGCAATCCTCGACTAACACAAATAATTTAAGATCCTTTTTAAAAGTATACAAGGAATTAGATGACTTTATATGTTCTGGAAGGCTATTAAATATGAGTGGAGCTTGATAAAAATAATTTCTTTCACGAAAAGAAGATTTAGTTTGAATTGCCATAAAGTTCAGAACAGAGCCAATTCTCGTAGTACGAATTTGCTGTGTTCTTTCTGCAAAATTAATATTATTAAAAAATTTACAAAGCGTTTGTGTAATATAAAACTGTTTTACGTTCATTACATTACATTCCTTAAAAAGTAAATGAGTTGGATATTTAATTTTTTTCTTGAACATAGCTTTAAGAATCATTTTTTGGGCAATATTAAGTGGTTCTATACAAGTCTTTGGGCAGGATCCCCAGCCCACAATATTATAAGAAAGCAGAGACTGGATTATTGCAAAATAAACAGTTTTTAATTTTTCTTTGTCTGGTATATGTCTCAGTTCTTTAAAGATATAGGTAAGTCTCCTAGTATTATTTACTAACATATTAATATGATCATTCCATCTCAAAAATTTATCTATTTTTACACCAAGGTATTTGATGCTGACTACATTTTCTAAAGGGTTGCAGTTACATGTTTGAAAACAATTGTGAATAATCAAGTTGTGAGTTTCAGAAGGCTGACTTTTACTTGAAATGCTAAAAGTGATAAATTTGGTTTTTTGTACATTCAAAGTTAATATATTATTGTTTAACCAACTATTTACCACTTTTAAACCTATATTGCTTTTGTTGAAAGTTTCATTCCAAGTTTTACCCTCAAATATTAAGGCAGTGTCATCTGCAAAACTAACAATGTTACCAGGAATATTCAGACTGCATATTGTTTCTTATTTATATAAATCATTTATATAAATAAGAAACAATATTGGCCCAAGCACACTACCTTGCGGGACTCCAAAGGAGATTGATTTACCCTCGCTTAACATCTTATTTATTTCCACTTGTTGTGTTCTGTCACTAAGATAAGATCTGAACCAGCCCATTGCTGTATTATTAATGCCTAAAGATGATATTTTTTTAAGTAGCAATTCTTGGGAAACAGTGTCAAATGCTTTTGATAAATCCAAGAACACCGCTATGTCTTTGTTGCCATAGTCCAGCGCTCTTGTAACTTTGGTCAATACCTTTAAAACAGCATCACTCATACCTTTATTTGCTCTGAAACCGAAATGATTGCTTTGTATTTTTCTAAGAATGAAACTTATCTTGACTTGGCCAATCTTTCTATCAATTTTGAGAGAGTATTGAGTAAAGATATGGGTCTGTAATTGTTAACCTCTAGGTGATCCCCACCTTTGAAAAGAGGTACAACCTTAGCATTCTTACAATGAGTAGGAAATATGCCACTCTTAAAACTAAGGTTAAGGTTGTGAGATATGGGACCAGCCAATACAGAAACATGCTGTTTGTATACCATGATACTTAAGCCATCAATACCACAGGAAAAATACATTTTTAATTCATTTATCGATTCACCAAAAATCATTCTCGCCGCAGCATTGAAAACGGACTGGATTCTATTGAATTGTTTTTTAGCTAAGCCAGCATACGCACTATTACAATAGTCCGTACGTGAGACAACGAACGAATTTATGAGTGACTTTGCTCCATATGGATTGGATTAGAGTCGATGAGGGCTTGCCTTCCAGGAGAAGCTATTCAAATAAATTCCGTCTTGGTTGGATTAAGTTTGAGTTTATTGAGAGACATCCAACTTCAGACTGTGTTAATGAAACTAACCACCTCATTTTTAAGGACGTCTTTTTCATCCGGGGAATAAAACTTGAAAATGAAACGATCGTCTGCATAATAAATAGCCTTTAGCCCGAATGTGCTCAACTTTATTTTTTTTTTTAAATTTTCTTATTTTATGTCCATTTTAGTATTCGATTAGACTTTCAAAATGATGTGGTATAATTTTTTTTTATAATTTTATTTTTTTATAGAGAAATCGACCGCCCCCAAAATGGGGCGCTGGGCGCATTACCGAGCATAAACAAATGTTAGGAAGTTCAGAATAAAAATGGGATTATATAATTATTTTATCATTATTATACTTTTGGATAAAATGAATGTACTTATCCAAAAGTATAATAATGACAAAATCTTACAACTAAGCACAACATTCTATAATCTCTAAGTATGAAAATTGACAAAACAGTTTGTGTGACAACCAACATCACACTTCCTGCACTTCTTAGTCGTATTTTTGTGGCACTCGGCACAACGAATTTGTGTAAGACCTGACACTACAAAATGCCCTACACCATCCAGCCTGACTCCATCTGAGACTTTTCGTCTTTTTGTCGTTTGCTTCAGTGGTCTACCGATAGAACGTGCTGCTGAATATTGACCAAGGTAAGTTCGGGTAACTTCTCGTATAAATGCCAGGTAATCTAAATATTCTTTTGCTTGACCGGCTGGAGACAATTTGTAGAGCTGGTATGCATTGTTCATGGATGCATTCAAAGGCCACATCAAAAGTTGCCAGTACCATTTTTTGCGATTGATACTTTTTCTATAGTAACCGATGTTTTGGTCAAGTCGATCCACTCCGTCCATATACTTGTTATATTGTAGAAAGTACGATGGCTGTTGGATTGCAACTCTTCTCTTTTCCCTGCTAGACCATCGCTGAGCCGAGCCCAACGGGCTTCCTTCCTTCGAGGGGGATGCTACAGTTACCACATTGTTGTCGTTGTATTGGACCAAGGAGATAGCTGATATTTGATCAGTCAGTTGATAGTAACTGCCACGCGCTTGCTTTTTCATTTGTGCAGTATCTTTCAGAGGCGCCTTTTCAACACGATTCATACGAATGGTACCTGTAGCTTGGTTGCCTGCTTCTTTGAGGTGGGTAAGCAGTCGGAGAGACGTTAAAAAATTGTCCATATAAACATGGACTTTTTGTCCTGCTGGTAACTTTGCAATAAGGTTAGTTACCACAGAACCCCCAACGCCATCCTGCTCCAGTATATCGCATATATCGGCCACCGTCAAGCAGAAAAAACAATTTAGGGACAATTATAGTATGCTGTTATGATATTATTTTTAACAATATTATTTGATAATCTTTATGTAAAACTGTGGAATATCGAAAGTTTATATCGAAAGAACACTTCTAAAATGTGTACACTGCCGCGCTCACCGCCCCTAAAATGGGGCGCACAACGAAACTGTCTAGATTGATATCGGAATATAGCCTAATCAAACTATTTATATTATTTTATCGAAGAAAGCATACACCTTGTGGTGTGACATTATATATTAAATGAAAAAAAAAACACTTTGTAAAACACCACTTTTTATTAGAATTGATATTTTAACAGCCAACCAGGTTTCGCTCATCTCGAGCTTCATCAGGGCTTATTATAACAACTAAAGATAATTATCTACAGACATACATATATAACAGAAATTAAGAGAATGAGTGAAAGAGCTAGCAACGACGACGACTGACGACCTCCGTAGTCAGTGAGTAAGACTCTTGACTCACAATCCGGAGGTCGCGGGTTCGAACCCGGCATGCGCAAATAAATTTTATTTGGTTAATTAGTGTTATTTCACAATCAATTCATTTAAAATAATATACCTATAGTATATTTGCGGCATGTTCCAGAGTGGAAGATACTATCAGTATCGCCCTGGTGTAAGACCACCATTCAGAATTGAAACGTTGCTTGAAAATGGCTTTAGCCGTGTATGGTGACCAGATCTGAATAGCCAGGTACTTTCCAACCTTCCTCTTCCCCACCTCCTTCCCCTCCCCACTACCTTCAGCCTCACAACATACCCCAATTGGGAATGCCATAGTCTCACTGGCTCCAGACGGGAGCAGTTGAGATTCTTGTGGGGTATTCACTGTAAAAAAAAAGCAACAGAATAGGCAACACCCTATTGGTGCCAGAAAGCGATACAAAAAGAAAAGAAAAGAAAAGAGGGAGACAAAAATAATTACAGGATGGGTAAGTAAGGGGGGAGGGAGAGGGAGGCAATTGTTTAAGAAGAGTTTAACGGAATAAATTAAAAATGGGACTATCAGATAAATTGATTTGGTTATTAATAATGTTTGATTTATTATTGACGGCTTTTTTGATTTCGAGGGCTTCTAGATTGTTTAACCTAGTTCCAATTCCATTTTTATGTAATATTTTAGCCCCGGAGGTTTTATCGAATGAGTGGTTGGTATTTATATTATTATTTTATAGTGTACGTATTATACTGTAACATAATGTCGAATTTGCAGCAAAACTATGAAAATCAATTATATTTACTTACTTTTTTCTCCGCGACATTACTTCAAGGACCACTATGACACTTTTGACGTGAATAATGAAAAACAAAATGGCGTCTCGCGCGTAAAAATATTAAAAATATGTGTTGCAAGGAATCATAATAAATAAACTATTAGTCATAAAAAAAAACAAAAGCACGTGATAAATTTTTATAATCGGAAATTACTAACTGTTTTAAAAATGCGGCGATTGACGTATGTGGGTTAAATTCAAAGCCAGCTGATTGAATGAGTTTCTCGAGGCGATTCGTATCTAGAGAATGGGACCCAAGACAGAACCCTGGAAAACTCCACATTCTATGGGAGTTTCAGGTGAAGTACAATTATTGAAAATTACTGAGGCTACTCGTCCAGATAGGTACGATGTCATCCATCGAAGTACATCGCCTCGAACGCCAAATTCGGTTTCAAGCACATTTCATAATATACCATGATCTACCGTGTCAAATGCCGCACTCATGTCAAGAACAGATACCAAACACATCTTACCTGCTTCGATCCCGATGATCAAGTCTGAAATAACCGGCAAAAGGACAGTTTCCGTTGAATGAAACTGTCGATAGGCGAATTGCTTTTTGGCAAATAGACCGGCGGAATTCAACTTCCCCACAAATCTTTTGGCAACGATTTTCTCAAGCAGTTTTGACAGGAATGGGTTGGATATTGGCCCGTTATTATCAGTATTGTCAATATCGAGATTTTGTTTGTTTAGTATCCTTAATTATAATTGATTTTTTAAATGTCCCCGGTACAAGTTAATTCACTAGCGATTTCTGGATAATTGCGGTAATAACTGGCGCTATATCTGGAAGACTTTGATTTAGGAGCAAGGTAGGTATCATTATTTCATGAAACATTAAGTTAGGTGTTTGATAAAGCTATTTCCGTAAAGCCAAAGGTCTCATTATTTTAAATAATCCTTAGTTAAGTGATTAACTACTATTTTTTATACTTTATTTTTAGTTTTAAAGTGGAAAATGAACAAAAAATAATGTAAAATAAAATACTTTTTTGTTTAAAACCATGAAATTTATTAATTTATGAACCGACCGGTTTCGCTTTACTTAAGCATCTTCGAAGTACAAATTAATACTGAGTATCAATACAAATTTATACAAAAAAGTATTTTATTTTATTAAATATGTCAAGCAAAAAGTGATTGCTTTCTACAATAAAAAAAAATAAAATGGTCGTTTGAACAATTACCTAAGAACTGAGGCGACGAGTAGTGAAGTCACCAGAGAGCGGACTTGATGCTGCGATAGAAGAAGACGCTGATCACACTGAGAGCACGAATTTTTTCAAACTTATTTCGAAAATATGAAGCAAGGCTGTTCTTTGGCTTCTTTGGATACAACAATTACCGCCATTGTAACTAGTTCATAATATTTTTGCTCTGCTTTAAAGTGATTTCTAAGTGACAAAAACACTAATATCGGAAAGTTATCGGTAGTGATTGCTATTTGTGACAACATAGTCTAAAATCTATAAACTTCATATAAGCGATTTACCGTACCTTCTGAGTATAATCAGTAAAAACAAAAAACGTAATTTAATATTACTAAGGCGTAACGCAGGTAGCTCATAAATTTACTTTCAAAATGCACTGCAACATTTGCCCGGAGCCAGTAATAACAGAGGAGTCAATTTTTGTGTGCTCGGCGTGCAAAGGCATATTTCATCTAGCCTGTGGAGGAATTACTGAGAACAGTTTCCGTAGACTCACTCAGGAACGGCGTTCCCTACTGAAATGTAAACAGTGCAAAAACACGAAGACAACTACTGTGACGAGCGCTTCGACCGTAGCTGATACAGTCAGCGGTAACGAACCTTTGGAGCCATGTAAAAAAAATATCAATAAAGGACCGTCGACCACAGCTCAGGCCCAGACAAACTTAGAAGATCTGCAAGGGTTAGTCTTGGATAAGACGTCTAATCTCGAAAGAAAACAAAACGATATCTTGGAACAAAACAATAAAATTCTAGAAAGCATTCAATTCATGAGTGCACAATACGAGGACTTCCTAGGAAGGATCCGTGAAATTGAATCAAGGAATGAGGAGCTTACAAAAAAGAACATCGATTTGGAAGCCAGGATTAATGTTCTGGAAAACTGTCTTGAATTCCAGGAGCGGGCTCTGAAGGCCAACAACTTAGAAATCAGAGGCATACCAGAAAATAAAGGAGAAATACTACAAGACGTCATTTTTAATATATGCCAAAAAACTAAGTCGAACATCCAAATCAAGGACATAGACGCTATTCATCGCGCAGCAAAAAAAACAAATAATATTCACCCGAGAGAAATTATAATCAAACTAAAATCGAACATAGCCAAAGAACAGCTGTTAGCGGATGTGAAATCATACAACAAAAACAACCCGAATTCGGAAGACAAATTGAATACTTCGAACATTGGAATTGCGGGACCGAGTACCAGGATCTACGTCTCCGAACAGCTGACATTTCGAGGCAAGCAACTATTTTGGAAGGCAAGACAAGAAGCGAAAACGCGAGGTTACCGTTTCACGTGGTCGAAGGCGGGGCAGATATATGTCAGACGGGACACGGGGTCTAATGCAATATGTATATCTGACGAAAGCAAGCTCGCAACTATGTGATGCAACTGAAAGAATCGTACTACTGAGGTATTTACCGTCTCGCTCGTTTCCAGGTATATGCAATAAATCATTAACTCGGCGAGATAGCGAACTTACCAATCTTCATCATATTATTAACCAGAATTTACATAGTTTAAAGTTAATTAAATATTTCATTGCACAAAGAAGGTACGAGCACCCGCCTCGCTCATTTTCATTTTCACTTGTTATTTTTTTACCATACATATATAATAATTTGTTATCACGATGTTTCAGCGACTTTAAACATTCTGCATTATATTACCAAATCACTAAATTATTTCCATACACTCCTATCCATGCAACCACACTAGGAATAGTTTTTAAATTTAATAATATATTACTGGAACACTTTTCTCTATGCCACATACAACCAAAATTTAATTATGTCTGATTTACCTTGTGATATTGATAACCATCCAGGTATATACTGTAATTTGAATATAATTGATGATCTGAATAATATAAAAAACTATAATTGGGGCTCTTACAGTCTAAAAATTATACACCAGAACATTAGAAGCATTTCAAAACTGGACGATTTCCTCATTTTTCTAGACCAATTTAATTGCGCATTCGATGTCATAATTTTAACGGAATGCTGGATAAATAAAGAGTACACCTCTAAAATGATTCACAATTACTCGGAACATCACACAAATATAAATTTAAATAAATCCAGTGGAATTGTAATTTACATCAGAAACGGTCTACAAGCACAAGTCGACGAAATTTTACTATCACAAGCAAACTGTATGAAAATTGTATTGAACAATAACTTATGTATTTTTGCAATCTATAGATCACCCTCATTCCAAAATATTGATACTTTTTTGAATTCTTTACAATCAATCATCAACAGTTCAAAACAATTAGAACGGCAAATCATTTTAGGCGATTTAAATATTAATACGATTCCTGAGTACCACCGTCAATCCGAAGATTATCTATGTCTGCTTACGGAAAATGGGTTCATACAGACAATTAACAGCCCTACCCGAGAACAGGGTACAAGTAAATCTTGTCTAGACCACATTAACATAAAAAAATTAAACATATCGAATCATTTATTATCCACACCACAATTTCTGACCACTACTCTACAGCTCTCTGCCTTAAAAATAAACCTCCCACTACTGCTAAAATTAAATTCATACCTCGAATAAACTACTTCAACCTACTTAAGGACTTAAATTCAGAAAAATGGGAAAACGTTCTAGACCAAAGGGATACTGATTTAGCAATGACGAATTTCATCACCAAATTACACGATTACATACATAAACACACTAGTAACAAACTTATATCTAACAAACAATTAAAACTCACGCCATGGATCACCCCTGGTCTTGTAAAATCAATACACAGGAGGAATCAACTACACAAAAAGGCGAATAGGAACCCAGAGAATATCATAATACAAACTCGATATAAAAATTATAGGAACTTGTGTAAAAATTTAATTACATCAACTAAAGAAAACTACTTTAAAAAAATTATTTACGAAACCAACTATACGTCAAAAACGCTATGGGAAGCTTTTCGTAATATATCTAAATCTAAAACCAATAAATCATCTGAAATTAAATCATTGAACATTGATCACACTATCACGTCAGATCCAAAAAAGATGGTAAATTTTGCAAATAACTACTTCGCGTCAGTGGGAACCACACTGTCAAAAAAAATTCTTGATAAATATAACACAACTGAAACTGATCTCGCTAAGTTAACTGGCTGTAATCTCAGTCATAAAATAGATAACATTCGAACTACATCACAAGAAGTGATGAAAATAATTGACGAGCTTAAGTCATCCAATGCATGTGGCCCAGATAAGATCTCTTCAAATCTGTTAAAAAATATAAAATCTGCCATAGCATCACCGATATCGTTCATTTGTAATCTAAGCTTTAACTCTGGAAAATTCCCAAATCATTTAAAACAATCAATTGTTATTCTTCTTCACAAAAATGGGGATAAATCACAGATTAACAACTACCGACCAGTTTCTTTGATCAACTCTGTGTCTAAAATTATTGAGAAGATTGTTAAGAATCGGCTCAGCCTGTACCTAGAAAACAACAACATCCTTTCCAATAGCCAATACGGTTTCCGACCAGGTTTAGGCACTGAAAATGCCATTGCCAATTTGACAAAAATTATCTCTAATAACATAGATAGGGGTACAAAATGCATTGCGCTCTTCTTGGATCTAGCAAAAGCATTCGACACTATCTCTCACAAAATTCTGAAGATTAAACTACAGCGCATCGGTATACAAGGTCAGCTCTTCAATTGGTTGTGTAGCTATTTAGATAACAGGAGCCAAAGAGTGTTCATCAATGACACTATAAGCGATTCAGCTAATATTAAATTCGGTGTACCCCAAGGCAGTAATTTAGGACCACTTCTATTCAATATATATATAAATGATCTATGTAACAGTTCCCTTGCCGACCACATTATCACCTTTGCTGATGATACAGTCTTACTATTTGAAGACAAAAGCTGGAATGTTGTTCACAGTAAAGCAGAAGTAGGGTTAAACAAGGTCAAACAATGGTTAGACAATAATCTCCTAACACTTAACCTAGATAAAACCAAATACATCCGTTTCAGATCAACACAAGCAGGAGAACCAAAAGAAATACACAACATCATTATTCACCATTGTATTGACCGTACCTCATGTAAATGCTTAAACTTAGAATGTGTCGATAGTATAAAATATCTAGGAATTATCATAGATAAGTCTCTGAGATGGGACGAACATATTGTCTCGACTTCCACAAAGATTAGAAAACTTACTCATCTATTCATGTCTGTTAGAAATATTCTTTGCGTAAAAGATCTGAAACAAATGTACCATGCCTTGTGTAACTCACTGCTAGAATATGCATCCTTGGGATGGGGCGGCTGTTCCAAAACAATAATTGATCCCCTAGCAAAAGCACAAAAATCACTTTTAAGGGTCATCCTTAAGAAACCATTTAGGTATCCCAGTGAGCTATTATTTAAAGAGATACGAGTTCTTGATGTACGGCAACTATACATAAGAAAAATTATTTTACATACACAAAAACACCGTCACCACTATCCATCCATCGATCATCTCCACAACACCCGTCATGCAGGGAGGAATCCAGTAATTCCGCCTACTACAAACACATCGCATGCCCAAAGACAATACTCCTACTTAGGGCCTAAATTGTTCAACTTCATACCCGATGCTTGGAAACTGAAAAGTACAAGCTTTTTACGGAAATTGGTTAGCAATTGGCTTCTGGATATGGGGAGAGTCGAGAGCGAACATATGCTAACACAATCTCACATACCTAATATGTACTAAAAAGTTTATATTATTGCATAAAAATAAAACTTTTACTCTGTTTTTTGATCCGTGTAAAATAAGGACTGGTCTTTGACTCTTGTAAAATAACGACTAGACATTTCAAAAATAAGTTTTGAAAATTTCTATATAAATACATTGGTAATTCATATTCATTTAGTCGGGTTTATAAATGGGTAATTTCTTTTACTTAGGAAAATCTAAAAATAATAGTACATTTATTAAAATTAAATGGTCATAAATGCATTGGTGATTCATATTTCAAATAATGGTGTATAAATGTGTAAATTCTAATAATGCAACTGCAAATGTTCTCCAAATTAACCCAGAAAAATATCATAATTGTGATCTCCCGAAAGAAACCATTAACTTATTCGGAATGCAATTATTAATGTTATTAAATGTAATGCCTGTGTAATTTCATTGAAAAAAAAAAAATTGGTTAACTTTTTTACCTAAAATATTGAGTTCGAAATTGGATAGGTCCGATGGTTTCGAACTCCTGCAACTCCACAGAGAGGTACAGGAGGTCGGTACCATCGATACATCGCATCGGCTTGACACAGCGAAACATACTTATAGGTGTAAAGACACGGTTAATGTTGCAATTTTGCAAACCTTGGTTCACTTTTAAATTTGTTGGTTGGATTTTTATATTATGTACGTATTTTCTAATCGTAACATATTGATATTATATATCTCACTGTAAAAAATTTTTGTTGCATTTTTTTTATTTAATTTATATACTTTTTATTCACATCGTAACTTTATCCAAACTATTTGTTTTCTCATGTTAAAGATGGAGGTACTGCCTTTATTATTTATTATTTATGTAAAAGCCCTCTGCTCGTAAAATAAAATAAAAGAAATAAATAAACAACTAAATAAATTAATGTTCTCCAAAACGAGGTTGAAAAATCATTTGTCATATATTTGGATTATAATTGTGTAATTGCTACTATTTAAGAAATTCAAAAAAGTATAGTACTTTAAAATTAAACAGTTATAAATACATTGTGAATTCATATGTCAAATATTGGTTTATAAATGTGTAAATTCTGATTATGCAATTGTTAATGTTCTCTAAAATGGCCTGGAAAGAATCTCCTACTTGTGATCTCACTAAAGAAAACACTCTTAGAACATTAATAAATGCATTCACTCTGAATGCATTTATTTACGTTCTCCAAATTGACCTTGAAAAAAATCACATCTTTGCGATTCTTTTAAAGACATAAAGAAACCATACCTTAGTTATATACAATTCTTAGTGTTCTCAAAAGTTGTCTTGACAGAAGCGAATTCCCTTGATATCTTGAACGAAACTATTCCTTTGTTAAGAATATTATGAACTAAATATACAATTTGGCTGTCCTGAAACGGGTATTCTACCCAGTTGGACAGACAAATGTTCACATTGTAATGTATTGTTATTATATATGCATATGTAAATAAATAAATAAATAAATAAAAAAAAAATAAAAAAAAATGAGCAAATGTGTCCGTAGCATAAGGGCTCAACAACACTACTCGCTCTCACTTGCTTATAACCATTGTGTAAATCGGCCTTTAGAAATAATGTTGAAGAATTTTTGCTCATAAGTATAATATAAATATAAGATTATAAGTAATAAATATATATTATAGACATTTTTGATTTGGTCAATTATACTTATGTTCGGTGGATCCTGCAGACAAGCTGTCTTATGACAGCTTTGCGGGACTGCCTATCTGATAAAATAATTTGTAAAAAAATTTCATGAGTATATTAAAGTATATTAAAAAAACTGAAAAAACATTCAAATTGATTATTTTCACAGATAATTTAGTTTCCCTAAGATTCGAGATACAAAATCGCATTTAGACCGTTATAACTTATGGGCATATTATACGGTTCAATTCTGCCTCGCAATTTGGTTGAAGCTACCAAATTGCACCGTGTAAACAAGACATTGAATGCTTCTATGTCATTGCGCGTCATCTTTCAACCGTATTGAAAATATTCAACATGTTTAATATTTTCAATGCGATTGGTTCTGTTGTCCATTTGTGCGCATGCGCGAATGCGGCGTTGCATGCGCGCGCAGCACTGTGCGCGCGTATTGAAGTGTCAAACTGTGACTGTTTATTTTGTAGTGAGTTGTCAACATAGAAAATGGTTTTCAAATGGAGGGAAGAGCATACGCCTCTGTTCTTAGAGCACTTTAAGAACTATCCAAGCCTGTGGAACATTAAATCAGAGGGATATAATTCCCGCGCGCACGACCTGTTTCGAAGACATTCTAAACTCTATGACAGCAATGTGATTCAATGGTCCACTTCTGAAAAGTACGTTTAAACAGCACACCCTTTCAATTATACGCCGTTCAATCAAATCGCATCAATGTGGTTGAAGTGTATAATATCGCCATTAGACATGGATGTCTACGAAGACGACCCTGAACCTCACGTCTAGACATCATTGGAGAAGAGTAGCGCGTGACAGGTCCCAGTGGAAAATGTTAGAGAAGGCCTATGCCAAGAGGCAAACTGAGCTTTGGGATATATTAAAACAAACAAGAACATGTCTAGCCCGGTGAGAGTGTGGCAGGGTATGTCATACACACCATGTTACTTATCTGGATGTATTTTTTGTTTTTGGCTTTCAAACCTGTTGTTGTTTAGAGTAGCTGGAGTTAAAGGGGTGCGGGAGGGGATAGTGGCGTGGTCGCAGTGTCGCGGAAACCTGCGCTCGAGTTATATGCTTGCAAACTGCGTTCGGGTATGTGGTACCCTGCCACATAACTGATATGTGTATTTCGTGACAAGAAATACCATTACTTTTTCTGCTATTTAACTTACTTTATTTGTTGCATTGTAGATTTTAATAGAAAATGGACGTTGACAGTGAAGAAACCAGACTTCGGTCAATGCTAGAAGTATTAGAAAATACTAACGATGAGGCTTGGCTTTAGTTTACGACCACGTGAAGTTGCGAAAAGGCCAAAAAAATATATATTCCGATATATTATATACATGAGATAATCTCTTCCCAGATCAACGAACCACTTTCATCGACTCAAAATATATAAGATGCGGAGATTGCCCATTCAAAAAGGATCATGGATCAGGATTAGCATGGAGTGATTTTTTTTTTGGGAATTTAGAAATCGGCATAGTTGGAAAAGGTGCTCAAAATATTAACAATTACAACAAAAATAATAAAAAATATATATTCGCAAAACCTGGACATCGCCAAAGCTTTGTATTTTATCATTTTCACGATTTTACCTAAGTATTTATAGCTTATGTACGCGAAATAAAACACAGATAAAATTTGTATTTTACAATTTATTTTACAGATAATACATACATAGATTGGTAGAAAGTAACAAATAGTGGAAATAAAAAATGTACACATTTTATTTACCGCATTGAAAAACTTGAAAATTGCAAAAGTTGCTATGAACGGTACTGCACTTTGGTGTCAAAAAGTGGCATAAGGTTTCGTGACTATAACCTTGTTTTTATTAAGTCATCTCGTCTCAAGGGTTCACTGACAGCAGCTGAGGCTTCTGTTACAATTTTCACACATCCCTCTTTGCCTTGAGAGGGCAAGGAAAATTCTTTACCATGACATCGACAATTATCGTGTGATCGGTAATGGCTTGTCAAATTGTCTCGTCCCTAACAAATTTGATGAGCGGTGACTCGGTTATATTATCCCAATTCATAACACCAATATAATTATCAACTGAAAAATCAAAAAGGCACTTTGAAGGTACCGATAACGTCTGATTGCGTTTTCATTTGCCGGGCTTCCGATATTCTTCTTAACACCAACTCTCTTAACCATTTTCGGTTGTCGGGTAAGATGGTTAACAATATGTTTGTGATGCCCAAAAAACCATTGCGCTGGATTACTGTATTAATTATATATTTAAAATCACTGGACAAATATCGTGAAAGCAATATTGTTTCAAGCAAATGTCTGAATCCGGAAATACATATTGGTTTGGTCTTAACGTTGAACCACATAGGTGCGTAGTAAACTGTCGTTAAAAGTTATCAAATTTTCTGATGGTTTTGGGGTAGAAATGTAAAGCCGAAGAACCAGCTTCGTTCTAATGAGCCACCTGGAATGTACAATTTTACCGTTTTTTTTAACAAGTTTCCATTGCGGAATCTGGAATCATCGATCCTATCAATCAGTTAATGGTTTTACTTATTTTCCATATATACAGCTGAGCTGTACTTAAATCCAGTTCATCTTGCACATTTGCCAAAGAACACTGAATGACTTTAAATCTCAGGATGGGAAGTTGTTCACACTTATATAAGGATTTTCCAATAATTCCAGTGAAACTTTGCAGTCCAGTCGATGCAGTTAAAATGTAGTCGCAAAATGAGCTCGTTTGCGTGTAATTGACAGACAATCCACTTTAAAAGCCGTTTGAAAAGTGATTCAAGACACCAAATCACAACTCTTTTGTAGCTCGTATTGACTGCAGTTCCATCGCATCCAATTGCAACAAACTATATCGACAAATATTACTCCTATACACAACATGTATCGTTCTGTGAAATTGAGCCAACATCTTATAATACAGCAGAAAAAATATCTGCCTGACGTTCTGGCTACAACAGGGAAGGCTTTCACTGCAGCATGGTCAGTATGATGCTGAGTATTTTTTCGTTATGCTTCATTCACAAAAAACCTAGTAATACATCTTCACAAGTAGGCAAAACATTCTAAGGTAATTCTCATCCAGACATTGCCATAATGTTCAAAGTTCAAAGAACAGTTAATATAAAATATAAACCCTTAAATAGCCTATCGAAAAATAATTCTAATGCAGCACACAATTAAAAATACTACGTAAACTGTAACTCGACCGACGCGCACTTTGATAAACAAAAATTATCGAAGAGACGAAGGCCTAACACATACCTACCCCCAATACACACAACAATTCTCTGAGTTCCTTCAGAAGGGAAGGTCCTAGTCCGTTTAGAGCAGTGGTTCCTAACCGGTGGTCCATGGACCACAGGTGGTCCGCGAGATCTAAAATGTGGTCAGCGAAACATTTATTGATTTTACTACAAAACCGAATCGAAAGGAGTCCTAAAGCTGATTCGTAACCCTTTTGGTATTAGTGTTGGAGAGGTAGCTGAAGAAGTCGAAGAAGAGCTCATTTTTGTTCCATGTGGTCCCTATGAGAACAAATAAATGTCATGGTGGTCCCTGGCCAAAAAATGGTCGGAACCACTGGTTATGAGGGAAGCCCAATCCGCTAGATATGACGGAAAATTCATCTAGATCAAAACAATGTGTTTGAAACACGTCTGGGGGGGGGAGGATTGAGTCTCTGGAGGGAATAGTTTAACTGTTGCTACGGTGTTTCTTTATAATTATATCAAAGGAGAATAAGTAAATACATATTCTTTTTTTACATAAATACAAGCATTTCGAAGAATCTGGAGAACATTTTTGTGTTTTCAATATTTTTATGAAAAATTGAAAGTGATGGCGATGTCCTAATTATAAATATCAATTTTTTAATATTTTTTATTTAAGATAAGTACATAACGGAGCACCAATCCCGCGTATGCCGAATTCTATATTACGAAAAAAAAAATCTCCATACTAGACCGCTCCACCCTATTGTGCATGCTGTGGAAAGGCTATCTGTATGGAGCATGCAACTTTTTTTGCAAAAACTGCACTGATTTGAACTCCAGTTTCTAAGATGTTCCTAATATTTTTGTTATTTTTCTTTAGTTTATATAGTTGCTTGTTTCATGTTCTATCATATTGGCGCTTTTTACGCTCTTGTTTGATTTCAGGGGGAGGTTTTCGGTGGTACTCACTTTTGTAAATCAAACGCTTGTTTTGTATTTGTTTATCTGGTCGTAATTTATTATTCTTTTATTTACATAATCCTGATTTTTTATAGGATTTATATTGTGATCTGCTTGTTGGAACACATTTTTTACATAAGACAAAGAAGCTACCTTCTTTTGTTGTTTTTTTTATAGAAGTAATGGAACAGAAAGAAAATAATAAAATTAGGTAGGTACTTGCCTAGAAGTAATTGCCTATAGAACAAGTACCTACTTAATAAACATCAATTTTAACCACATATCTTCAAGTTTTTTTCATTAAATTTGTTTTCTTTAGTTCATTTGTAGTTTTTTAAAGTAAAAATTTTTGTTGGAAATTTGGAGTGACTTGTTTCCATTTAAGTAAAATAAAAAAAATGTTAAAATGGCCCATTTTTTTATTTCCAATACGTTTTAATATTATAGTCTTGTTATAAAAAAAATTATTATAATGCTTTTTCCTAAGAATTAAGTTTTACGGTCAAATTTGTAAACAAGTATGTCACACCCTGCCACATATTTCTTGTTACATTTTTTACCACACTCTCGCCGGGTCAAAACATTGGAGGATGCAGGCCTTTTCAATACTTACGGTATTTTGTAGGTAGTATTGAAATATGACATCGTAAGCGCTGGATATAAGTGCACTTTTAAATATTTATTTTACATATACGGAATAAAAACTAATCTCTTTTTTTAGAGGCACCTTACAAGAGCGCCCCTTTTTCAACAGTGTAAAGACAGGAGAATTATGTCAACACCCGGTTGGGAAGCGATGTGAGACGGGTTTAAGATGGGAAATGCCGGGTATTGAAGAGGTGGGACTATATAATGAAGGAGGAAAAATACTAGAAATATTTAAATGTTAATATAAAACCCAAGTTGGTAGGAACTCACCGAAGAGTTACGTCACCTAAATTACCTATTTAGAAAGTACCTGATCTAACTTAATGCACCCATCATATTTCATAAAATTGATAAGCTCAGACGAGTCCAGGCCAATAATCAATAAACTAATATAATATTATCATTTTTTTAAATATAACTAGTAATTGTGTAAACAGTAGTCATGCGTCTAACAATGCATGTTTATAATTTATAAATCAAAACCTGTTGGTTTTGTTTATAAATCAAAACCAACATTTTCTTAAAAATCACAAGATTGAAAGTTTGGGTATTCAAATACTTATCTACTTCACAAAAGCCATCCATAATTTAAGTAACTTTTGGACTAAAATCGTGTCAAAATTATACAAGTTCAAGAAACTTAAATATAAAAATAATAACAGATGTACAAAAACTACTAAACTACTCTTATCAGAACATGAATAATTGCAGTAGGAACACAAAAAAAGGTTTTCACCACAGTAAGTCTGCATGTGTGTCGTCAAATGACCCTTGCGGGTAGATGCATAACTGCAGTCGGGACATGGAAAAGGTTTTATTCCACTGTGAGTCCGCACGCGTCTCATTAAATCTCCCTTTCGAGAATATGAATATTTGCAGCCGGAACATGAAAAAAGCTTTTCTTCACTGTGAGTCATCGTATGATCCATCAAATGTCTCTTTTAAGAACATGAATAACTGCAGTCGGAACACGAAAAAGGTTTTCATCCACTGTGGGTAAGCACGTGTTTCGTCAAACTACTCTTGTGATAACACGAATAACTTCAATCGAAACACGAAAAAGGTTTTTATTCACTGTGAGTACGCTTGTGTTTTGTCAAATTACTCTTGTCAGAACATGAATAATTTCAGTCCAAACATGAAAAAGATTTTTCTCTACTGTGAGTCCGCATGTGTGCTGTCATACGACCCTTATGAGAACACGTATAACTGCAGACGGAACACGAAAAACGTTTTTCTCTACTGTGAGTCCACATGTGTGCCCTTAAAAGACCCTTGTGAGAACATGAATAACTGCAGGCGGAGCATGAAAAGGGTTTTTCCATACTGTGAGTTCGCATGTGTATCATCAAATGACCCTTTTGAGAACATGTATAACTGCATTCGGAACATGCAAAAGGTTTTTCTCCACTGTGAGTCCGCATATGTTCCGTCAAATAATTCTTACGAGAACATGTATAACTGCAGTCGGAACATGCAAAAGGTTTTTCTCCACTGTGAGTCCGCATGTGTACCGTTAAAAGACCCTTCTGAGCACACGAATAACTGCAGTCAGAACATGCAAAAGGTCTTTTTCCACTGTGAGTCAGCATGTGTCTAGTCAAACTTCCCTTCACAGAACATGAATAACTGCAGTTGGAACATGAAAAAGGTTTTTCTCCAGTATGGGTGCGTAAGTGAAGTTCTAACTTTGACTTTAACTTGCAGGAGTAGGTACAATGGAGACAAGAGAATGGTTTTTCAACGAAAGTCGTCTTCAGATCTGTCAATGAGTCTGAAAAAGATTATGAATAAAGTTATGAACCTAATTTTTCTAAATAAAAAAAATCACATACTTATTATAAAACACAAAAAAAGATATATTAAATGGATGTTGAATCAGGCTGAAAACGAAAGTAAAAGAGTGTTAACAGTTATAAATTAAACAATTAACACGAGGAAATACCAGAACAACGAAACCATTGCTATTTATTATTCATGATAAGTCTTAAAAATTATGTAAGAAAAACCTTAAGAGCTGCAAATATATTTAACATATTGCAAACACAGGGAAAAATCTTTCCAATATCATTCATATTGAACCAAATATTTATACCAAATCCAGACGGTAATGTTGATGCGAAAAAAAAAAATTCATGTTACCACAGAGCGCAAAATGGTATCTATTATGTAAAACGACATGCAAGGAGTTTCCACCCCGGGCTTTGGTGGGATGACAGTTATTTGTTTTTAAATATTAAGAATCCGATTTGCAAAACCGTAAATGCATATAATAAATATAAATTTCAAAATTACTTCAATTAAAAATAGTAAACTATGAAATTGTTTGATCTTTTTTACCATATGATCTTTTTTATCATTAAAAAATCTTTAAATCTTTTTTACCATGATCGCCAAAAGATAGTAACCGACAAAAACAAATTTTACAGGAGACGTACAGTACTAATGGTACCCAACTTTCAGAAAATGTTTTATTTTATTTATTTATTTACTATAGATACACACAAAAGAAAGTACAAAACACATATTAGGAAGCTTTGCCTGTCCAACTAGGAAAGTTTCCCGTACCAGGACAGACAAATTTACAGGTTTAGTTCATATTATCCATACATAATTACATAACAAAAAAAATAGAAAAAGAACCTGATAGCATAAAGTATATTCGGATTTGCCGAATTAACCTGATAACATATAATATATTCAGATTTACAGTGTATGAGATAAGTAGGTAATAAAGTTAGTAGCATTGAAAAGTCAAAAAGTGTAAACCAAGTATTTGAAAACAAGTTGGAGGAATTACAACAAGATTCACAATATAGAGAGATGAAGTTATGTGTTTAAAAGTGTGAACTTATAATACATAGTTCACTTATAAGAGTAATACATAAAAATTTACAATATTAAATATAATTTATGCATGTAATAATATATATTAAGTTGTTTTTTTATTATTTATTTATGCGCTGTTACTAATATGTAAACAATTATGTGCAAACATGACATTATCTTTACTGATTTTAAAACATGTTTTCAGTACATTTTATATTATACGACAATACGAATATACACCGCGCTCATGTTTTGTACTACTCCTGCTAAAATACGAAAACAATAACTATGAATTACTAGTGCTACTTTGGTAAAGGTATAAGTAGTATATATTTGGTAAAGGTATAAGTAATTGGTGCATTATTTCGTATGTCATACAAGTTGTGATAAGTATTGTTTATTTATTATAAATCATCACCGCTATAAAGTACCAAGATTCACACAGCTAGTCTTGATGTTAGTGAGCGACGTGAGTATGTTACGCCTTACGTGAAGTACTAACAGTGAAATAGCGAACAGTATTCAGGGGCACAAAACCATAAATCTCAGGTATAAAAATATCAAAAGGATGTCGAAACATTGTGAAGCCATATCAGATCTCAATGAAGTGTGGTGGGAGTTTTGGTCTAGTGATCAGGAAAGTTAGGTGATTTTGTATATCAGTTAAACAGCATACGTTCACATTCGTCTCTTCCTAAGTCCAGAATCCAGTCGTTGACTAATTTACGCAAGACGCTTGCAGTTTTCAATTTCCAAGATCCGGGTATAAGGTTGAACATTTTAGGACCTAGGTAAGAATATTGTCTTTGATCAAGGGATGTCATAAAAGTAAGTGGAACTATTGGATTCGTCCCTGCGTGTCGGGTGTTGTGATAATGTTCTACGTAGGGGAAGAGGTGACGATATTTTTGTGTGTATAAAATAACTTTTCTTATGAAAAGTTGTCTCACATCCAAAACTCCTATCTCTTTGAATAAATCATTACTGGTGAATTTTTTTTTAAGGATGACCCTTAATAGTGATTTTTGTGCTTTGGCTAAGGGGTCCAGTATTGATTTGGTACATCCTCCCCATCCTAAGGATCCATATTCAAGTAATGAGTTGCACATGGCGTAGTACATTAGTTTCATATCCTTTAGGCAAAGAATATTTCTAATAGCCATGAAAAGATGCGTGAGTTTTCTGATCTTTGTGGAAATTGAGACGATATGTTCATTCCATCTCAGATTCTTGTCTACGATAATTCCTAGATATTTTATGCTGTCTACAAATTCTAAGGTATTGCAATTGCAAGTGTTTAGGTCATTGCAATGGTGTATAATAATTATTTGAGTTTCTCTTGGTTGTCCCGCTTGAGTTGCACTGAAACGGATGAATTTAGTTTTGTCAGTGTTGAGAGTGAGAAGATTATTGTCTAGCCATTCTTTTACCTTGTTAAAACCTATTTCTGAATTTTTATGAACTTCGTTCCAGTTTTTGCCTTCAAATAATAATACTGTGTCATCGGCAAAGGTGATAATGTGATCTGCAAATGAACTGTTACATAATTCATTTATATAGATATTGAATAAAAGTGGACCTAGAGTGCTTCCTTGAGATATACCAAAGTTAATATCAGCTGGATCGCTCAGAGTATTGTTAATATTCACTCTTTGGCTCCTATTTTCTAAATAACTAACTAACCACTTAAGTAGCTGACCCTGAATGCCGATGCGCTGTAGTTTTTTCACGAGAATTTTGTGTGAGATAGTGTCAAACGCTTTGGCTAGATCCAAGAAGAGCGCAATGCATTTTCTTCCTCTATCGATATTGTTGGAGATGATTTTCGTCAGGTTTGTGATGGCATTTTCAGTGCTCAATCCTGGTCTGAAGCCGTACTGTCTATTGGAAAGGATATTATTTTTTTCAAGGTAATGACTGAGATGATTCTTCACAATTTTCTCAATAATTTTCGAAACAGAATTGAGCAAAGAAATTGGCCGGTAATTGTGTATCTGCGATTTATCTCCATTTTTGTGTAGCAGTATAACGATAGAGTGTTTTAAATGATTTGGAAATTTTCCCGAATCAAAGCTTAGATTGGAAATATACGCGATTGGAGTTGCTTATGACCGAAATTAGAGATTGTTAACTTAGCGAGATCGGATGTTTATGATACGATAGTTTATGACCGAAATTAGAGATTGTTAACTTAGCGAGATCGGATTCTGTTGTATTAAGATTGTCGAGAATTTTTTTCGCAAGTGTGACTCCCACTGACGTGAAATAATTATTGGCAAAATTCGCAATGATTTTTGGGTCTGAGGTGTTCACGTTATTGATGTTCAATAATTTAATATCGGAAGATTTATTTATTTTTGTTTTAGTTATATTGCGAAATGCTTCCCATAAACGTTTTGGAGTACAGTCATTTTCATAAATTATTTTTTTATAATAATTTTCTTTTGCCGATTTTATTATTTTTTTGCAATAGTTCCTATACTTCTTGTAATGAGCTTGAACTATAATATTCTCAGAGCACCTATTCGCGTTTTCATGAAGTTGGTTCCTAATGTTAATCGATTTGATAAGGCCAGGGGTGATCCATGGCGTAAGTTTTATTTGCTTATGTGGTATAAGTTTATTGCTTGTGTGTTTAGATATATATGAATGTAATTTAGTAATAAATTCATTCAATGATAAGTCGGCATCAGTTTGATCTAGAACATTTTGCCAGTTCTCTGAACTCAGGTCCTCAATTAAGTCATTGTATTTTATACTTGCAACATGTTTAATTTTAACAGGATTAAGAGGTTTGTTTTTAAGGCAAAGTGCTTTTGTATAGTGATCTGAGATTGTAGAGTGAATGACAAATGAGTCAACATGGTTAATTTTTCTGACATTGATGTGGTCCAGACAAGATTTACTCATGCCCTGCTCACGAGTAGGGCTGTTAATTGTCTGAATGAACCCATTTTCAGTTAGCAGGCATAGGTAATCGTTGGATTGGCGGTGGTATTCGGTAATCGTATTGATGTTGAGGTCACCTATAATAATTTGTCGTTCTATTTTTTTAGAGCTGTTGATAATTGATTGTAGTGAACTCAGAAAAGTGTCAATATTTTGAAAAGAAGGTGATCTGTAGATTGCAAAAATGCATAAGTTATTATTCAATACAATTTTCAGGCAGTTGGCTTGTGATAAGAATATTTCATCAACTTGAGATTGAATTCCTTCTCTGATGTAGACAACGATCCCGCTAGACTTATTGAGATATATATTTGTGTGGTGTTCAGTGTAATTATGAATAATTTTTGAGGTGTAATCTTTATTAAGCCAACATTCCGATAAAATTATAACATCGAATTGGTTATTGAATTGATCTAGAAAAATTAAAAAATCGTCTATATTAGAAATGCTTCTTATATTTTGGTGTATAATTTTAACGCTGTAAGCGCACCATTTATAGTTATTTAGATTGTCCAGATCATCTATGACATTCATGTTCAGATCTATTCCGGAATCATTTCCGGTATCAAAATGTAATTGAATCATAAGTATGAGTTGGTTGTGTGTTGCATATAAGTTGGTTCCTGAGTAATATGTGATTACATACGATTTCAAATGTTGTTACAATGGTAAATGTGCTTAACAAAAATAGTATACTATAAATAATGTAGTTAGATGTAGAACTATGAAAGAGATAGCAAGAAGCATAAACAAAAAGGTAGCAGGAACTGCGTGATAACAAATGAATTCCAAAACGGTTGTAAATGATACAAATATGACTAACATCTAATAATATAGTAAAAATAATGAAATTAGATGTAGTACTATGAAAAAGAAAGTAAAAAGCAAAAACAATAATAATAATAATGATAATAAGGTAGCAGGAACTGCGTGATATCAAATGAATTCCAGAAAGATAGTAGATTTTACAAATACAAAAGCGAGACATAATTGCACGGGTCAAGACATACCTCGAAAGAAGAGCCATTAAATCAAATTTATCAAATTGCAGCCAATTTGCTTTCGTCGGAGATAATAATGGCGTTAGTTCCCTCGTTTTTTCGAAGATAAATATGCCCCCGCTTAATCCAAGCAAAGCGATATTGTTTCTCCTTCGCCGCTGTTCGTGTCTTGAACCACAGTTGTTTACCACGAAATGTCAGTTGTTCTGAAATGAAAATCGGCGAGCAGGATCCAGCCATACCGATGTTTGAGGTGTTCAATTTGTCTTCTAGATTCTGTTTGTTTTTGTTGAAAGTTTTTACGTCTGTTAGCAGGTGTTCTCTTGCTATGTTTGTTTTGAAGTTAACAATGATTTCTCTCGGACGACTATTGTTGCTTTTTTTTGCTGCGCGATGAATGTCATCAATGTCGTTTGTATTGGTGGAGGACTTTGTTGTTTTGCAGATATTGAATAAAACGTCTTGCAGATTTTCTCCTTTGATTTCTGGTATGCCTCTTATTTCTATGTTGTTCGCTTTGAGTTCCCTTTCCTGCATGTCCACACATTTTTCCAAGACATAAATCCTAGCTTCTAAGGTTGAGTTCTTTTTAGTGAGTTCGTCATTCTTTATTTCGATGTCGCGGATTCTAGCCATGAAATCCTCATATTGAGAACTCATGAATTGAATACTTTCAAGTATTTTGTTATTTTGGTCTAGAATATCGTTTTGTGTTTTTTCCAGATTAGACGTCTTGTTCATGACTAGATCTTGAATATCTTTAAGATTTGTCGGTGTCTGAGCGGTGAGCGCTGAACTAATAACAGTAACTTTTTTAATCTGCTCCAAAGGTTCAGTATCACTGATTGTCTGCAACGGGCTAGCAGCGCCGGGCTTAGCTGAATTGCATTGCTTGCACATTTGTTGAGATCGCCGTTCTTGGTTAAGTCGACGATATGTGTTTTCAATAATACCTCCGCAAGCCAAATGAAATGCGCCTTTGCATGCGGCACACGTGAATTTTAACTCATCAGTACGTAGAATTAATGAGCACACTCGGCAATGCATCTTGAATTGATGTTTTTTTCGTACTACCCGCGATAAAGCAAACTGTACTGATATTTGTTTTGCTAATTAAACTCGGAAGGAACTTTAAATCACTCGGATGTTATGAAAATATTTTAGACCTTTCTAGTACGAACACGTATCACTCAAAGTAACTTTCGAATTTGAGGGTTATAGTTTTTAAAATACACTTTACTGCGGAGCAAGTTAATATGAACTAGTCACGGGTTGTTGTTGTTGTTGATTGGTAATAATAAAAATATAATAAATAACAAATGAATATAGTAACAAATGGTAATAATAAAAACCACTTGGTTTTTATTATTACTATTTGCTTGTTTTGAAGCTACCTACAAAACTACCAGATATATGTAATAACGTATGAGGCGTACCAGAGTTAACTATTACAGTTATTTATTACACTGAAAACGGTTTCTAACCCCTGTACTCGTTGTGTGTCATAAGTGTTATTTGGTAATTTTGAGGATTAGTTCTCGCATTTGCGCACGTTGTGGGCCATTCTGAAAGTGCACGACGGTGGTTTCTCGTCGCCTTACAAAACTGTTAACAGTCGCATGTGCATTGTGTGACCGGTTGACCAGGTAGTAAAATGATATCTTTATGGTTTGTATAAATGAGACAGTTTTCATAAGGTATCATGGATAGCACAGCTCTGTTGAGATTTTGACCAGCACAACTATCTAACAAGTAATTAAAATTTATGCTACAATTTTCTTTGCACCCACGCTACCCATCAGCTTCACCCCAGAGATATCAATGTCCATTATTTGTTTCGCTCTCATAAATGATTTCATTATAAAAATCGTACTTTCTGCTACATTGGAGGGGACCCACCACTTTCCCAACGGCGTTATAAGGAAACATATGGTTTCCTCCTTCACCGCACACGACAAGACTCTACTTTTTTTGAACGAAGCTACATTTATTTGAACGACTCTAGACCCTCCAATGTCCATGCATACGGGGTTAGTAAGCAGTATGCAAGTACTTACATTAAAATTATACAAAAGATAAATAGAAGTAGCAGCCCGTGGAATAATTCTTCTGAAATAGGTAACATCAAAAAGAGATAATAGTGTTAGTAAAAGAAAAAGAAAAATCGAAGAAACCTTCTGTGAATAAAATAAGTAATGAGGAAAAAACAGTTATATGATTATGTTATAATGTAAGTAATTACTATAGTAGCGGAAATAAAATAAAACATATTTAAAAAAAGCCAGAGAAAGTATTCCATAGACCACCGGGCAGTCCCAATGAGAATGCGTATAGCTATCGGCCCAACCGCAGACGATGCTCGAAGTCCGCGTCCTTTAGCCGGTTCCCCGATTTTGCCTCGAAGAAATGTACTTGGGAGAGAAGGGGAAGTTTTTGAAGACCTTGAGGAAAGATGAGCGTCGGGTTACCGGAGGGGTGACGGAAGGACATCGAGACCGCACGGTTACGCCTCAGGCCAACGCATGTCGATGGTGGAGGCGCGGGCGGATCGCGGGAAGACCGCTCTGTTGTATGTTCGCCTGGCAATGTGCATGGACAGGGTCTATCCCACCCCCTTTCTATGGGGGAATGACGATACATAACATGCACAGTTCAGTTGCGCCACCAAAGAATGGAAACCAAAACTAATCAAGAAAAATAGAAAATAATAAGAGCATTTATACATGTAAAACATAATTTCAGAATCAGTACAGAGTGATAATGTATCAAGCGATACTGTCATCACTACCATCGCTCACCAAGATGACCTATCGAGGTAAAGACATAAATCATTGTTAGCAGAGATCAGAGAAGAAAAAAAAATAGTCAAACGTAATCAGTAATTTATAGGTCACATAAGTTATATTATAGATAGTTCAAAGCATATTCACTAAATAAAGAGTAATAGAGGAGGACCGAAGAAGACGGGAGCAATACGTGTAGCACCTGAAACAAAGATGACTTTCTGCTACAACGTTAATTAACATTATCCCCGTGCGGAGTGGTTAGCACCTTCTGCAGATCGAAGCTCACGCAAAGGGAGCGCGGTTCAATTTTACTTTTCAATTGTTTAGCCAAAAAAGTTTTCTTAACATTTATTTTTATATGCTATGTGAGTTTTGTAATCGATAGATTGCCAAATCTAATCTATTTCTAAACCTGTTCCTCTACAGTCATATTTTTATTTCTTTCCCATAAAGTACACTTATCTTTCTTTTGGGAAGATGGAATCCGATATTGAATTATTTTTTGAAAACATCTCTAAAAGCTTCAGGCTTTACAATTGAAGTTCCATGTCCATGCTTTTGAAATATTCAACATAGAGCCTGTACACATTGGAAATATTTTTAAATTCCAAGGGTAGATTCTTTTAAATATTTGTTTGACAAGCCCCCAAAGGGCACACAAACACCAATAGCTCGGAGGGCTTTGAAGCAAAGAATGGACGGTTACCTCGAGAGTGCTTTCTCTTGTTTCAAAGACCCAATCATGTTTGATAACGTCTAAAAGGGGTCGAAATGAAAATCTAGTCTCCTTCAACGGAAGCAATCTTCCAAACAGGACCTCCATCGATATGCTTGGTGTAACTCTAAGTGACCAGCTCAGGTACGGGGGCTCCATCGAAACCAGAGTTAAGTTAGCCTCTCAGAAACTGGGCCCGCAGATACTTTAATTATTAAAGTATCTGTATTAAAGTTTAATAGTACACAACTGCTAACCCTGTACAAATCGCAAGTGCGCCCCACGGTTGAATTTGGCAGCCACCTCTGGTCTGGAGCTCCAAAATACGTAAAAAAAAACCTTGACTCTGTGCAGAAACGGGCGGTCCGTTTGACAGATTCTCCCATCTTAACAGACGGACTGCAATCTTTAGAGCACAGACGTCAGGGGGGAATGCTGTTCTTGTTTTACCGGTATTACAATGGAAGATGCTCCGAGGAACTAACGTCATTGATCCCCTCGGCACATAGTCAGGAAACACGCCAAACACGCGCCCAACATTTGTACACGATTGACATTAGTCACTTGAGAACGGGTCGTTTCTATGACTCGTTCTTGAGTTCAACGGCTCCTCCTACAACATGGGTCTCTTCAAGACCCATGTTCACTCTCTCCTTTCCTCAAAAAGACCCTCCACACAGCATCTTCAAAGATGACATAGGCCCTGAGGGAAGTTATTTTCCTCAGGGCCTTAGCGTAAACTTATCCACAATACTTCTTTTATTTTTTGATAGCGATTTAGATTTAGTGACTATGTGCCTACACAACCATTTTGATCAATAATAGATCATCACTGGAACTATCTATTACAGCACTAACAGGTTTCCACAAATCGTCTGATAATTCGTTATTCATTAAACGCAAAGGTGAACGTACCGCAATCAGCAAATCTGACCAAATATGCAGTCCTGAGTGTTGAATATCTGGAACGTTCATAGTTACATTATCTAACTAACTAACTAACTAACCATCACGCCGTTTCCCCGCAGGGGTAGGCAGAGAGGACGGACCGCCAAACAACTCGGTCTTGGCACACACTCTTTGCCTCACTCACATTCATACATCGTCTCATACATTCTCTTCTATTATTCTGACTTTTGACATGACCCGATTCAAGTATCTGATTCACTTGATCGTGCCATATCTTCCTCGGGCGTCCCCGACTTCTTCTACCATTCACATTCGCGTCGTATATTCTTCTTACACTACTTCCTTCGTTCATTCGCTCTACATGCCCAAACCATCTGAGGGTCCCTTTCTTAATCTTACTCATTATGCTTACATCAGCCATACATTCTTTGCGGATATCCACATTTCTCACACGATCACACATTGTTTTACCACACATACGTCTCAGGGATCTCATTTCAACAGCATTCAGTTTACTTTCATCCTTCCTCTGCCAGTTCCATGCCTCACCGCCATACATCAGGGTAGGTACCAGGACTCCATTGTGGACTGCTAGCATCGCTTTTTTTGACAGTTCTTTATTAGTGCCAACGGCATTCAGTCCACCATTAATGGAGTTACCGGCATTCACCCTTCTTTCAATATCTCTTTCAGCCTTCCCATCTCTCGTAAACATACTACCCAGATACACAAACTCATCCACCTGCTCCAAGTATTCATCATTCACAACTATGTTGCATACTGTTTTCGTACTCTCCCTTTCAAACACCATGACTTTAGACTTACTTACATTCATCATTAGCTCATTCTTCATACATACTTCGTTCATCCTAGATACGAGAGACTGTAGATCTTCCATAGTGTTAGAAATCAGCACCGCATCATCAGCATACAACAGGCAACATACTTTCAGATTACTCAATTTCGCGCCCAATCCCACCTCCTTCAATTCTTGCATACAATTATCCATGTATAGATTGAATAACCATGGTGACATTACGCAGCCTTGCTTGACACCTTTTGTGATGTCAAACCACCCCGTAAAACCACCGTTCACCCTAACACACGCAACGCTTCCCTCGTACAGAGACGCAATTGCCTGTATGAGATTTGTATTCACTCCATACTTGGACAAAACTTTCCATAGCTTTTTCCTGTCGACTCGGTCGTATGCTTTTTTTAGATCTATAAAGGCGCAGAAAAGTTTCTGGTTTTTTGCCAGAAATTTCTCAGTAAGCATACGCAAGGAAAAAATCTGGTCCATGCATCCCTTTCCACTCATAAAGGCACCTTGCACATCCCATATTTTATCCTTTGTTTCCATTCTTACCCTTTCAATCAATATTCTTCCGTACAGCTTGCCGACTGAACTTAGCAGGCTAATAGCCCTATGATTTCCACATTCCATACGTGACCTTTGTATAACGGCATGATTACAGCCCTTCTCCAATCTAATGGTGTGTAACCCTCCTCTAAACACTGGTTAAAAAGTTTGCACAACCATGTGAGAATAATATGGCTATCTCCTTTAAAGTATTCGGCAGCAATATTGTCGAAACCAACAGCCTTACCATTCTTCATGCATTTTATCGATTTTTTATTTCATCCACGCTGATTTTGATTGAATTCACTCCGTCATCGTTCATACCCGATTCACTGCTGGCCTCACTATCACCCGGATTGCTTTCGAAAACCTCCTCAAAATATTTTATCCATCTCTCTTTTATTTCTTCCTCATTCGTCAACATTTTTTCATCTTTCGATTTTATGACTTTCCGGCTTCCGTTCTCTAAACCACTCCGGGACCTTTTAACCTCCTTCCAAAACAGTTTAATGTTTTCTTGGAAGTGTTTTGTCATTTTTATTCCCTCTTCTTCTTCCAGGCGTTTCTTTCGTTCTTTCACTCCAACACTTACTCTTTTCTTACATCCCTTATAAACTTCTTTCGCTCTATCTCTCTCTTCGCTAGAATCAGTGCCAGCCGCTATCAGACGTAACCATGCTTTCTTCTTCTCTGATGCTACGTCCAGACTGAAGCCAACCTTCCAACTCCGAACTTAGTTCGGAGTTGGAAGGTTGGCCGATCGTGTGGTCGCTGCGGCCAACCCTCCAACCCCGAATTCCGTACTCCAAAATGGCGGACATGAAATAGCTGTAGCTACGCTGTATCTTTTTCAGTTGCCTACAATTATTACGTACGTATAATCATATACTTATATACACGACATGTTTTCAAACAATTGTTATACCACTCTCCGTAATAATATAGTCATTTTAATAGTACGCGGCACGGTGTGGACAGCTGCGGCAGGCTGGTTCGTGTGAGTTGGCCGTCGGGATCGCCTTGAAGGCGATCCCGGGCCAACGCGAACTCCAACCTTCCAACTCGAACTTCCAACGCACGAACACCCCTCCACACGATCGTCCAAACGTTTGAAGTTGGAACGTTGGCCGCAGTGTGGGCTTACCATGAGACCATTGCTTTGATCTCGTCATCCCACCATGCGTCACCTTTCTTCCTACCTTGCGTACTTATTTCACATACATCTCTAGCAGATTCACAAAGACTCGCCTTTATGTGGTTCCATGTTTCATCAATGCTTAGACCGTCCATTTCCTTCTCATTCAATCTCATCTCTGCCAAATTCTCATACTCACTTCTGAAATTAGCATTTTGCAGTTTTTCTACTTTGACTCTTGTTGGAGTTGATATCGTTTTCACTTTAGAGCACCAGCCGCGAAAGAGGTTTACTCTCGACACCACCAGAAAGTGGTCAGTTTCAACCTCCGCCCCTCTGAAAACTCTGGTGTCCTCGGTAACGGCTCTCAACCTAGAGTCAATTACCACAAGATCAATTGTTGATCTTTCATTTCCTCTTTCCCACGTATATTGGTGGACACATTTATGATCGAAAAAAGTATTCGATACAAACAGGTTCCACTCTAAACATACTTCAAGTATTCTGTTCCCATTGTCATTCGTTCTTTCATCCCCGAACTTACCCAAGGCTGAATCAAATCCGTCACGTCTAATTCCCACACACCCATTCAAATAGTTACATTATCAGTATTCGAATAACTATAGTCCCAACCATCCAACGATCCCGAACTTCAGGACTCCCCCCAGTAATATTATTGAGACATAAATTCTACAGTGCTGCCATAAAACATCTAGGAAATATTCCACCATTTATTGTACATATTTTTTATATGGTTAGATAATTAGGAAATGCCCAGAATCACCGCATTTTCCCCGCAAAAAGTTTCTGTCCGCAAAATACCCAATTCATTAAAAATCTTAAAAATTCCCCACAATTTGAGGAATTCCCAGCCAATTTGCAACTCTGGTCCTCATGCTAACCAATAAGTTAGTTCATTCAGAAGGCGCACCGGGACTTCACCATCTAGTTTTAGTATACATCGTAAGAGACACAATATTAATTTACGATAATTTGAGAGATCCTTACCATGTTTTGCTTGAACTAAAATTTGTACAATTTCAAAAGTAATATAAGATAAAATTTATAGGGCCACAAAACCGATTTGAGCCTTGATTTTTGGTATTCTCTAATATTAAAGCGGTGCGTCTAGCCGTTTAGTGCGCGTAAGGTAAAAAAAACGCTATATGAGACAAATTGTCGCTTACGATCTTTTGGCGATCATGGCTTGATATGGTATTATTGGCTGGGGAGCAACATATGATAATATTTTAAATCCACTTAAAATAGTTCAAATATTGAAATTAAGAAAATCATAAAAAAACCATTTACTGTTTCTACTGAAATTTCTCTTTCATTATTCAATATATCTACAGTTGACAAAATACATAAAAAAATATTCAACACTTCAAATTTAAAAAAAATACATTAGAAAAATCTCAAAATTAATACCAAGTGCATCCAAAATACCAATCTAGGTATAAAAATTTCACATTAAATTTAAAAAGTATCGAAAATATACAAGAATTTCAGCTTACATTAAAAAATTACCTAAAACTACTACAAGAGTTCATATGTGTTATATACATGTGTTTTTTTGAAATCTTAATATCTATTGTTGATAAATCATGGGTTTTTTTACTTGTTTTGTTGTTACTCATATGATTGAGCTCGAATATCACAAGAGCCTTGTTTCCTTATAGTGAGGATTGGCTACTTTTATTTTCCTATGTAACACTGTATAACACGTAAAAGTGCTATATTTATTGTAAAAAAAATACATATATTAAATTAAGTAAATAAAAAGTACCGGCAAGTGAAAAAAATTAAGAATATGGAAAGAACGAATCGTTATTTACCTGTTGTCTGGGTTATTCCTCGAAATCGTTTTAAGCATTCCGTTTTAATATCCGGCAGCTCTATGTCAATTTCCATATAAGGCGTCCCCCCTCCATCCCCTTCTCGGGGTCCTGGTTCTATCTTGAAGTCAACAGTCTCTGCTCTAATGCTATCTATAAAAACCAAACAACAATACGTTTATCGATATGTCGAGATGAAGAGCGTGTTATATTTGAAATTAAAGTCGTATCTCTTCAAGAGAATACTATAAAAAAAGTTTATTTTATCATAAAAACTTTTAATTGAAATATGTGTGATTAAGTAACCATTGAATAGTGATAATATCGGAATTTTACAGATCTATCAATGTAATGTTGCTTGTGCTCTGCACGGGTTATATGGTGTGGGTTACGACGTGTGCCGAACATAGCCGATCAGCCTAGCGATACCGTATTTATTGTGAGATCGTTATTGGATAAAAGACGTTATCTTCTTTCAGACTTGTGTGATTTTTACGTTACATATTTTAGTTTAGATCGATTTAACCGTGAATTCCTGCAAGTACGCATGATTATTTACTCATTTAATGTACGTTGTACATAGAAAACGCAAATAATAGTCGTAAAAATCACACAAATCTGACAGGAGTTTACGTCCGTTATCCAATATCGATCTCACAAAAAATACGGAATCGCTAGG
The DNA here is from genome assembly GCA_929108145.2 of Limnephilus rhombicus. Taxonomy (NCBI): domain Eukaryota; kingdom Metazoa; phylum Arthropoda; class Insecta; order Trichoptera; family Limnephilidae; genus Limnephilus; species Limnephilus rhombicus. The sequence continues at coordinate 6,862,518 of OV815289.1, read as the reverse complement.
CAGAGAGGGGCAAGTCATTCCTTTTTGCGTGAGCTCGCCAGATAAAACGTAACTAGCGAGTCATAAGGACGTGTGTTCTCTTAAACCATATTTGTGTTGTGCGTTATAACAATAAACAGTCACCGTGATTTCAAAGAACAGAAGTCTTTTAATCCAACAACATAGTACTGAGGTACGGTCCAATACTGATAATAAAGGCAAAAAACTTCCTCTACACGTAGATAGATTTATCTGCAGATGTCGTCTGCGGACGCGTCCGCCGACGTGTAGAGGGGGTGATTTGCTCGTCTGTGGTAGGTATTTGACATCGGCAGATACGTCCGGCACTAACCCGTTAGTTGTCGGTTTTTGTAGCACGGATCAAAGGGTTTCGGCGCGGCAGCGAACGGTCTGTCCACACGTCTGACGATGGCTCAGTGTTCATTGGGAAAGCGATTGAGAGTGCACGCGTGATTCTTGTAATTTTTTTTTCGTTCTTAAATTTACTGCGATAGACACTTAAGTACTTAAAAGTACTAAATAAATAAATAGCTGCTGCAGCTACGGTCTCAATACCCATTTTGCGTGCGTACGTGTGCGTCTGTCGAGAACCAACACAGACTGATCCACCTACAGATGTGTGGGCGGCTCGTGGAGATCCTTCTGCAGATGCATCTGTCGACGTCTGCGAACACATCTGCAGGCGTGTAGAGGGGGCATAAAAGATTACAGAGAAAGAGAGATTACAATTAGCCACGTAGAAGCGGGAGTTTGGACAAAGGGTTTTAAGGTTAATTTAGGAAATAAGGACTCCAGGTGTCCGCTTCAGGATCGATGCATCAAGAACATAAATACTATTTACTCGTGAGCACATTCTGTGCCGAATTGTGTACAGCCAGAGAATAAATGTTGTAAATTCTTCATTTTTAATATGTACTACGCAACTTACTGGCTTTCCGAGTGCTCTCCGCATACTGTAAACTTTCCTTCTTTACATCTTGTAGGTCAAAATCTATATCCGCATACGTCACTTCATTTCCGCCAACGCCTTCTTCCTGGGAGCCTGGTTCTGTCTTGATGGAAACTTTTTCCGTATTTAGTAGATCCATGACAAGACCGTGGAAGGGTTTATAGAGCAGGTTCAATCCCAAAACTGTTCCTGAAACTGCGTGAAATAAAACGTTGTATTAACTTCACAACTCTAATTTTTATGAGCTATGATTTTTTAAGTCCTTTGAAATATTCTGTAAGAACAATTGGTAATGTGCGTGCAGAATATGTAAATAAATATTTGGAAAAAATAATATAATTTTGACTGAATAGACCTTTAAGTTAAGACAATTGAAAACGTTTGACAAAACCGTCATAAATAGTTAGATTACAGTAATCTAGAGCTGTCTTCCTCTATATATCTAAATAAAGTGACTTGCTCATATACTCGATCCACCATTCCGATTTCGACAAAACGTCGGTATACCCGAATATATATTATTGTATTTAAGTGATTATTTTAATCTATGCCTTCGAATTAAGTGAGTGCTTAAAAGCACCTGGCCGTCCAATTTTGTAAGCATTTAATCAAGAAATTACTGGGATTGAAATAAGTATTTAAACTGAAATTATTAATAATTTCATAGGATATGTCCACTTAAAAAATTGGTGTTATATTAGTGATGATTTCACGTGTGTGTATTTCAAGATTTTAACATATTGTTTTGATGAAATAACACACAAGAACTATACATACGTACTGTTAACTGATATAATAAGAAATGTTAACAACAAATGCTAACAGTGTTAACTTTATATAGTACTTAACCGTTTTATTTTTTAATTTGGATAGGGAAAGTGATACCTTTGGCATCTGCAATAGGTAGTTTTGCGCTGCCGTGATTTCACCTCATATATATATAAATATACGGTGATCAGGCAGGCAATTTCATCAAGGCATAGGTACCTATAAAAATCATTATGATGGAGGTTGAAACGACGAACAGTTAAACAAACACTTCGATTAGATAACGACCGCACATCTGAACCTTGCAAATTGCAAATGACACTGTCAGATGTTGTCAGGATTGTGATCTATGGTAATGTTCAAGGTGTTGCCATTTATTGTTTTATCCCAAAATATTATTTCTTCTGTAATGGAAAATATTTTTTAAATCGTAAACATGAAAATAATGACCGCGTTTTATATTAAACCTTGTGTCCCGATGTGAAGAAAATTATCGTTTTAAACCAAAACCACCTAGATTACTGTAATATTGGTAAACGTGTGGTGGTTGGTCGTGCTTATGCTTTGTGCTGTCATTTTGGTAAAATCTCCATGAGATACAGAGCCGTTCTTCATTTGAGTATGCGAAATACTCAGGGAGAAATTATCAGCATTAGAACTTATCAATATCTATCGCAGTCATGGGTTGATAAATTTAACTTCATGTGTTAAACAGCTAAAGATATATTATTATAAAGAATTAGAGTTTCGAAACAGGATAAACTTTCAGCAGGTCCCAAAAGTGTGAAATAGTATTAGTTTTAGTTTATCAACTTTTGAATGACAAACATTGTTTGATAAATCTTGTTTAGCTTGGTTGAAAGAAGGCTTCAGATTTGGCAATATGCTTTCCAGTGTCTAGTTTCTAGTTGATTAACTCAAACTTGAAACATCTGAAGCCGATATTACACAAACCCACCCAATTAAATCATTTGTCCCATGCTGGTGATAGTAATTTGAAAGTTCTAATGCTATCATTTTCTACCCGAGTGCGAATCACGTTATTCATATTGTTTGCATCTCCAATTATATTTGTTTTACCAAATAAAACTGAGCGACCGTTAAGATTTTTAGGCTAAGGCATGCTCTTATACACACCTTTATTTGTTGTATCCAACGCGATTTACACACAAATGACAAGTTCAGGAATCCATCTGCCTATTTTAAAATTTACTAACAGGGGAAAGGTTAACCAATTTTACTCTCAATGTTTTACCTAATTTTAGTTTTGAATTTCAATGTCATTGATACAATAATTGTTCGCAGATTGTGAATAACTCATTCTCTCCCCACACTTTCCGCCTCAGTACATATCCCAATTCGGAATGCCATAGTCTCACTGGCTTTGGACGGTTAGGAGCAATTGGGTATCTTGTGTGATGAATAAAAATATTAATATTGAAACTGTGTCGTGGGAATGTACTTAGTTAATATATTGTAATTTTTACCCGTTTAACTTGTTTCTCATTTAATTTTGTAATTACAAACTTCACTTTTTTTTACTAACTAACTAATTGACCTTTATTTACCACATGTATTAAGGCTTTCAACAATATTCCTATTCGAGGTACTAAAATAAAATAAAACATCGCAATTCCCACATTTCAAATGTAATTTTGCAAAATTTTAGATAGCGCTAAATGTGAGAAGGTAAATTACACATCTTTGAACGTCAGAGTTATTAGTTGAGTAACATAATCGATTGTTGTTAAGTTAAAAAAAAAAAAATATATATATATATATATATATAAACGGAAAATTCCGCTTAAATACCTGTACTATATTTCTTTGTTGAGTATTCACATTCAAATATTATATTTCCAAAATAAGGAATTTTATGATTATTTTCTTTAATAGGGCGTTGTCTATGGAATATATGTCATTTACCTCTTGTGACGTTTACAATGTGTCTCGGTGTCTTGCATCCTTAGACAATGCCATTTGTGCCTAACTTTCCCGAAGTAATATTGTATCAAGTAGGTACACAATATTTGCGTTCCATTTATACAGTTTTGAGTCACTTTGGTGACCATAATTCGATTTCTCGGCTGGCTTAGTCCTCCATCACAACACAAGCAACATTTTCGGCTTTCTGTTGTGGTAGTAGGAGATTTTCAAACATTGTTGGGTTTTTCGTAATCCGGGAATATTTGTCTTTCTTTTGATTTATTATCAATATCAATAACACTTCTTTGCCGAACTTATTCAAATTATTTTACTTGTACTTTTCTAGTAACGTTTCTTAAACAAATTGGTATTGAACGCCGCGCTTCGCCTTGTACGTAAGTAGGTTCATGTTATATTGACTAAGTAAGACCTAAACCCCTTTATTGGTCCACGCATTGGTAAATAATCCACAAGCCGCCGCATGCCGCTATACCTTTAATAGGCATAGATTTTGAAAAGTCAACTAATTTAAACTTAATAACCAAAATAAACATCGGTTTTAGTCGGAATAGACGGAAAAATATGCTTTTAAATTCGATTTTCGGTAAATATTTCCCTATCGAGTCCACGCACAAAACACGCAAAATCTACATATCGCTGATGCCAAAGGTATAACTGGCGCAATCAATCAATAGGGTGTTCAGACATCTAATACATATAACCGGGAGCAGGTATCTGTTGAGCCGCGAGCGCTTATGTTTCGTGCCGTTCACACGGCGCAGATCAAATATTTCTTCCTATGGTAGTAGAGGGGGTCAGATGAATTAGCGAGCGACCACGGAGTGCGTATTTTTTGTACTGAATCTATCAACTTGACATCTGTCATCCACCGGTCTTGGCAGCTCCGTAATTAAAATGACCCCTCTCCTGTTTTCATCGGAGTGAGGGGCGCTTAACTGTTGGCATATCGCCTCAGTAGCGGTTAAGGCGTAAGATGTGCATTGTCTATGGTTGATATGCGCATAAAGCGCTCAGGTGTGAACGGTCTGAAGGGATTGTATGGAGAGCGATATATGGCGTGCTATGATCTTTTATATTTATATGCTCAATGTGAACGAGCTCTTTACTCTATCCAAATTAATGCAAATATAAATTACACCATGAAGTTATCACAAATAGATATTCTTTTTCTATGAGTTAGCGTTACTTATGGTAAACTCTCGTGTATTTTACTGAAATTAAAATGTACTCAACCTTAATATTCATGTAATTATGTTTTTAAGCATTCCGTACTTCTACGCCTGGCTAGATACGGGTTTATCCTCTGAAGCAGGTATTGTACAAGAACATGTTATTAAACTTTATACGGATAAATAAATAAATTTAAAAAATTTAATTGATTCCGCAAATGTAAACTATTAAAGGTAATCGCAATTTAAAAAATTCGTTTTGTTTACATCACTTTATTATTTCTTCCGTCTACCGGTTTCGGTACCTCCGTACCATCATCAGGACTTAATTTAACATTCAGCCCTATTATAAGTATGTTTCCCGTTATCCCAATCGCTCCTCCCCCACTTCCCTCCCACAACTGACGTACTGTCCCGCTCTATTTTACTGTCTCTTTCTTTTACATTTTGTATATATATATATATGTATATTTCTCTGTATTTGTCAGTATTTTATATTCAGTCCTGATGATGGTACGGAGGTACCGAAACCGGTAGACGGAAGAAATAATAAAGTGACGTAAACAAAGTGTTTTCTTTTTATTTATTTAAAATGTCAAGTCACAATGTGTTTGCTTCTTTTGAAAAATTAAAAAATTCCTTTCTGTAATACACATTCACAACAAGCAATCAGTTCGTATGTTAGTCTTTTATTAATATTTTAATACAAAATTTGTAAACATCCAGCATTTAATAATATAGTTACGTAAAACAATGAGAGATGTGAAATAATGATATCCGAAGTCATTAACCATGGAAATACCAAAACTGTGCAAAACTCGGTTCAAAATAGTCCTTTTTTCATCCCGAATCCTTGAGAATAAACAAAATGTAACCAAAAAAACATTGTCATAAAGCGATGTAGCTTAACTTACGCCAATTGGTACACTTAATTTATCTATTATTTAACGTCCGGTTTGAGATCCATTTTATGGATGTGTATTTTAAGGGGTTGATCAAAATATTTAAAACAATATAGAAATATTATGGTTTACCTGAGTTTCTTCTTCTTCTTTGTGTGCCGTATCAGGTCCCCCCGACGTTGGTGATCACTCTTGAGAATGTCTCTCTGTCTTGCGCTGCCCGGAATAGCTCCTCCACACTTCTAATGCCGGTCCACTCTCGTATATTACGCAGCCAAGTCATTTGTCTCCTACCAGGCCCACCTGGGTTTACCGATACTTTTCTAAATCAGAATGGTGGATCAAATAAACAATTATGTCACTTTATACCGACATAGAGGAAGACAGCGTCTGGTTTCTGTGATCTAACTATTGATGACGATTCGGTCAACCATTTTCAAATATTTTATCTCAAAGTTTCAGTCAAAATTATATCCGTGTTTTAATTTTAATACATTTTAATCTACTTTTTTATTGGTCGTTTTGTTTGTGGGAGCACTTTACCGCTCCAAATAGCTGTGTGTCGATTTCGGCTTCCTTCAGAATTTGGGAGGCGGGAATGGGTACCGCCGCCCCTGGAACCTTTATTGGATAACCAACACCTCTACCACAGGTCACCCCAAGTGGTTCGCTACGTTTGGTGGTTTAGCAGGGGTGCCCGGGTCCATGGGGTGAGATTTGTCTAGGTCTTGGAGGTGGATGACCTGAACACACTGAACCCCATATTCCTACCCACCCCTTAAACCCATTTCCTTCCCAGAACTCTCCTCTCCTTCCTTTCCTTTAAAAAAAACCTCAACACAGCATCTCCAAAGATGAGATAGGCACTGAGGGAAATTATTTTCCTCCGGGCCTCCTGTGTGGAGCTCAAGTAAAAAAAAAAAAGAATGGAGATAAGATAATAGACTTTTGCCTGTTTTTTTTTTATTGAACATAACAATGTGCATATTATTATACAATTATATTTACAATTATATTACAATGTTTCTGGTCTAGGAATGTGATTTCTAAGTCTCATAAATATATTTATACATTTTCATTTGACAAGTTCACAAGTATACAGGCAAGCTGAAATCTTCGTTTTATTTAAAATTATATCCCACTGTTTAGAAAGCGCTGGCTAGCTAGGGCTTCAGTGGCTATTACAGCTCCGGTCACATTCCGCATCAAGCCAGATGGTTGACATGACGTCACTTAGAACACATAATATTTTGCGATTTGTACAAATACGAGCGGGGGCTTGCGATCCCCCGGTTCGGTGCACACGAAATTTTTGGATGCTTAGTATGGGGAAGGTTAATGGAGGACTAAACACCGTTGGCGCTAACAAACAACTTCAAAGAAGCGAAGCTGGCTGTCCACAATGGAGTGCTGGTACCTGCCCTGAGGAGATTACTTGTACCTGGCAGAGGCATGGAACTGGCAGAGGAAGGATGCAAGTAGACTGAACGCTGTAAAAATGAGATTCCTGCGAATGTGTGTAAAAACCATGTATGATTGTGTAAGAAACGTGGAGATCCGCAAAGAATGCAAGGCTGCTGTAAGTGTAATATTATTGTAAAAATAAAAGTGATCTTAAACAAATTTATGTGTTTTTATTGTAATATTATGAGTAAATTTATAAGTATAGTATAGTATATATAATTATTATAGCATGTAGAGCGAATGAACGAGGCAAGGAGTTTAAGATATATGGCGCAAATGTGAATGGTAGAAGAGGTCGGGGATGCCCGAGGAAGACATGGCACTACCGTGAAGCAAGGAGTGTGTTTCAAGACCGAGTTGTTTGGCGGTCCATCCTCTCTGCCTCTCGGCGAAACGGTGATGGTTAGTTACTCTGGGGTGTACTTGATGCAACGTTCTTAGTCATGCCAACACTTTTAATCTTTTTTTCAGGATTCAGTGGAACATAGGCCATTAAGCCATCAGCAATAGGTTGCAATGGACCATCACAATCCTAAACCAGCTGCGGCCAGGCAGCCACACAGCAACATATTTACATATTCTGGTATTTTAAACTGAATTCTTAAATTGCATACTATTATCACAATAATATTTTTTTTTATTTATTTATTGTTTCTTTACACTGTAGGTAAAAATGTTTACAATACAATTTGTTACCTCACTAGGACAAGCCTGTGTTATTATTAATATTATATTAAAACAATTTAAAACTTTTTCCGCTTAATTTATTTCTGACTGTAAACGGTTTCAGCCTATTAAGGCCCTCTTTAACTATGGTTTATATACATAACATTATAATGTTTGTAATTTGTAATCTTTTTTTTAGGAATCAGGTGGAATGTAGATTATCAGATGCCATATAACATAATCCTAGACCAGCTGCGGCCAAACACAGCAGCGTAATAAGTTATTACTTTTGTACATTTATGCATCTTTACAAATTTGCTAATTATTATAGCCTGGTTGATTACAAACTTTTTATTTTATTTTTTTACATTACAAATAACATTCAATGTAATAAATTTACAATACAAACAACATTCACAACACTGCAATTCATGACGATATCCCTGTATCAATGCAACAACTTCACTGAAGGACGCAAAGTACAATAAAATTCCATAGGGCCATTTATCACCTCAAGGTGACTTTAAAATATGCTTTATCTTTATCTCTAAAACTTATTAAAAAACATTATAAGAAAAATTCTCTTTTTATAACATTTGAAGGTTATTCCCATCAATGTAATATATCATAAAACTTATTAATTTATTAACACCCTATCACGCTTTTACACGGAATTCCACATTTATATATTTACAGTATGTAAGTATAATAACAGTATATCAAGTATGAAAGATACATTGCGTTACAGCAGATAAGTACCTCTAATAAAACTCTTAACAAATAAGAAAAATAATAAAACTGTGATGGGTATTGATTTTAAATAATAAGATCTGAACTAGTTAATACCAAGTATGATAGACAAAGGCAAGTTAATAGGAACTTATAAGCCTACAATGTTCATTCATGTGGTAAAAACTGTATCACACATAAGTAAAATAACATAATATGTTATTTATGAGACAAGATTTTAAAACAGGAGAAAACTACTGAACTTATCTAATAATTGGCACATCCGATTGGAATTACTTGCTTTTCGGAGATTAGCAAATTAAATTACCCAACAAAAATGTCTGTGCAATATATTTGTTCAAAAAAGGTTAAAAAAAAATTCTAATTTAGAGCAAAATTTTAAAAATTTATAGTTCTATAGGTTCAATACTACTGGGTGGAAAACTCGTTCATTTCAGAAAAGTATTTGACTTTGTTTCCCCACTGATAAGAAATCTCTTGGAATTAGGGCTTTTACAAATATACATAAGAATACAATATATATTCATGAAAATAGCGAAAAAGAAAGAGAGAATTTAAAAAAATTTATCAGCCTTTTAATAAAATTTTATCAACGCTCTTTTGCACATCCAGAGTTAAACATTTTCTCTATATAAATCAGCTGTATTCGATGACGAAAACGTAAAGAAGCCAGCTTGTATTGTAATATTGTTGAACTGAATGTATAGCTGAACTATTGTTGAAATAAAACCATACGCCCAACTCATTAATTTCCAATACAGAAAATAACGAAATGTTCATCATCATCATTCTTGGCTCTACAACCGCTGGTGGGTCTTGGCATCCTCAAGCATTATCGGTCTGGAGTTCAGCAGGGACTTTGGTGCTTGATGCTCGGTCATTCTCTCCACATGACCCAACCACCAAAGTCTTCCTAGTTTTATAAATTTTGAGACGTTTAGCTCCACAGAGTATATAGCTCATTGTTGTAACGTCTGCGCCAAAATCCATTTTCTAAACCCAGTCCGAAGATACGCCTCAAAATTTTCCTTTCTAAAACGTCCAGTGCTCTTTCATTCCTTTAATAACGAAATATTACTAATGGAATAATGAAAATGGATTCATTATTCAGCAAAATCTCAAAATGTGACATTTGTTTATGTCGGATTGTAAGCTATTATCTCGACACCATGTAAAAAGTTTGAACAAGTAATTGGACAATATACGGCAATCATTAACATTTCTTATTACCTTGAATAATTTTAGATTAAGCGTTACAAGTTAGTACAATACGAATCCGATTTCAAAAATACCGCCGAAATATAAATACCAAACAGTACAAAAATCAGCACTACCAATGTGCCAACCATTGGTGGTTGGGTAGTTCTATGATATTCATAGTTTGTCTATGCCTTCGGGATGAAAAAAATACGAAATTCGGCACTACCAACCACCGGTGGTTGGTAGTGCCGATTTTCCTCTACGTTTTCATCATGCAGCTAGTTGCCGTTAGAGAAAAAGTAATAATTTTTTGAGACGTTGACGTCAAAAAATAGCAACACCTTTTAAAAATGTCATCCGTGTCGAACACTCAAAATCGAAATGTTGTTATAGCGATAAACAACATCATAATTTGCAGTTTCTGTGCGCAGTTTGTTGTCTTTCTATCGCGAATCGTTGGTTTTTTGGACCATTATCATAATGTCTTGCTCTAAAACTTGGTCAAATCAGGAAATTGAGTTATTATAAAAAGCAAAAATGGTGCGCGCTTGGTTGACGGATAGTTTTGTAAACTCCAAGCAGTTGGAACGCCAGAGGAACCCTCCTGAATTCCTAAACCTTGATGAACTTTTCAAACAGACTATTGAATATTTCAAGGCAATACAATAGCTTGTATTAATTTGTACCTAAAATATAATATTTTAACATTATTCTTTTCCAATTTTAAGCTGTCACCGTATTTTCTCCACAGATCAACTGCGATACTTACAAAACTGATGGAGTTTTTGATAAAAGATGAGAGTGATCGAGGGTATACATATAAGGATCAGATAACTTGCTCCAAGGAGTGTCTGCCAAATTACGAGGAGAAGTCATTCTTCAAAGAACATTTGCACCCGGATGAAGAGATCTATTTTGTATTGGATTAATGGGGCAAAGGAGCTTTGAAACTTATTATATCTTACCCACGACTTATACTTTTTTTACATTAGCTCCACACTGGAGGTCCCGAGGAAAATAATTGCCCTCAGGGCGTATGTCATCTTTGGGGGTGCTGTATGGAGGGTCTTTTTAGGAAAGGAAGGAAAGAAAGTTCTGGGAAGGAAAAGGGTATTAGGGGTGGGTAGGAATCTGGGTGTCAGTGTGTCCAGGAGTGACAGACTTGTGAATTCATCCCTCCCACTGCGGTGCAAGGCGATGTTCCGAGAGAGTATGGTTGGAGAAGTCAAAGGGACTCCCTCAATCATTTTCTCTCAATCCGCCCTGCCAGGCAGCCAGTGGGCAGATGCATTCACTGCTAAGACCCGGACTAACCTTGCCCCATGAACCCGGGCACCCCTGCTAAGTTACAAAACGTAGATAACCACTTGGGATGACCTTTGGCAAAGGTGTTGTTATCCAATAAATAGTTCCCGGGGCAGAGGTACCCATATCCGCCTCCTAAATTGATTACAACTAAAATAAGTAGTGCTTTAACAGTTAGACTTATAGGTACATAGACATTATTCAACATCTGCCTGGGAACAGTGGGAAGAAATCTATGAAAAGGTCCCACAAATGCGAAGCACTTGCTGGAGTCTGTTGCTGCCTGCTGCCCAACGTTCAACAACGAATCCCAATTAGTTTGGTGCTCTCGCTCCATCAATTTCCACGCATGCTTCTATTTTCTCTTCTAATAAGAAAGTTGTGAAGCGCACACACTGTCCACGTAATGGATTCAACTTTACCCATGCCGAAGTTATTGGAGCTAGGATTCTTAACCTGTTTGCCAAAATCCCAATCCCAGGCATTTTCAAGCACGCGTCTTGGTCTTCCTAGATGGTAATTGAAAATCCGCTTTCAGGGGGCAAACCCCTCTGCGCCTGTTGTTTCATAATAGTTAGACAATTGTTGTAGCGAGATTCAGTGAGCATTGACGGTATACCTCACCAACAGTCTTGCACCAATGCAAGACTGTTGGTGGGGTATACTGTCACTAAATTACTAGGTGCCATTAAAACAATGCTGTGGTGGCCTTTATTATTAAAAATTAAGAGCCATCACATCTTTTGGCCCTGAAGACAATGTGCTTCCCATCTAGAGCATCCAGACAGCTTGGGAAATTCAATTTTAATTGATTTTTTTGGCGATCTCCAGAGAACACCGCGTCTGGCATTCTCAAATACATTTTTTTAAAGGAACCGGACGATTTTTTAGACGAAGTTCATTGTTTCGAGCATATTTAGTGCGCCGTGTTCGGAGCCACGGTTCTCTCTACAACTTCCGATCTATTCTGTGAGTCACTCGCCTTTTTTAAATCACTGCAGCGCCGGTAAAACTGCTGCAGATGCCAAAGCAATAGCTTTCAAAACCTCGTTTCTATCCGTCTTATAAAAATGCATAAATAAACCAATCCCCAAAAATGTTACAACACGTAAATGACAGATGAGTATGACAGATGTCAAAACTACCGCCACCAATCTGTACGAAAATCAGCATTACCAACCGAAAATAGAGCACATAGTCCAGTCAAGGAAGGCGGTGTAGAGTGCGTGAGCAGAGACCTAAGCGATTCCTTCAGAAACTTGTTAAGGGTGCTTAGGGTGTGAACATACTAAAAGTCCTGACATCTAGGTGGTGAGCTAGGGGGGGAGGGGGGGGGGGGAGGTCCCAATTTTCAGCTTTCCGCTTGTATCTCAAAAACGGTGCGTCGCAAAGGAAAATTTTATCAGAATAAGTAAAAGCTTATAAAATTATCTATAACTTTTATTCTTTATGTAATTTTGTTAATCCCAGCCGTTTTTGAGTTACACGCTCCACAAATGTAGATATTTTCGAAAAAAATCATTTTACCTCACATTTTTCATCAAACATTCCTTCATATCGTCTAAAATATTCATCACACATAGAAATTTGTTTAAAACAAGTTGTAAAGAATTTAAATAAATGAAGACAATGTAAGCGAAACTCAATCGAAAATCCGGAAACAGAAAAATCAGAAAAACATATTGACACCTCTGGGACTCGAACCCAGGACCTCTTCCTGGGTTCGAGTCCCAGAGGTGTCAATATGTTTTTCTGATTTTTCTGTTTCCGGATTTTCGATTGAGTTTCGCTTACATTGTCTTCATTTATTTAAATATTACAATTTGAGGTTTTACTCATAGAGTTAAAATACAAAATAAAATGTAAAGAATTTAATTACCTTTTAGAATATGTATACATATGCACATAAATCTCCAACCAGTAAATATTTTCAGCAATTTAAACTTTTTTTGTAAAATGTCATTTTCAGAAAAAGCTGTTTTAATCTTATTACTGACCCACAGCTTTTGTTCGTTCACCTAATAATTGGTGTGACCACACTTTAAAGCCAGTTATTAAATAAAGTAGACAAAAATCAGACACGTACGAGCTCTTTAAACACTTAAGCGACACTATTGATGACCTCTTGCTCCGATACCCTACGGCAGAGTTTGTGGTCCTGGGGGACTTCAAAGTTCATAACGAACCTTGGTTGAAGTTCTCAGGATCAACAGACTCGGCTGGACGCCAAGCGGAATCCTTTGCCCTTTGCTACGGATTGGAGCAAATGGTTCAGGAGCTCACAAGGGTTCCTGATGTCCAGACTCACCGTTCCAATCTGTTAGACGTATTTTTAACTACTGTGCCACACGGTTACAAGATTGAAGTCACAGCGCCTTTAGGATTGTCCGACCACTGCCTGGTGACGACATCAATCCCTGTAAACTTCAGACCACCAAACGAGAGGCTGAAGAGAAAAGTGTGGCACTATAGGTCAGCAGATTGGTTCGGTCTGCGGGCACATTTTAATGCTTTCCCGTGGTCAGCTATCTGTTTTCGGACTTCGGATCCCTCAAGATGTGCCCAGGAAATTGGTGAAGTCATCACATCCGCGATGGATGGCTTCATCCAATCTGCTGTTAAGGAAACTGGTGTAGGCTCAAAGCCGTGGTTCAGTCGACAATGCGCTGAAGAAAGGCGACGAAAAAACGCGGCTTACTGAGCCTAAAACATATCTAGAACATCCGAAGACAGAACAGCATACAACAAAATGGAAAAGGAAACCAAGAGAACCTTAAATAGATCAAAATTTGAGCACGAACAGCAGATCAGCAGAAAGCTGGCTGCATGCCCGCATGGCAGCAGGCAATTCTGGAAGCTTGCGGGCTCAATAGGTCGCAATTTCTGCAAATCCAGTCTGCCGCCTCTTACCAGACACGACTGCTCACTAACAAACACCGGCACCGAAAAGGCTAACTTATTAGGCAAAATGTTTGCGGATAACTCAACCCTCGATGACCAAGGTGATGTCCCGCTGTCGGTTCCTCACTGCGGTTTTCGTATGAAAAAGCTGAGGATCCGGCATCGGGAAGTACTCCATGTTTTATTTTATTTATTTATTTAAACGCCCATAGGGCTTTTACATAGAATGCAGTACATTTTTTTTAATTACAGTGAAAAGAATAGGTTTACAAAATACAATACACAATACAAGTAACATAATATTTGTTAAAAACAAAATATAGGTTACATAAAATATAAGGGTTAAAAAAAAAATAAAATAAAAAATTTAGGTTACATAAAATATAAGCGTTAACAAAATACAGGTAACATAAAATATAAGAAACAAAATATAGTCCATAAAATATAGTAGTTGACATAAAGTAGGTAATTTTTAAAATTGTTGTTTTCATTAGTTTACGGGATAGGTAGAAATAAATAGTTGGCACATATGGCGTTTGAAGTTTGCTAAGTTCAAATTATTGTCAAATACATCCAGATTGTTTAAGTATTTGTTACCAAGACTATGCAAACGTTGTATTGGAGAATGTAAATCATAGTTCGAATGAGATGTACGTATATAAAATGTCAATGTTTGTCTAGTTGTTCGTGTAGGTACATGTAGATTTATTAATTGCAGGAGTTCACAACTGTCGAAATTAGAGTTTAATAATTTTAATAAAAAAGTTAGGTCGTTTATTTTTCGTCGGTTTTCTAATGTTGGAATATTTAAAGTATTCATTAACGACGGATAATTTATGTGCTCTAAAGGGATGTTAAGTTTAAAATTTACAAAACGTAGAAATTTTCTTTGAATTCTTTCAATAGTATGAATATGAATTTTATAGAAGGGCGACCAGACTATGGAGTTATATTCTATTAGGCTTCTCACAAGGGATGTATACAGTAGTTTAATGATTTGTAGAGATTCAAAGTTTTTAATTGTTCTTAACACAAATCCTAAAGTTTTCATACCCTTATTTGCAGTTTGTTGAATGTGAACCGTGAAGTCTAGTTTCTCATCCATTATTATGCCAAGATCCCGCATTTCCGATACTCTTTCTAAATTTATTTTATTTATTGAATAGTCGAAAAACAGTGATGTTTTTTTTCTGGAAAAGGTCAAAGTTTTGCATTTTTCTACATTTAAATATAGATTGTTTTGTGAGCACCAAATTTTTAGCATGTCTATATTTGATTGAAGAAATTCACAGTGATTAAGGATAGTTATCTCTTTATATAATTTAATGTCATCAGCGAAAAGCAACACTTTGACGTCTTTAAAGCAGTTGACTATGTCGTTTATAAAAATAAGAAATAAAATTGGGTCAAGATGACTACCTTGCGGTACTCCACTAGTGGCAGAAAATGGTTTGGATATAAAAGATTTTATTTTTACAAATAAAGTTCTACCTGATACATAACTACTTAGCCAGTTCAACATATTTGCTCTGATTCCCAGAGCATGAAGTTTCCGGATCAGTATTTTGTGGGACATTTTATCAAAAGCCTTCGAGAAATCAGTATATATACAGTCAACTTGTTTGTTTTTAGAAAATGACTCCAATATATAGTTTTGAAAGAGTAATAAGTTTGTTGAAGTTGATCTACCTCTAATGAAGCCATGTTGTTTGTCATTTATTATCTCTGTTAACGTGGGATATATTTCATCAAGAACTAGAGATTCAAAGATTTTGGGTAATACAGATTGTATGCATATAGGTCGATAGTTTGAAATGTCAGTCTCATCGCCTTTTTTAAGTATTGGGATAATATAGCTGGATTTCCAGTAGACAGGAAAATGTCCAGAAGATAGTAGCTGGTTAAAGAGAATGGTTAGTGGTTTAGATAATACAGAGGAGAAATGTTTTAGGAAAATTGGCGGGATGGAGTCTGGGCCTGCAGATTTGTTAATGTCTAAGGAACGTAGTTTCTTTTTGCAAGATTCTTCTGTTATGTAGCAGTCTGTTAAATGTATGGTTTTTTTAAATGAGTATGAAGGAATTTTTACTTCTGGTGTTTCCTCATCGTAAACATTTTTAAAAAAATCTGAGAAAAGATTTACGATATCTTGTGTGCTGTTAGCACATTTGTCATCCATATGCATTTGTGGTGGATAGTCTGTGCTGTCATTGTTTAGTGTTTTGATAAATTTCCAGAGATTATTTGAGTGCAAAGCTGTGTTTTCGATAGAGTTTATATATGCTTTATAACAGATTTTAGAAAGATCTTTGCATTGTTTTCTAGTTTCACTGAAAATTGCATAATCGATCATCGATCGAGTTTCTTTGAATTTTTTATGAAGTTTCTTTTTTTGTTGAAGTGAGGATTTTAGTTCTGGTGAGAAATAAGTCGGATATGTATGTTTTTTAGGAGTATATAGTGGTACATATGATTTTATGGTGCTAGACAATATTGAATATAAATTATCTAAGGATTTGTCAGTATTCACGTCCGATAAAAAAGACCAGTCGACACGGGAAAGATGATAATTTGTAGATTCAAAATCTGCACGTTTGTAGTTGAGAGTCTCTTCAACGTGTTTCGGTTTGACGCTACACACATTTAGCTTAATATAAAGAGGGGGGTGGTAGTTATCAACAGGTAAGAGAGGATCATTACATTTGTCAATGACCAATTTAGGATAATTTGATATTACTAGATCTAGTAAGCGATTATTTGCATTGTATATAAAGTTATGTTGGAAAAGATTTAAAAAATTTGTCATATCCAAAATCTCACGTGCACGATCATTCTCGCCCTCATTTACAATTAAACCACTATCACTTGATTTCCACTTCAGGTTAGGGAGGTTGTAATCCCCAAGAATAATAATTTTAGAGTGAGGGTATTTGTATAGTAGATCTTCAACGTCTTACCTGTGACTTCGGTAGATTAGAGCATCAAACAGTGGCGGTGTGTACACAGTTGCAATTATTATCTTTTCTACGGTGGTATCAATTTGTATAAATAGTTGTTCGAGTGTATTATTTTTTGTTTTGAGTTTTCTTGATAACATTTTTTTTTTAATTGCAATTAGCACTCCGCCGCCCCTTGTTTTGGAACTGGATTTAGAGTTTCTATCGCAGCGAAAGATTTTGTAGTTGTTAAGTTTGATAATAAATTTTCATAGTACTCAGTTTTTTGGATGAATGTTTTACGAGGGCTTGATGTTAATAAAGCTAGTAGGCCTGACGGAATACCTGCCCTGGTACTGCAGAGGTGCGCTGCAGAAATAGCTCCAATTTTGACGAAGCTTTTTAAAATGTCCCTGAAGACTGGCTCTGTGCCCTCTGGTCGGAAAAAAGCGGTTATCCATCCTATTCCAAAGACGGGTGACCGCTCCAACCCGGCCAACTACCGCCCCATAGCGATCACATCAAGGTGTCTAAGGTGATGGAACGTGTGATCAACGACAAACTGCTCACATACCTCGAGAAGAACAAAATTATTAACGACCGTCAATACGGATTCCGGCGGAACCGCTCGTGCGGTGATCTTCTCGCGTATGTGACGCATATTTGGGGGCGATGCCTGGAACGTTTTGGTGAGACCCAAACGGTTGCACTGGACATCTCCAAGGCCTTTGACCGGGTTTGGCATCGAGTACTTGTCAACAAACTGCATTCTTACGGACTTTCATTCTTACGGACATCTTTGTGTACTTGGATTGCCGACTTCTTGAGGGAGAGGTCGATAGTTTCACCTCTTCCTCACACTCGATAAATGCTGGTGTCCCGCAGGGATCGGTTCTGTCTCCGACTTTGTTTTTGTTGCACATCAACGACCTTTTGTCATGTGCACCAATTCACTGTTATGCGGATGACAGTACAGATCATGATAGCTTTTTGTTTGACAAGCCCCCAAAGGGCTCACAAACTCCAACAGCTCGTAGGGCTTTGAAGCAATGAATGGACGGTTACCTCGAGAGTGTTTTCTCTTGGGATAAAAATAATCTCGTTGAATTTAATGTTTCAAAGACCCAATCTTGTCTGATTACGTCTAAAAGGGATCGAAATGAAAATCTAGTCTCTTTCAACGGAAGCAATCTTCCGAACAGGTCCTCCATTGATATGCTTGGTGTAACCCTAAGTGACCAGCTCAGGAATGGGGGCTCCATCGAAGCCAGAGTAAAGTTAGCCTCCCAGAAACTGGGCGTACTGTATAGGGCCCACAGATACTTTAATAGTGCACAACTGCTAACCCTGTACAAATCGCAAGTGCGACCCATGGTTTAATTTGGCAGCCACCTCTGGTCTGGAGCTCCAAAATACCTGAAAAATACCCTCGACTCTGTGCAGAAACAGGCGGTCCGTTTGATAGATTCTCCCATCTTAACAGACGGATTGCAATCTTTAGAGCACAGGCGTCGGGTGGGAATGCTATCCTAGTTCTACCGGTATTACAATGGAAAATGCTCCGAGGAACTAGCATCTTTGATCCCTTCGGCACCGGTGCATAGTTGGGAAACACGCCAAACGCGTGCCCAACATTTGTACACGGTTGACATTTGTCACATGAGAACGGGTCGTTTCTTCGACTCGTTCTTATGTTCAACAGCTCGGCTGTGGAATGATTTGCCGGCCTCTGTGTTTCCTCCTTCATACAACATAGGTCTCTTCAAGACCAATGTTCATTCCTTCCTCTCCTCAAAAAGACCCTCCACACAGCATCATAGATGACATAGGCCCTGGGGGAAATTATTTTCCTCAAGGCCTCCTGTGTGGAGTTAATGTAAAAAAAAAATCATATTCCTTAAAAAATTTTTAATTGTGTTTTATAATGATAATTTTTTTTTTTTTTTTTTTTTTTTATTCCAGTTAAAAGAAAATTACATTTTCACTCATTTAACTAGAAACAATTATACAAATTAAAATAAAGTAAATATTTCAATACAGCGCTATTCAACATCATTATTTTGTTTATCAAGAATATATATTAATAATTTTTTTTTAAATTTACCCAGCTTCTTTTCGTTTTTAATGTCGTTTGGGAGGCAATTATATAAGTTGCCTCCCTCGTAACCAATGGATTGTTTACCATAGTTAGTGTGGATGGTGTTTAAATGTATGTTATCGTGTTGTCTCGTAAAGTGTTTGTGTACTTGGGACGTTTTAATGAATTCTGTGTTTGTGTGTACGAGTTTATTGTTTATTTTGTATATAAGGAGACATGTATTGTATTCATATAGTTTTCTTAATGTTAGTAGTTTTGTTTCCATATATATATTTTTTGTGGGTGTTCTGGGCTTGTAGTTAAATAGTTTTTTGATTACCTTGTTTTGTATTATCTGTAATTCATTTATGTATGTTTCACATGCGTTTCCCCAGATTTCAATCAAGTAATTTAAATGTGAGTGTACGAGACTATAATATAAACCTTTTTTTAATTTATTTGGCAACAGATATGATATCCGGCTAAATACGCTTATTAAGGGAATGATTTTATCTTTAATACCTTGTATATGTTGTTTAAATGTCAAATGCTGATCAATGCACAGCCCAAGATATTTTTCCTGGATCAGGATTTGAAGTTCGTTGTTTTCAATTTTTAAGGGTACATGAGGAGGAACTATTTTACGGGGTGAGTTTAAGATCATGTATCCTGTTTTTTTAACATTCATTGTTAACATATTTGATTGGAGCCAACTGTTGATTTTTTCTAGATCTGTTTGTGCATTTTCTAGTAAAATATCTAAATCTTTACCCAAGTAAAAAATTGCTGTATCATCTGCATATAAAAAGATTTCACCATTTAAAATTAATTGCGAAATATCATTTATGTAAATTTGGAACAGTAGTGGACCTAGTATGGACCCCTGCGGAACTCCATAGTTTATTGGAACGTATTTGCTATTTTCATTGTTAATGCTAACAAATTGCTTTCTATTGCTAAGATATGATTTGAGTAGATTAAGAGCAGGACCAACTACACCAATTTTCTTGAGTTTCTTGAGAAGTATGTCGTGACTAACTGTATCAAAGGCTTTTTGAAGGTCAACTAATATAGATAAAATATAATTTCCACCATCAATGCCGCTTCTAAGTTTACTGATTAAGTCATTTATTGCTCCTAGTGTGTTCGATTTTTTCCTAAAGCCGTATTGTTTTTTATATAAGAATGATTTTTTTAGCAGAAAATTGTTTAATCTTTCGTAAATTACACGTTCAAAAATTTTTGATAAAATTGGTAAGATTGAGATAGGTCTGTAGTTTGAGGTATTTGTTTTGGACCCACCTTTGTGAATTGGTATCACCTTAGCAATTTTACAGCTATCGGGAAAAGTTCCTTCTTTGAAACATTGATTGATTAATTTTGTTAGAGTAGGAATCAATTCTGTGGAGATACTTAGCACTGTTTTATATGTGAGTGAATCGTAACCTGCACTTGCATTTGGTTTTAGAGATTTTAATATTTGGCTTATTTCTAACTCCGTAGTGGGCTGAAGATATAAAGATTCAATGCTGTCATGCACTAACGTTATTTCATTGGCTGGATTGTGTTTGACTTTACCACGTATATTATCGGCTAGGGAGGAGCCAATGTTGCAAAAGAAATTATTAAATTGGTCGCATATCTCTACATTGTTAGTGATTATTTCATCATTAATGATTAATTTATTGCAAAAATTTCTTGAGGTGTAAGATTGGTTCTTAAGAATATTATTAATTAAGTTCCAAGATTTTTTACTGTTATTTTCGCATTTTTTAAAGAGATTACTGTAGTGTGTTTGTTTTAAGTTTCGTTTTTTTGTAGTGATATTATTTCTTATTTTTAAAAATTCTGCTTTTAGTAATGTGTTATTTGGTTGTTTTTTTAGTTTCAGATGTAATTTATTTCTTTTATTGATTAATTTTATAAGGTCTTTGGTTATCCAGTCTGGGTTATTTATGTTTTTGGTTTTAATTTTTGTGGTACTATTAGAATTAATTTTTGTTGTCAGGTAGTTTACAAGATTATCATAATTTAATATCGAGTTGTCATTCAAATTTAAATGAAAGGGGTTTTGCATGACATCATTCTTTAGATTATCAAGATTAATATGTGTGTATTTTTGGGACGATTTTAAAGATGTGTTTTTAACATATGTGTGAATTACATCAAGGAGTAGTATATTGTGATCAGATATGGAATTATCACAATTCGTAAGTGAATACGATAGTTTTGTATCTGTAAGTATATGATCTATGATTGTGTTTGTATTTTCTGTGATGCGTGTGGCATGTTTTTTGTTTATTTTGTTCAAGATAGTGTAATTATTAAATCTAATTGTATTCGTATATTTACAAGTATGTGCGTTGGTTGAGTCAAGCAGATTTATGTTGAAGTCTCCAAATACAATACCTCTTTTATATGATTCGAGATGAGAGGACAGTGTTTCCAGGAAGTCTTTGAAAACAGTATTTGGTTTTTTATACACTAAACCTATTTTTAAATTGAGTTTGTTTACATGAAGCCATAGAAAGTTGTTGTCGGGGTCACTAGTGTTATTAATCACATTGTATTCCAGAAAATCTTTTATAAATATAGAGACTCCGCCACCAGCTCCCTGCGGCCGGCAAGATGCTTCGTGTTTGTATCCTTCTAGGTTGACGTACTTTAGGTCCGCTTCTTTGAGCCAGGTCTCACACAGGAGGATAATGTTGAAGTTCGATATCGTGGATTTTAGTAGGCATTTGATGTCATCTAGTTTACCTTTCAAGCTTCTCACATTTAGGTACATAAAGGACATTGAGGTTTTTCCTTTTGACGTACTCGGATGTTTGTGACGTGATATATTTTTTATTCTAATGTGTTTTTGTAGTTTTTCTGCAATATTTTTATGATCAGAAAGATTCTGGGTATGATTAAAGATTCCCACTTCTGTGTCAATCAGGTCCTGGAATTGTGTTTGTAGTCCTCGTACATTTTGATAATATATAAAATTTTTAGTGTTTAGTTTTTTGAGTGTGTTTTAACAATTGTAGGATTGTTGTTTAGGTATTTAATTGTGATGTCCGCTTCACCAGAAGACTTTCTTTTTTCTAATTCATCTCTTAAGTCAGTTAATTGTTTGCGTTGTAGAAAAGTCTGGTCTTGGTATATTCGGATATTGTTTTTCAATGTATTTTTCTTTTTTAGTAGTATTTTCGGCCATTTTGCTTCCGGAAATTCAACTTTTATACCTCTCGGCTTGTCGGCTTTCCTATTACCCAATCTGTAGATTTTTAAGTCGAGGTTTGTTGTTGAGATATCCATATCGGAGATAATTTTTTTAACTGATGCGATGTCACTATTTAATGATTCAGTTTGAGATGTTGACGTATTCTCTGGAATGTTAAGAATTATCAGATTTTTGTCTCTGTAACTCTTGTTCTTTCATTTCTGCGAGAATTTCACAGACAGTTTGGGTTTGGGCTTGTGGGGAGCACACATTTGGAGTTGCATTTTTAAGAACCGTTAACTCGCCCTCAAGGTTTGCCATTTTTACTGCCATTTGGGCGATGGTTCCTAATATGTCGTTAGTTCGCGGTATTATTTTCGCGATCTGCTCTTTAGTAAATTTATTATTAGGCTCCATTATCATATTGGTCAGTAAGTTGACTGCGTCCTTCGCTAAAGATATGTATGCCTGCGCATCCATATTTATTAAAAAGTTGTAAAATGTTACTTGCAGTTGATGTGGCTGGTGGGACTGCCTTGTTTTCGCTGCGCTTGTAGTAACCGCGTTGAATGGTAGCGAGTAGGTACTCGTACCTCTGGCCAATACACTATGCACTGTTTTTGCGGAGAGCGACTGGTACCCACACCGTAGCGTATAACAATGTCACAAATTTGATTATAGCACTTGACGTTTTTGATTATTCGTTTTGGATTATTATGTGATGGTTAATCGTGGACTAAACAATGCGCTACGTTGACTTTAATGCTTTAATACTTCAATGAACGGAATTTACACTACAACTTTCGGTAAATCTCTTTAAATTTTGTTTTTTGACAAGACAGAATATTATGCGTGTGAACAGTACTGTAAGGTAGTTAGGTTGGGTAATGATAATTATGTGATGATAATTTTATAATATTTCGTTATATTAAGCACATAAATTATAAACCTCATTTCACCATGTCACTCTATTATCACTGTTCTCAATAACATCATGTTACACTCTCATCCTCTTTGGACGTGAGGGTCCTGGTAAACGTTGTTCATCCATGGCATATTCATCCTCAGTAGTGGATGATTAAATGGGTTCTACTTCGTCTTCATCGTCGTCCTCGGCAACAGGCACCCTATTGAGGCATCTCCCTTGGCGGTGGAGACACACTGCAGAACAGGTTAGCATTTGCTTTTCGGCATCCACATTTGCCAATTGCCCAATCCTTGGTGCAGCGGCAAAATATCATATTCAGAAAGACCTCCGGTGCTGGTGGATCTTCTGTTGTAATAGCCACCAAGGTTTCTCCTTCATGTTTCCAACCCCTTCAGGGGGGCAGCTCAATCGGTGCAAAGTGCTGTTTAGCTGCGCTCTCTGTTGGAGGGAGGGAGCTGATGTCAGACTTCATATTTGCCCACCTATTAGGTCCCACATATTAGATCCACCAACCTTGTGAACGACTGGAAGCGGTACTGGTTAAGGGAGGTCTGTCTTTTTGGCGCCGCATACCATTTAAGGAAACATTTAATTCCAGCCTCTTCAACCTCGTCGCTAGTCGAGGAGGGGTTTTAAATTATCCGCTTGCTTGAAGATTTCTGACTCCAAGTACAATATTCAGAAGCTCACCTTGCTTCTCCTGAAAGTTGCAGATGTATCGCAGCCGGTAAATGAATGTAAGAATAGGATGTGTTCAAATCCAAGGTGCTGCATCTCTTGAGTGGACAGTGCCATGGTTTCGGTTTTCCCTCGTCCAGGTTTCTTCAGCAGAATATCGTGGGTGGGAGGAGTGGAAGCAATCAAAGGACGGTGAGGTTAACATCCTCACCGATGACAGCCACAGAATTGTGAGAGAATTGTTCCACAGCAGTCTTAACGACAAGGACATCGACATCATCTGTGACGTGAAGAGTCTGTATCCCATTCTCCCGATGCATTGTCTGTAGAAGATGAAGTTAATTTTGTTGGTAGGATTGGATAAAAAATCTTCCTGTTTAACTGTGTTCCAAGTCAAATTGATGTCAGCTGACCTTCTCAGTCTGTACCATCGTATCTGTTCTTGTGATTTCGTACTGTTGGCTGGGTTTGCGTACCCATCAAATGCCACAGTGCGAGTCGTCCAGGATAGTGTTGGTTGACGTAGGTAATGTAATGATCACAAATTGTGGCAACGAAGGCATTTTTTTGCCAAATTACTCTCTGTAGTAGAAATTCTCAGTCCACAACTATGTTCATCTGAGACAGTAGACCAGTTTTATGGTAGTTTCGGATAAGCTGTACAGGATAGATTTAGTTGTCTTTCGCATCCCACTTTCATTGAACAGTGCCAAGGGAAGTGGGGCCAAGTTATACTCAAAGAATTTCATCAAATTCTCATCCGATCGTTTGTTTATCTTTTTTTTTGATCGTCTGCTTATCCACTGAAACAGCAATGTTGGGTCAACTGCAACCTTTTCATCGTGAATTTTTATCGACGAGCTGACAGAAGACATTGGGAATTGACATAATTTCAGTGGTTTGTGGGAAGGGTGGATGTGCATCAAACCACTGACAGAGTTTTGAAATGTCTGCTGTATCTCTACTTCAGTGGGCTTGTCCGAGGTCTTTGTCCTGTTCACTTGACGTGAAGACGACTCAACAAAACTCTTCAAGGGAAGTGCAGATCTCTAGAGTTGTGCTCATACCAACTAACCACTTGCTTACTACATTGTGCAAAACACCTCTGCCTCCTGTTATGCCTCCTCGGCTTTTGAATGATCGCATCAATGTAGTTTCAATTGTCATATCTGACCATACGCCGGACTAAAAGCGATAAGAGCGTCGCATAGTCGACGTCGCGCGTCGGTGTATCAGTAATAAGATAAAAACAGCTTTTTATTTTTAAGCAGTAGTTTCCTGCACTATTTATAAGTATAATTTCGTTAATATTGTTATATATATGTATGTAAAAGCCTAAATAGGCGTAAATAAATAAATAAATAAATAAAATGACGACATTTTACGAAAAAAGTTTAAATTGCTGTAAATATTTACTGGTTGGAGATTCATGTGCATATGTATACATATTCTAAAAGCGAATTAAATTATTTACAACTTGTTTTAAACAAATTTCTATGTGTGATGAATATTTTAGACGATATGACGGAATGTTTGATGAAAAATGTGAGGTAAAATGATTTTTTTCGAAAATATCTACATTTGTGGAGCGTGTAACTCAAAAGTGGCTGGGATTTATGAAATTACATACAGAATAAAAGTTATAGATAATTTTATAAGCTTTTACTTATTTTCAAAACATTTTCTTCTGCGCCGCACCGTTTTTGAGATGCAAGCGGAAAGCCAAAAACTGGGACCTCCCCCCCCCCCCCCCTGCCCCCCTAGCTCACCACCTAGATGTCAGGACTTTTAGTATGTTCACACCCTAAGCACCCTAAACAAGTTTCTGAAGAAATCGCTTAGGTCCCTGCTCACGCACTCTACACCTCTTTTTGGAGCATTTATTGACTGGACTAACACCTCCTTTTTCAGCCCGAATCTACAAAAACGATCAAAGAAGATGTCGTGTCATACCCCCATTAGTTGCCATTAGAAAAGAAATAATATATTGGAACAATGTTCCTAATATATAAAAAAATAATGATAGAGCATTTACCGGTGCACTCACCCAAATTCGAAATTAATATTGAACCAATGCTGTTATTATTGTACCAATGTTATTGTTATTATTAATGCAACCATTCTATTGTGTGATTTTATTCTAATGTAAGTGTAGGTATGTTCACAGCATGATAAATTGACATAAAATTACTGCCTCAACACAGGCTAGCCTAGTGAGGCAGGTTATGAGAAACCTAAATTTATAATTATAAATCTCTATTCTTTACTGTATATACGTATTTTGTTTTTTGATATTAACTTTCGTACGTATGCAACTTTTAAACTGTACTTTTACTGTACTTATGATGTACTTTTTGTTTTTGTAGTTATATATCTTCATTTTTTTTTGTTCAATAAAGATATATTATTATTATTATTACATCTTCAAAAAATGGCAACACCACGAACATCACCATCATGAAAGCGTCTGTCACTGTCACTTGTGAGACTCAGACAGGGGCGTAAATCTTGGCTTTAACCTTGAAACCAGGGGCGTAAAACTTGGCCTTAACCTTGAAACTGACAGGAGTGAACCAAATTCTTATAGATAAAGCTGAATTTTATTATAGATAGGTCTAACTTTAAACGTCAAATTGCGTCATGCGATTATCAAACGAACATGAATTTGAATTTGTGTTGTTGACATCGCCATGGGCATATTTCATTGAAAAATCGTTTACAGGAATTCCACAGGTGTAAAAATGTTTCAAATGTGTCCGCAATTGATCCAGAAATCAGGTAATTACATGAGACATTAACATTCAGCTTAATTTATCTGTAAATCTATTTGAGGTTAAATGACAGGTATTTATAAAATATTCTTTCAATTTTACTTTAATAAGTATAATTGTAATACGTACGCCTCGTACGTCATACATATGTCTGTTAATGTTATATTATCGTTAAAACAAGCTTATGGGTCCGAGTGGTTAATGTTTCACAAATATTGTTTCAGAAAATGTTCCAGACTTTCAATGATTTTGGAGCTTTACGTTATGGGCATATTAGACCTTTCAATTCTGCTGCGCAATTAGGTTGTAGATACCAAATTGCACCGTGTAAACAAGACATTGCATGTTTCCATGTCATTGCGCGTCATCTTTCCACCGCATTGAAAATATTCAACTTGTTTAATATTTTCAATGCGATTGGTTCTGTTGTCCTTCGTGCGCATGCGCGAATGCGGCGTTGCATGCGCACGCAGCACTGTGCGCGCATATTGAATTGTCAAACTGTGACTGTTTATTTTGTAGTGAGTTGTCAACGTAGAAAATGGTTTTTAAATGGAGGGAAGAGCATACGCCTCTGTTCTTAGAGCACTTTAAGAACTATCCAAGCCTGTGGAACATTAAATCAGAGGGATATAATTCCCGCGCGCACGACCTGTTTCGAAGACATCCTAAAATCTATGACAGCAATGTGATTGAATGGTCCACTTCTGTCAAGTACGTGTAAACAGTACACCCTTTCAATTATACGCCGTTCAACCAAATGGCATCAATGTGGTTGACGTGTGTAATTTCGCCATTATGGGCATATTAGACCTTTCAATTCCGCTGCGCAATTAGGTTGTAGATACCAAATTGCCCCGTGTAAACAAGACATTGCATGTTTCCATGTCATTGCGCGTCATTTTTCCACCGCATTGAAAATATTCAACTTGTTTAATATTTTCAATGCGATTGGTTCGTTTGTCCTTCGTGCGCATGCGCGAATGCGGCGTTGCATGCGCGCGCAGCACTGTCCGCGCATATTGAATTGTCAAACTGTGACTGTTTATTTTGTAGTGAGTTGTCAACATAGAAAATGGTTTTTAAATGGAGGGAAGTGCATACGCCTCTCATTAACTCGTTAATTAAATGATCACACATTAACTTAATTCCCGCGCGCACGACCTGTTTCGAAGACATTCTAAAATCTATGACAGAAATGTGATTGAATGGTCCACTTCTGTCAAGTACGTGTAAACAGTACACCCTTTCAATTATACGCCGTTCAACCAAATGGCATCAATGTGGTTGACGTGTGTAATTTCGCCATTAGGAACACCTTATAACATTGTTTGGCAGACCATAACACCGTTAATGGCAGGTAAAATTAATAATGCTACTAATTTATATGTTCATATGAACAGAAGTGAGAATACTTTTCCCTTGTGATAAACAAAGTATGTCATCACAAGGGGAAAATACTGTATATTCTGTTCACAAACTTTGTTTAATGTGATATATTTTTTTCAGAACACATGATGCGATTTTTACTGTGAGATGGCTGAAATGGGTCCCCGATGAAGGTATAGGTACTCTGTTTAATTTCGGTTGAAAGGAAATTTAGAATATGTAGATTTTTTATTTCATTCTACAAGAACTGTACGGTGACTGCTGGAAAGGAAAAATGGCTAAAACGCTATATAGATGTGACATTGAAGATGAACGTATATAAACAAACAATACAGCTATTGTTTACGTTAATCTTTAATGCCACAGCTGTATGACGCTTTAGCCATGTTTCCTTTCCATTCCTTTGTCGATATTCTTTTTCAAACCATTTTTCTATTCATCGAATTCACCGAACCAGTGCTTTTATGTGCTATTGTCTTTCTGAAAATAAAAAGAATTTAAACATGTACCCCCGAGTTATCATTTTTCAAGCAGAAAAATGTAAATTCGTCGAAGAAAACCATAATCATTATTTGAAAATGTTTTCCTTTTATAAGGAGTTCATATTTCAAGTATTTTACTAACGCTTGAATTTTTGATTTCCTCAGGATAACAGGTTTCCATCTGACAAAGCTCCTTGCTGAGAAAATGAGCTTTAAAAATTATGTAAAGCTCATTCCCTCAGGCTTTGTCAGATGGAACGTTGTTTTCTTGGGGAAACTAAAACATTTTTCTGCTTTCAAGCATTTTTATTTTTAAATAATTTATTTGGCTAATGAATTAATGAAGTAGGTCGAATGCAATTATATTGTCTATGGTGGCAAATGGCCTTGAACTTCTTCTATGTTATTGTCTTTGGTGGACCATTTTATTTTTGGTTAAGTTGGTAACAGTGATGACGAAATTTCTAGTATGGAGAAGGCCCGAAGATATCGATCTAGGGATTTGTTTATTTATGGACTCAGATGTTCGGTCGTTATCTAATCAAAGTTTTTGTTTAAATTTTTGTAATTCTGACAAAGTTTTTGTACCCTACGACTTGGCGAAATTGCTGCCTGATTCACGGTAGCACAAACTACCTACCGCAGATACTAAAGGTTAGCTGGCACTGTTATTTAGTTATCAAAGTAGTACTGGTAAATATCGGTTCGGACTGGCCACGCTTATTACGAATATTTTTAGAAAAAAACTTTAGATTCGCCTTAATTACTATAAAAGGAAACTTTTTGGCTTTGGGGCGGCGGAAAATAATGCATTTTTATTTTCAATTGCATAAAACCAAAATTCACTTCGCGACGGACACAGCAAAAATCCGCGGCCGTACCTGTCACTGTTATGTTGGTATCTTTGATAAATTAACAAGAGCTAATATGAAATTTGTCTAGCGGGCTTGTTTGTGTAACATGGTTTGTGATACAAAAGAAAGTGCCCCTTTATAACGCCTACTCGCGTCAAGGCAAGAAAAACATCCCAGTTTTTAAGTAGTTTAGCGGCTACGCTAGGTTTGTGTAACATGGTTTGTGGTTCGCGGTATTTCATGTAGGTATCCCATGAAGTCGGCTTCAGTCGTATTAGCTCTTGTTAATTTATCAAGGATACCAACATAACAGTGACAGGTACGGCCGCGGATTTTCGCTGTGTCGGTTCGCGAAGAGAATTTTGGTTTTATGCAATTGAAAATTAAAGTGCATTGTTTTCCGCCGCCCCAAAGCCAAAAAGTTTCCTTTTATAGTAATTAAGGCGAATCTAAAGTTTTTTTCTAAAAATTATTCGTAATAAGCGTGGCCAGTCCGAACCGATAATTACCCCTACCACTAATGCCATCTTTGTCTATGTTTCTAAGCTTAATAAATATTAGTTCTCGCTGTCTCCTGAATAAAACGACGTGTTTCATTTAATAGGTTATGGGCCCAGAAGATTCCCAAGCGTTTTTTAAATAATCAGTCACGATAATTTAAATGGTATTTGTGTTAAAAATTCATTTCTAACTGTCGCGGATGTATTTGTTCGTATTGAGAATAGAGCAAGGAGTTATTGCGAATGCAGACTCATAATTAGTGTCGGGACATTTTTAACGAAAATGGCGGCAACATCATATTTTTATTTTTTTTATTTTTTATTTTTTTTATTTATATATATATTTTTTTACAGTTTTTTAGAGAAAATGTGTCCTAACTGGGGTACCCCGTTCTAAGGACACATTGTACAAGTTTTATTATTTGAATTATAAGTAAATACCTAATCTATGTTAGAATATTGCCAAAGAAAATTATTAAGTTAGATCTAAAAGAAAGTACAAAACAAGCATTATTCTTTGTTGGGTTGCAAAATTAAATCTATTTTCTTCCTTCCCATGTCCATAATCCATATTTTTATGCTTCTTTTGAAGGCGGTTATTTTTTTTGTGGTTTTCATTGCAAGAGGGAGTAAATTAAATAATTTTACAGAGAAGTATTCCATATTTCTTTGTCCAAAAGTCGTTTTAGTTGTAGGTTGGTAGAATGTATGTTGTAATGTAGATCTTGTGAATCGGCCCGAGTTTGTCTGTGTAAAGTTATCCTGATTTTTGAATGCGTACATTAGAATATCTTTTGTGTATAATTGTTTCAGTGACATTAAATTCAGCGCTTTAAAAACATAGTCTGTAGGGGTATCGTATCATATCTCACAAGTATACCCAAGTTGGTTGGACGACAAAACTACGATGAATGGGCGTATGCCGTTGAAAATCTACTTATATTGGAAGGCATGGAGAAGTGTATCAAGGCCGAAGAAACTGTAACAGTTGGAGATGATGCAAAAACAAAAGCGAAGATAGTCCTCACTATAGATCCGTCACTGTATGTACACATCAAGCAAGCTACATCTACTGCAGACTTGTGGAAAAGGCTAAAGCAAATATTCGATGATAATGGTTTTTCAAGACGCATTTCCTTATTAAGGAGTTTGATATCAATTCGTCTTGAAACTTGTGACTCGATGCAGAGTTACGTCACGCAAATTATTGAAACTGGCCAGAAATTATCCGGAACCGGATTTAATGTGAACAATGAATGGAAAGGCTGTTTAATGCTTGCTGGTCTACCAGAAAAATTCTATCCCATGATATTAGCAATCGAGCATAGTGGAATAATAATTACTGCAGATGCAATTCTGATTCTACTGAACAGGAAGCTACTCAACCCTACCACAACCCAAGGAAACGGATACCAGAAGATTTTTATTAGCGAAATCCTTGGTGCCTATTTCAAAGATCTTCTGTGGAGGTCGAAGACTAAGGCGAAAGAAATGGGATATAAATATGTCTGGTACAAAGAATGTAAAGTGATGGTTAAAAAAAATGAAAATGACAGAGTAATATATATCAAACACTCTGATGACCTTAAAAAATTGATTAGTTTTCCTATTTGAGAGTCTCACTTTTACCGGTCATTCACTGGGTCAATTCCCCTCAGTTCGGTGAGTCATGTTGTATACTATTATTTTCAAATTGCAACAATAATTCACCTCTACCACTTTCAATTAAAGGTTGTAATCCCCAGTGATGGCTACGGATTAGTGTTTCTCTTATTTAAGGGAATTAAACAATTTATTTTTTTTGTAATATAAATTTTAATATGGCTATTACCATTAATAATACATACGAAGAACTAGGTGATCAAGACAATTTGTTTATAACATCAGATGCAAAAATATGCAAATACCTAACAACCGATTCAAAAAACACTATTAGTATGCACCAAAATATTAGGTCAATTAATAAAAACTTTGATGAACTCCAGATACAGCTTAATCACCTTAAGGGGTAATTTACCAAAACCGAAATAATATTTCGGGGTGGGGAAGTATGAAGTATGCTCGAACGGGGAACCGCTGCGCGTTTACCGATGAAGTCAGAGCAGCGAAGAATCTAGACTAGATGGTACACTTGAGTAAGATTTGAACATGAAACGTTAAATATTGGGCATCTTTCAAATTATCTTTATTAAATTGAATGCGCATGTTTTAGGCAAATTTAGATAGAAACATTACCTATTGCAGGAGGAGCTCATGATTTTATGACTCTTTATCAGATTTTGATCAAACTTGTTTGATAAATTATTCCATACAACCAACTACACTGCTGGACGGTAGGCATTAGTTCTTCATTGACAGATGTCAAAACAGTACGGTATTCAATTTCGCATTATTTTCGTAATACGTGATCATAATTATATCTGAATATATTGGCAAGATAAATAAAATATGGGTCATTTTCAATATTTATTATTATTGTTTACAAAAAGTTATATATATAAAAATTATATATTTATATAAAAGTTATATTTTGATAGTGTCCCGCACTCGTGGCTAATCAAAATATATAAAGTTAAACCAATTATAATTAGATTTTTGAAAAATATTATGTCCTTTTGGAATACAGATTTACTAGTAAATTTAAAAGGTAAGAAAATAGTAGTACCGGGCATTTCAATAAAAATAGGGATTTTTCAAGGAGATTCATTGAGTCCTCTTTGATTTTGCTTAGCATTGAATCCTCTGTCTAAAATGTTAATTAAAAGCAAGTTTGGAATAAAAATTAACGGTAATACAAGAGAGAGTAGTATAGTTTCACATCTATTATATATGGATGATATAAAATTATTTTCAAATTCTGAATCAAATTTAGAGAAAATGATTAAGGTAGTTAAAATTTTTCAGATGATATTAAAATGACTTTTGGTTTAGATAAATGTAAAACGATCCATATAGAGAAAGGCAAAATTGTAGATGGAGACGAGGGTATATTTAGAAATTTCAAAATTAATAATAGATTATAAATTAATAATTAATTATCGAATAGATTAGATCACACTAGTATTAAAAATGATATTAGGATTAAATTTCAAACTAGGATCAGAAAATTTTTAAAATGCAATCTATCTGCTAAAAAATTTGTAAAAGCAATAAATACTTGGGCAATACCTCTACTAACGTACTCATTTAGCATAATTAAATGGTCCAATACAGATTTAGATAGTTTAGAACGATTAATTAGAACAACTTTAACAAATTTTAATTGCCATCATCCAAATTTAGCTATAGAACGAATTAATTTACCTAGAAATTTAGGAGGTAGAGGTGTAATCAAAATAACATCTTTGAAACACAATCATGTAGAAATGCTTAGAAATTTTTTCCATAGGAAAGCCAATAGCTCAGAAATGCACAAAATAATTTGCAAGGCAGATATAAACATTACACCTTTAAATTTATATGACGAGAATGCTAAAATTCTTATAAATACTAACCAGGAATTATTAGATTCCTGGTCAAATAAAATTATTCATGCAAAACACTTCAATTATCTCAACCAAACGTATGTTGACAAACTTTCGTCAAACAAATGGTTGAGTATTGGAGAGTTGAGCGCAGAAATAGAAGGATTTATGCTTGCCATTCAAGATAGAGTCATTAATACAAAAATTATAGGAAGCATATAATCAAAGATATAAATCAAATTGATGATTTATGTAGAAAATGTTTGGCTTTTCCGGAAACTATAGAACATATTATATCGGGATGTTCTATATTAGCGCCGTCCGAGTATACATTTAGGCACAATCAGGTTTGAAAAATAATCCACCAAAGTTTGGTAATTAAACATAACTTGATTGACTGCCGTAATACTTGACCGTACGATTGACAACCATATTATGAATATGAACCAAATTCATTTTAGAAAATGAATTTTATAAAATATATTTTGATAAAACTATACTAACAGACAGAACAATTAGTCGTAATAGATCTGATATAGTTTTACATGACATATCATTGATGTAGCTATTCCAAATTCCTGTAATATTAAAAGAAACCGTTTCTGAAAAATTAGAAAATACATAGATTTAGGAAATGAGATTAAAAGAATTTGGCACTCTCAGACTATAAAAATATTACCATTTGTTATTTCGGCTACTGGCATTATACCTAGGTCTCTGAAACTTTCTGTATTTCAAAATTTAAGCATATTAGATTTGTCAAAGAATTTATATATAAAAATGCAAAAATCGGTCATTTTAAATACATGTAGGATTACAAAAGATTTTTTAAATATTTATATTGAGGGATCAGTAGGATTTATAGGTTCAATTAGGAATTCCACAGAGCCGAACCCTCTGATATGAAAATATCTGGAGTCGGTGAATTATTTTCCCATTTGGTCTCTGGTAGGTTGACATGTTGTTCTTGTATTGTTTTGTATTTATAATACTTATATAGTGCAATTGCATAGCGTGGATTGACTAGATGATCATTTGGGGAAGTGTGTGAAAGGGTTTAGTTTTTCCTTCGGGGAAAATTTAACCCGGACATTTAAATCTGGTGCGTTTAAATAACAAATAATTAGGTTTTGTAAAAAACATAAGATCAACCTTTTTTATATAAACGTTATCATTAATTATCATATCAGTTAGGAATACTAAAAATAATTTTTATGTATAAAACAAAGTCGGGTTAGTTACACTATTTATAACTCGAGAACGGCTGGACCGATTTTTATGACCTTTGATTTGTTGGATTTGTCTTCGCCCCGAATAGCAGTATAACTATTAAAACATCGGAAAAAATCAGAAAAAAAAAGTAATGAAGAAAATTATTTTTTTCGTACATATTATATGGAACGAATTTTCATCTTTTGAAAGAGCTGCGGCAATGTTGTGATAAATATAATATTAAACAGTAAGTGAATTCCAAAAATTCAAAAAACTTCCCACTCTTCTACTTCTTACATACTAAATGTCAATAGTAAAACCTCAGTGGAAACGTTATATCTTATGCGGACGATACGATTATCATAATTAAGGGTAATCACTGGAAAATTGTAAATGAAAATGCAAATAATGGCATCCAAATCCTAAAAAATTGGTTTGATACAAACCTGCTTATAATGAATGTAAAAAAAAAAAACAGTTTATATTCCTTTCTCAATAAATAAATTCAAAGCTTACACCAGAATTATATATTTTGGTTACGGATATATTTTGGTTTTTGTATTAATAAGTTGATGATGAACGTACCTACATGTTGGAAGTAACGACGCGCTCTGTCAAACTAATCATTTGTTACGTTTTAAAAAAATACGCGATATCGAAACATGTCAAAAAAGTTAAACTATCGGAATAAAAATTAAACGCGATTTTATTAGCGACAGTGTTAACAACTACTCCATGGTGATAATGCCTAGTTAATCCAATTTAAAAGGTTTATAACCTGTGTTTTAAATAATACAACAGATATAACCTGTGTTTTTATTCAAACTAACTACCAAGTTCACACACCTATAAATCTGCGGCATAATCTAGATTATAAAATTGTCGATATATTTGGGGATTCCGTATTAGTAATGAAATGAACTCTTCACAAACACCTCATTGAAAAATAAGAGAATATCACTCCTTAGTAAATAATATATTTTTCCTTTTCTAAATGTTGATCTGTATTTTTGAAGTTAAACTTCTTTACTAAGGGGTCTGAAATTTTGGAGTGGCACGAAACTTCTGATTTCCAATGCATATATTAAATAAGAGTTACATCACAATATTTGCCCTTGAGATTATAGCCTACGAAACTACAAAAATATTCATATTATATTCCATAGTTCTCATTAAAAACTTGCGGCAGGAATGTGAACTAACATTTTTCAATATGAAATAGCACAATTTGTTGGTTATTCACATTTGGTAGTTTTAATTATTGCTACAAGGTTTGTTAGATTCGTACTGAGAGATATATATGGTGAGGATCGTTTCGTGTTATTATGAAACTTTTTCCCTACTATTCTCAATTATTATCTTATGTTCACTAAAAAATACTAATAATATGTCTGCAAAATGAACAATACTATATATATCTTTATCTTTACCTAATTTATGTAAAAGCACAGTAGGACGTAAATAAATAAAACTAGGAATACTAAAATACGGGTAAAGGGGCACTCTAAACCATTCTATGCCGCTGGTTGCAAACAGGCGGCCGCGAAATGGAGGTTCTAGTAAAAAAGTCAACTTGGTTCTGAAATAAAACACAATAACATTACGACTAACCTTTAGTGTGACCCCTTTTCTTATGTGCCTACACATTTACGCATTTATTTTTTGTAAAATTTGACGTGCTTTCACTCTGAAATCATCTCGCATACTGACTGGAAATAACTCGTGTCTTGGTTTATATAATGGCGTGAGACAAAATAACAATATCGTGATATTGAAAAACTGTTTTTATTTATTTAAGCATTGTTTTAATGCTTTTTAAAATAATTTTATTATTCAGTCGTTTAGACAACATTGATGTGGTGATAATGTATATTTTTTATAATACTCCTGTATTTAGAATTAAAAGATATAATCGAACTTTAAGCTATTTTAAGAGGTTTTGTAAATATTTTTTCACGCAATTGTTTTAAACATTTTAACACATTTTTTAACGCACCATTTAGAAGAATAGTTTATTTTTTTCAAAACATAATATTTTTTTCTAATAAATAATATAGAAATGTTCTTAAAACTGCATCAAAAATCCCTAAATATGCTGCGCTTGCGGTAATATACCCTTAATATAAAATTTGATGTTATTATTCTTACAGAATGTTGGTTGACAAATATTTACACACCAAAATTTATAACTCACTACTCTTCATTCAACTCGTCCAAACATGATAGTCAGAACGATGGAGTAGTGGTATACACAAAAAACGACCTAAACTGTGTTGTAACGGAAGTAAACATTATTGACGCGAGCTGTATGCAAATAATGTATAATAATGATACGTGCATTCTAGCAATATATCGCTCTCCATCGATTCGTAATATAACACCATTTCTTAACAGTCTAAATAGCATACTCTCAAATCTTTCCTACACTAAAAACATTATAATTATGGGAGATTTAAATATCAACATACTTCCAAATAACCCACACCATCAATGCCACGACTATCTGAACATGTTAGAGTTCCATGGATTAATTAGTACCATCAATACACCAACAAGAATAGCTAATGAATCAACATCATGCATTGATCACGTTATGGTCAAAACTAATAAACAAAACAAAAGCATTGTTTACAAATCAACAATTACAGATCATTACACAACAATATTTACGTTGCAATCCGACACCACAAAAAATAAAAGTAATCAGACAATTATGTACAATAATATTAATTTGAGAATTTAAAAGATATAATTAAAAGTAAATCTTGGCAAGAGCTCTTCCAAATAAAAAACTCAGATGATGCATGGAGATATTTCGTCGACTATTTGAAAAATGAATTAATTAATAATACTACAATTCTAACAAAACACACTCCAAATAAAATTAAACCTTTAAAATCATGGATAAATTATTCAATCATCAACTGCATTCGTAGAAGAAACGCATTACACAAAAAAGTAAAAGAAAATCCTTACGACATAATATCACTAAACATCTATAAAAGATATAGAAATACATGCGGCGAAGTCATTAGAAAGGCGAAAGAAATCTACTACAGAGACAAAATCCAAGAAAGTAACAATCATCCCAAAAAAATATGGCAAACTCTAAGAGAAGCCACAAATACACAAAACGCTAAAGACAAACAGGACATAAGTAAACTTTGTATTGACGGAAAAATTATTGACACCTCAAAAAACCCCAAGCTCGTTGCGGATTAAATCAATATTTTTTTTACAAATATTGGTTCAAATCTTGCTTCTCGTCTACCAAATTGTGGGAATGCTCTACCTGCTGAAGCAGAACTTCAATTTCCCAAAGGAAGATTCAATTTTCAAACTGTGTCAAGGGAAGAGATTCTAAAAATAATTAACTCCCTAAAAAACACGTCTTCTGCCGGGGTTGATGGAATATCAACCAAGATTTTGAAAACGCTGGCTACGGAAATTACATTACCTTTAGAATACCTAATTAACCTTAGTATCAGTCAAGGACACTTCCCCTCAAACTTGTAACAAGGTATTGTTATTCCCATACATAAAACAGGTAACAAGACAGACATAAACAATTACAGATCAATAACTATACTGACTACACTATCCAAAGTATTTGAAAAAATTATCAATGCTCAGTTGGTAAAATTTCTGGTGAGCCATAAAGTACTCTCAGAAAATCAATACGGGTTTCAAGAAAACAAGAGTACTTCTGACGCTATTGCCGCCGTAACTGACTTCATTGTGAAAAACCTCGATAAAAGCAAAAAATGTATTTCAATATTTTTAGACCTCTCTAAAGCCTTTGATACAATATCACATAGTAAATTATTAAACAAACTTCAAATAATCGGTATTACAGGCAACGAACTTAACTCTTTTAAGAGCTACCTTGATGACCGCAAGCAACAAGTGAAAATAATGAACACACTTAGCAATCAGTGCTCAACTCACTATGGGATACCTCAAGGTAGCATATTAGGACCATCTTTGTTCCTTTTATATATCAACGACTTATGTAACTTTAACATTCAGGGAAAAATAGTTAGTTTTGCCGATGACACTGTTTTACTATTTGAAGCTGACACTTGGCAAGCTGTTTACAAAAAATCTGAAACGGATATAAACATTATAAAAAAGTGGTTAGATACAAATACGCTCACATTGAACACTGAGAAAACTAAATATGTCACATCAAGCATAAATATAACAGGTCAACCTCATGATGACGCCTCTATTAGAATACACACATGTTTAAATTCCTATGAATCTTGTCAGTGTCCCTACATTGAGCGCACTACACAGATGAAGTATCTCGGCCTCACAATTGATCTCAAATGGAATATTCACACTCAAATAATTGCTAACAAAATAAGAAAAACCATGCACTTTTTCAGAACGATACGAAACTTTCTCGACTTAAAACACTTGACAATGATTTATTTTGCAGTCTGTCAATCCATTATTGAGTATGGTATCATAGCATGGGGAGGCGGTACTGCACCAGCACTGGACCCAATCATAAAGGCACAGAAAACTATTATAAAATTAATTCTTAGACTACCTCTAAGTACAGACTCCAACTTAATCTTCAATATTATGAATGTGTTTGACGTTCGGCAGATATATGCAAAAACAATCCTCACTCATCTATACACAAATATACACAAATACTATGAAAAAAGATTAAATACTCGCTGTACTCGAAACAATAACAAATATTTACTACAAATTCCCATAACTCATACTACTTTTGGTCAACGAAGCTTCAGATACCTTGCAACAAGACTTTACAACATTCTTCCAATTAGTATAAAAAAATGTGATTCACAAAAAAATTTAAAAAAAAACATAAAAATTTGGATAAAAAATAATGATAGAGCATTTACCGGTGCACTCACCCAAATTCGAAATTAATATTGAACCAATGCTGTTATTATTGTACCAATGTTATTGTTATTATTAATGCAACCATTCTATTGTGTGATTTTATTCTAATATAAGTGTAGGTATGTTCACAGTATAATAAATTGACATAAAATTACTGCCTCAACACAGGCTAGCCTAGTGAGGCAGGTTATGAGAAACCTAAATTTATAATTATAAATCTCTATTCTTTAATTACCTACTGTATATATGTATTTTGTTTTCTGATATTAACTTTCGTACGTATGCAACTTTTAAACTGTACTTTTACTGTACTTATGATGTACTTTTTGTTTTTGTAGTGTTATAAATCTTCATTTTTTTTGTTCAATAAAGATATATTATTATTATATTATAATAAAAACAAAATTGCTTGACATGGCAGGAAATGACACGGAGTCAGTTGGGGCATTTTTCGCCAGAGTTCGCCCGCGCCGCAATGTTGACGGAAATACATCGAAGGTCAAAACCGTAATGAAATCTGTCAGATGTTATAGATGTAAAAAAGAAGGGCATTTAAAAAATCAATGTCCTGTTGGGCAATCAGAGCGAATGAAGAAGTCAAATGCATTTTCTGTTGTGTTTTTGAACGGGAATTACAACAAAATGGATTGGTTTATAGACTCGGGCTCTTGTTTTCACATGTCGCCTAATGTAAACATTATGTGTAATGCGTCGAATCGGACGAGTGCGAAGGAAATAATTGCAGCTAATAGAAGTGCTATGCCTGTTTTATGCTCGGGAGAGGCTAAAATTATTACTTTAACCCCGAAAAGTAAATATGAAGTTATATTAAAAGATATTTTGTGTGTGCCAAAACTTACGACAAACTTGATATCTGTCAGTCAGTTAATCAAAAATGGAAATAAAGTGGACTTCAAAAGAAAATGCTGCTATGTTTATAATAAACAGAACGA
This sequence comes from Limnephilus rhombicus, assembly GCA_929108145.2. Classification (NCBI taxonomy): domain Eukaryota; kingdom Metazoa; phylum Arthropoda; class Insecta; order Trichoptera; family Limnephilidae; genus Limnephilus; species Limnephilus rhombicus. Next base: position 6,822,161 of record OV815289.1, on the reverse strand, counting down.
GTTAGTTGCTATAGCAGATTTGACAGATGGTGTTTATAAACTAAGGATGGAATACGAGTTAAAAGTTCCTGAAAGAATAATGTCTAATTTAGCGGTTTCAGGCAACACTTGGCACCGTGGATTGGGTCATGTCAATAGTAATTATCTGAATAAAATGACCAGTGCTGTAGAAGGAATGAATCTTGGAGAAAAAGTTGATCTTGGCAAGACATCGTGTACAGTTTGTTGCGAGGGAAAGCACTGTCGTCTTCCATTCTCAAAAACTGGTACAAGAAGCAAAGAATTACTTCATTAGTTTATACTGACGTTTGCGGACCTATGGAACATGGATCGCTTGCAGGTTCAAGATTCTTCATACTCTTCGTTGATGACTATAGTCGTATGACATTTGTATATTTTATCAAACACAAAAATGAAGCACTTAGATGTTTTGCAGAATTTAAAGCAAAAGTTGAAAAACAAACAAATAAGAAAATAAAGATATTGAGAAGCGATAATGGTGGTGTGGTCAAGGTATCACGCACAAAAAAGTAACTTATATACCCCAGAGCAGAATGGCTTGTCAGAACGTAATAATCGAACGATTGTCGAGAAGGCTAGATGCTTATTGTTTAATGCGCTTTTGGGTAAATAATTCTGGGCTGACAAATACAGCGGTTTATTTACAAAATCGTACTGTACTTCCTAGTTTAAATGAAAAAACTCCATATGAGATCTGGAATGGATGTAAACCAGACATAAGTCATTTAAGAATATTTGGTAGCAAAGTTATGGCTCATGTTGCTAAAGAGAAGCATCAGAAATTGGACAAAAAGTCTGAACAGCACATACTTGTGGGCTATCCAGATGACATCAAAGGTTACCGAATATACAACCCTAGAACTAAAAATATCACAGCTAGTAGAGATGTCCTTATCATGGAAGATGAAAACAACCCAGAGGTTAATATACCTATCACTGAGAGTGGAGAAATCTCATGTCCAGTGGGGGACACTAGTTGCAAAGATATGTCATGTTCAGAAGATATAACCTTAGATGAGGATACATTAGTCGAAGATGCATAAAATGATACTTACACTCCTGATACTTACACTTCTGATACTTACACCAGTGATTTTGAAGATGTTGATGATTTACCTGAGCAGCGTGTTAGATCCAGCAGAATCATTAGGAAGCCAGAGCGGTATAGAATGACGAATATGTGCATTCCTGAGGGTGTGTTTGATAATGCTAATGGACTGTCATTAGAAGAAGCATTAAAGGGAAATGAAAAAAAGCAGTGGTCAAGTGCAGTAAATGAAGAACTTCAGTGTTTTAAAGAAAATAATGCATGGGAGTTCGTTGATATGCCAAAGGATGGTAAAACTATAGTGAAATGCAAATGGGTGTTACGAAATTAGTAGCCAAGGGCTACATGCAGAAGAAAAATGTGGACTATTCAGACACTTTCTCGCCGGTTGTTAGGCACTCAACTTTGAGATTGTTATTCGCATTATCTGTAAAACTTGAATTAGATGTTACACATCTAGATGTTACTACTGCATTCTTGAACGGGGATCTTAAGGAAACAATTTATATGGAATTACCAGAATGTTTATTAGATTCTCACAAAGTACTTAAATTGAATCGAGCTATTTACGGTCTTAAGCAATCCTCAAGGGCCTGGTACAAAAAGGTCCATGAATGTCTTGTTGGTATTGGTTATAAACGTAGTACGTTAGAACCATGTTTATACACAAAAAATAAGAACGATAAAAGGACAATAGTTACTTTGAATGTGGATGATTTTTTTTATATTTTCTAATGATAATGTAGAATGTAATAATTTGAAAAAGGAATTGGCTTCACAATTTAAGATAAAATATTTGGGTCAGGTCAAAAATTGTTTAGGGATGAGTGTTAATATTGATAAAGTTAATGGTACAGTTACTCTAAGCCAGGAGAATTATGTTGGTCAGTTGCTAAATAGATTTAACATGGCAGATTGTAAAGTAGCAGATACACCTTTAGAGGCTAAATTGAATATTAACAAAGAAAATAAAAATCCTGACAGTCAAATTCCTTATCAACAGCTTATTGGTGGACTTATGTATTTAGCAGTATTAACCAGACCTGATATAGCCTTTACGGTAAGTTTTCTGAGTCAATTTAACAATTGCTATAACCAGGAAACTTGGTTATATGCTAAACGTATTTTAAGATATCTCAAAAAAACAAAGCATTTTGGATTAAAATATAGTCAATGTGGTAATTCAAAATTAGAGGGTTTTCTTGATTCAGATTGGGGAAGTAACATCATTGATCGCAAGTCCTATACAGGTTTGTGTTATATTTTAGCTGGATGTGTTATTTATTGGGAGGCTAAGAAACAAAAAACAGTTGCTCTTTCGAAAACTGAAGCTGAATACATTGGTGTAGCCGAAGCTTGTAGGGAAGCTATTTATTTAAGTAATTTGTTAAAATAAATAAACAATGAGTCATACACCATATCCTTATTTAATGGTAATCAGGGTGCAATTAAGTTGTCTTCAAATAATAGCTATAATAAAAGAAGTAAGCATATTGACATACAACACCACTTTTGTAAAGAATGTATTAATGATAAAATTGTAGAACTGAAATACTTGGAAACAGCTGAAATGCCAGCAGATCTATTTACAAAAGGTTTGGCTAGTACCAAGCATTATTATTTTATGCAATTGTTGGGTATGCAGGATGTACAGAATTAACGTGTTTATATTATATACCTTTGTTGTAATATGGGTATTATGTACGTTATTTTGATAAGTGGGGGTGTTATTTAGTTATCAAAGTACCTACCACTAACGCCATCTTTGTCTATGTTTCTAAGCTTAATAAATATTAGTTCTCGCTGTCTCCTGAATAAAACAACGTGTTTCATTTAATAAAAACCCCCATAACCCTTTCTCTATCCAAATTAAATCAAATATTGTACAATATAAAGTTAAAACACACAGATTTTCTTTAATTTATGAGTTAACCACTAACCATTCGGACCCATGAGCTTATTTTAATGATAATATGATATTACCAGACATACGTAAGACATATGAGACGTGCCTGACTTATTTTAACAATGCATTCTGTAAAGTTCTCACGTATTATTTCGTCAAAGCAGATTGTCAAATCATCAAAAATACTCCCAATTTTTTAGTATCTTACAGTAATACACATTCACAACAAGTAATCAATGTATATTTTAGTATTGTATTAATATTTTAAATGCGAAATTTAAATACGAATAAACATGAAACATATCCAAATAATATATAGTAGCGAGGGCGGATTTAGCGAGGGTACTTTGGTGTGCTGTGGAGAGTCCATCACAGTACATACTTAGAAGCAAAAACTGTCTTTAATAAACAATTATTTTTTCTTCTATTGTTTTGACACTTTCATAAACCTTCCTATACATAGGTACTTGAACTTGTAGAAATAAATTTGAAGTATGATACTTCAAGTTTATTTCTAACAATAATTGTTGAATTTTTAACCCGTCCGCCCCTTGTGCCCGCCCAGAAAAAAATCCTAACAGTAATTGTTGATTTTTTGCCTGTCCGCCCGTTGCGCCCCCCCCCCCCCAAAAAAAAAATCCTGGATCCGCCCTTGTTTAGTTGCGTAAATCAATGAGAGATGACAGATGTCAAATATTAATGTCCGAAGTCTTAAACCATTGATATATAAAAAACTGTGCGAAAATCGTTGCCAAAATACAACATGTCAAAACCCCCATAATGCGATCTAGCTTAACGTTGCACCTAAGTTAGAGAATCCATTATATGATGTTTGGTTTTAAAGATGCGCATTTAAAATGCGAATTAATATACCTTATCACAAATTATAGAAATATGCGGTTTACCTGGATTTACAGATATTTTTCTAATTCGGAACGGTGGATCAAATATACGATTATGTCACTTTATAGAGATTTAGGGGATATAGAGGAACACAGTGTCAGGTTACTGTAATCCAATTAATGATGAGGATTCGGTCAACCGTTTTAAATTGTTTTATATCAAATTTTCAGTCGTAATTGTATACTTATTTCCAAATATTTATTACGCATACCCATCATTGTTTTGAAAGAATAGTCCAGCCGAAACAAAATATTCAAAGTTCTCACAAAAAATAGTGCTGTTTTGATAATACAACTTTCTGTTTCATACAGTTTCAGTAATATTTTTGGAGTTAAATGAAGTCTATGCCCCTTCTGCGGTATTGCCATGGATCTACTAAGCCCAGAGAGTGTTTCCATCAAGACGGAACCAGGGCCCCAGGAAGAAGGTGAAGATGAAATGTCGTATGCGGATATGGATTTTGACCTCCCAGATGTAAAGAAGGAACGTCTACAGAATGCAGAGAGTACTCGAAAAGCCAGTAGGATGAATTATTTATTATTGCAGTATTGCATATGTTAAAAAAGTGGAATGTTGTCCATAAAGTCATCTCCTACTTTGGTATTTATCTTATTTGGGATATAAAATAAGAATATTATTATGCATTATAAAAACATATAACATTGATAAAAATATTACTTTCCTGGATATACAAAACTTGCTCAACGCAGAATGTGCTCAAGAATAAAATTGTATTTCCTTCTTGAAACGTCTTTACTGAAGCGAACATCCTTTATTTTCTAAATAAATCTTTAAGTCTGTTAACTAATTTCCGACCTTTACATTATTATAAACGGTATCTTTATTTGTATTTTTTTTGGTAAATTTTCGGGATTATTGTCCAAGGTTATTCCGAATAATTTTTACAAAAAATCTTTAGATTCGCCTTAATCACTATAAAAGGAAACTTTTTGCATCACGGCCGGCGGAAAATAATGCATTTTAATTTTCAATTGCATTAAATAAAATTTCTCTTCGCGAACCGATACTATGACAGCCCGGCGGCCATTTCGTCACTGTTATGTTGGTATCCCTGATACAAACAAGAGCTAGAAGCTAGATACGATTGTAGCCGACTTCGTGGGGTACATGATAAGGCGCGTAATTATGAAAAACAGAATTATAGTGTTAACAAACCTCTATTCGTATATATTTAGAATGGTTTGTTTGGCAAATCAGGGTTTGTGTAGCGGGCTTGTATATATTATCTTTGCTTTAAAAAACAGCCTACGTTTTTAAATGGTTTGTCTGGCAAATCAGGGTTTGTCTAGCGGGCTTGTGTATGTTATCTTTACTTTAAAAAACAGCCTACGATTTTGAATGGTTTTTCTGGCAAAGCAGGCTTTGTCTAGCGGGATTGTGTATGTTATCTTTACTTTAAAAACATCCCAGGTTTTGAATGGCTTGTTTGGCAAAGCAGGGTTTGTATCTACCTCTTGTTTGTATCAGGGATACCAACATAACAGTGACGCAATGGCCGCCGGGCAGTCGCGGTTCGTGAAGAGAAATTTTATTTAACTCAATTTAAAATTAAAAATGCATTATTTTCCACCGGCCGTGAGGCAAAAAGTTTCCTTTTATAGTGATTAAGGCGAATCTAAAGTTTTTTTTTCTAAAAATTATTCGTAATAACCATGGACACTAATCCCGAAAAATAACCTTTTTTTAACCATTTTTTAAATCAAAACCAGTTCTTTTGTTGTACTCTCTCGGAAAGGATTGCCGGTAATTTCAAATATAACACGATTGTCGCCTGGGCACGCCAATGTACGAAATGTTGTTTGATTTTTCTAGGTAGCCTTAAAGTGGAGACTGTTAACTTCAAGGTAGAACCAGGACCACGAGACGAAGCTGGAGAGAGAATTCCTTTTATGGAAATTGACATAGAGCTTCCGGATGTTAAAAAGGAATGCCTAAAACGTTTTCGAAGATTTACCCAGACAACAGGTAAATACGGATTCATGTTTTTTTAAACTTTTTTTTTTAAATTAACAGTGTCAACATTTAAAGCTTTATTCGTTTTATTTTTCAGACTCATTAACCGATCTGAAGACGCATCCTCTGGAAAAATCATTCTCTTGTCCCCATTGTAACTACTACTGCTTTTTTAAGTCAGAGGTAGAACTTCACTTACGTACCCATACTGGAGTTAACCTTTTTCCATGCTGCGATTGCAAATTTTCGTGTTCTCGAAAGGGAGATTTGACGAGACACATGCTGACTCATAGTGGAGAAGCATCCTTTTCCTGTTCCGATTGCAGTAATTCATTCTCTCAAAGGGGACATTTGACGAGACGTGCTGACCCATAGTGGAGAAAAACCTTTTTTCTTGTTCCGACTGCGATTATTCTTGTTCTGAAAAGAGCAGTTTGACGAAGCACAAATGGACTCACAGTGCAGAAAAACCTTTTTCGTGTTCCGATTCATCGGGATCCAGTTTTTTGGAGTTTGCATATAAGTAGTATTGTAAGTAGATTTCGGTTCATAAGTGTTTATTTTCTGCTCGATATTGTAGCACATTTTCCGGTGGTTATGCTTAATTATATCAATTATGTTTGTTCTTACCACACTCATCGACTTCGATATATCGTATTCATTCATTTGGTTGTAGAAAATTGGCCCGATGAATCGACAATGATTTTTGAATACAGAAGTATGAGATCTTATTTCACGGTTGAGTTTTGATACATCCAAGTAATTATTTTTAGGTACCGAGTGCACAATAACATTGGTATTTTGAAGATTATTAATAATGGAGTATAAGTGACTGATTATATTTTGTGGCGATTTTTCATTTGTCCCAGTAAAAATAATTACAAAATCTTCTTTTGTAAGGATTTCACACGACTGTAAGATAGTTTTACTTAATTTATCTACAGTGGCACCGGGATAAATATGACTTTGGCATTCTATTTTTTTTAAGTTTTTCTCAATACTTCGTCTCATTTGCCTTCCACCCTCATCTCCAAAAATGAGTACTTTGGATTTTTTTTCTTGCGTCGGTATTGCGAAATCCACTGATTGATGCAATATTTTTATGTTTTTTTCCACCACGGGAAGCTGATTTGTTTCGCATCTAAGGGTCAGGAGCGGTTGATTACTGTTTGATGGTGTAATGTTTGTTAAAGAATTCACCACTTTTTTGTTACATGCTTTATTTCACTGTTACTTATACCAGGGTGGGTAAGTGGTGGATAACCTCCAGTGCACTTGAATTGGATAATATTTTCCTTCGAATTGTGTCAGTAGATGAATCCACAATTGGAATTTTTTATCCCGGAAACTGGTAATAAGGAAAAAACCTCTAATAATAAGAAAAACCTTCGAATAATAAGAAAAAAATCTCTATAAACTTTTGCATGTCAAGGTTTGCGCACAAAATTCCCGGTTCATCCCATGTTTTTTAAATGTTCCTTTTTATTGGTTATTTATTTTACCCTTTTGCAAACAACCAAAATGTTCTAAAATCTAGGTAAAATAATTTTTGCGACGTGCATATAGAACATTTTGGTTTCTATAAATTAAAATTTTGATATTGGAAATGTAAATTGGCTCAAAAATACACACCTGCGAATATTCAAAAAGTACCTAAAATAGATTAAACTTAAAAATAGTCTGCAACTAGATTTCTATAATTGCACTTCGTAGAAGTCGGGCTGCAAAACAGAGGCACACAATTATAGACCAGTAGCTGTCTTATCGTCTTTTCCGAAAATCTTTGAAACACTTATTTGTGAAAAACTAACAAATAAAATAAAACCGCTTCTTGGGGGAAACCAGCACGGTTTTTTGTCAAAAAAATCGACTGTATCCAATCTCCTTGAACTCTCACACAGAGTAGCAAGAGGATTGGATGCGAAATATCAAACAGACGTTATTTACACTGACTTTGCAAAAGCCTTCGACCGTGTAGATTATGACGTACTTTTAAGAAAGATCCAAAAAATAGGCTTTGACCAACCTCTGATACAGTTTATTGTGACATACTTAAAAAATAGAACACAGTATGTATGCATCGGTGGCCAAGAGTCCAGGGAATTTCCTGCATTTTCAGGAATACCTCAGGGGTCAAACCTGGGACCTCTACTATTCTTGATATTAATCGATGATATTCAAGAATGCATCCAGAGTACTACTTGCTTGCTTTTGCTGACGATCTCAAACTGCTCAGGACGATACGCGACATTCAAGATTGTTTTAAGTTACAACTTGATTTAGACGCAATATCTTCATGGGCAGATGAGAATAAACTTTTCTTTAATGTAAAAAAATGTGTCACCATGACCTATACGCGTTCCAAAAACCCGATTAAATTTGATTATAAATTAAATTATGAAATGTTGTCATCAGTAAAATTCATCAAGGACCTCGGGGTTACATTCGATCCCAAACTTACTTTTTCAGATCATATAGTGGAGTTGACATCATCGTGTTACAAACTTCTTGGATTCGTAATAAGAATAAGTAAACAATTTTCCAAGCCCGAAGCAATGACATCGATGTTTAACTGCATTATACGATCAAAATTAGAATACGTTTCTGCTGTTTGGGCCCCATACCAGCAAAAATACATAGATTTATTAGAACAAATCCAAAAAAAGTTTCTAAGGTATCTTTATATGAGAATGCATGGTGAATACCCGCGATTTATGCATCATCTAGATTTGCTATCTGAAACGCGCTTCGAAAGTCTCCATTCTAGAAGGAATGAGACCCTAACAGTCACAGCTTTCAAAATTATAAACTATTACATTGACAGCCCATACCTCTTAGAATTCTATAAATTGTTCGTACCGAACAACTACTGCCAGGGTCGCCACCATGACTTGCTCTATATCCCTCATGGCAGAACAGACACTGTGGCCCAACATAACATGACAAGAGGTATGGTGCTGCTAAATGATATTTCTAGGTCTCTTGACATTATCAACGTTAGTCTTGAAGGTTTCAAGAATAATTTTAGGCAAGGACTCTAAAATATGTATTTTTGTAATTTCTTTTCTCATGTATATGTTATGTGTATTGTAATAGGATTAAATCAATCTGTAATGCATAAAAAAAAATGATGGCGTAATTTGAAATTTATCAGCAGATGAAAACACATCTGAAATTCAATCTTTACATTCTGAACACAATTCTGGTTTTTATCAAGAGTGAATCTGTTTGCGAATTCCCAGCTTTAAGTAATTCTAATAATATGCGTACGGTTTTCCTACAATTACAAAATTTGCAGCTTAAAAAAATATAATTATTGACACATATAATAAATAATAAAATAAAGAGTTGGATTCGTAAACGAAAGTATTCTCGAACTTTTTCAAATAATTATTATACATTTAAAAAAAATAACTAACTTAACTGAAATTTATTTTTCTTTTTTTAATAAATTAAAGCCTGAACAACGAATCAGATAGTCAAACATACAATTACACTAATAAAAAATGTAAATGAAATATTTATTACTCACGTCGCCAGTCACTCATGATCCAGCAATGAATGAAACTTTTTTAGAATTGTCAATCACATAACATCGTCCACGGACCTCTCTCAATCATTCTCACTGTAAATTAATCATGAGCAATCTAAGCGCAAAACAAAATGTGGGGAATTCTTTCAATTCACTACATACAGTGTTGCCAGTCACTACAGTGATCAAGATGACATTATTATGTGTTCATTTAAATAAATGGGATTCCCCGGTTTCGTCACAGAATAAGTAATGACAAATTCCGTGCTCATTTCAATCGGTCCGAATCATAGGTACAATAAAAATATGAATGAAATGGTATAAATTTTTACAAGATAATATTATTATTTATTGTGAAAATTTGCCACCCTCCTTTAGGGGGAATGCGGGCGGCGTTTTTTCCATACAAACGTATTCCCTGTTTATCTCTCTGGATTTTGACCCTAGAGCAATTTTTTACATAATGTATGTAGATATCGACCACTGCGTGTCGGTACGTTTTGCTTTTTTTGATAATTTACTTCTTATAGAAGTTAGGACCTTCCAATTCCAAAAGTGAATAAAATTGTCTGGTTTAAACGCCTTCAAAAGACGTTCAGTATACAAACTAGACAATGTATTTTTAAAGAAAGCAAAGCTTACTGATATAGAATATTTTCTTTTAATACAGTTGGTGAAAAAAAAAATAAAATCTTCCGGTTTTGGAGAAGAAAAATGAGGAATACAAAACATCAATTTTGACGATTATATTTAGGTATTTTCGGCCCGATATGCAGTTGTCCCTTTCGCTCAGTTCTCCCGAGGGGAGCGCGGAATGGAATAGAAGACATTCGTTACAATACCTATAGATAATATTTTTAAATGACCGGCATAGCTCTTAAAAGTGCCGCCCGGGGCGGGTCACCGCCCGCCCCCCCCCCCCCCATACCACTGCTACGGTCGTCATTAGCTGTTATAAAACGGGTTCCAGACTCTATAAGGCTAGATGGAAAGGCCCATCACATTGTCAAATGTTCAAAGTACAATGTCGCTTTACATCAGAAATTTACTGTCGATTTTCATTCTAAACAGTTTTCATAGATATACACAGTGTCTTAATTAGTTACCACTTATCAATACAACACATGTAGATATATTCCAACTGATCTATTTGCCGATCGGTTTCAAAACTCAACGAATATAAAAATAAAAATGGCATATGTATATCTTAGTATTCTGAGGAATAGTGCTCAATACATTTAATTTAATCCTTAAAACTACTTCGCTGTTTCAATGTTAGAATCCCTACTTCCTTTTCTGGAGTATCATAAATATAGTGCCCACGTCCTTTGAGGTTGGAATCTCTGCTCTGCTGCAAATCGACATACTTCGACTATATAGTCGTAATTTGTAACAAACTTGTTATTACATCTCAAAATGCAAGAAATTAAAATTTACACATAATAAAAATAAAATTTCCTTTGGATACACATTGAACGGCATACACATCAACGAAGTAGATCATATCAGGGACCTTGGGGTAAACTGGCTGTTAAATTTAATCAAGCACACTGATGAAGTCATCAACAAAGCCAATAAAATGCTAGGATTCATAATTCGTACGGCAAAACCCTTCAGCAACACAAGCACTCTATATTACCTTTACACCTCATGCATATATTCGCTCGCACTTGGATCACTGTACACCAATTTGGACTCCCTTCAAGCACGGCGTCTAATTTTTGATCAAATCTTAATCTTTAAAATTGTACGTGATGGCCGGACTCACCAGAGCTTACCAGCTTCTTAAATTTTCATATTCCGTCAAATTAACCCGACAATCCAATTTATTTTATTTGCCCTCATTTAGAACAAATATTAGAAAAAAAATCTCCAATTCCTCGTGTATGTTCACAATATAATACAAAATTTCTCAGCATTGACATTTTTAAAAATAACCTAATAAAATATCGATATAAAGTAGCGCGTACAATCAATTATTAATATGAGACTATGTAATGTATCGAGAGCATCACCTATCCTTTTCCTATATTCCTCTTCATCTCCCCTTCCCTTAACCCAAAATTAATTTTAAGATATTAAAACTTTATTTCCATAAGAAACTTATGTGGCTTGATTTCAATTCGCTTGTAAATTTATCTCTGTATATTATGTAAAAGCTGTTTGTTTCTTACAAAATAAATAAATTTGGCGTCCAAGTTTTTCAATAGTATAACTATGTGCCCCCATGTCATGTAATAACACCTTACACAGCGTACAAGTTGTGTATGAAGCATCATACGTAGCAATGTTCTGTGAAAGAGTCCACATCTAATTAAGGAAGGATTCATGCAGACGTATATTTACACACGGAAAAAGAAAAAGATTTTCATCCGCTGTAAATCAGCACGTGCTTCGTCAAACTTTTCCTGTTTTTTGAAATTTGAGAAAATGGATACCTACTTGTACACGTAATATGAAGAAATTTTTTCTCCACTGAAAGTTAGCACTTGCCGAATCATGGTGAAAATAATCGTGTCTTGTCAAATGATCACAATTAGAACGCGATTAGTTGCAGTCAGAACTTGAAAAAGGTTTTTCGCCGTTGTGAGCCAGTGTTTCGTCATTAAGAACGTGAATAATTACATTGGAAAGATATAAAAATTATTCTCCACTATGAGTTGCCGTCTATCAAATCTCTCATTTGAGAACATGAATAACTGCCGTTGGAATGAAAAGGTTTTTCTCCACCTTGAGTCCAGATGTGTGTTGTCAAATAAAATCTTTGTGAGTACATGCATAACTGCAGTCAGAACATAAAATAGTTTATCTCAACTGTGAGTCACCAAGTGACCCAGCCCTGGCAAACTTGCGGCCCGCGGTCATGTGTGACGATATTTTTTTTAAGTATTGGGTACTCCAGAATATCTATAAAATCACATTTAAGTTAATGAAACCAAAATTTTCTATAATTATACCAAATGCTTATATTCTGCTGATTTATATTTCCTGTGCACAACTTCTCCTTGAGAAGTCGCCGTCTGCTTGCAGCGTCGCCACGGGCAGGCGCGTGTCATGCTTGAAAGGTACTACAAAAGGTGAAGATATTTTCCAAACCGTAAAATATGTTTGTTTACATTTAGAGATGCTTTCCGGATTAACAACAGATGGAGCACCGGCTGTGATTGGAAAAAAGAGGTGCTTAAAGTTGATAATAAATGAGTTGGAGGCAAACATTAACAAAACCAGTGATATATATTATGTGATACACTGTTTGATACGTCAACAAAACTTATGCACTCAAGTCATGCATGTTGTTTGCACGTTCTTCTGAATTGTTAATTTAATCTCACTGAATTAGATTTTGAGTACAGCGAGATTGTTTATTTTACCAATGTTAGATGGTTGAGTCACAGAAAATGTTTAAGACGATTTTTGAGTTACGGAAAGAAATCAATTAAATTATGACCAAGGAGAAGATGCCTATTCCAGAATTAACAAATGAAGAGTGGTTGCAAGACTTATGTTTCTTGGTAGACATGATGGAAAAATTGAATGAGTTAAATATAATGTAAGAATCAGAATAATTTTATTACCGATGCTTGAAATTTGATTAACGCGTTCGAGATGAAATTATATTAATTTGTGAACAAGCCGCCACACTCTTAATAGGCACAGTTTTTGAAAAGTACACTACTTTTAAACTTAGTTACCACAGAAAACATCTGTTTCAGTCGGGACCGGTGGAAAAATATGCATTTAAATTTACATTTCATAAAAAAAATACGTAATTTCTCGTTACGGTTGACATTTCGTATTAAAAATTATTTTGCATACTAAACAATTTCCACTATTTCGAGGGTACCAATCCATAAATATTAAAAAAGGCTGCCATACCGCAAAAATCACACTTATTCGAGGAAGGTATTAACTAAAGGTTGCGCCGTACAAAATTTCATGTTCTGAATAAATAAATAATTGAGTATGTTTAGGATGAATTAAAATCAATGTAAGTATTATTAATTAGGTAAGGTTAGGTTGTGTTAAATTAGGTTATTATGTTAAATTAGGTTATTAGGTTAGGTTATTAAGTTAGGCAGACCCGTTAGACAAACCCTGTTTGCCATACAAACCATTCAAAACGTGGGATGTATACCTTGTTTAAAAGAAAAACGCGTGCGTGTTCTTTCATTTTTTTTCATTCTAGGTATTCAAATAATTACACAAACCCGTTAGATTCCGCATGAGTGTCGTCATATTTTGCTTTTGATAACACGAATTTTTACTTAGAGAACATGAACATCTGCAGTCGGAACATGAAAAAGGATTTTCTCCACTGTGTCACAATGTGTTTTGTCAACTATATACAATAGCTTGTTTTTTAAATGAAATATCTATATATTAAATGGATGTAACAATACATGGTTATTAAATGTTTTTTTTTTAAACTCTTCACACAGCATCCTTCACGATATGTACTAGAACTAGATGACTCCGGTGTGAAGCTATTACTAAAAAAGTTTTTTTTATATATGTTGTTGTTTATTTTATTGTATTAAAGTTTGTACACAACTTGAAAAAGAAGACAAAAGTCGATAGATACTGGTTATTTACGGAAAAGGATTTATTTTCAAATAGAAATAATTGGTCAAAATATGAGCAATCTATGTGGTTTACCAAGAATAAGAAATGTACACCCTGCGAATAAATACATACCCCACGATTTCTAGTACGGGTGGTGTTTTATTAAATGGCGTCGTAATTGAGGTTTTTGATTACACCGGTACATGCATTCCGAGCATGTGAATATTTTTTCTCCAGTGTGGGTTCTAGTGTGAGACAATAGAGAGCCTTTTTGATTACACGTATAGGTGCATTCCGAGCAAGAGAATGTTTTCTCTTCATTGTGATTTCTTACATGAACACTCATATAATCTTTCCGACTGCACTTGTATGTGCATTTCGGGCAGGAGAATGGTTTATCTCCAGTATGGGTTCTGAAATGACGAACCATAGTACTTTTTTTAAAGCATCTGAAAGCACAATCCGGGCATGATAATTTCTCTCTTTCATCACAGCACTTATAAGGGCATTTGGGGCACGAAAATGGTTTCACAAAAGCGTGTGCTCTAATAATATGATGCAATAGAGAGTTTTTACCGTTGCTTCCGATAGTGCATTCCGAGCATGAAAATGATTTCTCTCCATTGTGGATTTTAATATGAGAATACAAAGAGCTCTTTTGGCGGCAGCTGTAAGTGCATTCCGGGCACGAGAATGGTTTCTCTCCCGTGTGGGTTCTAACGTGAACAGCCATAGAATCTTTGCGACTGCACTTATACGTGCACTCCGAGCATGATAATGGTTTCTCTCCCGTGTGGGTTCTACCATGTAAAACCAAAGCACTTTTATCACGGCACTTGTAAGTGCACTCCAAGCATGAGAATGGTTTCACATCGAAATGAGTTTTAGCACGACGGACCACATTTCCAGTGTGAGTTTTCACGTTATGCTCCACCAAACTGCTTTTGTTTATACATCTGTAGGTACAAAAGGCGCAGACAAATGATTTATTTCCCGTGACTGACGGTTTTGCTTTCGGAACTTTTGCACAAACCATATCTGAAAAAAAAAAAATATATAATTCCTGAAAAATAAACTAAATACTTACATACAATGGTTTCAAGCAAATCAATATGACATTTAAACGATAATTCATAAAATAAGTAGGAATATGAATTTTTTAAATCCAAACAAAACAAGATAGTATTTTAGTACACTCTTAGCAATTTCACTCACAGCAACTTGCTTCCGTGAATTCTTCGTTCCCATATTCACACCACCCCTCGTAACTTTTTCCTTCCCGAACGAGCTATCATTCCTTTCCACAAAAAGACCTGTGCACACAGCATTCCTAAAGATGAAGCTAATGTAAAAAAAATCGAGTGCAGTTTACACGCGGTAAAAGAGAAACCTACCCCACACAATCTAAACCAATAGGATCCTTGAAAACTGAGCTCATAATCAAAGCAGTCAATGCGGTAAGGTTTCATTCTATCTCATCTCTCGTTGGCTAAATCCTATAGATATATGTGTTTGTCTCTTTTAAGTGTGATTTTGTATATTTATGTTAGTATCGTTTCCGTTTCATCGAGTTTCATATCATAACGTTGTTAAAGAAGTTGCACTTCAAAAACTTCTATAACCTGTATTTATAGCAAAACCTTTGAAGTAATCAAGAGGGTTCGTTGCAATGTATTCCCTATTATTCTGTATTATTTGAAAACCAGGACACTTTACCAAATATCAATACAGAATATTTGAAAGTAAGGCTCTAGAAAAGTGGACACAAATCAAACATAAAAGTCCATATTTTAGTTGCAAAATACGGAGGTATCAATTATTGCAAGATAACTCAAATCACTTCAAAGGGGCAAATCGAGTAAAAACGTCGTAAAGAAATACAACACACCACATAACATCGAAACTAACGTGACTGGTGCGAGAGCAGCTCCTATTAGCTGTTGCTGGCTTCAGTCTGCAGAGTAAACAAACCGCTTTTATTTGTTTTGAAGAGTTTTGGTTTCCGCATGTACATTTGTTTCTTAATGTTCATTTATCTGCTATCGATTCCATCACATTTTCGATTCGCTACATAATTAATGCCCAAGAAAATTAAAAAAAAATAACGAACCTCTTACAGGGGGCACCAGAAGAATAAATTTACCAAGTCTTTGGTCCATCCTTTCCAAATGAACGAAACATTCCTTTTTAATGTCAGGATAGTCAATATCTATTTCAGAGTATGCGCCATATTTTTGCTCATGTTCCTCAGCTATTAGAGTCCCTGGTTCACACTTGACCACAGAAACGTCTTCTGTCTCCTTTCTGAAAATGCCGTACTGCAATATGGCATCATCATGGGATGTTTGATTATCTTCTTCGGGGATTGCCTCCGGTTCGGACTTTATGACGCCGATATCCGTGGTCATAATTTCCATTTCAGATTAATTATTGTCTTATTCCACAGTTTTCAAATTCAATTGGAGAATATTAAATGCAAAGTTGTATAAATGCGGTGTAATAACACTTGACATATCTCGACAGAGCGAGTAGAAGCATTGACAGATAGGTGTAGTGATGTCATAGATAAATTAAACAAAAGACAAAACAAAACACAATTTATCTTTTAAAACCGCCTCTTTATTTTATTTATTCATGTAGCCCGTTTGGCAATGGGCCGTTTTCTGAGTAATTCCAAAATATCCACGAGATGGCAGCACGGTGTTTAGCGGTCCTCCGGTCATCTAATCTGTGGACCAAATCTATGGACTGACGCACTGACGTCTTTCAATGTTTGATCTGTCATTTCGATAGCTATTTGCAATTTGTTTTCCGACAAGTTTAGCCAAACCTAGTTTGCTCGATTTGTAAGTAAAATGCACAAAAGTAAGATGCTGCTCTGAGCCACAGACCATGCTGTTCAACGGCCTCAACGCTAAGCAGGCTCTCAACGACGATGGACTCCTTATCGTAGCGCTGGTTCTGCCCTTCAAACCATACGTTGAATGTAAGATATGGATTTTATTATACCTCTAATACTTTAACCGGTCTTTTAAATGTGATTAATTTTAAGTGAGTGGTACTATGGCACCCCCAATCAGGGTATGTTGTGAGGCTTAACTGAATGGGGGAGGAAAGAATATGAGAAATTTGAAGGCTGGGTATTCACACCTGGTCACCTAACACAACTATTGCCATTTCAAGCAATGTATCGCTTCTAAATGGTGGTTTTTCACCGGCTGTTTGGAAGGGCTTTGAAAGAATGGATTTTTAATAAAGATCTTGAAAAGACCACTATTAAATAAGTGAGAAGAGGGAAATATTCCTTGTTTATAGGGAAATATTGCATGAGAACAAGTCGATGCTGCTGTCATCTACTGTGGATGGATGTTCCGCTCTTGTCCGGCGAATTTCTTGCTGGTGAACCGATACCAAAGGGATCTCATCAATTTATTAACATTATCTGCTACGTGTATTGCCTAGATCTGAATAACCAGACAGTTACCAACTTCCTCCAGACTCAAAAGCTGCTGTTTTGTTAATCTTAATTTTTCATTATTTTTGACATAGGTAAAAGCAAAGCTTAAATCTCAAATCATAAAGCTAGAGGCAAAAATCTAATCGCTTAACACTCAAGCTTAAAGCACAATCTTTAATTTCTCCCAACTATGGCTAGGGTATTGCACTGGTCGTCTTCTCTCGGATTCCTTGTACTACTCAATTATAATTTTCAGACGAATCTGACCACATGGCGAAGGAGCGTCTGCCCATCCGAGGCCACACATTCGAGGAGCACGTGGAATCCTTCATCAGCTACTGCGCCACCACCGTGGGGCTCCAGGTCATGCAGTAGCCACGCGTGCCCTACCTCTTGGAGGGGGATTTCAACCAGTCCTACTACTGGCTGAACGACTCCATCTTCATCATCAAAAAGGACCCAAATTACCCCGAAACCACGGCTGAATAGGAGTTTTAATAGGTTTACTTATATTACCTCTTATCACCTTTGTATTTTGATATTCCTCATCTGTGAAATAGATTATATTTATATTGAATGTTTTCAAATAAAATATTAGCATATGAAAAATCAATGGTTTATCAAGTAAATTATAAAAAAAAAAGTTAATTAATGTTGTATAGTATGGGGGTTGGGAGATTTTCTCGATTAGTAACCCCAAAATAAATATGTGTCTAATAATGCTATTTATTACCCCTCTAGACTTGAAATTGAGAAAAAACTGACTTATTTATTCTACACTAGTTTGCATATTTAATTTGCTAATCTTATTTTCTTTATTTTAACAGGTTGACTGTTCACAAAGTAGCTCATGCGTTGACCGATGCTACCACAACTATATAATATTAGGATGTAAAAAAAAAAATGCCAAAACAATAAATAATTTATGTATAATATTAGTTATTTGTTGTACTGATAAGTTCTTCTATGTGTATAATGTTTGTAAATGTTTTACGACACATTTATATCATGTCTGTAATCTCGTTCTTTTCATATTGACCTCGAGAAATAAAAGAAAGTTTTTGTTATTTATTTATATATTTGTTAAATTATTTTGTGTTATTTAGTACCAATAAACAACAATCTTTTTTAACCATGTCAGTAGCTGTCGACACTCACTCTTTATTTTAATAAAACAAATATAATAATGATCTTTTCATTATTAGTTTTTGGGGTGTTATGCTGTGTTGCGCTACCTCCTTTTTTAGCCAACGCTGTCCGAAACGTTGGCTAAAGAAAGAGGTAGCGCAACACTGCATAACACCCCAAAAACAAATAACGAAAATAGTTTGGCTGTGAAAATCTTAAAACGTATCATAATAATGATCGTTTATTTCAGAATGTTGTGCAATGCAATACATTCCATATTTTTAAATAGTTCAAACATTGACAAAATAACAATGCATTCATACATAGAATGGAACAGAAAATAAATCAAAAATATAGTATATAATAATAAATCCAAAAATCCGTTCATGGGGGATATTTGACAGGCTCCCATTTTCAGAAGGGCATCAGGGGGGACTCCATCTCCATCCAGGCAACCATGGCAGTGATGATGGTATTCTTCGACTGGCGTAGTCTGCGCCATAAGCTTCCCCTGCGGTGAAACAAAGTTTTATTTTAATATAAACAGTTAACTTTTCCTTTTTATTATGTCTGTGCGTCTTTATCTAGAGTCGGTCTATCACACGGAGTATCAAAAGGCAATATGACTTCCACTGCCACGTCTTCTAGATTCACAGGCAACGCCGCTTCATCTTGTGGTTTTGGTTTTGTAGAATTTATATATATTTTTTCACGTAGGTATCAGACACCTTTCCTGTCTGTTTCTTAATTCTAAATTACCTACTTCTAAGGAACTACACCTTTCAGTAGCTTTTGCCAGTACAGTACATATGAAAATAAAATTAGGCTCAAAGTTCCATACTTGCGTGATATAAAATACAAAATGGTCTACGTTAAGTAATAATAATTTGATTTTTTTCCTAAAACACTTCTACTGAAAATTAAATTACAATCACGAGATATACAGACATGGGACGAGAAATGCAAAACAAATTAGATTGCCAACAATGAAGAATCAGCTGCCCAGAAATCTCGTGCCAGACAGTTTGATAACCATGTAATAAAATGATTGCAATAATTGAAAATGTTTAATTTAAAAAAAGGAAATAAGATATTATGTCTACCATAATTATTAATGTTAGTTGTGATTGACTACACTTGTATTTAAAGGTACGTTTGTTAAATAATGTCAACTGCGAAAGAAGGCAAAACATTGTGTATAAAATTTTGTGCATTTTATGTCAAATAAATGTTTCTTTACGTGTTCATTATACTATACAAGCACTCTTTATATTATATTGGGGATTCAATTATAGTAAGATATTAATTGAATGAGTCATGTACTTACTGTTATGGTTAATATTATTGAATACATAATCGGTGTCCCTGAAATGAGCTTGACAGACTACAGAATCAGGAGTCGGTGCCCATTTGGAACGCCGATTGAATGAATCCATTTCGCTTTCAAGTCTTTCAATCTTTGGAAAACTCGTGCCCAACCCTATTTCTACACATTGGAACACTACAACAGGTTGACGGCATTATAATAATATTTAAAAACACTAAATTGCGCCAAAGGGCCTAAAAAATGTATGGGATCTGACAGTTAAATAAAATAGTTGGACCGGTAGGACCTAGCGGCCAAAATCGTGCGAAAACGGCCCATTATGGGGGAAATTCTTCACAAACAACAGACAGCCATAGAGTGTTTGAGGGAGATGTATCTCCCAGCCTGATGAGATCTAATATAAGTTATGCTATTACGGTGGGAAACACGAATTCAAAAGTATTCGAAAAAATGCCGGGCTTAATTTACGGAAGTACACAAATTTATCACAGGCGTTTCCGGTAAAATTGCAATTATTCTCAGAAACAACATTTAGCATTTGAAATACTT
Source organism: Limnephilus rhombicus (assembly GCA_929108145.2). Taxonomy (NCBI): domain Eukaryota; kingdom Metazoa; phylum Arthropoda; class Insecta; order Trichoptera; family Limnephilidae; genus Limnephilus; species Limnephilus rhombicus. The sequence goes on along the minus strand of OV815289.1, from coordinate 6,801,753 downwards.
AAGACCATTGTTTGTCGGCGACCGAAGTAGATCTTCAATAATCTCATGTCTTTCGTTTGTCCCTTTCAAACGAAATATTGTATTTGCGGTGTGTAGCGGGGAGGCGGGAAGGTAAGATTTCTATGTAGTGGTATTTAGTTGCAGCGCTAGCGAGCAAAATATGGTGTTATAGAGTTTTAAAGAAAAAGGCGCGTAATTATTATGTAACATCATTTTATCGGAGAATACGAGGAATGATCTTTTTGTGTAGTGCCTTGAAATTAACGGAGATATTATATTGTTATAGGAGATACGGGAATCGGATGCATGACGTTAAATTGTAAATAAGTAAAATTGAGCGTTACAAAATAAGGCATTTATTTCCATGCCCGAATACTTTCATGAAGACGGTGCAATGCCCCTTTTGTTGATAATATCTATAGCGACACGTCCTATAATATGGGAGACTCCCGACATATTTCGTAATGGTGTTAGTGTGTCCGGTGTCCCGCGTTTCGACGTGTACACAGTAAAAACGCGAGAAACCACCGAAACAAAATTTTAATTTTATATGTCAATATATTTTCGTCAAGACGAGAAATCACCCTTTTGCTTAGTTCATTCAATATTAGCTGAGACATGTATTGTTAGAAGAGCTCCGGAAAAATAATGATAATATTATATAATTCTGCAAGGAACTCTACGAAGCATCTATGTATAAAAATCAATGTATGTTTGCTTGTATGTATGTTTGTTCCATACGCGTTGCTAAACCAATCATCCTATTGCGATGCAATTCTGGGGATTTGATGTGCGCATGCCCGCGATGGTTAATATATATAGTGGTAAGATTTTTTTTTATGAATATTAGGAGAATTTTAGAATTTTAGAAATATTATTAGAATTTTAAGAGTCCCAACTGCTCCCATCTGAAGCCAGTGAGATGCCTCACGGCATCCCCAATTGGGGTATGCTGTGAGGCTGAAGGTAGTGGGGAGGGAAAAGAGATCGGGAAGAGGAAGGTGGGGAAGTACCCCTATTCAGATCTGGTCACCAAACACGGCTAATGCCATTTCAAGCAACGTTTCAATTCTGAATGGTGGTCTTACATCAGGGCGATACTGAGAGTATCTTCCACTCTGGAACGTGCCGCAAATATACTAGGTATGTATGCTTTAAGTGGCACGCGAGCTGTTTGAAAACTGAAAGTATCGGGACTGAATTTATGGGATGCGGGAGGAGGGAGGGGAGTTAGCAGGACGGGAGAAGCGGAAGATGGGAGTGGAGAGAGGGAAGACAGAGTGGGAAAACGTGAGGAGAAGGGTACGAGAGAGAGGAAAGGGAACGGGACGAATGGGAAAGGACACGCAGGGAGAAACAATGTCTTTATTAAGTGACATTGCAACGCATGCCAGGAACTCGCCAGTAAGAAATAAAATATTGTACCTTTAGAAAACTTAAATTCAAAATAATAACAATTTCACCCACCCCTTCTACCTTTTTATTTCCCAGAACATCCTCTCCTTCCTTTCCTAAAAATACCCTCCACTCAGCATCCCCGAAGATGACATAGGCCCTTATAGGGGAGAATTATTTTCTTCTGGGCATGTGTGGAGCTATTGTATAAAAACATAATCTTGTCCTTTGTTAATATGTCAGATTTGAAAGTCAAATAATATGTGTAACTTCACATTCAATTATTCTGTAAAGTTCCAAAATCGGCGTCTCGGAATTTACTATGTATATATATATTTGTTTTCTATGCATACGCCTCAGGGATCTCTTTTTACAGCTTTTTTAACATTAGCTCCACACAGGAGGCCCTGAGGAAATAAGGGGTCTTTTTAGGAAAGGAAGAAGAGGAAGTTCTGAAAAATAAAAGGGTAAGTATTGCGGATGATTAGGAATCTGTGGGTCAGTGCATCTAGGAGTGACGGATGCAAGAATCCATCCCTCCCACTGCGATGCAAGGCGATGTTCAGAGAGAGTACCTACGGCTGGAGACGTCAAAGGGTTTCCCTCAACCATTCTCTCCCGATCCGGCCTGCCATGCAGCTGGTGGGTAGACGCATCCGCCACCAAGACTCGGACAAACCTCACCCCATGAACCCGGGCAACCCTCCTAAGTCACCAAACGTAGCGAACCATTTGGGAAGACCTATGGCAGAAGTGTTGGTTATCCAATAAATGGTTTCCGGGGCAGTGGTACGCATACCCGCCTCGCAATCAGTCTAGGTACCTACTTTCATTCTCCTCTGCCAGTTCCCATGCCTCACTGCCATAAATACCTAGGTAGGTAGGTACCCCGATATCGTAGAAAATATTTAAAAAATAAAAGCTGAACTGCAAAAAATGATAATCTTACTACCTACCAAGTAAACACAAATACGTTGAATATGGTTCTCGATTTTTTCGGTAACGATTCGAAAACGATTCTAAAACAACGAACACCTGCATATTGTCAACAAACAAAGACATAGATACACCCATTGTTAATGTATGGCGATTGAGTTATGTATGTATTAGTTTGTCTGGCGCGATTTTACCCCTTCCCCCGACCCGCGCAAGCTACCCCGTACAAGCTGCCCCGTCCGGCTGGCAAATGAGTGGATGAGACAAAAAACCTAAGTAATTTTACTACAAATCTGCGCGTATCTAAATTCGGTTTTTTACACGAATAAAACTGTTTTCAGTGCAGAATAAAATTTTATCGTATACTTCATCATATTCCTGACTCAGGATGTGAGGAGTTTTTTTTTTTAAATTGCGTCCATATGCCCGGAAAAAAATTCCAAAGTTGCCTCCTAAATTCATGGATAAATCGTCATCTTTTGGGGCCTATATTTTATAATTTAAAGCAAAAATCGAAAATCGGATTCACATCCTAACTGTATACATGCCTAACTTATTATTTTAAAAAAAGAAAAAAACAATTTATTTGATATTTTAGCCGTAAATCCAAAACAAAATTTTGTATGAAACAGGCCACGCATGCGTTCCTCTTAATGTTGAATAAAAAACGCCTTGACTTATGACGCTTAAGTCATTCCTCCATTGAATATTCTGGATTATTCCATACAAAATGACGATACCTGACACCTGTTGAAGTAAAAAAGTTTTTGGTGATTGATAACATCATATTGTCCACCATATACGGTGGTATTTGGGAAATCTTGAAAAATTTAAACTTTGACAATTATTTTAACTATTAAAACTAACTATAAAAATAAATATGCCGTTATTTAAGAAAGAAGGTCATTATTAATTAAAAATACAAAAATGGACTGGAGTTCTCTATTGGGGATGCCGAAGTTTTACTGGCTTCAGACGGTTGGGAGCAATTGGGTCTTTGTGCGGTGAATAAAAATATTAGTACTAAAAGTGTGTCTTCGGCACGTACTAAGTTAATATATTCAAATATTTACCGGTATAATTATATTATTAAAATTATTTATCAAAAGAGGAACTGTCATATATGATTATTTTGTAATGTACCTAAATATGCAGTGTAGGTCTATAATGCTCCATTTATTGTAAGATTGTCCATATCACCTTCAAGATTTTGAATACTACATTCCAAATACAGATGTAAAATTTATAATTTTTTTTTTCCTCTTTTGTGCTGGGACCAATATATGAACGCTATAACAGATAGGCATGGATCTTCCCAATCAAGAGAGTGTTTCTATCAAGGTGGAACCAGAGTCCCAGGAAGAGGGTGAAGGTGAATTGCCGTATACGGATAAAGATATCTACCTTCCGGATGTGAAGAAGGAATGTTTGCAGTATGCGGAGAGTACTTCGACAGCCAGTAAGTTGCATTGCAATTATAAGAAAATGTTGAATGCTATTTTCAGATTTTCGGCAAGTATGCAAAAACGTTTTGGATGTGCAGAGAAGATATAAATATACTTGTTCACAATTTCCTATCTTGGCATTTATTCGTTATTTCGAAAGTTACCACAAATGTAACTTTATCATAACCGGGTTCATGGGGTGAGGTTTGTCTTGGTCTTGGAGGCGGATGATCAGGACATACTGAACCCCAGATTCCTACCCACCCCTTAAACCCTTTTCCTTCCCAGAACTCGCCTCTCCTTTCTTTCCTTAAAAAAAACCTCCACACAGCATCCCGAAAGATGACATAGGCCCTGAGGGAAATTATTTTCCTAAGGGCCTCCTGTGTGGAGCTCATGTAAAAAAAAAAAAGTGTCGCCTCAGTAAACTTTTCAACATATTATATTGCTCACATTAAGTTCTCGATACCGCAAAGAGTCCCATCTGCTCCTTTCGGAAGCTAGTGAAATTATGGCACCCCCGATCGGGGTATCTTGTGAGTCTGAAGGTAGTGGGTAGAGTAAGGAATACGGAATTGAAGATAGAAATAAATGTGAAACTCGCTCCATAGTCATTTGTGTATGTTAGAAATATGTGTAACAAGAAACGTGACCGCGGTTCACACAGTCTTTTGAGTCTTTGAATAGTTCTCATTTTCTCATACGTTATCCGCCAAATACTGTTATTGTTTTTCGCTTGATACTAAAAACAAGAGATGCGCGCGCCGTTATATTGCTATTTTATGACCACTCACATATTCTCACAAATGCATTGTTTTTCTAATTCATACGATTAGAAAAATAATGCATTTGTGAGAATATGTGGGTGGAGAATATGTGGGTGGGTTTTTAGCAACGGAAGATAAAACAAGAACGTGCCTTATTTTTTTCTGTAAGTTCATACTTAGACGTTGTAGTAATCTACAACGTCTATGTATTTATCTAGTCTATGCATTTTCCTAAAGCACTGGTCCCTGAAAAGGACATCTAGGATCCTTTTTATGTCTTAAACTTATTCCTATTTTTATTATTGATTTATTTTGGTTATATTGCGAAAGTTATAAATACAGGGTTATGAAGTGAAAATACATCAACAAAATTAGAAAAAGATTTAGACAATTTATAAAAATAACGGTAACCAAAAATATTTCACGTAATTTTAAAGATGTTTCTGTGATTTAAGATAATACAAAATTAAGAATTACACAACATCTTAATTTTCTTGGAAAAATTAAATAAAGTGAAAAGCGAGATAAAATTTTAGTGAAAGAAAAAAGATTAAATTCTGTCTTGGAGTACATACTATGAATATTATAGATCACGACTGTTAAGACTTACTATTAGTTAAATTTAGCCACGACTTATTGTGTTTTAAATGAATTATACTCTTGATGCAATATGGTTTCTTCAAATTGTTCATTTTAACGGCTTTAAAATTAATATGCCTTTGGGCTAATCTGGTTTTGCAATAGGGTACTGCATATACACAAGTATCATATCTTTGTACCAAATTCTAGAACGGTTTGCATTTTTGTGAAATTGTTTCTACAAGGTGTCTTTTATTGTTAATATTTTAATTAAAGGTTTTTGTTAACAAATATGTTGTTATGGTACTACATCCATTATTTTGAATGTAATATGCTTTTCGTCTCGGCATGCCAATGTAAGTACTATATTTTGTTTCTCTAGGTAGCATTAATGTGGAACCTGTTACCATCAAGGCAGAAGCAGAATCCCAAAGACGAAGATGGAGGTGGAATTCCTTATATGGATATTAACAGTCAATACTCAGAGAAAGCTTATAAGTATAAGCTTAAGACGTTCCTTCGTCAGGGAAAGCTTATAAGTATAAGCTTAAGACGTTCCTTCGTCAGGGAAAGCTTATAAGTACCTATAAGCTTAAGACGTTCCTTCGTCAGTGAAAGCTTATAAGTATAAGCTTAAGACGTTCCTTCGTCAGGGAAAGCTTATAAGTATAAGCTTAAGACGTTACTTCGTCCGGTAAAGCTTATAAGTATAAGCTTAAGACGTTCCTTCGTCAGGGAAAGCTTATAAGTATAAGCTTAAGACGTTCCTTCGTCATGGAAAGCTTATAAGTATAAGCTTAAGTCGTTCCTTCGTCAGGGAAAGCTTATAAGTACCTATAAGCTTAAGACGTTCCTTCGTCAGGGAAAGCTTATAAGTATAAGCTTAAGACGTTTTTTCGTCAGGGAAAACTTATAAGTACCTATAAGCTTAAGACGTTCCTTCGTCAGTGAAAGCTTATAAGTATAAGCTTAAGACGTTCCTTCGTCAGGGAAAGCTTATAAGTATAAGCTTAAGACGTTCCTTCGTCAGGGAAAGCTTATAAGTATAAGCTTAAGACGTTCCTTCGTCAGGGAAAGCTTATAAGTTTAAGACGTTCCTTCGTCAGGGAAAGCTTATAAGTATAAGCTTAAGATGTACCTTCGTCAGGGAAAGCTTATAAATATAAGCTTAAGACGTTCCTTCGTCAGGGAAAGCTTATAAGTACCTATAAGCTTAAGACGTTCCTTCGTCAGGGAAAGCTTATAAGTATAAGCTTAAGACGTTCCTTCGTCAGGGAAAGCTTATAAGTATAAGCTTAAGTCATTCCTTCGTCAGGGAAAGCTTATAAGTACCTTTAAGCTTAAGACGTTCCTTCGTCAGGGAAAGCTTATAAGTATAAGCTTAAGACGTTCCTTAAGAACTAGTTAAACTAAGTTCAAACGAGTCCGCTCGCGCATGCCATCGCCGACTAGTTTCTAGAGGACTCCGCTCAAAAACTGTCATCAATTCAGTTGCCTCGACTGCATTTTTGTCGAGATGGAGGTGTTTATTGAAGAGGTTTGCCAATTTTGTTTATAGGATACGACTAGCAAAGATTGTCGCAATGTCGACAGAAAGAATTCGGCTTAGAAAACCACCATTGACATGAAATTGGCATAAGTAAGAAAGTTAATTTATTTTTTAGTTTTAAAATTAATTTTTGAGATGAGATTCCTTTTATAAATGTACATTTGCAAACATTTTTTTCATTGCATACATGCTGTCAGAATCATCTTCACTAAAATCAGTAATTGACACCACAAAAATCATTCCGTTCACTTCGAAACAAAGCGATACTGACTCGTTTTCAATGGAAGGGCAAAACTATTTTTCATTGACCTCGCCTCGTTAATTTGTCACACGGGCAGTGGAAGGCAAACACCTACCTTCTAAGCGACTCTTTTTTGATGGAAGGTCAAAACTATTTCGCTCAGCTCCCACTCCGCTCCGCTCTACTCTACTCTTTTCCGCACGCAGTGGAAGGCGTCCTTAATGCCTGCTGGAAATGCCCACGCTTCCGAACGACCCGAATCCCTGGTTCCGGGATGATGATTGTTTATCCATTTCGTTGTGGTGTAAAAAACGCTGAATCAATATTTTTACTTCTAAATAGGTCACAATTTCATCAATCTAGATCTAGAGCACCTACCACGGGTATTTAGAGCTTTCAAAAGAGGAAGGTTTTGAGTAGTTTCTGGTACCCAAAATCAAATTACCAAAACTGCCATTATATGCACTTCTAGCATTCACCCCGATGTAAAGTGATTTCTTTTCAAAAATCCTAGTACAAATATAAATGTATGAAATACAATAATAGCCTTTCATCCAATGAGGTATATAAATAGAGAAGCAAACTTCATTACCGCTCATCGAAGTATATATATATATCAATGCTGTCATCTGTCAAATATAACATTGGTTCACACCATAAACAAAATGCAGTGTTGCCAAGTCTAACACCACGGCTTTTAAATACAGAACGCGTTGCAGTGACAGATCGCATGATGTGTCAGCTACGAGCAGATGGCTTTATGAATATTTTCTAAAATTGTTCTTTGTCTATGGAAATGTATTTGTATAACTTTTGACGTTTACGTTGCTTCTCTTGTCGTCGCAGAATACCATTTTTTGCTCCGCTATTGAATCAACTGGACTATATTTGTATTATATTAATATAGTTTTAGATCATTTCAATGACCCTCAAAAATTTTATCTTCGAAAACGGTCAAATTCTTGCCCTTCTTTTTTCTAGTGTCGTTTCTTCAACCCATTGGATTTGACCGCCGCGCTTCGCTTTGTACGTAAGTATGTCCATGTTATATTCACCAATTAAGGACCAATACCCTAAATTGGTATAGGTATGTATTATAAGAAACATTACATTTTACAACATTCGCGATATAATGTTATATTGAACAACGCAACACCAACTAGGTTAAAACCAAAGATATTCCAAAACTGTGCAAAATTGTTACCAAAATAAAACATATACTTTTTTAGTCCCAAATCCTTAGGATTAAACAAAATGTACAAAAAATACCTTCTAAAACCCACACAATCCGATCTAGCTTAACTTACGCCAATTGGAACATCTAAGTTAGAGAATCCATTATTTTATGTCTGGTTTGAGAACTGTTTTATGAATGTGTTATTCAAAGGCATTGATTAAAATAATCACAAATTCTAGAAATCTTTGGTACCCGGCATGCGTTGCAATGTCATTTAAAGAAATAAATTTATTCTCCCTGCACGTCCTTTCCCGTGCGTCCCCATTCCCTTCCACCTTCCCCGCCTTTCCATCCCTCGTATTTTTCCTCTCTGTGAACCCCACCTTCCCCGGGCTTTTCCACCCTGCGGCTAAAATATGTGAAATGCATACATTTTCATTTATACGAATCTCAAAACGCCCGAGCTTACCGTTTTATATATATATATATATATATATATATAGGTCCCACTACACTTTTTGCGTCCGTACGTAAATCCGTCTTTGGGCGTCCATCAGTTCTAGTTATTTTTTTCAGATTTTTTTTGTGAATATTGCCTTTTATAATGCTCACAATTATCGCTAATATCATGATTTTTTAATATTCATAATAATTCAGGATTTGATGTTTATTATACTTTCATACACCTCTTGCGTCACGTACATACTCACGTCCGGGTGTATATTTTTTGTATATTGTAGGTTTCTTTTAGTATAGGTTTCACGTCCTTTCACACTAATTTAATTTTAGCGTCTAACTCTTCTAATAAAGGTTTCACGTCCAATGTCCATACTGAATAAAGTATTTTGTGCGTCCGAGTGAATATTATTTGTATTTCTTATACCGCTTTAAATATATTTTTCACGTCCTTACACTTTACATTTATTTTTACATCTTCCGCATATTGCCAACTTTTCTAATAAAGGTTTCACGTGCGCACTAAATTATTTATTTTGGCGTCCGGGTGTACATTCCTTGTAAGCTGCTTACCGTTTTCTTTTCTCAGGTTTCACGTCATGCACTCTAATTTAATTTTTACGTCTAAGCAAAAAAAGAATCTAAAAAAAAACTTAAATATAATTGTTTGTAAGACAGTAAATAATTAAACAAACTGAAGTATTTTCGACACAAAACACGTGCGTGGATCATGATGTGGATCTGACATCCCCAATTTTAATACGTTGCAAGGCTGGAGATAGTGGGGAGGGGAAAGAGATGTGGTAAATGTAAGTGGCTATTCAGATCTAGTCATCAAACACATTAAAGCCATTTCAAGGAACGTTTCAATTCTGAATGAATAGGTACTAACGAATAGCAAAATACGACATACATATATGTTCAGTATATTTATACGTTGCATCTACTTACGATTTAAGAGGTGAATGTGTTTACCGCCGCCCCGGGAACCATTTATGTTATAATATTAGTTACAATTATTATTATTTACGATGGGTCGAGAGAGTCCGGCTGGAGAGGTCTAAATTATGTCTGCCTTAAGCAGCCTCTCCCGATATGGACCTCCAAGCAGTAGGTGGGGAAAAGCATTCGCAATCAAGACCTAAACAAACCTCACTCCAAGAACCTGTGCACCCCTGTTAAATCACCAAACGTAACGCAACACTTGGGAGGGGGGCTATGGCAGGGGTGTTGATTATCCAATAAATGATTCCCGTGGCGGCGGTACACATAACCACCTCCAAAATGTTAATAATTGTCCATATTAAAATGTCAGACCACAGGTATGCTATGAATGGGTCAAAATAATACTATTCGAACCGGCCAGCCACGCAGTTGGTAGACAGCCGCATACGATGTTCTGAGGAACTAGCGTCATTGATCCCCTCGGCACCGGTGCATAGTCGGGAAACACGCCAAACACGCGCCCTACATTTGTACACGGTTGACATTAGTCCCATGAGAACGGGTCGTTTCTACGACTCGTTCTTGAGTTCGACAGCTACGCTGTGGAACGATTTGCCTGGTTCTGTATTTCATCCCTACTACAATATGGGTCTCTTCAAGACCCATGTTCACTCCTTCCTTTCCTCAAAAAGACCCTCCACACAGCATCTTTAAAGACGACATAGGCCCTGAAGGAATTTATTTTCCTCAGGGCCTCTTGTGTGGAGTTAATGTAAAAAAAAAAAAAATACGCCGCCAATCACTCCTCCCCCCATAAACCTGAGCCCACCTGCTAAGTCACCAAATGTAGTGAACCACTTAGGGGGACCTATGGCAGAGGGGTTGGTTATCGAATAAATGGTTCCCGGGGCGGTAGTACTCATACCCGCCTCCCAAACTGTAGGCCTAGGTTAAGTGGTTCGCAACGTTTGGTGACTTAGCCGGGGTATCCGGGTTTATGGGGTGAGGTTGGTGCAGGTCCAGCAGTGGACGCGCCCGCCCACCATCTGGCATGCCGGATCGGAAGAGAATGGTTGAGGGAGTCCCTTAGACTTCTCCAGCCGTACTCTCTCAGAACATCGCCTTGCACTGCAATGGGAGGGATGGATTCATACGTCCATCACTTCTGGACACACTGACCCCCAGATTCCTACCCACCCCTAATACCCTTTTCCTACTCAGAACTTCCTTTCCTTCCTTTCCTCAAAAGACCCTCCACACAGCATCTTTAAAGACGACATAGGCCCTGAAGGAATTTATTAAGCATTAAAATGAATCATCAACATAAAAAAGTTTTTTTTTCAACTTTGAGGATTACAACAACTAAATTACAACAAATTAAAACTATATCTGGGTTCAGAATGCAACGAAAAATTGCAGTTGTGGTTTTATCTGGTGAAGCATTTTGAAGGAAACTTTCTTGTGTTCAAAGTGCAGTTACAAAATTCTGGTTGCAGGCTACATATGTGCAGCTAGAATTGTAGGAAATTCATTTGCATGTTCTGAGTGTAGCTATATTTAATAAGGAGTGTAGGCAGTTATGTAATAATTTTTTTATTAGCTTCAGTAAAACCAGTTCTACCCCCCCCCCCCCCCCCCCCCGCGGGGTCCAGTATGAACATCCAAATGGCCCGCGACGCTAAAAAGGTTACCCACCTTTGTATATATAGAAATAAAACAAATCAGTCGTTATGTGAAACCTTTTTATTTAATAATTAATGTTTCTATAAAATCGAACACAAACTGGGAATAGTAATCATTTATTATATTAATTTTTTTTTTCATGTAGCAATAATTAAAAAAAAAATATATATGTAGATTTCTGATATACCTACAGCGAAAACTCAAGATCAACCTTCAATGAATACAATTTTAAAAAATATACGAGTATGTGTGTGACACACGGCGAAAAGACTAAATCAGACTTCAATGAAATGATAAAAATGTACCTATTTATGTGTCTGATTCACAGCGAAAAAAAAAATATCAACCTTCGACGAAAATAATAACAAATATATTTTGATACACAGCTAAAATTCAAAATAAACCTTCAATGAAAATAATAAAACAATACGTTTGTGTCTGATAAAAAACAGTATCAACAGACAATGAAAAAAAAAATTGTGTCTGATAAACCGCTTGAAAAAATAACATCAGTCTTCAATGAAATTAATAAATATGTGCCTGGTATACAGCAAAATCCCAAAATAAACTAAAAAATATATATCATATTAGAATATTGTTAGAAGTTTGAATGAATATTTTGTATACACACTATTACACACGTACCTACTGGGCGCAGGAGTGTGACAGTTTTGTTGGCCCTTATTCAAAATGTATCGTTTCATAACGCACCGGTTCGCGCCCTTATAGTGTGCGGTTAAACATTTTTAGGCCGGGACACTAATTTACCGCCGGCTCTAAAAAAATCTTATAAGAACCTACTGGGCGCGCAGTTAGTTCTGAATGGCGTTTGGCGTCGTTGTAAATATACACATTGTTGCCAAATCTGGCGATTTCATTCATCAAGGGCTCAAACAATACATAGCAATAATATTATAGGTATCTACTATCTACTCGCGAATGGCCACGAGGACGCAATACTATCGTCGTTATGACTGTATATGAGTCATAGTCATAGTATACGTACAACAACTATCACCAAGCAGGCATCAGCCGTGCACGTCATCAGCTCCTTTATTTTTGAAAGTGTAAAGTAGCTCTTGGTCTACAGTCATAACGACGATAATATTGCATCCTCGTGGCCATTCGCGTGTAGATAGTAGATACCTATATAATTTTTGTATTTTTGAGATTTGCCAACAATGGATATATTAACTTCAAAGTTACAGACAGACGTGCACAAATGGTGTAAATGTTGAAAAATCAAAACGGTGTCAATTACAGATGAAAAAGTCAAATAAAACTCAGACAAACAATACTGAACCTGGCAAGCAGGGTATCACTAGACGCGGATTTTTAATCCGCGTCGAATGGTAATGTTTACAGCACAAAAAAGAAACGTTTAGACACTGTTTTTTAGAAAAAAAAACAACAAAAGAAACACAGTTTTTTACACAAAAGTTCAAAAATCAACTTGTTTAAACTAGCCCGGATTTTTATTGAGATTTTTATTTCAAATTTTTATCAAATATTACTCCTCGATATTTAATTTTATTTGTTGTTTTTAGTATTGTGCAGTTTGATTTGCATTGTTGGCTGTGAATTTTAGTATTATCATGTATGAAAATATTAAAATTTTTAGGAGCATCGTTTGGATGGATTGCAAATGGAATTACAAATTTCTTTTCACTATTTAGTAATAGTAAATTAGTGTCAAAAATGTTCTTAAGCGTGTTGATGTCTTCTATGGCCTTTAATTCTACATTTTCTTAAGTCTTTTCACTTATTATTAATACTGTATCATCGGCGTATCATGTATTTTGACCATTTAAAGGTTGAAAAAATATATCGTTTACGTATATAAATGGAATATTTCTGAACGTATCCAAAAACTAAAACTATTTTTAAAATGTGATATTATTAGTAGGTACTACACATATAATTTCTTAATTATAATTTTTTTTAATGTCAACATAATTTTTTTTTAAATGGCCTACCTTACTTTTTCAACTTACTGAAAAAAAAACGAACATATTTTATTAGATGTGTACATTTTAATTTGTTTTATTAAAATATTAGTTACTTAATTAAAATTCTATCGGTATTGTGCGCTTTTAAATTAATACCCCTAAGCCCCCGGGCGTATCTTTTTTTTTTTGTTTAAATTTACTCCACACAGGAGGCCCTGAGGAAAATAATTTCCTTCAGGGCCTATGTCATCTGGGATGCTGTGTGGAGGGTCTTTTTGAGGATAGGAAGGAGTGAACATTGGTCTTGAAGAGACCCATGTTGTAGGAAGGATGTATGATGTATCTTGCCAGAAAGTCAAATAACTTTCCGCGTCACGATAAAATCCATTTGTATTTTTTTTAAAGAAAGACCAACATTCCACTAATTCCAGACAAACATTCCAACAATGTTCGAAAAATCCTACTACCACCACAGAAAGCCGAAAATGTTGCTTGTGTTGTGATGGAGGATTTAGCCAGCCGAAGAATCGAACACACCCACTCCAACCACTGACCGGTCGAAATGGAACATTTCTGAACATAGGTATACTAAAAGGAAAAACTGGTTAAGAAAGGAGATAAAATACGCTTCCTTATTTTATTATTAAGACACATATAATTTTTAAAGCATATATTTTTTTAATTCAAGGATAAAAAAGTCTTAAAAATGGGTCACCTTGCGCTTTTTGTATCTAAAATTACTTAAAAAAACGAAATAAATACATTTTTGTAAGACAAATCTACATGTATTATTATAAACGTTATTGTTATCTCACTTTTTTTCGTTTCATGTAAAAAAGACAATCATTAAAAATTCATAAAGTTTAATAATTTTTTTCTGAAATTATATTCGGAAACTTTTATTTCATACTACGTATATTTTAAATTTTCTGTAGTTAACTTTTAGATTTTAATATAAAATAGCATGATTGTTGTTTTCTTATTTCAATACCATTCAGATCATTCTTCTTACTACGATAGTAAGGGAGACACAACGATTTCTATGAGACCATTACATTAATTACATTATATTACAGCCGTTTACGTACAGTACGTGGAGTTTATCCAAGTACTCAGGCTGATGATGATGGTAGTGATGATAATGATGATGATCTTGATGATAATATAGATGATGCTGGTGATGATGATAGTGATGACTGATGACGATTCAAACATGCCAGGTAAAGAATATTACAAAATATTTTTAGTAGTTATTTAACCGAATTGTGTATATATATAATAGATATAGATAATAAACATATGCAGTGTAATTAAAAATTTTGTTTTTTTTTATAACTTTCCATTCCACAGTCAAATTTTCGGCGTAAAACGTCCCTCTGAATAAAGAGCATTTTCAAGCACTCTTGCGTCGTTATGCACTAAAAGTAGTATCAATAGGTAGAATCGCGTTCATTGGTCAATTCAATGTACATATATTTTCGTATCAGCGATCGAAGAACCCGTGGATGCAATTTTTAGCCATAAGTTGTTTTTGATTATTTGTCAAGTTTTGTAGTTCGAAGTAGGATTTTAGAATAATATTTTAAGTTTGTATAGCGCCCTTGAGGTGATTTTTAAAAAAAACGGCACTTTTTTAACATTTAACTCCACATTGTATCATCTTTGAAGATGCTGTGTCGAGGGTCTATTTGAGGACAGGAAGGAGTAAACATGGGTCTTGAAGAGTCCAATGTTGTAGGAGGGAGGAAACACAGAGGCTGGAAAATCGTTCCACAGCTGAGCTGTTGAACTTAAGAACGAGTCGTAGAAACGATCCGTTCTCATGTGACAAATGTCAACCGTATACATATATTGGGCGCATGTTTGGCGTGTTTCCTGACTATGCGTCGGTGCTGAGGGGATCAATGACGCTAGTTCCTTGAAGTATCTTCCAATGTAATACCGGTAGAACAAGGGCAGCATTCCTACCTGACGCCTGTGCTCTAAAAATTACAATCTGTTTGTTAAGTTAGGAGAATTTATCAAACGTACCGCCCGTTTCTGTACAGAGTCGAGGTTTTTTAGGTATTTTTTGGTCTCCAGACTAGAGGTGGCTGCCAAATTCAATCGTAGGGCGTACTTGCGATTTTAACAGGGTTAGCAGTTGTATACTTTTAAAGTATCTGCGGGCCCTGTATGTAATATTTTAATAACAATCGCGAATAGGTAGGTACTGTGGATTCCAATTTTATCATTATCTATGGTTTTTTTTAACAACCTTATATAGGCGCTAGAAGGCAGAAAGAACCTTGTTTTCTGATGTTCACGGGTACTCGCTGTACACACCAGAACTGTGGGTTTACTACACTGCATCCCAATGGCATAAGTAAAAAGTTGCTTACAATAACACATATCGTCAACTTTTCCGCCTACCGAGATACTGTTCCTGGAGGGACGAGTGCATACTTTCCGAGCACTTCTCTGCCACCGCATGGGAAGTTTATGGCGAAGACTACGCCAATAGAAGAATGCGATCATCACCGCCATGACTGCCTGGATGGAGTCCCCCTGATGGCCCTCTGGAGACGAGAAACGACGAGGAAATACCATTCCGTAAACAGTTACATGAATTCATATTATTGTTTATTATTTTTTCAGTTATATTTCTTATGTTTTTCATGCTCATTCATTTTAATGTTATTTACTTTTAACCTTAACTTATTATTTATCTAATTTCTTTTGTTATTTCAAAATATGGAATGTATTGCATTGCACTACCCCTGCATACATTCTTTATTATTATTATAACGACGGCGATGCGTCTACACAGTTGGTCCTTCTTACGTTCACTCAGCAATATTATTTTTAAGACATAACGACGGTCGTGCTGCGTCTACACAGTTGGTCTTTCTTGCGTCCAAGCAATTATCACGCCATTATCACGCTATTATCACGCTATTATCACGCTATTATCACGCAGCAATATTATTTTTAAGATATAACGACGGTCATGCTGCGTCTACACAGTTGGTCCTTCTTGCGTCCACGCAGCAATATTATTTTTAAGTCGTTTAACCGTCGTTATGTCTTAAAAATAATGTTGCTGCGTGGACGCAATAAGGACCAACTGTATAGATGCAGCACGGCCGTTGATATGTCTTCAAAATAATATTGCTGCGTGGACGCAATAAGGACCAACTGTGTGGATGCAGCAGTACCGTCATTATGTCTTAAAAATAGTATATCTGCGTGGACGCAAGAATGACTAACTGTGTAGATGCAGCACTACCGTCATTATGTCTTAAAAATAGTATATCTGCGTGGACGCAGAAGGACCGGCAATATTTATGAAAATATACACTACTCAAAATATACTTCGTGTAGCAAACCTGGCGGTGAATCGTCAAACGTTCAATATTCGCTTTCAGACATTCTGAGAGATTTTTTGCTTCCATGACAATTTTTGCCAAATGATTCTACATGGGGTAAGCATCAATCTGGCCAATTTTGAGGTCAAAACATTGTTGCGTCCGAATATCGGACGCCGTAAGTCGGTGGACGCAACAATGCTATAGAGATTTTAGGGGGTGGACGTAACAAATGTAGCAGGATATATATATATATATATATATATATATATATATATATATTTTTTTTAATTTATTTTTTTTTGTACATACAATAATGACATTACATTTTTCAGATACATTTTTTATATAACGTGATTCACCTTTTTTTAGAGCATGCTCGTGTAAAAAAGGTAGAGCAGCGTGTGTTAAAACTATTTAACATATTTTTTTAGAATTGTAATATATATTTATATATATATATATATATATATATATATACATATATGTACATATATATATATACATATATATATACATATATATAATATATATACATATTCAAAACAAGATATATGAAATAGAATAGAAAAAAAATAAAAACAGTATAAAAAAGAAGAAGAAGAGAAAGAGGAAGAGAGAAAAGAGAAAAGAATATAAAAGTAAATGGATTTCCAAAATCAATTGTCGAGAGACATTCTATTGTATTATTAAATTGAATTATTGTAATATGCTAATGATTTAGTGTTTTTATAGAATTTTGAATTTTTTATAATTAATTTCCAATCTTAAGTTAAGGGGTAACTGGATAAACCACTTGACTCCAATATATTTATAAAAATGATGGGCTGTAGTGGTATTACAACGCGGTATAGTTATAGAGCCAAGAATACTTGGTCTTTTGCTGTTTGAAATAGATAATGAGTTAAATAGTTATATAGCCTGTAAGTTATTCTGATGTATGAGCTATATTATTGTAAAGTTTCATTAAAATCTATTCAGTAATTTTTGCGTGAAAGAATAACAAACACACATGCATCCATTCAAACTTCTTCTTTTATAATATTAGTAAAATGGTTTACCCGGTTTTGGGTATACCGATATTTTTCTAAATCGTAATGGCGGATCAATTATACGATTATGTCACTTTGTAGCAATATATAACATCGATTACCCCGTTTGAGCCCTGTTGAGACACGGCTATAAAGCCCTGTTCAGCACAGCTATGAACTATAAAATATAGTAGCACGCCAAATATCCCTCTCCATACAATCCCTTCAGACCGTTCACACCTAGGCGTGCCAAGGCGGTTTAAATCAACCATAGATAATACACATCTTACACCGTAACAGCTCCTGAGGTAATATGCCAGATGTTAAGCGCCCCCCTCTCCAACGAAAACAGAAGAGGGGATCATTTTAATTACAGAGCTGTCTAGAGCAGTGGATGACATATATCAAGTTGACAGATTCAATACAAAAAATGTATATTCCGTGGCCGCTTGCTAATTCATCCGACCCCCTCTCCTACTATAGGAAGAAATTTTTGATAGCGTCGTGTGAACGGTACAAAACATAAGCGCTTGCGGTTCAACAGATATCTGCACGCGGTTTATAGCACAGTGTTTGAACACTCCTATAACCCGTGCAGTTAAATTTCTCATCCCAGCTTGTGGTAGTTAAGTTCTATGCTTATATTTTATTCCAGAGTGTTTTGCATGCTCAAATGCAGAACTGTGGTGTGTCTTATTGAGGTAGGTACTATCAAAACCACCTAGACCACTGTGATTTTCGTCTTACACGATATCTTTTTCATTGCGATCCTCACATCTATATTCATACTTAAAACCCCTCTGGCCTTGTGATTAATCACTGATACCGCTTATAAAAGAGAAGTCTATGGCCGGCGAATTCTCGAGTATTTCCGCAATCCAATAAAATCAAAATAATTTGAATTTTTCTGAACGTATCCAAAAACTAAAAACTGTTTTTGAAAGGCAATTAAACACGCTTTCAAATTGTATTTTTAGAAGTAAGCATGTTATATTTGAGATATCAAAATTTTGAATGCAAACATTAAAAAGTTTCACCTTACATTGTTTCCTTACGATGGCTGGCGGAAGTATGACGTCATAAATTGGGAAGAGTCAATTTGACCGATATCTATGCAACTCAAATCGTAGTGTAGTGTTTTCTTTTTTAATACTGCTTAGATCACATTTCTCGTTATGATAGTGAGGAAATATAACGATGAGATCGTACGAGCTGACCCTTAAAAGGGTCAAATTGACTCTAACGATAATAATCGACTGTTTGATCCATAAATGTGTCAAATTTACCCTACCGGACTTTTAATTTTATGCAGATAGCTGTCATTACAGAAAAGATAATATTTTGCGACCGTACTAAATCCTCAAAAAGTGGCAACACCTTAGATCACAATCATGAAAGCGTCTGTCAGCTGTCAGTGACTTTGCAAGATACGTGTGTTCGGTCTTCATTGTAAGAAAACATTACATTTCATTATACAGACCTTAGATAACTTCGCCTTGGCGAAATTACAAGCCTTAGCGTAAACTACCTACCGCTCATGCCAAAGGCATAACTGGCGCAACCCTCTATCCAAATTAATACAAATATAAATTACACCATGAAGTTAACACAAATAGATATTCCTTTTCTATGATTTAACGTTACTAATGGTAAATTCTGGTGTATTTTACTGAAATTAAATTTACTTAACCTTAAAATTCATGTAATTATGTTTTTAAGCATTATGTACTTCTACGCCTGGCTAGACACGGGTTTATCCTACTGAAGCAGGTATCGTAAAAGCACATGTAATTAAACTTTTTACAGATAATTGAATAAATAAAATTTTTTAAATTGATTACATGAAACGAGATGCCAACTCATTAAAGATACTCGCAATTTTTTTAAATTCCTTTCTCTAATACACATTCACAATATGTAATCAGTTCATATTTTAGTCTTTTATTAATATTTTTAATACAAAGTTTGTAAACATGCAACATTTAATAATATAGTTACGTAAAACAATGAGAGATGTCAAATAATGATATCCAAAGTCATTAACCATGGAAATACCAAAACTGTGCGAAACTCGGATCAAAATAGTCCCTTTTTTCAACCCGAATCGTTAAGAATAAATAAAACGTAAACAAAAAAAACATTGTTATAAACCCCCATAATGCGTTCTAGCTTAACTTACGCCAATTGATACACTTAAGTTAGACAATCTATTATTAAACATCCGGTTTGAGATCCATTTTATGGACGTGTATTTTAAGGCGTTGATTAAAATATTCAAAAATTATAGAAAAATGGTTTACCTGGGTTTACCGATACTTTTCTAAATCAGAATGTTTGATTAAATATACAATTATGTCACTTAATAGCGACATAGAGGAAGACAGCGTCTGGTTTCTGCAATCTAACTATTGATGACGATTCGGTAAACCGTTTTCAAATATTTTATCTCAAAGCTTCAGTCGAAATTATATCCGTGTGTCCAAATATTTATTACGCATACGCATCATTGTTTTTAGACAATAGTCTAAACGCAACCAAATATTCAAAGCTCTTTAAAAAAATAGTGTTGCTTTCTTAATACAATGTTCTGTTTTACGCAGTTTCAGTTATATTTTTGGGCTTATTCCGGGGACAGATTCCATAACCCTTCCACGGTTTTGTCATGGATCTGCTAGGCCCAGAGGGTGTTTCCACAAAGACGGAACCAGAGCCTCAGGAACACGGTGAAGGTGAAATGTCGTATGCGGATATGGATTTTGACCTCCCAGATGTAAAGAAGGAGTGTCTACAGTATGCGGAAAGTACTCGAAAAGCCTGTAAGTTGCATCATTGCAGTATTGCAATACTGCATTTATTAAAAATGTGGGATGTAAAATTTAGATGGTTAGAAACTTTGTCCGTTTTGAATTGTTACTAAAGACATAATATGTTTTTCCATAAAGTCCTCTCTCGCCGTACTTTGGTATTTATTTTTAAATGCATATTTACGAGAAACTACCAAAATACGGCAAATTTTAAAATATATGTACTTTTAGGGATGTAAAAAAAGTTACATTTTTATCCATTGAAAACAAATACCTTATTGAAAAAAACATAATTCCCCTGCCTATACAAAACAAGAACACACAGAGCATCTTTCCTGAAGCGTACATCTATTCTGTGGTCCGTCGTATTATCTAAATAAATCTCAAAGCTTTTTAAATAAATTCCCACTTTTATGTAGTTTATCAGCAGTATTCTTATTCGTACATTTTTTACTGAGATCAAAAAAAAATCTTTGAAGTACTCTCTTGGAGAAGAACGACGGTGATTTCAAATGTAACACGCTCGTCGTCCGGGCACGTAATGTGCGTAATGTTGTTTGAATTTTCAAGGTAGCCTTAAAGTGGAGACTGTTAGCCTTAAGGTAGAACCAGGACCCCGAGATGAAGATGGAGAGGGAATTCCTTATATGGAAATTGACACAGAGCTGCTGGATATTGAAAAGGAATGTGTAAAACGCTTTCAAAGATTTACCCAGACAACAGGTAAATAAAGATTCGCGCTTTCTATTTTTTACATTTTTTAATAACTGTGCTTACACTTATATCTTCCATCGTGTTTTTTTTCAGACTCATTGACGGATCTGACTAAGACGGGAAAAAGGCCTTATTCATGTCCCGACTGCAATTACTCATGTAGTAGCAAAGGTTATTTGACGACACACATGCGGACTCACAGTGGAAAAAAACCTCTTTCGTGTTCCGAATGCGATTTTTCATGTTCTCATAAAAGTCATTTGACAATACACATGCTGAAACACAGTGGAGAAAAACCTTTTTCGTGTTTCGATTGCAATTATTCATGTTCTTTGAAGGGAAATTTGAAAACACACATGCTGACTCACAGTGGTGAAAAACCTTTTTCATGTTCCGAATGCAGTTATTCATGTTCTTTGAAGGGAAATTTGAGATCACATATGCTGACTCACAGTTTTGAAAAACTTTTTTCATGTACCGAATGCAGTTATTCATGTTCTCGTAAGAATAGTTTAACAATTCACATGCTGAAACATAGCGGAAAAAATCCTTTTTCATGTTCCGATTGCGGTTATTCATGTTCTCAAAGGGGAAATTTAATGAGGCACATTTTGACGCACAGTGGAGAAAAACCTTTTTCGTGTTCCGATTGCAGTTATTCGTTTTATCAAAGGGGAAACTTGAAGAAACACATGCTGATTCACAGTGGAGAAAAACCATTTTCGTGTTTGTGTTGCAGTTATACATGTTCTCAAAGAGAATATTTGAAAATTCACATGCGGACTCACAGTGGAGAAAATCCTTTTTCGTGTTCCGAATGCGATTTTTCATGTTCTAAAAAAACGAGTTTGACAGGACACATGCTTAAACATAGTGGAGAAAAACCTTTTTCGTGTTTAGATTGCCATTATTCATGTTCGCATAAGAATAGTTTAACATTACACATGCTGAAACATAGCGGAGAAAATCCTTTTACGTGTTCCGATTGCGGTTATTCATGCTCTCAAAGGGGAAATTTGATGAGACACATTTTGACGCACAGTGGAGAAAAACCTTTTTCGTGTCCCGATTGCAGTTATTCGTGTTCTCAAAGGCGAAGCTTGAAGACACACATGCTGACTCATAATGGAGAAAAACCTTTTTCGTGTTCTGATTGCAGTTATTCATGTTCTCAAAAGGGACATTTGTTGAAACACATGGTGAATCACAATAGAGAAAAACCTTTTTCGTGTTCGGACTGTACCTATTCATGTTCGCGAAAGCACAATTTGACTAAACACATGATGTATCACAGTGGAAAAAACCTTTATCGTCTTCCGACTGCAACTATTCAAATTCTTAAAGTGATTACTTGAAGGAACACGTTCGGATTCACACTTGAGGCGAACCTATTTCGTCTTTGGACTGCAATTATTCGCGCAGTCAAAGAAAATATTTGACGAGCCACATGCAGACTGACCGTGAAGAATAATCTTTTTTATGTTTCAACTGCTATTTTGCATGTACTCAACGGAGTCATTTGACTAACACACATGATCACTCATAGTTTAGTAAATCCCTTTTCTTATTCCGAGTGTAAGAATTCAACTTTTTTTTTTACATTAACTCCACACAGGAGGCCCTGAGGAAAATAATTTCCCTCAGGGCCTATGTCATCTGGGATGCTGTGTGGAGGGTCTTTTTGAGGAGAGGAAGGAATGAGCATTGGTCTTGAAGAGACTCATGTTGTAGGAAGGAGGAAACACAGAGGCCGGCAAATCATTCCACAGCCGAGCTGTTGAACACAAGAACGATTCGAAGAAAAGACCCGTTCTCATGTGACAACCGTGTCAACCGTGTACAAATGTTGGGCACGCGTTTGGCGTGTTTCCCGACTAAGCACCGGTGCCGAAGGGATCAATGATGCTAGTTCAACTGCACTCAAGCCTAACTTATTAAGACACATCCGGATCCATTTATGGTATGGGTTTGCTTGAAACTAGCCTTATGAATCTAAGATCTGACGTAACACCAGTGAGCCTCCAGTTTTCAAAATTCACTAATTTCATTAACGCCAATAGGAATCGGTATAATATTAGTAAAAAACAGCATCAGAGCTCTCCGGCGGACAAAACAGTCTCTATCATTCATTTTAAGATTATTCTATTTTAAAAAAGTTTCGTTAAAATCCGAAAGATGCCACTAGAAAAATAAATATTATATGTTTTTATTTCAACGCGTTGCATCTGGTCGCTGGTCGGAATTCGGCCAGCTAAGGGTGCCATGCACGTGTCCACTAGGCAATGTTTTCAGAAAAAAACTACCTGAAGTCTCAATGCCTGAAGTCATTTTAATAGTTATATATTTTGGTATGTTGCGTATTTGGTAATTGGGGTTAGCGGGGAAGGGAAGGAGATGAGAAAGAGGAATGTGGGGAAGTACCTGGCTATTCAGTTCTGGTAACAAAACACGGCTAAAACCATTTCAAGTAACTTTTCAATTATGTTTGGTGGTTTTACACCAGGGCGATAATGAGAGTAACTATATCCTGTTCTTCCCTATTTTTATTGTACCAAAGCAATCAAAATTATGAGAAAATGTAAATAAATTTTACTCTAATTTACCATCATATGTGATTGATTCAAATTAAAAAAAAAATGTTTTAAACTTTATGTAGCACATACAAATAAGGATTGTATTAGGACAATAGGTACCTAACTATGGACCTTTATATTTGAAAAAAAACCACAAACAAAAATATAAATATGTACATTTATAACCTTTTATCGTTGGTAAAGTCATTACATATTAAGAATTTGTAGTAATTTTAAGAGTAAGTAATTTTAGAATTAGTAATTAGTAATTTCTCCAGCTTTTTATATTCATTCTAAAATTAAAATAAATGATTAATAACAAGGATATTTTGAATAAATTTGAAAAAAAATCGGGATATACACTTTAGAATGTGACGATTGTGACGCACAATATGTAGGAATGACTACTCGAAATTTTAAAACTAGAATCAGGGAACATGAACTTTGTTTACGAAATAATAACTATTCCGAGTTTGCTAACCATCTTATAGAGGCAGGTCACAGCTTCAAAAAAGAAAAAAACTAAGAGTAAACATTGCAATGTAAATTCACATTTTAATTTGTGCGCTTTAGAAACTTTAGAAATTAACAAAAAAATTAAATCAAAAATTAATTTAGTTAATAAAATAATAGCACCTTGTAAATCACCTCTACTCACGATTTTTCTATGTAATTTTGACTCCTCCCACCGTTCTCCCCCTCCACCGAAATCCCCCCTCGCACTACTCCCGCCTAATCAATTGCTTGTACTTGTATAGAATTAAGTTTGTTTTAAGATTGCTCGCGAATGAAACGGAAGTGTCGAAACCGGTGGCAAAACATTTCAAATTAAAGTAACAAATGTACATTAAAAATTAAAACTCTTCAATTAACATTTTCAGAATATATTTTTTTTAATATTTCATCTGTTTTTCTATATTTCTGATACTTTTCGGTAATGTATTAAACATTTTATTCAAACATATTTATAATTGAACTGCCCCATTGTTTTTTTTATGTTTTGGAGTTGGGAGAATTGACGATTGTCTGAGATTTCTATTATTTAATGGTGTAGTTTTACACATTTTAAAGCCTTAGCCACACTAATAATAATAATCAGTACTTCTGTTGCTGCTCTTACCTTTATAAGCTGAAATTTTCATATGAAGATGATAATTTTAATTTATAATGTCACATCACAAAATAGGTATCTGCCAATAATTAAAACGTATGTAATAATTACCCTCCAGTTATTACGGTTTTACGTATATGTATAAGTTGTTGCTTTTTGTGAATATTTTTAATTTTAAATGAAGAATGTAACTATTGATTTCCCTAAAATAAAACAAATATGAATGATGGTTCACAGAATAATTACACCGATAAACTTACAGTGTCTAAATTTGAAATTTTAATTTACCTAAAAATAAATTGTATTATGCTATGTAATAAATTTAATTATTAATAAAAAGGTATTTCAACTATCATTGGTTATAACATTTGTTATGTTGATATCCAAATATTTAACCGCAGCAGTTGTCAACGTTGATTCACACACACACATGCAAAAATAGGTGAGGAAACGCATTCACCACCTACACCAAGACAAACCTTCTTCCAAAAACTCGGGCACCCCTGCTAATGCACCAAACGTTGCGAATCACTTGGTGCGATATATGGTATATTTATTTGAAGAAATAATCTTTTAGGGGATCAACTGTCGGAGGGATAAACAGTCGGGCAGATCTTGTCACCAAACACTGCTAAAGCCATTTCAAGTAACGTTTCAATTCTGTTCGGTGGTCTTAGACCAGGGCGATACTGGTATCTTCTACTCTGGAACGTGCCGTCAATATAATCTTAAATAAATATATAAAAATTCTTTTTTCTACAACACAATCAACACTGAGCATTCTCTTTTTGACAAACGCAGTCTTAGACTTTGACATTTCAAAGTTCACGACCGCGTGGCCATAGCATGATTTGTGCACGGTATGGTACCTAAATGACCCTGTTGAAAGATAACATTTCAGAATTCAGACCCCCCCTCCCTCCCCCCACCCCCCCCCCCTCCCGCCGTCCCTGTCACACATATGTATGGTATATTTGCGGCGCGTTCCACAGTGGAAGATACTCTCAGCATCGTGTTTGGTGACTAGATCTGAATAGCCAGGTACTTTCTCACCTTCACATAGCCAGGGGTACCTACTTATCCACCGGGCATCACGGATTTCTTCTACTATTCACTTTCGTGTTATTTTATTGTATTTACTAAGTATTATTTTAATAATATAATAATCGTTTAAAATTTGGCACGACTGCATTCTACTAGCTTTACATCGATATAAAACTGTGTCAGATTATTATATTACTTAAACCGAATAGGTTCCTACATGTATAAGAAGAGATTAAATTGTGTCTCGAAATAAAAACGAAACATAATAATATCTTAATTCTCATAGCGATTGGTTACTGCCATCTTTTGAAATATTTTGTAAAAAGCTTTTTTTTTTGGTTTTAGGCAATTCAACCTGAAAAGAGTGCTTTGTGCCGGTAATAGTAAAAGTGGATTAAAAAATTCGGTTAATCTATTGGGAAAATAATAATATAAATTAAATATTGGACTCATTTAGATCACTAAAACAAATTAAATATTGAATAATTCATTCAGGTTAATAAACTTACATAAAGCTGTATGAACACGAGAATTGTTAAGAGATAAAAGGTATGAAATGTTAAGGGGGGACTGGTGTATGATTTTAATAAGCCGGCGGTATATGTTCTTGAACGATGAATGGTTTTTACAGTTAAAGAAAACGTGGTCGAGGGTTTCCTCTTCCACACCGCACTGGCAGACCGGATCATCTAAAACTCTAATTCTAGACAAGTGAGATGCAATTGAACAGTGACCAATTCTCATTCTCGAAATACATGAAATGAATCGTTTTGAAAGTTTTTTACCGTGAAACCATGGCTTAGCAGGGATATGGTTTTGAATTCCAGCATAGAAAGATCCAGTTCTTATATTGGAGACTGCCCATTTTTTTTCCCAGGCACGAGTCATGTTGGATTTAAGAATCGGGAACACATCGGAGATAGGAATTCTAAAATTTAGTGGGATAGTTCCGGAATCTGAACCAGATTTGGCGAGAAAATCGGCCATCTCATTACCCTCGATACCCAAATGGGCAGGGACCCAGGCCAATATCGTCTCAAACCCAGATTCACTTAGAGAATTGAGAAGATTTTTTATTTTACATATAATATTGTCTTCCGGAAAACATAGAATATTTTAACTTATTGTAGTTAGAGCACTTAGCGAATCAGTACATAGCTCGATGAATGTCGAGAATCTGGATTTGATTTAGCGCTTGTTCCATTGCAAAGTATTCTGCTGTAAATATGGAAGCTTCTTTCGGTAATATATAAGTGAGATTGATGTTGAATTCTGGACTATATATCGATGCTCCACATCTTTTATTATCAAATTTGGAACCATCAGTGTAAAGGATGGAAAATCCAGGGAATTTTGAGGCCACAATGCTTTTAAAACAATCATCCACATTTTGAAATTTATTTGGGGAAGATAAAATATTCTTCAGAAAGACTGATGTTATTGTGTTCGGCAAAAAAGTGATTGCCTTAAATGGAATATTGTATATAGGGAGATTGGGAACTTCTTGAAGATATTGGAGGGAAGATGATAGAGAATTATAAAGATGAAAACTTTTAATTAGGAGAGGAAAACATTGTTTTTCTCTCAATTTTTAAGAAAGTAAGAATTCAAATTAACACTTAACCGATTAAGAATTTGTTTAATAGGATGATGTGATAACGATAAAGCCTTGAAAATATATTTATTGGCAAGGAATTGCCTTCTGAAATATAATGGAGGCTCCCCACATTCCACCTGAAGCGCATTAATTGGAGAAGACTTCATACCTCCAATAATCATTCTGAGGGCTTTTGATTGAATTCTTTCCATTTTCTTATCTAAATAATTAGGGAGTGGGTCAAAAAGGAATGAGCCATAATCCAAGTGGCTCCGAACTAGGGAATTATACATTAATTTAAGAGTGGTAGGATGAGATCCCCACCATACTCTGGAAACTGCTCGCATCATATTAAGTCCCTTTTCACACTTTGTAGAAATTATCTGAATGTGTGGAAGCCAGGAAAGTTTATGGTTCAAAAAAAGACCAAGGAATTTGATTTGAGTAGCGGTTTGTAGAGGCACATTATCAAAAGAGATTGAGAAGTGGGGGATTTTTCTTTTGCGCGTGAAAGCCACGACCCTTGTTTTAGATGCCGCCATATTCATCCCATTTGTTGACAACCAGCTTTTAATATATTGTAAGGCCAAATTCATTTCCTTAGCTGCAAGAATAATATTTTTATGTAACAAATATATAAGGATATCATCCGCAAAGTAAAGTCGCTTGATAGAAAAAGGAATTACTGAGTCTAGGTCGCTTATATAAATATTAAACAACAGAGGACTAATAACAGAACCCTGGGGCAAACCTCTCCATAGTTTGCGCCTTAAGCATTTAGAGGAAGACTCAATAATAATGGACCTATCTGAGAGCAAATTAATAATAAATTGGACCAATTTCGGGGGGATTTGTTTTTTAATTAGCTTTTCTTTCAAAACATTCAGTAAAACATCATCGTAAGCTGATGAAAGGTCAAGGAATGTGGCCAAGGTATAAGAATTTAGGGATTGAGAAACTCGGATATCAGTTGTGAACAAACTTAAATTATCCATTGTAGATTTCTTTTTCCGAAAACCACACTGATTTGGAGAGATAATATCTCGACTTTCAACAAACCACTCTTATCTGTTTTTCATCAAACGCTTCGCTACTTTCATCAAACATGATGAAAGAGCAATAGGCCGATAATACGAAATTTCAGATGGATTTTTTCCAGGTTTTAAAATGGGAATGATTTTTTGAGTTTTCCAATCATCCGGAATTAGTCCTGTTTCAAACATTTTATTAATAAGAGATAAGAAATATTCAACCGCCATATTAGAAAATGATTTAATGAAACTATTAAATATTCCATTGGAACCCGGAGCAGAGTCAGAAAGGGCTCTTATTACTCGTTTCATCTCATCAATAGAGAAAGGAGCACCTAGCCAGTTAGAATGAGATGGATATGGCTTAATATAAAGCATTTCTTCACATCCGGCCACTGATGGGGGGGCTATTTTATCCGCAAATCCTATAAGAATTTCTTCTGATATATGTTTGATTCTCGGCGGAGAATACGATAATCCGATTTTTTTTAAGCTAGACCAAACTGAAGACTGGGGAGTTTCCGGAGACAGGTTCTCTCAGAACTTTCGCCATCCAGCGCGTTTTTTTATTTTTCAAAATTCGTTTGGTTTCTGCCTGGGCTTTTTTATCTGTTAAAAAATTTTCTAGTGACATACACTTACGAAAAGTGGAAATTGCTTTTTTACGAGAGTTGACGAAGCGAGTGCATTCCTCTTCCCACCACGGAGTAGAGGGTTTTATTTTAATGTTCGCATTGTGTTTCGGGATGGATTTTTCTGCTGCATTTGTTCTAAATTTGAGATTATTTTTAACTGGGGGGGGGATAAGTGTTAGATTGATGGTGGAATCGGATTATAATTGGGAAATGATCACTAGAGAGGGGATCGTTTAGGATGTCCCAAGAGCATTTAGATGCTAACGAATACGAACAAAGAGATAAATTAACAGCACTTTTCCGTTGTTGAGGGGGTGTGAATCTGGTTGGAGATCCGTCATTTAAAAAACATAGGTTATGGGTATCAATAAAATCTAAAAGATTGCGGCCAGAACGATTTGTTATTTTGCTACCCCAAGAAGGGGAATGTGCATTAAAATCTCCAAGGATCATATAAGGGGAACAAATCTGGGTTTAGATTGGTGCCCATTCATTTTCAATAAAAGTCGTAGAGGGAGGAATATATATTGATAATATTGTGATATCAGATAAGACAGCTGCTATTATCTAGATATCGTCGGAGGGAGTATGAATATTAATTTGTTTAAACGGGATAGAATTATGGATTATCAGAGCCGTGCCGCCTTTACCATCCGGTCTGTCGTGTCTGAGACAATAATTACCTGGAATTCTTAAGTAAAAGGAGGGTTTTAACCACGTTTCAGAAATGGCGGCTACTGCAACGTCGTGTTCGTCCAGTAATTGAATTAGGTCAGATTTGTTAGCGAAGAGGCTTCTACTGTTCCACTGAAGAATTTTGTTTAGTTTCGAAGTCATTGGGGAGGCAAGATAATAAAAATTTAATGTAATCGGAAGCGTTGGACGGTACAGTATTGTTGTTTGTAAGGATAGAAATTAAAAGGGTAATTAAGGTTTGTATAAATGAATTATTATTCATTATTTCGGGGAGCGCCGGAGGGGAAGTATTACCATTAATGGCACACCCATTGGGCGTTTGGGATTTGGCATTCCCATTCGGGCTGGCCAAAATATTATTCAATTGTTTTTTATCAAGGTAAGGAGTATATTTTCGGTTGGGTTTGACTGGCTTGAGAATGGTTTCTCTGTGAGAAGATGACATTGAATTTATAAAGGTGGTTGTTTGGAAGGAGCTGAGGACGATGTCATCTCTGCGAATGATTTTTTCGCAGGAGAGAATAACTTTGAGGCCTAGAAGTACGAAATGTTGTCGGTAGCCATTTTATGTTTTATGTTCTTCTGTCTTGATAATCCTGGACAGGCTAGACTGACCGCGGTATGTGCACCCGAACAGTTAATGCAAATGGGGTCATTGGAAGATTTCGGACATTGATCAAATGGGGACCTTCTCCGCAAAAGTAATAACGTGGAGGGGAGCGGCATACGGGTTTTGAATGTCCAAACCGGCAGCAATTGAAGCATTAAATAGTTGGGAATTTATAAACTTCGACGGGAAGCGAGGTATAATAAATAAACACACGAGACGGTAGGGATTGTCCTTCAAATGTAATAACAACAGATTGGGAAGAATTCCAGATCGTGTTTCCACCAGTAGAATCCTTGTAGTTCAGTCGACGTGCTTTTAATACTTTCGGGGTTCCGTGGGAATTATTCAAAGCATCAACAATTTCAGCCTCTGGGATATCCGTGGGAATTCCTCGCACAAGACCCATTCTCGTAAGGTTAAATGTCGGGATGAACGATTTATATTTATGGTTTGAGAGCGAGTCAATTTTTTTTACAAATCCATTTGCGGAAGCGGCAGTATTAAACTCGATAGATAATTTATATCGCCCTCCCGGTTTAATTGAACCGTTAACAATACCAAGGTTATTATTTTTTGAGTCAAATAAGAATTTTCCAAAATCTAAAGGATGAATAAGTTTTCCTTGTTCAGTTCTCTGAACCATAACGATAAAAGGACCGGAATCTTTTTGTATTATCGCTAGTTAAACTACTTGTCTGGGTGTTACTATTGGTGTTAAGGTCGTTAGAGGTCGAGGTTTGTTGAATCGGCGGTATAGATTTAACTTTCGATGAAATGTGAAGGCTATGCGATGGTCGTCGCTTACGAGATGGGAGCGCAATAGAAACCTGGCTAGTATTAGAATCCGAATCAGAAAAATCTAATATCGACCCTGGGTCGGGAGGCCTATCTTCGTCTTCCTCCATTATATAAAAAAAACTTAACTTTTAAAAATTAAACTGAAAAAATAATACGCAGTCTATTTCATTGACTGTACAAACAAAAACGGATTAGCCGTAAGCAGGAATGCAAACAAATAGGTATACGATAAACAAAATTAAATAAAATGTAACAATAATCTCTTATCTGTATGAGGCACAGGAACGGGCGAACGGCACTAAGCAATAGGTAAGGTACACACAACCACTGTTGACCGCGCCTCGAATCGGACTCGTAAAAAGCTTTTAGTTTCAAATCTAAGCAACTTAACGCTTTAACGCTGTATACTTCATTAGTGCAACTTTTTCCAAACGCAAAAGTAATATATCATTTTATAAAGATGCGTTTCCTACTATTACAGTACCAGTCATGGATCCTCAAACACAAGCAAGAACTTCTGAAATTGAAAGTTTGAGAAATCAGATAGCCGAAAAGGACTCGCAGTTACAACATGTAAATAATTCTATAATGCGTTTAAATACTCAAATCTCTGATCTAAATGGTTTGTTAGAGGCTGTTCAAAAAGAATACGATAGTTACCGTAAGGTGTACACCATGAAACCTCGTGAAAGAGGAAAGAGATCTGCTGAAGAGGTAGAAGAAATGTGTAAAAAAGTTTGTGATCATTATGATTGTAATAATCCAGATTGTAAAGAAAATGTAATAAATGATTACATTTGGCCCTTTGAAAGGCACCCTTCGCAAAAGTAAAAGAGAGGTACCACCAGAATTGCTGGCAAGGAGATTTTTAGTAGCATTTTTTGTTTTACAAAACGAATCACTCTGGTATCGCATGTTCCCAAAATAAATAACATGGTTATTTTATGTCAGCCCAATTTGGCGATGCTGATATAAGCACATCTGAAGGGAAAAAGTCTGAAATAATCCTTCATTACCACAAAACCAAAGGTGCAGTTGATACGGGGACAAAATGACAGCTGAATATTCCTGTGTGAGATCCACCCGAAGATGGCCTTTACGGATATTTATGGAAATGATTGACATCGCATCTAATTCAGATACATCATGACGCTGCGTTACACGATGGCACGTATGGTTATTTTGTGCACGGTAAGGGAAAGATCTTAACTCATCTTTGTTTGGGAGAGTAATGAGTTTTTATTTCCGTTAGGTATGTAATAAGTTTGCTGATTCAATTTTTTCATTAAAAAAATGTCATACGAAAAATTTTATCCGAAAATTCCGGTTACCTAAGTCGAATTGAATTTCTTCGTTTTTATCTGAGTTCGTTAAAAAATAATACAGAACTCCAATCCAATGTTTTTATTTTTTTTTATGAATTAAGACCTTCAAACTTAAATAACTGCATTTTTATTTTTATAGTTAGTTTTAATAGTTAAAATAGATGTCAAAGTTTTAATTTTTCAAGTCCCCCCGAAAAGCACTGTATCTATGGTGGATTGTGTGACGTCTTCACCCACCGATAGTCTATTTAAGTGCCCTCCTCACCATCCAATTTCTAGTCACTTCTTGCTGGCCAGCCAGATTGGCGGTTTCCACCACACCATCCAATTTGCAGAGAGGTCTTAGCTTTTGCACTGTGCACACGTGTTCGGAGCGCTCGCGCTGTGCGTAAACGTGTCATGACAGACAATAATCCGATTCGTAAAGGAAAATATTGGGCAAATGAATGGTTTATCGAAAGGCGTAAGTTTAGCCACATAAATATCGCAAGGGAATTGAATCCTCTTGGTTTTAGGAACTTTCTGCGAATAGATTGTATTAGTTTCAGTCAGTTGCTCAATCTGGTAGCACCATTAATAGAAAAACGAGAAATATTTACGCCTTACAATAAAATCCAAATTAATGTAATATTTCTGAACATATCCGAAAACTAAAAACTGCTTTTGAAAGGTGATAAATGACGCTTTCATATTTTATAAATCGAAATAAAAAATACGGGTGTTACAGCACGTACCCGAGGGATTTAACCAGCGATTCTTGGGCATATTTGGAGTACAAAGTGTTGTCCGATGATATATTTTTTCTATTAATAAACAACAAAAAAATTGTTTTCGATCACATGTCGCTACTGATCCCATCACGACGGGATGGGTTTGAGCGAACTAGCGCTGTCTCGCTTGAACGAAGTGTCGCTAGAACGAGACTTAACGCTTGTCAAATGACCGCTACGCTATAAACAATTTATACTCCTGAGTACTCAGTTGCGGCGCGTGATGGAATAATATTTTATTATTTATTTATTTTTATTTATTAGAGATAATATATTACAAAATTATTACATAAAATTTATAATACATTACTCCCAATGAGTTTTATAAAACTCATTTCGGGAAGGACAACATTATACCTGTAAAGGAAAATTATTTTAACATAAAGAACACGCAAATCAATGAATAATACATACATTTTTAAATGGACTAGACACACTTGATACAGGTAATTGAAGAATATACAAGATTTAAAAGAAGACAAAAAAATGTTTTAATCGATAAAAAATGTCATCGGACAGAAAAATGACATTAACATTTTTTTGTCTAAATAAGCTCGGGAATCGCTGGTTAAAATCTCTCGGGTACGTGCTGTTCCGGTAACCGACGAGTTCATCGAAAATCAATTCATCGAAAGCAAATCATCGAAAACAAGTTCATCGAAAATCAATTCATCGAAAATCAATTCATCAAATGATCAATTCATCGAATCGCCAATACATCGAAAAACATTTTTTTTTGTAGATATTAGAGCTGTCAAAATTAAATACCCAAAAAGGTCTGTTTAACTGAGTTAAATGTGTTAAGCAACTGTCAGTTTCGAAGTGACAATGTAAAATTTATAGGTTATCTCTTCGATTTCCGATTGTCTGATACTACAAAAAGGGCATATCTAAGGAACGGTGACCAGACAACTCATAATGAAACCAACACATAAACAACTCAGAAAGGTCATTAAGAGTGATGATAAAAAATATTTAAAAATTAGTTAAATCGGTTAAGTTAGGTAAGGTTAGGCAAGGTTAGGTTAGTTTAGGTTGACCAATCCTTTTTTAACTTCTCGGTCGGCTCGGTATTTCTCTCAAATATCAACAAAATATATTTTTTAGATGAATTGGCGATTGGAAGAATTCGTTTTCGATGAACTCGTCGTGAACCGCTGTTCCACCCTATATAATTTTTGAAATATAACTTTTTTGCAGGCAAACATAAGAAGTTTAAAAATGTTCCACCTTACGTATTTTTTAACTAAAATCACCTATAACGAAAAAAAAATAAAAACA
This sequence comes from Limnephilus rhombicus, assembly GCA_929108145.2. NCBI lineage: Eukaryota > Metazoa > Arthropoda > Insecta > Trichoptera > Limnephilidae > Limnephilus > Limnephilus rhombicus. The sequence goes on along the minus strand of OV815289.1, from coordinate 6,767,264 downwards.
CACACATATTTTAATAGGCAAATTTATTATGAACATTATCGTCCACTCTCTTTTTTGTCGCTTCATGTAAAAATAATTAATAAAAAAATTCCCACAGTTATGAAAATAATAATCCTTCTGTTGGGAATTACAGACAAAAATAATAACAGTGATGAAAAAAAAAATTTCCTTCTTCTGAGAATTACTGTCAAAAATAATAATAAAAACTAACTAACTTACCATCACACCGTTTCCCCGCAGGGGTAGGCAGAGAGGATGGACCGAAAAACAACTCGGTCTCGGCACACACTCCTTGGCTCGTTCACATTCATACATCGTCTCGTAGGGAGCGGGAGCGAGAATTTACATTTTCAATACCAAAATTTAAATACCTACTTAGAAATAAAATGATTAAATTTCTATAATACACATTAGAAAGATCATTTTATCTTGATCTTAGAACAAATTTTGTTTTTGCCAAGTGATAAAAAATAACCAATTTAGAGGTGTATTTACAATATATGGGAATAATATCAAAATTAAAATATTTAGAAATAAAATTATTAATTTCTAATACACACATTGAAAAGATTATTTTCTCCAGATTTTAGAACAATTTTTGTTTTTTGCCAAGTGATAAAAAATAACCAAGGTGTTTTTAAAATATAAATTGTCGCTACCGCGACTGAACCGGTATACGTTTTGGAAATACGCGTTTTGCTACAAGTCGCTGCTAACAACTGCGCGGTCCGCTCTCCGATGAGAAATGAATAAATCACGTGTCGTAACATGTCCATTCGGGGGCGTACCTTCTGCCTTCTGCGGCTGGCCCCAACAGATATTCGCAGACGGTAAATAATAATACAGCTGGCTGTTCGGCCCAATTTTAAGCAGTGGCAGAAGGGAAATAATAATACGGCTGGTGATTTGTGCCAATTCGCAGGCGGTTGTGACTCCTCACCACACTAAATGCAGGCATTCTGCCGCTTAGAGACTACATTTAGTGTCGCGAGAGCGAATATGACACGACTTTAACCTCAAATAGGCAAAATTTATTGCAGATTGTCCGCAAATTCAGCCCTTTTCGTAAATTGTTGAGGTGACAGGTTAACAGTGACGTCACCATTCAACATTTCAGTAATGCCAACTTGACGCTGTGTTTTGAGGAGAGGTTTAAAAATGCACTTTTTAATAAATTTTTAAAAACTCTGCGTTTAATATTATGAAATAAAACTTATATATTCAGAATCAGCGTTTATTGGTCTATATGAACATATTTTTTTAAAGTCATATTATTTTTCACTGGAGTTCCTTATTGTCAAAAGTGGGATCTTAATTTTACGATTATTTTCTTTGATAGTTTGTTGTCTATGGAAATGTCGTTGCACCTTCTCTGTGGTGTATCTACGCCGTCTTGTAATGGTGACGTTCCCATCGCATGTACGTCTTTGCACAATACCTTTTAATCAGCTTTTCTGAAATAATATTGTATTAAGAGCAAAATATTTGCGGTACATTTATATAGTTTTAGATTATTTCAGTTACCATCACATTTATTTCCTGAATTTATTCAAATTCTCGTATTTCCACTTTTCTAGTGACGTTTCATCAACACATTAGAATTGACTGTCGCGCTTTGCCTATTACGTAAGTAGAATTGTGTTATATTGAATAATTCAGGCCTTAGTCTTAGTCCCGTAATTGGTGCATGTTTATTATAAGAATATATCACATTTTACAACATTCCCGATATTGACATATTGAGCTCCCCGATACAATCAGGTTAACACGTGACAGACGAGAATACACGGGGTTCATTGTGGACTTACAGCCGCTGTCACAAGTGATTAGTTACTCTGTTTAAACTTTTCCCCAAGCCGAAAACCTAACTGATTTCAGTTACTCAATTCTGTTATGTTATTACATTATGTTTTTATACCTCTTTGTAAATATTTATGTCTATCACCTACCTCATCAAATTTACTTTACGCTCCGAAATACAGTTACCCTTTTTGTTCACATGAAATTACGAGTCGTGGTACGAAAATATATTTAAGCCATTTAAAGCAATTTCTCTATTCTGAATGGTGGTCATTTACCAGAGTGATACTGAGCTTTTAGGTGTCTACAACTAACCACGCAGATGACAGCGGAGTCAAGTGGTTCAACTCATGCTTAGCTGTGCTTTGGTAAATTTGACAGTTCTGCACTAGGTCACGTACTTTAATTGAAAATTAATGCATTTTAAACTACTTCTGAAATAATAACATCTCATTGTTATCTAACTGATATTGTTGCATTTAAAACTGCTCACAAAGTGCGGCTTCAGTTGCACGTGTAATGAACTATAAATACTAAAATACCTATGCAACCACAACCAGAATATAGTTAAAATACTAAAATGAGTTCTGTAACTCATCGGGATTGCCCTAGCAAGAAATTAATTCCACCGCTAAACTTCGAGGTAATTATCGCCACATGAGTACAAAACGATACGCTGCACTTCCGAGAAGGTCAAATTCCATATTTTTGACTTAAAAACTAGTTTAAATATTTAAAAATTAGGGACACGCTTTTACGCAACTTTTATTTCAAAAATAACTGGTATCAGTTAGATTATAATGAATAGACGTAAAATATTTCGAATGTGTTGATTAAATGAATCGCAAATTGTTAAAAAGAAAATGGATTTAACACCAATAATTTTTTAAAAGCCTTGAATGTTATATTGTACATATATGTATTTATTATATTATTTATTTAGCTCTATCGTAAAAATGGTATTTATTTATTTATTCTTAGTACATTTACATTAATAAGGTATAATATATTGTCCTCCCCACTAGGAGTTCACCTGTGTTGTAGATGACATTTTTCAGTTGTAAATTATAAATTATAAATTGTGAATAGTAAAACAAAAGAGTGTTCATAGTTAATATAAAAAAGAGAAACAATAAAGATCAAAATATAAAATCGACTTCAATTCGACAAAAATTATAAGTAAATTAAAAGTTGAAAAGATTGTAGCCAGTTTCTTATTTTTTTTTTGTATTCAATAATATTAGTCGTTTTATATTGTTAAGGAAGAGAATTGTATAGTTTTATAGTCTGGTATCTGTAGTGTTTTTGTCCAAAGGATGTGTTTGTTTTTGGTATTTGTACTTGGTGAGCATGTCTTGTGCATGTATTGCGAGAATTTTGTGAAGTCAAGTCAGTAGACATCTTCAATTTATCTTTAAACAAATATAAAATATTGTTACGAAGGCAGTTCAGTTATGTACAATAAATACTGTATATTTCTTACTATTCATATGTAAAAGCCCCGAAAAAGGGCGTTAATAAATAAATAAATAAATAAAGTGTTAAATGTGGATAAGTTCTTGTAAATGAAAGTTAGTATTTGTTTCGAATATGATTGAAGTGGGTGCTAGTATTGGTAACTTAAGTATATTTAGGGTTTTCTGAGCTTTAAACAGTGTATTAATGTATTTTTTACTGGCACAGCCCCAGGCAATAATGCCGTATTCCATTATGGATTTTGCAAGTGCGAGGTATATAATTTTTATATCACAAATGTTTAAAATATTTTTCAACTTTTTAAAAAAGTAAATCAACTTGTTTAGTTTTCCTATTACGAAATCTAAATGTTTATCCCATTTTATATAACGGTCGAAGTATACACCAAGATATTTAATATTTTCCGTTTGTGTAATTGGGGGACAGTCGCATGGGGTTTGTGTTGATATATGAATGGTTGATTGACAGGAATCTATTTTAAGGTGGATGTTATTGGAGGGTTGGCCTCCCGAATTTATGCTGAAAGTTATGAATTTTGTTTTATCTATATTTAAAGTTAATAAGGTAGAGTCGAGCCATTTTTTAGTAATATTTAAGCCAAGTTCTGCTTTTGTGGTTAGTGTTTTCCAGTCTTTGGCCTTAAAGAGTAACACAATGTCATCAGCAAAACTTATAATTAATTAATTATAATTTTGGTAATTTTTTGGATTGGTGTCCATGGCTATTACGAATAATTTTTAGAAAAAAACTTTAGATTCGCCTTAATCACTATAAAAGGTAAACTTTTGCATCACGGGCGGCGGAAAATGATGCATTTTAATTTTCAATTGCGTAAAATTAAATTTCACTTCGCGAATCGATCTACGACAGCACGCCCGCTGCCGCCCGCCATTCTGTCACTGTTATGTTGTTGGTATCCCTGACCTCACACAAACGATTGTAGCCGACTTCATGGGATACATGATGGGCGCGTACGAATAGAGGTTTGTTAACATTATAAATCTGTTTTTCATAATTACGCGTCTTATAATGCTTGTGAATGTTACCTTTACTTTAAAAAACAGCCTACGTTTGAATGGTTTGTTTGGCTACGCAGGGTTTGTGTAGCGGGCTTGTGTATGTTATCTTTTCTTTAAAAAACAGCCTATGTTTTTGAATGTTTTGTTTGGCTACGCAGGGTTTGTGTAGCGGGCTTCTGTATATTATCTTTATTTTAAAAAACATCCCAGGATTTGAATGGTTTGTCTCCATTCCAGTACCTACGCGCCTTATTATTTATCCACCGAAGTCGGCTACAATCGTTTGTGTGAGGTCAGGGATACCAACAACATAACAGTGACAGAATGGCGGGCGGCAGCGGGCGGGCTGTCGTAGATCGATTCGCGAAGTGAAATTTAATTTTACGCAATTGAAAATTAAAACGCATCATTTTCCGCCGCCCGTGATGCAAAAAGTTACCTTTGATAGTGATTAAGGCGAATTTAAAGTTTTTTTCTAAAAATTATTCGTAATAACCATGGACACTAATCCCAAAAAATTTTCTTAATTTTTCTCTCCGTGAGAACCATCCTCGAACTTCAAGGAATATTCTAAAAAAAGAATTAGCGAAATCGGTTCAGCCGCTCTCGAGATTTACGCTTACCAACAAATTTAGCGATTCATTTTTATATTATAAATTGCGGGTCCAATTTACAGTAATATGGTATGTATGGAGATATAGAGTTATCCGACGGACGGTTGATGACAATTTTCTCATCGGTTTTAGGTAAATGTAGAGAAACGTCGGATATGGTTTTATTTAATTTTTTTAACAGCACTTCAGTTAAAATAATCTCAATTATTTCATTTTCCAGAAATGGAAAATAATTCAGTTTAGTAATTATTTCATTAAAATTTAAATCTATCGTTCACTTGGGCGCCATTTGTCTTACCTTAGCTCCACACCGGAGGCCCCGAGGAAGTATGGGTTTAATTAAAAAATTAAACCAGTAAAACAACCATTTTAATATTATTATGTCATAACGGTGTGGCGGGATCATTAATTCCATTAATGGGAGATATATAGTTACCCCACGATTGGCGATTGTTCTTTTACCGGTTTTTAAATGACCTTACTTGAAGCTCATAATTACAAGGTCAAATATGTGTAAAGTGTAATGCATAAGTCTTTATTGTTTTGACAGAGTATTTACCGAAATAAAATATGAATTGAAGCACATTCAAATTAAAGTTCCGTTGTAACAATCTTATGTTTCAGGTTTATTCCTTTGGGCTTGAACCATTTTCCGCAAGTTCCTCCAGCAGTGTCATGGATCTATTAAATTCAGATACTGTTTCCATCAAGATGGAACCAGGGCCTTATGAAGTAGTCGGAGGTGAAACACCAGATACGGATGTAAATTTTGACCTCCCAGATTTAAAAAAGGAATGTTTGCAGAATGCGGAGAGTTCTCCCACAGCCAGTAAGTTGCGTTGTTTGTGTATGTCCAGATTCCATGTCCGTTTTGAAATGTCTCACAGGCAGGACAGAATATGCTTATTTAGAAGTCCTCTTTTGCCATACATAAGTATTTTTGTAGTTACCTTTATATGTATCTTTTCAGAAAACTGCCATTCAACTGCCTAAGTTTTTACTTTCTACAAAAAAATCCTGATTTCTCAAGTTTTCACCTCCTTATTTTGAGACATGATATAAGTAACATGTATTAACATTCAGTCCGCGAGAACGGTTCTCTTTTACGGTGTGTAGATAGATTTTTATGATACTTAAATCTCTATCAGCCTTACTAAAAAACCTCGTGAAAATTATATTCAATTGATGAACGACCGCGGATATGAAAACACTACTAATTAAAAAAATTGTTCATGAAAAAATATATACACTGCTTTCACAGTCAGAGGAGTTAGTTTATCCGTTATGTACGACTGTTGTATTTATAATTTCTGAACAAATTTTGGAAATTTTCCAAGGTATTTTAATCGTCTTTCATATTTCTTATTTTTGAAGATGTCCTAAAATCATAGACCTTTATAGAAACCAGATGAAATTGGGTTTTTAGATTTTTTTATCTGAAATATGCGATCGTGTTTGAAAATTGCAGTATTTTAAGCTTCAACATGGAAAAATTTGAAAAAAACAGCAAACAACACAAAACATTATTTAAAGGACTAAAACTGAAAAAAAATAACACCAGCATTGGTAATTATGTTGAATTACACTAATATTACAGTGAATTGGTCATTTAAACGGAAATTATCTTCAAAAACATAAAATTAACTGCGAGTACAATTCAACATGTCAAAAATTAAATTAAACCGCGAAGCTATAAAACAAGATGGCCCCGGCGCCTGCGCAGATCTATGTGAGATTCAAGGTGACCAACATAAAAACGTGATATTCTTATTAGTAAAGAGGAAAAATGCTGTTCAACGAGCAAGCAACGGATATGCCGTTTAATGACCGTTTAGGCGTTTTGTTATTAGTAAGGCTATATGTAAAAATAAACAGTTTTTTTCAGTATATATATATATATATGAGAGTTGTTGTTAGCACGTCCACGAAGGTTTCTATAGAATTTTAAGAAAGCCATATGATTACTCCACCATCTTCAGTTATGTTATTAGTTATCTTCACTTTATGTTATTTATAAAAAAATCACAATTTTACAAATACACAAAGATTGCTTCAATAATGATAGCCTTACTCCTTTTTCAAATAGCATTAGAACAAATATCCTTGACTCTATGACACCAACTATGTAACACCACCACAACTCAACAATATTATAAATATATTGGAGTTAAATGGTTTAACCAATATTATTTATGCATTAAACCGCTTACTCGTTAATACGGAAAACTTTTTATACAAACAGTTAGATTTAGCTTTATTATTACGAAAAGTGAGTATTTATGTCGGGGGAGATCAAAAAACATGGAAAAAATATGCATTTTACATTTTAATTTTGTTAAAATTAATTCACTCGCACGGTAACGCCATGTTTATTCATCGTTTTTATTTTAACATTTCATCAATGCTGCCAATCATAGAAAAAATATTTTTGCGTAAAACAAAGTGAATGCATCATTGACAAGTTTGTACCAGTATTTATAACAGTAGAACATGGAAAGAAATGTATTAAAATAATTACACAAACCCGCTAGACAAACCCTGCGTAGCCAAACAAACCTTTCAAAACCTGGGATGTTTTTTAAAAGCATGATGAAAAGCGAGTTTATTTTAGAGAATTTATTTTATAAGATTGGTACTTCCGACAAATGTCATATTTGATTGTCTATTAGTTAAAAAAGGAACATTCCGTATTATCCGTGCATCAAGCTTCGACAACAGGAACGTTCCGTGTTATCCGTGAGGTGGACTAACTGCATATTTACCTAACCAATTACCAGTTAATTGAAGATTGAAAACAAATTATAAAAAAATCAAAAAATCAATAAAAGCTCTTTATAAATAACTTATTACAATCATATATCTTGTAATACTTTTAACTCAACACAATTGTTATATCAGATATCCTTTTTATTTCTTAATTTTTCTACTTTCTTTTATTATCTTCTCTTCATTCTGTTACATTTCTTCTATTACATGATTTATATATATATAAAACTTTAAATACATATTATATGATATATACGATTTTTTTACGGTTAATTATCTATTCTTTGTTCTATAGGTGTATTAAAATATATATATATATATATATATATATATATATATATATATATATATATATATATATATATATATATATATATAAACTTTATAGAATGCATAAAAACATGTAATTTTTGTACCATTTTTATATAAAAAAATAATAATAAACATGTTTATTTATATAATCTTTAATCTGCGATATTTAAATAAAATATTTTTTGATGTTGTAGAAGTCTCGGAGAGGGGGACGATTTTGAAAAGTTTCGTTGTTCGTGTTGGCATGTAAACGTTCGACGTAAGTTTTGTTGTTTTATTTTTCCAGGTGGCATTATTGTGCAGACTGTTACTTTTAAGTCCGAACCTGAACCCCGAGAAGAACATGAAGACGGCATTCCTTATATGAAAATTGGCATGGAACTGCCGGATGTTAAAAAAGAACACTTTGAACCCTCTGAAAGAGTTTCCCAAAGAGCAGGTAAAACCAATTAACTTTGATAAATTCTACATTGCGTCCTATCCTAATTTTTCGTATTTAAAAAATAATTTAACCGTACTTAACGTTGTTCAGCATTATTCGTTATCATTTTCAGATTTACTGACAGATCTAAAGGAGGATCCTACGAAAAAACGACTAGTCTCTTGTCCCCATTGTAATTACTCCTGTTTTTATAAGTCACAGTTAGAACTGCACTTGTGCACGTGCACCCTTACCGAAAAAAAGCCTTTTTCATGTTTTGAATGCGATTATTCATGTTCTCGAAAGGAATATTTGATGAAACACATGTTGACGCACAGTGGAGAAAAACTTTTTTGTTGCTCCAACTGCAACCATTCGTGTTCTCAAAAAGGACACTTGACAAGACACATGTTGTCGCACATAGGAGAAAAACCTTTTTCATGTTCCGACTGCAGTTATTCATGTTCTCTTAAGGGCAATTTGACGAAACACATGTTGACGCACAGTGGAGAAAAGCCTTTTTCATGCTCCGACTGCAATTATTCATGTTCTCGAAAAGCACAATTGACGAGACATACGATGACGCACAGTGGAGAAAAACCTTTTTCGTGTACCAAGTGCAGTTATTTATGTTCCCGTAAGGGCAGTTTGACGACTCACATGTTGACGCACAATGGAGAAAAACCTTTTTTATGTTCCGACTGCAGTTATTCATGTTTTCTTAAGTGCAATTTGACGAAACACAAGCTTACGCACAGTGGAGAAAAACCTTTTTCATGCTCTGATTGCAACTATTCATGTTCTCGAAAAGAAAATTTGACAAAACACATGCTGACTCACAGTGGAGAAAAACTTTTTTCATGTTCCGACTGCAATTATTCGTGTTCTCGTAAAGGAAATTTGACACAACACCAGCTGACTCACAGTAGAGAAAAACCGTTTTCATGCTCTGACTGCAACTATTCATCTTCTCGAAAAGGACAATTGACAAGACACATGCTGACTCACAGTGCAGAAAAACCTTTTTTATGTATTGTCTGAAGTTATTCATGTTTTCTTAAGGGCAATTTGAAGCAACACATGACGTACACTGGAGAAAAACCTTTTTCATGTTCTTACTGCATTTATTTATGTTCTCGTAAGTGCCATTTGACGATACATAAGATGACTCACAGTGGGAAATATGTTTTCATATTCTTACTGCAACTGTTCATGTTCTTGAAAAGAAATGTTGACAATACACAAGCTGACGCACCGTGGAGACTTTTTCGTGTGTTTACTGTAACTACACATGTTCTCAAAAGGGAAGTTTGACGACCCTTACGAATCACGGTAGAGAAAAAACTTTTTCGTGCTCTGACTTCAACTTCTCATGGTTTGAAAAGGACAATTGACGAGACACGTGCTGACTCACAGTGGAGAAAAAGCTTTCTCATATTCTAACTCCAATTTTTCATGTTTTCCAAAGGGATATTTCAAGACACGTGCAAACTCACAGAGGTTTAAATCCTTTTAAATGTTCTTACTGCAAATATTAATTTTCTCAATTATACTATTTGACAAAACACGTTCTATCTCATAGTGGGGAAAGCGCTCTCTCATATTACGACAGCAACTATTCTTGCTCTCAGAAAGGAAGGTTAAAGCACACATGCTGACTGCCTGTGGATAATTTTTTTCTAATTTTTCCATGTGTTACCATTAATTATCACAAAAAGGTGTTCTAAGAAGATACGCAGATTCAGTCATAGATTAGATTTAGCTCTAAACTAGCGATTTGCGGTCATAGATCTGTCGCAACAGCAGGGAGTTTCCATTATTTAAAATTAACATGATTAATTAGTTGTTAAAACGGTGGAATATTTGATTTCATAGAACGTATCCCTGAAATGAGGTATATTTGTCTTTTTTTGATTTTAAAACTGAAAATCACATGTTATTTTTTAAACGTAAGTAAGCTTAATCAATTACATATTAAATCAGACGTTCCTACAATACGACAGAGATTGAAGAAACTGGTGATGCCTGAGGAACATATTCCGAGAACGAGTGAATCACATGCTTTTGTCGGGTCATGTCAGGAGTCTGATATGTGTATCTGATTGAAACAAAGAGTGTGTGCCAAGATAGGATATTTTGTGGGGAGAAGGTTTTCCTGCACGTCATTGCTATGCCACTGAATGGTGATTTGGAAATATGACATTTAGTAGACCGTTAACATTTTTGACTAGGTACAATGTATCCCTTTTAAGCTGCACTATAAAACTATTAACTTTTGACAACAAATATAGGTCACTATCCCTTATACCTGCTAATTAGGTTTAAGTCAATAAAACTATCCCTAAGCAATTTTAGCAAAAGAAACTATTTGGTCTTAACCAGAATATTAATCTCATGTGTATAAAATAAAAATGTATTAGCTTAAAAATAACATGCTCCCTAAATATGTCAAAACTTATATTATATACCACGAAAATATTCACAACTATCCCACGAGAAGTTGCCAAAATTTTAGGCTACCCAAAATAAAATTTGAATGCCAGCAAAACAGCGTATTTTAAAAAGAATTTCAAATTAATAATAACCTATCAAGAGATTTAAAGGAAGCCACAAGTATGTTCGCAGGCTATGTGCCGTATATGTAAAAATTAATTATGATTTGTATTTTTTTTTTATAATTTTAACATTCCCGGGTCACGAATAAACCAACAAATGTTTGAAAATCTCGTACTACCATCACAGAAAGCCGAAAATGTTGTTGTTGGAGAGGAGAGTTCTGGGAAGGAAAAAGGTTTAAGGGGTGGGTAGGAATCTGGGGTTCAGTGTGTCCTGGTCATCCGCCTCCAAGACCTAGACAAACCTAACCCCATGAACCCGGGCACCCCTACTAAATCACCAAACGTAGCGAACCACTTGGGGTGACCTATGGCAGAGGTGTTGGTTATCCAATAAAGGTTCCCGGTATTCCTGCCTTCCAATTTATAATTTTGTGGTCTGATACAGTCATCAAATCGATAGGTACATTTGTCACATTTTAGTAGAAAAATTAACTAAGGTTTATTACAGTAAAAAAATTACAAAAAAAAAATGATTTCATAGTGCGCAGGTAGGTACTTAATAGACTTATAGTATTTTTTTCCAAAACGGCGCTACAAAAATGTATTATTCAGAATTTTTTTAAACAAAAATTTGGTTTTATTCGAGTAAAAAAAAACAGAAAAAATATTCTTTCATAGCGTACTCTATAGTCCCCAAATAATAGTTCGCAACACGCAACAATCAATTTCTCAGAATTTTACAGCATTATGTAACTCAAATGTAAAGCTTCATTCGATGCTCAATGAATCTGCAACTCGTTATTTAATTTTTCGTTGTATTCTGAACACAAAACCAGTTTGTGTACCGTGAATTAAAATTACACTCAGAACATGACAATTGTTATACTTTGATTCTGGCATTAAATAAATAGTCTGCAACTAGAATTTTATAACTGCACATCGAATAACAGAATGTTTTCCTTTGAAATGTGTCAGCAGATGAATCCAACTGGAATTTTACATACTGTACTGGTTTAAATTAATTCCGTACCTGGCGAGTTAAAACTACATTCAGAACATTGTAAGGGAATCAAGTTCTGGTACAATATGATATGAGTGTAATTCTATACGGCAGAGCAGAGACCAGAGCTCAGGATTATGGGAAAGGTATTTTTCTGTCAAGTAGGTGAGAACTTAGAAAATAAAAGAAGATGAATCTTATAAAACTATATTGTAAGCAATAAAAACAAACATGAGGGTGCAAATTTAGAAAAATATACAAAGCAAAACACATACCAGATGGACTCCGGAACACTCTAACCTAACTAAAAGAATTCACGACGGATGACGTCCGCGACGTTGCTTAGTGGAGAGAAGACAATTCCAGGCTCATTAACCGGGGACGTCGCGCAATCCCGAAATCCAAGGTCATCCTTCTTAGGAAGAAGGCTGCTACGCCTCCAAGGAGTGCACCCAGCCCCGGGCCACCCCAACAAGCTCCATAAAAGAAACACGCGGTCCCAACCGATCTCCAAGACCTGCGTATCTCGGCAAATCCGTCATCCGTCCGTGTCTCCACGACGCGGGGTCACAAAGGCATATTCTGCCACCTCAAGGACCAATTCTTTTTTAAAGTTTGTTTCCAGAACACAATTGCACAAAATGGCCAACTGCCAACAACGGAAAAAGTGGGATTCACATAACCACTCAAAAATATTGCCGTACACGAACTTCTCGTGTTACGTTAAATACACCCCGCGTCTTTATAAGATAGGATCGACTTCGATTCACATGATATAATAATCCAATTGAAACACTTTTCCAGTGAGTGACCAATTCACGCACAGCTAGCCCATAGCTGCCCGGGAGGAAGTGTCCATAAACAAAAGAGCTTCTCTCTTTTCAAAAAAAATTACCAGTCTCAAAAAAAACACCATAGACAAAAAAAAAACAAATAGGCAAGAACTGCACTAGTCACATAATATTTATGTGACAATTCCCCCCTTCCCACGAAAATGTTTGCCCTCAAACATGAAAAATTAAGTCCACAAACTAACTAAACTATGAGTCCATCAGGTATTTAAAAAATGATAACAAAACATTAATTAGTAATAAAAATAACAACTTAGAACTAAATTTCTTAAAGGTAAATCTCTTAAAATTAAATTTCTTAATAATAAAGAACAAACAAGAAAAGAAAGGCACGAAAACAAGGAGTCAACCATCATCTACTAAATTAAACAAAGTTTTGAATTTACTTTAAAAAAAAGGAGACCTGTTGTTTTCGTGTCAATTTAACAAGATTTATACTTATAAAATACTCAACATTTTTTATTTTTTTAGAAAAAACAACCAAATAAATAGTAGAAAAGAAAAAAAAAATTTGATCACTTTTCCTTATACAGGAAATAAGGCCAATTTGTCTTCACTTTTTAGGGTTAAACAGCCCTCACTCGCACTGAATTTACGCTATATTTGAATAGCAAAAAAAAGTAACCTATCTAACTAAGTCCATCCGGTTTAACATTCTTAAGATAAAACTTAAAAATAAACAAATACTTAAAATTAAAGAAGCCTAAATTATGAAAATATCTATATAGATATACATTTTTCAATCAGAACAATGGAGTTCAATGTTAGATAAGTTTTAAGATTTTCACGGCCAAAAGCATTTTCGTTATTTGTTTTTGGGGTGTTATGCCGTGTTGCGCTACCTCCTTCTTTAGCCAACGTTTCGATCTGCCCTGATGATGGACACTGCAACGATGTCCGAAACGTTGGCTAAAGAAGGAGGTAGCGCAACACGGCATAACACCCCAAAAACAAATAACGAAAAAGAGTTCAATGTTGGCAAAACTAGAACACAAGAAAATACTTTTCTGTGTTATAAGTAATATAGAATCAGTATACAAACTGTCTATCAGACGTGGACAGAGTAGGGATCTTACATTGGATCATCTAACTGTCATTATTGAACCAGGATTTACAATTCCGAAGAAATACCTATATGTAAAAAGGTCGTCAAACTAGAATAATATTTAAATTATCCAATTTTCAAAAATCAAATCAGGTCAGGTTTTATAAAACAATAAATACCTGCCAATCAAGGTGGTCAGATTAGGATTTACATAACACAATACCTATCTATCAGATCATGACAAAAGTCAATTGGTACTTAACAGCAAAACAGAAAGTTAAGCTCGCAGCTTAGGATATCCAAAAATCCATTAAACAACCTGCATCAAAAACTCAAAAAAAAAACATTGTTTGTAAAAAAAATGAGACCACGGTAATACCCAAGCTGGCATCCCTTAAAAAAACACTCTACGTGTGCACAAAAGTCAGCATTTCTTGTACAAACAAAACAAAATGTGTGATCAACTATGGCTTTCAGTGAGTTGACACTATTCGAGGTGTAATCAATTCAAAATTTTAATGAATGACACTAGTAATACTTAATTTAAAGTTTAATAATGATACTAACAGTAAGACATTAATGTTTATATTATTTAGAGTTAAAACTATACAGAACACACTTTCCTGTATTAGAGGCAAAGCGATAATTCCAAAGGAATTAATTATTAGTTAAGTATGCCAAAGCAGTACTTTCCTTGTTAGAGACAGAAACAACTTTCTTATGAACTAAGATTTATATAAAGAACTTATAGGAAAGCTATGCAATACTTAAACTTATGAATACTTAACTATCAATAGTATAATTAACAGAACTTTTGTGCATCAGAAAGTAGCTCAAGTCTCCGAAACACAAAATTCCAAGACATTTCTTCTCAAGTTCCCTGGAGGTTCTATGGGCTATGGGCAATAAAAGAGCCTCCAGTGGACTGAAGAAAGAAGGGCATAAACTTAAAAATAATAGCATTACAACTAATTCCGTTAAACAGATGGAACAAGGTATGAAATCAGTGTGTGTGTACTCATGTGAACAAGTATATTATTACCAAAATAATCATACGTTTAATAATACAAAAAAAACTCGAAACTAGTGCATGTTATTATCAACAGAAAAGCATATTAACGGAGGAAAGAAAGACTTAACTAACAAAATTTGGGCGCCAGTGACCACAAGGATCACATTCCAGTTTACCGAGGGTAAATAAATGGTTTATCGTCAATGAACTAGAATTAAGTGTCTGTACTGAGCACAAGATTTGGAGGTACCAAACTCCAAATCATGAGACCAGAACAATCACAAAAGAAACAAATGTAATAATGTGAAGGGTTGGTAGGCCTGCACACTACAACATTGGCCTCCTTAAAGAAAAAAAAACTAATCTATCCGAACAATGTCTTTCACGTGAAAATTACCTACAGTTCTACCTTGCATATCTGCCAATGTGTACACTAAATCCGAGACTCTATTTTTTATAACATTACGAACGAATCTAGGTGCCAACTTATGGGAAAAGTAATCCGGACCACTGGATTGAACAAAATTCTTCCTCCAAATGACATCACCTACATTATAAACCACGGATTTACGGCGTAAATTATAATGTTGGGCATTCTTTTTAATGGCCTGTATTAATGCATTTGAAACTTGTTCGTAAATAGGAACTAAGTCTTCCAACTTTTTTGCAAATTCGGCTCTAGACTGATCCAAAGGTACGTCCACGACACTTGAAGAAACATTAATTTTGTGTAAATTGCCGTCAACAATTTGTTCCCTGCCGTGCATAAGGAAAAAAGGCGTGAAACCTGTTACAAAATTAACAGTATTATTCAAGGCTGACTGAATCTGAGGCAGAAATCTGGACCAATTACGATGGTCAGACTCGGTCAAGATAGACAAGGCAGTCCCGATAGTTTGGTTATACCGCTCAACTACATTTCCATGCTAATTTGTACAGCGCTCTTGAGGCGATTTTTCGCAAAAACAGCGCTATATAAGTTGTCCAAATTTATTATTATTAAATTTATTATTACATTATTTTGCGGGGTGTAATAGGCGTTATAAAAAGGCATAGGAACATTATAATCAGCCAACAATTGTTTGAACTCTTTTGAAACAAATTGTTTACCATTATCACACACAAGGGTTTGTGGAACACCGTGGACTAGAAAAATAAATTGTTCAACATTTTTTACAATGCTTTTAGTAGTAGCATTTCTGAGTGGAAAAATCCATGTATATTTGGAAAAAACGTCAACAACCGATAAAATGTACATAAAACCCGCGTAACTACGTGGAAGAGGTCCAACAAGGTCGATAGACAACATTTGCATCGGTCTGTTGACTATTTTTGGATTCGTAGAAATACCAGCCGGCGCAGATGTATTTATTTTATGTGCCTTGCACGTTTTACACTTATTAACAAACTTTTTGACGTCATTATACATACCCGGCCAAAAGTAACGGAGTTGAACTTTCTTATACGTTCTGAATACACCGGGGTGGCAAGAGTTAATAGATTCGTGTTCTTTACTTAAAATAGCGTTGCGGTCTTCAAAAGGCACAACCAGCTTCCAGGCTGTATCCTCTTGCAAAGCGAAACGAGATTTAGAATGTCGAAATAAACAATTATCTTTAATTTGGAAGTTATTGAAACGTTGGGGATTATTCATACAATTGGAAAACAAATTACTATACCAACTATCCGAAGTTGTAGGCGAAGAATCTATGGCAGCAACAGTAAAATCGTCTTTACGAGAAAGAACATCTGGAACAGTATTTAATTTACCCTTTCTGTGCACCACATCAAAAGAATATTGGGAAAGACGCGTAGACCAACGTTCAAGCCTACCAGTTGGATTGGACAACGAAACCAACCACTGCAAACTGGAGTGATCCGTCACCACTGTGAAATGAACTCCTTCTACGTAAGGCCTGAAATGATTGACTGATTCTAATACCGCAAGGAGTTCACGCTCCGTAACGCCGTAATTTCGTT
This sequence comes from Limnephilus rhombicus, assembly GCA_929108145.2. Taxonomy (NCBI): domain Eukaryota; kingdom Metazoa; phylum Arthropoda; class Insecta; order Trichoptera; family Limnephilidae; genus Limnephilus; species Limnephilus rhombicus. The sequence continues at coordinate 6,750,410 of OV815289.1, read as the reverse complement.
CGTGAACATTTAAGCACCTAGAGAAAAAAGAAACAGGATGTTCTTCACCGTCAAACACCTGAGTAAGCACGCCGCCGATCCCAACGTTGCTCGCGTCGGAATGGATAGTAAAGGGCAAAGAAAAATCAGGGCAACTAATAACGGGAGCAGAAGTTAGAGCTTTTTTTAATTTTTTAAACGCGTCTTCCGCTTCTGGAGTCCAAGAAAAATTACTTATTCCCATTCTAGAACCAGTGAGTTTTGTCAACGGGGCTGCAATAGTAGAGAAATCTTTGATAAAACGCCTATAATAACCGCAAAGACCTATAAAAGCTTTAATTTGCTTCGAATTCTTAGGGGTAGGGAAAGTACGAATACATTCTAATTTAACGGGGTCTGTACGAAGACCTTTCGCGTCTACGATATAACCTAGATATTTTAACTCTTCTTTACAAAACTCGCATTTTTTGAGGTTAACTGTTAGACCCGCATCTCTTAATCGTTCATAAATTTTATTCAAAATCTTCAAATGTGACTCAAAATCTTCCGAAATAACAATCAAATCATCGAGATAACAAAAGATGTTCTCGTCGAACTCAGGACCAAAAAGAGCATCCACAAGACGCTGCAATTCGCTAGGAGCGTTCTTAAGACCGAACGGCATCCTCACAAATTCAAACAGACCATGGCCTGGTACAACGAAAGCCGTTTTAGGACAGGATTCCTTATCTAAGGGAATCTGCCAAAATGATTTGCTCAAATCTATCGATGAAATAAAACGAGCACCCCTTAGTTTATCTAAAATACGTGAAATGTAAGGGAGGGGGTAGGAATCTGCCAATGTGACGCTGTTCAAGCGCCTCGAGTCCAAACAAAACCTGACAGAATCATCCTTCTTAGGAACAATCAAAACTGGGTTTGACCTAGCTGAACGGGAACGGCGGACAACACCTAAATCCAACATTTCTTTTAATTGTGCTTCTAATTGCTTCTGGCGAGTTTGAGATAAAGGATAGTAACGCTGTTTAATAGGATCCCCTGTTGTATTTATTTTATGACGTACTAAATGGGTTTTACCTAAACCACGTTCTTCGAAAGAAATTGACTTAAACTTAACTATAACCGAATTTAATTTGAGATTGTCTTGGGGGGACAGCAAGGAAGCTGACGTTAATTTGCGAACCTCACCGACAACCTTCCCAAAATTAACATTGCTGTCAACTTTTGGAAACAACTGAGGGGCCACGTCGAATTGCTTCCAAAAGTCTACTCCCAAAACAATTGAAGAGGACAGCGACGGTATAACGAAAAACTTAATATATTTCTTAATATTATTATACAATACTAGTACTCGCATAGTACCAATTATATCCTGACGTTTGCCATCCGCGGTGGTAACGTAGGAATCTAACTTATTTAACTTATACCCTAAACTTATGAAAAAATTATAAACAGAACCCCCGAAACAACTGACAGATGCTCCACTGTCTAAAAGTCCTGAAAAAACCAAATCCTTAATTTTAATATTAACATGTGGTCTAACATCTCGTCCACAATCAGCTAACGGCACACATGCGTCCATGTTGTGCGTGGTAAACTTAGATATATTACTAGTAACTGACGACGATCTTCTGTCATCCTTGTGCACAGAACGCAAAAGATCGTCGGTTAGTTTTTTGAATCAGATTTATTCGCGACATTATGCTTAAGAGAGTCCCTTTTCCATTTTTGACAAAATTGTTTCGTATGACCTTGTTTCTTACAATAGAAACAATTAAAAGTTTTCTTACTATTGAAAGCAGAACTAGAAGAAGACGCTCGTGGAGAAAAGGAAGCTTGATTATAAGTAACACGGGGAGAGTGCGAGCCTTGAGCTCGTGGCGGGTACGGCGGTTGAGAATATGGAACCCGCGGAGATGAATTAAACTGTGGTACGGGTTTGTCTACTGAAAGCTTATCAAATTTACGGCACACATTTACTAAAGCTGAAAGACTCTTTTCCGAGAAATAGGCAATGGCTAAAGCGTATTTAGGTTGTAGACTGTCACAGACTAAGTCCACCAATTGTTCCTCAGAAAGCGGAACATCCAACCTTAAGTTTGCTAACTGAACATCTTCGACATAATCCACTATAGCCTGGTTAAATTTTTGCTTCATAGCGAACAAGGCTTTTAAAGCTTCCGTTTGGTTGGTACAAACGTCAAAACGAGAAATGAGGAGCTTTTTCAAAGTTAACCAAGACAAAGAGTCATCAAAAATAGTTCTAAACCAGGAAAGAGCTCTTCCCTCTAGGAGGTCAGGGAAAGAGGTAACAACCGAGGACAACTCCACCTTCCGGCATCTTGATAATTCTTCTATGCGTAAAATGAAATTCCTGACATCCGAAGACCCAGAAAATTTTAAATCCCAAGAATGAACGGACGAAGAAGAAGTTGGAGGAAAAGGCGACTGGTAATAATTATTAATTACGGTTGTAGTCTTTTCTAAACTAACTGTATTATCATTACCTATATTCATATTGGAACCACTTCCTGTATTATCATCACCTATATTCATATTGGAAGCACTCCCCTCTTTCAAACTTTTATTAAAAGAGCGAGCCTGTTCGCGCATACTTGATAATGTAGCTTCCGGAACGATGTTACGATCCGTTAACAATTTTATCATTTCTTCCTTGGATACCCCATTAATATCGGAAATCGCCATTTTTAAAGAATAAATAAAAATTTTAATTTAATTTATAATTAAATTATTATTCTCAAATAATTATATGAAATTAAATGTAATAATAGGATTAACCAAACTGTTATAATTAATTATTTATTTGTAACACGTCAATTACCAAATACCCTGTACGTATGAACTCGATAAATAGTCATTGATTTTCAATAACGACAAAGCCATTTATAATTTATTTAAAACCACCTTAGAAAGCCGTAAATATTTAAAATTACAATAAACAATTACTTATGATAAATGTCTGTCACAAGTCGTATGATGTTTACAAAACAAAAGTAATGTATTTAATAATGAACTTCCGCGGCTTTTTAAGTAAACAATGCACATAACCTGACAAATGTCAACAAGAATTGACAGCTCGGCTCCGATAAAGCATTACATAGATGAAAAATAGACAGCTGACACTAAAAATGAAATTGCCAGTAAACTGAAAAAATATTCCCAACAACAATTCGGCTATCACCTCTAGAGATATTATGAATTAATTTTCTGTTTAACATTATTTTAATGGCAACACTTAAAATTGCTGTCAAAGTAAACCGATGGCTTACAAATCGGTAAACAAACAAAAATATTCAACAGAACATAACATAATGCAATGTAAAGTTAATCAAGCTCTATATCCACAAGATAGATATATAACCAAATATATGCACACACACACCGATTCATCTCTAATAATATCAGCAAAAATTCTGAAAATTCACCCCACAAGACAGAAAAGTACGTTTCGGGCACCGAAAATAACTATATATTTTACACGTTGAGCGCCACTGTAAGGGAATCAAGTTCTGGTACAATATGATATGAGTGTAATTCTATACGGCAGAGCAGAGACCAGAGCTCAGGATTATGGGAAAGGTATTTTTCTGTCAAGTAGGTGAGAACTTAGAAAATAAAAGAAGATGAATCTTATAAAACTATATTGTAAGCAATAAAAACAAACATGAGGGTGCAAATTTAGAAAAATATACAAAGCAAAACACATACCAGATGGACTCCGGAACACTCTAACCTAACTAAAAGAATTCACGACGGATGACGTCCGCGACGTTGCTTAGTGGAGAGAAGACAATTCCAGGCTCATTAACCGGGGACGTCGCGCAATCCCGAAATCCAAGGTCATCCTTCTTAGGAAGAAGGCTGCTACGCCTCCAAGGAGTGCACCCAGCCCCGGGCCACCCCAACAAGCTCCATAAAAGAAACACGCGGTCCCAACCGATCTCCAAGACCTGCGTATCTCGGCAAATCCGTCATCCGTCCGTGTCTCCACGACGCGGGGTCACAAAGGCATATTCTGCCACCTCAAGGACCAATCCTTTTTTAAAGTTTGTTTCCAGAACACAATTGCACAAAATGGCCAACTGCCAACAACGGAAAAAGTGGGATTCACATAACCACTCAAAAATATTGCCGTACACGAACTTCTCGTGTTACGTTAAATACACCCCGCGTCTTTATAAGATAGGATCGACTTCGATTCACATGATATAATAATCCAATTGAAACACTTTTCCAGTGAGTGACCAATTCACGCACAGCTAGCCCATAGCTGCCCGGGAGGAAGTGTCCATAAACAAAAGAGCTTCTCTCTTTTCAAAAAAAATTACCAGTCTCAAAAAAAACACCATAGACAAAAAAAAAACAAATAGGCAAGAACTGCACTAGTCACATAATATTTATGTGACAACATGAAAATGGTTTTACTTTGATTCTGATGGCGTACAGTCTGCAAATAGAATAATATAACTGAACTTCAAATAAGAGGATGTTTTCCTTCAAAATGTGTCAACAGACAAATCCACAACTGGAAATTTATGTTGTTAAGACAAAATTGGTTTCAATTAAGTCTGTATGCGGCGAATTAAAAGTACATTCAGAAAATTAAAATGGTTTTTCTTTGATTCTGGCCGCACATACAGAGTCTGCATTTAGAATTTTATAACTGAACTTCGAATAAGATAATGTTTTCCTTTGAATTGTGTCAGCAGATGAATCTTCAAATGGAATTTTACATGCTGAAAACTGGTTAACTTCGAATAATAAGAAAAAAATGTCTATAAACTTTTGCTTGTCAATGTTTGCGCGCAAAATTTCCGGTTCTTCCCATGCACTTTAAATGTTCTTTTTTATTGTTTTTTTTTTATCCTTTTGCAAAAAACAAAATTTTTCTAAAATCTAGATAAAGTAATTTTTCCGACGTGCTAATTATTAGAACATTATTGTTTCTAAATATTAAAATTTTGATATTGGAAATGTGAATTGGCTCAAAAATACACGCCTGCGAATATTCTAATTAAAGTACCTAAAATAGAATAAACTTAAAATTTTAAATACAGATTCGTTTTCTTAAAAAAAATGTTATAAAACTGTAGGTATCTTAAGTTTTTAACCCAATCTACAAATTTATATTAAAATTAAAATTGTGGACATAATTTCACAATTTTATTTTTAAATTAAATGTGCAGGATAATTTGCGTATCCTGTGATGAGACGGGTTAAATTAAATCTGTATTTGGCGAATTAAAACTATTCTCGGAATTTGAAAATGGTTTCTCTTTGATTCTGGCAGCACATGCATAGTCTGTAACTAGAATTTTATAACTGCATTTCAAATAAAATAATGGTCTCTTTCAAAATGTATCAGCAGATGAATACACAACAGAAATTCATTCGTTAATACATTCTGAACACAATTCTGGTTTTAATATTAAGAGTAAATCTGTTTGCGAGTTATCAGCTTTGATTAGCATTTGATTTTATTACTCTCATAATATGCGTACGGTTTTCCTACGAATTGCGGAAATTGCAGCTTAAAAAAATATAATTATTTATATTTTTAATAAATAATAAAAAAAGAGTTGGATTCGTAAACGAAAGTATCGTAGAACATTTTCAAATAATGAATTGAAGTGGTTTAAATTTTTCCTAGATAATATTATTATTTTGAGTTAAAATTTGCCGCCCCCTTAAATGTACCTTAAAGGTTCATGGGGTGAGGTTTGTCTAGGTCTTGGAGGCGGATGACTAGGACACACTGAACTTCAGATTCCTACCCACCCTTTAAACCCTTTTTCCTTCCCAGAAATCTCCTCTCCTTCCTTTCCTTAAAAAACCCTCCACCCAGCATTCTTAAAGATGACATAGGCCCTGAGGGAAATTATTTTCCTCATGGCCTCCTGTGTGGAGCTTATGTAAAAAAAAAAAAACATTGGAAGATTTAAAGGAGGCTGTAAATATACAAAAGGAGCAAGTGTTTATAAAAAAATTAAAAATCAATAACAATATTATCTCAATGGAAGAGAATCCAAATATAATCACAAATCACGTAAATAGCTTCTTCAGTAATATTGGTCCTAGATTCGCAAAACAATTGTGCAGTGCAAATAAAACTACTGAAATGTGTCTTGTTAACAATTTTATACCTTGTACTCAATTTTCAAGAGAGAGCTTTGAATTTAAAACTACGAGCATTAATGAAGTTTCAAAAGTGATAAATGAATTAAAAATGTATTTTTCCTGTGGTATTGACAGCTTAAGTATCATGGTATACAAACAGCATGTTTCTGCGTTGGCTGGTCCGATATCTCACATTACTCACATCACTTAGTGGCATATTTCCTTCTCATTGTAAGAATGTTAAGGTTGTACCTCTTTTCAAAGGTGGGGATCACCTAGATGTTAACAATTACAGACCCATATATTTGCTTAATACTCTCTCAAAAATCAAAGAAAGATTGGCTAATCAAGATTAGTTTCATTCTTAGAAAAATACGAAATACTCTCCGACAATCAATTCCGTTTCAGAGCAAATAAAAGTACGAGTGATGCTGTTTTAAAGGTAATGACCAAAGTTACAAGAGCGCTGGACTATGGCAACAAAGCCATAGCGGTGTTATTGGATTTATCAAAAGCATTTGACACTGTTTCCCACGAATTGCTCATTAAAAAATTATCATCTTTAGGCATTAATAATACAGCAATGGGCTGGTTCGGATCTTATATTAGTGACATAACACAAGTGGAAATAAATAAGATGTTAAGCGAAGGTAAATCAAACTCCTTTGGAGTCCCGCAAGGTAGTGTGCTTGGGCCAATATTGTTTCTTATTTATATAAATGATTTATGTAGTCTGAATATTTTTGGTAACATTGTTAGTTTTGCAGTTGACACTGCCTTAATATTGGAGGGTAAAACTTGGAATGAAACTTTCAACAAAAGTAATATAGGTTTAAGAGTGGTAAATAGTTGGTTAAACAATAATATACGTACTTTGAATGCACTAAAACCAATTTTATCACTTTAAGCAATTCAAGTAAAAGTCTGCCTTCAGAAACTCACAACTTGATTATTCACAATTGGTTTCAAACATGTAACTGCAATCCTTTAGAAAATGTAGTCAGCATCAAATACCTCGGTGTAAAAATAAATTAATTTTTGAGATGGAATGATCATGTTAATATGTTAGTAAATGTAATGTTCTTTAATGTGGCCTTACTAGCCCACAAATAATAAGATGTACAACGTAAGTTGTTTTCGTCTTTTATTGTGATGTTACAATGGATTCGATAGTTCTGTATTTATGTCTAACGTAGCGAGTGATTACAAAGGCTTCTCGAATAGTTCCATAAATAAACCAATCCCTAGATCGATATCTTCGGGCCTTCTCCATACTAGAAGTTTTGTCATCACTGTCACCAACTTAACCAAAAATAAAATGGTCCACCAAAGACAATAACATAGAAGAAGTTCAAGGCCATTATAGACAATATAATTGCATTCGACCTACTTTATTAATTCATTAGCCAAATAAATTATTGAAAAAATAAAAATGCTTGAAAGCAGAAAAATGTTTTAGTTTCCCCAAGAAAACAACGTTCCACTTGACAAAGCCTGAGGGAATAAGCTTTACATAATTTTTAAAGCTCATTTTCTCAGCAAGGAGCTATGTCAGGTGGAAATCTGTTATCCTGAGGAAATCAAAAATTAAAGCGTTAGTAAAAAACCTAAAATACTTGAAATATGAACTCCTTATAAAAGGAAAACATTTTCAAATAATGATTATGGTTTTCTACGACGAATTTACATTTTTCTGCTTGAAAAATGATAACTCGGGAGTACATGTTTAAATTCTTTTTATTTTCAGAAAGACAATCGATAATAGCACATAAAAACACTGGTTCGGTGAATTCGATGAATTGAAAAATGGTTTGAAAAAGAATATCGACAAAGGAATGGAAAGGAAACATGGCTAAAGCGTCATACAGCTGTGACATTAAAGATTAACGTAAACAATAGCTGTATTGTTTGCTTATATACATTCATATTCAATGTCACATCTACATAGCGTTTTAGCCATTTTTCCTTTCCAGCAGTCACCGTACAGTTCTTGTAGAAGGAAATAAAAAATCTACATATTCTAAATTTCCTTTTAACCGAAATTAAACAGAGTACCTATACCTTCATCGGGGACCCATTTCAGCCATCTCACAGTAAAAACCGCACCATGTGTTCTGAAAAAAATATATCACATTAAACAAAGTTTGTGAACAGAATAAACAGTATTTTTCCCTTGTGATGACATACTTTGTTTATCACAAGGGAAAAGTATTCTCACTTCTGTTCATATGAACATATAAATTAGTAGCATTATTAATTTTACCTGCCATTAACGGTGTTATGGTCTGCCAAACAATGTTATAAGGTGTTCCTAACGTAAAGCTTCAAAATCATTCAAAGTCTGGAACATTTTCTGAAACAATATTTGTGAAACATTAACCACTCGGACCCATAAGCTTGTTTTAACGATAATATAACATTAACAGACATGTATGACGTACGAGGCGTACGTATTACAATTATACTTATTAAAGTAAAATTGAAAGAATATTTTATCAATACAAATGTCATTTAACCTCAAATAGATTTACAGATAAATTAAGCTGAATGTTAATGTTTCATGTAATTACCTGATTTCTGGATCAATAACGGACACATTTGAAACATTTTTCCACCTCTGGAATTCCTGTAAACGATTTTTAAATAAAATATGCCCATGGCGATGTCAACAACACAAATTCAAATTCATGTTCGTTTGATAATCGCATGACGCAATTGACGTTTAAAGTTAGACCTATCTATAATAAAATTCAGCTTTATCTATAAGAATTTGATGCGCTCCTGTCAGTTTCAAGGTTAAAGCCAAGTTTTACACCCCTGAATAGTTCTGAGCGCGGCAACGGGAGCGACAGCTGTCTGCCCCGCGAGCCGCTCGTCTAACTTCGGCGGAACCCGAACGTTTCCGAATGAATCCAATACATGGATAATTACGTATACTACAGTAAATAATACTAGGAGACTTACCTATATCTTTAAAGAACTGAGACATATACTAGATAAAGAAAAATTAATAACTGTTTATTTTACAATAATCCACTCTTTGCTTTCTTATAATATAGTGTGCTGGGGATCCTGCCCAAAGACTTATATAGAACCACTTAATATTGCCAAAAAAAAACGATGCTTAAGCTTATGTTCAAGAAAAAAATTAAATATCCAACTCTTTTTCTTTTTATGGAATGTTATGAATGTTATGAATGTTAGGAATGTTATGTATATAAAACAGTTATACTGATATTGCAGAAAGAACACAGCAAATTTGTACTACGAGAATTGGCTCTGATCTGAACTTTATGGCAATTCAAACTAAATCTTCTTTTGGTCAAAGAAATTATTTTTATCAAGCTCCACTCATATTTAATAGCCTTCCAGCCCCCCTAGCATAGTCGATCGATATAGGTTTTATCGAAAATGTCGGTAACTTGTAATCGCTCCCGAGAACGACTGCAGGCCGCTAACGAAGAAATAACAGTTCACGTCAAATAAATCAGGAACCCTTAGTCGTTGTGAACTGTTTTTTGTTCGTTAGCGGCCTGCAATCGTGCTCGGGAGCGATGACAAGTTACCGATATTTTCGATAAAACCTATATCGATCGACCATGCTAGGACCCCAGAACATATTAAGTCATCTAATTCCTTGTACACTTTTAAAAATAATCTTAAATTATTTGTGTTAGTCGAGGATTGCCAATTGATTTTCTCTACTTTGTCCTTTCTAAATTATTAGCTAACTGAGTATGTTTATAATAATAAGCTAAATTAATAATATTTTTGTTTAAACCGTTTTTTTCATCTTCCTCCTGTCAAATTTATAGCATGTTATATTATATACATTTGTTATATTATATATTATATAATCCTTAAAAAAAACTTTATTTTTTTTTATTTTAATTTTAAATCAGTTCTCAAAATTACGGTCACCCTAAAAGTCTACATGTTTACATTAATGTACTACCTAGCGCCATCAGTTTAGTAGGCACCCATAATCTCAATCTGTAAGAAATACAACAATATTGTTTTTTTAATATCTGAATAATTTTGTGTTATTTTGTAAATTTGTATAATTATTGTTAACCTCCACATAGGCTTGTCCAAGTGATGTGACAGACTTTAATTGCAATTTTCAGCCTTGATGTTCCAATTGTACAACAAATATATGCCAGAAACATATTATTGAAGATATTCAAAACTACTAAATCCTCTACAAGACCATGTTTGCATAATTGCATAACACTAGATCGAAAAAAAAATACATAAAAATTATTCGTTGTTATAAAATCATACTCGGACAAAGAAACAACAAATACTTAGCAACAAAACTCCATAACATCCTTCCCCAAGAAATAAAACTAATAAAACATTCCAATGACTACTTATCAAAAATAAAATAAGTGAAACGGTAGCGCGGCTCGTTTCGGACGGTTCAATACATATCTTAATTTGGGATTTGAGTTCAAAATACCAAACCAAACTGAGATATTATTTTTGTAATCAAAAGGTATGTCAAATATCTCGTACGGATGTCAGCTACTTTATTTATTTTTGCTTTATATTATAAGTTATGGACCAATTAAGTTTTTGGAGTTTCGTGATTTAAGAGGCTGCTTGGACAATCATTTGTGGGTAAATAAAAAACATTTAAACAAATAATTTCACTTTAAAAATGTGATGAAAAAAACATTGTTTTTTGCGGTAGAAATTTTAGTATATAAACGACAAATTTTTGTTCCTCCGTAAATAGGTAATTTTGATTTTAAGTGTACACCCATAAAAAATATTTTTTTATTAATTTTTGTTTTATGTTTTATTATATTTAAAAAAATATTATAAAGTCAAGTTCCCCGCGCCGTCTGTCTGTTCGCGATAAACTCGAAAACTACTGAACGGATTTTCATGCGGTTTTCACTAATAGATAGAGTATTTCATGAGGAAGGTTTTTTGTATGTAATTTGTTAAGGATTTGTGTAAATTGGTTGAAACATAACGATAATTGTTAGAAGTGTCGGAAATAGTCCAGCCGCCTGGTAACTTTCATCGAAAACGCTGCCTAATCGTTTTGGGATATAACAAAACAATTAATGGTGGGATATTCCTCTTTTATAGATCTACAAAAAAGTCCGCTAAGGCATATATCTATCTTTTACGGAAAGCTTACTATACCCATTCTATCTTCTAAAAAAATGGTCACGAACATTGCAGTAATTGAAAAGTTATTTAGACGGATACAGTAATAATCCTTATTAACTTAAATACGTTAGTTACCCCAAACATTTCATGCACATTCTTATAATCTTTCACACCATCTCTAGATATTATAAATTAAAGTCCTCCGCGGCATCTGTCTGTCTCTTCGCAATAAACTCAAAGACGGCGGTGGTTATAAAGGTTGGATAACCATCCAGTAGATGAGATTGTGTTTTATTTGCCACAGCAACGCGTGACCGGGTCAGCTAGTTTTAAAAATAAATACATTGAAATTATTTTTCAATGTTTTTCATTTACTCACAAACAATTGTCCAAGTTGCCTATAAAACCATGAAACATAACATCTTTAATTATTGCCTATTTCTAATAATTTCAATCATAAATAAATAAAGTACCTCACATCCAAACTAGATATTTGATATACCTCTTGATTATAAAAATAATTTTTCAGTTTGGTTGGGTATTATGTTCTCAAATCCAAAATTAAGATTTGAATGAAACCGGCCGCGCAAACGTCCCTCTTAAAGAGGTCAATACAAAAACCCAATGAAGACACTAAAAATGACATGAAAGGCAAATAAATTATTTTTTAATAACTTCAGTCCACTTCGGCACAAGGCCCACTAGTGGGGAGGACTAAGAAATATAACATCTACACTTAAGTACTTACTTAAATTCCATTATTTCATATAGTCGCTAAAGTAAAAAAACTTTTCTCTCTGGTAATGTCCGATATTTACGTGTGTTACTTTTATTAAACCGTGAAATTATTAACCCTGATAAAGGCGAACCCTAGTGGGGTTAATAATCACATGCTAAACAATGGTGAAGAAATACCTAATAAATAAATAGACAAAGTGCATTTAAACTTGGGTTTTATTTTATTATGATTTTAATCCAAGAGTTAGTAGCCAAGTTGTCCTAAGTTCTGGTTCCCAGTGTGGTGTCACGGGTTCAATCCTCTATTCTAGCTCCTGTCCTCCATCATTGCACAAGCTACATTTCTAGGTCCTATTTATTCTAGTTTGAAATATTGTATACGTACCTTTGTTTTAAACTACATACTTAACTCCATAAAATACTTATGTCGCCTTTTGGGGATGCTGTGTGGGGCCAAGTCCAAGATTTCCCATCTCAAGATTGTGCTCCGAAGATTGCGATCCGTTAGTAAAGATACATCTTATCAAACAGATCACCCGTTCCTGCACAGTGCGAAGGATTTGTCAGGTATTTTGGAGCTGCAGACCAGAGGTGGCTGCCTATCAGCCTACAGTGGGGGTGTACTTGCAATACTTGCTGTACAGGGTGATCAGTTGTATATTATGTTGTGTATATGTGGGACATGTACAGTACGCTTTCTCTGGCTTCTATGGAGCCCATAGTCAGTTATATGACAGATAGTTGTGTTGGAAAAAGGGAATAACAAAGGAACAAATACATAAATATAGTAAAAAACAAGATATTTCAAGAGACACATTTATTGTTTTACAGTTCAAAACATATTTACAAATAATTGTTCACAATTTAATTCTTTCTCCCTTTCATCTGGTAAATAATAATTAAGTTCCTCATCGCTAATATCATATTGGTGATTTGATTTTAGAGCAATGGCAGCTAACCTAATAGCCTGTCATATTCTAAATAACTATCAAAACTGTGTTCAGATAATTCAATATTGTTACAGAAATTACAACAGTAAAATAACAGCATAATAGAGCAGTAGAATAAGAACAAATATATAATAATAACAAAGGAAGTAACACAATGCAAACAACTACCAAAGTAAATAGATAAGAGAAATGATATAAAATAGAACATAATGGCAGTTAACACATTATAATAAACGTCAATAATGATGTGCTTATAGAAGTGGTTGAAAGAAAAGTTGAATAGAAATGTGATTAATAATATGGCGGACAACAGGAAGAGTAACAGAAGTAATGCTAAAGTTAGGTCTGCAAAACTGTCGTTGTGCTTCAGGAGTAAAACCTTATGTTATTTCAACACAGCCCCCAACAAGGGCATATTGACTGTATTAGCATATGCTGCACCAACAGTGTCATCTCTTTATAGCAGAATTACAATCAAGCTTGTATTATTGTCACAATAATACAATAATAATTATTATATTTGGATAATTTATATAGCGCCGTTTTCGTGAAAAATCACCTCAAGGGCGCTGATACAGACAACTATTCCTAGTTAGTATCAACTATACACGATAAAGCAACATTTACGTTAGGGTTAAATAGCTGTACAACAGATTATTTATACTTTTAAATAAACATGCAACATCAATTCATATTCTTCTACCTGTATTTAAACAATCTCATTGGAGCAACACCAAATCAAATGTTAATTAATTCAACAGAATTATCAATTTGAAAACAACACTTTTTGTAAATTAGCGTTGAACTCTTTCAACAGTATTAAGTATGGTTTCCATAAGGAGACAGATATTGGAGAATTATATTCTAGGAGGCTTCTAGTTAGAGACACTAACAGTATTTATATTTTATTTAAACTTTAGAAATCCTTGGGGATGTTTAAAATATAACTCAACAATTCCTTGGCTCTTTTAGCAATTTGGGATATAAAAAACCAACAAAGTAGGTACTACAATAATAATTTTACTTAAATCAAGTCAAGCCAAGTTAAAAATTATAAACCTAACAATACGAAATAGGAAAGATATAAGGAAAATGATTTTTACAATTTACGTAATGCTCAAAATTAACATGTGTCACTGCTAACGTCTCGGTGTCTAAAAAAGTAAGTTGTTTGCGGCTTATCAAGGATTAGCCTGCTTAAATTTGAGCGAGGAATCCCACACTTAGCGAGGTTATGCAGCTACTGATATACCGGGCATGGTGGTTCGGATTATAGTGGGTTCGGATGACAGAGATTATACTTTATATATAATTAAACAAAAGGGAACACTATTAAATTCAAATAACAGTAACTCAATAATATTATATATTATTATCGGATGTAGTATAGATACTACATTCATGTATTGAACAATGAATAAATAGAAATATAAAAACAAACAAAATAAATCACTAACTATAGACACATCAACACACAATAAATTAATAAAATATGGTAAACAAAATAAGTGTGCTTTCATGTCTCAATAGTAATAACAGGCACATACATATAACTCCATAGAAACAGAAAAATAATCTTAATAAAGAATTATATTCAATTAAAGACAAATATAATATGTGTTTATACAATATAATGTAAATGTGTTTTAATTCTTAATATAAAACCAGTTGTTTTAACACTCATGTCTGTGGTTCACCTACATGTATTGTGTTTGATAAATTATGTATTTCTTCAAAGTAGGTAAATATTTTATTTATTTCGGATACAGATGTCGGCAATTTATTGACCTTTGGGCTGCGTTTAAATGTGTGTGTGTACGTATGTATGTATGTAGGTATGTATGTATGTGTATGTCTCATCGACCAATAATAATTTTAAATGTTATTAAATGTATGTATTTCACAAGATCATCCCTTGTGCAAAGCTTGCTCAAATAACACATCCATATCTTAACTATTCATAAATAACTCTAAATAATCAGATCTCAAAACTATGGTCACCCTAAAAGTTTACATTAATGTAGTACCTAGCGCCATCAGTTTAGTAGGTACCAGTAGGTACCCATAATCTAATCTCAATCTGTAAGAAATACAACAATATTGTTCTTTCAAAATCTGTATAATTTTGTGTTATTTTGTTAACTTGTATAATTATTGTTAACCTCAACACAGGCTTGTCCTAGTGAGGTAACAATTTGTATTGTAAACATTTTTACCTGCAGTGTAAAGAAACAATAAATAAATTGTTTTGGGACAATGTTCATATAAACAAAATGAGATATTACCGAGCAGATAAACATGGGTCGGATGGTCCGAGTGCCGAGTGCCGAGCTGTTAGCGATGCAATTTTTCATGCCATCGAGTTTCAAATCACAACGGTGCTAAAGAAGCTTTAGTTTATTTAGCGGCATCTCCAAGAGTGGGGACACTCTTAGTTTGTTTAAAAAGTTGACAATCATATATAAACCCCAGAATGTAATTTAAAGTAACACATTAGATATTGATTAAAAACTGAGGAAAGGGGTCCGTGGGCCAAGAGAGTTTGAGAACCACTGTACTAGATAAGTAGATGAGGTGAATGAATCAATTCAAAATTCTGTTTAGTCATTGGGCACTATGTTAGTTAAACTTATATTAGCAAACATACTAATTCCGGTTGTGGGTCTGTCTGTAACTATTGTTTAATGAACTCTACATCTCGGATTTACTTTGAATTTAAGTTTCTCTTTAAATATTGTAGCTCATTAATGTGAGGAATTCAGACAAGTGATAAAGTAGATAGGAATTTAACTATAATATGAAATTTTAACAGAAAATTATATTTATTTGCTATCTATGTATCTAAATTGGAATCATAATATCGCGTGATTTATATCGGTCTGCGCTAGTTGAAATGTACCGTATTCGCTGAACACGAAACAACATGGATAGACTGGTTAGTGGCTGAGTTGGCATCGCGTCTGGTTCCCGGCCGGGCATCCTGAGTTCAATCTCCTAATTGGCTAAATCCTTCATCACGGCACGAGCAACAATTTCTGCTTACAGTGAAGGTAGTAGGAGATTGTCAAATATTGTCAGATTATTCGTATCACGAAATGTATGACTTACGTTTTAAAATTTTTAAATGAATAAACATCCTATGCAATATAATTCTGGCAGCATGTAGGTACCTAAGAGTATGTGTAAAAAGAGAAATGTTCTTAGTTTAGGTTAACAGCTGAAATGTGTTTAATATATATATTAATGTTTATTTCAGTGAAATGAGATTGTCAAATGAAATTCCTAAATTCACAATTGCTCAAAAACCATTCTAAAAACATTCCCGCCTTATTTCAAATATGGAGCAGTGGAACATTAAAATGATGATATTTAAATGTGATGACAATATACACAATATCAGGCAAGTGTAAGGGAGACAGATCGCGTGCTAAATGGGCTAGAACCAAAAGGGGTGACATTCAAATCTACATGGAAAGCATTTCTAGTGTGTGTAGTAAATAGTTAGTTTAATTGAAGTCAGTCCTGTTGGGAGTTTAGACAGATTTGTTTGATCTGAGGCTTCGATCAAGGATTGTCCTAAGATTTGAGGGGATAATGCCTAGAAGGGAGATTTTGCAGTTTACAAAAAACCCGGTAGTCGTAGCCGGCTATTTAGATCTAGTCACGAAGAATACAATGGTTCCTCAATATCTATTATAGCGACGCCTCCGATTACGTATTTTCATAATGTTTTCTTTTTGAAAAAGTTGTTTCAGGCTACAGAATTTCAGGCTACAGAATCCCTGAGATCAAAAAGTAACGTATTTTGCACCAAACATCAACACCAGCAGAGATACAGAGGTTGAACCATATCTGCCACTAGAGACACGTTTAGCATATTTACTATATCTGGCACGAAGTGATAAGTCCTTTTATTAATATTACCTATATTAGAAATAGACGACTCCAATTTTTGACGACTCAATTCACAATTAATTCATTTAAAATAATAGGTATTCAAAGTATGATTTCGAAGATAATTTCAGTATGACAAAGACCACTCTTCAAATTCGAAACATCGCTTGAAATGGCTTTAACCATATTTGGTGAACTGAATAGCCAGGTAATTCCAAAACTTTTGAGGGCCTCCATTAGAAAGTTTGGTTTACGAAGTTTGAAGATTTCCGTGATCGAGGCTCTCGACTAGCAATAGGTCACGGGTTCAAATCGCAGATAAATTTTATAAGACTGATTTGTGTGTTTTCACAATTGCCCTGGTGTAAGAGACCACCATTTAGAATTGAAATTACTTTAGTCATGTTTGTTGACTATATCTGAATAGCCAGGTACTTCCCAACCTTCCTCTACCCCATCTCTTTCTCCTCCCCACTACCTTCAGTCTCACAACATTCCCCAATTGGGGGATACCATACACTCACTGGCTCCGTACGGGAGCAGTAGGTACTCGCAAAAAATATATAATATATAATCTGACTGATTTTCTTATTTTTTGGATATTTATAGTTTCTGGACTTGAGGGGTTAAACTGATTATTATTGTTTTTTAAATTCATAATTTGGATATTTTTCTTTAAATTTGGATAAATTATTTCTTATTTGACATTCTTTAACGGCTGCTCCTTTATTTACTAAAGCCTCCACTATATACCATCCATCCCGCCTTATAGCCTGACCAAGAGCTTCACCTCCATCCGCATTAACATCCACTCCCCTTTCCAGCAGCAGCCGCACCACATCCCACTTCATACACTCTGATGCCCTAGTAAGTGCGGTCCTTCCTTCCCAATCTACTCTATCAGGGTTCACCCCCTGCTGCAGGAGGTATTCTACCAACGGGAAATGTCCCACTAGCGCTGAGTGATGTAGTACAGTCCGGCCATACCCATCTAAAGAATGGATGTCAGCACCTCTTTCAACAAGATACTTTACTGTTAGTAACTGTCCACTACTGGCCGCATACATCAGAACAGACATGCTTCTCGCACAGCGTGTATTAATGTACGTGCCGCGCCCCACCAAGTACTCAACAATATTCAGTCGACCCTCCCTAGCAGCCATGTGCAAAGGAGTCCTATTTGCCCAATCGCCCTGTGCCATCAATACAGAAAAGGGAACAGCAGATTGCTCCACAAGTAGTCTAACCATACCGAGGTGACCCCTCTCTGCAGCAAGATGAAGAACTGTTCGCATGTCCGCATCTTTATGTTTCATTAATAAAATGCAATACCGCTCAACATTATTTTCTAATTTCTCGAATAATATATTGTGAACGTGATTAATATTATTATTTTCAATAGCCCTTATAAATTGTAAAATTAGTAATTCAACTTCTTTAACTCTATCAAATATTCTCGAGGTACAACCTAAATAATTTGAAATAACCCGATAGAATAAAGTAATAATAATAATAATGGCCTCTTCTTCTGTGGATAGTTGAGTCGCAGTAATATCGTGTTGGTTGAATAAACGTTCAAAAAAAAACTTTTCCGCGGTTTCGTCAAAATTTTGAACTTTTCGATTGAATAAAATTGCAAAAAAAATATTTAACTTAGTTTCATCTGAACATGCTCCGATACGTTGTAAAATATTTATTGTCATTGTGTCCAATACTAATTCATTTTTACAGTTATTATTTAGTTTAGGTATATTCAAGAAATTTAGAGCTGTATTATTATTTCGGTCATATTGTTTTATTAAAGAAACAAAGGCTTCTTGTGTACTTTCTATTTTCAATCCACTTAGGAGCAATGTGGCGATATATTCATTCTCTTCTCGGACAGCAATATGAAAAACAGTTTGGTGCTCCTGATTTCTGAATACGAAACTATTTTCAAGCCACAATTGACTTATGCATTTCGCGTTTAATTCAAGAGCAGTCTCTGACATTGTTGTTTCATTGAATAGCACATTCATAAACATCCTGATGATCTTCCTGTTCGGATGACGCAGGATTTGAGGGACAAGTATTTCTTTAAACAGTTCATACCTGTTATGGAAGATTCGTTGATTGAGCCAGTGGACAACCATTTGTGCACAGCAATATTCTGCGTATGTACGGTGGACAAATTGGAAATCTCCGTCTCTCTTTGTTTGAACCAAACCAATTCTGTTTAATTTATTTAGCCACCTATCTTCAATGGCGTCAAAGTTCTTAAGATAAAAATCAGGAAAGAATGTTTTGAATCCAAGTTCACAGTGCATTGTTGTTAAAGTGTCAGAAAAATGTTTTATTATTAGTTCATCCGCCCCTGCTCCTAGAGAGGTTTTATCGTTAAGGTAAATTTCATATTTTAACTCAATAAACTTCTTGTACAGATTTGATGCACTTTTTATGTTGATTTGTTTTAATAAAACTTCTGGAGAATAAAGCAACAAAACACTTGACAGTCTGTAGACTTCGGCCAGCATTCTCAGTTGCAGGGGAACCCCCATGATGCACTTCGTGTCTGCCCCCAGTACTTCCTTTGCTTGTCGTAGCACCTCTCCGGCATATTTCTTGAGGCGTCCTTCCTCTTCCTCTCCGTAATCTCCCAGCTCGAGGCAGAGGCAGGATCGCCAAATCACAACTAAGAAGGTCAGTTGCTCTTCTTTGTTAAATGGTACAAATGACGTACATAAATTGCATAATTCCTTTTCTAATGATCTATTCAAATAATTGCGAGCGGTCAAGAATATTTGGACTGTTGGTATATTTTTAAGGAATCTAAGGAGCTTGATTATATTCTGTTTGGCACTCTCCTTGTCTTTATCTTGAACATAATCATCCAACTCGTCAAACCCATCCAACATTAATACGACTCGCTTTGAATTTATTTTACTCTCTAGCAAATACTCTAACAACCCGTCAGCCTGAGAGCCACACTCACTTAACAGAAAATTTGCTACGATTTTACGAGTGAGCGGTTGGGATAATTTATCTTCTATATGCCCTTGGAAGTGTCTTAATCCTATATAGATGACCCATGGTGAATCCATGAGTCTTGACAAGCTCGATAGGGTAGTTGTCTTCCCCATCCCGGGCTCGTCTGTTATTATAGTCAAGTTTCTTCCTGTTTTCCTTAATTCTGTTTCTTTTATTGGCTCGCAGGAGTCTGTGGACATAAAGGGGAGCAAGCTCTCCACAGATCCGTGGGAATATCGCCACTCTAGTTTATAGCACTCCTCGCTTTGACAAATTTTTACGAAATGTATATGTTTATGAATATATTTTTGAATAACATTCATCTCCTCTTCTGTGGGTGCAACAAGTATATTATTTGTGAACGCTTCTTTTTTTCTGCAATTCTCTGATAATTTTAAGAGTACCTTTTTGTTTGTCTCACTGTTAATAACAAATAGGTCACCAGCATGTTCAGTTTCTGCGAACTTCTCCACGTCAATGCATGCTCTGTGAAGAAATTGCCTGTTTAAATAAAAACGCCTATTAAATACTTCTTTGCAGTACACATCTCGGCCTAACACTTCAAACAAGTAAATGCATTTATCCTGGTTCTTGTTGCAGGCATCTCTAAAGGAGAATTGTGCATCTCCCTCGGTGAGGATGATGTCCATCCCCTTCAGATAGTCCCAGTCGGTCCCAGTCTCCAGGTCCTCACGGCTCAGCCCACTCATCACCACCAGGATGTTAGTGTCGGGTGACTTTACACATCTCGTAAAGAATTTCATACTAGTTTTAATATTTAATTTAAAAAATGGTATCTGTATATCACTGAGGATGGGACGCGTATCCTTTATGTTGATTGCATAGTCTTGGATTGTCGCGAAATTTCGTATAGTTTTTGAACATAGGATCTGACTGATCTCGTGAAAGGAACAGTCATCTCCCAAGAACTCTCGGAAGCTATATGCTTTATCCGTAGTAATTATTACATCACCTCGATTAAACATTGTATTCTTTGAGTTTGGAGTTAGGTCCGAGAACTGAACATCACTGTTAAAGTTTACAGTTTTACATAATTTTTTAGAGGAGTCGGGTGTGTCTATTGGCTGCGACACAATCAATACAAATTTTAGGGATTTCAAATCTTTTTCATATGCGTCTTTAAGCAATTGGAGCATGGATCTATGAGAGGATAATGTGCAGTCTACCACCATTAAAAATTCTTTCTCAACGGGCCAACCAAAAATTTTTACAAAATTTTGCAGCTGGGACTGATTAACAAAAGTGTAGTGATTTTGTAGTATATATTTGATGGAACTGTTGGACGAGTCGTTGCTTCTTTCCATCTGATAAAGGATGTTCCGAAGTCGGCTCATTTGGAATGCAACGTCTTTAATAGTTGTGACCAGACAGGGAACTCGCTCATCGCTGGAAACCAGGAATTCCCGGAAACCCACGGAATCCTCAAAGTTTAGTAAACACTTGGGCAACGAGTCAAGGTAGATCTGTCCCTCCGCGTAGTAGATGAGGTCTGCAGCTCGGTTAAAGACTTTAATTTGCATCTCCACTGCTTTCGTGAACTGCGGCTTCAGCCACCGCATCAGCTGCTTTAAGCGCTTGCAGAGTTCCAACAGGGAATCTCCCGACTCACAAGTTATTGTTCGGTTATAATAATTCAAATCAAATTTGGGAAGCAGTTTGGTACTCTCCACTTTAAGCTTATTCTTTTCAATGAATTTCTTTAGAATGCTCAATTCGCTTTTCTGTTCCTGTAGTATTTGCATTCTGAAAAGCATTTGCAATTCAACTTCTGAAAAAACTCGAAAAGAACTTTTAAAATTATCTCTGTTTTCCGCCACCTTATACCGAAGGAACTTTTTGAGGTCATTGGGATTATTAACTGTTGCATGTCCGTGATAATTATTATCCCAATTTAAGATCTTAAAAAGTTTCTTATATTCTTTAATGTTTTTCGCCCAATCCAAGACTTCACCAAAAGTACAATCATCATTTTTAAAAGCATCGACAAAATTATTCATTGCGTGAGACTTAACAGAATATGTGATGGTATTATCAATCCACTTGAAGTTGGATACATCATTCTGAACGCGATAAATCCTACCTACGTGCACCCCGCAGGTGTTGATATGGTTAGGGGCCGACAGGTAGAGAGTAATGTCCAGCCCGCCTAAACGTGGTACATTCATCTCATACCTGTGGTAATGATCATTCAGTACTCGGTCCAACATGTCCCGGGCACCCGGACTATCAAAACCAACGATCTTAGCGTGTATGCCAGCCTCAGAGTTCTTTTGTAATCTGCTTTTACTTTCTATAAGTTTTATGGATAAATATTTGACTGAGAATGCAGTTATCTGAGCAAGCCATGCCCCCAGGGAGTGACCTGTGATTGTGAGGGTGTAGTGCCTATTATGTTGATTGTTTACTAAATGAATTACTTGACGGATAGAATCTACAAATGTTACAGCCGAATTCATGCATGAGGTGTAGTTAGTGCCGAAGATTCCTGTGATATCTGTATACACTGCTCCAAAACACTTAGGATCAGTTCCGCGATGTGCCAACACCACTTGCTGCAACCCGATATGATAGAAGGCTGCACCAAAGTATCCGTTGAACCAATCCGTATTGTCGGCAGTGATCAGAAGTTTCCACCCAGATGGCTGGAGAGTAGATAACTTACCGGACAGAATCCTAGTCACATATTCTGAGTCCGATTCTTCTCTGGATGTCTTCTTGCTATACACCAGATCAGCAAACATCGCTAAGGTCTGGTCACTCGGGTGGGGCTCCGCATCCAGCAGGTCCTCTGGACACTGCTCCGAGGATTCAAGGAGGGTTGTGGTCAGTATATCTAACCGCCCATCTTCCATCAGCAAACTTTTGTCCACTTCCATGGCTCTTGTTCCTGAAACAAGTGTGTTACGCTGCATCAAATACAAGAACTGTGTCACAATATGACAATGCGTTGGAAATAATACTTATTCATAGAATAAGCTCTCGACCGGTAATACGAAAGTCGCGGGTTCAAATCTCGGCGTGCGCATAAAAAATGATTGATTTGTATTATTTCACAAATAAATTATTATAAATAATACACGGTATATTTGCGGCACATTTCAGAGTGAATAATACTTGAGATATCACCCTGGTGTAAGACCGCCAATCAGAATTTAAAGGTTAGGCCAATTAGAATAGCCGGGTACCTACCTTCCCACCTACTTATACCCCGTATCTTTCACCTCCCCACTATCTTCAGCCTCACACCATATCCCAACTGGAAATACCATAATATCATTGGCTCCAGATGGTTGGGAGCAGTTGGAACTCTTGTACGATATTCACATTAAAAAATAAATTAAAAATTAAGATATTAAAAAAAAAATTCTAATGGACAAACTGAGTCAAGTAAGGAGAATCTAAAAATATAAACGGTGATTGTCGGACAGGAAACCACAGGAGACACAATTCCTTCAATATATCAAATTCCCTAATATGTTATCGCGGTTTCATTTGATAAAGTTTTGCTGCTCTTCACGAGTCCGGCAATTATTATGCCTGACTAATAATTAATTATACATGTGTACCTATTAAAGAAGCTTGATTACTTAGGAATACGTGGAGACCAGTGGCGTTCCGTGAGTTTTCACTGTAGAGTGCTAAGATTGAAAAACATGTCATTACTGATGTTGTAACTGAAGATGATTTTTTTTTTAAGAATTTCAATTTTTTGTATGAAGATCTTTCAGTATGTGGATGGGGCGCATCCCTTGAATGAAAGAATCCTGAAGATTTTTGTTATTTGTGTTTGGGGTGTTATGCCGTGTTGCGCTACCTCCTTCTTTAGCCAACGTTTCGGATAGCGTTTTTGAACACATCCTAAGTTGATTTATGAACGTATCCAAGTAGATTTTTAACGCGTGCATAGTGTACCTACATCATAGGTTCTCAACGTGGGTAATAACGCCCCATGGGAACGTTTGAGACTTTCAGGGGGGCAGTAAAAGACCCAGAGAAAATTAGGGAGCGTTGAGATAGCACAATGAGGACGTGGATAGGTAAAATAAAATTTGGTCTAAAAAGACAAAAAAAACACCAGTGCAAAATTCTCATAGTTCGGTAGTTTGGGAAGTGGATGAAAATTGAACTGAAAGATTCCATTATATTCAGATCTACAGGGCAGATGTCGGGTCTATCAGATCTGTCGAATCTGTCGGATCTGTCGGATCTGCCGGATCATGGACACTGCAACACTGTCCGAAACGTTGGCTAAAGAAGTAGGTAGCGCAATATGGCATAACACCCCAAAAACAAATAACGAAAATCTTCAGGGTGCTTTCAGTCAAGGGATGCGCTGCATCCACATACTGAAAGATCTTCATACAAAAAGTTGAAATTCTGAAAAAATAATGAAATTCATTTTCAGCTACAACAACATCAGTAATGTCATATTTTTCAATCTTAGCACTCCAGCTCAGTGAAATCTCACGGACCGCCACTGATGGAGACCTATTTTGTTGGGTGAAATCATATTTACACAATGTATCACAACTAATAATTTTTATCAATGGATACAAATCATTCTCTTTTGGATAAGTTTTAAGATTTTCACGGCCAAAAGCATTTTCGTTATTTGTTTTTGGGGTGTTATGCCGTGTTGCGCTACCTCCTTCTTTAGCCAACGTTTCGGACATCGTTGCAGTGTCCATCATCAGGGCAGATCCGGCAGATCCGGTAGATGTGTCTATCTACCGGATCTGCCGGATCTGCCCTGATGATGGACGCTGCAACGATGTCCGAAACGTTGGCTAAAGAAGGAGGTAGCGCAACACGGCATAACACCCCAAAAACAAATAACGAAAACATTCTCTTTTGAGTTGTAAATTCTGGTGTACCACAGGGGTCGAATCTTGGCCTCCTGCTTTTTATTACCTTGCTTCAAAATGAAACTATGATTATGATTACATTTTTCGTAAAACTAAGTCTGCTTCCGATCATGAAAAGCATCGCACTGACCTCGACACACATCACAACAGGTATACCATCAATGATATGCACTTAATCGTTGTAAAATTTTACATATTCAACTAAATATTTAATTATAAAGGATTTTTTTCTATAATTCTGTTCGAGAAAATGCCTTTTCAGTCAGAAGTTAAAACTGGTGTTGTGTTCTGAACGCAACTTAAAATTCGAGGTACGAATCGTGGATTCCCACAAAATCCTTAAAACAATACCGTAAATAAAAAAAAAATAAATAAACTTTAAAAATTCTTGCGAATCCAGAAGTTAGCATATTTCTGGAACGCGTATTTCAGATTTTTTTCCCTACATTTTTTTCCATGAATTAATTTGTGAATAATACAAATTAACCAAAAAATATAAGTGTACGCTGGGATTTGAACCCGTGACCTCTAGATTCGTAGTCGAGGAACCACCGGACCACTGAAAACATTTCTAAAGTCGTAAACACGACAGTTCAGTGACTTAAGTTATAAGCTATTAGACTATATTGAGGACATAAACAACAAATCTGTTGACATTGTTCACAACTGCAATAATAAGTCAAGTTAAACTTAGTGATTAGAGATGGTCTATATTCCTGTCCCAGTTCCTTTTATCAGAAATTCATTAGGTGACATACAATAATACAAACCTTCACCAATTCAATGACGCGTGCGGTTTACTAAGAAAAATTATTATATTTGATAATCCGATGCATGAAAAAGTAATCAAGAATTTGATGCCGAATGAGATTGCCTAACAAACAGTTTCAAATGCTTCTTAAGATGAAGCCATAGTAAATAATGCAAAATTATACAAAATCATATGTTTTTGTTTTGAAAATTTGATCGCTTAAAAGTATTGTAAATGCTTCAATTAAATACTGCGTGTAGAACATACCTTGGCCCTTAAAAATATCGGTCAATTTTTTTATAAGTTTTTTAATAAGCCTATAAAAAAATTAAGTATAAGGTCTAAAAAACACACTTTCAAGTCCAAACTCTCTTATTTATAAACCCCTTTTCGGTTATGGTTTTATTGTATAATGTGGCAAATTCAGTTTATTTTATAATGATCGCAAAAAAAGTTGATATTTACACCCAATCTTCCCAAAATAAAATAAAATATGCATTTTCGCGTTGTTATTTTACAATACGGCCGCTAGTCGACGAATTCGGTTTTTCAAAGTGAACCCTATGGCGTCCACCGAAGAACTACTGTTCACGCCACAGTCGCCAAATCTCAGTCACGCCCCGAACTGAGCGGGAGATTGACGCGTCACTCCGCGTCGCTTGATTTCGTGAAATCGATTTTAAATTTCCGTTTTATTGCAATAAACAATGCGTAAAACAGGAATTAATATTTTTACAGGCCTTTACGAAATCAACCTGTAAAACAAAACTCCCAAATACCTTTTCCAACCTTTCTGAAAGCTTTTTCTCAAGTATTTTTAAACTCCTCCCATTTACGTACAGTTACGGATCAATAACATTTTTCATATTCTTTATTATACTGAAACTTATTATTTATGTACTTAAACCAATGTAATAATCTGTTAAGTGTATGTTTGCGAATAGAAATAAATAAATAAATAAATAAATAAATAAATAAATAAATAAATAAAGGGCGTGAATTCCGATTTCGATTTTTTCCTGAACTAGTGGATCGCCTTAAATGAACACATTTATATAGAAGAATAATTATTGTATTTGAAAGAGGACCACCTCTCTCCTCGTGTTTTATTTCCACTAGTGCAAATATGTTGGTTGTAGGTATAATATTGATATTAACCACACACGATAAATACACGTATGATGATAATATTGTACCATTTTTTTTCTTATCATACAAATTAATGTAGATCTGAATGTAATGGAATCTTTCAAATCAATTTTCATCCACTTCCCGAACTAACGAAATATGAGAATTTTGCAAGGTTGTGTTTTTGTCTTTTTAGACCACATTTTATTTTATTTATCCACGTCCTCATTGTGCCATCTCAACGCTCCCTAATTTTCTCTGGGTCTTTTACTGCCCCCCTGAAAGTCTCAAACGTTAACAAGGGGGCGTTATTGCCCACGATGAGAACCTATGATGTAGGCACACTATGCACGCGTCCAAAATCGACTTAGGATACGTTCATAAATCATCTTAGGATGTGTTCAAAAACCAATTGGGCATTTTAAAATCAAATAAATAATCGATAGGAACAACGCCATCAACAGACTTTCAGTATGCAAATTTGGTAAAGTATTTTTACAATTAAAATGTACGAATATAGAATATTTTCTTCCAATAATATAGGCGCTGAAAAAATCTTCAAAATCATTCCAGTTTTAGAGGAGAAAACAGGGATTACAAAATTTCGATTTAAAGTAGGTTTAATCGGCCTGTGGTATAGTTGTCCCTTTCTCTCAATATTCAGGGGGATAACAGTGACAGTGACAGCAACAGTTTTGTAAAACAGGCATTTGAGAGCATGCAGCACGCGCCACATCAGAGGGCCGCCCATTCCAGAGGCGTGACCACTAAAGAGAGGAGGACCACTTTGTCCTCCGTGGGCGTGACAACAACACAACACTAGTACCTAATTATTTGTAACGCTAATTGATTGTTGAGTCCAATACCCTCCCTAATGGATTTTATTACTTTTATCAACAAAAACGAGTAGGCTGATGAGTTTTCATGATTCCAGTTATTTAATTTTTTACCCTTTAGCACGATCTTGTAACAATCTGATACGATTGTTATTTTCTATTTAAACGTTTAACATGTATTTAAAACGTATTTTAATTTTCATTTGGGTGGTTTTCGAAACTCACTTTCAATTACGCAGGGTTTTATAACACAATTTTTTTTATATTCCCGTGCCTTTTTTGGCCAGTGCAGAGGAATGAAAAAGTTGAAATCATATAAAAAAATATATATTAAAAATTGAAAATTCGCAACATATTGGAGAATATATTTGTCGGTGTATTTATACACGGTATCAGAGCATTATTTAAAAAAAACTTAAAAGGCGTTATATTATCAGAAAATGTAATTTTCTCTGCCTTCACATAGGTAAACTTTTTTAAAGTTCCGAAAGATTTTTGCAGATATCACCGATTTTTTGTAGAAACTGAGGTTTTCTATATATTTTTAATCGACGCCATAAATTTTTTAAACAAATTCTTGATGTCCTTCACTTTAACTAGAACAAATATTGGAAATATAATTTCATAAAGATATATTACGGCCGAAAATATTTAAACAAAAATGAGATCGCATTAGAAACTTCAATTGAAATTGGGGGAAAACTTTCGAAAATTTACTTTTTTTTTTCTAAATTAATCTTCCAAGTTCTGGTTTTCGCATTTGCTTTCTTGATTTACCAAGAAGTTATTCAGCCTACATAATAAAGACATGATTTTGTTGAGAAATTAGTAGAATGCGTAAGGACTAAAAAATTCAACCAAATGACTAAAATTTGTATGGAAATAATCTGGTGACAATTTTGAATTCATTAAAATGGTGTCTTCTGATTGGCTGTTTCGGAACTCATTTTGGAACTCAGGTCGATATTTAAAAACGATTTATAAAGAATGTAGGAGAATTGAAATAACAACGTCAGTATCACATTCCTGGTTAGAAATCTCAAAAGATGGCATTCACTCCTAATTTTCAACAAAACTTAATTAGGTAGGATATTGGAACTCACCGATGCAGTTCAAACATAATATTATGTAGATATATTGTAACTTACTGCTTGCTGGTTATGTGTGATGTCAGTGGTTGTGTGGAATGTGTCCTTATACTGGGCAGTGCGAACGGGAACGGATTTGAAACAAACAATCTAATAAGGTAGCACTATGGTTTGTGGTTGCGCTTGTGGAGCGGACTTGATGACTGCTCGACTGGGAGTGACTGCGAGAGACTGCGATCAGACCATCAGCCGCTTACTCTTATAACCGCAATGTGATGACGCAGACTACTTATATAAGTATGTATTCTCACATTATTATTATAAGCAGGAGACAGGAAAGTTTTGTTTTGTGAACGGCTGCACTGCATTTTTCATACAAAACTTAATTTGGATTTGAGCCCAAAATGCCAAACTGAAAAATTATTTTTCCTAATCAAAAGGTATCGCAAATATTTAGTATGGATGGGTGCTAATTCATTTATTTATCTTTTCTATTATAAAATAAAGGCTATTATGTAGAATAAAAAAAAATCGTAATAGAAATCTTTGGCAGTTTTTGCCGTATTTAGGTACCTACAATCTATAAGGTAAGTATTAAAATATGAAATAATAAAAATTATTTTAAAAAGCATTTTACCGGCAGGAAACTTAAATTATAAAAGAGGAACACAAATTTGTCGTTCGTAAATTAAAATTTCTACCATAATGTGGGTTGACTTTGGGACAAATTTTCATCCGGTTGCAAAGAACATTGAACAACATCCAACTTACGCGTGATAGTGCCTTGATTATTTGTGTGTTGATTGAAATAGAGTTTTTCATCTGTTTTTAAATGAATTTGGAAATACTTAGTATAGTGGTAATTGATGTGGACCAAAGTTTCTTATGGGGGATTCTTTGGTACAATTAATTTTTAAAGGCAAAATTATCTATTTTAACAATAGGCCAAAGTAAAGCGAGTAATCTATGTAATTAATCATATTTCTCACATAAAAGTCAACATTGCATGAGCAATTGCAATCAATAGTTTTTAATACAATTTTTATTGCCCGCGCAGCCTTTTCCATAGTCTATGGGTCAGAATTTGAGGCTCTTTGCATTGGCGTCAGCGGCTCTTCAGACATCTAACTAACTAACTAACTAACTAACTAACTAACTAACTAACTAACTAACTAACTAACTAACTAACTAACTAACTAACTAACTAACTAACTAACTAACTAACTAACTAACTAACTAACTAACTAACTAACTAACTAACTAACTAACTAACTAACTAACTAACTAACTAACTAACTAACTAACTAACTAACTAACTAACTAACTAACTAACTAACTAACTAACTAACTAACTAACTAACTAACTAACTAACTAACTAACTAACTAACTAACTAACTAACTAACTAACTAACTAACTAACTAACTAACTAACTAACTAACTAACTAACTAACTAACTAACTAACTAACTAACTAACTAACTAACTAACTAACTAACTAACTAACTAACTAACTAACTAACTAACTAACTAACTAACTAACTAACTAACTAACTAACTAACTAACTAACTAACTAACTAACTAACTAACTAACTAACTAACTAACTAACTAACTAACTAACTAACTAACTAACTAACTAACTAACTAACTAACTAACTAACTAACTAACTAACTAACTAACTAACTAACTAACTAACTAACTAACTAACTAACTAACTAACTAACTAACTAACTAACTAACTAACTAACTAACTAACTAACTAACTAACTAACTAACTAACTAACTAACTAACTAACTAACTAACTAACTAACTAACTAACTAACTAACTAACTAACTAACTAACTAACTAACTAACTAACTAACTAACTAACTAACTAACTAACTAACTAACTAACTAACTAACTAACTAACTAACTAACTAACTAACTAACTAACTAACTAACTAACTAACTAACCATCACGCCGTTTCCCCGCAGGGGTAGGCAGAGAGGACGGACCGCCAAACAACTCGGTCTTGGCACACACTCTTTGCCTCACTCACATTCATACATCGTCTCATACTTTCTCTTCTATTATTCTGACTTTCGACATGACCCGACTCAAGTATCTGATTCACTTGATCGTGCCATGTCTTCCTCGGGGGTCCCAGACTTCTTCTACCATTCACATTCGCGTCGTATATTCTTCTTACACTACTTCCTTCGTTCATTCGCTCTACATGCCCAAACCATCTGAGGGTCCCTTTCTTAATCTTACTCATTATGCTTACATCAGCCTTACATTCTTCATAGGTACCAGGACTCCATTGTGGACTGCTAGCTTCGCTTTTTTTGACAGGTTTTTATTAGCGCCAACGGTATTCAGTCCACCATTAATGGAGTTACCGGCATTCACCTTTCTTTCAATATCTCTTTCAGCCTTCCCATCTCTCGTAAACATACTACCCAGATAAACAAACTCATCCACCTGCTCCAAGTATTCATCATTCACAACTATGTTGCTTACTGTTTTCGTACTCTCTCTTTCAAACACCATGACTTTAGACTTCAGACATCAATTACCCTAATAAAAGCAATACTTAAGTTACCAATACTAACACCCACTTCAATCATATTCGAAAAATTCTCAGTGCTGAAAATTCAAAAATTATATAAAAAAATTATATTCAATACAAATACTTACTTTCCTTTACAAGAACTTAACCACATTTAACACTTCGCAAAATTCTCGCAATACTAGAACAAGACATGCTGACCAACTACATCCTTTTGGACAAAAACAGTACCAGGCTATAAAACTATACAATTCTCTTCCTGCACAAAATGAAATATTATTGAATAGAAAATAGCATAAGAAACTGGCTACAATCCTTTTAACTTTTAATTTATAATTTTTGTCGAATTTGAAGTCGATTTTATATTTATTGTTTCTCTTTTTTATTTTAACTATGAACACTCTTTTGTTTTACTATTCACATTTTATAATTTATAATTTACAACTGAAAAATGTCATCTACAACACAGGTGAACTCCAAGTGCGGAGGACAATATATATCATTCCTTTGTAATGTAAAGGTACTAAAAATAAATAAATAAATTGCAATTTCACCTCTACTCAACCAGCCCTATGAGATGAAGCCGCCGAACGAACTTTGACTCGATCAGCATCAGTGTTACCAACTCAGCTCGTGGAACGCTTCATTTATAAATTATCTTCTGAAGCGTGAGAATGGTTTCGGAACAAAGGGCTGGTTTAAGGTTTAAACTTTGCGGTGATTCTGCGTAAGAGTCGACAAGATTAAATTATTATTAAATTTCACAACAAGTAAATTTCAAATTTGTTTTATTTTTTATTTTGATACAATATTTTGCATTTCATTGAGCGATCCGGTAATGTTGGCCTCACTGGGTGGCTTACCCGTGCTGAGGCCCCCCTTTTATAATACAAGAGCTTATATGTAGGTAATACATTTTGGAAAAATAATAATGTTGGTGATGAAACGTTTCTCTCCAAATTTTTCTGCATTTAATCTGGAACTAGAATTATATATTTTCGTTATTTGTTTTTGGGATGTTATGCCGTGTTGCGCTACCTCCTTCTTTAGCCAACGTTTCGGACATCGTTGCATCAGGGCAGATCCGGCAGATCCGGTAGATGTGTGACACACCTACCGGATCTGCCGGATCTGCCCTGATGATGGACACTGCAACGATGTCCGAAACGTTGGCTAAAGAAGGAGGTAGCGCAACACGGCATAACACCCCAAAAACAAATAACGAAAATGCTTTTGGCCGTGAAAATCTTAAAACTTATCTAGAATTATATAATTTTACTCGGAACACGTAAATGGTTCCTCTCACCACATTAACCCCAGTACGATTGCACCCCCCCCCCCCTTCATGACTCAAAGAGCCGACTGAAAGAGGACGACGACCGTGACGCCTCAATTGAGAGAGAGGATGAACTATGGACAATGATTCCATGAAAGTTGATCCCCCGACAGTTGATCCTTCCGACAGTTGATCCATTAAAAGATTATTTCTTCAAGTAAGTATGCAAAGAGGATATACGGCCGTATTACCAAAGTCGATAAACGATACGATATATAAGTATATCAGAAGGCATCTGGAGTGAAAAAGCTGTAAAAAATATTTTCACTAACAATAATTTCGACTCTCCGAAGGAGCATGCGGTAATAACAAAATACGACATACCTGTACGAGCAGTCGGCTTAGCAAAAAGCCGCTAAAGATTGCTATTTGCATATAATATAACTTATCTGAATGTAACACAAGCGTCCCAACTGTTCCCAACCGTCTTAAGCCAGTGAGACAATGGCATCCCCAATTTTGGTACCTATATTGTGGGGAGGGGAAGAAGATGCGGGAAATGTATTAGGCTATTCAGATCTGGTCGCCAAACACCGCTAAAGCCATTTCAAGTACCTAATAATACTAATATTTAATATCTTCATACATTATGAGTCCTAACTGCTCCCAACCATCTGTAGCCAGTGAGACTATGGTATCCCTAATTTTGGTATGTTGTGGGGCTGAAGGTAGTGGGGAGGGGAAGAAGATGCGGGAAATATATCTGGCTATTCAGATCTAGTCGCCAAACACCGCTAAAGCCATTTCAAGTAGCTAATAGTACTAATATTTAATATCTTCATACATTATAATTCAAGGGAAAAATTAAAAAAAAATCATATAATATAACATATTTTTTCCAACCAAAGCACAAGAGCCCTAACTGCTCCCAACCATCTGTAGCCAGTGAGACTATGGTATCTCTAATTTTGGTATGTTGTGAGGATTAAGATAGGGGAGAGGGAAAGCCATTTCAAGTAACGTTTCAATTCTGAGTGAATACTGACGAATAACAAAATACGACAAAATTAGATTCGCTTTCAAATAAACTTTTTAAAACAAAACTACCATTTTGTCATTTAACTTATTTATTTATTTCATTATTTTAATATTTTTTTACATTAAACAATTCAAGTATGTGAATGTAGAAGATTAAGATAAAATAATTTTGAGGCAATTAAATTTCAATTTGACAAAAAGGCATATTGATAAATGAATATAATATCATTCTATCGCACGTTATTCAAAAATATTTTGAAACCTTATTTTTAGATTATTCACACCCTTTTTTCCAGTTATTAAAAAAAAACATTTATTGTCATTCTGCAAACCATACAGTCAAATATATGAACCTTAAATCTTTTGCACTTAAGATTCTGAGAGATTGAGTAAAGAACTAAGACGTTAAAAAAAGACAAGGGCCTAAATGATGTCTCCGTGTATCCATTCCATTATTACTCGTAATATGATTTTTAGTCTGTCAAGCTGTTTCCATTTTTTAGTATTAATTTTATAAAGCAAGTGTTTTTTTATTTCGTATTTTATAAATATGCTACTGGTCTTTCAAAATCGTGTCTATCGTCCCCGCATCTAGTCCAAATAGACTGTAGATAGTGCAGACTGCAGGTGTCAAGCGGCATTTGTGTACAAGTACCAAAAATACCTAACTGCAGTGAACCCAAGGTTTGATACATGAGCCTTAACCCTTCCTTTACGATGTCACAAAATCCCACGAGCTGCAGTTCTGTGTACTCATGGTCAAGGGCGGATCCAGGATTTATTTTCTGGGAGGGGCACAAGGGGCGGACGAGCATCAAAATCCAACAAATCTGTTAGAAGTAAACTTGAAGTATCATACTTCAAGGAAGGTTTACGAAAGTGTCAAAACAATAGAAAAACTAATTTATAATAAAGAGAGTTTTCTGTACTGTGATGGAATCTCCACAGTACGCAAACAAACCTTCTGCATACCTACCACTATATCCGCCCTTGCTCGTGGTACCTACACGTTTCAAATTTTATCATAATATATAAGATGAATAGTTTATACTTATTACTTGTGTAAATCATACTATCAGATTTTATTATCATTTCATTTGGACACATGGGAATCGGTTAAGGCGATCCACTAAGTTCAGGAAAAAATCGAAATCGGAATTCACGCCCTTTATGGGAGGAGTTTAAAAATACTTGAGAAAAAGCTTTTGGAAAGGTTGGAAAAGGTATTTGAGAGTTTTGTATTACAGGTTGATTTCGTAAAGGCCTGTAAAAAATATTAATTCCTGTTTTACGCATTGTTTATTGTAATAAAACGGAAATTTAAAATTGATTTCACGAAATCAAGCGACGCGGAGTGACGCGTCCATCTCCCGCTCAGTTCGGGGTGTGACTGAGGTTTGGCGACTGTGGCGTGAACAGTAGTTCTTCGGTGGACGCCATAGGGTTCACTTTGAAAAACCGAATTCGTCGACTAGCGGCCATATTGTAAAATAACAACGCGAAATGCATATTTTATTTTATTTTGGGAAGATTGGGTGTTAATATCAACTTTTTTTGCAATCATTATAAAATAAACTGAATTTGCCACATTATACAATAAAACCATAACCGAAAGGGGGTTTATAAATAGGAGAGTTTGGACTTGAAAGTGTGTTTTCTAGACCTTATACTTTATTTTTTTATGGGCTTATTATTAAAAGACTTATAACAAAAAATGACCAATATTTTTAAGGACCAAGGTATGTTCTACACGCAGTATTTAATTGAAGCATCTACAATACTTCTAAGCGATCAAATTTTCAAAACAAAAACATATGATTTTGTATGATTTTGCATTATTTACTATGTGTTTCATAACGCTGATGGATTTCATTCGTTTTGTGCTCCGATTATCATACGGGATCGGAGGAACCCAAATTTTGGACTTCCGCACAATAAGGGTGCCTACCTACACGGAAAACAAGTGTCAAGCGCTTTATCGTCAGTCCGTTGCTAACCACCGACCGTATCGTGACATTTCGCACCACGCCGAAGTGTTATTCATCATATCGTCACATAAAGTGTAAATCCTACCGTCTTATTTCGTATACTTTGTGTGAACTCGTGACTCAAACTTTACCGAAGTTCTACCAATCAAATAGAACAATCTCGAACGCTTATGGACATCTATGACTGTCACCAAGCCAGAAGACAACAGACGTGAGTACCACTTAATTGTGATATACCTTTCTTGTTTGGTGGTTGGGCATAACTTATCGAAATCCATAAGCGACTTAGCAAGAGTAGCCGCAAGGTTACCCTCATCACCATGCCCCGTGCGTGATCATTTTTGGTGCCGAAACCAGGGAACCTTTAGATAAATTCTCATAATAAATTCTTTCTTTGGCAAAACGAAAGAATGCTATGAAATATTACGTGAATTGAAATGTCATTTCAAAGAACGAATTCAAACAGTGAATCGTAGAATTAGTTTACACAGTTCTTAATTATTAACGACCTAACGGGTATTTAAATTATATCGAATTCTACTTTTTAATTCATAAAGTTTTCCTGATTATTTCGTTAGTACATTTGTTTATTAAAAAAAAAATGGCTAGTACTTTACAAGGCTTGCGTAGAAGACGGAACGTAGCCATTAGCAGAATAAACAAGGTGTATGAGGTCGGTCAAAGCGTTTTGCAAGATGCAACCAATTACCCATTATTTTTAGCGTATTATACGAGGTTGCAAAACATTGTTAATGATTTTGAAACCGTTCACGCTGACATCTTAGCTTTAGATGAGGCAAACAAGGACATTGAAAATCAAGTTCGCGAAGCTTTTGATAATGTTTATTTCAAAATCGTCGTAATTCACAAGGAATTAACGAATCAATCTTTCGAATCGGAGCCCGCGAACATTATCGTACAAAACTTTTCAACATTTCATAATCAAGCTGTCATAAAACAAACGTCATCGCTTACTTGTGACATGAATAAGGCAAAACCTGAAATCAAAGGGTTCTTGACTGCGTTCACTTCAAAGTGCGCATTTTGCAAGGGTATTCACCATATCACTAAGTGCAAATCATTTGCACTCAAATCGGTTCAGGAACGTGCTCAATTCGCAAAGGCACACCGTTGGTGTCTGAATTGTCTCACGCCTTCTCATTCTCTCACGAATTGCAAATCTGTGTTTGATTGTCAGAAATGTCATCGTAAGCACCACACTCTTCTTCATAGGGAAGACAACATTTCTGCTGAAGAGGAGTACCAATGACCCACCACATTTGCCATTCAAGGAGCTTCTATTTCAGATCCTCCAGTTCTTTTCCTCGCAAACTTCTGTGACAGATCCACGGTACGTTTGCCTACTGCTCATATTATCAATCGTGATCCCTCCGGCAGTTTTCAAACGTTTCGTGGGTTGACCTGTTCAGACAGTCAAGCACACTTCGTATCTAATCGCACTGCCGAGCGTCCAGTCAGCTCTCAGAAAATCCGTGGCTTAGGCCAATCTTCTATAACCGCGTCAGGCGTCACTAATTTCGATGTCGATGTTAAGGGACAAACTACCTTCAACACGAAGTTACTTCCATCGCCAACGATTCAATTCGACCAGTTATCTTATCATCTGTTCCAAGACATACTTCATGCCGACTCTGACTGTCACAAACTGACAACTGACACAGGAGCGACTGACCTACTTCGAGATGTTGAGATCTTGCCATCTTTACCGAGACCCCAATTAACGGGTGATCTTCACCAGCCTTCAGCTATCAATTCACCATTCGGTTGGCTTCCTCTGGATTCGGTTGGTTTTGCTACCGATCGTCAAACAAACTCCTTCATCGAAACCAACCAGTCTCGTCTTCCAGAAGAAGTCAAGAGACTGAGGGAGTTGGACATATTTCCTCAGTCTTCACAGCCCACTAAACAACGTAGTGACCAAGTGTATCGCATTTATCGCTCACGTGACTTTTCTAGTCAATTTATCGAAACCAACCAGTACCGTCTTCCTGAAAAGGTCAAGAAACTGAGGGAGTTGGACACATTCCCTCAGTCTTCACACCTCACCCCTGAAGAACAACGTGATGAGCAGGTCCATCACACTCATCACTTACGTGACCCTTCGGGACAATTCATCGTAGCCTTACCTTTTAGTGAAAAGGATAAGGATATCGCTTCCCCAGGTTCGCGTGAAGCCTCTTCGCGCATCATCCTTTCACTCGAACATAAACAGACATTAAAGCTCAGTTTACGTGAACCGTACTTCGCTTTCATGACTGACTACTTGCACAGTGGTCACATGACACGCGTTCCTGGAAAAGATTTATTCAAGGAAATGCATCACATACTCCGTCATTGCATTCTTCGTCCGGGCACCGTTACCACTATATTGCGAATGATCTTCGATGCCTCGGTGACGGAGGTGAATGAATCATCGTCAAATGACGCCTTCCTTATCGTTCCCAAGCTCCAAACGAACATTGCTGAACTTCTGCAAAACTTTCGTTCACCGTCTGTGGTGTTCATTGCTGAGGTGCGGCAAATGTATCGCCAAATATTTCTTCAAGAGCCAAATCACGCGTTCCAAAGAATATTTTGGCGTCATCAATTATCGGAATCTACCCCGGATTACCCATTACACCCTGTGACTTCTGATATCTCTGCCTTTATTCTGTCCTATCGTATTGTCAGATCGTTGACAGAAAAGAAAGGTTACGGATTATCACTCACACGCCACGCGATCACTTCGGACTCAAATATCGATTCTATCGTCATCGGCTGTTCCAGTCTGGAACAAGTTCAACTAACGCAATCCGAAGTCATCGAACATACCAAACGAGGTCAACTTGAACTACAGAAGTGGGATTGTAGCAAACCGAAACTTCGCGCCTTTCTACCGTCGGACTACTATCTCACTGATGTAATCTTAAAAAATGTTGATCATTCTTTTACTCTCAGAGTATTGGGATGGAAGTGGAGGCCACCGGATGCTTCACCCGATGATACTCGTCACGGGAATCGTTACACCGACCAATTATCGCTTTTGACAGTTATCGCATCTAACCATCGGCGTCAAGCATCATCAGTTGATAATTCATCGGATATCGCTTCACGTGGCCATTCTCCGGCCGATCTAAACCGTAACGTATTATGGTGGGCGGAGCCCTCTGGGTTTGTCCAGCCAATCGACTCTTGGCCCATTTTAGATGGCCATGTTAACAAAACTGAACTCCACTCTGAGGAACGAGTTCAATCGTCATTAGTCCAACATGATGATATTCTGCTGGACTTTTATTTAAAAAAAAATATATCGTTTTCGGAAACTCCAACGCCTTATGGTTCTTGTTATCTATTCGTACACAACTTTCATAACAAAGCCTCTCGTCGTTCGGATTTTCTACTTAATCATTTCGAAATTCGTATTCTATCTTTAACCAAACATTGGATATCACTCTCTACGGATGAGGTGATTAGAATCATAATTAAAAATCTTGTGCTTATCGCTACGTTTCGTACTTTGAATGGATCTTCTCTTACAAGACCATTCACCAAATCGTATCCATTGCCTAGGCAATGTTACTAATCATCATCGTTTCGCGGTTCGTTTTATTCTTTTTTACGTCTATGTTAATCGTATCATTTAGTTTCTTATCGTCTAGTTTGTCTATATCTAGTTATCGTTTAAAATGACTTCTTTTGCTTCGTCTTCTTTTCATCTACGTCACGTTTCATGGCATTCTGCGTTTCGCTTAACGTTCAACTTTTCTTTAAAATACAATTAGCTGTATTTTGGTGGGCGGAATGTTTCATAACGCTGATGGATTTCATTCGTTTTGTGCTCCGATTATCATACGGGATCGGAGGAACCCAAATTTTGGACTTCCGCACAATAAGGGTGCCTACCTACACGGAAAACAAGTGTCAAGCGCTTTATCGTCAGTCCGTTGCTAACCACCGACCGTATCGTGACATTTCGCACCACGCCGAAGTGTTATTCATCATATCGTCACATAAAGTGTAAATCCTACCGTCTTATTTCGTATACTTTGTGTGAACTCGTGACTCAAACTTTACCGAAGTTCTACCAATCAAATAGAACAATCTCGAACGCTTATGGACATCTATGACTGTCACCAAGCCAGAAGACAACAGACGTGAGTACCACTTAATTGTGATATACCTTTCTTGTTTGGTGGTTGGGCATAACTTATCGAAATCCATAAGCGACTTAGCAAGAGTAGCCGCAAGGTTACCCTCATCACCATGCCCCGTGCGTGATCACTATGGCTTCATCTAATCTGCTTTTAAAATTTCAAAAGCAACAGCAACGGCACGGCAATGGCACGCAGCATCTCATTTTTTCATTACGAGTGAGAGAGAAATACGATTGATTGCGATTTTCCTACGGAGGAAGCTGACTTATGTACCTACATTACGCGCGTTGTTTGTCTCACTATTATTTAGTGTATAAGAATGATATGCAGCATTGTTTTGTTCCGTTGCCGCGCCCTCGCCGTGGGAATATTAAAAGCAGCAATTCAGTGCTAAGAACGAGAATAAAACACCGGCCATTACAGCCGGCAGACAACCAAAGCATCGTACCAGCTGAAGTAGTAACGCCGTACCCCTCTCACTTCCGTGCTCATCACTCGGCTCATTATCAACGCACGCAGACACACGTTTGTACTACCGGTATTTCGACATGACATTTATTCCTATTTCGTCCGATAAACACTTACATATTTTAATAAACATATATTATTTTTTTCGTTATTTGTTTTTGGGGTGTTATGCCGTGTTGCGCTACCTCCTTTTTTAGCCAACGTTTCGGACATCGTTGCAGTGTCCATCATCAGGGTAGATCCGGCAGATCCGGTAGATGTCTACCGGATCTGCCGGATCTGCCCTGATGATGGACACTGCAACGATGTCCGAAACGTTGGCTAAAAAAGGAGGTAGCGCAACACGGCATAACACCCCAAAAACAAATAACGAAAATGCTTTTGGCCGTGAAAATCTTAAAACTTATATATTATTTTATCCAATATTTACATAAATGCATCGTTGAGGAACACCTACATAAACACACAGCTCAAAATCTACAGAAGATTTATGGATTAAATTTAAATTAAATGAAACATCCAGACAATCCATTAACTTATGTTTGGCGTATTTGCCTCCAGATATACCGATCGAAAATCTCACAGATTTTTTCGAAAAGTGTCATACGACATATAATAACTTATCATCAGACGATATAAAAATAATAATGGGTGATTTTAATGTCCCATCTATTCAATACTCACCGAATGTCAATGTAACCCACACCAGGCCAGTCTTACATAATAGCCAAAAATCGATATCTCTACTAGACTTTCAAAATTTGACTGGACTTAATCAATTCAATCACGTAACTAACAATATAGATCGAATTTTAGATTTAGTGTTTTCAAACCATAACCTCAACATTCAAATTGCTTCACATGTGCTATCCAAAATTGACCCTTATCATCCTCCCATTGAATTAAATCTATTGATGTCCAAATACAGACCCCTACCCACTAATCCAGATCACATCAAATATAATTTCAAAAAAACGGATTACATCAAATGCAATGAAATGTTATCACTTAATAACTGGGACGATCTTAACACCTTGAATTGTAATGACTCCCTACTACATTTTTATAACTTGTTATGGCTATCAATTGAAAAATACACTCCGCGCTTAAGAATCAGGAATAATAAGTTTCCAATTTGGTTCAGCAATGTTCTGATCCACCAACTCAGAGAAAAAGAAAAGTTCAGAAAGAAATGGAAAAAAATACAAAAATCAATGTGACTATGACAGTTTTTCTATCTTGAGGGCTAGAGAAAAAGTATCCATACGTACATGCCTTAAAGCCCATGTAGATTCAATAGAAAATTCTCTCCCTAACAGTATCAAAAATCTTTCAACCCTTATTAATTCGAAAAGAATTTCTAATTCTCTCACCAAAATCATGCATCTCCACGACAAATCAGCAACAAATGGAGAAGATACATGTGAACTGTTATCTACTTACTTCTCTTCTGTTTTTAGCTCACCATCCAATTCTAAAAGTGACTCTAAACTTTCTTCCCCACTCTATAATTACCCACTGTCTCAAATCAAAATAACTTTAGACGAGGTCAAAGAGAAATTGAACACTCTTGATATCAATAAGGGTTCCGGCCCAGATGGAATTCCTCCACTATTTATTCGAAATTGTGCAGATCAGCTTGCAGTACCATTACACAAAATATTCATCAAAAGTCTGAACGATGGGGTATTTCCGGATCTGTGGAAGGTTGTCCACGTCACTCCGATCCATAAATCTGGCAGTATAAATGATGTAACAAACTACCGTCCTATCAGCCTTTTATCTTGTTTTGGCAAAATATTCGAGTCCATTGTATACAAAACCATCTTTAACCATGTAAAACATATATATAGTCCTTTCCAACATGGCTTTGTAGCTAAAAGATCCACAAATACTAATTTACTCGAGTATATGGACTTTCTGTGTAAATCGATGAATAATAAAACACAGGTAGACGCCGTGTACACCGATTTCAGTAAGGCCTTTGACAAAGTTAGTCACTCTATCTTAATGAATAAACTGTATAAAATCGGCATTCACGGAAATCTGCTTCGTTGGTTAGAATCATATTTATCACATAGAAGTCAATTAGTTACTGTCAACGGTTTTAAATCTTCCCCAATATTAGTTACGTTGGGCGTACCCCAAGGATCTCACCTTGGACCCTTACTTTTCTTAATCTTTATTAACGACCTTACATACAAACTCCGCTGTAATTTTTCTCAATATGCTGATGACCTCAAATTATATAAAGCAATTAAATCTATTAAAAATTGTGAACTCTTACAACAAGACCTTAACACAATATCTACCTGGTGTGTTGACAATAAAATGGAACTGAATATAGCTAAGTGCAAAGTTATAAATTTCACCAAGAACACCAACAAAACTCTGTATTTATATAGCATATGGTCACAATCTAGAAACAGTTGAATCAATAAAAGATTTAGGAATTATATTTGACAACAAACTAACATTCAATCAACACATTGAATACATTGTGTGTAAATCAAATAAATTACTTGGTTTTATTGTAAGATCGACCAAACTGTTTAAGAATTCTAACAGTCTAACAGAGTACGGGTCAACAGTCTGGAATCCACATTATATTACACAAATATCTGGACTCGAATCAGTCCAAAGAAAATTTACACGGATTTTGTCTTACCGATCAGGTGTATATCATCTTCTAGACGGGTACGAACAAAGACTTTTCAAATTAGAAAGTCTGGTTAAAAGACGAAACATAAATGACCTCTTAATGCTTTATAAAATTGTGAATAATCGTGTAGACAGTAACTTAGTCAACCAAATCAAGTTATACGCCAGGCCCAAATCTACCAGAAACCTTAACATATTCTGGACTGAAATTTTTACCAATAATACTGGATATTTTAATCCTATGTCCAGAATGTGTCGATCATACAACGATCTTGTTAAAATACACACTTTCATAGATATTTTTCTAAATAATGTAACATGTTTCAAAAAATATCTCCACGAATTGGGCACCTAAAAAAAAAATTTATAAAAATAAAAATTTGTTGTTTTATTATATCTCAGGAAATACTTCAAAAATATTGTATACTTTCAATGTATTTCAATTTTGTATTTAAGTTTTTTTAAAGTTATGTATAAATAATACTTGCATTGTTTTTCATGTGTTTGCTTCTGTAAAAATTCAAATGTAATTACTGCAGACACATTAGTCTGGGGATATTTATATTTGTATTTTAATTTATTATATTTTACCCACAAAAATGTTTTATAAATATCCTGTTTGTGTCTCAAATAAATAAAATAAAATAAAATAAGTGTACATTGTGTGGAGGGTCTTTTTAGGGAAAGGAAGGAGTTGAAGTTTGGGAAGGAAAAGGTGGGTGAAATGATGGGCTGGTAGGAATGTGGGGGTCAATATGTCCGGGAGTGATGAACGAATGAATCCATCCTTCCCACTGCGGTGCAAGATGATATTCCGAGAGAGCCGTGTGGAGAGGTCAAAGGGTTTCGCTGAACCAGTCTCTCCCAATAACGGTCTTACACGCAGTTGGGGCAGACGCATCCGCCGCCAAAACACGGACAATCTCATACCTTAAACCCGAGCACTCCTGATAAGTCACCAAACGTAGCAAACCAAGGGTGACCTATGGCAGAAGTGTTGGTTATCCAAAAAATAGTTTTCGGGGCGGCGCGCGGTACCCAAACCCGCTTATTGAAATAAATATAGACATGTCAAACACTAAATTATTTGACACCACCGGCAAGGAATGATTACAACATCTGTGCATTCAGAATATAGAATCGGTTTCATTTATTTTTGCTTCGTATCATTACAATCTTTACGTGGTAAGAATTATTGTTAATAATTCAATCAGACAAGCCTGTATTGAGGTCAGGTTAGGTTAGAATTTATTTCATATTAGGTATAACTTATATTACCTACGTAATCTCCCAAAGTAGCATTTGTGGAAAATTCATCATTTTTAAGGGTATTATGCAAGGCTTGGAATCTTTAGGGGTATAATGCAAGAATTGGTA
Organism: Limnephilus rhombicus; assembly: GCA_929108145.2. Lineage (NCBI taxonomy): Eukaryota > Metazoa > Arthropoda > Insecta > Trichoptera > Limnephilidae > Limnephilus > Limnephilus rhombicus. The sequence continues at coordinate 6,706,371 of OV815289.1, read as the reverse complement.
TCTTTAAGGGCAGAATGCAAGGTGTGTTATCTCTAGGGGCATAATGCAAGACTTGCTATATTTAAGGGCAGAATGCAAGGTTTGTAATCTTTAGGGGGTATTGTGCAAGGCTTGGAATCTTTAGGGGCATAATGCAAGACTTGGTATCTTTAAGGGCAGAATGCAGGGTTTGTTATCGTTAGGAGTATAATGCAAGGTTTGTTATCTCTAGGAGCATAATACAAGGCTTGGAACCTTTAAGGGGCATAATGCAAGACTTGGTATCTTTAAGGGCAGAATGCAAGGTTTGTTATCTTTAGGGGTATAATGCAAGACTTGGTATCTTTAAGGGCAGAATGCAAGGTTTATTATCCCTAGGATCATAATGCAAGGCTTGGAATCTTTAAGGGGCATAATGCAAGACTTGGTATCTTTAAGGGCAGAATGCAAGGTTTGTTATCTCTAGGGGCATAATGCAAGGCTTGGAATCTTTAAGGGGCATAATGCAAGACTTGGTATCTTTAAGGGCAGAATGCAAGGTTTGTAATCTTTAGGAGGTATAGTGCAAGGCTTGGAATCTTTAGGGGCATAATGCAAGACTTGGTATCTTTAAGGGCAGAATGCAAGGTTTATTATCTTTAGGGGTATAATGCAAGGTTTGTTATCTTTAGGGGCATCATGCAAGACTTGGTATATTTAAGGGCAGAATGCAAGGTTTGTTATCTCTAGGGGCATAATGCAAGGCTTGGAATCTTTAGGGTCATAAAGCAAGACTTGGTATCTTTAAGGGCAGAATGCAAGGTTTGTAATCTTTAGGAGGTATAGTGCAAGGCTTGGAATCGTTAGGGGCATAATGCAAGACTTGGTATCTTTAAGGGCAGAATGTAAGGTTTATTATCTTTAGGGGTATAATGCAAGGTTTGTTATATTTAAGGGCATAATGCAAGACTTGGTATTTTTTAAGGGCAGAATGCAAGGTTTGTTATCTCTAGGAGCATAATGCAATGCTTGGAATCTTAAGGGGCATAATGCAAGACTTGGTATCTTTAAGGGCAGAATGCAAGGTTTGTTATCTTTAGGGGTATAATGCAAGACTTGGTATCTTTAAGGGCACAATGAAATGCAAGCCTTGGGTCAGGCTTTTGTATTCGTTATGTAGGGCTCTACGACGCAGAAATCATTGAAATTTTGGGTTTTTATTAAAAACGATGGTCAGCAGAGGTATCAATAGCAAAATCTGCAAAATGCAACATTCATGAAAAATTCATCATTTTCGTGGGCACTTATACTGCGAGGCTTGGGCTCAAACTTTGTAAGCTCATTGAGGGCTTTATTATTATCGTGATGATCCACGATTACTAATAATCCTGCAGTTCTTTCTTACAGATTAAATAACACTGAGTAAAAAAATGATACACACAATATACGAGTGGGCTTTATTGGGCCTAACGGGCAGAAATTCCAGATTTTCACTGAAAATGTTGATCTGAATGGGAATCAATCTCAAAACCTCCAAAAAGTAACATTTTTCGCAAGATGACCGCAATTCTGGACCGTTTCCAAAGTCGCTGAATAATATATTTTGGTAACCATGGAAACGATGTATGTCGGCAGTCATCCTGGCCGTCATTTTGTTTATCCCTTTTGAGAGAATATTTTATTTACATTGGTCATTAGCTATTTAGTCATCGGTTCACAGTTTATTAATTTATTTTGAATTTTTCACCCGGCTGGGCTTTGACATGTTATTTCTTAATTTATTACGAATAATATCAAAATAGGCAGAACAAAATCAGAAATAACATCTAAAACAAAAACGAAATCAAAAACGAAATAAAATCAAAACTAAATAATCCACCATGCAATATGGAAAACTGCAATAGTAGAAAAAGTACAATACATTTGGTATTGAAGTTGGCTTTATGAGAACGGGTCGTTTCTTCAACTAGTTTTGTGAAAGCCGCCTCGTATGTAAAACGGGTTACCGCCACCGCCATGGGTATTTCCTCCTTCATAATTATAATCCGGGCCTCTTGAAGAGCCTTCTTGATACATTCCTTCCTACAGCCCAACAGTCTAGTACAACAAGGTGGCGACATACCACTGGTTCCCTTTTCTTTACACTGTACAGACAGGGGTGCTCTTGTGAGGTGTCACATGAAAATAAAAATAAAATAAAATTTTAGTCGAACAAAATAGTAGGTACCTTTACAAGTTGGGAGGCGGGTATAGGTACCGCCGCGCCTCCCGGTCATTGGATAACCAACACCTCTGCCATAGGTCACCCCAAGTAGTTCAATACGTTTCGTGACTTAGCAGGGGCGCCCAGGTTCGTGGGGTGAGGTTTAGATAGGTCTTGATGGCGGATGCGTTGCCCGCCTGCTGTATGGCGGTCGAGGGAGACCTTTTATTTATCTAGCCGGATTCTCTCTACCCATCGCCTTGCACCTCAGTGGGAGTGATAGATTTATATGTCCGACGCTCCTGAAGACACTGACCTCCAGATTCCTACCCACCCTCATGCTTTTTGCCTACCCAGAACATTCTCTCTCTTCTTTCCCCAAAAATACCCTTCACAAAAGCATCCTCAAAGATGACAATATACTAAGGGGGGAAATTGTTTTGCTCAAGGCCTCCTGCGTGGAGCTATTGTAAAAAAACGTCTCTGCTTACCCCTGCGGGAAAGGTTGTGGTTTGTTGAGTTAGTTTCTTAGATTTCTTATTTAAAATTTAAAAAATAGTATATTGTGGTACGACTGTTCGACATACCGTGCATGACGTTTGTCTTTGGAAAAACCAGACCTTATCTCTATTAGCTCGAGGAAATACGCTGATTGTCTAAAAAAAGTTATTTTAAAATAATTTCGATATCACAAACCCGAAAACCACGTTGTGAAATGACGAATGCGCAGTAGGTACCTAAAATAATGCAAATCGATGCAAGTGTTGCACAGGGTCGGATTTAGGATCTGTAGACTGTGAGGGTTAACCTGTGGCGGGGGCGGCCTGTAGCAATTGGGTTCTGGGGCCTGAAGTATATGTTATCGATGATTTAGGATATAAAATAAAACGCAGCTTTTATGAACAAACTCATTGACGTTGCTAGGAAAATTTCTTGCTTTATATAGTGCCGCTATTTTTTTTATTGAAAAGTAAATTCTTCAAATATATTAAACATGACTCTCAATCTCTTGTACTCAATTTTCAGGAGAGAGCTTTGAATTTAAAACTACTAGCATTTATGAAGTTTCAAAAGTGATAAATGAATTAAAAATGTCTTTTTCCTGTGGTATTGATGGCTTAAGTATCATGGTATACAAACAGCATGTTTCTGTATTGGCTGGTCCTATATCTCACATTGTTAACCTTAGTTTTAAGAATCACTTATGGCATTATAGGATGGGGTGGTGCACTTGATACATTTATGAAGCCTCTACAAATAATTCAAAAACGCATAATCAAAGTCATATATAACAAAAATAAAACATTCTCGACCAACTTATTATACAACGAAAGTAAAATATTTAATATACGTCAATTATTTATATTACAAACTTTGAAATATGTGTTTAAAAACAAAAATAATTTCGAAATAAATGAAAACAGAACGAGCAAAAGAATAAATAATATATTTTATACTCCACAAACCAATACTAAATTATTGCAGACACATAGCAGTTTCATTGGTCCTCGTACATTTAACCTTCTACCACTACAAACTCAAATGATAAATAAAATGATAAAATATGTAAAAGAGGTAAAATTATGGTTGAATAATGTAGATATTGAAACGCTTTTTCTATAAATTTATCCATCCTTCTACAACTCATTTGCTGTAACTTCTTAACTGTAGTACAATAAGTTTTCTGTTTATTTTATTATTTTTATTTTATAATTACTAAAAAAAAAAAAAAAAAATTGTATGTTTTTCTCCATATTTTTATTTTATTTTTATAATAGCTGAAAAAAACCTTTTTCACTTATTCTACCTATGTAATACTTATTTTTTATACTATCTTTATATTTAATGTGTTTTTTTAAGTCTAATTTATACTTTGGGTACTTAGAAATGTAGTATTTTGTTTTAATATTACCCACACTCAGGCAGTGCCTTAGTGGGTTTTCATTTCTTCTTCATAATTGTTATTATATATTGTGTTATTATACATATAATATTTGCTATTATACATTATATGTACAAAGAAATGGGAATAAATAAAGTTAAAAAAAAAAAAAAAAAAAGAGTGGCATATTTCCTACTCATTGTAAGAATGCTAAGGTTGTACCTCTTTTCAAATGTGGGGATCACCTAGAGGTTAACAATTACAGACCCATATCTTTACTCAATACTCTCTCAAAATTGATAGAAAGATTGGCCAAGTCAAGATTAGTTTCATTCTTAGAAAAATACAAATTACTCTCTGACAATCAATTCGGTTTCAGAGCAAATAAAGGTACGAGTGATGCTGTTTTAAAGGTATTCACCATAGTTACAAGAGCGCTGGACTATGGCAACAAAGCCACAGCGGTGTTCTTGGATTTATCAAAAGCATTTGACACTGTTTCCCACGAATTGCTACTTAAAAAATTATCATCTTTAGGCATTAATAATACAGCAATGGGCTGGTTCAGGTCTTATCTTAGTGACAGAACACAACAAGTGGAAATAAATAAGATATTAAGCGAGGGTAAATCAATCTCCTTTGGAGTCCCGCGAGGTAGTGTGCTTGGGCCAATGTTGTTTCTAATTTATGTAAATGATTTATGTAGTCTGAATATTCCTGGTAACATTGTTAGTTTTGCAGATGACACTGCCTTAATATTTGAGGGTAAAACTTGGAATGAAACTTTCAACAAAAGTAATATAACGGGTTCAAGTCCCGTTGGCGGCAAGTATCTTTTCTCGGAAGATTTTTCAATGTAAATGAGTGTTTCAGGCTGACAATTATTGCTTGTAATAATTGTTACCCTTTGTGCTATGCATAAAAATCTTGTCTAAACGTTAGTTTATAAATTAAAAAATAATAATTAATATTTAACAAGTTTAAGTATTTCCCCAATAAATGCAGACATAATTTGTCTCGACGCCACCTAGCGAGGGATTTAACACTAACAATGTCTTTCTCGCAAAAATAAAGTTGGTTGTTTTCAGGTGGGAAAAAATATAACAAGCAGTAATTGTTGAATGAAACACTAGTATATATTGAATTATTTGGCGGGTATTTGATAAGCCCCCATAGCTCAGTGGTCAGAGCATTCGACCGGCAATCGGAAGGACACGGGTTCAAGTCCCGTTGGCGGCAAGTATCTTTTCTCGGAAGATTTTTCAATGTAAATGAGTGTTTCAGGCTGACAATTATTGCTTGTAATAATATGTATATAATTTAACATGCTGTAGATTTGGCAAGAGGAAGATGAACAAAAACGGTTCAAACAAAAATAATATTATTTTAGCTTATTATTATTAACATACTCATTTAGCTAATAATTTAGAAAGGACAAAGTAGAGAAAATCAATTGGCAATCCTCGACTAACACAAATAATTTAAGATCCTTCTTAAAAGTGTACAAGGAATTAGATGACTTTATATGTTCTGGAAGGCTATTAAATATGAGTGGAGCTTGATAAAAATAATTTCTTTGACCAAAAGAAGATTTAGTTTGAATTGCCATAAAGTTCAGACCAGAGCCAATTCTCGTAGTACGAATTTGCTGTGTTCTTTCTGCAAAATTAATATTATTAAAAAATCTACAAAGCGCTTGTGTAATATATAACTGTTTTACGTTCATTACATTACATTCCTTAAAAAATAAATGAGTTGGATATTTAATTTTTTTCTTGAACATAACTTTAAGAATCATTTTTTGGGCAATATTAAGTGGTTCTATATAAGCCTTTGGGCAGGATCCCCAGCACAGAATATTATAAGAAAGCAGAGACTGGATTATTGCAAAATAAACAGTTTTTAATTTTTCTTTGTCTAGTATATGTCTCAGTTGTTTAAAGATATAGGTAAGTCTCCTAGTATTATATACTAACATATTAATATGATCATTCCATCTTAAAAATTTATCTATTTTTACACCAAGGTATTTGATGCTGACTACATGTTTGAAAACAATTGTGAATAATCAAGTTATGAGTTTCAGAAGGCTGACTTTTACTTGAAATGCTAAAAGTGATAAATTTGTTTTTTTGTGCATTCAAAGTTAATATATTATTGTTTAACCAACTATTTATCACTTTTAAACCTATATTACTTTTGTTGAAAGTTTCATTCCAAGTTTTACCCTCAAATATTAAGGCAGTGTCATCTGCAAAACTAACAATGTTACCAGGAATATTCAGACTACATAAATCATTTACATAAATTAGAAACAATATTGGCCCAAGCACACTACCTTGCGGGACTCCAAAGGAGATTGATTTACCCTCGCTTAATATCTTATTTATTTCCACTTGTTGTGTTCTGTCACTAAGATAAGACCTGAACCAGCCCATTGCTGTATTATTAATGCCTAAAGATGATAATTTTTTAAGTAGCAATTCGTGGGAAACAGTGTCAAATGCTTTTGATAAATCCAAGAACACCGCTATGGCTTTGTTGCCATAGTCCAGCGCTCTTGTAACTATGGTGAATACCTTAAAAAAAAAAAAAAACTTTATTTTATTTTATTTTAAATCAGATCTCAAAACTATGGTCACCCTAAAAGTCTACATTAATGTACTACCTAGCGCCATCAGTTTAGTAGGTACCAGTAGGTACCCATAATCTAATCTCAATCTGTAAGAAATACAACAATATTGTTCTTTCAAAATCTGTATAATTTTGTGTTATTTTGTTAACTTGTATAATTATTGTTAACCGCAACACAGGCTTGTCCTAGTGAGGTAACAAATTGTATTGTAAACATTTTTACCTGCAGTGTAAAGAAACAATAAATAAAATAAATCAAAAGCCCTGCTTTTTTCATATTAAAGTCAAACCAAAAAAAATATTGTTTTTATCATCCTGAAGAAAATAAAATAATTCTGGACACATGCGTTATAACTGATACGAGTATGAAAATGCGCAGCGTACAAAAATTTTGCAATTTCTGTTTGTCTTCTCCTTGGTCAAACTTATAAAAATTGTCAATTTTTATCATTTGGAAAGTCAGTTTTCACAAAATATTTAGTCACAAAACCTGCCGGTATTTTTTTTTAAATTAGTGAACGGTAAAAACTTACCTAATGGCTTATTGACCTGGAAAGAAAGGAGTTCAAAAAACTGCTAACGAATGTGATATTTACATTGTTCTAGTTTTGTAATTTCACACTAAGCGAATCGCCTCCACCTTTTCACAACATGTGATCATACAGGCAGCCTTTCATTTAGATTCCATTTGACTTCCCCACTCCCTTCCGGTTGCATGAAATCAGTGGCTCTCTGAGGCGGGTCCTACACTAGGGATGTGACTTTTACATAAACTAGCTGACCCGGCATGCATTTCTGTGGCTAACTAAACACAACGCCATCTACTGGATGGTTATCCAACCTTTATAACCACCGCCACCTTTGAGTTTATCGCGACAGACAGACAGACAGACGCCGCAAAGGACTTTAATTTATAATATGTAAAGTTGTTGTGAAAGATTATAATAATGTGCATGATATGCTTGTGGTAACTAATGTATTTAAGTTGATAAGGATTAATACTGTATCCGTCTAAATAACTTTCCAATTACCGCGTTGTAAGTAACAATTTTTTTAGAAGATAGAATGGGTAAAGTAAGCAATATATGAAAGGTAGACATATGCCATTGTAGATTTTTTGTAGATCTATAAAAGAGGAATATCCCACCATGCATTGTTTTCTTATATCTCAAAGGGATTAGGCAGTGTTTTTTAAGGAAACCTCCCAGGAGGCTTGACTTTTTCTGACACTTCTAACAATTATCGTTATATTTCAACCAATTTACACAAAACCTTGACAAATTACACACTTTAACCTTTTTCACCAATCACTCTATCCATTGGTGAAAACCGCATGAAAATCCGTTCAGTAGTTTTTGAGTTTATCGCGAACGTACAGACAGACAAACAGTAGGCGACGCGGAGGACTTTAAAGGAGGAAGGAGACCAGTCAAAGTCAAAGTCAGACATCCGAATTAGACCTGTACATAGCTGGGCCTTTAAAGAGTTAAGGTTAAATGTCACGTTTTGTATCGGTGACTCAATCCAATATTATTTTTTTCAGCCTTTCTTGAAAGATTTGAAAACTAACTAAACTATTTATTTAAATTCATATTAATTTACCAATTTTAAGCATGACGTGCAAAAAGTATTAAAAACCTAAAATAATTTAATTGGCGCCATCTGTGAATGCGTAGATTATAACGTGACGTTTAACCTTTACTCTCTAAAGGCGCAGCTATATACAAGTCTAATTCGGATGTCTGACTGTGACTTTGACTGGTCTCCTTCAAGGGATTTGTTCGTACCGAGGTCCGTACGGCAAATTTCTTTATGGGTAAAACAGTTCGTTGACTCTGTTGACTTCATCTAGTGAGTGACAAGTTTGACTAGAAACTTCAACTAAACTGCTTTCAAAGCACACATCGTAGAGGCACAGATGGCGTTAAAGTCACGTTTTGTTTAAAAACATCTAAGAGGTTCACGCTCTGGATTTCAGACTAATGACTGAGAGTAGCTACATTCGTAGGGCTGCGAATAAAAAAATCGGCAGTGTGAAAAAAATCGATTGCTAATTAATCAATTTTTTTATAAAATTAAAATCACTTGGTAAAATCGATTTTTGTTGGAGAAAAATCAATTTTTTATCCATTTTTTTCATAATCTATTAATTTTCACATCCTTACCCTACACCAGGGCCGTAGCTAGGGGGGGCATTAAGGGGCGATGCCCTACCTTAAAATACCTGTGCCCTACCTTAAGAAATACCATCGACTATGATAATATACTAGTAATCTGTTTATTCATTGTTTGACATGATTGACAAAAAAATACTTCTTATAAGGGTAGCGTAGCGACATCTAACTAAACATCTTCGAATTAACCAAAGAATCATATAATATCAATTCTTTATTCTGCCCATAGATGGAATTGAAGTAAGTGGTGAGAGGCTGTGCGCGTATTGCAATCACTGCTTAGGGGGAATTCCCAAACAGTTTGGGGATGTTATTCAACGGTTGAGTCATAAATAAACCAATCCCTAGATCGATAGCTTCGGGCCTTCTCCATACTTAACGGTTTGTCATCAGATCAAGCACTTGCAGAATGCTCGCTAACAACGTATGAAGGGACAATAGGGGTCTAGTTTTAGTTAATTATAATTGGAGGGTCGTTCTATAAAAAAACAAGTGTCCTTGTTAAATAGTAACCTTCTCTTACTTACACCGGGCGGGTATGTGGTGGATAACCTCCAATTCACTTCGAATAAGAGAACGTTTTCCTTCAAAATATGTCAGCAGATGAATCCAAAACTGGAAATTTACACTCTGATCACAAAACTGGTTTTAAATTAAGGGTGAATCTGCTTGCGTGTCTACAGATTTAATTAGTATTACTCTCATATAATGCGTAGTAAGGTTTTCCTACGAATTACTAATTTTGTGGAATGGTTTGAAATAAAAATTTTAACTCCACTCGAAATATTAGAACGGTTTTCTTCGAAATGTGTCAGCAGATTGATCCGCTACTGGAAACTGGTTTTAACCCAGGATTTAATCTGCTAAGTCCTCAGCTTAAGATCAGATACTACACCCAGAACAAGAAAATGGTTTTTCTCTTACTTTTGTACTTGGAAGACATGGATGGTTTGATGATCCATTGGATTTGACGATCCATGAAACTTTCTTAGAATTGTCGAGCATCGCCCACGGACCTCTCTCAATCATTCTCACTCAATATTAGTCATACAAAATCCAAGCGCAAAACAAAATTCGATCCAGATGGTGTTGCCAGTCGCTGCAGTTATCAATATGACATTATTAATATTATTATACATTCATTTGAAGAAAAAGGATTCCCCAGATTTGTCACAGAAAAAGTAATGAAAAATTCCGTGCCCATTTCAATCGGTCTGAATCATATACAAAAATATGAAAGAAATAAGAAATGATTAAAGTTTTAACAAGATATTATTATTATTTATTGTTAAATTTTGCCGCCCGGAGCGAATCCCCCCTCCCCCCTTCCCTCCCCCAGACCCAGATCAGATCATTTTACTTGCGCCCTACCTGTAATTACCGCTGCCCTATCTTAAATTCAACTCTAGCTACGGCCCTGCCCTACACCTGCCTCCAGACTGTACCTACTACGCTGTGTGGTGTGTAGCAGCTAGTAGTGGCAATCCACGCGAAAGCGATCACCGCGCACGGGTCGATGGAATATTATCTTCAGTTTCATAACCATTATAAAGGCAGCCAGTTCTAGTGAAATTCCAAAAATGGTAATATTTAATTTGAAATAGCGTAGACTTCGTTTTATTATGTGTATTTTGGAAGTATTTTTCTTTTTTTCTCCATTTCGGCCTCGTCGCACGAACCGGCATCGGTGTAAATAATCATCTAAATAAAAAGCACAATTAAACACTCATGAAAAAATGCTTCCTTTTTTCCATGTTATTTCTATTTTAGTGGGGTGGGCGCTGTTCCCTGGGTGCGCGACTGCTGTCGAGAGGCCTGAGTCAATAATATATTTATCGCAAGTGCGTTTTTAGCATTTATGGTAATGATGTCATTTATTTTGACTAATATTTTTTATAATTTTTTCCAAACTTCCGTAACCGCGAGATAACGACAAACCACATTTCTGAAAAATGCTTTTGTTGTTATCATCCTGAAGAGTATATAATTCAGGACGTGTGGATTAATTATAACGACATACCACAAAATAATATTTTAGCTTAGCAACAACATTGTTAATCATATTATGCACTCAGACTGATAATATACCGTTAGTGTCATCTTGGTGATGGACTAAATGACTTATCTCCCCTCCCCCCTCTTTTCAGCATTACAAGATTCCCCAATCGAGAATGTCATTGTTCCAGTGGCTTCGGGAATTTGGGACTCTTGTGCTATATTCACATAATAAATTCACAGCGCCTTATCTACGGTGATACGAACATTTGAAACTGTATAATTATTAGCAAAGCATTCAGAGTTAGCTATCTGTCCTACTGTCAGTATCGCCCTGGTGATAGGCCACACGTTGCTGCTTGAAATGGATAATACCAATCTGGGTTTACCAGATATAAAGGTCTCTGCCCACTACACCGTTCCATACCATGACCGTAACCGTAGCGGCGCATGCAAAAAAATATTCTTTATATCGATCAGTATGAAACGCTGCGCACTAGCCCGTCCCGTCACCGACCAACACCGTCGCATACCGTGACCGGACTGACGGCGAATTCTCGATGACAATATTTTGCAGGTGCCGGTCCGCTCTATGCATGGCACGCGACGGTGTTAGAACGGGGATCATACGCGTATGATCCCTAACCGCGTTGTCACTCCGTCAGTTCGTGATTTGTGTTCAGTTCTATGAGACATGCGTCAGCGGGTAGACAGACATTCGAACGGGGATGGTATAGGTAACGCAACGAGAGATGAAAGCAATAAAAATGCTAAGAATTGATGTATTGGTGTATCTGTGTGTCTTCATACCACGCCTACTTACCCGAAAGGGCCCTCTGTCTTGCTTATTTTAATATTATTGCCCACTTATTGTAACAAGTGTAGAAGGTTTGTAGCAAAGAATGGACGGTTACCTCGAGAGTGTTTTCTCTTGGGGTAAAAATAATCTCGTTGAATTTAATGTTTCAAAGACCCAATCTTGTCTGATTACGTCTAAAAGGGATCGCAATGAAAATCTAGTCTCTTTCAACGGAAGCAATCTTCCGAACAGGCCCTCCATTGATATGCTTGGTGTAACCCTAAGTGACCAGCTCAGGTATGGGGGCTCCATCGAAGCCAGAGTAAAGTTAGCCTCCCAAAACTGGGCGTACTGTAGAGGGCCTGCAGATACTTTAATAGTACACAACTGCTAACCCTGTACAAATCGCAAGTGCGCCCCACGGTTGAATTTGGCAGCCACCTCTGGTCTGGAGCTCCAAAATACCTGAAAAATACCCTCGACTCTGTGCAGAAACGGGCGGTCCGTTTGATAGATTCTCCCATCTTAACAGACGGATTGCAATCTTTAGAGCACAGGCGTCGGGTGGGAATGCTATCCTTGTTCTACCGGTATTACAATGGAAGATGCTCCGAGTGACTAGCATCATTGATCCCTTCGGCACCGGTGCATAGTCGGGAAACACGCCAAACGCGTGCCCAACATTTGTACACAGTTGACATTTGTCACATGAGAACGGGTCGTTTATTCGACTCGTTCTTGTGTTCAACAGCTCGGCTGTGGAATGATTTGCCGGCCTCTGTGTTTCCTCCTTCCTACAACATGGGTCTCTTCAAGACCAATGTTCATTCCTTCCTCTCCTCAAAAAGACCCTCCACACAGCATCCCAGATGACATAGGCCCTGAGAGAAATTATTTTCCTCAGGGCCTCCTGTGTGGAGTTAATGTAAAAAAAAAAAAAGAAGTTTTTATGGCACTGATAACGTTTCGTTTTGGTGCACTTACGGGATGTCCTATTCTTTAAGTTCGTAATGTGATGTAAACATACATATACCTTCGTAACGCAATTGAAATAATTACTAGTTTTTAAATCTTAATATATAAAACAAAGTCGGGTTAGTTACACTATTTATAACTCGAGAACGGCTGGACCGATTTTGATGATCTTTGATTTTTTTGGATTTGTCTCCATCCCGGATAACAGAATAATTATTAAAACATCGCAAAAATTCACTAAAAAGAAAGTTATGAAGAAAATTCATTTCCTCATACATTTTGAATGGAACGAATTTTCATTTTTTGAAAGCGCTCCAGCAATATTGTGTTAGGTATAATATTGAAGTTTGCGTGAATTCAATTATTTCTAGCTTTCACCCTTCAAGGGTGTTCTAGGCCATCATTAATAATTACAGAGAAAGGAAAGGTGAATTTATATATTAATTTTATTTAAATGTGCAAATTTCAGAATTTTATGGAAGATTGGAGTAGAGTTCAGACTTAGAAGAGATAAAATGTTGAATGGAGGAGAGGAAATTTTTGATAACGCTTGATAGAAGAGAGGTTATTTATTTAGAGAGGGACAATAAAAAAATATGTGATCTAAAGTTCCCACATCTAGACCACAGAACGTACAGTCTGGGGAGTCAAGCACATGAATTTTATAAAGGTGAGAAGGAACGGAACAATGTCCGATTCTCATACGAATAAGTAAGGAAATTTCTTTTTTGGAAAAATGGGGAAATTTTTGAAACCACGGTTTTGATGGGATAGTCTTTTGTATTGACGCGTAACGGGCACCCTTGGATTGACTAGCAATGTTCCAATACTCTGTCCAAACATTGCGGGATCTATCTTTGATGATGGAAAAAATATCAGACAGGGGAATATGGTTTACGAGGGTAACGGTAGGGTTAGACGCTCCTTGTTTTGCCAAGGAATCAGCAATATCGTTACCCACTATGCCAACATGTCCAGGAATCCAAATCAGAGTGACAGTTTTTCCAGAGCTTTGAATGGAGGTTATCAATACTCGAATAAGACATACAAAGTGATCATCAGGATGAAGAAGAGGACTGGTTTTAAGTTTTTTGAGGGAACTGAGAGAGTCAGAGAGAACAAGAGAATGTTCAAAATTATTTTTTATTATATATTTGAGACATTCAATAATCGCAATGCACTCGGCAGAAAATATTGAAAATTGGTTTGAAATTGAAAAAAATATTCTTTCATTAGAATTATTGTGGTAAACGTTAATACCAATACCACAGTTAGGAGAGTCCGGAGATTCGGAGCCATCAGTAAATAAAAGAGAAGAGTTGGGCCATTTAGAGGAAATAATGTCATTGAACATATTATTGACAGTACGGGCTGGGAGATTGGAATGACTTTTAAGGTTGCCGATCCCTTCTAAAATCGTTGGGGATAGGGTGACGTGACTATATTTTAATTTGTACAAAGGAAGAAGATAATTTTTGATAATTTGAAGCTCTGAGAGAGCGAAAATTTTTACAGATGGCAGGGAGAGGTTTAGTTCAAGCTCTGATTGTAGATGAATGTGCTGAGTCGTTGAACAACGAGACTCTGGGAATAACCTGATGACTTTTAGAATTTAAACATTTAAGAACAAATTTGTCAGCAAATAGTTGACGCCTTAAATAAAGAGGAGGATCAGAACATTCTACTTGAAGGGAATCGATGGGCGACGATTGCATCGTGCCAGTTATTATTCGCAATGACTTAGATTGAATTTTGTCTAATTTACTGAGTGCATTTTTGGATGCAGTACTAAAAAGTGGGCAGGCATAGTCGAGATGGCTTCGAATAAGTGCATTGTACAGCAACTTAATGCAGATAGGATGTGCACCCCAGCAAACGCCAGTCAATGATCTGATAATATTTAAAAAAAATTCACATTTAGTAACTATATTATTAATGTGGGAAGACCATTTAAATTTCCTATCAAATGTTACTCCCAAAAATTTAACTTCGGAAGCATTGGGGATTGGAGAGTTTTTAAATAAAATTTGAACAGGGGGGTTATTATGACGATTTGAGAATGTGACACACTGACTCTTTTGTACTGAAAGTTCAAGACCATTTAAAGTGAGCCATGTGCAAAGGGCATCCATGGCTTCATTAAGATATTTGACGGCGGATGGAATGATTTTGGATGATAAGAAGAAAGCTATGTCATCTGCGAACTCAACAACTTTTACTTGATATCGTGTGTGTATATATTATTCAGTAAGGGGGATAATACATCGCCTTGGGGTAAACCCTTCCAAATTGACCTAGTCTGAGGAGTAACATCTGGTAGCTCAATGAAAATTTTCCTATCGAGAAATTAATAATAGATTGGACAAACATGAGGGGTAAGCCAAGGCCTAAAAGTTTTTTTTTAAGAATTGGGATGGAAACATTGTCAAAGGCGCCTTCTATGTCTATAAAGACTGCAAGACATACTTCTTTGTTAGAAATGGATAAATTAATATCAGTGCTGATGATGGCGAGGTTATCTTGTGTAGATTTCTTTTTCCTAAATCCAAATTGGGATGGAGAGAGAAGATGATTACTCTCGACAAAAAATTCTAACCGGTTTTTAATTAATTTTTCATAAATTTTACTAAGGGTGGATGAAAGAGCAATTGGCCTATAGTTGGATCCAGAATTGGGTGATTTGTTTAATTTTAGAATTGGGATGATTATTTGAGAACTCCAGTCATCAGGTTTTATGCCAGTCTGAAAGATTTTATTTAAGATGCTTAAAAAGTGATTTAGAACATTATCATTACTATTTTTGATAATGCTATAAGGTATACCATCTCTGCCTGGAGATGAGTCCTTGACTGTTGATAAACAATTTTTTAATTCAATTAAAGTGAATGGAGAGTCTAGCCAATGATCAGACATAGGAATGTTGTGGATTGGAGTTATTTCATCTAAGTTAGGTACAGAAGGGGGGCAATTTTGTCCAAGAACTCGTCTATCCGTTTAGAATGAGAAGCTCGAGGAGATGTTGGACTGAAGGAGGATCGAAATCTTCGAATCATACACCAAACTTCCGAAATTGGAGTATTCGGAGATACTGAACTGCAGAAGTTGTACCACCCGGATCTTTTTTTTGACCTCAATACCCTTTTGGCATTGGCTTCGGCATTTTTGTATATGAGATAGTTCTCCATAGTCACATTGTGACGATAGGAAAGAGATTTAGCTTTCCGAATTCTCACTACTTTGGAACATTCCTCATCCCACCAGGGAGTCGGAGGGAGTTTTTTGAGAGATTTGGTTTTAGGGGGAGGATTTGATTTATTGATTGCAGTTACTGTACTTAAAACTAAAAAAAAAATGGAATAACCGAAACAACTCTAAACCTACTTAGAAGTTATTTAACTGGAAGAGAACAAATTGTACAAATTGGTAAAAGAAAGAGCAAATCTCTTTCAATTAAATTCGGGGTCCCCCAGGGAAGCGTATTAGGACCTATACTATTTCTGATATATATAAATGACCTTATGAATCTTCCCATTAATGGAAACATAATGAGCTTTGCAGATGACACTGTTATTATATTCCACGAACAAGATTGGACAAGAACCTACAAGGAGGCGGAACATGGCCTGGCTGTACTTGAAAACTGACTAAAAGTAAACTCCCTTACATTAAATGTTAGTAAAACTAAATATCTAACTTTCTCCAAAAACAAAAGAGGACAACCAATGAATGTGCATACCCTCAAATTACATGAATGTCAAAATACTTTTCCACAATGTTTCTGCCCGTCTATAACCCAAACCAAAAGTATTAAATATCTTGGGATTGAAATTGATGAAAATCTACAGTGGAATTCACACATTGAGCTTACCTCAAAAAAGCTAACAAAACTCATCTACTTCTTCAAAAAATTAAGAAACATCTTGTCGATGAGGGATCTAAAGAGAGTATATTATGCTTTATGCCACTCTCGATTGGAATATGGAGTAATAGGATGGGGCTCAGCAGCATCTGATCACTAAAAACAACTTAAGATAACTCAGAATTGCATTATAAAGACCATTCTAAAGGTCCCCATAAGGACGTTAACAGCAGAAATTTTTAAACAGTTTGATGTTCCAAGCATACAGAAAATCTATGCCAAAAACATTCTAGTACATCACCACAAAAATGATTCAGAGGCAGACACCTCACACGCTCATAAAACCAGAGCTAAACAAACAGACATACTTAATATACCAAAGTGTAACTCTTCATTTGGTCAAAGAAGTTCTGCATTTTTAGCAGTAAAGTTATATAACAAACTCCCACTTAGTATCAAACAAATAAAATAAAAAAAATAGCTTCATTAAGGACATTAAATGTTGGCTGAAGAATCTATCGGAAAATGAACTTACTAGTATACTTAAAACATCATAGAAGTTTCTGGAAAACCTTATCCAATGAAGTAAAACCATAGAAGTCGCTGAAAAACTTATCCAAAGCATAGTCCCCCTCAGCACAGGATCTCCTAGTGAGGAGGACTACGAATATATTTTATATATACATCTAACTAACATGTTTCATATAAAAATGTAAAAAATATTATATAGTTACTAAATAAAAAAAAGTTATGAGCATTGATTTGAAGTTATCGTAGTAATCTTTGACAGATAATGTATCGGTATAGGATAAATTTTTTTATAAACTTATCCATATGTGAGTTAAATTCGTCCCATTTGGTGTGTTTTGTTTTAATCTTTGTCGAAATATGGGACTTGTCTGAATGGAAAGAAGTTTGATAAGTGATGGTGATCGGGAAATGATCACTGGAGCAAGGGTCGGCGGACACCACCCACGAGGAGAGAGGTGCCAGATTAGTGGAGCATATGGAGAGATCCACTGCACTGGAGTTTGTGTTGGGGCGAGAGATTCTAGTAGGAGATCCGTCATTCAAAAGAAAAAGGTTGGATTCATCTAGGAAATCCATCACACTTCGACCGTCTCGATCACAGAAAGCAGAACCCCAGACGGGGGAATGGGCATTAAAATGACCCAATAAAAAGAAAGGAGGGCTTAGTTGACGGACAATTTGCAACCACGCTTGTTTATTGAAGTGCGATGTTGGGGGAAGATAGATAGAAACAAAGGAAGTGTCCTTTATTTTAGCTGCAACTATTTGAAAGTCAGCATTGGGGGGTTTCATATTATTTATTGGGAAAAACGGAAGGGATTTTTTAATAAAAAGGGCAGCACCACTGCCCGTACCTTCCGGGCGATCATCGCGGAGACAGGAGTACCCTCCCACATTAAAGTGGGTGGATGGAGTAAACCATGTCTCCGAGACAGCAGCCACAGAAACAAGGTTTGAATTTAATAGGTTAAGAAGGTTCGATTTGTTAGAAATAGCACTGCGACTATTCCACTGAAGAATTCTGACATCTTGAAGAGCCATTTTGAATAAATGATTTTAACGTGGAAATAATAGAAGCAGCGTTGGACGGTAGATTAGTTTGAGAAGAAATTAGGTCAATTAGAAGCATAATAAGAGTTTGAATAAATGAAGAATTATCTTGGGAGAATTGTTCAGAAAGCTTTTGATGGTTTGTTGAGGATGAATTATAATTGTTTGAGCACCCATTCGTGGCATTTGAAAGAGGTGAACCATTGGGATTTAAGAGAAGTGAGTTGTGTTGTTGCTGATCCGTATCCAGGAGCCGGTTTAGAGATAGGGTTTTTGTATGTGAATTTAGTTGAACGAGAAGATGTTGAGGAGGAGGCGGGTGGGTTGGATGAAGAGTTACTGGACTCAGCAAATGATTTTTTGACAGGCGGGAATAGTTTAGAAGCCTGCAGAAAAGACAAGTTCTCAGAGGCCATAGAAATTTTTATATTTTTTTGGCGAGATTGTTCCGGACAAGAAGAGTTAATGACGGAATGAGCACCTGAGCAGTTAAAACATTTAGGTGAAGAGAGAGAAGAACATTGGTCAGCCGTGTGGTTTTCTCCACATTTGAAACATCTGGGAGGGGATCTGCATGCAGCTTTGGTATGACCAAAACGACAGCAATTGTAACATTGAGTGGTGGGATAAGTATACATTTCAACTGGTAAGGAGTTGAAAAATAAATAAATATGGGAGGGAAGAGATTGTCCTTCAAATGTGATGACGACAGATTGGGAGGGATTCCAGGAAACGATGCCCTCAGAAGAGTCCTTATAATTTAACCTCCTGGCTTTTATGGGATTGCCGATATGTTTATTATGAAGACAGGATTTCTGGAATGGACAGATCGGTCGAGATACCTCTGACGAGGCCCATTCGAGTGACATTGAAAGTTGGGATGTACACCTTGAATTTAGAATTTGATGAAATAAATATGTTTTTGATAAAGTTGTTGGCGGCTGAACATGAGAGGAATTCAACAGAGATTCGGAAGCGACCCTCGGCTTTTACACCTCCAGGCTTAATCGAAAGGTTCTTGCTATTTGATAGGAATTTACCAAATTCAAGAGGGGGGATCGATAGTTTAACCTTGCTCAGTTTTTTGAGCTTACACAATGAACGGGCCACAGGAATGAGTAGAATAAAAGTTTGTAGGAGGAGGTTGAGGAAGAGCAGGTGAAGACTGAGAAGAAGAAGGAGAGTCATGTTTTATTGAGGAAGAGGGACTAAACTTCATTTTTTTGTGGTAGTCAGAATGACAGATTCACTGTCCGAAATTACTACATTTTCACCATCTGGGGGCTTTTTAGGGTGTCCAGGGGAGTCCTCCTCCATTGTTCACAAAATTACAAAAGAAAAAATGTATGGAAAGTGACAGAAATAAAAAAGGTTATAAATATCTGGAAATCAGCGACGAAAAGTGACTCCTGGAAGATCAGAGGGGAGAAGAATCCTCAAGGAACAACACACTACACTTATATTGACCAGAAAACATAAAAATATTAGTTAAAATAATAAAAAAAGATTATTTTTTTCTAGGGGAAAACAAAATAACTGTGACAGCCAGATGTTCAAAATTAGAATCCTTGCGTGAATTCCAATAATTCAAAAACGTCAAATGTCAATGCGCTGATTGTTTGCTTTTGTTTTTAAACATAAAATGCTACCTCTCTTACTTACACACTCAATGTCAACAGTCGAAAATGAGACAAACGGTGAACGTATGTCTGCACAACTCCAGGATAACAGCCACTTCTTTCCAAAACATTCAAGGCGTCTTGCAACGTGGAGTATTGCAATTCGGTAAAGTCAATCAAATACATCTGCAAATTTGTCAAAACATTCAGCGATATGGCGGTTTTTGGCGTTCAAACTACACAGTTCATCTAAAAAGTGACGAATGGTTTTACTTTGGGTTGTTGGTGGTGAATGTTCGTGGGCCGGCATTGTTTGAATCACAAGTCAATGGTGTAATGTGCCCAACATTTCGTGTTGCATGTCAGCAGGTCATTTTGCTTGAAAACGATATTCATTGGGACATGACAATCGCTGAAGCAATTGTTTCTGCATCTCCAAGCCTGATACGCATATTATTTGCTATCATTATTTGCTATTATTATTTCGACATGTTTCTCATCGAATCTACGTGAACTATGGAACAAATACAAAAATGACAAGGATGACATTTTACATCGAATGCGTTTCAGTTCAGGGAATCCTGATCTCGAGGTGAATGAGGATATACATAACCAGGCTTTGTTTTTGATTTTGAGTATTCATTTTAACTTAAAAAAAATGAAATTAATTCAGCTAATAAGTTAACACAACAGTTATTGATTCTGAGGCGGTATGAAGTTCGCCGGGTCAGCTATTTTGAAATAATTAAAAGTTTCTTTATTTTTAATTCGAATCTTTATTAGTAGATTTACAGAGTTTTTGTAAAGTGTGCAACTTTAATAATTATTACGACATCATGGAGTCCTGCTAAAAAAACGGGACATGGCAAATCACTGAATGGCCAAACTCGTGAAATTTTATTCCGCGTTTGTAATTATTTTATGCATAATATAAAAAATAGTGGTCAACTTTTAAGCATAAATGACTTTATGATTTGACGTCTGAGACAACTGGAGTATCACAGACTAGTATTCAACGGTTAATCTTTTGTATTTGTGTTAGTAATCTGTTATATTTTAGATAATATACGTATAGATAGTTGCTGATGATGACTGATACATAATTATTAAATAATTACTGTTGCTGATGATTGCTAAAACATAATTATAAAAATTAAAATAAGCTTTTAAGCACAGATTACTGAAATCACACTTCATTTCAACAATTCAATTACTACAAAAAACAACTATGTACAAATGTCAAATACATTAAAAAAATGACGGTAATGGAGGTGTTTTATATGGAAAATTTTAAACTTTGAATGAAAATCGAATTTTAATGCATATTTTTCCATCTATCCCGACCGAAACCGATGTTGCTTTTGGTAATTAAGTTTAACAGTAGTTTAATTTTCAAAATCTATGCCTGTTAAACGTGTAGCGGCATGTGGCGGCTTATGGATTACTTACTTTATTAAATATTATGTTTGTATATTATGTACAATATTTTTTTAATCTTGTCGTTATTTATGAATACCCATTTGAATTGAATCCTGAAGATTATCACATTTAGTTAAAAAAAAACATTATCTTGATAACCTTCAGTATTTCAATAAAAATGTTGATAACAAATTAAGTTTTATGTAACCGACTTTGCTTCGGCCTCGATTTCTCAATTGAGAAATAATAATTAATTTTTTTTAAAACCTAAAACGAAAACCCTCTATAAAAGTTTTGGATCTGTGTGAGTACTGTGATGAAGACAACTTAACATGTGTTATACCCACTTTGCATGACGAGCATAAGATGGCATAGTGGGAATCTTTTTGTAGGTACATTTATAAAAAACATTATTATAAATTTTCAAACAAGTTGTTCGTTTCAATGGTATCTGTTGACAAGACTGCTAAGTTTTAGGAAGCTATGATGGGTACCTTAAACTTACCTGAACATCATATCGTGCGTAGGTACGTACTTTGCATGACGAGCATAAGATGGCATTATGAGAATTTTTTTGTATATTTATAAAAAACATTATCTTCAAAGTTTATGTGGAGTTGATTCTTATCGAATAAAATTAAATAAAATGGAACTCCCTTACAACAAGGACGGCGACTCATTTATTAGACGGACATACCTTATAAGAACCGTGATGAGCTCGGATAGCCAGGGCCAGGGAGGCTAATTCTGTCCTATCTGTCTTGACTTTGTAAAAGGCTGAACCAAGGGCGGATCCAGGGAGGGGGGTCATGGGGGTCATGAACCCCCCCCCCTGGGCTGGGTCCAGGACCTAGGTGGACCACCATGGACCACTAATTAAAATTGTTATATGTAGTGTTTTTTATATATTTTTGTTGTATCTATTATTATCAAAATTACCTACCTACTTTTTACTTGTATCTATTATTATCAAAATTAAATTATAACTTCTTATGACTTGACCACGACTATGCGACACCCCCCCCCCTCCCCTGGCGCTATGTGACCCCCCCCTGGCGCCAAAGCTGGATCCGCCCTTGGGCTGAACAACTGAACATCCTGGATAAGTGAATTCTTCAATTATTTATTATTCTCTTACTAGTGCCATCTATGCTCAGCGACTGAAACTACCACCTCAACAATATTATAGTAAGAGCTTTTCAAAATATTGTCGGGTTATTCGTAACTAGTGAATGTTTGTCTTTCTTTTAGAAAAAAAATTAAACACAATGTTCAAAAAATCTAATCATATAAAAATCAGAATATGCTTGCTGGGGGATACATGGGGATATAGTTTATTAGAAGGGAGAGCGGGGCAAGGCGGGGGTTAGGGGAAAGATTGCGTTTTACATAGTATAATGTAAGTACCTAGTAGGTACCCTTATATGTTACGTCGTTTGTCGCTAGAGGCGGCCACTTCAGAAATTGCTTTGTTTGTTGAAATAGAGAGCCTGTATTTATAATAACACAATTACGATGTTATCTTAATTTCAGGCAAAACCATTAATTATTCTTAATATTTTAAGTCATAACTCGTAAAAAGTGTTTTTCCGTAAAACGCGCGCCATCTATGAAAGAATAGAAAATGAATTATTTTGACAATCACTGAGTTTTGACAATTTATTGAATTTTGATTTATTTAACAATCATTGTTTTGCAAATTTTTGACAGTTTGCAAGAATTTTTGTGAAGATTAGACAACTTTTCAGATGTATTGTCACGTGGCTGTAATAATAAAGAAGACATTTTGTGAAGATTAAACAACTTTTCAGATGTATTGTCATGTGGTTGTAAAAATAAAGAAGGCATTTTGTGAAGATTAAACAACTTTTCAGATGTATTGTCATGTGGTTGTAATAATAAAGAAGGCATTTTGTGAAGATTAAACAACTTTTCAGATGTATTGTCATGTGGTTGTAATAATAAAGAAGGCATTTTGTGAAGATTAAACAACTTTTCAGATGTATTGTCATGTGGTTGTAATAATAAAGAAGGCATTTTGAAAATTTCCGACAACTCATCCTCAAGCATATTGTGAATTGTATTTATAAGGACATGTGAGATTACGACACACTTACCTAAATATACAAACCACTTGTTCCAACTACTTAAGTGGTGGTTCGTGAGTTTTCAGTGAGATAGTAGAACGCTATCATTGAAAAATATGACGTATGAGTTTACAAGCTACTATCTGGGAAATTCATTATCTGTTAGTAAACTCGCTCAGTGTAATCGTATTACTAGCTAACTAGCAGATTGTGGTCAATCTTCGAAAAAAGTTGAAAGGTAGACAACTGTACTCGCTACTCGCTCAAGATGGCGGCCCACGAGCAGCTGATTTTATAACTGTCAGAATTAGTTCTCGCGGGAGTCGTAATTCTCGCTACTATCTAGCGTGTGGTGATAGGTGCGAGGGGCGATTTGCGCCGGCTTAGGGGTGCGGACACCGAGTCCCGCTTGCGACTGGACTGATGGCTCCTTCTTTAGCCAACGTTTCGGACATCGTTGAAGTGTCCATCATCAGGGCAGATCCGGTAGATGTGTAATTTTTAGTCGTGAAGTGTGTGCTTATTTACTTCGAAGCGATACCGTGCCGCCAGCACCACTAACTTTCACCAGTACAAAATAATCGTGACAAGCAGTGGCGTCATCGCCGCGGAACGGAATAGAAAGTTCATTAAAACGTGGTATTTAAGCTAGCCAGGGGCAAGTCCGTTTGCGAGACGCCGACGGAAGTGGCTCCATCTCTTAATGAAATCTAAAATTAGAAATAACAATGGTAAGAATTTAAGAAAAAAAAAATAAAAATAAAAATTACAATGGTTAACTTTCACCAGTACAAAATAATCGTGACAAGTAGTGGCGTCATCGCCGCGGAACGGAATAGAAAGCTCATTAAAACGTTGGCTAAAGAAGGAGGTAGCGCAACACGGCATAACACCCCAAAAACAAATAACGAAAACACGTTTGTTTTGTTTTAATGTTTATTTTTCAAAGAAACAATTTTTAGAAATGTTTATTTGTACTTACAAAGGTACTAATAATTTTAACTTTGCGCATTTTTACAACTATCGAGACTCCCTCCCACCCCCAAGTTAGAAAAAATAAGACATGGTCGACCCCCCTCCCCCCCTAAATCGTCTTACGTAATAAATGAATGGCTCCTAACTGACGTTGTTGTAGCTGAAAATGAATTTTTTTTTTTTTCAAAATTTCAACTTTTTGTATGAAGATCTTCAGGATTCTGTCAGTTAAGGGCTGCGCCGCATTCACACACTGAAAGATCTTCATACAAAAAGTTGAAATTTTGAAAAAAAAAAAACTTTTTATCTACAACAACATCAGTAGGTAATGCAGTATTTTTCAATCTTAGCACTCTAAAAAAACTAAAACAAAAGTATCTTAGCACTCTAATTAACTGAAAACTCACAGACCGCCACTGTTATCTAATTATTTGATCAAAATAACATTTCATTTCACGAATCCTGGATCAGGGTGTCATTAACAATAAGACAATGTCGTTTACAATTTGGGAGGCGGGTATGGGTACCGCCGCCCCGGGAATCATTTATTGGACAACCAACACCTCTGTCACCACAAGTGGCAAGCTACAGCCTGTGACTTAGGAACATTATCTTGTACCGCAGTGGGAGGTATAGATTCATTCAAGAGAGCTTAAAATATGTTTGATATGTATAATATGTAAATATGCTTCTATAGATTAATGTATATTGTAATGAAAAAGACTATTTCACTAAGTGCCGAAGCGTAGACTGTGTTAGAATAAAATTACAAAATATGCAATAAAAATGTTTTTTTTAGATTTAAATTTTAAAATTTAGTAAGATAACCATATTCAAAAGATGAGATAATTTCATAAATTTAAAAAAATTTATATTACATTTAACTTACTATTTAAACGTATATAGAATTTTTTATCATTCCAAAATTTTTAATATATTTTATTATATAATAAATTGATTAAATGATATGTTACTAATAACGCCATCTACAATATTTGTAATAAACGTCAGTCTTTTAATAGTTGCAAACAGCCTCACTCTGCTGTTTTATTAGACTGCCGAAATAAATTATAAAAAAGGTCACCAGGGGGATGCTCAATATGTATTTTGTAATGACATTATTTATGTGTCTATATAATATATATTTTGTAATGACATTATTTATGTTTGTGTGTGTTTATATATTTTGTACGAAATAAAAATGAAATAGAGGTAAAACCTCGTGTTTTTAATACGTTATAACAATTCGTAAGGGAAATAAGATAATTCAGCTAATTTTATAAAAAAAACAGCGAACTTTATCGAGTCAAAGGAAATACCTATATACATTAAGTTTCAGGATGTCTCATAAAAACCCGTCAGGGATAATAAATATAGGTTGGATATTCATTTTGTTTTTTTAAAATCCTGTTATGTTTCAGTCATCTATGGTCGCAATATGAAACTACATAGCTCAAATGTTTGCTCTCAATCATTTTAGTAAAGACTCAAACCCCCTTTGAAAAGTTTCCAGGCACAGAATATAACTTCTACTGATCTGATCCTGCAGATGTCTCTATGCCCGTACCATTATTAAATAATTTAGCCGAAAGGTTTTCAAAAAATGTTGGTTTATATTATACCTATCTAGTATCTACATGAATTACATCCGTATTATTTATAAATAATTAGCTAATAATGTTTGTTTGCACACTATGTCACTATGTACAGCAGGGACAGGGGACACCGCCAATATATTTAGTAATGGAAATAATAGTAATAAAATGATATTTTTTTCAATAATCGCATATTTACTTTGTGGGGTCATTTTAATTAAATGAAAACAAATAGCTTTGTATAGATACACCACTTATTTAATCAAACATAGCTTTGTATAGGTACACCACTTATTTAATGAAACAAATAGCTTTGTATAGGTACACAACGTATTTAATCAAACAAATAGCTTTGTATAGGTACACCCAGTGGCGAACTAAGGGCGGGGGGCGGGGGCCCCCAAACGCCTCCATGTTCCCTTGATCAAATCCTAAACAAGGCTTTACGGCACCAGGAGACTGAAAATCTTCTCTCACCAATTTTTTAAAAAGAAATTCGAAAAATTGACTAAAATAATATTTTATGTGAAAGCGTTTGAAACAGTTTGCATGTTGAATTATCCTTCAGCCAAACTTTGAATGTGTTTTTCTCGAACCTTTTTAACACGTTTTTCAACCTGGCTGGCAACATATTAAAGTGCCTTCATGTAGGTGAATTTCGATATCTAAAAAAAATAAAAAATGGTGGACCTTTACCATAGAGGCCCCTAGCTGATACGTGGCCCTTAGGTAGTGGCCTACACTGTCTTGTGGACAATACGGCCCTGCCAGGGCTGGCTTAAACTTGTCGGGGCCCTTAGGCAATGCACGACTGGGGGCCCCTTTACCCTAGGGGGCCCCTACCCAATGCGGGGCCCCTAAGCAATGCACGTCACGGGGTCCTTTTACCCTCGGGGCTCCTAACCAATGCGGGGCTCCTGGGCAGTTTCCTACACTTCTTATGGATAATACGGCCCTGGCTATAGTGACTGGAATTTCGAAGGCAGTGGCCTACACTGCCTTATCGGCAATACGGCCCTGCCAGGGCCGGCTTAAACATGTTGGGGCACCTAGGCAATGCACATCTTGGGCCCATTTTTACCCTCATGGCCTCTAGGCAGTTGCCTACACTTCTTATGGATAATACGGCCCTGGCTATAGTGACTAGATTTTCGAAGGCAGTAAGGCCTACACTGCCTTATGGACAATAAGCCCCTGCCATGGCCGGATTAAACATGTTGGAGCCTCTAGGCAATGCATGTCTCGGGGCCCCTTTACCCTATGGACCCCTACCTGATGCGGGGCCCCTAGGCAGTGGCCCACACTGCCTTATGGACACTAGGGCCCTGCCAGGGCTGGCTTAAACATGCCGGGGTCTCTAGGCAATGCACGTATCGGTGCCCCTTTACCATAGGGGCCCCTAGCTGATACGTGGCTAACTTATGGACAATACGACCCTGCCAGGGCCGGCTTAAACATGTCAGGGCCCCTAGGCAATGCACGTCTCAGGGTCCCTTTACCCTCGGGGCCCCCACTCAATGCGGATCCCCTATGCAGTTGCCTACAGTTGTCTTATGGATACTACGGCACTGACTATAGTGACTGGATTTTCTAACAGTTTAAGACTTGTTGCATTTTTTACTATCTTAGACCCTTTGCAAAAGATTATTTTATCATTACAGATAATATAGATAGAAATAAAATAGGCAAGTAATCAAAAAGATTTAGTGGAAGACTAACAGGGGGGCTGGAGTGGTGGCCTGTGGTCCTGACGGACCACCGTATTTTATGAAAATTTTCAGCGTTCGTAAAAAATATATATGGGGTCCCTATATAAAAAAAATCCCTATGTGGTGCCATAGTAAAGAGATTTTCTAACAGTTTAAGACTTGGTGCAAATCGGATGTATAGGACGCTTGAAGGCTCTTTCGGACCAGAGACCCGTGTGAACTTGTAGCGATTCGTTCCCCATCCCTACACTTTGTTGCATGCACATCACTAGCTGCGACTGACCATGTGACCAGCGAACGCTTGCTAGGGGGCATTGACGGCTTCACCCGGAGTTTGGTTTTGGGAGACTACTGGAGCAACACCCCCCTGCGGACGGAAGATGGCGTCTGGTTGCCGGACGTATAGATTTCTCCTTCAGACGAGTCATGCTGTTACCTTCAACGATATACTTCACGTAACGTAGAATTAGCTTCATTATCTATCATCATGGTTTATCTATAATTTAAATTGTTTTCTTATTCACCTAAAAATAAGATGGCGCTCAACCTTTACCACTTTCTTTTATAAGTAACTTTTAACTACCTACCTCTATTAATATCCGAAATTACATATTCATTGTCCCTTCGGGAGAATGACACGCCCTGTAGATTACATTCAACTTATTTTAAATTATGTTTGATTGTTATTTAATAAATTTAATATCTCATGCTCTGGGTTTTAATTGCAACTAATTTCCTTTACACATCATCATATAGCATCATTTAATAAGTATGCTATATTTATAGAAGATACAAGTAAGAATCTCCCTTACAAAATGGCGCGCAACGTGGTAATTATCCTCTGTAATTTCGGTTTCGTATATTTTTTTCACTGGGTAGGAATTTTTTCTTTGATATGACTCTGAAGTTGGGATCTTTAGGTTCCAGCGCATCTGCCGTTCGCGGGGTGAGTGTGTTTTATATTTTATTATTATAATGTCCTTATTACTTTAATTCCCATCGTTTCTCACTACCAAACTCAATTTTTGTTGTTTTGTAATAAGTGTTACCGTTCACAAGAATACTTTATTCATTATATAATTTTGCATCATGTGTTCCCAAATCATGCCTTAAAATATTCAACGTTACCTTCATATTCTTATGTTTCAAGATATAATTGCGGTTATCCTTAATTCGCACATTAATGTTGGTTGGTTTACCTTTCTAATAATGTTACAGGTTAATAATAATATTTGCTATCACGGTAGCTCGGCACATTATGTACACTGTACTTTCTTGTTTTCGGTCGGAATAAATATGTACCTACGGTCATAATGGCACGCGTCCCACTACGTAAGTGTATTTCAATTTTATATTGTATCTCTGGAGTGATTATTTTTCTTTTATAATGCGATGTTATTACAATATCGTTTCATATTTCTTATTGCAACATCTGATTCATAAGATTTGCTTTTGAACGTTATGCTGCTCAACATTTTTATTATGAGAGACGGGGGATTTATGTCAGTAATAAATTTTTTTCAGATTTATTTATGGATTTCCAAGTTGATTGATTTATGTCATATTATGTGGTTGATAATTATCTTCCTATTAGTTTTGAATTTATCTTGTAACGAGTTTTTCAAGGGATTTTAAATTTAACCTTCAGATTTAATTATTCTTAAGTTGGATGGGCACTAATTTCAAATGGGGTTTGTAAATTTTATTGTCCACGCGTTAATAATTTGCAAAATTGTCACACTGAAATGATTTACATCTTTATCTAGGAATTATTTTCCTGTGTTTTGGAAATTTTATTTTTGCTTCATTTCAAATATCAAATCATGCATTTCAGAATTGCGAATTGCTGGCCTTCCTCAAATGACTGTTGATATGGGAGACGTCCTCTATTCAATGGAATTGCCGAGTCCAGTTTAACAGTTCTTCATGGATAAGAGGTCTTTCAAATTGCTTATCTTATTTTCGGTTGAGTTGTTGTTTGATTTTACGGAAATATTTTGTAAATAATTTTTGTTAACTTTCCTTGGAATCATTCAGTAACTTTAATTGTTAATTATTTTGGTGAATTTTATTGGCATCTTGTCACAGTCAATTCATGTTGAATTATTGTCGATTCTTTTCAATATGCAAGAGCTCATGTATCTTGATTAAAATTGCCTTAATTTAATTTAAATCATAAAAATTCTTAATATTCGTGAGTTAATTTTTGGTAGTACGCGATTAATTGGGTTATTTTCTTCTATAATTTGGCTTCCTGGCAGTATTAAGGTTATCGACCTTTGCAAACACTTGATAATTTTAATAGCTTCTTTGGCATAATAATTTGTAGGAATTATCTAACCTTTGATGGATTACTTCACAAGCTCTTATGTTAGTTCTTACAGGGAAGATCTGATAATGACGGTTTTGATAGCTGTTCATCTTACATCGTTTTTCTTTAAATCTGACGGGGTTTATAATTGGGTAGTCTTATAAATTCATTTTAATTAATATGTTGTTTAGAATAACTTTATGATTCATTAAATTAGTATTAAATTAATTCTAATTTACCTTGATGTAATATCATTTATTTAAATTTCTCGGTGTACAATTATTTGTTTTGCAAGTAGTTATTTTGGGCGTATCAATTAATAAATAATTTACCTTCTCTTTTCTAAAACATTAAGCTCAAATTCGGGGTTTTCCAAAAATTTTATGCAATATTTTTTTTTTCGATAGGGTCTGATTGAATTTTACTTAAATGGTTAGTATTAAATTCAGTTGTTTTTTAAATTTTATTAAATTTGTATATTTTCTCAATATTTCACCGTTCTCGATTATAATTATTTCAAGCTTAGCGGGTTTCAAATAAATAATAACAATTAATATGTAATTATTATGTAGCGGTTAGTTCCTCAGACGCTTTAACGGATTTTTATTCGTTTGATTGTACACCTTTTGGGATTTGTATTGTCAATCAAATGTCGGTTGATATCGTTATTTTGTCTTTAGTAAATTTATAATGTTTAATTATCATTTCGGTTTATTTGAATGTTATTATTTAACTTCATAAAAGTGATTTTATCCTTTATACACAGCCTTTGGTTAGTGCATTTGCTATTTTATTATTAAAAATATTTATCGCATTTAACATCTGGGCGGCGCGCATCAGTTTAATATATTCATACACCATAAAAATTCTTCGTTCGTAACGCAGTTTTGGTTCGAGTCTTTGCTTACTTGGAATACTAAATAATATTTATAAATTAAATACGGCTGTTATGAAATAATAATTATTTTCTAATACTTAGAGATACTTTATTGGGATTCAACATTTAATTTATTTTAAACCAGTTACTTTATTTCAAATAATAAATATTTTTTTCGTTTCGAAAACACAATATACCGACCTTGGAAGTGATTTATACTCAAATCTTTCATTACAATTTTTTCTTTTAGGAACATTTTCAGATATTCATAGATTTATAATAAGTTTGTACACTTATCTCTTTAATTAGTCTTCTTTGGCAACTCAAGTTTGGCTATTGTTAAACATTCATCAACGGTTATGTTGGATTTATATACAGCATTGTTGTTGCTATAAATTTTATTCGGAATTTTATACAAATATTTATAGAAGCTAAAGGATCGATATATCTCCGTTTTGTCTTCGAACATACTTCGGTTAATAATGGCATAAGTCAATTTAATTTTTCAGTTTTTATTTTTTTTGCGGGAACACATTTTTTTTTGTTGTTGTTGTTGTTTCAACATTATTATATCAACTGTTAGGTTGGATTTGTATGAAAATTATGCAACGTTAAGTTGTTATTAAAATATATTAGTCGGTTTCTATTATGGATATTAGATCTGACTGTGGTGTTTGATTTTACATCATATTTCGGGATTATTTCATTCCTTACTTCGACTTTCAATTTTTTTGGAACGGTTTCACTTCATTTGTGGTTAGGTTTGTACTGAAGGAGCATCGTTTCACTTTGTCCGGTACAAAGAGGGAGGTTATTCTTTCTTAGAAACACACATTCGATGTTCATATAGATGAACACGAATATGAACTTCGAATGGTTGTTTTGTTTTGTTCTGTCTGTCCTTTCGTGGCGTCCATGTAATGTTTCTTTTGTTTCTAATTTCGGGTATTTACATTCATAACTTTCCTTTCGGTGGGAATGTTTCGGCATTTTGAAAGCGTTATGCGAATAATTACGAGCCTTCCATGTTTAATACCTCTGAGTTCGTGAGTAATTAGTCTCGGGTTCTATGTATAGTTACCTCTGAGTTCTCGGACGCGATTTTTTTTTTAAATCGTTTCGCGGAAATGGATTTGGGTTTTTCCTTTCCTTTTCAATCGCAGGAAGACAGGGGACCTACTAATACAGATGATTTGCCTGTAGTGGTGGGAGGCCTGTGCTCCTTTTCTATTTGCCATTATTATTACGTCAATCGTTGAAGACGTCATAACGGTTTCGTTATGTTTGGAAATTTTCCGGGGTTTTTCCATCTCATTATGAGGATTTATATGGGAAGTTTGTTCAATTGACATTTGGACATCAGTTGTTTTATTCGGTAATAAGACACTTTGGGGTTTTATAATATTTATATTTTCTCGGGAATTTTTTTTTTTTCTTAAGATTTGATGTTCTGGGATTTTTCCGGTTTTCATTCTCATTCTGAGGATTTATATGAAATGTTGGGCAGATTGTGTTGTTAAACAGTCGTTTTATTTTGTTCAGATAATTTATTTGATATAAAGTTTATATATGGATTATAGTTTTACGAGGTACATTATCGTTCGGGATAATTATTTTAATACAGTACTTGACGTTATATTTTATGATCGCTTAGTTGGGTGATTATCTGAGCAATTTTTATTTTATGTGTTTTTCGTGTTCATCTTCTTAAGCACTTCCCCTATCTTAGGGAAATTGCTTGACGAGCTTTTACATATGAATTATAAGATTAATAATTCTTTGCCAAATTTATAACTTCGGTTTAATTTTACGTTGTAATATTCTTTGTGAATTCTTCTCTCACATATTCGGGATTGATAAGGTTTTGTATGCCTAAGTTTGTTTAATTACCTATTTGATTAATAATTGAAAATTTTCTGGTCATAATATATAGTCTGGGATAGGCTCGATTCTTCAAAAAAAAAAAAAAATTTTTTATTGACAAAAATTTATTTTCAATTCTGCACTTTATCGCTGGCTAGCGTTTCTCATTGTTGAGGACAAATGTTTGATAGTTTTCTCGTATTTGGAAACTTTTCTTTAGAAGGGTAGAAAGCGCCTTAAATTTGCTTTAATTGTGAATAACAATGTTTTTCTTAATTGGTTCAATTCCTTGCTGATAAACCATAATTAGGCAGTCGTAGATGTAGAGAACATCAGGAAGATTGGACACGTCATACAGTTTCTCAACATTCTGGTGGTTCAGCCTGTCACATTTGGGTTTCTTCATCAAGAAATGGACTTTCTCATCAAGTATTGGTCTTCTTCATCAAGAAATGGACTTTCTCATCAAGTTTTGGTTTTCTTCATCAAGAAATGGACTTCCTCATCAAGTAATGGTCTTCTTCATCAAGAAATGGACTACTTCTCATTTTGCATTCTTACAAGATGGAACTCCAACTCACATTGATCTGCTTCTACATTTGCAGTCTTACATTTTCATGGACCTCTACTAGTCAAGAGAACGAGCTCCAACTTACATTGTTCAGCATCAACACATGCAGCATTCGGGATGGATACCTCTTTAACCTGGTCTCAAGGGTTGTTGATGGCTTCTCCTCCTGATCATTTATAGAAGTGGAACCTCATCAATGTTCCTGTTGCTGTGTACTAGGCGCCAGGAGGGCCTACATTTCCTGCTGGAAATGTTCTTTTTGGGGAGGGGGTAATGTAGCGATTCGTTCCCCATCCCTACACTTTGTTGCATGCACATCACTAGCTGCGACTGACCATGTGACCAGCGAACGCTTGCTAGGGGGCATTGACGGCTTCACCCGGAGTTTGGTTTTGGGAGACTACTGGAGCAACACCCCCCTGCGGACGGAAGATGGCGTCTGGTTGCCGGACGTATAGATTTCTCCTTCAGACGAGTCATGCTGTTACCTTCAACGATATACTTCACGTAACGTAGAATTAGCTTCATTATCTATCATCATGGTTTATCTATAATTTAAATTGTTTTCTTATTCACCTAAAAATAAGATGGCACTCAACCTTTACCACTTTCTTTTATAAGTAACTTTTAACTACCTACCTCTATTAATATCCGAAATGACATATTCATTGTCCCTTCGGGAGAATGACACGCCCTGTAGATTACATTCAACTTATTTTAAATTATGTTTGATTGTTATTTAATAAATTTAATATCTCATGCTCTGGGTTTTAATTGCAACTAATTTCCTTTACACATCATCACATAGCATCATTTAATAAGTATGCTATATTTTTGGAAGATACAAGTAAGAATCTCCCTTACAAACTGAATAAAAATCTTGTAAAATTACATCAAATTTTTCAACTAGGGAGGGGGGGGGGGGGCTCATTCAGATTTGCTGCCCCGGGCCTCTGACGGGCTTAGTCCGCCACTGGGTACACCACTTATTTAATCAAACATTACAACATAATTACACACCAATGTTTCTTCCTTACTAATAATTTTAACCTGACGATGAAGTATCCACTGCTTTCCAAAATATTATTTAATAGGAACCATTTATTTTATCAAAATGATCAACATTATAATGTATTCTGTGATCTGTGGTGTACAACTATAATATGTATAGGTCAATATTACACCATAACACATTAGCTATTATAACAGGCGGGTGGGTAGGCTTGCCGAGCAACTACTGACAACTGCCAACTACTACTAACATTGTAAACTAACCTACTAACATTGCAGTCTAACCTACTAACATTTTAAATAGGGATGTAACGATACATGATTTTGCCGATACGATACCGACACCGATTCTTAACAAAAATAATCGGCGGTACCAATAGTGATGCCAATTTTGATTGCCCTCAGGAGTGCGAAAGAAAAATAATAAAAAAATGCAGAAATTAAATTGAAAAAAATATATATTTGTTTGGAATGAAATAAAGCACATAGTTATAAAAAAAGATACGTAAAGTTAGTAAATAAAATTTACTTTTGGTAGATTTTTGTTAAGAAAAAAAAGTTTATTCAAATTATCAGCAGATAATCTGTTACGCAAATCATTTTGTATCAGGCCTGCAGTTGAAAAAAGACGTTCTGCAGCCACTGAGCTCATTGGAAAGGACAAGTATTTTTGCGCAAGAATTTTTAATTTTGGGAATTTGGGAAGTTGTCCTTTCTTACGATCGTTGAGAAGCTACGACAGCGGCAACGCGTGCGCGTTGTTCGTTTCGCGCGCTTGATATCGGCTGTAAGCTTGCCGATTATATCGGCCAATATATCAGTATCGGTATCGTTACATCCCTAATTGTAAACTAACCTACTAACATTGTAGTCTAACCTACTAACATTGTAAACTAACCTACTAACATTGTAAACTAACCTTCTGACATTGTAAACTTACCTATTAACATTGTAAGCTAGCCTACTAACATTGTAAACTAACCTACTGACATTGTACACTTACCTACTTATATTTAAAATTAACCTACTTACATTGTAAACTAACCTACTAACAATGTAAAGTAACCTCCTGACATTGTAAATTTACATACCAACATATTAAACTAACCTACTAACATTGTAAAGTAACCTCCTGACATTGTAAATTTACATACTAACATATTAAACTAACCTACTAACATTGTAAATTTACATACTAACATATTAAACTAACCTACTAACATTGTAAAGTAACCTACTTACATTTTAAATTAACCTATTTACATTGTAAACTAACCTACTTTCATTGTAAACTAGCCTACTAACATTGTAAAGTAACCTACTGACATTGTAAACTTACATACTAACATTGTAAACTAACTACTAACATTATAAACTAACCTACTAACAATATGAAGTAACCTACTGACATTGTAAACTAACCTACAAACATTGTAAACTAACCTACTTTCATTGTAAACTAACCTACTAACATTGTAAAGTAACCTACTGACATTGTAAACTTACATACTAACATTGTAAACTAACTACTAACATTATAAACTAACCTACTAACAATATGAAGTAACCTACTGACATTGTAAACTAACCTACTTACATTTTAAATTAACCTATTTACATTGTAAAGTAACCTACTTTCATTGTAAACTAACCTACTAACATTGTAAAGTAACCTACTGACATTGTAAACTTACATACTAACATTGTAAACTAACTACTAACATTATAAACTAACCTACTAACAATATGAAGTAACCTACTGACATTGTAAACTAACCTACTTACATTTTAAATTAACCTATTTACATTGTAAAGTAACCTACTTTCATTGTAAACTAACCTACTAACATTGTAAAGTAACCTACTGACATTGTAAACTTACATACTAACATTGTAAACTAACTACTAACATTATAAACTAACCTACTAACAATATGAAGTAACCTACTGACATTGTAAACTAACCTACTTACATTTTAAATTAACCTATTTACATTGTAAAGTAACCTACTTTCATTGTAAACTAACCTACTAACATTGTAAAGTAACCTACTGACATTGTAAACTTACATACTAACATTGTAAACTAACTACTAACATTAAAAACTAACCAACTAACAATATGAAGTAACCTACTGACATTGTAAACTAACCTACAAACATTGTAAACTAACCTACTTTCATTGTAAACTAACCTACTAACATTGTAAAGTAACCTACTGACATTGTAAACTTACATACTAACATTGTAAACTAACTACTTACATTATAAACTAACCTACTAACAATATGAAGTAACCTACTGACATTGTAAACTAACCTACTTACATTTTAAATTAACCTATTTACATTGTAAAGTAACCTACTTTCATTGTAAACTAACCTACTAACATTGTAAACTAACCTACTGACATTGTAAACTTACATACTAACATTGTAAACTAAGTACTAACATTATAAACTAACCTACTAAAATATGAAGTAACCTACTGACATTGTAAACTAACCTACAAACATTGTTAACTAACAGATAAAAGAGATTTTTTAATGCGTTGTTTTCTTTTCCTACAATATTCTTTGAAATTTATTTTGAAATTCTGAGAGTGCCCCACGGTTATAAAAAGTTTAAGAACCACTGCTACAAGAACTCTTTATAATTCCTAGAAATTAATTAATTAAGGTAATTCTAGAAATGTTTTCTTCGGTTCCACGCCAACTCAGAATGAAGTCAACTCAACAGTTCTTTGTAAAGTCATTAAAAGCTATGAAAAAAATAATTTTAAAATAGCCCATCAATCTAACCCAACGTAACCTTTTTTCGTTATTGGTTTTTGGGGTGTTATGCCGTGTTCACATTGGATAAACATTGGATAAACACATTGGCTAAAGAAGGAGGTAGCGCAACACGGCATAACACCGCAAAAACAAATAACGAAAATTCTTTTGGCCGTGAAAATCTTAAAACGTACCTAACGTAACCTATTTTACCATTTTTTAATATTTTTTTTATCATAATTTTTAATGACCTGTCTGAGGTGGTTCTGAGTTGGTTGCATTCTGAGTTGGCCGGTTACCGTTTCCTTTACCTATTTCGAAGGAAAGTGATGTCACTGTATTATATAAGACGTTTCCACTCCTATCCATTGACGTAGCCTTTATTGATCGAACTTCCTATCTATTTGAATTTCAAAGAAAAGTGATATTGTATTATATAAGACGTTTCCACTCCTATCCATTGACGTAGCCTTTATTGATCGAACTTCCTATCTATTTGAATTTCAAAGAAAAGTGATATTGTATTATATAAGAAGTTTCCACTCCTATCCATTGACGTAGCCTTTATTGATCGAACTTCCTATCTATTTGAATTTCAAAGAAAAGTGATATTGTATTATATAAGACGTTTCCACTCCTATCCATTGACGTAGCCTTTATTGATCTAACTTCCTATCCATTTGAAAATCTGTTCAAGAAAAAGTCGATTTTTGAAAATGTTTAATTATTTAGCATTAGCTCCACACAGAAGTCCCTGAGAAAAACAATTTACCTCAATACCTAAGTCATCAATCAGATAATCAAAGACACCTGTTGTCAAGTGCTTCAATAATATTGTGTTATCTCATGTTAAATTAATATCATTGAGAAATTGTTAATATCAAAATGATATGCCTTCTCTAGATCAACAAAATGCAGGTAGGATGATTACGTAGTTTTAATGTGTACAGGGTGTCCCGGAAGCTTTGAATCAAACCAGGTGACCGAAAATGTGGTGGTCCAATTCTTAGTTCTTTCAACGTTATATCAATTTTTGTAGTAGAGTATACAATTTGGGAGGAGGGTATGGGTACCGAGAAGCATTTATTAGATAACCAACACCCCTGCCATAGATTACCCCAAGTGGTCCATCATGTTCAGTGTCTTTGCAGGGGTGCTAAGATTCATGAGGTTTGTCTAGTTCTTGGCGACACATGCGTTTGCCCACTTTCTAATCGGGAGAGTCTGGTTGATGGAGACATTTTTCTTCTCCAGTTGGACTTTCTCGACCCATCGACTTGTACCGCAGTGGGAGGGATGGATTCATACGTCCGTCAATCTTATTGAAATATTTAAATTTAAAAAGTTATTGTTTAAAAATACTGTCATTGAATTTTATTAAGTATTGTCTATGAATAAAAAAAAACAAGGCGTGTCCATGGGTGCTAGTACCAGCCCCTCGGTGGCGGATATATTTATAATTAATCTGGAAAATAAGATTTTTAATAGCTGCGGCTTATTATTAAAATCTGTACATTGTTGGAAGAGGTACGTGCATGATGTGTTCTGTGCTTGGACAGGTATATTGAGACAACTTAATAAGTTTCTTAATTCTTAAACAAACTCCATAAAAAACATAAAATGGGGGGAGGGGTAGGGTTGGGGGGGAGGGGGGTTGATGGGGGGAATGGTGTGGGGAGAGGGAATGTGGAGGGGTAGGGGGCGGGGGGAGGGGTGGGTGGAGAGAGAGGGGGAGGGGTTGACGGTGGGAGTGGAGTGGAGAGAGGGAAGGTGGAGGAGGCAGAGTGGGAATCCCCTAATACCATGCGAGCGAAACCTCGGGAAAAAGCTAGTTATAAATAATCAGAAAATATTTTTAAGCGATCCACCATTGAACCTGTTCCCTTTGTAAATTGTGCCCTCAATTACCCCCCCTTCCCCCCTCCCATTCCCCCTTCCCCGATTATCAATTTTGAAAAATATGGAAACAAGTGCCATCAGTGGCTAAGTGGGCATCGCGTTTGGGTCCCACCCGGGCGTCGCGCGTTCGATTCCTCGGCTGGCCAAGCCTTCCATCACGACTCAAGCAACATTTTCATTGCGGTAGTAGGAGATTTTCAAACATTGTTGGGTTAATTGTAACCCGGGAATGTTAGTCTTACTTAAAAAAAATTAAAATATTGAATGTGAGCAGTAATGTAAATTTCTATTATTTATTTACATTAAGAATTTAAGTAAATTTATCAGATCGCAGAAAAATCTGTGATCTATTAATATTATATAAAATAATTCACTCGGTCCCGGATACCCCTGATTTAATAGAACTAATACGATTTCATTGCCCTGGTCGCGCTAACAATAGACTGACTACCGTTCTACTATAATAACACATACATTATCACATTATTACTCACCAATCAGTCGATTACACATTTTGGGAAATGAATATGCTAACATCGGTGACATTTATTTCTTAAAATTAGCGCAATATAAACATGCACTCAAAAATTATTTTTCCATAATGTAACTTTATATACGCAATATGGACATGTTGAAATGAAATGTGATATTTCTCGTTGTTCTTTTTTGTTGTGATACACAAAATAATTGTATGCTATTTTAAAGTTTAAAACTACTATTATGTAATGATATTATTTTTCTTACTTTTGTACTCTATTATATGTTTATTTATAAAAGGCAGTATAGCCGTTTATGTATTTAAAATAAAAATAAAATAAAATAAAACATTTGTAAATAATCCTGTTCTTATTTATATAAATGAGAACAATTTTTAAATTTCAATTAGGTTAGTCTGCATTGATCACTTTTTTACATTAGCTCCACACAGGAGAACCTGAGGAAAATAATATCCCTCAAGGCCTACGTCATCTTTGGGAATGCTGTGCGGAGGGTCATTTTAGGGAAAGAAAGGAGAGGGATTTCTAGTCAGGAAAAATATGTGTGGGGTGGATAGACATCTGAGGATCAGCATATCGAAAAGTGATGGACGTAAAAATATATCCCTCCCACTGCGGTGCAAGGCAATGTTTCGAGAGAGTCCTGTTAGAGAGGTAAAAAGATCTCCCTCAACCGGTCTCTACGAATCCAGTCCGCCACACTCTTGGAGAGCAGACACACCGCACCAAGATCGAGACAAATGAACGCGGGCATCCCGGCCAAGTCAACAAACGCAGCGAACCACTTTGGGTGAATAGGGCAGAGGTGTTGGTTGTCCAATGAATGGTTGCAGGGACGGCGGTACCCATACCTGCCTCTCAAATTTTTGATTGTGAGCGTAACTGTAGTACAAAGAGTATTTAAAGTTATAATGAACTCAAATCATAAATATTTCCTTTTGGACCATCCTTTATTTAGGTATGTCATTTAAAATATTTCAACACAAATCAAATAAATGATCGCATATTGATTTTGCACTCCTCGCATGTTGCTAACGAAATAATAAAATAATTCCCCATAAGCTGCCCTAGATCCTTTCTCTGGTAGTAATGTATATTTAGCACTTGTTGTAATTGCTTTTCCCGAACATCAATAATATTTAGCGTGACGTTATCTTAATCAGTTTTATTATTTGATTAGCCTACCAAATATTTTTTTTTATAAATAAAATGTATTTTCGTTCGCTGGAATTTGAACCCGCTATTTCTGTACTCTAGGCGAGGATCTTAACCACTTGAACGCCATGGTCGTCATTATTAAATTTGTATTCTTTCTAAATGAATATTTATTTTTTTGATTTGCTTTATACTTTTTCTATTAGAGGCAACTATCTTTGTTTTGTATTCGAAAGTTCAAACCGGAACGAAATCAATAACACTTTGATGGTGGGTGGTATGTTAGCTGTAAATTTGGACTAGGTTTTCCAAATCCCCCACCTTTTTCAAATCCCGCAGGATAACGTGATAGAGTTTAGACATTCCGCGGGATTTGTGAGAATTGTTCTAAAGGGATATTAAATTTAAATAAAGCCAACATTTCATAATTTTTTCATTATTTGGGATCAATTAATTTTGACATTGAAAGTGTAAAATAGTAAGTCAATTAAATTGATACCGTGCATAGAATTTCTTGCTTGAAAAGTGGCGCAGGGCCGCACTAGGAATTAACTTTCGCAACCTATTCCAAACAGTATAATTTTTCCGCACGTTTCTCGGAAGATCAAATGCCTGACCTGATTTTAATAAGTGGAGGGTGAGTGCAAAGATCACACAAAGGCGCGTGTATGCCATATTTAATTTTATTTATAATGCTCCAAGTCGAAGGGCAAATAAGTGGAAAATAATGTAATAAAATATGAGTATCATTGAAGAAGAATATAAAACTAATTATCTAAACGAAATTATGAAAGAGAACAAGACACAGAAAAATAAAAAGATAGCGGTCGCACGGAACTCAAACCCAGAACTTCTCGTTTTACCGGGACGAACACTTTTCCAATTTGGCCACTGCCACTTTAAAATTATCCGTCATCTTTGTCATTCTCATATTTCAGAATTAATAATAATAACAATAATATTTGAATGATTTGTATACCGCCGTTTTTGTGAAAAATCACCGCAATGGCGCTGCACAAACCTATAAATATATTTATAAAATCTAGAAAGACTACAAGCTAGACAAACAATGATTAAAAACAATTTATGACTAAAAACGGCATCCACCGGTTCATTGATCACCGATTTGAAAATATATTTACAATGTTCTGACCGATGAACGCGATGCTGCCCAAAAATGAATGAAAACAGGACCATACTTTATGTACCTGGGAGGTCGCTTGAAATTACCACCGTTGATTGTCTATGTAAATAAATTTAGATAGAGTTCGCACGCAGATAACATAATTGTGAACACATGTTATTTTCAGCGACCTGTCAAAATTATCCAATTATTATGAAACAGTATTAATAGCTTTGCATCTGCAAGGTTGAATTACAGAACCGGACTTCCATTGCATGTCCGACAAATAACATCTGTGTTCGTGAAATTTCAAGCAAAGCTACCGTTGTAACTCGGTTTTTAATTCAAGAATCTGCCAAAAGATGTCAGCTCGCATATGGACGTTTATTTCCTAGGTAAGTACTAGGATTTATAGGCGGCTATATGCAATATATATATATTACATATAATTGCGTATCTCGGTTACTTTGTCACGGTTACTTTGTCTCGGTGACTAGCTGTCACTAGTTCACAGTGGATACGAGGAACTGGCTATTTTTGGAGCCAGTTCCTATCGGATTTATAAAATGGTCACCAATACTCAAACTGGGCGAAGCTGAAGTAAAAGCAGCCCGCAGGGCCTAGCAGCATTAACATCAACTGCTAGTTATTATTATTATTTAATCCTGAAAAATATATTAATATTAATATGTAACATATTCTTTAATGAGTGTATTTCAGAAAGTAAAAGCAACATTTAATGGTGGACGGTACAGTAGTACAAGGGTTTGATCTTCCTAAATGTGATTCGGCAAGAGACAGATTGATGTGTAAGGATTCGAGTAATTTTAATTCAATAAAAAAGTGTGATTATTCATATCATTGGCAATACAAGTATGATACTCTCAAATAGGTATATTTAAATTAGGGTATGAGAGCCCAAAAAGGTTATTGTTATTAACATTATTATCTTCGACAAATTTTTCTCCATATTATTGGCAGCTACCCTTTTCATTGGAAACAATCGTTCAAAAAACTGGTTTGTAACCAAGATGGTGTACCGGAACTACCCGATAAATATATCCCATTTTATTTATATGTAATACCCATTGACCCTCTTGTAAAAGTCTTCACGAAAATTCAATTTTTATTAGAAAAATGTAGTTGCCAATAATATGGAAAAAAAGTAAGAAGTGGACGCATATTGATATAAAATAAACAAAATTTGATCTTGGTATACATTTTTTGGTTCATGTATTCAGCATAATATCCTACGAAAAGTGCCAAGACCAGATCTTGGCACTTTTCTGTCCTGTGGCTTTCTTTGTGGTTTTTAGACGGCTATTAATTTTTTTTTGTACTTTATGTAAAACACTGTTATACTAGTCCAGTCAAGGAAGGAGGTGTAGAGGTACCTAAGCGATTCCTTCAGAAAAAAAATTCAGGGTGCTTAGGGTGTGAACATATCTACCAAAAGTCCTGAAGTCTAGGTGGAGAGCTAGGGGGTGGGGGGAATGGTCCCAATTTTCGGGTTTCCGCTTTAAGCCAGAACACACTTGCGTGTCGTGGCGTGTCGTAACGCGCCAGAAGCACATCGGTTTCATACGTTTATTATGGTTAGAGACATATTATTTGTGGGTCGTGGCGTGTCGACAAGCCTCGACGATGATTGGTTAATTTGTAGTCATGACACGCCACGACACACAAGTATGTTTCTGCCTTAAATCGCAAAAACGGTGGGTCACAGAGATTTTTTTTTTAAATTAATAAAAGATCATAAAATTATCTACAACTTTTATTCTTTACGTAATTTCTAATTCACAGGCGTTTTTTTAGTTAAACGCTTCACAAAAGTAGATATTTTCGAAAAGAAGTAATTTTTCCTTACATTTTTCATCAAATATTCCTTCATATCGTCTAAAATATTCATCCGAGAAAAAAATTCAAGGTAATTTTTTTTTATAAAATTGAATTTCCTTTTAGAATATACTAGCTGAACCGGCCACGCGTTGCTGTGACTAATAAAACACAAAGTCATCTACTGGATGGTTATCTAACCTTTATAACCACCGCCGTCTTTGAGTTTATCGCGAAGAGACAGACAGATGGCGAGGAAGATTTTAATTTATAATACATAGAGATGGTGTGAAAGATTAAAATATTGTGCATGAAATGCTTGGGGTAACTAACGTATTTAAGTTTAAAAGGATTAATACTGTATCCGTCCAAATAACTTTTCAATTACCGCAATTTACCTGACCATTTTTTAGAAGATAGAATGGGTATAGTAAGCTATCCGTAAAAGATAGATATATGCCTTCGCGAACTTTTTTGTAGATCTATAAAAGAGGAATATCCCACCATGCATTGTTTTGTTATATCCTAAAGGATTGGGTTGCGTTTTCGATAAAAGCTACCAGGCGGCTTGACTTTTTACGACACTTCTAACAATTATCGTTATGTTTCAACCAATTTACACAAATCCTTGACAAATTACACACCTAAACCTTCTTCATGAAATACTCTATTGGTGAAAACCGCATGAAAATCTGTTCAGTAGTTTTCGAGTTTATCGCGAACAGACAGACAGATAGACGACACGGAGGACTTTAATTTATAATATTTAGAGATATGCATATGCAAATTGATCTCCAACCATTCAACATTTACAGCAATTTTAAGTTTTTTCGTAAAATTTGTCGTTTTAATAAAACCTGTTTTCATTTTATTACTGAGTTTTCGTTCTTTCACCTAATAATATAATGTGTGACCACACTTTAAAGTTACATTAAAAAATAAAATAAATCCTCCGTAGTGGATGGTTCTTGCTGAGTGGGCTCTATGTCGTCTTCATCGTCGTCCTCGGCAACAGGCACGCTGTTGAGGCATATCCATTGGCATTGGAGGCACGCTGCAGCACAGGTGATCATTGCTTTTCGGCATCAACATTTACCAATTACACAATCCTTTGTGCAGCGGCAAAATATTATTTTCAGAATGACCTCTGGTGCTGGTGGATGTTCTGTTTTAATTGACACCATTGCCTCCTACATACATATTTCCACCCCATTCTTCAGGGAACAGCACAATCCCGAGCCATTGCTGCACTTGGGGCTAAGTGTACCGGGAATGCTGTTTAGCTGCGCTCTCTGTTGGAGGGAGGGAGCTGATGTCAGGCTTCATATTTGCCACCGACCTCGTGAACGACTAAAAGCGGTGTTCGTTAAGGGAGGTCCGTCTTTTTGGTAATAAAAAAAATTTGCAACTTCGAAAGTGCTGTGCGAGCGGCGGTGGACTCAAAAAACCAAGAATTTTTTTTTTTTCAGTTTTTGCTCAATATTTCAGTGAAGGAAGGGTCT
This sequence comes from Limnephilus rhombicus, assembly GCA_929108145.2. NCBI lineage: Eukaryota > Metazoa > Arthropoda > Insecta > Trichoptera > Limnephilidae > Limnephilus > Limnephilus rhombicus. Next base: position 6,661,487 of record OV815289.1, on the reverse strand, counting down.
GACCGGTATAGTTATACTTTTAAAGTCGACTAAATTTGCTACAATTTGAGACCAAAGCAAGCTATATACAGCCATTGGTTTTCAAGATACAGTTCTTCGAAAATAGGCCATTTTTTCCAAAAAGTGAAATTTTTTCGAAATGGTCATTTATTTTGTAAAATATTTTCTAAAACACGTATCCCACGTCAAATATTATAAAAAATAAAATTGTAGTAAATTTAATTAGCTTTCATTTAAAACTAGAACGATATCTGTAGACTTAACGGTTCTCTTAAGAACGCCAGATAACCAAAAACAGTCATAGGCTGGTTTTGGGGGGAAATCCAAATAAACTGTTCTCACGTCTTTTTATGGTTTTATTTATCAAACAGTACAATTTTTTTTGTTATTGTTAACACATTTTCGATGAAAAAAAGAAAAGATAATACATCTATCGGGAATTACGTCACCTTCAAATATTGTTTTATATACCTACATACTAAAATGCTTGTACACACATCATGGTACCTACTGTAAGGACAAGTTATGTGTTCACAAAAAATAAAACTAATATAAATCATTTAAGTATTGTGTCTTGGTTGCCAAATCATGTCTTCCTTTTTATCTTAGATGGCCCGGGCTTAGGCTCGCACGAAGAAGGTGTCTCGATATCTGTGATGGACGCTGGGAGAGGCGCCTAGTCTGTAGTCGGGTCATCTTCATCGTCCGAGCATTTCAGCTCCACATCCGGGACGTTATTGCACAATTTTCCACCGCATGACTGACAGAGGACTGAGCAGTGGAGCCCAGCCTTTCTGCACGAGCAGCTCCCAGAGCACCCTTTCTTGCATTTACATGAAATTTTTCGCAGAAGGGCAGGAGGTGCGGGATCCATCGTGGTGGGGATGGGGGTGAGTCCTTGAGAAGATAGCTTCCACACCCATTCAGTGGGATTCAAGTTGATTCTTGGAGCCCGTCTCCACTATGACTATGTCATTGCCAAAACGTTTTTCGAGGTGAGTTTTCGCTGTTCTGACATCAAGATACAATCACCCTTTATTTGCTGCAGAAGGTGTGATAAAGAAAACTGACATTCATTACTGTTTTCCATTAGGTAATCGTACACACACTCCATTGCTTTTTTTTTTTCTTATACACGGTGTCCGAAAACTCGTGGTACAAGCGGGAAACTGGGGAATCTACATCACATAGAGTACCCAAATAAACATATAGTTTTTCGATATGAGAATTTTTACATTTAAAAAAAAATAAAATTATTAATAAAAAAATTCGGCTAATTGAGGATTAAAGACATTATAGAGTATTAATTATCCAAGAGCCGCTATATTCCGCTACACTTAAAATACCTAGGCATAAATTTTAAAAAGTAAAATACTTAAGCTTAAATACCACAAGAACCACCGGTTTCAATCAGGATAGACGGAAAAATATGCATTAAAATTCGATTTTCGTTCAAAGTTCAAAATTTCCCTTATAAAAACGACTCTCCATTGCCGCCGTATTATTATTATTGTATTTGCGAAGTTTTGTTTCAAACTAAATACGTGTGAATTACTTAATTTAACTAAACTGAGAACCTAATAACCTATTTTGTGTACGTAAATAGTAAGTAGTTGCTTCTTGTAGTAATTGTTGAAATGAAGTGTGATTTCCATAATATCTGCTTAAAAATTCGGCGGCTTGTGGATTACTTACCTACTTATTATAAGCACAGGAAGGTACTTAGGTACTTACACTATGTAGCAACGATCCTTTTTCAATCCAAAGCACACATCATCACCAAAATTGTTTAAAATTATCACCTTAGCATAGTTAGCACAGAGCACAGAGGCTATTCAAACTTGTACGAAAGTAGGGTTAAACAATATCTTGAAGGAACCACAGATTCATTACGGTTATGAGAGGAATGTCTTTAATAACCGTGTAAATTTCAATGTAATTCACAAACACGTACTTTGTTTTTTGACGCAAAATGATGTTAGCAATTCGATAAAACTTCACGAAATCACTCACATGCCATGTAAACAAAATCGGGTATTCCCTCGCTCGTGCATTGCATTGGACTCAGACGCAGAGAGACCCTGCATGCGTCTCGTTCTAGCCGCTGTTTAACAAACGAGACAACGCTAGTTTGCTCAAACTCATGCTCTTTGCAGACAGTGTCGTGTGCCCATCCGCCGCGGCCGCCATTAGCTAAGGGATCTTTCAATTTAGACTTTTCGTGTCGGACCGCTGCCGCACGTTTACCGTGCCGCTTGTTATAACCCGCTGCAGTACGGCAGCAGTCCTATACCAAACGCCTAAATTGAAAGCGTATCTGACTGCCGTGCGTTTGTATGCTAGTGATATTTAGACGTGGGTCGTTTGATGTTTTAAATTCGGACGAAGTAACATTACTGTTAGTGCTCTTGTTGAAAAACATCCAACAGAAACAAAAACGAAGCCCCCGTACAAGAGCGTCACCGATGTTTTCATTAACATGTTGTCACATAAATAATTATGTGACTAATGCAGTTCTTGCTTAGGTGGTTATTTTGTCTATGGTGTTTTTTTTGGACACTGGCAATTTTTGGAAAAGAGTATGTTTCTGCTTTGAAACTCGATGAAACGAAAAATAGCGACACTAAAAAGAGACGAACACATTAACACATACATCAATAGGATTTAGCCTGTAAGAGAGTGAGATAGTATAATCGGTCTCCTCTTTGTGCGGTGCTTCTTAGCCTCCCCACTCTTGTCTACTTTAGTTTTTTGAAGGTTTCACTCCTACCGCCTGTTACCTCTAATATTTTTGTTAGTAAGTACTACAAACTTTGAAGTACAAATACAAAAAAACCTATTTCTAATAATTAACATACAACAGAATCACCAACGTTTACATTAATTAATGTGAAGGTTGGTGTTGATTTTTTGCAACTAAATTAGAGATATTCAGGGTGATGTTACTGCTAAGCTGTAATTTCAAATCGGATTACATTTGCCATATGTTTTATTATTATTTTTCAGGCTAACTTGACCGGACTACCTTCCCCCTCCCTCGTCTCTTCCCTCGCGGCTACCAACAAACTGCGAATATGTACGATCAGCTGTTTAACCGTGGAATGACCAAATATTTTATTTTTAAACTGAATTAAATGATGGGCAATTTCAAAACAATGCTTTTAATCCGGATTTCTTTGTTTGTTTTTCTTTTATATGGTTTTTATTAGTTAGGTACTATGATCGTCGGTAATAATTTACAAAAATTTGACCAAAAAAAAAATCAACTTCTGACTCGATTTACTCGAAAACGAAAGCTCAAATCAAAAAAAGTTATACCACAAAATCGACTCCAAATGTGATGTGGAGTCTCCAGTTTCCCGCCTGTACTACGAGTTTCCGGACACCTTGTATAATCAATAATAATATTATTAAAATGAAAAATATTAAAATTAAAATGAAGTTCTACAAATTAAACTTGATAACAATAAACTCCATTGCTTCTTCAGTATTACTAGCTGGACGATAACCTCTCTTATTCCCAGTAGCAGATGGTAATTGAAACAGGCTCCTGTAGCACACTCTGTGGTACGTCCCGTCTGCAGCAACCAGGTCGTCAGTGGCGAGGAGGCGCTCCTCAATGACCCTTCCTCAATCGTCACCTCGGCGTTTAGCTGCATCTAAAACAGTTTGCCTTATGCCCAACTTCTCAACTGTATGGACCATATTCCTTCTTGCCAATGGTAGTTTGCTTTGCTGCTGGAGAAATTTTTCAGTGATAGCATCACCACACAAAAAGCAAATCCCTCAAGGTAGGAGCCAGTCTACTTGATAATCTTGTCGATGACGTCTTCGGTTGGGAAGCAGAGTCTCCTCCTCGACGAACTGAGGCTTCAACGTTACGCACAGCTGTATATCTCTTCCTGCATGCATCATGAACGCTGACTTGGTTGCAATTTTGGAGGAAATTTTTATTTTCTCCGAGGCCACGTTTTTGACTCACTTCAATTAGTGCTCGAATTCCTCGTTCTTTGATGATCACAACAGGACCTGTGTCGAGGTCCTCACGATACACGAAACACACGCCCGGACGGATAGACATTTCGCAACACACTGAGAGCTGCCTGCCCTGAAAGGGCCGGGTGCGGGTAAGGAGGTCAAGGGGGGGGGGGGACAATGAAAACATTTTTTCTAAAATATTAATGGTTCTTTTAAATTTGAGTTAAGTAAGTTTCCCAATTATTGTATTGTTTAAATTTGACTTAAGGTCGTTATACTGGTCGATAATTATGCCATCAAATAAACCCATGATGACTCATGGGTATAGGTAGGTTCTAAGGGGTACTTGAAATTTGAAATGGTCGTAATTATATTATTACCCTAGGATAAACCCACGATGACTAATGGAATTACTTCACAGCACAATAAAACCATAAAAAGACGTGAGAACAGTTTATTTGCATTTCCCCCCAAAACCCACCTATGACTGTTTTTGGTTATCTGGCGTTCTTGAGAGAACTGTTAGGTCTACAGATATCAATCTAGTTTTAAATAAAAGCTAATTAAATTTACTACAATTTTATTATTTATAATATTTGACGTGGGATACGTGTTTTAGAAAATATTTTACAAAATAAGTGACCATTCCGAAAAAATTTCACTTTTCGAAGAACTGTATCTTGGAAACCAATAGCTGCATATAGCTCGCTTTGATCGCAAATTGTAGAAAATTTAGTTTACTTTAAAAGTATGTATAGTAACTATACCGGTCAGACTCTTCCTTCACTGAGATATTGAGCAAAAACTGAAAAAAATCCGAAAATTTATTGGTTTTTTGGGTCCACCGCCGCTCGCACAGCATTATCGAAGTTGCAAATTTTTTTTTATTACTGGTTTAGGTCCTAACAACATATAAATAAATCAGAATGACCGGACTTTTTGCAAGCACGGATGTACATCTTGACTGGGCTAGCATGATATCTTGGGTGGGAGGAGTAGAAGCAATTAAAAGGATAGATACTAACCAATGACAGCCACCGAACAAACCTTTTTCACAAGACCAGCCGAACAATCAAAAGCTGCAACGATCGCGTCATTTAAAATATCTCACTTATTGGCGAAACACAAGAAACTATTTGAAGATGGAATGGTTGTGAAGGAAGCATTTATTGAAGCTGGTGAAACTTTATTTAGAAATTTGTGTTAAACCGTCCACGAGTTCCAAGTACAAAAATAGCAGGAGAATCATTTACGTGTTTTAAGTGTAGTAGGTATCAATTAAATATCAATTTAATTGGGTGTAGTATAAATTAAAACAGAGGACTCACGTGCAGATTAAGTCTTACGTAAAAACCAGTAATGTTCCAAATGATCTGTCAAAATTATAGTAATGGATTAATCTGCTGACGCATTCGAAGAAAATCGTTATAATATTAAGAGTTAAATTTTATTTCAAGCCATTCTTCAAAATTAGTAATTCGTTGGAAAACCATACGCGTGTTATGAGAGAAATAGTAATTAAAGCTGGGAAGCAACAAGACTCAATTGTAATTTAAAACCAGTTTGGTGATCAGAATGTAAAATTTCAGTTGCAGATTCATCTGCTGACACATTTCAAAGAAAAACATTCTCTTATTCGACGTGCAGTTATAAAATTCTAGTTGCAGACTATTTATATGCTGCCAGAATAAAGAAAAACCAATTTCATCTGCGAGTAGTTTTAATTCGCCGCATAAAGATCTGATTTAAATCAGTTTTGTGTTCAGAATGTAAAAATAGAGTTGTGGATTCATCTGCTGACACATTTCGAAGAAAAACATTCTCTTGTTCGAAGTACAGCTATAAAATTCTAATTGCAGACTATGTATGTGAAGCCAGAATCAAAGAGAAACCAATTTCATGTTCTGAGTTTTAATATTTTAATTCGCCGCACACAGATATAATTTAAACCAGTTTTGTGTTCAGAATGTAAAATTCCAGTTGTGGATTCATCTACTTACACATTTCGAAAGAAAATCATTCTCCTCTTCGAAGGGCAGTTATAAAATTCAAGTTGCAGACTATTCATGTACTGCCTGAATCAAAGAACAACCATTTTCATGTTCTGGGTTTAGTTTTTATTCACAGATTTAATTTAAACCAGTTTTTTGAGAATACTCGTCACATGTGGCATAAAATGAGGTCGCAATAAAAAATTGGATTTCTACCCCCCCCCCCCCCTCACTGGTGCTTGAAAATCTGCGGAGAGTCAATCGATCGGAGTCTAATAATTTTGAGGTAGATCGCCAGCGGTTCAAGTTTGAGCACTCCTGTTTTAAACGATATGAAGGAATGTTTAATGAAAAATTTGAGGTAAAATAGCGAAGATAGACTTATTAGTGGATAAATATTGTAGTAAGAGGTCTAACAGATGCAGTGTAGAAGATAAAAAGGAAATAGAAGAGCAAATAGCAAAATTATTACACAATAAACTGATAGAAGAGTCGTACAGTCCATTTGCTGCACCGGTCACTCTAGCATTTAAAAAAGAAGAAAATAAAAGATCCAGATTATGCATAGACTTCAGAGACTTAAATAAAATAGTAATACCTCAAGCTAAACCATTTCCATTGATTGAAGACCTAATGACAAAGACCAGAAATTGCAAATTTTTTTCAACGCTGGATATAAACTCAGCCTTTTGGTCTATTCCGTTGCGGATTGAAGACAAAAAAAAACAGGATTTGTAACACAGGAGGGACATTATCAATGGACCTGCCTTGCCTTTTGGATTGAAGACTTCTCCGGCAATGTTTCAGAGGATATTAAGCAATATATTGAGAAAATATAAACTAAACGAATTTGATGTCAATTACATAGATGACATTCTTATTTTTTCAAAAACTTTTGCTGAACACATTGATCATCTGACAAAGCTGCCGAATGCAATCAAAACAGAATGTTTTAGATTAAAATTTACAAAATGCTCATTTGCATCAGATATGGTAAAATATCTGGGTCATATAATTCAGAATAATTCAGTCAAGCCAGTAAAGGATAATTTGATTTCAATGAAGAATTTTCCTATTCCAAAAACACAAAAGAATGTGAGACAATTTCTAGGAAAAATCAACTTTTATCATGAGTACATTCCGAAGAGTGCAATAGTACTTGATCCTTTGCATAATTTATTAAGGAAAAATCAAAAATTTATTTGGACTGATAAATGCCAAAATGCTTTTGAAACGACGAAAAACCTAATATGCTCACAACCGATCTTGGAAATTTTTGATCAAGATTTACCAATTAATATATATACAGATGCTTCTCTATATATATATTAATTGTGTTGGAGCTATTTTAAAACAGACACAATCTGATGGAAAAGAAAAACCTGTTGCTTACTTTTTGAAAAAATTAAACGGCGCCCAGAAAAAGAAAAAAACAATTTACTTAGAATGCTTAGCTTTAAAAGAGGCAGTGAGATACTGGCAATACTGGTTGATAGGCAAACCATTTACAGTTTATTCAGATCACAAACCGCTGGAAAATATGAATATCAAATCTAGAACCGATGAAGAGCTGGGTGACTTAACATATTACTTATCCCAATATGATTTTCAAATTAAATATTCTCCAGGAAAGTACAATATTGAAGCTGATTGTCTAAGCAGAAACCCAGTCTTAGAACCAGATGAGAACCAAGATGAGCAATTAAAAGTTGTCAACTTAATAAAATTAGAAGATATCTTCAAAGATCAGGTCAAAAATGAGAAGATACAGTGCAGAAAAGATAAATTGATATCGAAGAATAATGTTTATTACAAGAAAGTAAAAAAAAAAAGAAAAAATAATTCTATCAGAAAAATTCAGCATAGATTTTATCAAAAACGATGACACAGACCTAGGTCACATAGGAATTAATCAAATGCAAAAAATGATAAGCTCATGGTACACATCAGAAAACATGACAAACAATATAAAGAGAACTTGCGAAAGTTGTGCAGTATGTTTAAAGAACAAATCAAGAGGTCAAAATAAATATGTATTGATGTCCTACTTGGGTCCCGCAACAAAACCTTTTGAAATATGTTCTATTGATACGATCGGTGGTTTTGGGGTTCACGGTCAACAAAGAGATACTTGCACCTGCTATCAGATCATTTCACGAGGTTTGCATATATTTTGACGTCAAAAACTCAAAATACCAACGATTTCATCAAACTCTTAAACTCCACAGAAACTAATGACATTGGCATGATACTATCAGACCAATATCCGGGTCTTAATACTAGAGAATTCAAAAAATTTTCGGATGAAATAAATATTCCAATCATTTTTACTGCAGTAAACTCGCCTTTCTCAAATGGATTAAATGAAAGATTAAATCAAACGCTAGTCAATAAGATTAGATGCAAAATCAACGAAAATGACTTAAAAGTGGCTTGGACAACTATAGCCCGTAATTGTGTAAAAAACTATAATGAAACGGAGCACACCGTCACTGGATATGCGCCTCAGTACCTACTTAACGGCACAGATGTTACGATATTGCCAAATGAGTTAAAACTTAAGAAGACTGACATCGATTTGATTCAAGACAGAAAAAAAGCTCTGGAAAATACTATAAAGTCACATAATTACAACAAGATAATTTACGATAAAACCAGGAGACATATGAACTTCAAAGTTGGTAATACTGTTTTTGTGGAGAATGGAAACAAACTTAACAGGAAGAAGCTCGACGAATTGAGAATCGGACCCTACAAAACCATAGAAAAATTATCAAACTCAGTTAAATACTGCTCGAAAAAAATTAGAATCAAATTTTTTCCACATCTCGAAATTAATTCCAGCACCTGCATTGATGAACCATGAAGAGGATATCGAAGATGAATGAAAATTTTTGCAATAATTTTTTTCTCGGGGGAGGGAGATGTAAAGGAAATATATTCCCTTTAAATTTGAATCCTATAATGTCAATTAGAATGCAATCATCGATTGTCATTTGTTTTGTTATTCTATTATTTGATTGTTAGAAAAAACCATTCAAAGTGATATTAATAATCATAAATGTCGTTTCTTAGTTAAAAAAAAACCCTTTATTGGTGCCCTTTTTTACTCATTTAAAGTACGCTCTAGCGTGTTTAAATCGCACTTTATGGAACGCGCGTTTTTTAACGTTACCATGGCAACATCAACAAATCAACAAAATGTGAAGTCTAAATGTCAACTTTTAACTATAAATCTGACATGAATATTTTAAACGTCAAATAAAACATTACAATTGGCAACAGTTACAGTAAAACGTCGAGCCTACACTATTGACAGTGCCAACATCATATTTACTCTTCGCGAACACTGATGTGTATTTGTCTATTAGTTCATTTATTTCTGTTTTTTTATCATTATTTAAATGATTCATTGTTATTTTAAAATCTTCTTCTTTAACATGTTCGTTAAAATTAATTCTGTGTTTTTCTATATGATTAAATTCAGTATTCGTTTTCATATCTGTAGAATATTTTTCTTTTTTATTTGTATTATTTAGGCAGAGTTTTTGTGATATTTGTAAGTCTTCACTTTGGATAAGTTTGAAGTCTTTTATCATGTCTAATCCAATCAAAAAATCATACTTGAAATCGTGTTCATCAATAATGTACACAACAATTTTTTTCTGCAATTCAAATTTTTTTTATTTTTAACCTTGTCAAACCACTCGTCTTTTTAACACCATTAATTTGCTTCACTCAAATTGTTTCCTTTTCCTTTTAGTTTCAATAACTTAGAATTAATTAGAGAAACATTTGAACCCGAATCATAAATTCCGTATATTTTTAATTTATCATTTAGTAATAGTTTGACTTTTATTAATGGTGTTACTAATAGTTTTTTTGATCATTTTCATTTAATTCAGTTTCTATCACTGAATTGTTTACATGTTTAATGGCATTTCTCTTAAATTTTTCATCCTCTTTTGTTTTGAACCAGCATGTAGCTTCAGGGTGGTAACGAATGCCCTTATTCAATTTTTCACAAATTTTACATGGATTTTTACCCCCATTTTTATTATGTTCTGCATTTCCAAATGTTTTCTTATAAATAAATCTTTTTTTGGTGATCATATGTTCATAATTGTTTACTTCATTAAACAAATCTACAGTATCTTGTAATCCTTCTCTTTCGATCTTGTTTAGTATGAATTCTGGTAGTCCGGAAGCAACAAGATCTATCAAAGTACCGGTGTCAATTGATCTTCTCATATCCAATAGAAGTTTTTCTTTTCTCATAGCATAATCCAACAGAGAACCACCTTTGTATCTAAATGATAGTGCGTATGTGGCAGGGTTCCGTCCTTTGTTTGCAAATGATTCACAGAATTTGTTTTTCCATGTTGACCACTCTGAGTTCATTGTTGTTTTATAATCATGGAACTGTACCAGTCTATACAAGATTTATCCATGAACAATCTGAGTATTTCCATTTTTTTCCATCCATGGTCACATCAAACCGCAAACATTCTTTTTCAAACACTTCTATCCACTGGCTTGCATTTGTATTTTTAGTGCAGAATTTTTCTGTAACAAACTTCTCAGCAATGTTTTTAAGCTCTGTTGCTTATCTTCCATTAACTTTTCAATTAATTTTCCTAATGCATCTTCTTTTTGATGTACTTGTAAACTTTTTTCGTCCAATTCTTCGAGGTATTGGTCTCCAAACTGTAGGTTTCTATCTTCGTCTATATATGTTTTTTTTAGTTCTTCTGTCATGGTTAACCAGACTCTTCTAACCTGGTATCTTTTTTTTAAACTATTTTTTATTTTTCCAAAAGCACTAGTTTTCATTATCTCCTCGTGATAGCTGGCGGATTGTAGCATTTCTGGTATTGTAAACACTTTTTCATCACTTGTGACTATTTTTGTAATGCTAATAATATTTGACCTGCCATCGCCTCCAGGTAATAGAGTAAATTCGAATTGAATTTTCTCCATTTTTTGTTTAAAACGAAATGTCGTTTTATAATAAGTTGATAGGTTTAATTCCTTTTTATTAATTTCTAAATAAAACACTTGTGTTGCAAAGTTTTTTTTAACTAAGAAACGACATTTATGTTTAATTATATCACTTTGCATGGTTTTTTCTAACAATCAAATAATAGAATAACAAAACGAATGACAATCGATGATTGCATTCTAATTGACATTATAGGATTCAAATTTAAAGGGAATATATTTCCTTTAAGGGCTAGCGAGACTATCAAGCGGCTTGGCTCAATCACGTAGTTTTTTGTCTATGGCTAGAGTTTTGACCGCATTTTGACCGTCTCCAGAGGTGGCTTGACGCTTGAGCCAAGCATTGCGCAATAATCTACGTTATTGCGCAACGCTTGAAGCGAATTTATATTTTTTGAGCGTAGACAACAAATCATAGACAAATAAGTACCTGAGTGGTGATTTTAGATATTACGTTTCACGTAAAACGTTTATAAAAATTAGATTAAATTATTACAAAATAGGTATTAATTGTTTTTGTGTTTAATGTGTAGAAATCCATCGCATTTTTCTTTTAAATTAATGTAAATACAATTTAATAATGTTATTAGGTCAATGTTATATTAAAATATTACATTTATTATAACATAACAAATAATTATTTTTCTTTACTAGATTCCATCTCGCACAAAAATCACTTTCAACTACCGAAAATGACAAGAAGCCATAGACAAAGGAGTAATATGTTCAAGTGCCTCTCGAATGAAAAATTGTCTAGGCATAGACTAAGGCTTGGCTCAACGGCTTGAAGCGCGCATCAAGCTGTTGAGGCAAGCATTCATAGACAATAACGGAAAATAAATTTACGTGCTGGCCGTCAAGCCGCTTGATAGTCTACAAGCGTTCTGGCAAGCATTTTTCTATGCCTAGATGTGATTTTCGATAGTTTGTTTGGTTTATTTATGGTTGACAGTGAATTTTGCGCGGCTGAAATAAAATGGAATATAACGGAGACAAAGCATTCTAAGCTCTTGGGTTATCTTTGTATTTTAATAAAAATAAACGAATTTGGTGTCAAGAATGGTACAGTTTGTGATCCCGCTTTACTCATAAGCATTTACAAAGCGTCTTACAGGCACGGCACCAAATGATTACTTACACGCATTTTTTCAAAATAGATGATCGTACTTACGAAGCATTGTTGTATATTTCCGTTGATATTATGAATAAATGTTGTAATTAATATTTTAATATAACATTAATTGATAAAGTTGATGAAGGAAAATTATTTATTACCTATTTCTCAGATGTTCGCAAGACCTAAACAATATTTTAAATCAGTCAAAGCAGTTACATCATTAACAATAAGAAAACAAAAAATACTTGCAGAACTGAATACTTAATAACATTAATAGCAGTTACAATATTATTAAACAATGAGAGAAAAAAATACTTGCAGAACTTAATAATAAATAATACTAGCTGGTACCCGGCATGCGTTGCAATGCCATTCAAAGAAATACATTAATTCTCCCTGCATGTCCTTTCCCGTGCGTCCCCGTTGACATCCCGAGTCCCTTTCCGAGAATACTGCACAAGAGTCCCAACTGCTCCCGTCTGGAGCCAGTGAGGCTATGGTATCCCCGATCGGGGTATGTTGTGAGGCTGAAGGTAGTGGGGTGGGGAAGAAGATAGGAAAGAGGAAGGTGGGGAAGTACCTGGCTATTTAGATCTGGTCACCAATCACGGCTTATGCCATTTCAAGCAACGTTTCAATTCTGAATGGTGGTCTACCAGGGCGATACTTAGAATATCTTCCAATCTGGAACGTTCCGCAAATATACTTTATATTATTTTAAAGAAAAAAATTGTGAAATAACACAAATTAATCAAAGTAAATTTATTTGACACGCTGGGATTCGATCCCCCGACCTTCGATTTACGAGTCAAGAGCCTTACTTACGTCAATTTTTCTTTCCGTAAGATCTTTCCACAAAGTATCGGAAGACTTAAAAAAAACTTTCAATTCCTTCCCCTCCCTACAATTTTCTTTCCGGAAGAACCTTCTACAAAGTATTAGAAAACTAAAAAAAAAGATGAATGAAATAGGTAAAGTGGTTCTGAAGTTATAGCGTGACCAAGGGAAACAGGGATTCATTTGTAGAAATCCATCTGATTTTTCTACAAATTAAACACAAAAACAATAAACGTAGAAATGCATCTGATTTTACTTTTAAATTACCTAATGTAAATAATATTTACATTAATTTAAGAGAAAAATCAGATGCATTTCTACAAATTAAACACAAAAACAATTAATTCTTATTTTATATTCATTTAATCTAATTTATAGAATTGTTTCATGATGCGTAAAAAATGTAACAAATTTTGAAAAAAATCTTTTCTTTTATGTCGAAGAACGCTAACTATTAATGTACCTGGGGTCCTATTTTATGATTCTGCGATTGTTTCGAAAATGTAATTAATTTCAAGAAATGGCCAAGATCACCTTTATTGAGTGATAGCCAAATAAATATTTTAAAAAAATATATCAATTCGCATCAAGCTCGCCGCCAGCACGTAGCTTGCTTCAAGCGTCCTCGGTAGACTGTCAAAACGCTTGGCTCAAACGAAAACTACGCGCAGTGTTGCCAGCTTAACAAAAAAATACGTGCTTGAAAGAAATTGCATTGATAGTGTCGGACTCTCTTTACACATATTATATTATATATTAATGATTTATTAATATAAAATAACAAACAATTAATGAGAATAAATTACATTATGTATTAATATATCCTAATTAACTCTAAAGATTAAAAAATTTACTGAAAATTTTAACTAAAAAAAACTATTTATACTTTTATTAAAAATTAATACCATTGTAGTATTTTCACATTCATTGACATATCTGGTACTAGGAGTCATAACGTCTTATATAATTTTGGTGATATCAGTTTTTTTTTAAGTTTAAAAAAATAGTAGATAAGATGAGTAGGGATTGCCTGTTGAGTGTAATGAAGTAAGATAAGCAAGGCAGCTAATCAATGACGCATTTTTTCATGGATCATTTTTGCTCCGATTGATATACTTGTCACTTAGTCAGCATTTGCACCTAAATAGTATAAATTTTTTAAAATTATTATTTTTGTTCATACCAAATACTTTTATATACGAGTGCCACGGTGTTAGAGAAAGACTCAGTTTTTTAATGGTAAAATTTACTGAAATTTTAACATTTGAAGACATTGTAACAGTTGATGAAAATGTGACATTTGAATTGCCGTGAAACACCTCAACCTAAACCTGGTTTTAAATAATTGCTTTAAAGTTTAATTTTCAAATTCAATTTAAGTTTAAAGTTTTTATATTAAATAATACCTACATTCTTTTTATTTATAAAAATTAAATAAGAAGCTATCAACCCCGAGATTCACACTGCAGTCCCTTTACTACCTTCGCGGACACTAACTAAATGCTTATGACAGCCCTGTTTCATAAATAAGTGATTGAATTGATAAAAAAGATTAAACAGATAAAATCAATAAACACGATTATGATACAATTTTTATTTCGTAATATTATTTTATCTGTTTTATAAATTTTCAAGTATTAAAATACCTTTTCATATAAAGTAAAAAATCAATTTGTTTAATTTTCGAGAAACAATAAAATGTTGATTTTTGACTGAGTTTAACATAATACTAGCGCAGATCCGTGAAAAATCAGTTCCAATTTTGAAAATGAATTTTAATTATTTTCTGTTAAAATATTATATAATAGGCAGGTCTACTTCACACAAACAGCTTCAATTTTGAAAATGACACTTAAATTTGTAGCGGGTAGCTACCGGCTGCTTCCTAAATAATGTCAACAACGCCTTTTGTTCCTGATGTTGGTACGCGGTAAGCATCTGGGTTCGCTAATACTAAAGGGCTAGCGAGACTATCAAGCGGCTTGGCTCAATCACTCAATAGTTTTTTGTCTATGGCTAGAGTTTTGACCGCATTTTGACCGTCTCCAGAGGTGGCTTGACGCTTGAACCAAGCATTGCGCAATAATCTACGTTATTGCGCAACGCTTGAAGCGAATTTATATTTTTTGACGGTAGACAACAAATCATAGACAAATAAGTACCTGAGTGGTGATTTTAGATATTACGTATCACGTAAAACGTTTATAAAAATTAGATTAAATTATTACAAAATAGGTATTAATTGTTTTTGTGTTTAATGTGTAGAAATCCATCGGATTTTTCTTTTAAATTGATGTAAATATAATTTAATAATGTTTTTACGTCAATGTTATATTAAAATATTAATATATAACATTTATTATAACATAACAAATAATTATTTTTCTTTACTAGATTCCATCTCGCACAAAAATCACTTTCAACTACCGAAAATGACAAGAAGCCATAGACAAAGGAGTAATATGTTCAAGTACCTCTCGAATGAAAAATCGTCTAGCCATAGACTAAGGCTTGGCTCAACGGCTTGAAGCGCGCATCAAGCTGTTGAGGCAAGCATTCATAGACAATAACGGAAAATAAATTTACGTGCTGGCCGTCAAGCCGCTTGATAGTCTACAAGCGTTCTGGCAAGCATTTGTCTATGCCTAGATGTGATTTTCGATAGTTTGTTTGGTTTATTTATGGTTGACAGTGAATTTTGCGCGGCTGAAATAAAATGGAATATAACGGAGACAAAGCATTCTTAGCTCTTGGGTTATCTTTGTATTTTAATAAAAATAAACGAATTTGGTGTCAAGAATGGTACAATTTGTGATCCCGCTTTACTCATAAGCATTTACAAAGCGTATTACAGGCACGGCACCAAATGATTTTTTTTTTTTCAATTATTTCTGGCTTTCACCCTTCAAGGGTGTTCTAGGCCATCATTTATAATTACAGAGAAAGGAAAGGTGAATTTATATATTAATTTTATTTAAATGTGCAAATTTCAGAATTTTATGGAAGATTGGAGTAGAGTTCAGACTTAGAAGAGATGAGATGTTGAATGGAGGAGAGGCAATTTTTGATAACGCTTGATAGAAGAGAGGATATTTATTTAGAGAGGGACAATCAAAAAATATGTGATCTAAAGTTCCCACATCTAGACCACAGAACGTACAATCTGGGGAGTCAAGCACATGAATTTTATAAAGGTGAGAAGGAACGGAACAATGTCCGATTCTCATACGAATAAGTAAGGAAATTTCTTTTTTGGAAAAATGGGGGAATTTTTGAAACCACGGTTTTGATGGGATAGTCCTTTGTATTGAGGCGTAGCGGGCACCCTTGGATTGACTAGCAATGTTCCAATACTCTGTCCAAACATTGCGGGATCTATCTTTGATGATGGAAAAAATATCAGACAGGGGAATATGGTTTACGAAGGTAACGGTAGGGTTAGACGCTCCTTGTTTTGCCAAGGAATCAGCAATATCATTACCCACTATGCCAACATGTCCAGGAATCCAAATCAGAGTGACAGTTTTTCCAGAGCTTTGAATGGAGGTTATCAATACTCGAATAAGACATACAAAGTGATCATCAGGATGAAGAAGAGGACTGGTTTTAAGTTTTTTGAGGGAACTGAGAGAGTCAGAGAGAACAAGAGAATCTTCAAAATTATTTTTTATTATATATTTGAGAGATTCAATAATCGCAATGCACTCGGCAGAAAATATTGAAAATTGGTTTGAAATTGAATAAAATATTCTTTCATTAGAATTATTGTGGTAAACGTTAATACCAATACCACAGTTAGGAGAGTCCGGAGATTTGGAGCCATCAGTAAATAAAAGAGAAGAGTTGGGCCATTTAGAAGAAATAATGTCATTGAACATATTATTGACAGTACGGGCTGGGAGATTGGAATGACTTTTAAGGATGCCGATCCCCTCTAAAATCGTTGGGGATAGGGTGACGTGACTATATTTTAATTTGTACAAAGGAAGAATATCATTTTTGATAATTTGAAGCTCTGAGAGAGAGCGAAAATTTTTACAAATGGCAGGGAGAGGTTTAGTTCGAGCTCTGATTGTAGATGACTGTGCTGAGTCGTTGAACAACGAGACTCTGGGAATAATCTGATGACTTTTAGAATTTAAACATTTAAGAACAAATTTGTCAGCAAATAATTGACGCCTTAAATAAAGAGGAGGATCAGAACATTCTACTTGAAGGGAATTGATGGGCGACGATTGCATCGCGCCAGTTATTATTCGCAATGACTTAGATTGAATTTTGTCTAATTTACTGAGTGCATTTTTGGATGCAGTACTAAAAAGTGGGCAGGCATAGTCAAGATGACTTCGAATAAGTGCATTGTAGAGCAACTTAATGCAGATAGGATGAGCACCCCACCAAACGCCAGTCAATGATCTGATAATATTTAAATTTTTTTCACATTTAGTAACTATATTATTAATGTGGGAAGACCATTTAAGTTTCCTATCAAATGTTACTCCCAAAAATTTTACTTCGGAAGCATTGGGGATTGGCGAGTTTTTAAATAAAATTTGAACAGGGGGATTATTATGACGATTTGAGAAGGTAACACACTGACTCTTTTGTACTGAAAGTTCAAGACCATTTAAAGTAAGCCATGTGCAAAGGGCATCCATGGCTTCATTAAGATATTTGACGGCGGATGGAATGATTTTGGATGATAAGACGAAAGCTATGTCATCTGCGAACTCAACGACTTTTACTTGAGGGGGAATGGTGACATGCATATCGTGTGTGTATATATTATACAGTAAGGGGGATAATACATCGCCTTGGGGTAAACCCTTCCAAATTGACCTACTCTGAGGAGTAACATCTGGTAGCTCAATGAAAATTTTCCTATCGAGAAAAAGATTAATAATAGATTGGACAAACATGAGGGGTAAGCCAAGGCCTAAAAGTTTTTTTTTAAGAATTGGGATGGAAACATTGTCAAAGGCGCCTTCTATGTCTATAAAGACTGCAAGACATACTTCTTTGTTAGAAATGGATAAATTAATATCAGTGCTGATGATGGCAAGGTTATCTTGTGTAGATTTCTTTTTCCTAAATCCAAATTGGGATGAGAGAGAAGATGATTACTCTCGACGAAAAATTCTAACCGGTTTTTAATTAATTTTTCATAAATTTTACTAAGGGTGGATGAAAGAGCAATTGGCCTATAGTTGGATCCAGAATTGGGTGATTTGTTTAATTTTAGAATTGGGATGATTATTTGAGAACTCCAGTCATCAGGTATTATGCCAGTCTGGAAGATTTTATTTAAGATGCTTAAAAAGTGATTTAGAACATTATCATTACTATTTTTGATAATGCTATAAGGTATACCATCTCTGCCTGGAGATGAGTCCTTGACTGTTGATAAACAATTTTTTAATTCAATTAAAGTGAATGGAGAGTCAAGCCAATGATCAGACATAGGAGTGTTGTGGATTGGAGTTATTTCATCTAAGTTAGGTACAGAAGGGGGGGCAATTTTGTCCAAGAACTCGTCCATCCATTTCCAAACCAAACCATAGACCAAACTTCCGAAATTGGAGTGTTCGGAGATACTGAACTGCAGAAGTTGTACCACCCGGATTTTTTTTTTGACCTCAATACCCTTTTGGCATTCGCTTCGGCATTTTTGTATATGAGATAGTTCTCCATAGTCATATTGTGACGATAGGAAAGAGATTTAGCTTTCCGAATTCTCACTACTTTGGAACATTCCTCATCCCACCAGGGAGTTGGAGGGAGTTTTTTGAGAGATTTGGTTTTAGGGGGAGGATTTGATTTATTGATTGCAGTTACGAGCATTGATTTGAAGTTATCGTAGTCATCTTTGACAGATAATGTATCGGTATAGGATAAATTTTGTATAAACTTATCCATATGTGAGTTAAATTCGTCCCATTTGGTGTGTTTTGTTTTAATCTTTGTCGAAATATGGGTCTTGTCTGAATGGAAAGAAGTTTGATAAGTGATGGTGATCGGGAAATGATCACTGGAGCAAGGGTCGGGGGACACCACCCACGAGGAGAGAGGTGCCAGATTAATAGAGCATATGGAGAGATCCACTGCACTGGGGTTTGTGTTGGGGCGAGAGATTCTAGTAGGAGATCCGTCATTCAAAAGAAAAAGGTTGGATTCATCTAGGAAATCCATCACACTTGGACCGTCTCGATCACAAAAAGCAGAACCCCAGACGGGAGAATGGGCATTAAAATCACCCAATAAAAAGAAAGGAGGGCTTAGTTGACGGACAATTTGCAACCACGCTTGTTTATTGAAGTGCGATGTTGGGGGAAGATAGATAGAAACAAAGGAAGTGTCCTTTATTTTAGCTGCAACCATTTGAAAGTCAGCATTGGGGGGTTTGATATTATTTATTGGGAAAAACGGAAGGGATTTTTTAATAAAAAGGGCAGCACCTCCGCCCGTACCTTCCGGGCGATCATCGCGGAGACAGGAGTACCCTCCCACATTAAAGTGGGTGGATGGAGTAAACCATGTCTCCGAGACAGCAGCCACAGAAACAAGGTTTGAATTTAATAGGTTAAGAAGGTTTGATTTGTTAGAAATAGCACTGCGGCTATTCCACTGAAGAATTCTGACATCTTGAAGAGCCATTTTGAATAAATGATTTTAATGTGGAAATAATAGAAGCAGCGTTGGACGGTAGATTAGTTTGAGAAGAAATTAGGTCAATTAGAAGCATAATAAGAGTTTGAATAAATGAAGAATTATCTTGGGAGAGTTGTTCAGAAAGCTTTTGATAGTTTGTTGAGGATGAATTATAATTGTTTGCGCACCCATTTGTGGCGTGTGAAAGAGGAGAACCATTGGGATTTAAGAGAAGTGAGTTGTGTTGTTGCTGATCGTATCCACGAGCCTGTTTAGAGATAGGGTTTTTGTATGTGAATTTTGTTGAACGGGAAGATGTTGAGGAGGAGGCGAGAGGGTTGGATGAAGAGTTACTGGATAAAACCTCGGAAAATGATTTTTTGACAGGCGGGAATAATTTAGAAGCCTGCAGAAAAGACAAGTTCTCAGAGGGTATAGAAATTTTTATATTTTTTTGGCGAGATTGTTCGGGGCAAGAAGAGTTAATGGCGGAATGAGCGCCTAAGCAGTTAAAACATTTAGGTGAAGAGAGAGAAGAACATTGGTCAGCCGAGTGGTTTTCTCCACATTTGAAACATCTGGGAGGGGATCTGCTTGCAGCTTTGGTATGACCAAAACGGCAGCAGTTGTAACATTGAGTGGTGGGATAAGTGTACATTTCAACTGGTAAGGAGTTGAAAAATAAATAAATATGGGAGGGAAGAGATTGTCCTTCGAATGTGATGACGACAGATTGGGAGGGCTTCCAGGAAACGATGCCCTCAGAGGTGTCCTTATAATTTAGCCTCCTGGCTTTTATGGGATTGCCGATATGTTGGGGGGTTGAAAGTGAGAACAGGATTTCTGGAATGGACAAATCGGTCGAGATACCCCTGACCAGGCCCATTCGAGTGACATTGAAAGTTGGGATGTACGCCTTGAATTTAGAATTTGATGAAATAAATATATTTTTGATAAAGTTGTTGGCGGCTGAACCTGACAGGAATTCAACAGAGATTCGGAAGCGACCCTCGGCTTTAATACCTCCAGGTTTAATCGAAAGGTTCTTGTTATTTGAAAGAAATTTACCAAATTCAAGAGGATGGATGGTTTTACTTGTTCAGTTTTTTGCGCATATACAATGTAGGGGCCACGGGAATGAGTAGAGTAAAAGATTGTTGGAGGAGGTTGAGGAAGAGCTGGAGGGGACTGAGAAGACAAAGGCGAATCATGTTTTTTTGGGGAAAGGGGACTAAATTTTCTTTTTTTAATTGAGGTTAGGATGACAGATTCATTGTCTGAAATGTTTGAATGTTCTGAAAAGTCTATTTTATCTGAAATGTCTGCATCTGGAGGGTCAGGAGGGGGATCTGGGGGCTTTGTAAGGGGTACAGGAGGGAAATCCTCCTCCATTGTTCAAAAAATTACAGCTAATATAAAAAGTGACAGAAGTAAAAAAATTATATAAATATCTGAAAATGAGCAGCAAGAGTGACTCCTGGAAGATCAGGGGGGAGAAGATTCCAACACACTAAACTTTTTACAGCCAAAACACAATAAAAAGATTGGTTTAAGATTTTATTTTGAAAGAGCAAAACAAAAGAACTGATGACAGCCAAATGTTCCACCAAATGATTACTAACACGCATTTTTTTCAAAATAGATGATCGTACTTACGAAGCATTGTTGTATATTTCCGTTGATATTATGAATAAATGTTATAATTAATATTTTAATATAACATTAATTGATAAAGTTGATAAAGGAAAATTATTTATTACCTATTTCTCAGATGTTCACAATACCTAAACAATATTTTAAATCAGTCAAAGCAGTTACATCATTAACAATACGAAAACAAAAAATACTTGCAGAACTGAATACTTAATAAAATTAATAGCAGTTACAATATTATTAAACAATGAGAGAAAAAAAAAATACTTGCAGAACTTAATAATAAATAATACCTAGCTGGTACCCGGCATGCGTTGCAATGCCATTCAGAGAAATAATATCTCTGACTTTTCCGAGAAAACTGCACAAGAGTCCCAACTGCTCCCGTCTGGAGCCAGTGAGACTATGGTATCCCCGATCGGGGTATGTTGTGAGGCTGAAGGTAGTGGGGTGGGGAAGAAGATAGGAAAGAGGAAGGTGGGGAAGTACCTGACTATTTAGATCTGGTCACCAATCACGGCTTATGCCATTTCAAGCAACGTTTCAATTCTGAATGGTGGTCTACCAGGGCGATACTTAGAGTATCTTCCAATCTGGAACGTGCCGCAAATATACTTTATATTATTTTAAAGAAAAAAATTGTGAAATAACACAAATTAATCAAATAAAATTTATTTGACACGCCGGGATTCGATCCCCCGACCTTCGATTTACGAGTCAAGAGCCTTACTTACGTCAATTTTTCCTTCCGTAAGATCTTTCCACAAAGTATCGGAAGACTAAAAAAAACTTTCAATTCCTTCCCCTCCCTCCAATTTTCTTACTTTTCTTTCCGGAAGAACCTTCTACAAAGTATTAGAAAACTAAAAAAAAAGATGAATGAAATAGGTAAAGTGGTTCTGAAGTTATAGCGTGACCAAGGGAAACAGGGATTCATTTGTAGAAATCCATCTGATTTTTCTACAAATTAAACACAAAAACAATAATTAAAAACGTAGAAATGCATCTGATTTTACTTTTAAATTACCTAATGTAAATAATATTTACATTAATTTAAGAGAAAAATCAGATGCATTTCTACAAATTAAAGACAAAAACAATTAATTCTTATTTTATATTAATTTTATCTTATTTATAGAATTATTTGAATTTGAAAAATGTAACAAATTTTGAAAAAATCTTTTCTTTTATGTCGAAGAACGCTAACTATTAATGTACATGGGGTCCTATTTTATGATTCTGCGATTGTTTCGAAAATGTAATTAATTTCAAGAAATGGCCTAGATCACCTTTAATGAGTGATAGCCAAATAAATAATTTAAAAAAATATATCAATTCGCATCAAGCTTGCCGCCAGCACGTAGCTTGCTTCAAGCGTCCTCGGTAGACTGTCAAAACGCTTGGCTCAAACGAAAACTACGCGCAGTGTTGCCAGCTTAACTAAAAACTACGTGCTTGAAAGAAATTGCTATTGATAGTGTCGGAATCTCTTAAGAGAACCGCAAGCCAGTGTTACCGAAGCTCCCGATTTCACGGGAGATCTCCCGATATCTCCCGATCTACCGGAATGGCATCAAAATCTCCCGATTTTTCAAAGTTCCCAGCGATTTGTCGTTTCTCGTCAATTCTTTGTTTATGGTCCGCTCAAAAGGCAAATAATTGTCTGTGGTTAAAAAAAAAATCCCCGGATTCGGGTAGTGACCAGAATAATTACCAAATTCTGCAATCTAAGCATATCTCTATTATAGACCCATACAACCGATCATCGATCATTTATGAATTATGAGCTGAAAATTATAATTTATTACGTAACGGAGGGGTGTCAAAGTGGATTTTATTAAGGGTGATTTATAAGATTTTGCGTGTGTGAGCGGCCAGTCTCAAAATTAAAACCCATGCTCAATTGTTTAAATCTTTATTTAGTTAGATATGTAAGTACCTAGTTATTATAAATTTTCATTCAAGTTAAAAATGAGGGTAACATGGTAAATTATCTTGAGGCAGACACCTGACTTCTCTTATTTTTGAAGTCGGGTGTCATGTTCGTGGTAAGTAATTTTTTTAAGAATCGATTGGAGATGTTCATCCGTAAACCTTGAGCGATGTTTGTTCTTATTTATTTTCAAAACGGAAAACATCCGCTCGCTTAAATAGGCACTACCGAACACACACAGAATAAGTGCTGTATGCTTACTTATATTTGGATATAACAATTTGGGAGGCGGGAATGGGTACCGCCGCCCCGGGAACCTTTATTGGATAACCAACACCTCTGCCATAGGTCCCCCCAAGTGGTTCGCAGCGTTTGGTGATTTAGCAGGGATGCCCGGGTTCATGGGATGAGGTTTGTTTATGTCTGATGACCAGGACACACTAAACCCCTAGATACCTACCCACCCCTTACACCCTTTTCCTTCCCAGAACTCTCCTCTCCTTCCTTTCCCTAAAAAAACCCTCCACACAGCATCCCCAAAGATGACATAGGCCCTCAGGGAAATTATTTTCCTCAGGGCCTCCTGTGTGGACTTCATGAAAAAAAAATATTAACAACATATTTAAAGCAATTTTTTTAGGTAAACATTTTGGCAAGGATTAAACTTCAAACATTCATTAAAAAAGGTTTTTTTCCCCTGTGAGACGGCTTGCGGACTTTTAAATGTTCCGTTTGAGAACATGAATACTTGCAGTCGAAATATGAAATAGGTTATTTTCACTGTGAGACGGCTTGTGGACTTCTAAATGTTCCTTTTGAGAAGATGAATAGTTGCAGTCGGAACATAAGAAAGGTTTTTCTCCACAGTGAGTCAGCATGTGGATTTTAAATTGTCATTTTCGAAACATGAATAGTTGCAGACGGAACATGTAAAAGGTTTTCTCCACTGTGAGACGGCTTGTGAACTTTAAAATATTCCTTTTGAGAACGTGAATAGTTGCAGTCGGAACATGAAAATGGGTTTTCTCCACTATGAGTTCACTTGCGAGTTTTAAAAGTCTCCTTTTTAGCACATAAATAATTGTTTTTTCTCCACTGCGAGACGGCTTGTTGATAATATTAAAATTGTCACTTTGGAGGACATGAATAGTTGCAGTCGGAACATGTCAAAGGTTTTCTCCACTGTGAGACGGCTTGTGGATTTTAAATTGTCACTTTATAGAACATGAATAGTTGCAGTCGGAACATGTAAAAGGTTTTATCCACTGTGAGACGGCTTGTGAACTTTAAATGTTCCTTTTGAGAACATGAATAGTTGCAATCGGAACACAAAAAGGTTTTTCTCCACATTGAATTGTGAATGTTAAATTGTGACTTTCAAGAACATGAATAGTTGCAGTCAGAACACGAAAAGGGTTTTTCTCCTCTATGACACGGCTTGTGGACTTTTAAATATTCCTTTTAAGAAGAAGAATAGTTGCAGTCGGAACGTGAAAATGTTTAATGGTTAAATTTTAATCTAATATAACTCCTAAGTATTTCATAACCGTAATAATTTCATTAACAATTTTAATATGGTCCATGTACTTTCTTTTTGTTTTTGATGATTAGACTGAGATATTAGTAGGTATTTCAATAAAGGATTACTAAACAGTGTATCGTTGTCAAGTATCTGTCGCCAGGTGAGAGGTGTTTTGAAAAAGCCCATGAGGTGGTTTATTGGTTCCTTAATAAAACTAAAATTATTACTTATTGATTAAAACATTGTTACTTATATGAATGTCGTTCACTTTTAAAAGTAAGTTGGTATTAAATGAATTTGGCGTCGTTAACTGACGGGTGACAGTCGAATGTCGAAGTTTCACAAAAATTCGTGCTGAGTTGCCAGACGTGAAATAAGTCCCCGTTGAACGTTAGGGAAAATTCCGTTATTCCACAGGCAACATCTACAGTAATCTGATTGACGGCGCTGCTTATGGATTTTTCGTTTGTTGTTAGGGTTCTGCTTCGCAATAATAAAAGGGATTCGAATTATTGACAAGGGAGAAATTTTACTAAAATAATTCTAGTCATCTCCCGATTTCTTCAAATTTCTCCCGTTTTCTCCCGATTTCTCCCGATTTTTAGGCGAAAATTCTCCCGATTTTGAAGTTTTGGTTTCGGTAACACTGCCGCAGGCTTCAGTTTGGATCAGGGGGGTATAACTCCGGCCAAAAACTTCAACCGAGAACAAAGATAGATAATATCTATGACTGTGTGACGCCGTTCCCCAGACCACCAATGGGAAGACTTTGCATTTTTGGATTATATTGACAGTTGCGGACGCTCTGCGCAATTATATTTCAAAATGGTCGCTTTACGATTTGTTTGCATGTTGTGAGTTGTGACCAAATGTAAAATTGCTTCTAAAATAGGCGCGGAGTGAAATCAGCAGACTATTAATACATCGACTACCCGATTAAGAACTCGTGCATATGTTTGTGGCTAAGAGTGTGGCGAAATGGTAGGTATATTTTGTGATTCAATTGACGACGTGAAACCCTTTAATTATAACCTAAAGATACAAATATTCATATTAAACTCTCTTTGCTACGGTTTTTCTTGTCAAATGTACATTCATTTGCAGTTTAAACTTTTTTCTGCATTTGCATTTGTTTTGTTTTGTTATACCTATCTTAGTTTTCATGTATCTTTTAAAATATTTTCAGCTTGAAACATCAATTCGTTACGGCTGATCATAAATATACTAAACCACCCAGGCTGGTGGAGACTAAGGATTACTAGTGCCCGCGCCAACAGAGTACTGGTTTGTTAGCATTTCAATTTATTATCTAGGTAAAGATATTTATTTTGCGAAGATAAACTTGCTTTTTGGTGAACTTTATGTAGTACCGGATGCAGTACGACGATTCTGCTAACGTTTTAACGTTTATTAAATATTTTTTATGAAAGTCAGTTGACTTATTTTGGTGCACATTTAAAAGCATTTTTAATTTATGATGATTCTTTGTTGTAGGTATGTAGGACGGTAGCATTGTTGTGTCATATGAGGAGATGGGGGCTGACGTGTTCCACCACTCTGGCAGCGCTGTCCTTGAGAGAACACAAGAAGGAAATCTATTCCATGGACTGGACCAGAATGCGACAGGAAAAATACATTCTCAGTACGCTTGACTTTCTTATTCTGTATTTTCTATTTTTATCAGTAAAGAGAGTACGAAAACAGTATGCAATATGGTTGTGAATGATGAATCCTTAGAGTGGGTGGATGAGTTTGTATATCGTGAGAAGTATGTTTACGAGAGACGGGAAGGCTGATAGAGATATTTAAGAAATGGACTGAATGCCATTGGCGCTAACCAAAAACAGTACCCACTTTTTACCCACCTTGATGTTTGTCCTGTACCCACTTTGATGTATGGCAGTGAGGCATGGAACTGATAGAGGAAAGTAGACTGAATGCTATAGCAATGAGATCCCTGAGGCGTATGTGTTGTAAAACCATGCATCGTCCTGTATATTTTCTGCTCTATATTAGTGATCGATGAACCGGTGGATGATGGAAATGGTTTGTCTACTTTGTAGCTGGAAGTAAGATTGTAGAAATATATTATGAGTTTGTGCAGAGCGCCTTTGAGGTGATTTTTTTTACAAAAATGGTGTTAAACAAATCATCCATATTGTATTATTACTCTTATGAAGAGACCCTCAGATGGTTTGGGTATGTAAAGCGAATGAACAAAGCTTTGAATGTAAGTAGAATATATGAAGTCGGGGACGCCGGAGGAAGGCCTGACACGATCAAGTGAATCAGATACTTCCGCCGGGCCACGGCAATGTCAGAATAGTACAATAAGTCGATGTGCGAATGTGAATGAGGCAAAGAGTGTGTGCCAAGACCGAGTTGTTTGGCCGTCCGTCCTATCTGCCTACCCCTGCGGGGAAACGGCGTGATGGTTATTTGGTTATTCTTGTATTTCCTGTTTATAATAAAATACTAAAACATGTAATTGAGTTTTCATTTCTCTATACCAGAGAAGTGCCAAATTCGATATTGTCGTAGGAACGCTAATCTTATTTGAAATTGTGCTTCCCGTTTTGAAGGGATTCAAATTTCAAGTAATTTTAGGTTATTTTACGACAGTTGGTTTCTTAAAGCAATAGGTTTCCATCTGACAAAAGCTCTGTCTAGAGAAAATGAGCTGTAAAGAAAAGTAAGTTCATTTTCTCAAGCAGCAATCCGTCAGATGCAGCTCTTGTTGCTCTGGGAAAGTTTTTGACATTTCACTTTATTTTTAAAATATTTTAGGCTAATGAATTAGATAGGTACCGAGAGAATAATAAAGAGAAGAATTATATTGTCTATGGTTGAGCCTTTTTTTAAATTCTTGTCGATGGTATGTGTGACGTCATATCACATGGGGACCAAATATATATATATAAATAGCATGTATATATAGTAAATAGCGTCGACACTTCGTCAGTACAAAAAGCATCAAGTTATCAATCTAATGATTGGTTTATTTATGGTTTGGATTGTGCAAGCCTAAGGAGAGGAGCACGTACCTACGGCGGACGAAACGGACACACCATGGCGTCTCGAATTTGTAACTAATTTACCAATTAATTTGTTATTAATTTTCACATTATAACATTTTTATTTAGATTAGATATTATATTATCAAGGTTACCATTAGGTTATACCATTTAAAATACTTGAGTGTTGTAGTTTAACACTAGAAAGACCGGATACTGCTCCATACCTATAAAGACCACGGCCGTCATTTTGACGGCTGATCAGTTTTTTCAAATTGGGAGGCGGATATGGGTACCGCTGCCCCGGGAACCATTTATTGGATAACCAGCAGCTCTGTCATATGACATTCCAAGTGGTTCGCTACGTTTAGTGACTTAGCAGGGTTGTCCGGGTTCATTGGGTGAGGTTTGTCTGGTTCTGGGTGGCGAATAAGTTTGCCCACCTACTACGTAGCGGACCGGGTTGGGATACACTTGTTGAGGGAGAACTTATCTTGTCCTCTCCAGCAGGACCTTTCTCGTCCCGTCGCCTTGCACCGCAATGGGAGGGATGGATTCATTCGTCCGTCACTCCTGGATAGATTTCCATTTTTTTCCTATTCACCTCTCACACTTTTTTCCTTCCCAGAACTTCCTCTCCTTCCTTTCCTTAAAAACACAAATGCACACATAAATACACACAGCATCCCCAAAGATGACATAGGTCCTGAGGGTTTTTTCCTCGGGGCTTCCTGGAAAAAACATGTGAGTGCCCAATGCTGTAATTTTAGTACAAGCATGTGTTATGTTTGTACAATATCGAATTGTTACGTTTTTTATTAAATCGAATGCACTCTTCACAAACGGGTTTCTCACAATTATGACACATTTGGTTTTTATTATATTTTTTTATTAATTTGGCACAGTTGTCTTTCAAAAGTTTTATTTTCCGGTTTCCTTTCTTTTTCGTTTACATTTACTACACAAAGGAAAATAATTAATAACCTTGCCCCTCAAATAATTCCCCTCAGGGCATTTGTCATCTTTTGGGGTGCTGTGTGGAGGGTACCTATAGGGAAAGTAAGAAGAATGGTTTCTGGGAAGGAAATGAGGTATGAGGGGTGGGTAGGAAACACGGGTTCAGTGTGTTCAAGAGTGCCCGACGTATGAATCTGTCCCCATCACTGTGGTGCAAGGCAATGTTCTGAGAGTCCTGCTGGCGGGGTCAAAAGATCACCCTCAACCGTTCTCTGCGGATCTGGCCTGCCACGCAGTTGTTTGGCAGACGCATCCGCCGCTAAGATCTGGACAAACCTCTTGAGGTGACCTATGACAGACACGTGTTGGTTATCCAATAAATGATTCTGTCAGTTCTTCAGAAGCTAACACAGCTGGATCAACTCTGGTATTCGTATACTCTGTCCTTCTCCAACCAGACATAAAATAAATTTGGGCGAGAGAAATATTTTTTTGGTATTTTTATAAATTATGTGACAGCGACCAATCAACGTACAGATCGAGTATGAATAATACGCGATACCGAAAGAAAGAAACAGACATATTAGTACTATCATAAACGAGGAGGAATGGGTATGTTGTTAACTTGGGTAAAGAAGGTTGTAAACGAACTCAGCATTATGGCCCAAACCGTCACATTGACGGCGGCGGTCTTTGTAGGTATAAGTCCATATATCTCAAAAAGCAATTAAGACACCTACCTGTTTTTTTTCACCATAGTTGACCATAAATCATGAAATGTAAAAACAAATCACACCAATACAATAATTAACCATTATATCGCCACTTTACTTCGGGCTGCCGTCAAAATGAAGGCTCCGGTCTTTCTAGTGTTAAATGCTCTGGCGTCCAACTTCTCGTTTTATCTTCCACATAACTTAAATTCATATTTGCATAATACTTTGATTGTTGTAATTCTCTTCGAGAATTACAAGCACCCCTTGAGATCATATAATTTTCTAAGAGTCTATTAATTCAATATTTCTCAATGTCCTTATAATCTAATGTCAATAAATTATATGTTTTATAATTAATTTCCTTCTTTTATTCCGATGGACTTGACTTATTTCATGTTTCTACTTTTCAGACTGTAGCTAGCCATACATTCAATTATTTACACAATGCAATTCTAGCTATGACCGCACATAGGTAAAACTCCTTTATATATTATAACCGTTACAGTGGCGACCCAAACGTAGTAGATCCAGTCAAACTATGGATTTTGCTTGTTTTATGTGGATATGATTTTAAATTCTCCGCGATGGCGTTTAAATGTCATTCTAGGTTAGGTGAAATTACAATTCGAGGGTGTGTTGCTTTTACCGTCGTAGGTATGTGTTCATTTCTTTTATTAATTGCATATTTTGATATTTCCGTGGGCTTGTTCATTCACACCTCATTTTATTTTGTGATTGATAATATCACATTGTACAAAACTCGTACTGGCCATCCGTTAATAATTGAAACTTAGTAAGTATAGTATATTACAAGCTAATTGTCTTTACACTGTGTTGTGAGTGGCTGTTTAATCTCATTGCATTTATCTGGTGATATATTTTGTGCTTAAATTTTTGCAATAATGTGTAAATTTCATTAATTACCTACCTGATGCAATAATTATTTTTGACATCATATCACACATGAATTTCTTCACATGTTATTAACTTAATACAAATATTTATCCTTCCTGCAATTCATATGTTCTGTTACATTGTGAACTTTTACAATCTTACCTTGGAATTCTGATTTCATTTTGTTCTCTTTATAAAAATTTTATTTTTCATAATAATACATGTAACCAAACGTGCATTTCAGACGCGGATCAAATTTTGCTGGACATCCGGGGTGGAGATGAGACGTCATCGAAAGCTTTCGTCTACAGAATTCTTGCTGTCCTGTTATGCAAAGCGACTATAGCTAGTTTCACGTAAATTAATTTTTATAATTTATTATCCGGGTTATATTGATTTGATCGATGATTTTTATTCTTTCCTCATGTAGGGCATTCAAAAGAAATTAAATTTCCTTCCAATATATCATTATATTCATACGGATTAATATTTTATACAAATTTTTATTTTGGGGTTTTGATAAATTTCATTGAATTCCGATTTGGGTACAAAACAGGGAAGTGTATTCAAATCATTATTTTAATAGATTTTTATCGAGTTTTAAATTTCTCCTTAGTCGGCGGGATTAGTTTTTCTTTCATAATAAAATAAATTCGTAATAGTTTCTTAGGGCTTGATGAATAACTGATATTTTGAAATCGTCATTTTGAAGGTGGATTGCAAAATGTCGCTTATCACTATATTATTTGTTCATCGGCAATTGTCTAATTAATCTTTTGGGTTTTTCTATTCCAATAAATGGATAATATTTGTCTTGTCGGTTTTGTAATTTGTCCTTGGGGTATTCGCGGTTTATTTTTTTCGGATTTTAACTTTTAGCCTCGTCTTTAATAATGGTGGAAATTATTTCACTATTTATTATTCTTATCTTTGCAGCGGGACGATACTAACGCGTGACATGTTAGTTTTCTAATCCTCTGAGTACGTCAGTTAGTTGTTTTGTGTTCCAAGCTTTAGTTTTAGGGCCTCTGAGTTCACAGCACAATTCTTTTGGGGAATTGATCGTAAGAGTTAGATTTAGGTAGCTTATCCTAGTCTTTCTCAACTGCAGGAAGAGAGAGGAACCCTTGGCGTAGATGTATTTCCTATAATGAGGGTAGGTCTCTTGTCCTCCGCAAATAAGATGGGTATTTTGTAGAACATAACGTTACGTTATGTTTGGGTATTTTCCTCTTTTTTCCATCTCAATATGAGGTTTTATAATGGATATGCTGAGGAGAATCGTATAAGTTGAAGCTTTATGACGAGGAAATGTCCGTCTCTTTTGGATTTCAGATATTGGATTTAATTAATCTTTATATTTTTTTTTTTTGATTTTGTTGAATTGTAGTAGCTCATGGTATTCATCTCTTTCGAGAGGATTTCAGTGAAACCTTGTGAGTCTGTATTTCAATTTATGAATTTTGTTCTACGAACATTTACAAACAGATAGTAATTTTAACTGTCGTTGATGCGTTATTACCACATTTACATTGCATATTGATAAGTTAAATCGTTTTTTTTTTTAAAAAGATCAAATTTTGGCTACGTTATAGTTAAACACGGGTACGTGTTTTGTATGTTTATGTTAAATATTGTGCCGTTTTCATAATTCCTCCTAATAATTTCTGTTGTGGAAATTTTTATGATGAAATCATATATTCCAGTATAATGAAATGGAGTTAATTCAATCGGGAAGTTGAAACCCTCATTATACCGATGATGCCTATGGTATTCAATTTAATATTTAGTTAACCAAGGCTTTTTAATATAACAACTGTTCAGGTTGTCCTTAAATTATTTTAATTGAATATGATGAGAATAGAACTATGACATCTGTTGCTGAATAGTAACATTATTATTAAATATTAACATTTTATTACGAATATAATTGGGCCTACACTAGTGCCACCTACATTTGATTACATTTATCATTAATTATTATTTCAAATAAATAAAAAGAAAACACTTTGTTTACGTCACTTTATTATTTCTTCCGTCTACCGGTTTCGGTACCTCCGTGCCATCATCACGACTGAATATAAAATACTGACAAATACAGAGAAATAAACATATATATATATACAAAATGTAACAGAAAGAGACAGTAAATTAGAGCGGGACAGTGCATCAGTTGTGGGAGGGAAGTGGAGGAGGAGCGATTGGGATAACGGGAAACATACTTATAATAGGGCTGAATGTTAAAATAAGTTGATTATTAATGATTTCAGCCTCTGTATTAACTGATTTTTTTATTTCTAAAGCTTCTAAGTTATTTAACCTTAAGCCTATCCCATTTTTGTGTAGGACTTTAATGCCCGTATCCCGGTTAAAGGTATGGTCTTTATTTATTAGGTGCTCTGCGAATTCTGATAACCCCGTACTGGTTAGGCACCTTATGTGCTCTTTTACTCTAGTTTCCACATTGCGTGACGTTTGTCCAATATAGAATGCTGGACAATCGTTGCAACTTATTTTATAAACGCCCGAGTGGCTTAGTGCGTCCTCATTGTCTTAAGCATTAATTAAAAGTTTTCCTAGGTTGTTATTCGTGTAAAAAGCTGGTTTAATTTCGGGTGGGAATTTAATTGTACACGAAGAGGACAGGTTATTAATATACAAAATTCTTCGCCATTCGCGGTTAAGGGTATTATTATTAAAAGATATTGAACTAGAGTAAATGTATTTATTTATGGATATTGATCTTAATTTTTTGCTAGGATTCTATCTATGAGTGCCTAACCAGTACAGGGTTTTTAGAATTCGCAGAGCACCTAATTAATAAAGACCATACCTTTAACCGGGATACGGGCATTAAAGTCCTACACAAAAATGGGATAGGCTTAAGGTTAAATAACTTAGAAGCTTTAGAAATAAAAAAATCAGTTAATACAAAGGCTGAAATCATTAATAATCAATTTAATTTAACATTCAGCCCTATTATAAGTATGTTTCCCGTTATCCCAATCGCTCCTCCTCCACTTCCCTCCCACAACTGACGCACTGTCCCGCTCTAATTTACTGTCTCTTTCTTTTACATTTTGTATATATATATGTATATTTCTCTGTATTTGTCAGTATTTTATATTCAGTCCTGATGATGGTACGGAGGTACCGGAACCAGTAGACGGAAGAAATAATAAAGTGACGTAAACAAAGTGTTTTCTTTTTATTTATTTAAAATGTCAAGTCACAATGTGTTTGCTTCTTTTGAAAAATTATTATTTCACCATCTGGGCATTTTTTATTGACTATCTCGAAGTTATTATTTGCTACATGGGGTTTTAAAAATACTTTCAAATAAATAAGTATTTCATTTTGCAGATTTTATACTCAGCTCAGCATAATACAGGCTGTTGTTTTATTTTGGGGATTTTAGAAAAGAAATAAAATAAAAAATATCTCAGTAAAAATTTATTTTCATATGTTTTGTTTTTTGTAGTTTGATATCTACCGGGTATTAGATTAATTGGATAATATTTTTCACCAAACTTGATCTCAATTTAAAACGCTTTTATTTATAAAATAAAAGTAAATCCCGTTCATTCTACTTTGCAAATGCATATCAAACAATTCTTTCTTTTGTATAAGACATGAAGTTTTACAATTATTTAACTTTAAATTTAGGTTTCTTTAATTTGTGATGTGGAAAATTTAAATTTCAGCTTTGAGCATACATTTACATAATCATTTTTGGTATTTCATCTTGAATTTTCTTTCGTTTTATATCTTACTTTGTTGCTGGTAACCTTATTTAGGCAGTATAGCATAGGGAACTTCAAGATAATCTCAAGAAATTTCAATAATATCAAGACTAAGAAGAAAGTATCCTTCATGTTCATCGACGCTGGTTCAATGTGGGACAAGGCATTCATCTTACTTCAAGCTACTTCGTATCATTTCCACTTGAAGACATCATCATAGGAAGATACTTTCAAAATTATCATCGCTGTACTTCAAGATTTATACCAGAGCTTCGATCTCTACCTTGGGCCACTTTGGGTCATCAGTTATTTGAAGTCATCATTATCGGAGAGATGCTGCATTGAATTATGGAACTTCTTCTGGTTCATCGTTTTATTATGACGTCATGTCAACATTATTGCAGTACGGTGGTCACCGCTTCTCCTATTATTTACAATATATGGACTGGAACTACTTCTGTCTACCAGGATCCTATCTACTTGCATGCCTCAAGAATAGTCCACAGTTCCGTCTTCTTGCAACGCTTTCGGGCTATAACCACAACATATGTGCAACGAAGTGTGCAGAAGTCAAATTTTGAGGCCGTTTGCCGAAGACTTCCTGAATCTGTTCTCCAGCAACTCACCTTGGAGGAACAGCAATTACCAGTGGACATCCTGGTCCTGGTTTTCTTCCTTGCCGCCTGCAGTCATTGGGTCAGTTCATCACTTTGGTCTGCGAGTTCGTTTTCTCTTCCTCGAGCGCCAGGGGGCTTTATGGAAATTTCCCCTGGGAAATTTCGGATTGGTGGGGGGATATTGTAGCGGGTAGCTACCGGCTGCTTCCTAAATAATGTCAACAACGCCTTTTGTTTCTGATGTTGTTACGCGGTAAGCATCTGGGTTCGCTAATACTAAGAGAACCGCAAGCTTCAGTTTGGATTGTGCAAGCCTAAGGAGAGGAGCACGTACCTACGGCGGACGAAACGGGCACACCATGGCGTCTAGAATTTGTAACGCTAATTTTCACATCATAACATTTTTAATTAGATTAGATATTATATTATCAAGGTTACCATTAGGTTATACCATTTAAAATACTTGAGTTTAAATGCTCTGGCGTCCTACTTCTCGTTTTATCTTCCACATAACTTAAATTCATATTCGCATAATAGTTTGATTGTTGTAATTCTCTTCGAGAATTACAAGCACCCCTTGAGATCATATAATTTTCTAAGAGTCTATTAATTAAATATTTCTCAATGTCCTTATAATCTAATGTTAATAAATCATAATATGTTATATAATTAATTTCCTTCTTTTATTCCGATGGACTTGACTTATTTCATGTTTCTACTTTCCAGACTGTAGCTAGCCATACATTAAATTATTTACACAATGCAATTCTAGATATAACCGCACATAGGTAAAACTCCTTTTAATAGAAACCGTTACAAATTCAAAGCAAATCCGAGTTCCCTAGTTACACAATCGAAATATTGTATTTTTTACGTAAAATGGTTTTTAGAGGAAGTCAATCTTTTTAAATGTAAGTATTGCTTTAAAAATATAAAATATTTTTTGTGCGTTCTTAAACTTTTTCAGCCTTACTAAAAAAAAAACTTTTCACGACCGATAACCTGTGTTATTGCAATAACATAAATAAACCCCGTATACACTAAAACAGGTTTTATTACCATTAACCTTTCTTACGTGGTCGCGCTGTTAAAATGTATTGAAGATCTGACAACGTTGTATATGGTTTTAATTTACTAGGAAACAATGTTGTTTTAATTCTTCTCCGCTAGGGGCATTATTGGCGCGCCTGTGCATATCGGCCCGCGATGACAAAACAACTCGGTGTGTTTATGCCGGGATATCGAAAATTTTGGTTAGTACCTAAATGTTGTGATTTTACTTAATAATTTCTATTGTAGTGACGAATTTACTCTTCTGTTCACATAATTGATATATTTACCAAGTTATTTGTGTGTTTTAGATCAGTTTAATCAAGTTATTGTACAAACGCCGTACTTTCAAAGTTGAACTGTAGGAATATTGTTTTATAGGTTACTTAAAAGATAACATTTACATTTTAAGATCTTTATTTTAAGAGGATTTCTTAAAAGTGATAATTTTATACAATATTAATATCTAATACATGTGTTCGTAAACGTATCAAAGAAATTAACGTCTTTAGAGATGCAAGAAATCTGTTTTAAATGTCAGTACTTTTCTAAGTTATTTTTTTGGCAATAAAAAAAACTTTGAAATTTTTTATTATTTTTTTATTGTATGCACGACGAAAAAGTGAGGTGATAGTTTCCTTCCAAATTTATTACATAAAAGGACTGTGTTTTTGAAATTTTGATTTTTTTTTAAATTTCTCTACATTTTGGTCAAAAATGTTTTGGGAGGAAATTTTTTTCCATTTTTTTCCAATGAATCTTAAAATATGGCAGTTTTTGAAAACTAAAGTGTATTTCAAATAAACAAATCTAAAAGGTAATTTTGGCTATGACAATATAACCGTAAAAACATTAAAAGCCGTTCATGAGATAATCAGCAAACCGATTGCTCATATAATAAATGTAAGTCTAAAGAAGGGTGTATTCCCGAACAACTATAAGAAGACTATTGTCACCCCTGTTTATAAATCTGGAGATGAAAAAAATATCTCCAACTATCGTCCCATAGCACTCACATCAAACATTGCAAAAATCTATGAAAAAATTGTTAAAAAAACAACTCAACAATTAGATAAAAGAAAAAAAGATAATGAGCCCAAACCAATTTGGGTTTAGGGACAAACTCGGCACTCAAGATGCAATTGTTAAATTAACTTCAACAATAATACAAAAATTAGATACTGGAGAAAAGTGTCTTGGTATATTCATCGACTTACGCAAGGCATTTGATAGCATATCACACTCCACACTAAATGAGAAACTCATGCAAATTGGATTGGACGGAACAGTACTGTCATGGTTCCAAAGCTATCTAAAAGAGAGATTACAATACGTCAAAATAAATAATACACTAAGTGAACCTAAAACCTCATCATTTGGTATACCACAAGGAACTGTCATCGGTCCTATCCTTTTTATTATATATGTAAATCAAATGTTCACTCTTCCCATAGTTGGAGATATCATATCTTATGCAGACGACACTGTAGTTATCACTAAAGGGAAATCATGGGAGGAAACAATGAGTATAGCAAATATCAATATAAACATACTCAAAACATGGTTTGACCTAAATTGTCTCTCACTTAATACGGAGAAAACTTATTTTATTCCTTTTTCTTTGAAAGAAAAAAATGTCGAGAACAATATAACTATTAAAATCCATTCATCACAGTGTGAAAATAAAAAGGAATGCAACGATGAAAATTGCCTACCAATAACTTGCAAAAATAGTATAAAGTATCTGGGTGTCATAGTAGATAGACACTTAAAATGGAAAGAACAAGTCCAAAATACAGTAACCAGAATAAGAAAACTTATATACATATTTATTAGACTGAGAAACATCTTATCATCCAATATGATCAAAACTATCTATTTCTCTCTTGCCCAATCTATACTACAATATGGTATAATCGGGTGGAGTGGGACTTTCAAAACAAACCTCTTACCTGTAGAAAGGGTACAGAGGTTGATTTTGAAAATCATCTTACGAAAACCATCTGTATTTCCAACAACACAGCTATTTGACTCTTTTAGGGTTCTCAGTCTTAATAAAATTTTCAAAAAGAACTCATTATTGCAATATTTTGGTAGAAAGCAGTCACTTTGTGGTTTGACATATTAATTAAAGGAAAACAATCACTTTGTTTGTAACCACGATTTATTGATTTAATTTTTATTTACCGACCGGTTTCGCTTAATACAAGCATCATCAGGGTATAAATTAAAACTGATGAAAAAATACATTGTGTGAGCTTATATATACATACAGACAGAGACAAAACATAATATAAAGTAAGAGTGAGAGATTGTAATTAACATCCTACATAGTGATAGAGAGAAAGAGACGGGTATATCTAATGAATAATTACATTATATCTACCGGGACAAAACGTCATTTAAACAGGTGATTAAGAAATAAAGTGGCTACGGGTTTTTTTAGTTTATGGGAAATATTCCTAATATCGGACTGTTGGACACATTTAACTGATTATTAAGGATTTGGGTTTTTGTTTTAACGGCTTTCTTTATTTCGAGTGCTTCTAAATTATTAAGCCTGTTACCATGACTATTTCTGTGCAAAATCTTAACACCGGTGTTTTGATTGAAGGTATGATCTTTATCAATAAGGTGATTAGCGAATTCCGAAAATCCATTATTATTTAAGCATCTAAGATGCTCTTTGATTCTAATATTGACATTACGCGTCGTTTTACCTACATAAAATGATGAACAATCATTACAATCTAATTTATATATTCCGGAATGACTTAGTTTTTCGTCCTTATCTTTCGAATTAATTAAAAACTTTCCTAAATTATTGTTTGTGTAAAATGCCGGTCTTATTTCGGGAGGTAGATTTTTTACACTGCAGGAAGAGAACTGATTAATGAATAAAATACGACGCCATTGGTAACAAAGATTATTATTATTATTTATATTATTATGATTAGTAAATAAGAAATTCTTAGTGGCTATTTGTTTTTGTTTTTTATTTAAAATTGCATCAATGAGTTCGGCATTATAACCATTATTAACCGCGATTTTTTTAATTATTGCTAGTTCGTTGGAGAAATTAGTATTAGATAACGGTATTGTGACCAAACGATGAACCATTGAATGAAACGCGGAGTGTTTATGTGAAACAGGATGATTGGATGTGTTATGGATAACGACGTCGGTGTAGGTAGGCTTGCGAAAGATGTTAAAATTTATTTTATTATTTACGATAGATAAGGTGAGATCTAAAAAATTTAAAGTTGAATTAGTTCCTATCTCTAATGTGAATTTAATGTTTTGATGGTATGAATTTATAAGGATGAGGAAGGCATTTAATTGACGTTGAGTCCCTGTCCAAATACAGAACACGTCATCGACGTATCTACGCCATAGTAAGACGTTTTTTACAAGGGGTGAGGCACTAGTTAAAATTTTGTTTTCTAAATTATTCAACTATTATACAACATTGTAAAAAACGTCTTACTATGGCGTAGATACGTCGATGACGTGTTCTGTATTTGGACAGGGACTCAACGTCAATTAAATGCCTTCCTCATCCTTATAAATTCATACCATCAAAACATTAAATTCACATTAGAGATAGGAACTAATTCAACTTTAAATTTTTTAGATCTCACCTTATCTATCGTAAATAATAAAATAAATTTTAACATCTTTCGCAAGCCTACCTACACCGACGTCGTTATCCATAACACATCCAATCATCCTGTTTCACATAAACACTCCGCGTTTCATTCAATGGTTCATCGTTTGGTCACAATACCGTTATCTAATACTAATTTCTCCAACGAACTAGCAATAATTAAAAAAATCGCGGTTAATAATGGTTATAATGCCGAACTCATTGATGCAATTTTAAATAAAAAACAAAAACAAATAGCCACTAAGAATTTCTTATTTACTAATCATAATAATATAAATAATAATAATAATCTTTGTTACCAATGGCGTCGTATTTTATTCATTAATCAGTTCTCTTCCTGCAGTGTAAAAAATCTACCTCCCGAAATATGACCGGCATTTTACACAAACAATAATTTAGGAAAGTTTTTAATTAATTCGAAAGATAAGGACGAAAAACTAAGTCATTCCGGAATATATAAATTAGATTGTAATGATTGTTCATCATTTTATGTAGGTAAAACGACGCGTAATGTCAATATTAGAATCAAAGAGCATCTTAGATGCTTAAATAATAATGGATTTTCGGAATTCGCTAATCACCTTATTGATAAAGATCATACCTTCAATCAAAACACCGGTGTTAAGATTTTGCACAGAAATAGTCATGGTAACAGGCTTAATAATTTAGAAGCACTCGAAATAAAGAAAGCCGTTAAAACAAAAACCCAAATCCTTAATAATCAGTTAAATGTGTCCAACAGTCCGATATTAGGAATATTTCCCATAAACTAAAAAAACCCGTAGCCACTTTATTTCTTAATCACCTGTTTAAATGACGTTTTGTCCCGGTAGATATAATGTAATTATTCATTAGATATACCCGTCTCTTTCTCTCTATCACTATGTAGGATGTTAATTACAATCTCTCACTCTTACTTTATATTATGTTTTGTCTCTGTCTGTATGTATATATAAGCTCACACAATGTATTTTTTCATCAGTTTTAATTTATACCCTGATGATGCTTGTATTAAGCGAAACCGGTCGGTAAATAAAAATTAAATCAATAAATCGTGGTTACAAACAAAGTGATTGTTTTCCTTTAATTAATATGTCAAACCACAAAGTGACTGCTTTCTACCAAAATATAAAATCGGCGAGTACGGCCTCAAAAGCAAAAATGTATAAAAACTTTTCGATAAAATACAAAGTGTTGTGCATTAATATATATTTT
The DNA here is from genome assembly GCA_929108145.2 of Limnephilus rhombicus. Lineage (NCBI taxonomy): Eukaryota > Metazoa > Arthropoda > Insecta > Trichoptera > Limnephilidae > Limnephilus > Limnephilus rhombicus. The sequence goes on along the minus strand of OV815289.1, from coordinate 6,620,934 downwards.
TTCAAACAATGTTTAAGAAAGAAAGTGTTTCCAAAGTACATAAATGTACATTTTAACAGTGCTAAAAATAATTCATCATTCCATGAATCTTCCATTCATCTAGCAAAAATAGCGTGGCTAAAAGAGGATCTTAAATGTGCTTATAAACAACGTAATAATATAAAACTTAATTTAAACTCTTACATACAGAACTAGTATATGATCTGCACTCTGTTGAGTGGGACTTATTCGACGATAAAGTCAGACACCTAGTTTCTGTGAAAGCATTTAATAAACTTAATATAATTAATAAAAAACTTGATATGTTGTGTTCCTTAAATAAATCTAATAATAATGAAAACCTAAAACCGGTTCATACGTTTTTTGACCGAGTCCAAAATCTGTCAACAGTACATTTCCTACCTGAAGAGATGAACCTATTATCGAAAGGTTTAAAATACAACCTAAAATATAATAATAAAAACTTTAATTCTGCAATAGAAAACGTTGCAGTAGATATCGATACAGCTTTATATGGTAAACCTCAACGATTCTTCTACAAAAGTGCAGAAACAATAAAAAATCTAATACCTAAATTTAAATTTACTCCAAACCCCGAGACAACCGTAATGAAAAATATTCGTACTAAATTAGAAGACGAAAATTTAATCCTGACCAAAGCGGACAAGGGAAATACCGTGATTATAATACCTCGAAGAGAATACAATACAAAAGTGCAAGATTTCATCAATAACGACAACTTCATAACTCTTCAAAAAGACCCTACTGGAAAATTCTTAGATAAAGTTAAACTAACTCTTAAAGCCTGTAAATCCCAAATGTTTCAAGATGAGTCATATCATCAAGTTAAGTTTTTAACAAAGAATTCGAAAGCTCCAAAATTATATGGATTCCTCAAAATCCATAAAAGTGATAAACCTATAAGACCAGTTGTTAGTTGCTGTGATGCCCCAAATTTTAAAATATCTTCTGTTATTACTAATGTTTTCCATAATTCCAATATTTTCTCTCCAAAATATACGATCAAAAATTCATTTTCACTAGTAGAAGAACTCAAAGATTTGGATCTCCCTAAAAATTGCAAACTCATATCGTTTGATGTGGTTAACTTGTTCCCTAATGTCCCCATAGAGGAGAGCAAATGTTTGATCTCTAATTTATTAAATACTTCTAATTTACCCAAAGATTTAGTGAATGATCTGACTTCACTATTTAATGTTTGCCTTAACCAAAATTATTTTCAATTCAATGGTGTTATATATCAGCAAATCGAAGGCCTTCCCATGGGGTCTCCTACAAGTCCTTTAATTGCTGATATATTCATGAATAATTTAGAAAACAAAATTTTAACTAGTGCCTCACCCCTTGTAAAAAACGTCTTACTATGGCGTAGATACGTCGATGACGTGTTCTGTATTTGGACAGGGACTCAACGTCAATTAAATGCCTTCCTCATCCTTATAAATTCATACCATCAAAACATTAAATTCACATTAGAGATAGGAACTAATTCAACTTTAAATTTTTTAGATCTCACCTTATCTATCGTAAATAATAAAATAAATTTTAACATCTTTCGCAAGCCTACCTACACCGACGTCGTTATCCATAACACATCCAATCATCCTGTTTCACATAAACACTCCGCGTTTCATTCAATGGTTCATCGTTTGGTCACAATACCGTTATCTAATACTAATTTCTCCAACGAACTAGCAATAATTAAAAAAATCGCGGTTAATAATGGTTATAATGCCGAACTCATTGATGCAATTTTAAATAAAAAACAAAAACAAATAGCCACTAAGAATTTCTTATTTACTAATCATAATAATATAAATAATAATAATAATCTTTGTTACCAATGGCGTCGTATTTTATTCATTAATCAGTTCTCTTCCTGCAGTGTAAAAAATCTACCTCCCGAAATAAGACCGGCATTTTACACAAACAATAATTTAGGAAAGTTTTTAATTAATTCGAAAGATAAGGACGAAAAACTAAGTCATTCCGGAATATATAAATTAGATTGTAATGATTGTTCATCATTTTATGTAGGTAAAACGACGCGTAATGTCAATATTAGAATCAAAGAGCATCTTAGATGCTTAAATAATAATGGATTTTCGGAATTCGCTAATCACCTTATTGATAAAGATCATACCTTCAATCAAAACACCGGTGTTAAGATTTTGCACAGAAATAGTCATGGTAACAGGCTTAATAATTTAGAAGCACTCGAAATAAAGAAAGCCGTTAAAACAAAAACCCAAATCCTTAATAATCAGTTAAATGTGTCCAACAGTCCGATATTAGGAATATTTCCCATAAACTAAAAAAACCCGTAGCCACTTTATTTCTTAATCACCTGTTTAAATGACGTTTTGTCCCGGTAGATATAATGTAATTATTCATTAGATATACCCGTCTCTTTCTCTCTATCACTATGTAGGATGTTAATTACAATCTCTCACTCTTACTTTATATTATGTTTTGTCTCTGTCTGTATGTATATATAAGCTCACACAATGTATTTTTTCATCAGTTTTAATTTATACCCTGATGATGCTTGTATTAAGCGAAACCGGTCGGTAAATAAAAATTAAATCAATAAATCGTGGTTACAAACAAAGTGATTGTTTTCCTTTAATCATTATTGCAAACTCATAAAGATCATTTCAATTCATCAACAATAACATTCACAAACATAAACAACCGACCACGATCACAGGGCAATTTAGAAATTCCAAAATTTAAAACGAGTGCTTCCCAACACCATTATGCTTATCAAGGTATAAAATTTTTCAATGCTCTCCCATATAAAATCAAGTCTGAAAAAAATTATAAAGTTTTTAAATCCCAAATAAAAACACTAATAGACCAACCCGACACTAATTATAAGTTTTAAATTCACCATCACAATAATAACAACAAAAAAAATAAACTAGAACATAATCTCTAAAAATATTTCATCACCATATCAAATTGAAAGCAAGTACATACGCATTATTTGCAGGCACCAAATTGTTACAACTTTATTATATATACCTACTCTGACAATACTGTCAGTTATTATGTCCACTTGTCTTCATGAATATATATTTTATTAATATAAGTACTTGTAACAACATACTCTGTGTAACTATGCATTTTACAATGGCACTCCAAAATTCAAGCACGAGAAATATTTTCTCTTTTGAATTGTGAAGTTTCATTAAAAAGAAATTTACATATTGTTATTAGCCTTAAGAACCAAATGTTTTACTATGAATCTGTATACGATTGTATTTTTTTAAATAAAAAAAAAATAAAAAATCTAGTTTTCATAAATGGTATTTGTTTTTACGACACCTTCAAAAATAAGAAATATGTAGAATATTCAAAATACTTTGGAAAAATTCCAAATTTCGTTCTGTCATCATTAATAAAACAGAGATAAACTACCCTCTCAGGCCGTGTAAACCGCGTGTATTTTTTTCCATGAACAATTTTTTAATTAGTAATGTTTTCACATCCGCGGCCGTTTGTCAATTGAATAAAATTTTCCCTGAGTTTTTTAGTAAGGCTGTTTATAATTAGAAGAATTAGTTTTTACGTAAAGTAAGTAATTAATTGAGGAAATTTAAATCTTTTAAAATTTAATTATTTTTTATAAAATTATTAAAATATATTTGTGATTAGATCAGCGGCGTAGCGTGGGTTTCGGCCGCCCGGGGCGGAGGAAAATTTTGCCCCCCCCCCCCAACTTCTACAGGTACTTCTTCCAAAGATTTTCAAGCGCTGACCAGGGGGGGGGGGGTATACATCATATTTTTTGCCGATTTTGAAAATCCCGTATGCCGAGTACTCTTCCAAATAAAATCATACTTATGAATTCTACTACAAATTTATATATAACTGCTCTCAAAAATCAGGAATGGTATGCCTGTGATAGAATTTCTCTTCGTCATCACACATACTCATGGAATGCAAAGCTTCACTCGATATACGATGAATCGGCATCTTATTGTTATATTGATAACACAAAACTGGTTTAAATTAAACAAAATATGCGGTGTATCAAAACTATACTCAGAACATGACAATGGTTTTTCTTTGATTCTAGCGGCACTGAATACAAAACTGTTTTCAATTAAATCTGTATGTGGTGAATTAAAACCACACCAGAACGTAAAATCGTATTTTTTTGATTCTGACATTAAATAAATAGTCTGCAACTAGAGTTTTATAACTGCACATCGAATAACAGAATGTTTTCCTTCAAAATGTGTCAACAGATGAATCCAACTAGAATTTTACCATCTGAACTGGTTTAAATTAAATCTGTACCTGGCGAATTAAAACTACACTTAGAACATGCAAATGGTTTTTCTGGATTGAAAATTTGGATTCTGGCAGCTCATACATAGTCTGCAAATAAAATATTAAAACTGAACTTCAAATAAGACAATGTTTTCCTTCGAAATGTGTCAACAGATGAATCAACAACTGGAAATTTACATTCTGAACACAAAATAAAAAAATTAAGTGTGTATGCGGCGAATTAAAACTACACTAAGGGCATGAAAATGGTTTTTCTTTGATTCTGGCAGCACGTACAGAGTCTGCAAATAGAATTTTATAACTGAACTTCGAATAAGATAATGCTTTCTTTTGAATTGTGTCAGCAGCGGAATCCTGAAATGGAATTTTACATTCATTCCGAAAACTGGATTAACCCTTCAAATAATAAGAAAAAAATATCTGTAAACTTTTGCCTGTCAATGGTCGCGCACAAAATTTCCGGTTCTTCCCATGCATTTTAAATGTTCCTTTTATTTTTTTTACCCCTTTGCAAAAAAACCAAATTGTTCTAAAATCTAGATAAAGAAATTTTTCCGACGTGCTTATTATTGTTTCTAAATATTAAAATTTTAATACTGGAAATGTGAATTGGCTCAAAAATAAACTCCTGCAAACATTCGAATTCAAGTACCTAAAATAAAATGAACTAAAAATTTTAAATACAGATTCCTTTTCTTTAAAAAAATTGTTACAAAACTGTATCTTAACTTTTTATCGCAATCACAAATTTATTTTTAAATTAAATGTGTGGCATTATTTCACAGTTCTATTTTTAAATTAAATGTGTTTGGCGAATTAAAACTACACTCAGAACGTGAAAATGGTTTCTGTTTGATTCTGGCAGCACATAAATAGTCTGCAACTAGAATTTTATAAGTAACTACACTTCAAATAAAATAATGGTATTTTTCGAAATGTATCAGCAGATGAATACACAACTGAAATTCATTCGTTAAAACATTCTGAACACAATTCTAATTTTTATTAAGAGTGAATCTGTTTGCGAGTTATCAACTTTAATTAGAATAACTCTCATAATATGCGTGCGGTTTTATAACGAATTGCTAAATTTGCAGCTTAAATAATATAATTCTTGATATTTTTAATAAATAATAAAATAAGAGTTGGATTCGTTAACGAAAGATTCGTTAATCATATAACATTTTCATATAACGATTTGAAATGGTTTAAATTTTTGAAAGATCATATTATTCTTTATTGTGAAAATTTGACGCCCCCCCAAAAAGTGCCGCCCTCCCTGCCCCCCCCCCCCCGCTACGCCACTGGATTAAATATCTAAACTTAAAAAAATCAAATTATGTTTTTTTTTTTAAATATGCCATCCTTAAATATGACAGTATTATAAAATGGTGTTCGGAGGCTTAAATCTATTTAATGTTATTTCTGAGAAATTAGAATATAGCTAATTATTTTGGAATTATCTTTTAAACTATTAAAAAATATTAATTTTTTATTAGAACAACTCTCTTTTCATAACTTTTGAAAGTTATTTCCATCAATGTAATATATCATTGAAGAAGATGATAACAATAATGATCTAAATGCAAATATGAAAAAGAACAAGACAAAGAAAAATAGGAAAGTTATATAAAGAGAAAATTGTTAATTCTGAAATTTGAAATTTGAGTTTGACAAAAATGTCGTTTAAATAAGAGGTCAAGCTATTCTAAACAAGATTAAAATAAATACGACTTTAATTTAGTATAGTTTTTTTGTAATTACAATAAATCGGTACATAATTTATTAATTGTAAAGATTGAGAACCTCTGAATTCTAATTAGAAATATTTAATTTTGAAGTATATTTTTTTGTTTTAGAAAAACTTTTGAAAAATAAAATTAAAAGTTTGTGAATAAGATGTTTTATCAGAAAATTATTTCATTTATTTTCAAAATTGGAACTTATTTGTCAAGAATTCAGACTGTTCCGTGATTTTTCACATGCATTTAATTATAATATCAAATATGTTTATGAATAAGTCCAATTTTATTTATAGTTATAATAATTTAATGTATTAATAAGTCAAATTTATAAAATACTAATGCAACCAGATAAGAAATTAAAAAAAAATTATTGCTTCTCATAAAATTAAACTATTTTTAAGAAATCTATTTTCTTATGGAAAAACTTTACTTTAAAGCATACTTTTGCTGTTATGCAATGTTGCAGACGTGTCCGTGAACGTGTTAACTAAGTTTAGCGGAATATTTAGCACAAATAGGATAAAAGCAAATCAGGATGTTTTATTTTTCGCAATTAATAATTAAACTATTTTTTCTTTAGGTGAAGCCCTCAGGAAGTATCCGGTTAGAACCGCAAACCGCTACAATTTCCAGCCAACAAAGGTAACTAAATTTATTTTTTTATTGATTACTAAAATTGCGCCTATATGAGACTCCTGTGGAATACAACTGGTAGCTGTTAATTGGTCGGAAAGGAACGAATTAATTTTAGCTAGTAGAACTGTACCGGAGAGACAGGTAGTTTGCAAACCAGTCCAATAGTTTTCCATTAACACGGAACTTATACATTTAGTAACTAGGATAATTTTATGGCATACCTTGTCAAAGGCCTTACTTAATAAAGTCCTGTATAATAGTGGAATTAACTTCAATTCTGTTAGCTAATGCCTTCGACATATAGTTTTCATATAACGAGAGATTTGATATGCCTGACAAAAATCCACTTTGATTCGTAATAATGAAATGGTTAATATATGGAGAAATTTGTATTTATTACAAATACTTTTTAAGTAAGTTTCGGTACTACGGATAACTTAAAATTATTATCTGGGATAACTTCAATACTTCAGAAATAATCAGCAAATCAAAATTAGAACAACTCTCTTTTTTAACTTTTGAAGGTTATATTCATGTATTTCATATTTAATTGAAGAAGAATATAACTCTTATAATCTAAATGAAAATATGAAAAAGAACAAAACATAGAAAATTGGGAAAAAATTGGTTGAATATAATATTTTAATTGTTTAATTTGAAATATGAGATTGACAAAAATTACATATAAAAAAACCTCACTAGCTGAATTGGTAAGGCGTTTATCCCAGCAAAACGAGAGATTCTGGGTTCGAGCCCTGGTTACATTCTTTTTATTTTTTAACGTTTAAATAAGAGGTTTCAGTAGCTGAATTTGTAAGGCGTTTGTCCCAGCAACTTAAAAGGTTCTGGGTTCGAGTCCTAGTTGCAATCTTTTTATTTTTCTGCATATATTGTCCTTTATTACATTTTCCTTTAAATTATTAGTGTTAATAATAACAATCATTGAATATTTTTTTAAGTATCACTTTAGTGAAAAAGTTGGCGCTCTAATAATATGTCAGAAAGTTTAAAATGTGTTCAAACACTTAAGATATAATAGAAAAAGGGGCAGATCCACTATTCTAAACAATATTAAATAAATGAATTAAATGAAAAAAAAATGATAAACTCTGAATTCTATTTGGAATGAATTAATGGAAGTGTATATTTTTGATTTTTTTTTTAATTTAAATTTTTTAAACTTTTATGAGTAAAATCTCAAATTATAATATTTTATTAAATGAAGACAATATTAGCAAAACTCAATCGAAAATCTGGAGACAGAAAAATCAGAAAAGATATTGGCTCCGCTGGGACTCCCAGTGTGACGTCCCAGCGGAGCCAATATCTTTTCTGATTTTTCTGTCTCCAGATTTTCGATTGAGTTTTGCTAATATTGTCTTCATTTAATTGTATATTTTCGTTTTAGAAAAACTTTTTTAAAATAAAAATAAAAGTTTTACAACTTCTGATTTCTACGACATTAAAGTGCCCTCCTCACCATCCAATTTCTAGTCACTTCTTGCTGGCCAGCCAGATTGGCGGTTTCCACCACACCATCCAATTAGCTTTTGCGCTGTGCGCACGTGTTCGGAGCGCTCGCGCTGTGCGCAAATGTGTCATGGCTCCGTCACTTTCGAAATTTCAACGTATTGGATTGGCGTTGGCTTTATTGACAACAGACAATAATTCGATTCGTAAAAGAAAATATTGGGCAAAAAATGGTTTATCGAAAGGTGTAAGTTTAGCCACATAAATATCGCAAGGGAATTGAATCCTCTTGATTTTAGGAACTTTCTGCGAATGGATTGTGTTAGTTTCAGTGAGTTGCTCAATCTGGTAACACCATTAATAGAAAAACGAGAAATATTTACGCTTTACAATAAAATCAAAATAAATGTAATATTTATGAACATATCCGAAAACTAAAAACTGTTTTTGAAAGGTGATAAACGACGCTTTCAAATTTTACAAATTGAAATAAAAAATACTAGTGTTACAGCACGTACCCGAGGGATTTACCTGGGCATATTTGGAGTAAAAAGTGTTGTCCGATGATATATTTTTTCTATTAATAAACAAAAAAAAAATGTTTTTCGATCACATGTCGCTACTGATCCCATCACGACGGGGTGAGTTTGAGAGAACTAGCGCTGTCTCGCTTGAACAAAGTGTCGCTAGAACGAGACGTAACGCTTGTCAAATGACCGCTACGCTATAATTATATTCCTGAGTACTCAGTTGCGGCGTGTGATGGAATTATATTTTATTATTTATTATTAATTTATTTTTATTTATTAGAGATAATATATTACAAAATTATTACATAAAATTTATAATACATTACTCCCAATGAGTTTGATAAAACTTTTTTCGGGAAGGACATTATACCTTTAAAGGAAAATTATTTTTACATAAGAACACGCAAATCAATGAATAATACATAGATTTTTAAATGGACTAGACACACTTGATACAGGTAATTGAAGAATATACAAGAGTTACAAAGGAAGACAAAAAATTGTTTTAATAGATAAAAAATGTCATCGGACAGAAAAATGACATTCACATTTTTTACTCTAAATAAGCTCGGGAATCACTGGTAAAAATCTCTCGGGTACGCGCTGTTCCGGCAACCGAAAGTTCATCGAAAGCAAAGTCATCGAAAATGAGTTCATCGAAAATCAATTCATCGAAAGCAAATTCATCGAAAACGAGTTCATCGAAAATCAATTCATATAAAGAAAATTCATCGAAAACGAGTTCATCGAAAATCAATTCATTGAAAGCAAATTCATCGAAAACGAGTTCATGGAAAATCAATTCATCGAAAGCAAACTCATCGAAAACGAGTTCATCGAAAATCAATTCATCGAAAACAAACTCATCGGAAACGAGTTCATCGAAAATCAATTCATCGAATGATCAATTCATCGAAAAACATTTTTTTGTGGATATTGAGCTGTCAAAATTAAATACCCAAAAAGGTCTGTTTAACTGAGTTAAATGTGTTTAGCAACTGTCAGTTTCGTAGTGACAATGTAAAATGTATATGTTATCTCTACGATTTACGATTGTCTGATACTGCAAAAAAGGGATATCTAAGGAACGGTGACCAGACAACTCATAATGAAACCAACTCATAAACAACTCAGAAAGGTCATTATGAGTGATGATAAAAATATTTAAAAATTGGTTAAATCGGTTAAGATAGGTTATGTTAGGTTAGGTTAGTTTAGGTTGACCAATGCTTTTTTAACTTCTCGGTCCGCTCGGCATTTCTCTCAAAGGTAATTTTTTGGGATTGCTGTCCATGGCTATTACGAATAATTTTTAGAAAAAAACTTTAGATTCGCCTTAATCACTATAAAAGGAAACTTTTTGCATCACGGCTGGCGGAAAATAATGCATTTTAATTTTCAATTTCGTTAAATAAAATTTTACTTCGTGAACCGATACTATGACAGCCCGCCCGCCATTTTGTCACTGTTATGTTGGTATCCCCGACCTGATACAAACAAGATCTAGAAACGATTGAAGCCAACTTCGTGGGATACATGATGAGGCGCGTAATTATGAAAAACAGAATTAATAATATAATGTAAACGAACCTCTAATCGGGTACTGGAATGGAGACAAACCATTCAAAAACGTAGGCTGTTTTTTAAAGTAAAGATAACATACACAATCCCGCTAGAAAAACCCTGCTTTGCCAGACAAACCATTCAAAAACGTAGGCTGTTTTTTAAAGTAAATATAACATACACAATCCCGCTAGACAAACCATTTAAAAACGTAGGCTGTTTTTTAAAGTAAAGATAACTTACACAAACCCGATAGACAAATTTCATAATTACGCGCCTTATCATATATCCCACGAAGTCGGCTACAATCGTATCTAGCTCTTGTTTGTATCAGGTCAGAGATACCAACATAACAGTGACAAAATGGCGGGCGGGCTGTCGTAGTATCGGTTCGCGAAGTGAAATTTTATTTAACTACATTGAAAATTAAAATGCATTATTTTCCGCCGGCCGTGATACAAAAAGTTTCCTTTTATAGTGATTAATGCGAATCTAAAGTTTTTTTCTAAAAATTATTCATAATAGCCATGGACACTAATCCCAAAAATTTACCCTCTCAAATATCAACAAAATATATTTTTTCGATTAATTGGCGATTCGATGAATTGATTTTCGATGAATTCGTTTTCGATGAACTCGTCGTGAACCGCTGTTCCACCCTGTATAATTTTTGAAATAAAAACCTTTTTTGCATGCAAAAAGTTTTAAAATGTTCCACCTTACGTATTTTTCTAACTAAAATTACCTATAACGAAAAAAAATAAAAACACACACATATTTTATTCGGCAAATTTATTATGAATATTATCGTCCACTAACTTTTTTGTCGTTTCATGTAAAAATAATGAATTAAAAAATTCCCACAGTTAAGAAAATATTAATCCTTCTTTTGGGAATAACAGACAAAAATAATAACAGTGATGAAAAAAAAAATATTTTTCCATCTTCTGAGAATTACTGTCAAAAATAATAACAAAAACTAACTAACTAACCATCACGCCGTTTCCCCGCAGGGGTAGGCAACTCGGTCTCGACACACACTCCTTGCCTCGTTCACATTCATACATCGTCTCATAGGGAGCGGGAGCGACAATTTAAATTTTCAATACCAAAATTTAAATACCTACTTAGAAATAAAATGATTAAATTTCTATAATACACATTAGAAAGATTATTTTATCTTGATTTTAGAACAAGTTTTGTTTTTGCAAAGTGATAAAAAATAACCAATTTACAATATATTTGAATATTATCAAAATTAAAATATTTAGAAATAAAATTATTAATTTCTAATACACACATTGAAAAGATTATTTTCTCTAGATTTTAGAACCATTTTTTGTTTTTGCCAAGTGATAAAAAATAACCAATATAGAGGTGTTTTTAAAATATAAATTGTCGCTACCGCGACTGAACCGGTATACGTTTTGGAAATACGCGTACACAAGTCGCTGCTAACAGTGCTAACGACCGTGCGGTACGCTCTTCGAGGAGAAATGAATTAAATGACCCGTCGTAACATGTCCATTCGGGGGCGTTCCTTCTGCGGCTGGCCCCAACAGAGAATTCGCAGACGGTAAATAATAATACGGCTGGCTGTTCGACCCAATTTTAAGTGCCCTCCTCACCATCCAATTTCTAGTCACTTCTTGCTGGCCAGCCAAATTGGCGGTTTCCACCACAACGTCCAATTTGCAGAAAGGTCTTATGGGGGTATGACACGACATCTTTTTTCATCGTTTTTGTAGATTCGGGCTGAAAAAGGAGGTGTGCTCTATTTTCGGTTGGTAATGCTGATTTTCGTACAGATTGGTGGCGGTAGTTTTGACTTTTGACATCTGTCATACTCATCTGTCATTTACGTGTTGTAACATTTTTAGGGATTGGTTTATTTATGCATTTTTATAAGACGGATAGAAACGAGGTTTTGAAAGCTATTGCTTTGGCATCTGCGGCAGTTTTACCGGCGCTGCAGTGATTTAAAAAAGGCGAGTGACTCACAGAATAGATCGGAAGTTGTAGAGAGAACCGTGGCTTCTTCGGCGTAACGAACACGGCGCACTAAATATGCTCAAAACAATGAACTTCGTCTAAAAAATCGTCCGGTTTCTTTAAAAATATGTATTTGAGATTGCCAGACGCGGTGTTCGCTGGAGATCGCCAAAATAATTCAATTAAAATTGAATTTCCCAAGCTGTCTGGATGCTCTAGATGGGAAGCACATTGTCTTCAGGGCCAAAAGATGTGATGGCTCTTCTTTTTTAATAATAAAGGCCAACACAGCATTGTTTTAATGGCGCCTAATAATTTAGTGACGGTATACCCCAACAGTCTTGCATTGGTGCAAGACTGTTGGTGAGGTATACCGTCAATGCTCACTGAATCTCGCTACAACAATTGTCTAACAATATTATGAAACAACAGGCACATAGGGGTTTGCCCCCTGAAAGCGGATTTTCAATTACCATCTAGGCAGACCAAGACGCGTGCTTGAAAATGCCTTTGGGATTTTGGCAAACAGGTTAAGAATCTTAGCTCCAATCAACTTCGGCATGGGTAAAGTTGAATCCATTACGTGGACAGTGTGTGCGCTTCACAACTTTGTTAGAAGAGAAAATAGCAGCATGCGTGGAAATTATGGAGCAAGGGCACCAAACTTATTGGGATCCGTTGTTGAACGTTGAGCAGCAGGCAGCAACAGACCTCCAGCAAGTGCTTCATACTTTTGGGATCTTTTCATAGATTTCTTCACCCTGTTCCCTGGCAGATGTTGAATAATGTCTATGTACCTATAAGTCTAAATCTTAAAGCACTACTTACTTTAGTTGTAATCAATTTAGGAGGCAGATATCGGACCATCGAACCATTTATTGGATAACAACACCTCTGCCATAGGTCACCCCAAGTGGTTTTCTATGTTTAGTGATTTAGCAGGGGTACCCGGGTTCATGGGGCAAGGTTAGTCCGGGTCTTGACAGTGAATGCATCTGCCCACTAGCTGCCTGGCAGGGCGGATCGAGAGAAAATGGTTGAGGGAGTCCCTTTCTCCCTTTGACTTCTCCAACCATACTCTCTCGGAACATCGCCTTGCAGCGCAGTGGAAGAGATGAATTCACAAATCTGTCACTCCTGGACACACTGACACCCAGATTCCTATCCATCCCTAATACCCTTTTCCTTCCCAGAACTTTCTCTCCTTCCTTTTCTAAAAAGACCCTCCATACGGCATCCCCAAAGATGACATAGGCCCTGAGGGCTATTATTTTCCTCGGGACCTCCTGTGTGGAGCTAATGTGAAAAAAGTACAAGTTGTGGGTAAGATATAATAAGTTTCAAAGCTCCTTTGCCCCATTAATCCAAATACAAATAGTTAGTCAGCGTCCTTGAGTAAAGTTATAGTATTGGTACAGGGATGGGATACTGTCAGGATTCACATTCCAGGTGTTAAAGGATAAATGGCTAAAGCGCCAAGCAGCTGGAAATGAAGAGTGACTCAAGAAACGTACAGCTGTATGGCGCTCGAGCCATTTTTACCTTTGCAACTGTGCGACGCTTTAGCCATTTGTCCTTTCCAGCGTCAATATTATTAAATAAAGTCCTCCGCCGATATTTTTAAAACATTTTTCATTGAACATATCAATGTTGTGAAATTCTTATTTTAATTTATCATAATTTGGAAGGCATAACAACTGTTTTCATGAAATTCATAATAAATACCAACATACTTAATTTTTCTATACTTTATCAATTATCAATATTAAACAATCAATACAATACAATAAGTACATATATTATATAGTTAAATACATATTAGGAATAGTCAACATTTTCAGAAGTCTTGCCAATGCAGTATTGATATGAAATCTTTAGGCAACTGGAGCGGCGAATCCTTCCTTTAGCTCCTCCACATATAATTTTCGACCTCTTTCCGGCTGGGCTGTTGTGGGGAATCCACACCCCCTCTGCCGCAAAAAATCTTTTAGCAACTATGAAATTCTGAAACAAAGAAGATACCCTTTATGTTTCACGCACTTTATGACTGTATTAAAAATCACAATATGTATTATCATAAAGTATTTAAGTGTTTTTTCACAGGGAAGTTCTTGGAGATTTCATTCCTGCCAGTGAAGTATAGTTTTTTTTTACATTTAGTTAGAAAGATTATTCCATAGTAAACAATATTAGGTAGAAACCAGGTTATCCTTGAAGTTTCTGTCTTCCTGAACAGATTTTTTTTAAATGAGACTTCACTAGTAATTTTTTTTATTTTTTGGTTTTTATATATGCATATACACATGTAACATAATCATGAGTAATTAAATATGCAACATTGATTAAAAAACTGTAAAAACACATATACATATAATTTCGGTAAATTTTGGGGATCGCTGGCAACGGTTAATGCGCACTTTTTTTTGAAAAAATCTTTTGATTCACCTTAATTACATTAAAAGACAACTATTTGCATTGGGGGAAGTGGAAAATATTTTTGTGTAACATGGTTTGTGATACAAAAGAAAGTGCCCCTTTATAACGCCTACTCGCGTCAAGGCAAGAAAAACATCCCAGTTTTCAAGTAGTTTAGCGGCTACGCTAGGTTTGTGATTCTGGCGTACAATCTCACAAGACGAAAGCTAATTTTAATTTTACGTAATGAAATTTAGAATGAAATATTTTCCACTTCCCCCAATGCAAATAGTTGCCTTTTAATGTAATTAAGGTGAATCAAAAGGTTTTTTTTAAAAAAAAGTGCATATTAACCGTTGCCAGCGATCCCCAAAAATTAATATAATTTCATTACATTAATAATATTTTTTTTACAATAGCTCCACACAGGAGGCCCTGAGGAAAATAATTCCCCTCAGTGCCTATGTCATCTTTGAGGATGCTGTGTGGAGGGTCTTTTTAGGAAAAGGAAGGAGAGAAAGTTCTTAGAAGGAAAGAAGGTAGGAATCTGGGGTCGGTGTATCCAATAGCGGCAGACATATGAATCTATTCTTACCACTGTAGTGCAAGGTTGATGGACAGACGCATCCGCCGCCATGATCTGGACAAACCTCACCCCCATGAACCCGGGCACCCCTGCTATGTCCCCAAATGTAGCGAACCACTTGGATGACCTATGGCAGAAATGTTGGTCATCCAATAAATGGGACAGTACTCATACCCGCCTCCCAAATTGAATATAGAAGGAAACCATTCGTAGAAGCATGCACTCACTTGAAAAAATTAATGGTTACTTACTTTTGTGTCAAGAGTAAAGCGTTGATAGATTCCACTTAGTAATATTCATGTCTCCGGCAACCACCTCAATCCTGATCCAGTCATCCTTTCCATATCTCACATCAAAGTAGACTGATCCATCCAAGACAAAATGGATCTCTTCATCCGTGTGCAAATGTTCTTTGAAGAATGACTTATCGTAATTTGGCAGACACTCCTTGAAGCAAGTTATCAAGAACTCCATCAGTTTTGTAAGTATCGCAGTTGATCTGTGGAGAAAATATGGTGACAGCTTAAAATTGGAAAAGAATAATATTAATATATTATATTTTAGGTACAAATTAATACAAGCTATTGTATTACCTTGAAATATTCAACAGTCTGTTTGAAAAGTTCATCAAGGTTGAGGAATTCAGGAGGGTTCCTCTGGCGTTCCAACTGCTTGGAGTTTACAAAACTATCTGTCAACCAAGCGCGCACCATTTTTGCTTTTTATAATAACTCAATTACCTCATTTGACCAAGTTTTAGAGCAAGACATTATGATAATGGTCCAAAAAACCAACGATTCGCGATATAAAGACAACAAACTGCGCACAGAAACTGCAAATTATGATGTTGTTTATCGCTATAACCTATAAAAATATTTTGATTTTGAGTGTTCGACACGGATGACATTTTTAAAAGGTGTTGCAATTTTTTGACGTTTTAACGTCTCAAAATATTATTACTTTTTCTCTAACGGCAACTTGCTGCATGATGAAAACGAAGACGAAAATCGGCACTACCAACCACCGGTGGTTGGTAGTGCCGATTTTCGTATTTTTTTCATCCCGAAGGCATAGACAAACTATGAATATCATAGAACTACCCAACCACCAATTGTTGGCACGTTGGTAGTGCTGATTTTCGTACTGTTTGGTATTTATATTTCGGCGGTATTTTTGAAATCTGACATCTGATTCGTATTGTACTAACTTGTAACGCTTAATCTAAAATTATTCAAGGCAATAAGAAATGTTAATGATTGCCGTATATTGTCCAATTACTTCTTCAAACTTTTTACCTCCTGTGTGGAGTTAATGTAAAAAATTTTTTAAAAAAAAACATGGTGTCAAGATAATAGCTTACAATCCAACATAAACAAATGTCACATTATGAGATTTTGCTGAATAATGAATCCATTTTCATTATTCCATTAGTAATATTTCGTTATTAAAGGAATGAACGAGCACTGGACGTTTTAGAAAGGAAAATTTTGAGGCGTATCTTCGGACTGGGTTTAGAAAATGGATTTTGGCGCAGACTCTTGATGCTTTCGCTCGATGCTCGGTCAGAGAATGACCGAGCATCAAGCACCAAAGTCCCTGCTCAACTCTAGACCGATAAGGCGAAGGAGTCTGGGAAGACCAAGATTAAGATGGAGCGACAACGTCCTCAAAGACATATCTACCTTAGAGATTCTAAACTGGAGAGAGCTGGCACAAAACCGAGATAAGTGGAGGAAGACTCTTGAGGATGCCAAGACCCACCAGGGGTTGTAGAGCCAAGAATGATGATGATGAATATTTCGTTAGTTTCTGTATTGGAAATTAATGAGTTGGGCGTATGGTTTTATTTCAACAATAGTTCAGCTATACATTCAGTTCAACAATATTACAATACAAGCTGGCTTCTTTACGTTTTCGTCATCAAATACAGCTGATTTATATAGAGAAAATGTTTAACTCTGGATGTGCAAAAGAGCGTTGATAAAATTTTATTAAAAGGCTGATAAATTTTTTTTAATTCTGTCTTTCTTTTTCACAATTTTCATGAATATATATATATATATAGCGGGATGTATATATATATATATATATATATATATATATATATATATATATATATATATATATATATATATATATATATATATATATTTATATATGTAGAACAATTTTCTCGGTTTACCCGCGTAACGTAGTCCTTAAAAGGACTTTTTAACTCCTGACGTTTCGGACAGATCACACTGTCCATCTTCAGAGGCCTTATGTCTTGAGTTTTTGTCTCAAACTGATAGCTTTCGCATGTCTGTTCGGTCCAAAAGCTAAAACTTACCGAGAAAATTGTTCTACATCTTACACCCGTGAAAACCTTAATCATAACATATATATATATATATATATATATATATATATATATATATATATATATATATATATATATATATATATATATATATATATATATATATATATATATATTGTATTCTTATGTATATTTGTAAAAGCCCTAATTCCAAGAGATTTCTTATCAGTGGTGAAACAAAGTCAAATACTTTTCTGAAATGAACGAGTTTTCCACCCAGTGGTATTGAACCTATAGAACTATAAATTTTTAAAATTTTGCTCTAAATTAGAATTTTTTTTTAACCCTTTTTGAACAAATATATTGCAGACATTTTTGTTGGGTAATTTAATTTGCTAATCTCCGAAAAGCAAGTAATTCCAATCGGATGTGCCAATTATTAGATAAGTTCAGTAGTTTTCTCCTGTTTTAAAATCTTGTCTCATAAATAACATATTATGTTATGTTACTTATGTATGATACAGTTTTTACCACATGAATGAACATTAACTACATAAGTTCCTATTAACTTGCTTTTGTCAATTATACTTGGTATTAACTAGTTCAGATCTTATTATTTAAAATCAATACCCATCACGGTTTTATTATTTTTCTTATTTGTTTAAGAGTTTTATTAGAGGTATTTATCTGCTGTAACGCAATGTATCTTTTCATACTTGATATACTGTTATTATACTTACATACTGTAAATATATAAATGTGGAATTCCGTATAAAAGCGTGATAGGGTGATAATAAATTAATAAGTTTTATTATATATTACATTGATGGGAATAACCTTCAAATGTTATAAAAAGAGAATTTTTCTTATAATTTTTTTTAATAAGTTTTAGAGATAAAGATAAAGCATATTTTAAAGTCCCCTTGAGGTGATAAATGGCCCTATGGAATTTGATTGTACTTTGCGTCCTTCGGTGAAGTTGTTGCATTGATACAGGGATATCGTCATGAATTGCAGTGTTGTGAATGTTGTTTGTATTGTAAATTTATTACATTGAATGTTATTTGTAATGTAAAAAAATAAAAGAAAAAGTTTGTAATCAACCAGGCTATAATAATTAGCAAATTTGTAAAGGTGCATTAATGTACAAAAGTAATAACTTATTACGCTGCTGTGTTTGGCCGCAGCTGGTCTAGGATTATGTTATATGGCATCTGATAATCTACATTCCACCTGATTCCTAAAAAAAAAGATTACAAATTACAAACTTTATAATGTTATGCGTATAAACCATAGTTGAAGAGGGCCTTAATAGGCTGAAACCGTTTACAGTCAGAAATAAATTAAGTGGAAAAAAGTTTTAAATTGTTTTAATATAATATTATTGTGATAATAGTATGCAATTTATGAATTCAATTTAAAATACCAGAATATGTACATATGTTGCTGTGTGGCTGCCTGGCCGCAGCTGGTTTAGGATTGCGATGGTCCATTGCAACCTATTGCTGATGGCTTAATGGCCTATGTTCCACTGAATCCTGAAAAAAAGATTAAAAGTGTTGGCATGACTAAGAACGTTGCATCAAGTACACCCCAGAGTAACTAACCATCACCGTTTCGCCGAGAGGCAGAGAGGATGGACCGCCAAACAACTCGGTCTTGAAACACACTCCTTGCTTCACGGTAGTGCCATGTCTTCCTCGGGCATCCCCGACCTCTTCTACCATTAACATTTGCGGCATATATTCTTCTTAAACTCCTTACCTCGTTCATTCGCTCTACATGCTACAATAATTATATATACTATACTTATAATCTTACTCATAATATTACAATAAAAACATATAAATTTGTTTAAGACCACTTTTATTTTTATCATAATATTACACTTACAGCAGCCTTGCATTCTTTGCAGATCTCCAAGTTTCTTACACAATCATACATGGTTTTTACACACATTCGCAGGAATCTCATTTTTACAGCGTTCAGTCTACTTGAATCCTTTCTCTGCCAGTTCCATGCCTCTCTCTGCCAGGTACAAGTAATCTCCTCAGGGCAGGTACCAGCACTCCATTGTGGACTGCCAGCTTCCCTTCTTTGGAGTTGTTTGTTAGCGCCAACGGTGTTCAGTCCTCCATTAATGGAGTTACCTGCATTTACCCATCTCCCGTAAACAAACTTCCCAGATGCACAAACTCATCCACCTACTATATTAAACACTGTTTTTTTACTCTCTCTTTTAAACACCATCACTTTAGACTTACATTCATCATTATTATTATCATTAACTGATTCTTCATACATATTTGTTCATATATTTGTTCATGACTGTAGATCTTCCATACAAATCAGCAAGGCATCATCAGCATACGACGGGCAACATACTTTCAGATTACTCAATTAGAGTAGATCGTGACAACACTGTTTAACCAACTCAGCCCAAAGTAGATTGTGATAATATTGTTGAAATGCATGTAATTAATTTAATTAAATATACAATAATAATTTAAATTACCAGTATTTTCCCAGATAATCTCACTATCAGCGTAAATCAACCACTGCGAATTTACCTGAATTTCCATTTCTATGTTGGAGGTAGTCGCCCTAAATTATATAGGTTTGAAGTAGAAGTTGGTAGCAGGTGTGACCACAGCCTCCTAAAATATATACAATAAAGATTTATGAAACAGTTTTTAAATTATGTAATTACATAGAATGTATTTCCAACATAATTGTTTATACACAGTCAAAAGTGAGAATAGATGTTTAGGTACTGGTTTGTCTTCTAAATTTCTATTATAATTAATAAATATTGCACTCGAAATTAAAATGTTTCATATTTTCACTCACGTTTGACGTGGAAGCTCTTGAATATTTTCTTTCAATGTTCTGTTGTGCAAACAGACCGCAAATATTACATTTTTTCTTCACTTGAGCTGCGCATTGTATTTCCGATGTTATTTGAGCACTGTACGAATTTTTATTGTCTGAGAACTGACGCGTCTCAAGTCTATTGCCTCATTTCAGCATGCATTCATCCATTCATCATTATGAGGGTTCAAATGCAAACGAACAACAACTGACAACATAAATAAACCAATTCCTCCTAATGGTGCGCGATATAAAATTCTCGTGACAGGTGACAGCTGATCATGTGTGTTGTTTGCAGTGATGCCAACTGAAATATTGATGAAAATAGAGATCGTGTATTGCGAAAAATTTGGTCCCTGGTCTCGATACGGGAATCGGGCTGAAAAAAGATGTCGTGTCATACCCCCATAAAGCTTTGTTGCCATAATCCAGCGAGCTTATAACTTTGGTCAGTACCTTCAATACAGCATCACTCGTACCTTTATTCTCTCTGAAACCGAATTGATTGTCGGAGAGTATTTTGTGCTTTTCCAATCACCCTTCTGTTTTAATTCTATTCATTATATGTATTTTACCTGAAATATCCTTGTAATTACTATATTCATTTATATACCTGTACGCCTGTCTCGACACAGGTATACCCTAGTGAGACAGGCATACAAATAAAACCATTGTAAACATATTTTATTATAGATAAATAAATAAAAAAAAATAAAAAATCTTCAGAGCACACATTCGTCAGATGGATATGCTGTCCTTGTTTAACCAGTATTTCAATAGAATATACTCCAATATTCAGTCACATAAGAACCGATCGCTTCTACAACTATTTTTGTTATTCTCTACCCACTGGAACGATTTCGGTCGAAAAATCGACCACTTTTATTTTTCTGCGATTGAAATCGGTCGAAAAATCGACCGATTTTTCTACCATTCGTAAAATATTTATTATAATTATTTAAAACCTTTCCATGGCCAGCTATTTGTTTTATCGAATAGCTGATAAAATATTCTTTATGTCTATGACCTTATCGGTTGTCTTTAAAGTGTTATTCAATGAGTGTTCGCGGTTTTCTAAGGCGTCCTGTCAAAAAACAAAATAAAACTTTTGACTATTTCGACGAATTATGGTCTCTACCTAAAATGCCGTAAGTAATTCATTTATTGGGTTTTTAACGCATAATTATATATCTCTGTTATCATGATTGAATTATCTATCTTTGAAATGCGTTTTTAATTCGTTTGTTCCCAATATATTGTTTCGCTGGATGTTTTTGTGTAAAAATGCGTCGACTGAAGACGTCATCTGTTTTTGATTTACAATAATTTCATAAATACTGCACTCGCGCATTTGAAATATAGTTATTCAATCAGAGTGATTCATTACAAAGAGATAAATATAAGTTTTATTTGAATTGGTTCATTATTAATACAGATATTTGCTGTCCAATTATTTAAAGTCATATGTCAAAAAGTCTGACTTTTTTTAGATGTAAAATGGTGTAAAGCCTTCGTCGCACAATAAAAATTTGGTTATTTAGTTGTATAATTAATTATATTGTTTACTTTTACCAAATTTGTGCAGAAACAGCTATCGTCCAGGGAGAGGGAGCACTCCACGACCCAGGTTTAAATAATAATTTAAAAATTTTATATTACTGCAATCTTTAACAAAATTTAAACATTTAAGTACTTACCTACATTAAGTGTTTTCAATTTAAAATATATAGAGTGGTGCTGACTGCAAGAGGTGGCAGAGGAAGAGGGAGAGGTGGGGTACGAGCTGCAGATGGAGTACCAGCTGGTGCCGGACTACCTGCACGTGGACGTGGGAGTCAACGCAGAGCTGCAATTGCAGCCTTGTCTGGAGTGTTAGTATTTTTTAATGTTTTTTTATGAAAGTACTTTGCTGTGGCCGTTGAATTCATCATATATTTGTATTTATTTAAACGGTGACCCTGCTTTGCTACTGGTGCGAGAGGATCGCGTCAAGGCCCTAAAGGCTGTTAGGGCCCTGCCTGCTTCCTTCCGGCTACAGTGAGTTCCACTGTTACAGTGAGAGTTGGTAAGATCAGCGCTCTGTCCATTTGGCACATTCAGTGCATATTGTACAGAGTTCTAATTTTATTGTTTATTTACATACTGTACTTACTATTTCACACGTGAATGAGAACAATTCATATGATTTATGTATATGTTTTCAGAATTACTTCTCCGGAGAGAATAACGTGTCCCTTTTCACAAGGGACACCTTCACCATTGCCAAGACCCGTTCCACCACCGTGGATGTCCACTCCCGCACAGACCCAATCAACGGCTCCCAATGCACCAATTACGCCAATCCAGGCAGCATCTCCGGAGCCGTTAGCTGGGACATCGCGGAGTGGGGAACTCCAGTGTGGGGAACTCTTCTCTCCGGAAGCCGGCTACCACAGCGAGCTGTGGGTGGACGTGCCGTTCTACCAAGAATTGTCGGCGTTTGGGAACGGTGAGTTTATTTTTTGAAATGTCATACCAGGGGCTCAATATAAAATCAATTATCTATATTTTATATTGATGTCCCTAGCACAGTTTCACTGTTGGTATATTGGTAGGAGATAAGCATAGTACTTAAAAATTCCACATAACAAACATACAAAATGTACTGTAATCCAAAAAGATATGATGTACCTACATTCTATGCAAGTAAATATGTAGTTACTAACGTAAAAAGTCTGAAATTTGAGTTTGTTTTGGCTAATTTTTGTTCGATAGTAAGAACTTCGCACAGCATTGTGAATACCGACATCATAGTTTCACACATGACAATGCATAATATATTTGTTCTTGAGTTAATGTCCTGAAACGTTAAGTGCCTCCATACATGACGCTACTTACAAGCTACTCGATCCTCGTGAGCGTATCATACGCGCCGATCGTAAGTACCCCCCGTACGATTTTGCTGGTAGCACCGTGTACGGGGCGCTATGCGACGTCTGTCGGTTTCAAATCAGTTTCACGCAACCGGCGCGGGGGTGCTGAACGCACGCGACGCGTTGCATCATTTGTGTCTGATAATTTTCGTTTGACGTTTGACAGAAATGGCATCGGAACATGAAAGTAATGTTAGATTTGTTCTGGAAGTAGAAAAAATGCATGTTTATGTAACGATACTTTACCAGAATACATAAGAAAGGATTTAGTGGAGATGGCATGGATTGATGTTGGAAAAAAGTCATATGACATCGCTTGACATCGTGTAAACTCCACGGCTGCACGTAAAAAATGATCAAGTTCAGTATATTCCGGATAGCACCGTGTACGGAAACCAGCATTAAAGAGTGGAATATATGCAGAGTACTTGTGGTTTCGTCACAATCATATAGTTTGTAAGTATCTCCATGAACGGAGGGCCTTACATTTCAAAACATTGGCATTAAACAGGGATTCTATCAGGGGACTATCTTTTTTTTCTGTAACGGGTATTGTAGAATGAGAAATGAGACATGCCGAACTCCTTTGCGAGGGTTACATGTGATCCACCGGCTTCTAAACGGTGTAATACAGCACTTTTTTCATCAATTGAAAAAACACTTTCGCTTCACGGGACTCATTGTGTCGAGCTTCCTAGTCAAAAGCGAGGCTGTATTGGTAGTTGGGTTTTGTAACCGGACAAATTATCATTAAAATAGGTCGCTTTAAGTAGTTGGTCACTTTAAACGGATACGGTTTCCTACTAAAAGCTATGAAACCTTACTAGAGTTTCCATTATCGTCGCTTAAAACGGTAGACCGTTAAATGCAAAGTCATTATATCCGAATTCTACTGTAAATTTGTGTTTTCTATTATTTCAGAGTCAGACATGGGCAGAACCGATAACGTGGACGAGGCAGCTCTCTATCAAGAAGAGTCGGTACTTGGAAACCGTGAGTTATAAAAATAACTAACTTACCTTCACGCCATTTCCCTGCAGGGGTAGGCAGAGAGGATGGACCGCCATGCAACTCGTTCTCGGCACACACACTATTTTCTTCATTCCATACCTACCCGACTGTGCTATTCTGACTCCTGACATTGCCCGCCTCAAGTATTTGATTAACTTTTTATTTTATTATTTATATGAATACCTCACAAGAGCCTCAGCTGGAGCCAGTGAGACTATGGCATCCGCAATCGGGGTATGTTGTGAGGCTGAAGGTAGTGGGGAGGGGAAGGAGGTGTGGAAGAGGGAGGTGGGAAAGTACCTGGCTATTCAGAACTGGTCACCAAACACGGTAAAGCCATTTGAAGCAACTTTTCAATTCTGAATGGTGTCTTACACCAGGGCGATACTGAGGGAATCTTCCACTCTGGAACGTGCCGCAAATAGACTATATATTATTTTAAATGAATTTTGTGTGAAAATAACACTAATTATTCAAATCAAATTTATTTGCCCATGCCGGGATTCGATCCCGCGACCATCGTATTGCGAGTCAAAAGCCGTACCAGAGGCAGTGGGTAATCGTAATATAGACACGTTAAATTAATTTGGGTTTTCTGTTGTTTCAGAAATGGATATGGACAGAATGAGTGACGTCGACCACAAAGAGAGCGATGAGGATACCTTCTACATGCCACCAATACCTTATCATAATATTATCAACGTTTCACCTAACTCCGCTATGGCCATAGACTTTAGTAGACAAGACCAGGTAGATAGTGAGGCAATGCATTCGATTCTGCCGCTTGAAGGTTACTCTTTCGATTGGTCCAAAGATATCTCACGTTTTACTGGGATAAGGGAGACATTCACAGGCACGCCAGGACCAACTTTCAATACCGACGAAATGGGCAAACCTGTGGATGCCTTTCTTAAAATCTTTAATGCAGATATCGTTGAACTGATCACGAGAGAGACCAACAAGTATGCAGATCAATGGATTGCGAAAAAACAATTTAAGCGCCATGCGCGTACCAATAAATGGGTTCCCACGAATAAAGAGGAAATGTATGTATTCTTGGCAATTTTAATGTATCAAGGTATTAGTCCCCTTTCTGTTGAAAAAGACTACTTCTATTAAAAAAAAACTCACCGCCATGCTTTATTTTAGCCGAGCCATGGATTATAATCGTTTTCTTCTAATTAAAAAATTCCTTCACTTCACCAACAATGAAAGTCTTTCTTCTGATGTACCGTTATCTGTGCGAAGATTACAAAAGATTCAGCCCGTCTTGGACCATCTCTCAAATAAGTTTGAGACTTTATACCTGCCCGAGCAAGACATCTCACTGGATGAATCCTTACTCTGCTATAAAGGCCGTTTGGGATTCGTCCAGATGATCAAAACCAAAGCGGCCAGCGCGGGTATAAAGTCTTATGCTACGTCCAGACTGAAGCCAAACCTTCCAACTCCGAACTTAGTTCGGAGTTGGAAGGTTGGCCCATCGTGTGGTCGCTGCGGCCAACCCTCCAACCCCGAATTCCGTACTCCAAAATGGCGGACATGAAACAGCTGTAGCTACGCTGTATCTTTTTCAGTTGCCTACAATTATTACATATGTATAATCATATAATTATATACACGACATGTTTTCAAACAATTGTTATACCACTCTCCGTAATAATATAGTCATTTTAATAGTACGCGGCACGGTGTGGACAGCTGCGGCAGGCTGGTTCGTGTGAGTTGGCCGTCGGGATCGCCTTCGAGGCGATCCCGGGCCAACGCGAATTCCAACCTTCCAACTCGAACTTCCAACGTACGAACACCCCTCCACACGATCGTCCAAACGTTTGAAGTTGGAACGTTGGCCGCAGTGTGGGCTTACCATTACGAGCTTTGTGAGTCCAAGTCTGGCTATCTTTGGAAATTCCAATTTTATATGGGGAAGACCATTTCCAGACAGGCTGAATCAACAAATCCAGACCAGGAAGACATGACGGAAGACATAACGGAAGATATTACGGACGACACGACACTGATACTGAGAGTCTCACTCTACATCGAGGCACAATGACATTATGTATTGATTTTCTTAAATTATGAATAAACCAATATAAATTGAATACATTTTTATTATGATAAAGTGTGTAAACAATGTTTAAATCGATATACTGCTCTTTCATTGTAACTATTGTGTTTCCTCCTTCCTACAACATGAGTCTCTTCAAGACCAATGTTCATTCCTTCCTCTCCTCAAAAAGACCCTCCACACAGCATCCCAGATGACATACTTCTGTGTGGAGTTAATGTAAAAAAAAAACTTTAAAACTAATATTAATTTAATTGATTTAAAAGAATATTAGGGCTTAATAATTAAATAAATCAATTATTGGTTCCATCAATTATTTTCCCCTCCACCATTTTTTTTCGATACCTTTGCTTTTAGATATAAAATTATCACTATGATATTGTTTGCCATTCGACGCTCATACAAAGGTTTGATATATATACAATTTTATCATCATCATCATTTTACATATTCTGATTTACCCTATGTAGATTGACCTTAAGGTAGCTGTCAGAAGTGATTTTTCGTCAAATATTGGTGGATTTCATCAACTTGCAAAGTATCCCCCTGAAATATTGGCAATATGTATATCTATGATATATATTTCATTATAAGCCTTATTTCCTTGTTTTGCACGTTATATAAAAACATGGTTACAAATCTCCAGTTCTAATTTACAATTATTGAAAAAGTATCACCATGATTTTGACATCGTGAAATAGGCTCTCTGTATAATTCATCAAATAAAGCCAACACGGCAACTATCCTTATAAATAATTGTAGGCAGTTAATGTATCTTCCTAATGTAATACCAGTTTTTGTGGTAAATTCATTAAATAGTATAATACAGTGATTTCAATTTTGCACGTCACGCACTCAAATTTTACAAAATCATTTTCCGACCAAACTTTTGAAGAGATCATAAACATACAAAAAATTATTTTTCTATTATATTCTTGCATCTGTGGTTATCAAACAGGCCATAGAGAACATAAAAACGTAGAAAATATTCAATAAAGATATTTAAAACTGCTACTGGCGGCAATTTCAAATCACAAAAACAGAAATTTCGCGCATTTATAAAGTTTAAGATTTTTTAATAATTTATCTATGAATTCTAAAAATATAGGATAATTAGTAAAATATAGGTGAATTTATTGGCTGTAAAGCACTACAATCAGTTTTATGTCTCCATGTTAAAATTCGGAGGTATGATTTTTTTAATGTTGGCGGAAAATATTCAAAATCGTCGCCAAAAAACCGCGAGCAATCGGAGAAAAAAGATTTTTGACGCGCGATCGTTCGAGTGGCTACAAGAACAATGTTGAAATGAGCTCAATTATTCCTTACTTAGGTTAATATTGATCAAATATTTTCAAATATATTTTTTGAAGAGATATTCATTATCATTGACCTGTCTAGAGGGAGGCATCTACTAATATCTACAGGAATTCCAAAAACTGAACAAATCGGACTAATATCTATGAGAACTAAAGTGCGTACGAATATCTACAGCTCAAACTGCTGACTAATATCTATGAGAACCAAAGTGCGTACGAATATCTACAGCTCAAACTGCTGACTAATATCTATAAGAACCAAGGTGTGGACGAATATCTACAGCACTGGCAGAGGTTGGATTTGCAATTTTCTCTCTCTCTGGTTTCAATCGTGGGATTGGTTTGCAGCAATTTCATCTATACGTTTCTTCCACTTTTGCCGGCCTTGTGCAGCTCTTTTGAAGTCTACATATGATGAGCAGCGCACGTCCACCAGCAGGTCCTCCAGGTACTCTCGGCGTGGGCGTCCCCTAGCATTTGTCCCCTGGGTCAGTATATCGTCACTTCATTTGGATAGGGTTCTAACTGACATTTTTTTTCAAAAATGACCTTTGAATGCCAACGCATTTCTTTTGCCTATTTCTATAACCAAAATAATTTTCAGAACCATCTGTGTTGTGTTTTCGTAGATATAAGTATGACAAAGTTCTAACTTCAAGCTTTTTCAATAATAATTCATTTCACAAGGTTCTAACATCACTTACACTCTCTATTTTGTTTGTATCTGACAGTTGATCTTAAATACGAGGCACATTATGGTCCGTCATTTCATTTGGATAGGGTTCTAACTACGTCTTACCATTTTCTAAGGTTTCTAAGTTTCCAAAGACGAGTTTTCGAAATCTGTGTAAGAATTTTAATTTATGTATTTTAGTTTATTGTATATTAATGGAAAATATTTTTATAGGGCTTGGCCCTAGCTAGGAATAGCATTAGGGTAATGTAATTAGAACCTTGTGCAATGAATTATTATGCTTTAGCTGGTTGCACAGGGTTCTATTTGTATGTTTAGGTATGTTCTAAAAGGGTAAGTTCACGTCCTCTTTAAATACTTTCATTTAAAACATGTTCAATTAAAATACTTTACACAAGGTTCAACATCAAAATCGGAAATTTGTAAACAGATTATGAGAAATCATCTTTGCAAACTTTGACACCTCATATCTCAGAACAAGGTGAACCGAAGTTAGAACCCTATCCAAATGAAGTGACGATATGAGTAAATAGTCAGTCATAAATATGCAATTATATGTAGCATATTTGAATAACGTAATATTGCGTATAAAACTTAATTTATGTATGTATGTATGTAAAAATCCCTAATATCGGACTATTGAACACATTTAGCTGATTATTAAGGATTTGGGTTTTTGTTTTAACAGCTTTCTTTATTTCGAGTGCTTCTATGTCTGTTACCATGACCATTTCTGTGTCAGTTAGGTTAGGTTAGGTTAGGTTGTGGTGCCGTGTATTTTGAAATAAATAAATATCTTTGTATTATGACCACCATGTTTGTTCAATAAATTATTGTCCTCGTAAACAGCAAAATACGTATATTATGCAAAAACTTCATTTACGTACTTTAAACATTTAAGTCTTTACGTAATTAGTAATTACGTAATTGAAGTAATTTATGCTTTTCTGTACAACCCCTTGCTCAGCTGCCCTCTGTAGATATTAGTCCAACCTACGCTTCATAGATATTCGTCACCACTGGGACCGTCATAGATATTCGTCCGACCTTACCTCTGTAGATATTAGTCCACACTCTGAAGTTCATAGATATTAGTCCACCATATGAGCTGTAGATATTGGTCCGACATACAGGCTGTAGATATTAGTATCTTGAGTCGTCTAGAGCCCAGGAGACGATAAGTGTTTGGTGTCATTGGTTTTTCTTGAAATGTGTGTAGATCATATTGTATTCAGTGTAATATGTTGTCTACAAATCTGACGTGTATTTTTAATATTTTTATTTGTTTAAATTACTAAATAAGTAAATAGTAAATCATTGAAGAAGAAGAACTACTTATAATCAAAACGAAAATATGAAAGAGAACAAGACAGAAAAATAGGAAAAGATAATGGTCACAACTGGCACTCGAACCCAGAACCTCTCGTCTAACTGGGGCGTGCGCTTTGACTAATTCAGCCATTGCCACCGTCCATCAAACCGACATAATTGTCAATCTCATATTTTCAAGTTTTTAGAATTAACAATACTATCTTCGAATAATTTTTCCATATCGTAGGAAACTACGAAAAAAAAGTTGTTCTTATTAAAAAATTGAATTTTCATATGAACTTTTATAAAAAGTCCATAAAAATAAAATCGGATATATTTATCCAAGACGCTATTTAGGTTACAAACCAGTTCTTAGAACGATTGCTTCCAACAAAAAAGGTAGTTTATTTATTTATTTTTATTTAAGTACATAAAACAGGCATTATGCCCAAAAATTTAAATACATGGATGATTTAAATTACAAAAATAATAACAAAAATAATATGTACAATCAAAAATTTAAAAGCTAACTTGTACAATCAAAAATTTAAAAGCTAACAAAATTAGTAATGCTATGACATATGCTTTAAAAAAATATGATGTTTCTTATCAATCTGCATTTTATAAAACAAGTATACTTACTATTAAAACTGAAAATCCTAAGATACATTCAAAAATGATACCAAAATTTTCTTTTAAAATGTCCATAATCAAACTAACTGTCAATATTACAAAAAAATACTTGCTCTTACGCAACATAATTTGGAATATTGCTATAAATTTTAAAGATATAAAAATATCTCCTGTCTGTTCTCAATGTCTCACATCTACGTATATATTTCGGAATATCTACAAGATATAAAAAATAATAATTCTATATTCTATACATTAAAAAAACGTCATATCTTTCATCATTCTACATATTATAAAATCAGTATATATATATATATATTTAAAAGTAAAAAATTTAAATCATTCTCTACATTGATGATAAAAAACCTGAATATTTTCTTCATGATAAAACATGTCTACATACTACATTTTTATGTTTCTTCTTACATTACATTACATCTACATTCTACATTCCTATATTCCTACCAGAAAATAGATAATACAATACCAATACATAGTTGCGTCTACAGAAGGCTAGTAAACTATAGACTACTAAAGTCGAATTATAGATATATTATCCCAAAATTATTATTATATACATTACTAACCCATGTATCACGCTGCCAATATTCTATATGCAATAAATCTCTTCAGTATATGTCCACTTGTACTATTGATATATGTATGTATGTACTAGGTACTATTGTACTATTGAAATTGTATGCACTATTGATATATGTATCACGCTGCCAATATTCTATATGCAATAAATCTCTTCAGTATATGTTCACTTGTACTATTGATATGTGTATGTACGCACTATGTACTATTGTATTATTGAAATTGTATGTACTATTGATATATGTATCACGCTGCCAATATCCTATATGCAATAAATCTCTACAGTATATGTTCACTTGTACTATTGATATATGTATGTATGTACTATGTACTATGGTACTATTGAAATTGTATGTACTATTGATATATGTATCACGCTGCCAATATTCTATATGCAATAAATCTCTACAGTATATGTTCACTTGTACTATTGATATATTAATACATACGCTATTTTATATTGAAAACATTATCAAAAGAAGAACGAATCAAATTATTTAGAATTATATATACACATATTTTATCTCACCTAAATAAATGCAATGGAAAATTTTAACTTAAGTGAAATTGATATTAATCTAAATATAGAAGAATACGTATGTGAATCAGCCAGTGAATGCAATAAGATCTATAACAATACAATAAATAGACTAACAATCTTACACCTAAATATTAGAAGTATAAATAGAAACATGGATGAACTTCTGGTATCCCTTAATACATTATGTTCACAACCAGATTTTATAATACTATCCGAGGCGCACATACATGCAAACATAAATACCTATACCAATCATCCCAAACTACAAAAATTACAATACAAATTATCAGATTAATAAAAATAGTGGAATTGTAGTATACGCTAAAGAAAAATTTACTGATATCAATATTACCGAAATACACATATGCAATGCAAACTGTTTGTCATTTAATTTTGTTTTAAATAACATGCCATTCAATATAATCGCAATATATCGAACACACAGCTCTGATGTACCTATATTTATAGAAGAATTAAAAAAAATACTATGTAACAAAAACCATCTAAATTGTATCGTAATAGGGGATTTAAATATTAATATTGGTCCAAATAACCACGGTAAAAATAAAATAGATTATATAAATGCTATGAATGAAATGAACTTTATATCATGTGTAAATAATTTCACAAGAGAATTTGCAAACCAATCGCCATCATGCCTGGACCACATATGGAGCAATATTAAACACACAGAAAAAATTAAATCTATTATATGGAAAAATGATATAACAGATCACCATACAAATATTTTTATTTATGATCTAAATAAAAACTCAGGATTAAATGACTCTAGAAAAAATATTAACATAATTTCCAAACTAAACAACTTAAAATTAAATAATAAATTACGTAACGAATCTTGGTCTTCAATACTAAATTGCCAAAACCCAGACATGTGCGCAAACTTCTTTGAAGAAACTTTAAATGCTCATATCGCAGACTGTACAACCTTTATAAATAATCAACGTAGTTCTAAATTAAGGAAAATCAAACCATGGATTACGCAAGGTGTTCAAAAAGTGAAGGTTATTGCCACCTAGCGGTATAGTTTGTAACTTGACTGTTTGAATTACAGATTACAAGTTACGTCCATAGGGTCGCACTATTTTTTAAGGATAGAGGATAAAGCAGATTTCTGGAGTCTGTATATTATGTAGATTAAACAATGGTGGTTGTTTTGTTTATGTGTTGGAAAATGTTATTTATAAATAGCCTGCGTTTCTAGTTAAAAATGCTCTCTTAATAACGTGGATCTCCTGTAAACAGCTAGCATTATCTAGCTAGTGGTCAAAGTGGCCAATTTAAGTGTTTTGTTCGGGTCGGGAACATATTTATTGTGAAATGTGCCGTGAAATAAAACTAGAAGATTTCCTACGTAAAACCATGTTTTTATTGAAGTCCTTCTGCTCAACTACCCATTTATAACATGGTCCTTCTAGCCGCATAGCCCTTACGAGCGGATGAAGGCATCAAAGGAATTACCGGAATGAACCAGCGAGCTATATGATAAAAAAAAACCAGAAAGACGAAAACATGAACCAGAAGATAAGAGATAAGTACCCCTGCCATCCTGTCACAATTTCATGAATTCCTGTTCAAACTAGCTCTATTTTTAGTGTGTCGATGTACTTATTTTAAATACAAAAAATTAACTACCCTCAGTGTAAAATGCAAGTCATGCAAATTTATTTTAGGTTAATTGTTTAGAAGATAATTATTGTAAGATTCTGTCATTGTTCATAGCTTGAATTGGTTATTACTGTTGTTTTACGCGATTATTGCACAGAAATTGTTTTTGAAGGAACATTTTTAGCATTTTTTATTGTTGAATTATTGTCAAATACGTAATAAAAATGGATAATTTAAAATCATTGATTAACAAACGGGGAGTGTTGAAAGGTAAACTTACGAGATTTGCGGATTCATTAAATGCATTATCAGTTAATGAAATTAAAATTCGCTATGCTAGAATTGAGAAAATAATTGATGATTTCGAAAAAATCCAGGAACAAATCGAAAGCCTTCCGGATTCCAACGAAATCGATAATAATTTGCAAAGGGAGAATTTTGAAAACCAATATTATTCAATTCTAGCAACAGCAAGGGGAGCAATTCTGTCTGTGGAGACTCCCAAATTGGAAATAAAATTACCTAGCCTCCAATTACGAGAATTTAACGGCGATCCGAAAAATTGGATTAATTTTCTAGAAACCTTTAAGACACTAGTTCATAACAATACTGCCTTAAGCAATGTACAGAAGTTTTATTATCTGCAATCCTGTTTAAAGGGGAATGCAGCAAAGATAATCGCCAATTTCGAGGTATCAGACCTGAATTATATATCGGCTTTTGAGTTGTTGCAACAGAGGTTTGCAAATTTACGAACTACCGTACATAGACACATCCAAGCTCTGTTTCAACTTAAAGAGATGAAACATGAGGATCCAGTAGCCATGCGTTACCTGATTGATGAAACGAATGTAAATCTCAAAGCGTTGCAGAATTTAAGCGTGAAAACCGAACAATGGGATGCTTTAATTATATACGTAATTTCTAATAAATTGGATGCAAGTTCTAGAAAGCATTGGGAACAAACCCCATTGCAGGATGAGCTACCTACGTTACAGGAATTTCTTAAATGTTTAACCTCGCGTGCACAAGTTTTGGAATTAATGTTAAATTCAGATTCGAAAAAAATTCCTACCCACCCGAAAGCAAATAGTAGCAACAATAATCCTAAAAAGGAATCGGTATTTTTAGCTGCTACCCACAATAATTGTATTTGTTGTAATGACAAGGGACATAAAATATATTATTGTAAAAAATTTTTAAAATGAAATTCAGGAGAGAGAGCCAACGCAATAAGGAGGTACCGTGCCTGCTTCAAATGTTTGAGGTTAGGACATACGGCCCCATATTGTAAAATTAATTTGAAATGCAAGCATTGTGATAGCGAAAGCCACAATACGTTATTGCACAGGGAGATGCATCCGAGCGATGACTCCATGAATAAAAGGGAGATGCATCCGAGCGATGACTCCATGAATAAAGGTGAAGATCACCCCGGAGGTGACTGCCAAATGGATGCTGAACGAGTTTCAGTGTCAAACCATTCAGCCTTAGCGAAGGCAGAAAAAACAATTTTATTGTCGACTGCTATCATTGGGGTGGTAGATCACAATAATAAAGTGCATGAGGCAAGGGTCCTGATTGACTCTGCAGCTCAAGCCAATTTTATGTGCGAAAAGTTCGCAATGAAATTAAATTTAAGATGTGAAAACATAAACAAGCCTGTGTTAGGCATACACAACAATGTTAATCATATAAAGAATCGTGTTGCTATTAAAATGAAATCTCTGAGGACAAATTATAACCAAAATATCAATTGTCTAATATTGCAGGAAATAACCACAAATCTACCTCAAGCAACAGTGGCCAGAAAAAATATTAAGCTGCCACCTGGATTACAAATGGCGGACCCAAATTTCAACGTAGCGGCTCCCATTGATATCTTGTTAGGCGCTGAGAGCTTTTGGGATATACTACAAGATGATCGGCTGAGATTGGATACCGGACCTACTCTTCAGAGGACTGAACTAGGATGGATCATATCGGGCCCAATCAACATTCATCATAAAAAAAGGCCAGTACCGCAAATTTGTAGTTTATCAATAAACACATTATCCAATCAATTAGAAAAATTCTGGAA
This sequence comes from Limnephilus rhombicus, assembly GCA_929108145.2. Lineage (NCBI taxonomy): Eukaryota > Metazoa > Arthropoda > Insecta > Trichoptera > Limnephilidae > Limnephilus > Limnephilus rhombicus. The sequence goes on along the minus strand of OV815289.1, from coordinate 6,585,703 downwards.
ATTGGAGGAAGTGAATCCTGCGAGATTTCAAAACCATGAGGAGAAGGCGTGTGAAGCAGATTTCGTCGCCACGCACTCTAGGGAGAGCGATGGTAGATACGTTGTAAGTCTGCCGCGCCGTCCTTGTGTGAGTCAACTTGGTGACTCACTAAACACAGCGGAGAAAAGATTTAAGAATTTAGAGAAGAAATTTTTAATAAATCCTGAATTGAAATTGCAATATGTACAATTTATGCGGGAATATGAACAACTAGGTCATATGGAGTTATGTGATAAATGGAGAGAGGATGAGCAATCCTATTTTTTGCCGCATCACGCGGTTATTAAAGAAGCTAACACCACGACGAAGGTGCGTGTAGTGTTTGATGGTTCGACAAAGACGTCGACCGGAATATCCCTGAACGATGCTCTGATGGTGAGAGCTGTCATTCAAAAGGACTTATACAGCCATTTATTACATTTCAGAAAACATCGATACGTCATGACTGCGGACATCGAAAAAATGTACCGTCAAATCAACGTATGCGAAGCGGATCGCAGCCTTCAGAAGATTGTATGGCGCGAATCACAAGAAGAGGAACTACGACATTACAAATTGAAGACCGTTACCTATGGGTTGGGACCTTCCTCTTTCCTAGCAACGAGATGTCTTCGACAAATTGGTATGGATAATCAAGTTAATTTCCCAGTAGCAAGTCAAGTCATAGAAAATGATTTTTATATGGACGATTTATTGACTGGAGGGGATGACTTGGAAGTTTGTTTCAAAATGAAGAAACAAAATAGTGATATCTTGCTGTCCGCAGGGATGACCCTGAGGAAGTGGAGATCAAATGTTTTGGAATTGTCATCTGGGCGGGGCCAAGGTGAAATTGCCAAACAGGGCAATTGTGAAAAAATGATCACTTACAATTCCAAGAATGAAAAAATACTTGGATTAATTCGGAATAATATGTCATGTTTGGATCCCCCGAAAATAAAAAGTAAAAATGAACTATTGGCAGCGGATGCTCAAGAATGGGATATTTTAGAAAAATTCTCATCGCTAACCAAATTAAAAAGAGTAAGCGCTCAAGCGTTAAGATTTATACATAATTGTCGTAACCCTAAGGATAAAAAGTATGGCAATTTAACTGTCTCCGAGCTGGAAGCAGCTTTAAAATGCCTACTGAAATCATCTCAAGAACACTCGTTTAAAAGAGAATTGAAGGACCTAAAGAAGCATGGGTTAGTAAACAAAAACAGTAGATTGAAAGCTCTCAATCCCTGTTTAATGGAAGGTTTAATTTGCGCAAGTGGACGATTAAAATTAGCTACTTATTTATCGCATCATCAAAGGCACCCGATAATATTATCACCGTCACATAAAATAACTGAACTTATTATACGTAATTATCATTATGAACATTTACATGCAGGTCCCCAAGCGCTGTTATCGGAAATACGCTTGAAATATTGGCCGATATTTGGGAGAAACACTGTTAAGCGTATCCTACATAAGTGTGTTGTATGTTTTAGATACCGACCTCAGGTTTGCCGGCAGATCATGGGAGACCTTCCAGTTGAGAGAATCACTCCCAGTCTACCGTTCTCTGTCACAGGGGTCGACTTTGCCGGACCGATAGACACGAAGGCTGGAGCGCTGAGAAAATCTCCGCTCATTAAGTCGTATCTTTGCATATTTGTTTGTTTTTCTACCAAAGCGGTTCATTTGGAACTCGTAACAGATTTGTCAAGCGATGCTTTTTTAAATTGTTTAAAGAGGTTCATTGCCCGTAGGGGTCAGCCGGAAAAAATATTTTCTGACAATGCAACCACTTTCAGAGGAGCTTCCAATAAGCTCAAAGAACTGTATGCCAGTCTGAGACTGAACAATGACAAAATCCATAGGTTTTTAGCTGATAAGGGAATTTCTTGGAGTTTTATACCGCCTAGGGCGCCGAATCATGGCGGGCTGTGGGAAGCCGCCGTCAAGTCCACCAAGTTTCATTTATATCGAATTACTAAAAATAACCCATTGCAGTTTGAATTATTATATACTTTGCTTTGTCAGATAGAGGCTTGTTTGAACTCCCGTCCCTTAACTTCCCTGTCTGATGACGTAGAAGACCTTCTCCCTTTAACCCCCAACCATTTCCTCATGGGCAGGGATGCTTCGGTTATTCCCGAGGTGGATGTCCGCGAGCTCCCGGAGAACAGACTAAGCAAATATCAAAAATTAAACGCTCTAATTCAAAATTTCTGGTTCAGATGGAAACGAGATTACCTTGCCGAGCTGCAAAAACGGACCAAATGGCAGGCCAGCAACCAAAAGGCAATAAAGAAGGACGATCTGGTAATCTTGATGGAAGACAATCTGCCTCCTGCATTGTGGAAGATGGCGCGCATATTAACTACTCATCCAGGCCCGGATGGAGTAGTGAGGGTGGTTACCCTCAAAACAGCACAAGGCACTTTTGTGAGACCCATCACAAAAATATGTTTGATGCCAATAGAAGCAAACTTGGATCCAAATTTCCCGACCCGGCAAACCACGGACCTTCCCAAGGTCACAGCCTAACTGTAATTAGGGCTGAACCGATGCAACCAAACCACAACTATAATTATGGAGCATCGGTATTGGTGTTGTTGACACCACTGTATCCTGTCTGAAGCCACTGGGGCTTCCAGTTAACAAAAGCGAGTTGATCATCCCCGCTGCAGAATTAATGGTACTACATATCTGATTACCAGGGCACGGCCGCCCCATAATTTATGATGATCTACCCAATGACACACAGAAGTACATGGTGATGTACTACCCAATGATGACACACAGAAGTACATGGTGATGTACTATTAAAATATGATGACCACCCTGGACAAGATGGCCGAGTAGTCTACCCAGTGAAGTGTTCTCTCTGTTTTTGGCAGTGCCATGCCAGTGATAAACTGATAGTCAGTTCACAGCGAACTAACAATTTATTGCTGTTTGTGAATTGGTGTTAGTTGAAAAATAATATAATTGAAGTGAAAAATCTCCATAGAGACAATGAGACATTATTGAATTGTCAATTGTACAAATTTATTATTAATGTTGTGATGTTGTTATATTTTGTGAAATTTTTTTATGATTTTTTAGAAATTTGTAAATTTTTAGGTTATTGTTAATTGTTGGTTAGGTTCCCGGACCCTTTAAATTTAGATAGGTACACATCTAGTAAAATTTTAGTATATTATTGTAAATTTAGGAATTTGTAGTTTGATTTTTTAATTTCAAAAAAACTTGTTGTTTTTTCTCATTCCCCGCCCGGCAGTATGTTCAAAAAGTGAAGGTTATTGCCACCTAGCGGTATAGTTTGTAACTTGACTGTTTGAATTACAGATTACAAGTTACGTCCATAGGGTCGCACTATTTTTTAAGGATAGAGGATAAAGCAGATTTCTGGAGTCTGTATATTATGTAGATTAAACAATGGTGGTTGTTTTGTTTATGTGTTGGAAAATGTTATTTATAAATAGCCTGCGTTTCTAGTTAAAAATGCTCTCTTAATAACGTGGATCTCCTGTAAACAGCTAGCATTATCTAGCTAGTGGTCAAAGTGGCCAATTTAAGTGTTTTGTTCGGGTCGGGAACATATTTATTGTGAAATGTGCCGTGAAATAAAACTAGAAGATTTCCTACGTGAATCCATGTTTTTATTGAAGTCCTTCTGCTCAACTACCCATTTATAACACAAGGATTAATCATATCTATCCGGAAGAAAGAAAAACTACTCATACATACAAAAAAAAAACTTTACCAATAGTCAAGTAAAAAACGAATACAAAATATTCCGGAACAAGCTCATTAAAATTATCAAAGACACAAAAGAGAAATATTACAGGGGGAAAATAATCCTCACAAAGGATAACCCTAAAAAAACATGGAACACTATAAACGAAATAATGAATAAAAATAATAAAAATAAATCTACAATAAATGTCATAAACAATAATGGAACTAAATTAAATGCTATCCGTGAACCAAAAATGTGCGCAAATATTTTCAACAAATTTTTCGCTACCGTCGGTCAAAAACTAGCATATAAAATTGATCAAAATTATCAACCTGATGATATTCATGAAGATAAAATAACAAATAACAATCTTTCAATTTTTAAACCGACTACAGAAAAAAATATTGAAAACATAATACAATCACTTAAAAATGGTAGTGCGCCAGGATACGACGGTATAACTACAGAAATCTTGAAAAAATGCTGCAATTTCCTAACCAAACCGATAACACATATAATTAACGTAAGCACTAAATATGAAATATTCCCGTCAAACTACAAAAAAGCCATAATAATCCCAGTATATAAATCCGGAGATTCAAAAGAAGTAAATAATTACCGCCCAATATCTTTATTATCCAACATTGCAAAGATACACGAAAAAGTAATAAAAAAACAAATTACTGATTATACTGATAACCAAAAATGTATTAACCCTAGTCAATATGGTTTCAGAGATAAACTTAGCACACAAGACGCAATTGCAGAATTAACTAAGCTTATTTACAAAACATTAGATAGAGGTAAAAAATGCTTAAGTATATTCATTGACCTCCGTAAAGCTTTTGATAGTGTCTCACATTCAAAATTAATCAATAAACTAAATAATATAGGAATAACTGGCAAAGCTAGATCTTGGTTAAAAAGCTATCTCTATCATAGAACTCAACAGGTAAAAGTAAACAACGAACTAAGTGAAATAGAAAATATAGATTTTGGAATTCCACAAGGAACTGTTTTGGGACCTTTACTATTCATATTATATGTAAATGAAATTTTTGAACTCCCAATCACTGGAAACATTATATCATACGCAGATGATACAGTGATAACTATTAATGGAAACTCTTGGAATGAGGTCGAAATATTAGCTAATAATGCAATAAATATCGTAAAAGTATGGTTTGACGAAAATTTATTGACACTAAATGTCGAGAAAACCCATTTTATACCTTCTAGTCTAACAGGGAATATCTCAAATAAAAATCTAAACATAAAAATTCACGAAAGAAATTGCCTCTTTAGAATCACTCCCTGTAACTCAAACTGTATATACATTAGTAGTAAAGAAGAAATAAAATATCTTGGAATAATTATCGATAATAACATCAAATGGAAAAGTCAAATAAATTCCACAGTAGACAGAATGAGAAAACTGATCTATATATTTTTTAGATTAAGAAATACTGTATCATTAAAAATACTAAAAGATATTTTTATTTTTATTTTAACTTTATGAGTAAAACGTGTCCCAGATGTGTCAATATCTTTTTCTGATTTTTCTGTTTTCAGATTTTCGATTGAGTTTCGCTTATATTGTCTTCATTTAATTAAATAAAAGATATTTATTATGCTCTTGCGCACTCTGTACTACAATATGGAATCGTGGCTTGGGGGGTGCATACAAAGCAACCCTTCTCCCATTGGAAACAATTCAAAAGATATTAATAAAAATCATCCTAAAAAAGCCCTATTACTATCCAACTATAAATGTTTTTCAAGATTTCCCGGTTCCCCCACTTGCAAAAATTTATGACAAAATTGCACTATTACAAATACATAAAGATTTCTTTAGTAAAAATAATTTACCACAATTAAATATAAGCAAAAGAATAATATCTGTTGGAGGATTTTCCGTGCCACTTGTGCGAACCACAACAGCACAGCATCACTATACATTCAAGGGTATAAAATTATTTAATAAATTACCCCTTGATATACGATCGGAAGAAAGCTACGAAAAATATAAAAAAAAAAAAAAATTAAAATATTCTAGTACCACCTCATAACTTAACTTATTGTATATTGTATTTAGAAATATGTATTGAATATTTAGAAATATTTTTTGCCTTATCAATACTTCAAATCATTTATTAACTAACCTTTAATTTATTACTTTTATCTGTATCTTCCATGGAACTATGATTCTAAGGTATCTTCTCATAAAATCACTAATATTTTTTGTTGAATAACTTATATTTTTTGTTTTTATTTAAACAAATGATTTTTTTTTTTTTTAGTTGTCCTCTCCTAAACACAAGCAGCTGCTTTATTAGGAGAGTGATTGTAATGTTCTTGTATATTATGTTGTAAATTTGTATCAATTTGTTTTTTTACTTTTTATAACTCTGTAATATACCTATTTGTAATAAAAAAAAAATAAAAAAATATATCAGTAATAATTAGCTACTCGTAAATATGCAAAAGTGAATGACGAACAAGAATGAGTAAAAGGTAGAGTACGAAAGAATCACTAACAATTTATTATTGGCACCTGTGCTGATGGGACAATGATTTAGTAGGTACAATATTTCCTGTCTTTGAATAAAGGGCTTCATCACAATATCAGCTTTATACGATTGATGGTAAAATATATTTTTTGAAGTGATTGAATGGGTTTTTAAAAATGTCAATTTCGTTATTAGAGCAGTGTATAGTGTTATAATGTCAATTTTCGTGGTAAAGGGGAGAAATATCCTGTATTTGTGTGGTAGGTAGATATATAGAAAATATCTTGCATCCTCCTTGTTGAATTTCTTGACGGTGTGTTAATGTTAATTTGGGATAAAATGTTTGGTGTATCAACTGATGCATGATGTATGCATGTATATATTTCCATATCATAGTTTCCTATGATATGGAAAAATTAGTCGAAGACAATGTTGTTAATTCTAAAAAAATTTACATATGAGATTGACAATTATGACGGTTTGATGGAAGGTGGCAATAGATAAATTGGTAAAAGCCCGCGACCCGGTTAAAAGAGAGGTTCTGAGTTCGAGTCCCAGTTGCGACCATTATCTTTTAAAATTTTTCTGTGTCTTGTTCTCTTTCATATTTTCGTTTAGATTATATTAGTGTCTTTTTTTTCAATTATATTTCACATTGATGGAAATAACTTTCAAAAGAGAGTTATTCAGTTGTTGAGAGTTGTTTAAAAAAAAATCCCAATAAGATATGTTTTATTAAATATGCAAAGTGCATTCATTATCTAGTCATATTTATTAATTAGACATTTGTAAATCTTTGACTTTAGTTCAAACCCCGGCGTGAACATAATATGATATGCAATTTTCAGAGTTCTTCAAACCATTTCAAGCAATGTTTCTCTTGTGATTGGTGAACTCTCACCAGGGCGATACTTAGAGTATGTTCCACTCTGGAAGGTACTAATTCCGGACAATATCTGTTTACTGCACAATGTGCATGACTGGATAATCAATATTTCTTTAATGTTTAATTCTTTTCTTTAAATAGATCCACTTTCTGATCTCTTCTAATTATTCATAAAATTATTTTTAAAATACACCTTTGGTCACCCAAAGAGAAGTTGTGAACTATCAATATTGCTTTATGTAGATATATATATATATATGAAATATTAAAGACTTTATATATCTTTTGGTTAGACTATTATCACTTTATGTATGAATTTGAAATAATAGAACTACCTATATATCTTTAGGTTAATCTATTTATTATTATTAATATATAATCTGCTACAGATAAGTACACACAACCTGAATACAATTCAAAAATGAATCATAAAGACCATACTGAAAGTAACTATTGGAACGCTTTTAATTGCAATTTTCAAAAGCTTTGGCATACCAAATGTACAACAAATATATGCCAAAAATATATTATTGAATTTATTAAAAAATACTGAATCCTCTACCAGACCATGTATTTATAACATATATTCCAAGTTGTTAAACCATTCAATTATTTTAAGAAACTACAAATACTTATGTTGTTTCTTAAAATAACAACAAAACTCCATAACATCCTTCCCCAAGACATTTAACTAATAAAAAAAATTCTAATGAGTACTAATCAAAAATAAAAATATGGCTTAAAGAAGTCAATGAAAAAACCCTAATGAAAGACACTAAAAATGACATAGAAGACAAATAAACTATATTTAAATAACTTTAATCCACCTCGGCACAGGACCCCCTAGTGAGGAGGACTAAGAAATATAATATCTGTACTTACTTAAATTCACAATTATATTTTGTATATACAATTATTTTATATAGTCACTAAAATGAAAAAAAAACTTTACTGTTTGATTACGAACGATATTTATGTGTGTTACTTTTATTAAATTGTGACATTATTAACCCCGATACAGGCGAACCCTAGTGGGATTCATAATCACATGCTAAACAATGGTGAAGAAATACCTAATAAATAAATAAACAAAGTGCATTTACTCTTGGGTTTAATTTTATTATGTTTGTAATCCATGGGTTAGTAGCCAAGTTATCCTAAGTTCGGGTTCCCAGTGTGGTGTCACGGGTTCAATCCTCTATTGTAGCTCCTGTCCTCCATCATTGCACAAGCTACATTTCTATGTCCTATTTATTCTAGTCTGAAATATTGTATACTTACCATTGTTTAAAACTACATACTTAACTCCTTAAAATGCTTATGTCGCCTTTTGGAGATGCTGTGTGGGGCGAAGGCCAAGGTTCCCAATCTGAAGTATGTGCTCCAAAGATTGCAATCCGTTTGTTAAGATACATCTTATCAAAAAGATCACCCGTTCCTGCACAGTGCCAAGGGTATTTCAGGTATTTTGGGGCTGCAGACCAGAAGTGGCTGCCTACTAGCCTACAGCGGGGGAGGACTTGCAATACTTGCTGTACAGGGTGATCAGTTGTATATGATGTTGTGTATCTGTGGGCCATGTATAGTACGCCCAGGTTCTGAGAGGCTAACTTGGCTCTGGCTTCGAAGGAGCCCATAGTCAGTTATATGACAGATAGTTTTGTTGGAAAATAGGAATAACAAAGGAACAAATACATAAATATAATAAAAACAAGATATTTCAAGAGACACATTTATTATTTTACAGTTCAATACATATTTACAAATAATTGTTGACAATTTAATTCTTTCTCCCTTTCATCTGGTAAATAATAATTTAGTTCCTCATCGCCAATATCATATTGTTGATTTGATTGTAGAGCAATGGCAGCTAACCTAATAGCCTGTCATATTCTAAATAACGATCAAAACCGTGTTCAGGTAATTCAATATTGTTACAGATATTACAACAGTAAAATAACAGCATAATAGAGCAGTAGAAATAAGAACAAATATGTAATAATAACAAAGGAAAGTAACATAATGTAAACAACTTCCAAAGTAAACAGATAACAGAAATTATATAAAATAAAACACAATGGCAGTTAACAAATTATAGTAAGCATCAATATGTGCTTATAGAAGTGGTTGAAAGAAAAGTTGAATAGAAATGTTATTAATAATATGGTGAACAACAGGAAGAGTAACAGAAGTAATGCTAAAGTTAGGTCTGCAAAACTGTTGTTGTGCTTCAGGAGTAAAACCTTATGTTATTTCAACACAGCCCCGAACAAGGGCATATTGACTGTATTAGCATATGCTGCACCAACAGTGTCATCTCTTTATAGCAGAATTGCAATTACAAGACACAAGCTTGTATTATTGTCACAATAATAATATTTGTATAATTTATGTAGCGCCATTTTCGTGAAAAATAACCTCAAGGGGTACAGGCAACAATTACTAGTTAGTATCAATCATACACAATAAAGCAACATTTACGTTAGGATTTCATGGCTGTCCAAAAAATATTAATTTATACTTTCAAATAAACATGCAAAATCAATTTATATTATTCTCCCTTTATTAAAACAATCTCATTGAAGCAAAACAAAATTAAATGTTGATAATTTCAACAGAATTATAAATTTGAAATCAACACTTTTTCGTAAATTAGCGTTCAACTCTTTCAACAGTATTAATTATGGTTTCCATAAGGAGACAGATATTGGAGAAATATATTCTAGGAGGCTTGTAGTTAGAAACACTGACAATATTTATATTTTATATAAACTTTATAAATCCTTGGAGTTGTTTAGAATATAACTCAACAATTCCTTGGCTGTTTTATCAATGCAATTATGTTAATTGATCTTATTTTGGACACACAAAACTACCAAATAAGGTACTACAATAACAATTTTACTTAAATCAAGTCAAGCCAGGTTAAAAATTATAAACCTTACAATAAGAAAGATATTAGGAAAATAGTTTTTACAATTTACGTAACGCTCAAATTTAACATGTGTCACTGCTAACGCCTTGTTGTCTAAAAAAGTAACTAGTTTGCGGCTTATCAAGGATTAGCCTACTTAAATTTAAGCGAGGAATCCCACACTTAGCGAGGATATGCAGCTACCTATCAGCTAGATATACCGGGCATGGTGGTTCGGATTATAGTGGGTTCCGATTACAGAGACTATACTGTACATATAATTAAACATTATTAAATAAAATATACATTATTATCAGATGTAGGATAGGTATCAACTACATTCATGTTTTGAACAATGAATAAATAGAAAACATAAAAACCAACAAAATTAATCACTTACTATATATAGATACATCAATAGACAATAAATTAATAAAATGTAGTTAATAAAAGAAGTGTGTTTTCATGACTCAATAGCAATAACAGGCACATACATATGTATAACTCTATAGAAAGACTTAATATAATATATTTTAATTTCTTAATAAGTTAGCAGTTGTTTTAACACTTTATGTCTGTGCTTCATGTATTGTGTTTGATAAATTGGGCTGCGTTTAAATGTATGTATATATGTATGTCTGCATGTATGTCTCATTAAACATATTTCACAACATCATTCCTTATGCAAATCTTGCTCAAATAACACATCCATATCTTAACTATTGATAAATAACTCTAAATAATTGTTTTGGGACAATGTTCATATAAACAAAATGAGATATTACCGAGCAGATAAACAAGGGTTGGATGGTCCGAGTGCCGAGTGCCGAGTGCCGAGTGCCGAGTGCCGAGTGCCGAGTGCCGAGTGCCGAGTACCGAGTGCCGGGTGCCGAGTGCCGAGTACCGAGTGCCGAATATTGAGGGGGTTATTACCTTTGTTAGTGTTTCAATTCTGTATCCGATTGTTTGATCTATGCGTCCATATAACCAGCGTTATTGTTTTAAACAAGGATTTGTTTATAAACTTATTAACACTGTATGCAATCTTACAAATATCTACTTTTTAACCTGAAGGGGTCGGGAAGAAACTTGGTTTGCCGTCCTTCTGGGACGGAGTATATTTTAACATTCGCGACACTACCGTCAATCTATTCATTGTTATTAAAATGCTATCACTAGAATTAGGAAAACATATATATGATGAAGGAAACATGGAAACTTGATTTAATTTCTATAAAAAATATTAGTTTAATGAAATAGGTTTTAGAGCAACAATTTCAAATAAAACGGAGTTTTCAAACAATTCACAGGCGGAAGAAGTGAAACCTTCAGACAACAAAAGTAGACAAGAGTAGGGAGGCTACTAAATACCGCACAAAGAGGAGACCGATTATACTATCTCATTCTCTCGCTATCAGAGTACACGCACCACGCACACTGTACGTATTTAATAGGGTGACTAAACATTCAGATTATTGTATAGTAGGTATATACAATACTTTGATTGAACTGTCACTAAAGTAATTAATTGGCAGGAAACATTGACGCCGGTCAAATCCGTGGGAATAAAATGTCACTGCGTAAGTAAGAAAACTGAGTATTACGTTCTTCGTAAGTCAGATATTATGTGTGCCTTTGAGGTGATTTTTCATAAAAATGGCGCTAAACAAATTATCCAATTATTGTTTTTATTGGAATCACCTTCATACAAATCTCCGGTATACTTCTAGTCTTGGTCAATAAACAAAATGCGGACACCCTGCGGATAACGGCTTACCTATATGTGAAACCCCTAGCCTAATGACAACGCAACACTAATTCATTTAATGTGACTGTATGTGTGTATGTGTGTATGTGAGTATGTGTATATGTGTGTATGTGTGTATGTGTGCTGTCGTCAGCCGGACTATATTTACATTATCCACATCTTACTAAAATATTTGTTTAAATTAAACCTTTGATAAAAAGATAAATTCCTTAAAGCCAACACCTATGTACTAGATCAGTGGTTCCCAAAGTGGTCCTTATGGACTCCCAGAGGTCCTCAGGATCATGCAGGGGGTCCGTGGAAAATTAAAATTGAGTTGGGGGTCCCTGAACAACGTCAGGGGGTCCGCGCAAGGTTTAAGATAAAGTTTAAAAAAATGTGATGCGTGCGTGAAGTGCAAACAAAGAATTTTCCTAGTCTTTAATAAAAAGAAGTATAATTTTTGTATTGTTATATATGTTATTGGCGCATAAATCTTCTATGTAAATGTATATATGTAAATATAAATGGATCGCCGAAATGTATGTTCGCGCATAACTTCCGAACGACTGCACCAAATTGGATAATAATTAATTTTTTTTGTGTTTGTTATTGTCAGGACAAGATTTGTACAAAACTACTAGTGAGCTCTGGCATTATGAAATTTGTATAAAAAATTGCAAAAGGTGGTACGCGAGCTCTTGAAAACTGAATGTTCCTGGACAGAATGTATGGAATGAGGGAGGGAGGAGGGGAACTCGGGTAGTATGTTCGTGGGAGGGGGGAGAGGGGAACCAGGGAAGGAAACTCGGGAGGGGGGTCCGCGGGACGGGAAAAGGGGGAGGGAGTGAAGTGGGGAGAGGGAAGGTGGAGGGGGCGGAGTGGGAACGCGAGAGGGGAAGCGAACGCGGGAGAGGGAGGGGAACGGGACGAATGGGAAAGGACATGCAGGGAGAAAAAAATCTTTATTAAATATCATAGTAACGCATGCCGGGTACCAGCTAGTAATAATATAAATTAAAGTGTAATATCTGTGTTTGTTGTAAAAATATTGCTGTACAAACAAACCTTGGGAAGAGGAGAATGTTCTCACTTTCTAAATCTTTTAAAATTGCAAAAAAAAAAGATGAAGACTTGTTTACTTATTGTCAACACTTAACGGCGCTTCATTGGGGGGGGGATAATACTGTACTAGATGAAGTGAATGAATCAATTAAAAATTCTGTATGGTCAGTGGGCAGTATGTTAGTTAAACTCATATCATCAAACATACTTAGTCCGGTTGTGGGTCTGTCTGTAACTCTTGTTTAATGAACTCTACATCTCAGATTGACATTAAATTTAAGTGTCATTTTCAAAATTGTAGCTCATCAATGTTAGGAATTCAGTCAAGTGATAAAGTAGGTACGTATTTAACTATAATATGAAATTTAAACAGATAATTATTTTTATTTTGTTTTCTACAATATTGGAATTATAATATCTCATGATTTATACCGGGTTGCGCTATTTAAAATAACACAAATTCTTTAAAACACCAAAACATGGATAGACCGGTTAGTGGTTGAGTTGGCATCGCGTCTGGTTCCCGACCGGGCGTCATAAGTTCAATCCCTCGACCGGCTAAGTCCTCCATCATGACACAAGCAACATTTTCCGCTTGCCGTGATGGTAGTAGAAGATTTTCAAATATTGTCAGATTATGTATTGATAGATTTTTTGCATTGTAATTTTTCATTTTATATTTAAAAAAATAAAAAAAGATTTTATATAGGTATTTAGTTTTTTGTGTTTTGTATAATTTTTGGATTCATTTTATTTTTTTAATAAAATTATTTACTTATTCTTAAAGCTGTCTCAGCAGAAGTAAAGTCACAAGGAGGAAATCCGTAATTGTTTCTATTTTGGCTATTTAATACTAAGTAAAAACTGAAATAAATGTAAACTGTCGATTTCCCGAAAACTAATAAATAAATAAATTATTCGTGACCCGGAAATGTATGTCTTTCGTTTCAAAGTTTTTAAAATGAATATCTAATCATTGTATGCAATATAATTCTAGCGGCATGTACGAGTGCGTGTAAAAAGAGAAATATTCTTAGTTTAGGTTAACAGCTGTAATGTGTTTAATAAAATATTAATGTTGATTTCAGTGAAATGAGATTGTCAAATGAAATTCCTAACTTCACAATTGCTCAAAAACCATTCTAAAAACATTCCCGCCTTATTTCAAATATGGAACAGTGGAACATCAAAATGATGAAATTCAAATGGGATGACAATATACACAATGTCAGGCAAGCGCAAGGGAGACAGAGCGCGTGCTAAATGGGCTAGAACCAAAAGGTATTAAGTCAGGGGCGACATTCAAATCTACATGGAAGGCATTTCTAGAGTGTGTTGTCTATTCAATGCTTTAAATAAATAGTTCGTTTAATTGAAGCCAGTCCTGTTGAGAGTTTAGACAGATTTGGTTTAAGTTTAAAGCACTGAGGGGATAATGCCTAGAAGGGAGATCTATTGCCAGAGCAAACAGAACTGTTGTCGCCAGTTTGCTCCACTCCACTACACTCCAGACAGGATACTTTATGGTAGTACCCGGCTATTCAGATCTAGTCAAGAAGTACCAAAGTGACGTATTCAGCACCAAACATCAATATCAGAGAGGTTGTACCATATCTGGCACCAATTGACAAGTCCTTTTATTAATATTATATTAGAAAGAGACAACACCAAGTTTTCTCTTTGCATAACAATTTATTCAATTCACTTATTTCAGTATCACCCTAGAGAAGACCACCGTTCAAAATAGAAACATTGCTGAAATGGCTTTAGCCGTATTCGGTGACCAGAACTGAATAGCCAGGTACTTCCCAACCTTAATTTTTCAACTTTTGACGACCTCCGTGGTCGAGGCCCTCGACTAGTGATCCGGAGGTCGCGGATTTAAATCCCGGCAAGAGCAGATACATTCTACTAGATTGATTTGTATTTTCACAATTTAATAATTTTAAATAATATAAGCTGTATTTGCGGAAGATACTCTCAGTATCGCTTTGGTGTAAGAACATCATTCAGAATTGAAACGTCGCTTGAAGTGATTTTAGCCACGTTTGGTGACTAGAGCCGAATAGCCAGGTATATCCCCAACGTTTGGTTTTTAACATCTCGACTAGTAATCCGGAGGTCGCGGGTACAAATTTCAGATAAATTAAATTTAATCATTTAAAATAATATAAGGTATATTTGCGGAAGATACTCTCAGTATCGCCCTGGTGTGAGACCACCATTCAGCATTGAAATGTCGTTTGAAATGACTTTATCCGTGTTTAGAGACTAGATCCGAATAGCCAGATACTTTCCAACCTTCCTCTTTCCCATCTCCTACCCCTCCCCACTACCTTCAGCTTCACAACTTACCCTGATAGGGAGTAGTTGGGACTCTTGTGCAGAATTTACATAAAAAATATGAAAAAACTCCTTCCTCTCCCCACTACCATCAATCTCATAACTTACCCAAATTTGGGGATAGTCTCATCGCCTCCAGACGGGAGCAGTTGGGACTCTTTTGCAAAAAATAAAACATTAACATGATATTATGATCAACTAACATGATATTATGGTGTCTAGACTTGAGGGGTTAAATTGATTATTATTCTTTTTTAAATTCATAATTCGGATATTTTACTTTAAATTTGGATAAACTCACCTTTATTTGACTTTCTTTAATGGCTGCTCCTTTATTTATTAAATCCTCCACTATAGACCATTCACCCCGCCTTATAGCAATACTAAGAGCTACACCTCCACCCGCATTAACATCCACTCCCCTCTCCAGCAGCAGCCGCACCACATCCCACTTCTTACCCCGTGATGCCTTAGTTAGTGCGGTCCCTCCCGCCCTGTCTACCCTGTCAGGGTCCATCTCCTGCTGCAGGAAGTATTCTACTAGCGGGAGATGTCCCCCTTGTGCCGCGTAATGTAGTACAGTCCCGTCATCCAAATCTGTAGCATGAATGTCACCACCTCTTTCAACAATATACTTTACAGTTAGTAACTCTCTACTCTCGGCCGCAAACATCAGAACAGACTCGCCGTTCCCACCGCGTGTATTAATATCAGCACCGCGCTCCACCAAGTACTTAACAATATCCAGTCCACCCAGCCTAGCAGCTGTAAGTAAAGGAGTCATCTCCCCATGCCTCTGTGCCATTAATACTGTTAAGGGAACAGCAGTTTGCTCCACGAATAATCTAACCATATCGAGGTTGCGCGCCTCTATAGCAATGTGAAGGACTGTTTGCATATCCTGATCTGTATCTTCATGTTTCATTAATAAAAAGCAATACCGTTCAACGTTATTTTTTAATTTTTCAAATAATGTATTTTTAACATATTGAACATTATTATACTTAACAGCCTTTATAAATTGATTAATTTCTAATTCAACTTCTTTCACTCTATCAAATATTCTCTCGGTACAACTAATAAACGTATTAATATCCGAATAAAATAAATTAATAATAATAGTTTCTTCTTTTGTGGATTCTTGAGGTGCCTTAAAACCATGTGAATTAAAAAAACGTTCAAAAAAAAACTTTTCCGCGGTTTCATCAAATTCGGAAACTTCTCGGTTGAATAAAATTGCAAAAAAAATATTTGCCTTATTTTCATCAGAACATGCTCCGATATGTTGTAAAATATTTGTTGTCATTGTGTCCAATACTAATTTACCTTCACAGATATAATGTAGTGTCGGTTTATTCAAGTTATTTATTGCTGTATTATTATCAAGGTCATATTGTTGTATTAAAGAGACAAAGGCCTCTTCTGCATTGAATACCCCGAGGAGCAGTGTGGCGATATGAACATTATTTTCTAAGACAGCAATATGAAGAACAGTTTGGTGCTTCTGATTGCTGAATATGGAACTGTCTTCATTCCATAGTTGATTAATATATTTACCATTTAATTCTAGGGCTGTCTCTGACATTGTGGTTTCATGTAAAAGCTCATTCAAAAACATCCGGACGATCTTATTGTCCGAATGAAGAAGGATTTGAGGGACAAGTATTTCTTTGAACAGATCATACCTGTTAAAGCTTCTAGGTCGATTGAGCCAGTGGACAACCATTTGTGCACAGCAATATTCTGCGTATGTGCGGTGGACAAATTGGAAATCTCCGTCTCCCTTTGTTTGTATCAAACCAACCCTATTTAATTTATTTAGCCACTGTTCTTCAAAGGTTTTGAAGTTATTACAATAAAAATGAGGAAATAATGTTTTGAATCCAAGTTCACAATGCATTGTGGTTATCTTGTCGGTAAAAAGTTTAATTATTAGTTCATCCACCACTGCTCCTAGAGATGTTTTATCGTTAAAGTAAATTTCATATTTTAACGAAATAAACTTCTTGTACAGATTTGATGTACTTTCTATATTATTTTGTTTTAATGAAACTTCAGGAGAACGGAGCAACAACAGATCACTTGTTGGCCTGATGACTTCGGCCAACATTCTCAGTTGCAGGGGAACCCCCATGATGCACTCCGTGTCTGTCCCTAGTACTTCCTTTGCTTGTCGTAGCACCTCTCCGGCATATTCCTTGAGTCGACCCTCCTCTTCCTCTCCGTAATCTCTCAGCTCGAGGGAGAGGCAGGATCGCCAAATCACAACTAAGAAGTTCAGTTGCTCTTCTATGTTAAATGGTACAAATGACGTACATTTATTACATAATTCATTTTCTAACCTAGTTTTTAAATATTTGCGAGCGGTCAAGAATATTTGGACTGTTGGTATATTTTTAAGGAATGTAAGGAGCTTGATTATATTCTCTTTGGCACTCTCCTTGTCTTTATCTTTAACATAATCATCCAACTCGTCAAACCCGTCCAACATTAATACGACTCGCTTGGAATGTATTTTACTCTCTAGCAAATACTCTAACAACCCTTTAGCCTGAGAGCCACACTCACTTGACAGAAAATTTGCTGCGCTTTTATTAGTGAGCGTTCCTGATAATTTATTTCCTATATGCCCTTGGAAGTGTTTCAATTCAATATAAATGACCCATGGTGAATCAATGAGTCTTGACAAGCCCGACAGGGTAGTTGTCTTCCCCATCCCGGGCTCGTCTGTTATTACAGTCAAGTTTCTTCCTGTTCTACTTAAATCTATTTCATTTATTGGCTCGCAAGAGTCTGTGGACATAAAAGGTAGCAGGCTCTCCACAGAGCCGTGGGAATATCGCCACTCTAGTTTATAACTTTCCGCGCTTTGAAAAATTTGTACAAAATGGACACGTTTATTACTATACTTTTTAATAACTTTCACCTCCTCTTCTGTGGGCGCAATAATTATATTTTCTGTGAACGCTACTTTTTTGCTGCAATTCTCTATCAATTTTACGAGTAACTCCTTGTTTGACTCACTGTTAATAACAAACAGATCATCAGCATGTTCAGTTTCTGCAAAATTCTTCACGTCAAAATATGCTTTGTGACGAAATTTCCTGTCTAAATAAAAATGTCTATTAAATACTTCTTCGCAATACACATCTCGGCCTAACACTTCAAACAAGTAAATGCATTTATCCAGGTTTTTCTTGCAGATATCTCTAAAGATGAGTTGTACATCTCCCTCGGCGAAGATGATGTCCATCCCCTTGAGCTGGTGCCAGTCGGCCCCAGTCTCCAGGTCCTCGCGGTTCAACCCGCTCATCACCAACTTGATTGGCTGACGATCGGCAGTATTGGCTGACTTTACACATCTCATAAAGAATTCCATACTAGTTTTAATATTTAATTTAAAGAATGGCATCTGTATATCACTGAGGGTGGGACGCGTGTCCTCTATGTTGATTGAATAGTTTTCGATTGTTGCAAAATTTTTCAAGTATTCTGAACTTAGGATCTGATTGATATTACAAACTGAACGGTCCTCTCCTAGGAACCTTTCAAAACTATATTCCTTTTCCCCGATAGTTATAACATTACCTCGATTAAACATTTCATTCTGTGAGTCAGGAGTTAGGTCTGAGAAATTAACAATACCGGCAGACTTTACAGTTTTACAGAATTTAGTGGAGTCGGGTGCTTTAATTGACTGCGACATAATGAAAACAGTTTTCATCGAATGAGAATACATGTGATCGAACAATTTTTCAAACACAACTTTATTCTCCGTAGTATTGGAAAACGAAGTGCAGTCTACCACCATCAAGAAACCTTTCTCTACGGGAAAACCATAAATCTGTGAAAACTTTTTAAGCTGACTCCATTCTACGAATGTATAGAGATTTTTACTAAACCATTTGGTGAAGCCGTCAGAGGAGTCGACAGTTTTCACCATCTGTTTCCGAAGTCGGCTCATCTGAAATCCTCCGTCTCCACTGCTTGTGACTAGACAGAGGACTCGCTGATCACGAGAAACCAGGAAATCCCGGAAACCTACGGAATCCGTAAAGTCCAGCCAACACTTGGGCAAGGAATCGAGGTAGCTCTGTCCCTCCGCGTAGTAGATGAGGTCTGCAGCTCGGTTAAAGATTTTAATCTGTTCCTCCACTGTATGCGTGAACTGCGGCTCCAGCCACCGCATCAGCTGCTTCAAGCGCTTGCAGAGTTCCGCCAATGATTCTTTCGACTCACATGTTATTGTTCGCTTATCATAATCCAATTCAAAATTGGGAAGCAGTTTGCTACTGTCTACTTTAAGATTATGCTTTGTGATGAATTCATTTAGAGTTTTCAATTCGCTTTTCTGTTCCTGTAGTATATGCATTCTGGAAAGCATTCGCAATTCGACTACGGAAAATACCCTTAAAGAACCTAGATGGTTTACGCTCTCTGAGTGGTCACGTTCCATCACCTGATACCGTTGGAATTTTTCTAGAAGGATGAGATTATCAGTTGTATTTTGTTGTACATGATAATTATTACTCCACTGTAAGATATTAAATAAATCGTTAAATTCTTTCTTGCTTTTGGCCCAATCCAACACTTCACCAAAAATACAATTTTTTTTTTTGAAGGCATCGACAAAATTGTCCATTTTATGAGTCGTTAATGTATATTTAAGGGTATTTTTATCAAACCACGTGAAGTTGGACATATCATTACGAATGCGATATATCCTACCTATGTGCTCACCGCAGGTGTTGATATGGTTGGGGGCCGACAGGTAAAGAATAATGTCTAGTAGACATGGGCAGACTCATTCCCAGGAGTGAATCGATTCATTGTGATTCCCTCGGCCTTTTGAATTGATTCATTTTATTCATTCCTTTAATTCCAAAAAAAAAAAAAAAAAACCCTCGCTTATATTTTATGAGGCTACGAAGCCAAAGAGGAGAACAATAATGCTATCTCATTCTCTCGCAGACTACTTTATTTCTTAGTTCTCCTTTAGATGCATGTGTTTGCTCTTTTTAGTGTCGTTATTTTTCGTTTTATCGAGTTTCAAATCACAACGGTGATAAAGAAGTTTTCACTACGCAAAGCACTCTTCTTAGGGTAAATTATGTTGTTCTGAAAAATCGTAGGTACTAAAAACGACGCGCGACGAGGTTAATGAAATATTTCAATGTGTACTTAGATATTATTTTGCCCAAAAGACAAATTTTTGACAAGAAAAATGTGTTTATATTAGGCTATCAATTAAATCTTAAAATTAAACAGTTTTTGTGGTTAACCCCTAAAGTTTTACTAATTTTTATTTATTTATTAATCTTAAAATTGTTTCACTTCACGTGATCTAAACTTCCCACTACCTTTAGCCTCGCAAAATATCCCAATTGGGGATTCCATAGTTTCATTAGCTCCAGACGGGACTTGGGCGGAATTCACATAAAAGCCATACTATTATCGCGCTTTCATAGGTATATCCGGACCGGTCACCTGGAATAAGCTTCACTCAAATATATATATATATATATATATATTTTAAATGCACCTACCTCAATGGTGAAGTTAATACCACGCGCCGAATAAAATCTAATTAAAAGCCCTGGCGACACGCGTCATATAATTTGTTACCAAAATATAAAGGAACAAACCGCTCGATTATCATTTATCAGTATCACGGTTTGATAGCGACTGATGTATTGTTTACGGCTAGAGTAGACAGAGACAGATACCATAAAAAAATAATAATAATATAGATAAACATCGTTTTTTTTCTACAAGCATTGTATCACAATTTACGCACGTGTGAGGGAGAAAAAATATAGGATTAACTTTCGCTTTTAGATTTTTATTAACGTTCAGGGTCCGAAGTGGGAAGTTCCACCCTAAGATGACGGCTTGGCCGCGCGGGGACTAACGACGAACCGATTCTCGGCGGGCATCAAGAAATGAATTAGGAACTTCTGACTAATAAGTGTCTTTTGTCTTGCTGTGACTTGAATAACTTGCATTCCGCGGACCGGCCGAATCGACTCGACACGTGGGACCCGGGACCCGTGGGACTACGACGTCACAAATGAATAAGAAATAAATGTTTTGATTCCTTGAATAAGTGAAACAGAGATTGGGGTTGCGGATTGAGTTCGCACAGACCGAACAGCTTGTAGGACTATGACCAAGGAGGAACGATTCCTCCGTGACTATGACTGGCGGAACTGGCGGGACAACTGTGAAACAGACGCGACTCTCGGAGCTCAGAATTATTTGGATCTTGGCTGACTCGCTTGTCTGTTGGCGGTTTTGTCATTTGGATTGGGGACGGGGACTCTGGCCTACGGGGTTTTTTGTAGGTATAAGATTTACTGCGCGGGATACTACTCATCACACGTGATAGGCAATTTAATTTCGCGGCGCGCATCGCCTGTAGTAGGTGTACCTATCCGCGCAACAAATATCCAGAATAATATTTAATTTAATTCCTACGAAACACTACAATATTTATAGAGTACATTATTATTTTCTTACCTCAATATAACATGAAATATTTAACTGTAAAATAAATTAATCGAAATAAAAATAAATATGGTGCTGTTAAAAAATCGTAAGATGCAAGGCCAAGGGTAAGGAATAAAGATTTAATTCCTTTTGAAAATGAGAATCAGATCGAGTGTGTTACAAGATTGAATTTATTCATTTAATTCAGTCATTCAATTTTGCCCACGTCTAATGTCTAGCCCCTCTAAGTGGGGCGCATTCATCTCATACCTGTTGTAATAATCACTCAGTACCCGATCTAACATGTCTCGGGCACCCGGACTATCAAATCCAACAGTCTTAGCATGTATACCGACCTCGGGCTTGTTTCCAAAGAGAATTTGCCTATCTAAACGGTTAATGACTAAATATTTGGCAGAAAATGCAGTTATCTGAGCAAGCCACGCCCCTAAAGAGTGACCTGTGATTGTGAGTGT
The DNA here is from genome assembly GCA_929108145.2 of Limnephilus rhombicus. Classification (NCBI taxonomy): domain Eukaryota; kingdom Metazoa; phylum Arthropoda; class Insecta; order Trichoptera; family Limnephilidae; genus Limnephilus; species Limnephilus rhombicus. Next base: position 6,563,515 of record OV815289.1, on the reverse strand, counting down.
GTAGTGCCTATTGTGACTGTTTGCTGAATTAATGACTTGACGTATATAATCTACGAACGTTACAGCGGAGTTCATACATGGTGTGTAGTCAGTGAGGCAAATTCCTGCGACGTCTGTATAAAGTGCTCCAATGCATGTAGGATCAGTACCGCGATGCGCCACTACCACCTGCTGTTGCCCGGTGTGATAGAAGGCCGCACCGAAGTAGCCATTGGACGAAGTAGCATTGTTGGCAGTGATCAGACATCTCCAGCCATTTGCATATAGCTCACCTGACAGCATCATTACTCCGTAGGCTGCATCGCGTTCTCCGGGATTCTTCTTGATATAAATCCTGTCGGCAAAAGTCACCAAGGTCCTGTCCTTTGGGTGCGGCTCCGCATCCAGCAGGTTCTCCGGACACTGCTCCGAGGACTCGAGAAGGTATGTTACCAATTGTTGAAATTGGCCATCTCCCAACAACAAACTCCTGTCTACTTCCATGATGCCTCCTATTCCTGGAACAAAGTGTGTTAAGGTTTATTAGATATTTGTATTTAAAGTTAACAAGTGGAACTGTTATCTTAAAAAAAAATTAAGATCAAGAAATGGACCTACTACTCTAGTAATAACAAAAAAAAATTATTTTTACAATATCTGCACACAGGAAGCCCCGAGGAAAATAATTCCCTTCGGGGCCTATGTGGTATTTGAGGATGTTGTGTGGAGGGTCTTTTTAGGAAAAGGAAGGAGAGGAATTTTTGGGAAGGAAAAAAGGTGTGAGGGGTGGGTAGGAGTCTGGCGTCAGTGTATCCAAGAGTGACGGACGTATGAATCTATCCTTATTACTACAGTGCAAAGCAATGTTCCGAGAGAGTCCTGCTATAGAGGTCAAAAGATCTCCCTCAACCAGTCTCTCCCGATCCGGCCTACTACACAGTTGGTGGGCAGACGCATCAGCCGCCAAGATCTGAACAAACCTTTCCTCATGAATCCGGGCACCCCTGCTAAGTCACCTTTCGTAGCGAACCACTTGGGATGACCTATAGCAGAGGTGTTGATTATCCAATAAATGGTTCCTGGGGCGGCGGTACCCATACCTGCCTCCCAAATTGACTACCGTATGCACCTATCTACCTGCCTCTAATATTGCTTACATCAATATTTATTTTATTTCTTTCTAGCAGACCCGGCCACACGTTGCTGTGGCTAGCGAAACACAACGCCATTACCCAACCTTTATAAAATCAACACCACCCGCTTGCCACCTGCCCGCTGCCTAAATTGAATATTTGAATTTCTCGGCTTTTATCTACTATAATGAGCATGTGTTATACCTATAAACTTTCCTCTTATATCACTCTATCTATTGGTAAAAACCGCATGAAAATCCGTTGCGTATTTTAAAAGATCTATGCGCACATACATTTTGAGCGACTTCATTTTATACTATGTAATGATTTATGTTTATTTAGGAAGCATACAGTTGTATATAAAGTAGTTGAACATAAAATAGTGAACATAATTTAAACCAGTTAAGTTCCGTTTATAATATTTGGTAGTTAATGGTTAATGATTGTGTGATTATGAATCAAATGGTAATTAAACATTTATAGTAGGTATATGGTGTGAGCAATTTGTAAAAAATTGTCAAAAAGGTGATAACAATCAATACAGAAATAATTGTTTCCAGTAGTTGTTTAAAATAAAAGTACAGAATGTTTAGTAAAAAGTTATTAAAAAGAAAATAATAAACAAGAAATAATAATTATCATTTAAGAGGGCATTACCAGAGAAAACCAGAAAGATCATTTTCAAATCAGATTTTAGACGCATTGACTCTTTTCCACAAAAAATTATAAATGTATTTCGAAAGATTATTCTTTTATCTAGCATTCGCATGTAATAAATTTTGAGATTTTTTTTTAATTTTTAGTATAATAAGGTTATTCCATAGGTCGTTGGCAGATTTTGTTAAATTTTCAAAAAAGATTTTGTATTATACCACCCCCATTTCGAATAATATAATCATGCAGTAAAATAAATCAATACATTATCTAGCAAACGCATGTTTTAGAATTTTAATTTTAGTTTCAATAAATTAAAATAAATAAATTAAAAAATATGTACATACACGTGTTTCTTGACGAAAATTGGTCCATTTGTGTATTTATTTGCGCACTTACAAACTAATATATTTCAGATTTTTTTAACATTCTTATTAAATTTAGACATTATTGAAAAGTGATAAATACTTATAATCCAAAAATAACTACAAAAAGTACATTATTTTAATAGTTTTATCATCACGCCTTTCAGAATTTTTGGATGAAGGTATCAATTAAAGCTAATTTGAATTGAAATAAATTCGATATTGAGTTAAAATTTAAAAAAGCTGGTACGGAGAATAATTAATCTTTCTCATTGTAACCGCCCTGCACGATTGTAAGAACAACTTTCGATGAAATGTGGATTTTCGACGGCTGGCTGGTTAAACGCTCTTAAGTACATTGTACGGTTAGTTTGATTTTAAATGATTTAAGGGTACAATGGAAAATGTCAATATCTCTAAGGGCATTATATGTAAGTTTGGCAGATACGCCCGAGCAAGGAGTTTTGTGCGTATTTCGATTTGGATTTGAATGGGAGAATTGCTATAGAAAGGGGTTCTTCTTTCGTTTCAGAAATAGTTTTTTTGCGTTTATTTATGGATTTGTCTATTAAATATTTGGAGAAACCGTTTGCTTGAAGAGCACTACTAAGAAGACCCAGTTCTTCATGAATATGATCTTTGTCCGCTAGTCGTTTTGACCGGGTAACTAGGGTATTTATAACTGATGACAACTGAGATGGGTTATGATTTGAGTTGGCGTTTAAGTATCTATTTGTATGTGTCGGTTTACGATATACGGTATGGCCAAGGCTGCCGTTCTTTTTCTTTTTAACTAAAATATCGAGAAATGGGAGAGAAAACGATCATTCATCAAAGGCTCGACAGATAAAATCAGTCGAATCCTCAAAAGAAATAAAATCAAAACTATTTATAAATCAGAAAATAAAATCTCGTCTCTATTAAGAAGTCCAAAGGACCACATTCCACTTGAGTCACATGGTATTTATAAAATACCTTGTGGGGCATGTGAAAAGGTGTATATTGGACGTTGCAATAGAAAAATATCATGTAGAATTGCAGAACATAAAGTAGACGTCACTAATAAACGCTTAACTTCATCCATAGTGCAACACGTCCTTAATGAAGGTCATAAAATAGACTTTAATAATACAAAAACAATAGCTAGCATATACAATGAACCAAAAAGAATTTACCGCGAAGCAATAGAAATTTATAAACATAAAAATAATATGAATACTAGAAATGACGCAATCAGAATTCCCAACACCTGGAAAGTCTTAATCGATGAAAATACCCCAAAAACGGCATTTCCAAAATTACCAGTAGTGTCTCCAATTAGCTTTACCAATCAGGTATCTACTGTCAGCCCCGCCCCCCACCCCCTCCACCATCAATCACCTGCAACCCGGGTACTTCGTTCTAGACATAAGAAGTGACTTGCACTCACTTAAGTTTTAGCTTTTGGACCGAACAGACATGCGAAAGCTATCAGTTTGAGACAAAAACTCAAGACATAAGGCCTCTGAAGATGGACAGTGTGATCTGTCCGAAACGTCAGGAGTTAAAAAGTCCTTTTAAGGACTACGTTACGCGGGTAAACCGAGAAAATTGTTCTACATCTTACACCCGTGAAAACCTTAATCATAACATATATATATATATATATATATATATATATATATATATATATATATATATATATATATATATATATATATATATATATTGTTATTTATGTTTTTGCAGGGAATATTACCTACCTATATTTGACAAAATATTTTTTCCTGCGATCAACGATTTTTTCACATTTTTTTTAAATGGCATATTATGTATTAATCCTTTGCGCAGGAATACCTAAAATACTAAAAATATATTTCATGTATTTAAGTAGATATAAGAAGGATAGTTATTTTGGGGTCTACCTTCGGCCCCAGTTGGCTGCGGGAGAGTTAATATAAGTTTGGTATTGAGGATTCCAAATGACAGACGCAAATTCGAGATGAGATCTTACATATGCCATTTATAGTAGTTCAACTGTAAAATGTTTATTGAATGGTTTTGTGACGTGAAAAATGAAGCCCATGTAAAGCCCAGTTATTCACACATGTACAGGATTGCAATCTTTAGAGCACAGGCGTCGGGTGGGAATGCTATCCTTGTTCTGCCGGTATTACAATGGAAGATGCTCCAAGGAACTAGCATCATTGATCCCTTCGGCACCGGTGCATAGTCGGGAAACATGCCAAGCACGTGCCTAACATTTGTACATGGTTGACATTTGTCACATGAGAACGGTTCGTTTATTCGACTCGTTCTTGGAATGATTTGCCGGCCTCAACATGGGTCTCTTCAAGACCAATGGTTCACTCCTTCCTCTCCTCAAAAAGACCCTCCACACAGCACCCCAGATGACATAGGCCCTGAGGGAAATCATTTTCCTCAGGGCCTTCTGTGTGGAGTTAATGTAAAAAAAAAAAAAAATCGCTCAACATTTCCAGACGGCAAAAAAAGGCCTTATCGCTATAATGCTGCATCTCTTTCAAAAGCTGAGATACACAATGAAACAAGAAACAAGCAATTTTTTTTTTATGTTTCTGTGGAAACTTTTTAACAATCTCTAAATGAAAAATGTTTAAAAAAATTTTTTTGATTTAATTTTTTTATTTATTTATATGGACGGTTTACAAATTATATTGAAATGTTTAAACTAGGTTTTTTCTTTGTTGAAGTAATAGCCTGTGTCTATTATGGTTAGCAAACGAGGAATAGTTATTTTGTCGTAGACAAAGTTCATGTTCCCCAATTCTAGTTTTAAAATTTCTAGTAGTCATACCTACATACTGTGCGTCACACTCATTACATTCTAAAGTGTATAGACCGAATATAAAAAAAATATTATTTCCTAATTTATTGAAAACATTATCAGATCGTGGTGTGCGTTAACTTATCGAAAAAACACTTGGTTATAAAGGTTGGGTAACCATCCAGTAGATGGTGTTGTACTTCGTTAGCCACATCAACACGTTGTCGGGTCAGCTAGTATGAAAATAAGTCTGAACTTAAAAATTTCATTTAGTGATTGCTCATATTAGCCGTGACCTCGCTTTGCCGTGGTTGTTATAACCAAATAGGCCACTTGCATGGATTTCATAACGACTTGGAAAAAATCGTGTGGACAGATTTTTTTACTAAGATTACGAAAAATTTTTTAGAAATGTAGAGTTTTTTTTAAATAAATAAATCCTTCATTTGGGCCCACTACATGAAAATGTCCCGTCTGCGAAAATGTTCCTATTAATTTTGTAAAATTCCACATTGTTTTTTTTTTATGGCAACACTTTGATTTCAGGCGAATTTTTGAATTTGACATTCAACGTTCACTAGATTTATTGTTTGTTCTCTGCGAACTTATCATTTGGTTTGACTTTTTGACAGATGTTATGAAGAGAACTCCGTACATATTACGCTGTCCGTACGTGTATTAGAGGTATAATGGTAGTGGTTCTGATTCTAACAAAATCAAATTTTATAATATTCTTGTTATTATTATAATTTACAAGTACAATTATATTACATTGGATTTAGTAATATAGACGTTGAACATTTTAATCATTTATGATCAACAGGATGGATCAAGGAAAAAAATATTTATGACATATAATATTTTTGGTATGTCTCGTTATTGTCCTGTACCCTTTCTGGTGGAAAACGTTCTTTTTTCAAAGTATTTTCGGCTTTGTAATTATCGTTTTTTCGCACCTATAAAATGATGTCCCGTTTTTCTGGTTTATAAAAAATGGTCGGATTTTTCGGATTGAAATTTTCAAAAAATAGCCAGTGTCTCAAAAATACGATTAAAAAAATACGGAATGTCTCAGAATATTTGCCTAAACCGGTTTTTTTAAAAAATGTGATGCAAGTAGCCTATTCTTGTGTTTGCAACAACTGCAGTGCTATCATTAACTGGGGCTCGAACCCAGAACCTCTCGTCTTACCGGGACAAATGCCTAACCGATTCGGCTACCAAGATATCTTATTTAAACGTCAAAAAATAAATAGATGGAACCGGGACTCGAACCCAGAACCTCTCGTCTTACCGGGACAAACGCCTAACCAATTCGGCTACCAAGATATCTTATTTAAACGTCAAAAAATAAAAAGATGGAACCGGGACTCGAACCCAGAACCTCTCGTCTTACCGGGACAAACATCTTACCGATTCGGCTACCAAGATATCTTATTTAATATTTTTATTAAATTAAGATAGTATTAGCGGAACTCAATCGAAAATCTTAAAAAGAAAAATCATAAAGAGATACGGTCATATCTAGGACTCGAACCCAGGAACTAATGTGTCCAATCCACGGTTCTATTGAGGCTGGATACGGACAAAACATCCGCGGCTGCCGCACTAAACTCTTAGTTCATTTTTACACATATTCCAATAATTGCTGTTGTATATACAAAGGGGCAAAACTCTACTGTTAGGGAACTTTACTCAATTAAGCGAAGCCAATTGACAAGCGGGTTTTTATCTGCAAGTATTTCAGACTAATATAGTAAGGGAGACAACAATTTAAAGACTTATATGAGTTGTTCTTAAAAGCGAATTATTAAGCCTGTGGCACTATAATACTCCTAGCATTTTTTGCATGAATAAGAACTCTTATAAAAATTAAGCCTAACAGAAAATACAAGTGAAATAATAGATGTGACAAATTTACTCTCTTTACATCAAGTCAATCAAGTATACAATACCAAATCGAAATGAACTCCCTTAACGACTATTAGATATTTAACAACCAAAGAGCCAAGACGAGTCAAGAAGAGCCATGAACATGCGAGAAGATCCAAGTAGAGGCAAGGAGAGACAAGTAGAGGCAAGGAGAGACAAGAGACAAGAAGAGACGAGGAGATTCAAGAGAAAGAGACAAGAGACAAGAAGAGACGAGGAGATCCAAAAGACATAAACAAGAGACAAGAGACAAGAAGAGTCAGGAAGGGAAAAAAGATCAAAGTGGGGACGAGCTGTGCTAAAACTGCCAGAAATAGACAAGATCCAGAAAAAAATGAGAAGATCCCAGATGAGACAAGAAGAAGTAAGAAGAAACAAGAAAAAGATGAAAGAAGAGCCAAGAAGAGATAAGAGGTAAAAACACCCAAGAAGAATAGAGACGCGCTAAGAAGGGACAATAATAGAAAAGAAGAGATAATAAGAGACACGAAGCAGCAAGAAGAGCCAAAAAGAGTTAAGAAAGACGGGAAGATTTAAGAAGAGCCAAGACGAGACAAGAAGAGACATAAAGATGTGAGAAGATCCAAGAAGAGGCAAGGAGAGACAAGAGCCAAGAAGAGAAGAGGAGATCCAAGAGAAAAACTGAAGAGACAAAATACAAGAAGAGTCAAGAAGGGACAAAAAGATCAAAGTGGCGACAAGAAGAGACCAAACGGCCAGAAAAAGACAAGATCCAGAAAGAAATGAGAAGATCCTAGGAGACAAGAGGAAGCAAGAAGAAACAAGAAGAAGCAAGAAAGGACAAGATGCCATGTGAAAGGCTACGAAGAGGCAAGAAGAACCAAAAAAGAGTCGGGAAGAAACAAAAAGATCCAAGAAGAAGAGAGAGAAGAAAATTCAAGAATGTAGCAAGAAGAGCCAATGAGAGACAAGAGACAATCAAAGTGGGAGCAAGAAAAGCCAGAACTGACAAAAATAGACATCAAGATCCATAAAGAGGCAAGAAGGGCCGAGAAAATTTAAACTTAAAAGTTCATTTAAAGTTTATAGTGGTAATAATAACAAAAAATCTATTAACAGTCGTATAACAATCCTTCATTCAGGCGACTCATCATTAAAAATATCCCGCATATTTCCAAATCATATTTCTCCAGCCTTTTATACAAATTCCAAAATTTAAAAAAATATATATTTAAAACAACGACATTTCTAATAAATTCGATTAAAATGGGATATACACTTTGGAATGTAATGACTGTGACGCACAGTATGTAGGTATGACTTCTCTATTATGTACACCTAATTTTTGGGAAACAAAGACGCCAACAGAACTTGTCGAGACGTATAATACAACTCTTTTATGTCTGTTAAATAAATATGCTCCGACGACGTCAAAAACACGTAAAGTTCGAAAGTCTGACGGCTGGTATGAGGATGAATGCCGAAACCAGAAAAGACTTATGCGGAAATTAGAGAGGTCATATAGGAAAAATTCTACGGTAACTTCTAGGGATGAGTGGATCCTTGCTCAAAAACAGTATATGAGCAAAATAAATTCCAAAAGATCAGAATACTGGAATGAAAAGATTGACTCTGAGCGAACCAATCCACGGCGTCTCTGGAACTCAATAAAGACTGTTATTTCCGAAGCCACTGTTCCAACTAAAATAGATATTAACCCAGTTGCCTTCTTAACGTTTTTTCGGGAAAAAATTGAAGCCATTCGTGCCTCCATATCTCACGCCCCTCCACCAATATTTACTATAAATTCTAAAGGAAATTTGTCTTCCTTCGAACTCACAACGCTGGAAGAAGTAAAAAAAATAATTTCAAGTTCGCCAAATAAGCAGTGCAGTCTTGACCCTATACCAACATGGTTACTAAAAAAATGTATCATTGTCTTAGCCCCATTCCTAGTTCATCTTTTTAATAAATCTCTGAGCACAGGTGACTTCCCTGAACCTCTAAAGTCTGCTGTAGTTACGCCGATACTAAAAAAATCACAACTTGACCCCGATAACTTAGGTAATTATCGACCTGTTTCAAATTTACCTTTCCTTTCAAAAATCCTGAAGAAAATTGCTGCTGCACAAATAACCAGTCATTTGAATTCAAATAAATTATTCACTAATCGTCAATCCGCATATAGAAGGTTTCACTCAACAGAAACCGGAATCCTTCGTATGCTGTCAGATATAACTTTGGCCATAGAGTCAGGTAAGTTAGCACTTATCTCACTCTTAGACATGAGTGCAGCGTTTGACAAGATTGATCATGACTTTCTCATTAAGAGATTAGAGGAAACATTTGGTTTGAGTTTCGATATTAAAAATTGGCTGGTGTCATATCTATCCAATCGCTTACAAGCCGTTAAGGTTGGAAATAAGCTCTCTAACTTCGCAACACTTTCTTCGGGGGTACTTCAATACACCTATTTCCATTTCCGGCAACAATATTATTCCAAAGACAACAGTCAAACTTCTTGGCGTTAATTTAGATTCAGACTTTTCGTTAAAAAGTCAAATAAATAGGACAGTAAGCACCGGTTTTTTTCACCTAAGACAACTCAAGTCAGTTCGAAGAAACCTTCCTACAGAGGCGACAAAACTATTAATTAACTCTTACGTAGTCTCGCGGCTCGATTACTGTAACGGCATCTACGCTAGTCTTCCCAAATATCAAATTGACAAACTTCAATCCGTGTTTAATGCAGCGGCAAGGCTCATAACTGGGGTTTCTAAATATTCGCATATTTCAGAACACCTTCGTAACCTTCACTGGCTCAAGTGCCCTGAAAGAATCCAGTACAAATTGTGCTGGATGGTTTTTAAATCAATCTACGAAATGGCCCCACCTTACATCTCCGAATTATGCGTCCCGGAAAATACCGGTCCGAGACAATTAACCCTTAGATCAGCAACTTCATCTGCTAAAGGCAGACTAATAGAACCTAAACGAAAGCCAAATACTATGTTTGGAGATCGTGCTTTCGGAGTATCTGGGCCTAAGGCTTAGAATAGACTCCCTCCGGAATTAAGATGCATAACAAGCCCAACAGAGTTTAGGTCCAAACTAAAAACCTTCCTTTTTGGGCTCTCATACCCGTAATTTAAATATACCGATTTGAGAGTATCATACTTGTATTGTCTATGATATGTCTTAATCACACTTTTCTTACTGAATTAAAATTACTCGATTCCTTACACATCAATCTGTCTCTTGACGAATCACATTTAGAAAGATCAAATCCTTATTGGTACTACTGCACCTCCCACCTTTATATGTTGCTTTTACTTTCCAAAATACACTCGTCAAAGAATACATTACATATTAATATTAAAATATTTTTCAGGATTAAATAACATGTGTTCACAATAATGTCCTCTGCGTGCGAACTCTATCTAAATTTCTTTAAATGGGCAATATACAGTGTTAATTTCAAGCGACCTCCCAGGTAAGTATGGTCCTGTTTTCATTAAATTTTAGGCAGCATCGCGTTCATTGGTCAAAATATTGTACACATATTTTCGTATCGGTGATCAATGAACCGATGTTTGCAATTTTTAGCCATAAGTTGTTTATAATTGTTTGCCTAGCTTGTAGTTTTTTAGATTTTAGAAATGTATTATAAGTTTTTTACAGCGCCCTTGAGGTGATCATCATCTAAATCATCCAAATATTATTATTATTATTATTATTATGACAACTAGAAATTTTAAAACTAGAAGCAGGGAACATGAACTTTGTTTACGAAATAATAATTAGTCAGATTTTACTAACCAATTAAAAGAGACAGGTCATAGCTTCAACAAAGAAAAAACAAAGTTTAAAAATTCAAATAAAAATAAATATTTTAATTTGTGCGCTATAGAAATAATATACGGAAATAAAAAAAAAATAAAAAAAAAACGAAACAGGTTACTAAAATAATTGCACCATGCAAATCGCCCTTATTAACAATGTTTCCATATAATGTCGACTCCTTACACCTTTCTTCCCCTCCCCCAAAATCAACCCTCCCACTACCCCACCTAATTAAATCTTATCGTTTTGTACAGATTTTTTAAGTTTGCTAGTGAATGACTCAGAAGTGTCGAAACCGAAGCAGAAATATCAAGTAAAAAATGTACAATTTAAACTTTTCAAAACAAAATGTCTAGTTAACGTTGAAGAAATACAAAAAAAAATATTGCAACTGGGACTCAAGCCCAGAACCCCTCGTCTTACAGGGACAAACACCATACCAATTCGGCTACAGAGACACCTTACTAAAACGTCAAAAAATAAAACCTCTCGTTTTCCTGGGACTAACGCCTTACTAATTCGGCTACTAAGACGTCTTATTTAAACGTTATTTAGAATTTTATTTTAAATGTATATTTATAACTATATATTTTTATTTTTGTGCTACCGGTTTCGACACAAACGTGTCATTTACCAGCAAACTTAAAACAACTTAAAAATTCTTCACAAGTACAAAAATTATTAGATTTATTTATTGGGGTAGTGGGGGGGGGGGGGGGGGGTGATTTTGGGGGAGGGGAAAAACAGTGAAAGGAGTAAACATTACATGGGAACATCGTTAATAAGGGTGAATTAGAAGATGCTTTTATTTTATTAAATAAATAGATTTTTGATATATTTTTTTTATTTAGATAGAAGGATTCTAAAGCGCATAATTTAAAATATGAATAAATATTGTGATGTTTAAACTTGGTTTTTTCTTTGATGAAGTACCCAAGAAGAAGAGAGAAGCGCCAAGGAGAGACAATAATAGAAAAGAAGAGAAAATAAGAGACACGAAGCAGCAAAAAGAGCCAAGAAGAGTTGAGAAAGACGGGAAGATTCAAGAAGAGCCAAGACGAGACAAGAAGAGCCATTAACAAGCGAGAAAATCCAAGAAGAGGCGAGGAGAGACAAGAGCCAAGAAGAGACGAGGAGATCCAAGAGAAAGAAAGAAGAAACAAGATAGACAAGAAGGTTTAAGAAGGGACAAAAAGATCAAAATGGGGACAAGATGTGCAAAAACTACCAGAAATAGTCAAGACCCAGAAAGAAATGAAAAGATCCCAGAAGGGACAAGAAGAATCAAGAAGAAACAAGAAGACGCGAGAAAAGACAAGAAGAGCCAAGAAGATGAAAGAAGAGCCAAGAAGGAGACAATAATAGAAAATAAGAGATAATAAGAAACACGAAGCAGCAAGAAGAACCAAGAGGAGCCATGAAGATGCGAGAAGATCCAAGAAGAGGCAAGGAGAGAAAAGAGCCAAACAGATACGAGGAGATCCAAAAGCAAGAAAAAAGAGACAGGAGAAGATTCATTAAGGGAAAAAAAGATCAAAATGGTACAAAAAGAGCCAAAACTGCCAGAAATAGAACTAGAACCAGAAAGAGATCAGAAGATCCCCGAAGAGACAAGAAGAAGCAAGAAGCGAGAAAGAACAAGAAGCGATATGTGAACCAAGAAGAGCCGAGAAGAAACGAGAAGATCCAATAAGAGGCAAGGAGAGAGGAGAAGATTCAAGTGATAGCAAGAAAAGCCAAGGAGATACAAGAGACATAAAGGTCAAGAAGGGATGAGAAGATTGAAGTGTGAGCAAAAATTGACAGAAATAGATAACAAGATCCTGGAAGTGATGATAAGATTCTAGAAACCACAAGAAGAAACAAGAAAAGACAAGAAAATCTATGAAGACGTAAGAAGAGATGAGAAGATCCAAGATGAAGCAAGAAGCGTAAAGGAAAACAAGAGACAAGAAGAGTCCAGAACCGACAAGAGTATCCAGGATGAGCCGAAAAGAGTCAAGAAAAAGGAAAGCATGAAGAAAGAAAACAAAATTAACGCTCAATCAATTCCTTTGTTCCTGCCCATCCTAAATTCCATTATTAGGTTGCGGTGTATACCGGTCGATTAAACTCCAGCCTTCTTCCTATCCTCAGAGCACGTGTTTCTAGTCCTAACAAATCAGTGCCCCCTGGTGTACCGGTCTCACCGGGACAGGAGTGCTTCTGGCTGGGGTAGTACAATCGTATCGTATAGTGTCAGGGCCTCCTGTGTGGAGCTAATGTAAAAAAGGCCTTTAACTAATAATAATAAATTATAATAATTGGATAATTTGTATAGCGCGTTTTTGTGAAAAATCACCTAAGTATACCATCATATTTTTCTCGTTACTATATAAGCTCGGCAGTGGCGGATTTATACTTTTCATAAGCATATGTCACTTCCTCCTTCCTAGAAGTTATCACCTATAATAATCACTCACCTGTGGGCTTGCCGCTACCCTTAGGCATCGGCTTAACCGGCCTATTGACAAATGCAGGACTGAAGCTCGATATCGATGATAAACTATTGGAATGTTTGCAAACTACCTGTCTATCCCGTAAAGTTCTACTAGCGAAAATTAATTCGTTCCTTTCTAACCAATTTACAGCTACTGTAAGTGTTCCACAAGGTTCTCATATATGTCCAATTTTATTTTCACATTTTGTAAATGATATTAATATTATCTTAATCAAAGATATTGCGGCGATACCTAAATGAATTCAAAAACTGCTCTCTCATAGATGGCGATAGCGAAATAATTAAAAAGAAAAAAAAATCGATGCATTAAAATATTAAGAAGAATTAATACGGTAAATCACAATCTACTCGTAAAAAAATAATCAAATATGTTAACCTTTACAAATAACTCAAAATTATATTGTCAAATTTATGCATAATAAAAATATTACATTTTCTACGGATGCATTAAATACATGTAGGATTACAAAAGATTTTTTAAATATTTATATTGAGGGATCAGTAGGATTTATAGGTTCAATTAGGAATTCCACAGAGCCGAACCCTCTGATATGAAAATATCTGGAGTCGGTGAATTATTTTCCCATCTGGCCTCTGGTAGGTTAACATGTTGTTCTTGTATTGTTTTGTAATTATAATACATATAGTGCAATTGCATAACGTGGATTGACCAGATGATCATTTGGGAAGTGTGTGAAAGGGTTTAGTTTTTCCTGTGGGGAAAATTAAACCCGGACATTTAAATCTGGTGCGTAATAAAGAATGTAAACTATTCAGTATATTTTAAATATTTATTCTGCAAACTATGAAATAGGTATATCTTTAAAAAATAAAACAAATTCTAAAAAAATTAAAACAGAATCAACTTTAGAAATAAGAATATGGTTTATACCTCCCAAACAAATACCAAACAAATGCAAACTCACAGCAGTTTTATTGGTCCTCGTACTTTCAATCTTTTACTGAAAAAAATGAAGTGACAAGTAAACTACCTCAATACTAAAAAGAGTAATACTATCAAACTGATCTGTTTTGTAAGATTTATAAGATAAATATTTTAAAAACTAAAAACTGAATAAACATACTAAAAAAAAAAGTTTAAACCACTGGAGCGATTTCGGTCGAAAAATGGACCACTTTTTTCTGCGATTGATTTCGGTCCAAAAATGGACCACATTTTCCTACCATTCGTAAAACATTTATTGCAATTATTTAAAACATTTCCTGGGCCAGCCGTTTATTTTAACACCAAGCTATGGAAGTGCTTTATCTATTATGAACATAAATGTCCCAAATCTGAACTTCGTAGACTATTTTAGAACGATGTTAAAAATAATTTTTTTCCCGCCGAATTTTTGAACAGCTGTTTACGGATAAAATTAAGTCTTTTTTCCGTAGAAATGCACCTTTAATTATCAAGTATACCATAGACAACATACAGAAACCGAAAATATTCTATGTTGACCCGAATGAGTTTCCTTCACGGTAGTTTCAAGTAAAAAAACACTCAGTATTCGCGCGATTATAAACTTTACGATTTTTTAAATATTTTTTTCATAAATCCTACAAATATGAGATAAAAGAAAAAGTACAGTTTATTTCATTGGCTACATAGCAGTATAATAAGTTTTTATGTCTCTGTGTCGAAATTCGAAGGTATAATTTTTTTAATGTTGACGAAAAATTTATAAAATGACCATCTGGGAAATATCAAGCAATCGAAGCAAATTTATTTATTTTGCGTGATCGATCCAGTGGATGCAGATGTTGAAACTACATTTATTTAATTTATGTCACTTTATGTTTCTCACAAACTGCACATTGTTACACTATACACTTATTAGTACATTATTGAGTACATTTTTTGTACAAACTTTAGTTTAGACAAATTTTTATTGTTTTTCTTTATATGTCTACTGTTTGTTTCTTTTTAGGTACGATAATAAAACGTATATTGCTATATTACCAACACACATACTGCGCCTTAGAAGGTTCCTATTACTCTTACGATTTTCATATTATTGTTTTCATCAAATGTAAAAATTGTTAAAAATTACGAAAAATAAATTGCAATATTAATATTGATAAATATATTTTTTTGTAAATAAAACTCGAAACTTTCAAGAGAGGCTTACACATTCAATATTTGATTGAGTCATCAATACAATCAATCAAATGTTGTATTTTTAATCCATTTATAAATAAATTTGTGAAAGTCCAAAAGGGTGCCAATAAATAATAAATTAAATTAAATTATTTACCTTTACAGTTGACTGGAAATTAGAAGGGCGGATACTTTTGCGGGGCTGCACCTAAAGAAAAAATAATAAAATTATTAATTTATTTTTCAATTATTAAAACGTTCTAACAATATTTAACAGCAATAAATTATAGAGCTTATAGTGGATCAAATCATATTTCAGTTTCATCAAAACTCAAAAGATACATTTATGAAATAAGGAAAAAACAAAACGTTGTCTTGTACACCAATCAAAACAAATGATTTTTTCCTTAAAAATCTTTAAAAAAAATCACGACGTACGAGTATTTGCTTTCCGAAAAAAATTTTCCATTTTTTTTAAAGAATTTTTTCTGAAACATTTCCAGGATCGAAAGCTTTCCCAACATGAAAAGGTTCTAAAGTTTCGAATAACAAAATCAAAAAAGTAAATGTCTTAAATTTTGTAAAAAAAAAACCCCAACATATTTAGCGACCAGTTAGTTTTGCGAGATAAAATCTCCGATTTAAAAATTTTCGGCAGAATTTTTTTTAAATAATAAAAATTCAATTCAATTCAGCTACTGAGGCCTCTTATTTAAACGTCAAAAAATAAAAAGAATGCAACCGGGGCTCGAACCCAGAACCTCTCGTCTTACTGGGGTAAACGCTTTACCAATTCAGATAGTTTTTTTTAAACGTCACTTTTGTCAATCTCATATTTCAAATAAAACAATTAACAATATTAGCTTCAACCAATTTTTTCCCATTTTTCAGTGAATTGTTCATTTTCATATTTTCATTTAGATTTTAAGAGTTATCATCTTCTTCAGTGATATATTAAATACATGGATATCATCTTCTAAAGTTATAAAAAGAGAATTGTTCTAATAAAAATTAACTATTTTCATTAATTTTTAAAACTTAGGTATAATTTAATTTCTTATAAACTTTTATCTAATGACAAAATATTTTGTAGTAATTTTATCTACATAAGTCTATAAAATTAAGTTCTGGCATTATGAAATTTGTATAAAAAAAAAAAACAAAATGTAGGTCCAGAATGTTTTGGTCCGCAAATCTCATAAAGTAATCGATGGATTGACTCAAAATTTTACAGAACATTGCATTTTAGCGGAAGTGTGTTTCTGTATATAATTTTAAGCTCTGGCGTTATGAATTTCGTTTAAAAAAATTAAAATTAAGGTTCCGTATGTTTGGGTCCAAAAATCTCGGAAAGTAATTGACGGATTGACTCAAAATTTTTACAGAACAATGCATTTTAGCAGAAGAGTATTTCACTATACAATGTTTCTGGCGGTATGTAATTTATATAAAAAAAATAACTACATTTGGTGCGCGAGTGGTTTGAAAATGTGTGTATTTCATATATTTTAGCGGCAGGGAGGGAAGGTAAGAGGGGGAGGGTAACGAAGGATGTGGGCTTGAGGGAGGGGGAAGCCGGGGAAGGTGAAAGGAAAACGCAGGATGGTAGGACGGGCGGGAGGTGTAGGGAGGGTGAAAGGAGAAGGGCGGCGGGAGGGGTAGGGGCACGCATGAGAATGGACATGCAGGGAGAAACAATTTATTTCTTAGAATAGCATAGCAACGCATTCCGGGAAACAGCTAGTAAAAAATAAATAAATTTAAGCTGATTAATAATCTCTCAACAAATGAATTATTTTGAACGTAAGAAAAATGTTTTTAAAAAAGTTCTCAAACATTAAAGTATTTATATTTTAGACCTAATTAGTAAAACCTCAAATTGTAATATTTTAATTAATTAAGACAATATTAGCAACGAACAAAAATCATAAAAAAATACGGTTATCTCTAGGACTCGAACCCAGGACTTACTTCTAGCCGGGGTGGAGCTCTACCAATTGAGCCATCTCAATGCACATTAGAAAAAAAGAGTAGTAATGATGTGAATGTGAAAGTTAACTATTATGCTGATTATTTCTAAGTATCGAAAATATTCCAGACAATAATTATATGCCACCTTCGTCCCTGAACAAGAGCACACTTATCCCTGCCGTAAACGATGTTAAAACTAAAACTAAATCCATAGACAAAAACAAAAAGGCCGGACCCGATAATTTGCATTCCAAATATCTTTATAAATTATATCGCTTCACTGGTTTAGCCGATTATCTTACTGTTTAATCAATCCCTTGAGACAGGTTGCTTCCCGAATCTTTAGAAACGTTGTTATATAACACCTGTATTCAAGATGAGTAATAAATGTTATGTAACTAATTTTTGCCTGATATGTAAGCTATCCGTAGTATTGAATTTATTTATTCTATTACAAGTTAAATTGTATCATATATATATATACCATTCCACTATTTCGAATCAACGATTCTTATCGTGTAGATCAACTTTGACAAATCTGTCGTTATATGACAACTACATATATTATAACGACGGCATTAGTTAACAGAACTCAAATCGATTCCACATTTTATTAAGGCCTTGAACAAAGTATGCTATTAAAATTATTATGGTCACTATGTACGCACGATATCGATGAAAAACTACTGGACTGGTTTCCAAACTACCCAACTCTCCGGTAGAGTTCTACTAGCAAAAATTAATTCGTTCCTTTGTAATCAATTTTAAATCATCAGTGGTATTCCACAAGAGTCTCGTTTGGGCCCAATTTTATTATTACATTAATGATCTTGTTAATGTCTTAACGTGATAATTAAACGAATTATTAATCTGCTTTTTTACAGATGTCAATAGAATAATTATTTTAAGAAAAAAAACTTTTTGATAAACTTTCTGGTCTTTGTCAATCACATGCCACAATGAACTGTTTTTTACGCACCAGATTTAAATGTCCGGGTTTAATTTTCCCCACAGGAAAAACTAAAACGTTTCACACACTTCCCAAATGATCATCTGGTGAATCCACGTTATGCAATTGCACTATATACAATATACAATTGCACTATATAAGTATATTTCGTTAAAAAGTCAAATAAATAGGACAGTAAGCACCGGTTTTTTTCACCTAAGACAACTCAAGTCAGTTCGAAGAAACCTTCCTACAGAGGCGACAAAACTATTAATTAACTCTTACGTAGTCTCGCGGCTCGATTACTGTAACGGCATCTACGCTAGTCTTCCCAAATATCAAATTGACAAACTTCAATCCGTGTTTAATGCAGCGGCAAGGCTCATAACTGGGGTTTCTAAATATTCGCATATTTCAGAACACCTTCGTAACCTTCACTGGCTCAAGTGCCCTGAGAGAATCCAGTACAAATTGTGCTGGATGGTTTTTAAATCAATCTACGAAATGGTCCCACCTTACATCTCCGAATTATGCGTCCCGGAAAATACCGGTCCGGGACAATTAACCCTTAGATCAGCAACTTCATCTGCTAAAGGCAGACTAATAGAACCTAAACGAAAGCCAAATACTATGTTTGGAGATCGTGCTTTCGGAGTATCTGGGCCTAAGGCTTGGAATAGACTCCCTCCGGAATTAAGATGCATAACAAGCCCAACAGAGTTTAGGTCCAAACTAAAAACCTTCCTTTTTGGGCTCTCATACCCGTAATTTAAATATACCTATTTGAGAGTATCATACTTGTATTGTCTATGATATGTCTTAATCACACTTTTCTTACTGAATTAAAATTACTCGATTCCTTACACATCAATCTGTCTCTTGACGAATCACATTTAGAAAGATCAAATCCTTATTGGTACTTCTGCACCTCCCACCTTTATATGTTGCTTTTACTTTCCAAAATACACTCGTCAAAGAATACATTACATATTAATATTAAAATATTTTTCAGGATTAAATAACATGTGTTCACAATAATGTCCTCTGCGTTCGAACTCTATCTAAATTTCTTTAAATGGACAATATACAGTGTTAATTTCAAGCGACCTCCCAGGTAAGTATGGTCCTGTTTTCATTAAATTTTAGGCAGCATCGCGTTCATTGGTCAAAATATTGTACACATATTTTCGTATCGGTGATCAATGAACCGATGTATGCAATTTTTAGCCATAAGTTGTTTATAATTGTTTGCCTAGCTTGTAGTTTTTTAGATTTTAGAAATGTATTATAAGTTTGTACAGCGCCCTTGAGGTGATTTTTCACAAAAACGGCGCTATATAAATCATCCAAATATATCATTATTATTATTATTATAATTACAAAACAATACAAGAACAACATGTCAACCTACCAGAGACTAGATGGGAAAATAATTAACCGACTCCAGATATTTTCATATCAGAGGGTTCGGCTCTGTGGAATTCCTAATTGAACCTATAAATCCTACTGATCCCTCAATATAAATCTTTTCTTATCCTACATGTATTTAAAATTACCGATTTTTGCATTTTTATATATAAATTCTTTGACAAATCTAATACGCCTAAATTTTGAATCAGAGACCTAGGTATAATGCCAGTAGCCGAAATAACAAATGGTAATATTTTTATATTCCGAGAATGCCAAATTCTTTTAATCTCATTTCCTAAATCTGTGTATTTTCTAATTTTTTCAGAAACAGTTTTTTTGAATATTACAGGAATTTGGAATAGCTACATCAATGATATAAGTTATTTTTTTAATGTTGTCATGTAAAACTATATATATATATAAAAGCAAGTTATGTTTAATTACCAAACTTTGGTGGATTATTTTTAAAACCTGATTGTGCCTAAATGTATACTCGAACGGCGCTAATATAGAACATCCCGATATAATATGTTCTATAGTTTCCGGAAAAGCGAAACATTTTCTACATAAATCATCAATTTGATTTATATCTTTGATTATATGCTTTCTATAATTTTTAGTATTAATGACTCTATCTTGAATGGCAAGCATAAATCCTTCTATTTCTGCGCTCAACTCTCCAATACTCAACCATTTGTTTGACGAAAGTTTGTCAACATACGTTTGGTTGAGATAATTGAAGTGTTTTGCATGAATAATTTTATTTGACCAGGAATCTAATAATTCCTGGTTAGTATTTATAAGAATGTTGGCATTCTCGTCATATAAATTTAAAGGTGTAATGTTTATATCTGCCTTGCAAATTATTTTGTGCATTTCTGAGCTATTAGCTTTCTTATGGAAAAAATTTCTAAGCATTTCTACCTGATTGTGTTTCAAAGATGTTATTTTGACTATACCTCTACCTCCTAAATTTCTAGGTAAATTAATTCGTTCTATAGCTGAATTTGTAATTAAACTTTGTTAACGTAGTTTTAATTAATCGTTCTAAACTATCTTAATCTGTATTGGACCATTTAATTATGCCAAATGAGTACGGACCCGACCTGGGTTGTAGAGCCACAGATGATGATGATGATTATTTTATTAAATAAATAGATTTTTGATATATTTTTTTTTATTTAGATAGAAGGATTCTAAAGCGCATAATTTAAAATATGAATATATATTGTGATGTTTAAACTTGGTTTTTTCTTTGTTGAAGTACCCAAGAAGAAGAGAGAAGCGCCAAGGAGAGACAATAATAGAAAAGAAGAGATAATAAGAGACACGAAGCAGCAAAAAGAGCCAAGAAGAGTTGAGAAAGACGGGAAGATTCAAGAAGAGCCAAGACGAGACAAGAAGAGCCATAAACAAGCGAGAAGATCCAAGAAGAGGCGAGGAGAGACAAGAGCCAAGAAGAGACGAGGAGATCCAAGAGAAAGAAAGAAGAAATAAGATAGACAAGAAGGTTTAAGAAGGGACAAAAAGATCAAAATGGGGACAGGATGTGCAAAAACTACCAGAAATAGTCAAGACCCAGAAAGAAATGAAAAGATCCCAGAAGGGACAAGAAAAATCAAGAAGAAACAAGAAGACGCGAGAAAAGACAAGAAGAGCCAAGAAGATGAAAGAAGAGCCAAGAAGAGACAATAATAGAAAATAAGAGATAATAAGAAACACGAAGCAGCAAGAAGAACCAAGAGGAGCCATGAAGATGCGAGAAGATCCAAGAAGAGGCAAGGAGAGAAAAGAGCCAAACAGATACGAGGAGATCCAAAAGCAAGAAAGAAGAGACAGGAGAAGATTCATTAAGGGAAAAAAAGATTAAAATGGTACAAAAAGAGCCAAAACTGCCAGAAATAGAACTAGAACCAGAAAGAGATCAGAAGATCCCCGAAGAGACAAGAAGAAGCAAGAAGCGAGAAAGAACAAGAAGCGATATGTGAACCAAGAAGAGCCGAGAAGAAACGAGAAGATCCAATAAGAGGCAAGGAGAGAGGAGAAGATTCAAGTGATAGCAAGAAAAGCCAAGGAGAGACAAGAGACATAAAGGTCAAGAAGGGATGAGAAGATTGAAGTGTGAGCAAAAACTGACAGAAATAGATAACAAGATCCTGGAAGTGATGATAAGATTCTAGAAACCACAAGAAGAAACAAGAAAAGACAAGAAAATCCATGAAGACGTAAGAAGAGATGAGAAGATCCAA
Source organism: Limnephilus rhombicus (assembly GCA_929108145.2). NCBI lineage: Eukaryota > Metazoa > Arthropoda > Insecta > Trichoptera > Limnephilidae > Limnephilus > Limnephilus rhombicus. The sequence goes on along the minus strand of OV815289.1, from coordinate 6,541,680 downwards.
GATGAAGCAAGAAGCGTAAAGGAAAACAAGAGACAAGAAGAGTCCAGAACCGACAAGAGTATCCAGGATGAGCCGAAAAGAGTCAAGAAAAAGGAAAGCATGAAGAAAGAAAACAAAATTAACGCTCAATCAATTCCTTTGTTCCTGCCCATCCTAAATTCCATTATTAGGTTGCGGTGTATACCGGTCGATTAAACTCCAGCCTCCTTCCTATCCTCAGAGCACGTGTTTCTAGTCCTAACAAATCAGTGCCCCCTGGTGTACCGGTCTCACCGGGACAGGAGTGCTTCTGGCTGGGGTAGTACAATCGTATCGTATAGTGTCAGGGCCTCCTGTGTGGAGCTAATGTAAAAAAGGCCTTTAACTAATAATAATAAATTATAATAATTGGATAATTTGTATAGCGCGTTTTTGTGAAAAATCATCTAAGTATACCATCATATTTTTCTCGTTACTATATAAGCTCGGCAGTGGCGGATTTATACTTTTCATAAGCATATGTCACTTCCTCCTTCCTAGAAGTTATCACCTATAATAATCACTCACCTGTGGGCTTGCCGCTACCCTTAGGCATCGGCTTAACCGGCCTATTGACAAATGCAGGACTGAAGCTCGATATCGATGATAAACTATTGGAATGTTTGCAAACTACCTGTCTATCCCGTAAAGTTCTACTAGCGAAAATTAATTCGTTCCTTTCTAACCAATTTACAGCTACTGTAAGTGTTCCACAAGGTTCTCATATATGTCCAATTTTATTTTCACATTTTGTAAATGATATTAATATTATCTTAATCAAAGATATTGCGGCGATACCTAAATGAATTCAAAAACTGCTCTCTCATAGATGGCGATAGCGAAATTATTAAAAAGAAAAAAAAATCGATGCATTAAAATATTAAGAAGAATTAATACGGTAAATCACAATCTACTCGTAAAAAAATAATCAAATATGTTAACCTTTACAAATAACTCAAAATTATATTGTCAAATTTATGCATAATAAAAATATTACATTTTCTACGGATGCATTAAATACATGTAGGATTACAAAAGATTTTTTAAATATTTATATTGAGGGATCAGTAGGATTTATAGGTTCAATTAGGAATTCCACAGAGCCGAACCCTCTGATATGAAAATATCTGGAGTCGGTGAATTATTTTCCCATCTGGTCTCTGGTAGGTTGACATGTTGTTCTTGTATTGGTTTGTAATTATAATACAACATATAGTGCAATTGCATAACGTGGATTGACCAGATGATCATTTGGGAAGTGTGTGAAAGGGTTTAGTTTTTCCTGTGGGGAAAATTAAACCCGGACATTTAAATCTGGTGCGTAATAAAGAATGTAAACTATTCAGTATATTTTAAATATTTATTCTGCAAACTATGAAATAGGTATATCTTTAAAAAATAAAACAAATTCTAAAAAAATTAAAACAGAATCAACTTTAGAAATAATAATATGGTTTATACCTCCCAAACAAATACCAAACAAATGCAAACTCACAGCAGTTTTATTGGTCCTCGTACTTTCAATCTTTTACCGAAAAAAATGAAGTGACAAGTAAACTACCTCAATACTAAAACGAGTAATACTATCAAACTGATCAGTTTTGTAAGATTTATAAGATAAATATTTTAAAAATTAAAAACTGAATAAACATACTAAAAAAAAAAGTTTAAACCACTGGAGCGATTTCGGTCGAAAAATGGACCACTTTTATTTTTCTGCGATTGATTTCGGTCCAAAAATGGACCACATTTTCCTACCATTCGTAAAACATTTATTGCAATTATTTAAAACATTTCCTGGGCCAGCCGTTTATTTTAACACCAAGCATGGAAGTGCTTTATCTATTATGAACATAAATGTCCCAAATCTGAACTTCGTAGACTATTTTAGAACGATGTTAAAAATAATTTTTTTCCCGCCGAATTTTTGAACAGCTGTTTACGGATAAAATTAAGTCTTTTTTTCCGTAGAAATGCACCTTTAATTATCAAGTATACCATAGACAACATACAGAAACCGAAAATATTCTATGTTGACCCGAATGAGTTTCCTTCACGGCAGTTTCAAGTAAAAAAACACTCAGTATTCGCGCGATTATAAACTTTACGATTTTTTAAATATTTTTTTCATAAATCCTACAAATATGAGATAAAAGATAAAGTACAGTTTATTTCATTGGCTACATAGCAGAATAATAAGTTTTTATGTCTCTGTGTCGAAATTCGAAGGTATAATTTTTTTAATGTTGACGAAAAATTTATAAAATGACCATCTGGGAAATATCAAGCAATCGAAGCAAATTTATTTATTTTGCGTGATCGATCCAGTGGATGCAGATGTTGAAACTACATTTATTTAATTTATGTCACTTTATGTTTCTCACAAACTGCACATTGTTACACTATACACTTATTAGTACACTATTGAGTACATTTTTTGTACAAACTTTAGTTTAGACAAATTTTTATTGTTTTTCTTTATATGTCTACTGTTTGTTTCTTTCTAGGTACGATAATAAAACGTATATTGCTATATTACCAACACACATACTGCGCCTCAGAAGGTTCCTATTACTCTTACGATTTTCATATTATTGTTTTCATCAAATGAAAAAATTGTTAAAAATTCCGAAAAATAAATTGCAATATTAATATTGATAAATATATTTTTTTGTAAATAAAACTCGAAACTTTCAAGAGAGGCTTACACATTCAATATTTGATTGAGTCATCAATATAATCAATCAAATGTTGTATTTTTAATCCATTTATAAATAAATTTGTGAAAGTCCAAAAGGGTGCCAATAAATAATAAATTAAATTAAATTATTTACCTTTACAGTTGACTGGAAATTAGAAGGGCGGATACTTTTGCGGGGCTGCACCTAAAGAAAAAATAATAAAATTATTAATTTATTTTTCAATTATTAAAACGTTCTAACAATATTTAACAGCAATAAATTATAGAGCTTATAGTGGATCAAATCATATTTCAGTTTCATCAAAACTCAAAAGACACATTTATGAAATAAGGAAAAAACGAAACGTTGTCTTGTTCACCAATCAAAACAAATCATTTTTTCCTTAAAAATCTTTAAAAAAAATCACGACATACGAGTATTTTAAAGAAGTAAATTAAGTTAGTTACCTTTACTGGGACTGGGAATTACTTTAATGGAACTGGGACCGGGATGCTTCTGCAGGGCTTCACCTAGAGAGAAAATAATTCATTTATTAAGTGTGAAAAATAAAACATCTTGAATATTTGAGCTAAATACTAGGCTAAACTTAGAACACGTTCACGGACACGTCAGCAAAATTACATACCAGCACACGTATATTTTTTTAAGTTAGTTTTATCATAAGAAAATAGATACTTTAAAAATTGTTTATTATTTTTCAGAAACAAATCTTTTTTTTTAAATTTCTTACCTGGTTGTATCAGTATTTTATAAATTTGACAGCATTATAAATAAATACGCAGACCCGTTAAAAATCACGGAACAGTCTGAATTCTTAACAAATAAGTTCCAATTTTGAGAAATAAAATAATTTTCTGATAAAACATCATGTTATAGGAAGGAACTTTATTAATTTTCTGAAAAATATTATCTGTAATAGAAATCAGAAGTTGTACAACTTTTATTTTATTTTTAAAAAGTTGGTCTAAAACAAAAATTTACACTTTAAAATTAATTAATTTCAAATACAATTCAGAGATTATCACTTTTTCATTTAAATCATTTAATTAATTATTGTAATTAAGAAAAAAAAATGAAAGTCACATTTATTTAATCTTGTTTAGAAGAGTGGATCTGCCCCTTCTTCTATTATATCTTAAGTGTTTGAATACATTTTTAACTTTCTGCCATATTTATAGAGCGCCAACTTTTTCACTAAAATGTTACTTTAAAAATTAGTCAATGATTATTATTTTTATTAACACTAATAATCTAAAGGAAATGTAAAAAAGAAAAATAAAGAGAAAAATAAAAAGATTGCCACTGGGACTCGAACCCATAACCTTTCGTGTTACTGAGACAAACACCATACAAATTCAGCTACTGAGACCTCTTATTAAAACGTCAAAAAATAAAAAGAATGCAGCCGGTGCTTGAACCCAGAATCACTCGTCTTACTGGAGTAAACGCCTTACCAATTCGGATAGTATTTTTTAAACGTCATTTTTGTCAATCTCATATTTCAAATAAAACAATTAACAATATTATCTTCAACCAATTTTTCCCATTTTTCTGTGTCTTGTTCTTTTTCATATTTTCATTTAGATTTTAAGAGTTATCATCTTCTTTAATGATATTTTAAATACATGGATATAATTTTCAAAAGTTATAAAAAGAGAGTGGTTCTAATAAAAATGAAATATTTTTATTATTTAAAAAAAAAATCCAAAATAATAAACAAAGTTTATTCTAATATCAGAACAATAACATTAAATGGATTTAAACCTCCGAATTCTATTTCATTTATTAAAACACTGTTATTTTAAGGAAGGCAAATTTTAAAACTTAATTAATTTAATTTTTGATAAATTTTTATCTACCGACAATATATTTTGTAATTATTTAATAAAAAATAAATAAATTTAAGCTCATCAATAATCTGTCAATAAAGTACTTATTTTGTAACGTAAAAATACCATTTATAAAAATTTCTCAAACATTAAAGAATTTGTATTTTCGACCTAACTAGTAAAACCTCAAATTGTAATATTTTAATTAATTTTTTTTTTTTTCTTTTTTATTGGCAATGTTTATTAAAAATACATATGAAGTTACAACAGTTACATAGTTACATAAGGTTAACAAAAAATAAAAATAAATTGCCTTTCCTCACCATAAAGAGACAATGCTCTTGTGTTTGGTGAGGGAGTTCTAGCTCAATTAGTATTAATAAAGACAATATTAGCGAAACTCAATCGAAAATCTAAAAAAATTATAATAATTTTCCAACGTAGAAAAGTTCCGAATCTCAAATGATATAAAAATGCATTTCTTTAAAAAATATTCCCGATCTTTTTTCCGGCAAATTTCTCTTAATTTATTGGAAAGATATTTTTTCAGAAAAATATAATTTTCCAGGTTCAAAAATTTCTCAATTTAAAAAATTATTCCAAACTTTAAATAACAAAAACATAAAGATGAGTGTCTTAAAGGTTTTATGAAAATTCCTACACTTAATTTTCAATTTTCCCTAGTATCAGAAAGAAGTCTGAGATAAAAATAAATGTATCTTCGAAATTTATATTGAATATTTTCGATGAAATCTGAATGTATTTTAAAATGGGGGACCAGATCGAGAAGTTTTATTCGACTTGATTTCAAACTAAGGATGCACAAAAAAATATATGGTTAAAATATTGAAATTATGCGAAGTTTGCTGATTTTCAATGTTTTGAGAAATTTCTATTTTTTGAAAAAATTCTTCCCGGAAAATTGGTCGAAAAAAGGTTGGGAATTTCGATAAAAATATTTCAGACATTTGTCTTTTCGTTGTTCTTTTTTGAAGATATGAAAACATTTAATTTATTAAAAAGTCATATAAAACACAAAAAACCTTAACTAATTTACCAAGCGGCTAATAAAACGAATGATAAATTTGGATGTGTGAAATTTGTCGGATCAACAACTTATAAAATTGTATGTACCTAAATAAAGATTTTAATAATCATTCAGATTAGCCAATTTCAAATATAAGAAACCATGAAAATAGTTAATAGTGCTGGAAAAAAACCCCTCAGATATGATTTGGGAATAACTTACTTAACGTCTAACAACCTTCAGTCACATTTAAACAATGCAGTCATTGGGGAAACTACCAAAAGAATAATAAACATTCATAATTTACGTCTTTTTACTCAGAAATCAATATGGGAATAGATATTATGGGTAATAAAAATTAAAGGATTTCTGTGTTTTGACAACATTTCATTTCTATAAAACCGACGTGTTTCTGTTTTCTCTCTTCGTCAGGGCTTACTAAAACCTAATGGTGACAATGGAATTAATCTTAATGGTGTCAATGGAAAGGTAGGAGTGGGAATGGGGAAGGGGGTTAAATAAGGCATAATTAACAAAAGGATCATTTTCAATAGTAGGTCATTAAGAATATTTTTTGATTATTATTATATACCTACCATATTAAATAATCCAAGTAATCATCGGTGGCCGAAACAAAGAAATCTTTTAATTGTTAATAAAAATGGTGTCACAAAATAAATTTGCTGTATTTAAAGAAGTAAATTAAATTGGTTACCTTTACTGGGACTGGGAATTACTTTACTGGAACTGGGACCCGGATGCTTCTGCAGGGCTTCACCTGGAGAAAAAAAATAATTTATTAATTGTGAAAAATAAAACATCTTGAATATTTGAGTTAAATACTAGGCTAAACTTAGAACACGTTCACGGACACGTCTGCAATATTACATACCATCAAACGTTAATTTTTTTAAGTCAGTTTTTTCATAAGAAAATAGAAACTGTAAATTTTTTTTAATTTTTTTAGAAACAAATCTTTTTTTAAATTTCTTACCTGGTTGCATCAGTATTTTATAAATTTGACAGCATTATAATTAAATATGCAGACCCGTAAAAAATCACGGAACAGTCTGAATTCTTAACAAATAAGTTCCAATTTTGAAAATAACAAATAAAATAATTTTCTGATTAAAAATTATATAATAGGTAGGAACTTTATTAATTTTCTGAAAAATATTATATTAATGAGAAATCAGAAGTTGTTAAACTTTTATTTTTATTTTTAAAAAGTTTTTATAAAACAAAAATATAAACTTCAAAATAATTAATTCCAAATAGAATTCAGAGTTCATCATTTTTTCATTTAAATCATTTAATTATTATAATTTAAAAAAAAAAACACATGCCCAATTTATTTAATATTGTTTAGAATAGTGGATCTGCCCCTTCTTCTATTATATCTTAAGTGTTAAAATACATTTTAAACCTTCTGCCATATTTATAGAGCGCCAACTTTTTCACTAAAATATTTCTTTAAAAATTATTCAATGATTATTATTATAATTAACACTAATAATCTAAAGGAAAATGTAAAAAAGAACAATATAGAGAAAGATTGCCACTGGGACTCAAATTAAGAACCTACATGTTACTGGGACAAACGCCATACCAATTCAACTACTGAGACCTCGTATTTAAACGTAAAAAAATTAAAAAGAATGCAACCGGGGCTTGAACCCAGAATCTCTCGTCTTACTGGGATAAACGCCTTACCAATTCAGCTAGTGAAGTTTTTTTAAACGTAATTTTTGTCTATCTCATATTTCAAATTAAACAATTTAAATATTATCTTCAACCATTTTTCTATGTCTTGTTCTTTTTTCATATTTTCATTGAGATTATAAGAGTTATCTTCTTCTTCAATGATATATTAAATACATGGATATCATCTTCTAAAGTTATAAAAGGAGAGTTTTTCTAATAAAAATTAAATAACCATTTTTATTAATTCAAAAAGTAATTCCAAAATAATAAACTAAGTATGTTTTCTAATTTCAGAACAAACATATTTAATAGATTTAAACCTCCGAATTCTATTTTATTTATTAAAACACTGTCACATTTAGGGAAGCCAATATTGGAAACTTATAATTTAATTTCTCAACAACTTAAGCCTGCCAGAAAATATCAGCATAGTAATGCGAGTAACAAACTTACTCTCTCTACATCAAGTCAATCAAGTCTACAATACCAAATCTAAACGAACTCTCTTAACGACTACTATAGAATTCGATTTCAAAACTGTGTAAGAATTGTGTATTTAATTTATGTACCTAAAACTTCGGTTGACAATTCTATACCTTCTAACATACAAAACATTTTCAATCATATTAACTGTCTAAGAAAAAACAAACAAGGCTTACCCATCTCAATGTACTTCAGAGAAAAGAGTTGTACTGATATGAAAGTAATGGTTTACTATTTTGCTGATTATTTCTGAAGTATTGAAGTTATCCCAGATAATAAATATAAGCTGTCCGTAGTACCGAAACTTTCTTAAAAAGAATAACTACTAGATAAAATTTCTCCATGTATTAACCATTTTATTTTTCCGAATCAACGTGGATTTTTGTCAGGCAGCTCAAATCTCTCGTTATATGAAAACTATATATCAAAGGCATTAGCTAACAGAATTCAAGTTAATTCGACATATTATGCAGGACTTTATTAAGGCCTATGACAAAGTATGCCATAAAAAATCCTAGTTACTATGTAATCTCCATATTGGTGGTAAACTATTTGACTGGTTTGCAAACTACCTGTCTCTGCGGTAGAGTTTCATTAGCTAAAATAATTCATTACTTTCCAACCAATTAATAGCTACCAGTGGTATTCCACAGGGATCTCATTTAGGCGCAATTTTAGTAATCAATTAAAAATTAAATTTAGTTACCTTTGTTGACTGGAAATTGTAGCGGTTTGCGGTTGTAACCAGATACTTCCTCAGGGCTTCACCTAAAGAAAAAATAATTTAATTATAAAATGTCAAAAATAAAACATCCTGAATCGTTTTTATCCTATTTGAGCTAAATATTACGCTAAATTTACTTAACACGTTTACGGACACGTCTGCAACGTCTTAAAGTAAGTTTTTTCATGAGAAAATATCCTCTAAAAATTGTTTAATTTTTTGAAAAGCGATACTTTTTTTAATTTCTTATCTGGTTGCATTAGTAATTTATAAATTTGACTTATAATGAAATGCACAATGAATAAATTTGATATTAAATACAAGTGAAAAATCACGGAACAATCTGAATTCTTGACAAATAAGTTCCAATTTTGAAAATAACATAATACATGAAATAATTTTCTGATAAAGCATCATATTCTCAAACTTTTAATTTTATTTTTCCAAAGTTTTTCTAAAACAAAAAAATAAACTTCAAAATTAATTCAATCCAAATAGAATTCAGAGGTTCTCAATCTTTTCATTTAATTGATTATGTACTTATTTATTGTAATTAAAAAAAAAAAAAACTATACTTATTTAATGTCGTATTTATTTAATCATGTTAAGAATAGCTTGACCTCTTATTTAAACGTCAATTTTGTCAACCTCGTATTTCAGAATTAACAATTTTATCTTTAATTAACTTTTCCTAATTTTCTTTGTCTTGTTCTTATTCATATTTTCATTTAGATTATTATAGTTATCTTCTTCTTCAATGATATATAAAATTGATGGAAATGACCTTCAAAAGTTGTAAAAAGAGAGTTGTTCCAAGAAAAAAAAATATTATTATTAATTAAAAAAATAATTCCAAAATAATAAACTATATTCTAATTTCTGAAGAATAAGATTAAGAGGTAAATATTTAAACAGTTTTAAACCTCCGAATTTTATATTTATTAATACACTTTCATTTTTAAGGAAGGAACATTTTAAGAAGTAATATTTAAAAAAAAATAAAAAAAGTATATAAATTAACTAATAAAAGTTTATTTAATAACAAATATATTTTTTCTGATTTTATAAAAAATAAATTAATTAAGAAGATGTAAAATTCCTCAATTAATGATTTATTTTACGTTAAAAAACTTCCACATAAATATAATAAGTTCTAAAACACTAAAAAAAATAATATTATTCTTAAAGCAAAGTATTAAAAAAAGATTGCCATCCTCTAAAATTTGTATTACCTAAAAAAATACTTATTCGACTGTGATTGTCGTGTGTAACTCTGGAACTCAGATATGCTTTGAATTTATTTTCAAAATCGAAACCGATTGTTTAAAGAATTTAAAGAATTTAGTATAAATTACATACCAATTATATAATATTTTAAATAATTTTCATTAATGGAACTGATTTGTCAAGAATTCAGACTATCCCGTGATTTTTCATGGATCTGCCCTAGTATTATTATTTAATTATATCAAATTTACGAATTACCGATGCAACCGGAAAGCTACTTTGTGAAAAATTAAAATTTTATTGTTTCTCGAAAATCAAACACTTTTATACGTACTTTATATGAAAAGGTATTGTAATACTTTAAAATTTATAGAACAGATAATGTTATAATAAAATTTTAAAAAATATTATAATTGTTTTACTTGATTTTATCGATTTAATTTTTTAATTAATTCCATTGCTTATTTATATTCAGGGCTGTCACAAGCATTTAGTTAGTGTCCGCGAAGGTGTTAAAAGGTCTGCAGTGTGAATCTCAGGGTTAAGAGCTTAATGTTATTTATAAAAAACAACATAAAAGCATTATTTTAAAAAAAGGAAAAAATAAAAACTTAAAACGAAATTGAAAATTTAACTTGAAAGCAATAAATTTAAATCATATTATGATGTTACATTTGCATCAAATGTAACATTTTCATCAAATGTTACATTTTCATCAAATGTAACATTTTCATCAAATGTAACATTTTCATCAAATGTTACATTTTCATCAAATGTTACATTTTAATAACTGAATCTTTCTCTAATACCGTGACACTCGTATATAAAAGTGTTTGGTAGGAAAGAATAATAATTTGAAAAAATATTTTATTTAGATGCAAATGCTGACTTAGCGACAAGTATATCAATCGGAGCACTCCTTGAAAACATGCGTCATTGATTAGCCGCCTTGCTTATTATTAATACTCCATTACAATCAACAGGCAATCTCGACTAATTTTATCTACAATGTTTCAAAGCTTGCAAACAAAACTGATATCACCAAAATTACGTAAGACGTTTTGACTCCTAGGCCTTAGAGGGGTCAGTTAATATGAAAATCCGTTCAACAACAAATCAATTTTAAAAAATATTGGTTAAATTTCAAATGAAGTGGGGTAAAATTGAACAAACTTACGACAAACTTCTATTCACATTTGTATTCAGTGGAATTAATGTTCTGTGTGTTGGGATGAAACCTATACGTGTAAGAATTACAAATATCTAGAAACAAATTTATTTAATAAATTAGCAGAAAATATAAGATCCCTTAACCCCTTGATCACTTAACCCTTTGATCCCGTAACACAGATTAAGACTTTCATACATTTTTTGCGAATTATTTGTTATTTGTACCTTGAAAATAGTTCTGGAATTTTTTGTAAATTTTCTGAAATTATTTCCACATATTTTTATACCATCGGGAATACGTCAATACTTACTTATCTTACAATTTAATTGTTTTCATTTTATTTAAATTAAAATTTAATTAATTATTTACTTCTTAATAGCCAACATTTTTAATAGATAATGGTTTACAAAATAAAATTATGTTCTTTCTCATTCAACTTCTCGAAAAATAAGTCGATTAATCAGTCATTTAATCTGTCGATTAATCATGTGACGACTCTACGTTAAACAATTTTTCTTGGTGTCCGTTATCGTAACTAAGCTTTAAAAAATTGCCGAACTATAAAATAATGTCCAATTCTGAGAGTAATAACATGTAAAAAAAATTACATAGAAGGTACCTACAGGGAGTTAGAAGAGTAAATATTTATCACTTCAGGGAGTAGAGTTAAAATAATTAATTTAAATACAAAATTATAAATTAAATAGTTTTTTTTTTATAAAACTGTATTTTTAGAAGTTTGCAATATATTTTTTACTTATTTAAAGCTTGTAAGGAAATATTTATAATTAATTAATATAAATTATATTACATACTCATTCATTATTTACATAAAAAAAAAAACCATTCAAAAATATATCTATATATATTTTTTAATTATCTAAAGCTTATAAGGATGTATTAATAATTAATTAATACTTAAAATAATGTACATTTAAATTAACTTCTTGTTATTTTATATTATAAATTAATTATTATATAATATAAAATATATTTATTATTTAAAAAATAATCCTTATAAGGTTAAAAAAAAATTGTTAAAATACATATTTATTAATTGTTCGTTATTTTATATTTTTAATTAATTATTTATTAATACATCATTATAATGTTTAAATAAATAAATAAAAATACAAAATAGGTATGTTAATTAATTATTTGTTACTTTATATTAATAAATAATATAATATAAAGAAAATAATTATTAATATACCCTTGTAAGGTTTAAATAAGTAAATAATGATATAATTTGTATTAATTAATTGTTTGTTGTTTTATGCTAAAAATCAATTAATATAAAATATAACGTATCCAAATTAATTAATAAAAATCCTTTTAAGCTGTGTGTAATTAAATAATATACCTAAAAAATAAAATAAAATACAAAGTTTTGATAAAAATTAAAACTGCCTTATTAAAATATCACAGTAATAAAAGATATTCTTTCTAAATAAATAAATAAAACCTGCCTCCCATACTCACAAGCATAGCTTTTTAAAGATATAAAATTAAGAAAATAAAAATTTTCACAAATTATTAATTATGTTTATATTTTAAAATAAATTAATTTTGTAAAAATAAATTTCCAACACAAAAGTATAGTTATAAATGAACAAAATGTTTTACCTGAAATGTCTTCCAAACTAATAAATGGATCAGCTACAGGAAACCACTGGATTTGAATTCAATTACAAAACAATATAAATTAGTTATTAATTCGTCCGAATAAGTAGTTGTGAGAAAATGTAAGAGGTCAGACAGTGTACTAAGAATGACTGTTTAAAGTGACTCTGAAGCTCGCAATGCCTTGTGAATCCATTTTTGTATTCTTATCTTGCTTATCACTTATCACCATATTGATAACAGGGCCGTCTGCTTGACATCCCGCGCCCCGCATAATAAGTTCCGATTATGTTATAAGAATATTTATTTATTTATTTATAATACAATAAAAAGTAGAGCATCGGACGAGAATCGAACCCGGACCGACATAAAACAGCAAGCAACTGAACCGCCGACCCTATGCAGTACGTAGATATAATATAATATTTTGTATCTCGAGCTTTTTACTTTGTGAAAGCCTTTTTTTAAAATACATTTTATTACATTAAATATACTTTTTTTATTAAATACTAGCAGACCCGGCCACACGTTGCTGTGGCTAACGAAGCACAACGTCATTACCCAATCTTTATAAAATCCACACCACCCGCTTGCCAGCTGCTCGCTGCCCGCTGCCTGAATTAAATAATTGAATTTATAATAATAATAATAATTTTTATTTTAGTAATTTGTACATTTAAGTTTACAAATTTCTAATTGATAATAATATTTCATATTCACTATATTTTTTCAAGTTTAATGTAGCTCCTACAATACATCTTGAACTTTCCAATTGGTGTGGACTTTAAAGTTTCTGGTAGTGTGTTATACAACTTCATTCCCTTGTACAGTAGACTGTTCTGCGTATTCGCTTTGTCCTTTTTTGGTAGCCTAATTTCCTTGCACGTCCTTGTGTTATATCTGTGAATGTCTTAATTGTATAAAATTTTATTTGAGAAGTATTTTGGTAACGTGTTGTTCAATATTTTGTGGATAAATACCATCGTGTTCAAGGTCAGCATCTGTTTCACGGTCAACCAATTTAGTTCCTTTAACATTTTAAAAATTTTTGAAAATCTGTTTCGTCGATTATCGGCTTTTCTCTCCAATAAGCATGTATTATACATATAAACTAATTAACTCGCCACTAATTATAAAATTCTTGCAATTCAACACTGGATATTTGAAAAGGGAAAATCAAATACCTACTTACTCTAGGACATCTATTTTCCAATTTCTTCCGTAGAACGAATTTCAAAAGGGACTATAGTACGGCCCGCCAGCCGTTTTAAATCGCACAAAAATATGTTTTCTTTGAATTTCTCGGCTTTTCTCTAATAAAATTTACATGTATTACACATATAAACATTCCTCTTCAATCACTCTATCCATTGGTGAAAACTGTATGAAAATCCGTTGCGTACTTTAAAAGATTAACGCGCACATACATTTTGAGCGACTTCATTTTATACTATGTAATGATACGTTTTTTAATTATTATTTTTAATTGTTAAACTAACGTTTAAGACAAGATTTTTATGCATAGCACAAAGAGTAACAATTATTATGAGCAATAATTATCAGCCTGAAACACTCATCCACATTGAAAAATCTTCCGAGAAAAGATACATGACGCCAACGGGACTTGAACCCGTGCCCTTCTGATTGCCGGGCAGCTGCTCTCCCAATTGAGCTATGGCGGCTTATCTTATACCCGCCAAATAATTCAATGTATACTAGTGTTTCTTTCAACAATTACTGCTTATTATATTTTTTCCACCTGAAAACAACCAACTTTATTTTTGCGATAGAGACACTGTTAGTGTTAAATCCGTCGCTAGGTGGCATCGAGACAAATTATGTCTTCATTTATTGGGGAAATACTTTAACTTGTCAAATATTAATTATTATTTTTAATTGTTAAACTAACGTTTAAGACAAGATTTTTAATTTTATTTATTTTTATTTTTATTTTACGCACCAGATTTAAATGTCCGGGTTTAATTTTCCCCACGGGAAAAACTAAACCCTTTCACACACTTCCCAAATGATCATCTGGTCAATCCACGTTATGCAATTGCACTATATAAGTATTATAATTACAAAACAATACAAGAACAACATGTCAACCTACCAGAGACCAGATGGGAAAATAATTCACCGACTCCAGATATTTTCATATCAGAGGGTTCGGCTCTGTGGAATTCCTAATTGAACCTATAAATCCTACTGATCCCTCAATATAAATATTTAAAAAAAATTTGGAATCCTACATGTATTTAAAAATACCGATTTTTGCATTTTTATAAATAAATTCTTTGACAAATCTAATGTCCTTAATTTTGAATCAGAGACCTAGGTATAATGCCAGTAGCCGAAATAACAAATGGTAATCTTTTTATAGTCCGAGAATGCCAAATTCTTTTAATCTCATTTCCTAAATCTGTGTATTTTCTAATTTTTTCAGAAACAGTTTTTTGAATATTACAGGAATTTGAAATAGCTACATCAATGATATAAGTTATTTTTTAAAATTTTGTCATGTAAAACTATATCAGGTCTATTATGACTAATTGTTCTGTCTGTTAGTATAGTTTTATCAAAATATATTTTATAAAATTCATTTTCTAAAAATGAATTTGGGTCATATTCATAATATGGTACTATATTACGGCAGTCAATCAAATTTTGTTTAATTTCCAAACCTTGGTGGATTATTTTTAAAACCTGATTGTGCCTAAATGTACACTCGGACGGCGCTAATATAGAACATCCCGATATAATATGTTCTATAGTTTCCGGAAAAGCCAAACATTTTCTACATAAATCATCAATTTGATTTATATCTTTGATTATATGCTTCCTATAATTTTTAGTATTAATGACTCTATCTTGAATGGCAAGCATAAATCCTTCTATTTCTGCGCTCAACTCTCCAATACTATGTTTTACAATCTCCAATACCATGTTTTACGAGGGCTTGATGTTAATAAAGCTAGTGGGCCTGACGGAATACCTGCCCTGGTACTGCAAAGGTGCGCTGCAGAAATAGCTCCAATTTTGACGAAGCTTTTTAAACTGTCCCTGAAGACTGGCTCTGTGCCCTCTGGTTGGAAAAAAGCGGTTATCCATCCTATTCCAAAGAAGAGTGACCGCTCCAACCCGGTATCGCGTTCATTAGTCAAAAAATTGTACATATATTTTCATATCGGTGATCAATGAACCGGTGGATACAGTTTTTAGCCATAAGTTGTTTTTAATTGTTTGTCTAGCTTGTAGTTTTTCTAGATTTAAGAAATGTATTTTAAGTTTGTACAACGCCCTTGAGGTGATTTTTTACAAAAATGGCGCTATACGCATCATCCAAATATTATTATTACTAATTCTGCAATTTGAAATATGAAATTGACAAAGATGACGGTTTAATAAGAGGTGGCAGTGGCCTAATTGGATAAGGCGTTCGTCCCGGTAAGATGACAAGTTCTTGGTTCGAGTGCCTGTTGCGACCGTTATCTTTTTATTTTTCTGTGTCTTGTTCTCTTTCATATTTTCGTTTAGATTATTACTGTTATATTCTTCTTCAATGATGTAGAAAATCACTATAATGTCAAGAAGACGAATTACTAATATTTTATTACATTATCTTCCACTTGTTTACCCTTAGAGCGTTATAAATAAAATAAAATATGGCATACACGCGCATTTGTGTGATCTTTGCACTCACCCCCCACTTATTAAAATCATGTCAGGCATTTGATCTTCCGAGAAAGTGCGGGGAAAATATACTGTTTGAATTTATTGCGAAGTAAATTTCTAGTGCGGCCCTGCACCAGCCACTTTTCAAGCAACAAATCAAAAACCCTGTCGGCAGTTTTATTTAACTTAATATTTCACACTTTCAATGTAAAAAAAAATTGATCTCAAATAATAAAAAAAATGAAATATTGGCTTTATTTAAATTTAATATCCCTTAACAAAATTCCCACAAATCCTTCGGCATGTGAAGGATGGCAAACTGAATGCTGTTGAAATCAGATCCCTGAGGCGTATGTGTGGTAAAATCATGTATGATCTTGTGGGAAATGTGGCTATCCGCACATAATGTAAGGCTGACGTAAGCATAATGAGTAAGATTAAAAAAGGAACCCTCAGATGCTTTGGGCATGTAGAGCAAATGAAAGAAAAAAGTAGTGTAAGAAGAAATGTGAATGGTAGAAGTCGGGGACGCCCAAGTGAATCAGATACTTGAGTCGGGCCATGTCAAAAGTCAGAATAATAGAAGAGTATGTTTGAGACGATGTATGTTGTATGAGTTGTTTAGCGGTCCGTCCTCTCTGCCTACCCCTGCGGAGAAACGGCGTGATGATTAGTTAGTTGGTTGAGCTTTCGAAACAAAGATAATCAATCACCTCTAACAGAAAACATAACAAAATAAAAAAATTAAACATTTATTTATATCAAATACAAATTTGATGTTGAAAAATATCAGTTGATGACGTCGTTCTTCAAGTGATTAAGATCCTGTACAAGAATGCAGAGATAGCGGCTTCAAAAATACAATTTATTTATTTAAATAATATTTAGTAGGCTAATCAATTATTAATCTGATTTAAAGATAACGTCACGCAAAATATTATTGATGATCGGGAAAACCAATTTCAACAGCTGCCAAAAAATATACATTACTATCAGAGAAAGGATCTAGGGCAATTATCAGAAATCATTTTATTATTTCATTAGAAATATGCGAGGAGTGCAAGGTCTTATGTGATCATTTATTATTGCATTTGTGTTGAAATGTTTTAAACGATATAAATAAAGGGTGGCCGAAAATGAAATTTTTATGAATTGAATTAGTTATAATTTAAAATACTCTCTGTACTACAGTTACGCTTACAGCATATTAAAAATTTGGGAAGCGGGTATGGATACCGCTGTCTCTGGAACCATTTATTGGATAACCAACTCCTCTGCCCTAGTCACACAAAGTGGTTCGCTTTGGTTCGTTTGATGACTTGGTGGGGGTGCCCCAGTTCATTTGTATAGATCTTGTTGTGGATGTGTCTGCCCACCAATTGCATGACGGGCTGGATTCGGAGAGACTGGTTGAGGGAAATTTTTTGACAGCAGGACAGTCCCGGACAATTGCCTTGCGCCGCAGAGGGACGGATAGATTCATACATTCATCACTCCTGGATACACTGACCCTCAGATTCCTACCCACCCCTCACATCTTTTTTCCTTCCCAGATCTTCCCCTCATTCCTTTCTCTAAAGCGACCCTCCGCACAGAATTCCTGACATAAGCCCTGAGAGTAATTATTTTCCTCAGGGCCTCCTGTGTGGAGCTCATTAAAAATAAAATATTTTTTTTTAATATTAAAAACAATTTATAAGAGTAACAATAGTTTTACAGTAACTTACTGGAATCAGCATAAACCGCAGAATTTATTAGAATGGCCAACGATTTACAGTTAACTTACTGGTATCAGCATAAACTGCAGAATTTATTAGAATGGCCAATGATTTACAGTTAACTTACTGGTATCAGCATAAACTGCAGAATTTATTAGAATGGCCAATGATTTACAGTTAACTTACTGGTATCAGTATAAACTGCAGAAATTATTAGAATGGCCAACGATTTACAGTTAACTTACTGGAATCAGTATAAACTGCAGAATTTATTAGAATGGCCAATGATTTACAGTTAACTTACTGGTATCAGCATAAACTGCAGAATTTATTAGAATTGTCAATGATTTACAGTTAAATTACTGGTATCAGCATAAACCGCAGAATTTATTAGAATTGCCAATGATTTACAGTTAACTTACTGGTATCAGCATAAACTGCAAAATTTATTAGAATGGCCAATGATTTATAGTTAACTTACTGGTATCAGCATAAACTGCAGAATTTATTAGAGTGACCAATGATTTATAATTAACTTACTGGTATCAGCATAAACCGCAAAATTTATTAGAATGGCCAATGTTTTATAGTTAACTTACTGGTATCAGCATAAACTGCAGAATTTATTAGAGTGACCAATGATTTATAGTTAACTTACTGGTATCAGCATAAACCGCAAAATTTATTAGAATGGCCAATGATTTATAGTTAACTTACTGGTATCAGCATAAACTGCAGATTTTATTAGAGCGTCCAATGATTTATAGATAACTTACTGGTATCAGCGAAAACCGCAGAATTTATTAGAATGGCTAATGATTTATAGTTAACTTACTGGTATCAGCATAAACTGCAGAATTTATTAGAGTGACCAATGATTTATAGTTAACTTACTGGTATCAGCATAGACTGCAGAATTTATTAGAGTGACTTATAATTTATGTATAGCTAACGTACTGGAATCAACATAAACCGCAGAATTTGTAAGTGACGAAAAATTTATAGCTAACTTAATGAAATCAACTTAAATTGCAAAATTTATTAGACTCAGCAGCGGTTGGGAAACTCTTCGAACCATTACCCCAAAATATTTTTGCGTAAGTCGATATTACCCCTTTTTCCCATTTTGAAAAGAAGACAACCAATGTATATTTAAGTAAGTATTATTTATTGAATTAATTTACACGGAAAATAAAAAAAAAGTTACATGAAAATATTAAGTATGTAATAAAAAAACAAAATAAAATTCACAAATTGGATCAAACAAAAAATCAGATTTTCAGGTTTCCCTTCCAGTTTTTGGAGAAATGATGTTGCTTCATGTTTGATACAATTACTTCAAAATTGGGACTTTTTGATGTAAGAGCAATTTGAATACAGTCTTTGGCGTTTAACCGATTTTTGTTCTTCGTTTTTGTGTTCATTAGAGTGGAAAAGCCTTGTTCACAAAGATAGGTTGTTGCAAATGGCAGCAACTTTTTTACCGCCTCCTCATGTGCAATTTTGAAAGCCTTCGTAGCTTTTGACATAAAAAAAGACGACGAATTGGCTTTGTTCTCAAATTTAATACCTTCAGTATTAGATCGAAGTTCAAGTATTGTTTCTGCCAAACCCGGAGGTTCTTCTGGTTTGTTAGCAATTTCACATTTAGAAGGATCTACAACCCAATTAAAAGTATGTACATATAACAAGATCTGGAAAATAATCAGAGAACCACTCTCTAAGTTTGGTAATATGTTGTATAACTGAATCCTTGATGTCATCAAAAGTAATATTTTCACAGTCTTCCAAAAACAAAACTATCTTTGAAAAAGAAGCTATCTTGTTCTGTTCTGCTCTCTGTCTCCAGTATTGATGCTTTAATCCAAACGCTGATAGTATTTCGCTGGCTGAAATGATATTATTTTTTTTCCTTCCTAATGTTTCTTCTTTGTTCAATGTATTTATATTCTCAAATATGTCAGTTAAATATGCAAGATATGCAACCCACGAGGGGTTTTTAAACTTATCTGCGAGAATGTTGTTTTGATCAAACATAAAAACTGCGAGTTCACTTTTGAGAGCGTTTATGAAAAAGCAAACTAAAAAAATCTCCTTATTAGCCAAAAAAAAATGTTAGTTACACTATTTATAACTCGAGAACGGCTGGGCTGATTTTGATGATCTTTGATTTGTTGGATTTGTCTCCGCCCCGGATAGGATAATAACTATTAAAACATCAAAAAAATTAACGAAATAAATAGTTATAAAGAAAATGCATTTCCTCATACATTTAATATGGAACGAATTTTCATCTTTTGAAAGAGCTGCAGGAGACATGCTTTTTTCATTGCACCAAAAATCTATAATGCACTGTATCAGACTATAGAAATTAAATCTAAAAACATATCCTCTTACAGCATATACAAAAAATTAATAAAGACTTGGGTAACTACAAATGACACAAATACATACCTGCTATAACATCATACCTGTTATAACTTTACAAATCCTATTTTTTATTTAACCTTTTTTGTTTTTCATATATATATATTTTTTTTCTTCTTTTCTTAACTTTAGTTTTGTAAATACGGAATTATTTGTTCTATAAATATGTTAAACCATAATTTTGTTTTAATTTACTAATTTAAAGTTTAATTTGCCATGTTGTAACTTAACTGCATTAAAAAAAACTTAAATATACCCACGGACTGGCGATGCCTATGTGGGATTTTTTTTGTTTGTTATCATACAAGTATGTATACTATTGTAATATCTTTTGTTTTTGTTAAATTGTAATATTGTTTATCTTTAAGCTACATATTTAATTTTATAGTTCCTTTTTTTTTACTTCTTATCAAAAGAAATGTTTTTTGTAATATTTTTATGTATGTAACAAAAAAAAGTATCTATTAATAAAAAAAAAAAAAAAAAATATTGTGGTAGGAAGGTATAATATTGCAGTTTGCTTGAATTCCAAAAAATCAAAAACGTCAAATGTTAATGTGCTGATTGTTTTTCTTTTGTTCTTAAACATATAATGCTGCCTCTCTTTCTTACACACTAAATGTCAACAGTCGTAAATGAGACAAATGGTGAACGTATGTCTGCACAACTCCAGGAAAAGAGCTACTTCTTTTTAAAACATTCAAGACGCATTATGACGTGGGGTACCTATTGCTATTCGGTGAAGTCAATCAAATAAATCTGCAAATTTGTCACAAAATTCAGCGATATGGCGGTTTTTGGCGTTAAAACTACAAATAAAAAACGATGAAATCACAGGCTATCAAGTTTGTGAGCTACAATGAGGTAATTTGGCGTATATTTTCATTCCCCATTCATGAACGACATTCCATTGTTGTATATTTGGCAATGCATCTGGAGAATGATCAACGAGTTTATTTCATTACATCGATTCTTGCCAAACACCTCCAGCAACAACATTGACCAGTTTCTTTTCGATTTGCCAATGCGATCTGTTTGCCCGGACGTTTCTCTACTCTATCTCGTAGATGCCACATTATTACACTTTGTCGAACGCTTTGTCGAAGAGATTTCCACGTCGGAAGCACGGCGATGTGGTTACTGATCATCCAGTTGTGCGTTCTACTGATGCTCTTGGTCGCATTTACACAGTTCATGTAAAAAGTAACGAATGCTTCTACTTTCGGTTGTTGCGGGTGAATGTTCGTGGGCCGACATCGTTTGAATCACAAGTCAATGGTGTAGTGTGCCCAACAATTCGTGTTGCATTTCAGCAGATCAATTTGCTTGAAAACGATACTCATTGGGACATGGCAATCACTGAAACAATTATTTCTGCATCTCCAGTCTGATACGCACATTATTTGCTATCATTATTTCGACATGTTTCCCACCGAATCCACGTGAACTATGAAACAAGTACAAAGATGACATGTCAGAAGACATTTTACATCGAATTCGTGTCAGTTCAGGGAATCCTGATCTCGAGGTGAATGAGGATATACATATACATGAGGAGCTCATTAAAAATAAAATATTTTTTTTTAATATTAAAAACAATTTATAAGAGTAACAATAGTTTTACAGTAACTTACTGGAATCAGCATAAACCGCAGAATTTATTAGAATGGCCAACGATTTACAGTTAACTTACTGGTATCAGCATAAACTGCAGAATTTATTAGAATGGCCAATGATTTACAGTTAACTTACTGGTATCAGCATAAACTGCAGAATTTATTAGAATGGCCAATGATTTACAGTTAACTTACTGGTATCAGTATAAACTGCAGAAATTATTAGAATGGCCAACGATTTACAGTTAACTTACTGGAATCAGTATAAACTGCAGAATTTATTAGAATGGCCAATGATTTACAGTTAACTTACTGGTATCAGCATAAACTGCAGAATTTATTAGAATTGTCAATGATTTACAGTTAAATTACTGGTATCAGCATAAACCGCAGAATTTATTAGAATTGCCAATGATTTACAGTTAACTTACTGGTATCAGCATAAACTGCAAAATTTATTAGAATGGCCAATGATTTATAGTTAACTTACTGGTATCAGCATAAACTGCAGAATTTATTAGAGTGACCAATGATTTATAATTAACTTACTGGTATCAGCATAAACCGCAAAATTTATTAGAATGGCCAATGTTTTATAGTTAACTTACTGGTATCAGCATAAACTGCAGAATTTATTAGAGTGACCAATGATTTATAGTTAACTTACTGGTATCAGCATAAACCGCAAAATTTATTAGAATGGCCAATGATTTATAGTTAACTTACTGGTATCAGCATAAACTGCAGATTTTATTAGAGCGTCCAATGATTTATAGATAACTTACTGGTATCAGCGAAAACCGCAGAATTTATTAGAATGGCTAATGATTTATAGTTAACTTACTGGTATCAGCATAAACTGCAGAATTTATTAGAGTGACCAATGATTTATAGTTAACTTACTGGTATCAGCATAGACTGCAGAATTTATTAGAGTGACTTATAATTTATGTATAGCTAACGTACTGGAATCATCATAAACCGCAGAATTTGTAAGTGACGAAAAATTTATAGCTAACTTAATGAAATCAACTTAAATTGCAAAATTTATTAGACTCAGCAGCGGTTGGGAAACTCTTCGAACCATTACCCCAAAATATTTTTGCGTAAGTCGATATTACCCCTTTTTCCCATTTTGAAAAGAAGACAACCAATGTATATTTAAGTAAGTATTATTTATTGAATTAATTTACACGGAAAATAAAAAAAAAGTTACATGAAAATATTAAGTATGTAATAAAAAAACAAAATAAAATTCACAAATTGGATCAAACAAAAAATCAGATTTTCAGGTTTCCCTTCCAGTTTTTGGAGAAATGATGTTGCTTCATGTTTGATACAATTACTTCAAAATTGGGACTTTTTGATGTAAGAGCAATTTGAATACAGTCTTTGGCGTTTAACCGATTTTTGTTCTTCGTTTTTGTGTTCATTAGAGTGGAAAAGCCTTGTTCACAAAGATAGGTTGTTGCAAATGGCAGCAACTTTTTTACCGCCTCCTCATGTGCAATTTTGAAAGCCTTCGTAGCTTTTGACATAAAAAAAGACGACGAATTGGCTTTGTTCTCAAATTTAATACCTTCAGTATTAGATCGAAGTTCAAGTATTGTTTCTGCCAAACCCGGAGGTTCTTCTGGTTTGTTAGCAATTTCACATTTAGAAGGATCTACAACCCAATTAAAAGTATGTACATATAACAAGATCTGGAAAATAATCAGAGAACCACTCTCTAAGTTTGGTAATATGTTGTATAACTGAATCCTTGATGTCATCAAAAGTAATATTTTCACAGTCTTCCAAAAACAAAACTATCTTTGAAAAAGAAGCTATCTTGTTCTGTTCTGCTCTCTGTCTCCAGTATTGATGCTTTAATCCAAACGCTGATAGTATTTCGCTGGCTGAAATGATATTATTTTTTTTCCTTCCTAATGTTTCTTCTTTGTTCAATGTATTTATATTCTCAAATATGTCAGTTAAATATGCAAGATATGCAACCCACGAGGGGTTTTTAAACTTATCTGCGAGAATGTTGTTTTGATCAAACATAAAAACTGCGAGTTCACTTTTGAGAGCGTTTATGAAAAAGCAAACTAAAAAAATCTCCTTATTAGCCAAAAAAAAATGTTAGTTACACTATTTATAACTCGAGAACGGCTGGGCTGATTTTGATGATCTTTGATTTGTTGGATTTGTCTCCGCCCCGGATAGGATAATAACTATTAAAACATCAAAAAAATTAACGAAATAAATAGTTATAAAGAAAATTCATTTCCTCATACATTTAATATGGAACGAATTTTCATCTTTTGAAAGAGCTGCAGGAGACATGCTTTTTTCATTGCACCAAAAATCTATAATGCACTGTATCAGACTATAGAAATTAAATCTAAAAACATATCCTCTTACAGCATATACAAAAAATTAATAAAGACTTGGGTAACTACAAATGACACAAATACATACCTGCTATAACATCATACCTGTTATAACTTTACAAATCCTATTTTTTATTTAACCTTTTTTGTTTTTCATATATATATTTTTTTTTCTTCTTTTCTTAACTTTAGTTTTGTAAATACGGAATTATTTGTTCTATAAATATGTTAAACCATAATTTTGTTTTAATTTACTAATTTAAAGTTTAATTTGCCATGTTGTAACTTAACTGCATTAAAAAAAACTTAAATATACCCACGGACTGGCGATGCCTATGTGGGATTTTTTTTTTTTGTTATCATACAAGTATGTATACTATTGTAATATCTTTTGTTTTTGTTAAATTGTAATATTGTTTATCTTTAAGCTACATATTTAATTTTATAGTTCCTTTTTTTTTACTTCTTATCAAAAGAAATGTTTTTTGTAATATTTTTATGTATGTAACAAAAAAAAGTATCTATTAATAAAAAGTAAAAAAAAAAAATATTGTGGTAGGAAGGTATAATATTGCAGTTTGCTTGAATTCCAAAAAATCAAAAACGTCAAATGTTAATGTGCTGATTGTTTTTCTTTTGTTCTTAAACATATAATGCTGCCTCTCTTTCTTACACACTAAATGTCAACAGTCGTAAATGAGACAAATGGTGAACGTATGTCTGCACAACTCCAGGAAAAGAGCTACTTCTTTTTAAAACATTCAAGACGCATTATGACGTGGGGTACCTATTGCTATTCGGTGAAGTCAATCAAATAAATCTGCAAATTTGTCACAAAATTCAGCGATATGGCGGTTTTTGGCGTTAAAACTACAAATAAAAAACGATGAAATCACAGGCTATCAAGTTTGTGAGCTACAATGAGGTTATTTGGCGTATATTTTCATTCCCCATTCATGAACGACATTCTATTGTTGTATATTTGGCAATGCATCTGGAGAATGATCAACGAGTTTATTTCATTACATCGATTCTTGCCAAATACCTCCAGCAACAACATTGACCAGTTTCTTTACGATTTGCCAATGCGATCTGTTTGCCCGGACGTTGCTCTACTCTGAGATTACACATTATTACACTTTGTCGAACGCTTTGTCGAAGAGATTTCCACGTCGGAAGCACGGCGATGTGGTTACTGATCATCCGGTTGTGCGTTCTACTGATGCTCTTGGTCGCATTTACACAGTTCATGTAAAAAGTAACTAATGCTTCTACTTTCGGTTGTTGCGGGTGAATGTTCGTGGGCCGACATCGTTTGAATCACAAGTCAATGGTGTAGTGTGCCCAACAATTCGTGTTGCATTTCAGCAGATCAATTTGCTTGAAAACGATACTCATTGGGACATGGCAATCACTGAAACAATTATTTCTGCATCTCCAGTCTGATACGCACATTATTTGCTATCATTATTTCGACATGTTTCCCACCGAATCCACGTGAACTATGAAACAAGTACAAAGATGACATGTCAGAAGACATTTTACATCGAATTCGTGTCAGTTCAGGGAATCCTGATCTCGAGGTGAATGAGGATATACATAAACAGGCTTTGTTTTTGATCGAAAACATGCGTTACCTAATGTGCGGCAGTTTGTTAGTCAAGTTAGGAATAACAACGCCAGATCGACGCTTCATGAATGCAATGAATGCAATGAAACTTGCAATGAATGATGCTTTCAATCAAGAATTGGTACGTGAAAGTGAAGATGCATTGAACCAATCAGTTTGAACGAATGTACCACTGCTGTACCCCCAACAGAAGGAAGTGCACGATACCCGGTGGAATTTGAATAAAAATTGTAAAAGGTGGCACGCGGGCTGTTTAAAAACTGAATGTACTGGGATTGAATATATGGAACGCGGGAGGATGGTTGACGGGGCGAGGAAGTGGGAAAGGGAAGAGGGAAGGCGGGGAAGGTGGAAGGGGAACGCGGGAGGGGAAGGGGACGTGTGAGGGGGGAGGGGAACTCGGGAGGGGGGTTCGTGGGACGGGGGAAGGGGGGAGGGGGAAGTGGAGCGGGGAGAGGGAAGGTGGAGGGGACGGAGTGAGAACGCGAGAGGGGAAGGGGAACGGTAAGAACAGGAACATTCAGGGAGGAACACTCAAGGAGAAACAATTTCTTTATTAAATGGCATAGCAACGCATGCCGGGACCAGCTAGTTATATATAAAAACTGCGAGAAACTTTAAAATAACGATAAAAGAACATATGAAATGTTTAAACAATAATAGTTTCTCAAAGTTTGCCAAACATTTTGGAGAATAGTCTTGATTTTAATAGTGGAATCGAATTATTAAATTGTAGTTTTAATGTTGGATAAATTGGAAATATTAGAAACTAGCTGGTACCCGGCATGCGTTGCTATGCCATTTAATAAAGAAATTGTTTCTCCCTGCGTATTCTTTCCCATTCGTCCTGTTCTCCTTTTACCTCCCCTTCCCCTTTCCTTCCACTCCACCTCCTCCACCTTCTCTCTCCCCACTCCACTCCCCCTCTTCCCCTCTCTGGTTCCCCTCCCCCCTACCTGGTTCCCCTCCCCACTCCCCCTACCGCATTTTAATCTCGTGTGCCACCTATTACATTTTTTTTATACAAATTTCATAATGCCAGAAGCTCACCGGTAATTTTATACAAACCTTGTCCTGACAATAAAAAACACAAAAAAAAGAATTATCCAATTTGGTGGAATCGCTCGGAAGTTATGCGCGTATATACATTTCAGCGTTTCATTTTTATGTATATATAATAGAATAGATAGATAGATAGACGAAGATAGAAGATAGATAGATACAAGATATAAGATAGAAGAAGAAGATAGAAGATAGATAGATAGATAGATTTATATAGTTAGATAGATAGATAGATTAGAAAGAGTGCGAATTCAAATCTATATATTATAAATGATCAATAAATATTTTTCGATGACCCACCATTGAACCTGTTTCCTTCGTAAATTGTGCCCTCTATTAACCCCCTTCTCCCCTCCCGTTCCCCCTTCCACCGATTATCAATTTTGAAAAATATGGAAACAAGTGCCATCAGTGGCTGAGGGGGCATCGCGTTTGGGTCCCACTCGGGCGTCGCGTGTTCGATTCCTCGGCTGGTCAAGTCCTCCATCACAACTCAAGTAACATTTTCATGGTGGTAGTAGGAGATTTTTAAATATTATTGGGAGTGTTTGACTTTCTTTAAAAAAAAAAGAAATAATATTGAATGTGAGCAGTAATGTATAAACAAGATTATGTTGAATAAAAGAACTTCTATTATTTCTTTACATTAAGAATTTAAGTTAACATTTGTAAATAAGCCTGTTCATATATAAATGAGAACAATTCTTAAATTTCCATTAAATCTACATTGATCCCTTTTCTTATATTATCTCCACATAGGAGGACCTGCATTATAATATGCGAGCCTGAGGTGTGTAAATAACCCCAGACCATCTGGGCTTAATACCCAAAGATATATGATTACGAAAACTCTACTTGTGAGGACAAATATATCACAAAGAATGGCACAAAGAAAACTCCAGGGAAAATAACAGATCCACCAACCTTGTTTTGTAGTTCTTGTAGCTTGGAGGCCTCCGTAATTTCATCCAATCAATTATTAAGTTCAATCAGTGCAATCCTTTTGTGACTTGAAACTTGCACAAGAGATAAGATTTGTCAATTAATACACAACTCACAAGTTTTTCACAAAGACCGGAAAATTTTCCATAAAATAGACGGAGTCAGTTATATGGAAAATTTAAATTTAATTTTACTTTAATGGTTTGAATTCTATTTTCAAACCATCAGGTGTCTCTGTTAAATCCAAAGAGTACCTACCTAACTACCATCCTTGTGATATAAATAGATTTATTTAAATATTAGAACAAATAAAATAAACATATTGTAATGCCTAACCTTGCTCCCCGCCTTGGAAGTTCGTGGAACTTTCAAAAAACAAAGTTTAATTAAAATAAATAAGGATATAATCACTGCGTTGAAAAATGTCCTGGCTAAGTCAGAAACAATTAAATTATGATAAGTTATTAAAATAAAATAAAATAAATATAAAATTATTGCATTGGAATGGGATATAATTTAACGACAGAACGTTTAAAAAATCCATATCTGGTCTTTACCGTCGCAACGCGAATTATACTATCAGTACCAGGGTGAACGTCCGTGATTACGCCCAAAGGCCAATTTAACGGAGGCGAATCCTCCTGTCCCACAAGTACAACAGTCCCAACCTTAATAGGATGGTCAGTCGTAGTCCACTTCTGCCTGACTTGCAACGTGTGCAGATATTCCAAATGCCACTTTTTCCAGAAGGATTGAACCATGCCGTCTAATAATTGCTTGCGCTGAGCAAAGTTTGTTTTAGCGTCTGTCAGAACAGAAGCAGGTAAGTACTATAAAGGTGTCGACATTAAAAAATGTGCAGGAGTAATAACTTCCAGATAGGGTTCGGAAGACACGACTGTGAGTGGGCGCGAGTTCATTAAACACTCTATTTGAATTAGAACGGTCTGTAGTTCTTCATAAGTGAGGAGAGCTGAGTTCCGATCACACGGTACAAATGAGTCTTCATACACTTTACGTTTGACTCCCATATACCTCCGAAATGAGGTGCGCGTGGTGGAATCATTTTCCACTCAACCCGGCGATTAGCGAGTTCGCGCTTTAAAGGGGGCTCTAATTCTGACTCAACCAAAAACTTATGGAGATCATCTAATTGTGCCTTGCACCAATAAAATTGGTTCCATTATCTGAATGCAAGCATAACACAGGGACACGCCGAGAAATAAAATGGCTGAAAGCAGCCAGGAAAGCATTTGAAGTTAGGTCAGAGACCAACTCAATATGAATGGCCTTGGTTACAAGACATACGAAAACACAGATATTTGCCTTTTGTGAATGTTGTCCTCTCCGATGAGCAAGCGTGATACGGAGGGGACCTGCGTAATCCACACCGGTATGAACGAAAGCATTTGTTTCTACAACACGATATGAAGGTAATTCTGCCATCTCCGGTGTAGGATGCGGCGGATTTGAGCGGAAGCAGCAATTGCATTTCTGCACTTTTGCCCTAATAACAGTCCTGGCATCTAATATCCAATAGCGCTGTCGTAAGATGGACATAAGAAGTCCAGGGCTTGTATGACAGTTCATCACATGGAAATGATCGATGATAAGATCCACAACACAGTCATGTTTAGGAAGAAAAACCGGATGTTTAACCTCAAATGTTAAGTCCAATTTAGAAAGCCGCCCCCAATACGTAATAAATTATCATCATCGAGAAAAACTGATAAATTCCAAAGCTTTTTTGAAGGCAATTTGCCTTTCTGGAGTGCAGCAATATCTTCTATAAAATGAATTCTCTGCACAGAACGAATCACAGCCTTTTCAGCAGTCATAAGATTATTGACCGTTTCAGAAGAAGGTGATTCCCTTTTTACGAATTGGAGAAATAAACGACAACCCTTTAAAGTTTATCCCGTGTGGAAATATGCTAAGTTCACTCAGATCCGATTGTTCACGTTGAACTATTGCAGTGAGCACATTAGTTTTGTGCTCAGGCATTTCACCAGTATTTGTGAAATGAAAAGGTTTTATTGGCCATTGCAAAGGTGGGCTGCGACTCCACGATGGGCCGTTCCACCATAGTTTGTGTGAAACGAGTTAAGAAGGAAGCACTCCACGTGAAAGGCAGTCACTAGGGTTTTCGCTACCGGCGACATGATAGAAGTTCTCAGGAGACAAATTCTCCTGATATTAAGCCACACAATTACTAACAAACACCGACCATCGATGCGGTGAAGAATGTATGCACGAGAGCGCAATGGTCGAATCTGAAAACGCATATTATATCGCGGCAATAAGAAGATCCGGGAAATGTGGTCTCATATCTTGGGCTTACTGACGAACAGTCCTCATTGCTAAGTATGGACTTGCCGTTGGTCCGAAAGGGATCTGATTAAATTGAAAAGTCCGTATGAGATCGTTTTTGGAGAATCGAAATAAGATTCTCAGATATCTACGATGCTTGCTAGGAACTTCAATCTGTAAATACATTTGCTTTATGTCCGTACTCATAGCGATGGGAAAAAGACGAAAGTCAAGCAAAAGCAAAAACAAATCAGCTTGCAAATTGGGACCAGTATGCAAGACGTCATTTAATGACAGCCCTGAATGAGTTTTGGCGTTAGCGTCGAGAACAATCCGAGGCATAGGTTTGTCCGGACGATTGACGGCATGATGCGGGATGTAATATCCATCATC